>OZ059840.1:25935615-27321424 GCA_964057195.1 Orthosia cruda | reverse complement strand
GGATTCACAAATATTACCACGCTAAGGGTGCTGTATGACGCTTTGGTAAGGAGTCACTTGGAGCACAGTGCGGTGATTTGGGCTCCTCATGAAGAGAAATACAATGTCATGCTTGAGCGAGTACAAAATAAATTTATAAGACACTTGTATTTCAAACTTTATGGAGTTTACCCATTTTACCCGCTCATGTGTCCCACACTATTTGTACTGGGAATGGTGGGATACAACGAACTCAGAGTGCGCCGGGAATTTACACTCGCGGCGTATGCACTGAAGCTCCTGCGTGGAGTAGCACATAACCCGGGTGTGCTGCGTCACCTGAAGCTGTGCGTGCCAGATCGGTACGTGTGGAGGCGGCGGCGGCCGCCACTGCTGGCCGTACCTGCTGCTAGAACCAATCTATTGGCAAAAACACCTCTCACCCGCACAATCTGTGTGCTCAACGAATTGCATGAGAGGCTAGACATATTTTCGTGCAATTTGAGTGAATTCGCAAGAGTTTTGTTGAATTTTGCTAGTTATAATTAAAATATAGATGTGTAAAGTTTTATTTTATATTAGTTTGGATATTTTAATAGTGTTAGAATTTTAGATGTATATAATTATTATACATTTATGTAAAAACTTATTTTAAATTAAGTTTTTAACCACCCTATTGTATTGGGTTCAACCTGTAAGATAGTGTGTGTAAGTTAAATAAATAAATAAATAATAAATAAATAAATAATTGTTTGCATTTTGGCACTGCTGTACAATTGATGTATTGGTTATGCATACTTGCTTTCTGACCTTTTGAGGACGATTGTGGTTCCCATTGTTAAAAATAAAACAGGTGATCTTTCGGATAGGGGAAACTATAGACCTGTTTCTCTAGCAACCATAGTCGCTAAGGTGCTTGATGGTCTGCTTGATACACAGCTAAACGAACATCTTGTGCTGCACGACAATCTGTTAGGGTTTCGGCCAGGACTTTCTACAGAGAGCAGGGGGGATGGGCTCCCCTGTCCTCTTCGATTTGTATATGAATGCCCTGATTGAGGCGCTTAGCAGTCAACATGTCGGTTAGGATATTTGATGAAGTAAGAATCAAGGCAGTTTAAGCACCGAGACTATTTATTTTATAGAAGTTAAATAACAACGTGACTGACAGTTCACAATTAGATGGTAGAAGGGTCCTCAATATAATTTATGGCAGATATGCGCGCACTAGACGCATTGCTATTGAGTTTAGCGCAGGCATCCATAGTTCCAACATCATAGTTTGTACTACACAAAATAAGTTCGTACCACAAAATAAAAATATATTGTACCACACAAAGTAGTTGCCCGCTAATCGCTGTCGCGCATATCAGTGTCAGGAGTGATATCAGTGAGCCAATCTCGGTGCTGAGTCATATGCATAGATGCCCCTGAATCAACATACCAAAAATCGGAGACATTTGCTGTGGATGCTGAAAAAGTTGCGACATATCCTGTTTCTTTATCTGTACTTTTATTAGTACTTTGATTTTTATGCCAACAATTTCTACTGAGATGTCCATACTTATTACAATGAAAACACCTAGGGCCTTTTTTATTTTTGGATTGATCACTTTTGGACCGGTGATTTTTTGTGTTTGTATAAAGTGCGGTAGTGTCTGATGTCTTTACTTCCTGTAGTAACTTATTTTTGACTAAATCAGTACTAATCTTCATACCGGAACTTTCCAAGCCCATAATCATGTGCTTGTACATTTCTGGAAATCCTGCCAACATTAGTGTGCCCAACCACTCATCGTCCACATTGAATTTTATATTCCTTAATTTGTGAGCGGCTGTCATTATTTTATTTACATAGTCTTCAACCGATGTACTGTTTTCCAAATTGGTATTAATGAGCTCTTTTAATAACCCGACTTTACGAGTTAAGCAACTGTCTACAAATGCCTTTGCCAAATTGTCCCATACTTGTTTTGCATTTTGGGCTTCTTGTATATGTACAAATAAAATTGGATCAACTAATAATATCAATTTTGACTTAGCTTTGGCGTCTTGTCTAACTGAGTTAGAGTCAGCAGCCTTTGGTTCTTGTAAAATACAGTTGTACAAATCTTCATGTTGCAAGTATGCCTTGACTGCAAAACTCCAACTCGCCCAATTCCCACGACCATTCAGCTTTTAAATTGAAATCATTGGATTACTTCCAGCCATATATAAATAATAAATGTTCAATCTGGAAAAGAAAATTTTTCACTCACGAGCGCGGTAACTAAGTGAGGTTATACTCGTGATTTTACTTTTACTTTTATTTATACTTTTCAAAAGACAAAGATAACTTTTAACGGCAGGCTAGACTGGGCCCATAACCTGATGAAATAAGAATCAAGGCAGTTTAAGCAGTTGCTACAGCTGCATACATTGTGAATCGATCTCCCACCTGCACCTTATCTGATGTAACGCCTTATGAAATATGGACTGGAACGAAGCCAAACATAAGTCACATGAGGATTTTTGGATGTCCTGCAATGGTGCTTGTTCCTAAAGAAAACAGAACCAAACTTGATGTAAAGTCACGTAAGTTAATATTTGTTGGCTACAGTAACAGTACAAAAGGCTACAAATTTATAGATCCTGAAACAAAAAAAGGAATTATAAGTCGAGAAGTAGTGTTTCTAGAGGCTTCAATTAAAAGAAAAATTATGGAAGTAAAGGTGACGCTCTTTAGAGCATTCTGTACCACCTTCTACACTTGCAAGGGTAGAAGGTGGTACTGCAGGCTGCAGCCTGTGGGAGAACTATTTGCGGGCGTCGTATGGAGCCCTTTGTGTCCAGTATAATAACGCGTTCAGAAAATTGATGGGGTTGCCTTGGCGTTGTAGTGCGTCAGGGATGTTTGCGGCGGCGCGTGTGGATTGTTTATACGCGATAATGCGCAAGCGCGCAACATCAATTGTGGCCCGATTTATGGACAGCCCTAACAGGGTTCTGAAAATGATTGTTGATAGAGTGTTGATAGTCCGTATATAGTTCACTGCTGTCAGTTACATGTGTCACCGTATCGGGTTGTTGACTAAAACTTAGTTTGAATGCACATTGTTAGAAATCCTATATGAGTCTTAGCTCGAAATAAAGTTTTTGAATTTGAATTATACCGCCTATTGGTATCATTTTTATTGGAGGCTAAGTTTTAAATATATGGGCAAATCTAGATATTCGCGAAAACTTGAAAGTTCCATAATTTATACAAATAAAATTCATGTACAACGAAAGCACCTAATCTGCAACACGTTTTTTTAGTTCTAATTAAGTATCTTATTTAAGTTTTGAAACTATTACACGACCTGCACCTTTGCTTCGTACATCTGCTCTGTCCAGTAGTGAAGAGAAATTATTTTTAATTAAAGTTAAAATTAAGAACTACTAGAGTGGACTTCGCGCGCTGCTGTTAAAAGCTCACTAATATTATTTATTAAACCAATCTCGCTTTGCCAAACCAAAGGGTTAAATAAAAAAAACTTTTTAAATGTTGCAATGGTTTTGAGTTCATTTTTAGGCGTAGTTTTTTATTTTTATCAATAATAAAAAATAAAAGGCTCGCGTTTAAACTCTATCTCACCGGATGTAGAGTATGGGTGAAGCGCGCTTGCCTATTAACTCTTGACTTAAAGATGTTGATTATCTTGACTGAGAATTTTCAGTTGAAAAACCTCACCCGACATGTCCAAAAACTACATCTTGCTAACCTATTGCTACATAAATATATGACCCACATAGGATAGGATAGGTGGACCCTTTTCCCGCACTTTAGCTTTAACTTTAAAAAAAGATTTTTTTTTTAGTATTCGACATTTTTAGGTGCAGGTTTAGAGGACGTTAAATATAAAAAAACACATTGTAACAAAAACTATAAACCGACTTCCAAAACAAAGCGAAAAATAAATTACCTTTCGGCAGTCGGTGCCTTTGGTACCTATTTTTTTCGTTTTGGCACAGACTTTCGAAAATAAAGTATTTTTCGCTTTTTAGTGTTTTGTTTTGGAAGTCTGTTTAATATTTTTGTTTAAACCTTTTTTTTTTTTTTTAGTTATTACCATGAAAATACTTATTATTACGGCCTACATAAAAACTACTTGTCAGATCTTGATCAAAATTTAAATGGGTCCACACGAGTGCACCAGCTTTCAAATAAAAAAAAGGATCATCAAAATCGATACATAATTGGCGGAGTAATTGCGTCACAAACATACAAAAACTTACAGTTGAATTGAGAACTTCCTTCTTTTTGAATTCGGTTGAAAACAGGGGCTTTAGACAAAGTGCCATTTTATTAGAGATGCCAATTGTCGAAATGTCAAAATGTAGGGGATTAATCACTAGACATTTCGATAGTGCTGGATAATTCCATACATTAGCGTCACTTTCGTTGGTGTAATGACACTTGTCTAGAGCAAATGGATGTCAAAATGCTACTAAAAGATAAACTATTTTGTCTTCGTGTAAAAACCATCAATTACTGACAATCACAATATCTACAATTCAACTTAAACATAACCTTTTGTAGCATGGCAACCCCAATTCCAGTAAAAAGCGTACGTCTTTGCGAACACCTACTCGTAAGATAAATGGTTGAATAAGGCCTACATGCTGCAAGAAAATCGTATACGTAATAGAATATGTTTCGGATCATCCTAAAAATTTACAGCCATGTAATAAAATATTTTTTGTCCTATTATCATATAGTTTAGCTATCGTTTTAGCTATTTTTGAACAACCAATTTGTCATGTCCCCAAAATAGGATGAAGCTGTATCTTGGGAACCTGAGTTCTGATTACATTAAAGTATTAATTAGTTGTGTTATTATAATTAACTTATAAAATAAAACTTCTAGTTTACCGTCACAAACGCGTTACGTAAATTTTCTTCAAACAATCAGGATTTATAGCGAACATATCTTTTGATAGCACATTCACAGAATTTCAGAAACCGTAGAAACATAAAATTATTTGTATAAAATATATGTTTACCTGTAAAACCTTTAAAATATTAAAAAGTATTTAAAACCAGAACGAAGGACTAGCACCGAAATGTTTTCCCTACTGAATTCTAAAACAGGCTTTTTGTAAAAACAATTTGTTTTCGCGTCCAAGCCGGATTTGTTCGTCCATAACAAACCTGATTACGTCTTTAAAAATAATGTTTAACAAAGAAATCTGCCAAACAAATCTGGTTTTTACCGGTTTCCACCGGTATTAAGTTAAACGAATCGGCGGAACTTTGATTCGTTCGCGCGAAGTTTTGACGAGATTCGCCCAAGTTTGTGAATTTTCGGTGGGACTTGTCTGAGTTACTGTTGGCTTATTCAATTATAGAGGTGTTTGGGGATATAAATATGCTAATAAATATTATGTTTCTGTAGCGCAATTTTTTTTTTTTTTTACAATTAAATATGTTATCGTGTTTGGTTGATATTAGATTAAATAACAGAAAAGTACAATCAATTTATTATTACTTTTAACTTTAGATTTTTGACATTTAAGAGCCGTTTAGTGACTTAACTTAAATTAATGATTTTGTCTTTATGATTGAAAGTCACGAATTTTATGAACAGA
Source organism: Orthosia cruda (assembly GCA_964057195.1). NCBI lineage: Eukaryota > Metazoa > Arthropoda > Insecta > Lepidoptera > Noctuidae > Orthosia > Orthosia cruda. The sequence continues at coordinate 27,315,835 of OZ059840.1, read as the reverse complement.
TTCCTAAATCTTTACGCGGAAAAAGAAGTTCTATACAAAAAAAAGGTTTTCTCAATATTTTTTTATCGTCAAACATTCCTTCCATATTTCACCAAACCTCCATACTGTAACTTCAGATAGATATATAGCTGTTATTCACCGAAAGTATTGTCTACGTGAGATGTGTGAGCAAAAATTTCTGTATTTATTTTATTTTGTTTTTTATTTTAGACGCCTATAAATAAATAGTGATGTATCTCTCGTTTTGGCGAAAGATTGCTAAAGGAAAACAGTTCTCTTTTTGTTTCTTTTGATGACCTTACAAAAGAAAAATTCCGAAAAAAAAAAACGTTGAAATTTAAGGCATATTTTGGTACTTAGAAGTTTTCGCGTATATCTAAATTTGCTTCTATCTTTTTGTCGTGTTGACTCAGGACCTTGATTTTTATACACCTAAAGTGGACTATATACTTCAGTATCTGGTATAAATTTCAATTTGCTAGGTCTACCCGTTCCTGAGAAAATTGGTGGTGACACACGGACAGACAGACAAGAAAGTGATCATATAAGGGTTCCTTTTTTTACCTTCTGAGATACGGAACCCTAAAAAGCAACCCATTTAATCATTACGCTTCCTTTCGTTAAAAAATTTAGACGCTTTTAAGTCCAGGGTACCCACAATCATACCCTTCACTTAAAATTAAAAAGCTTGAGTAAAACATAAACGCTTGATTGAATCACTTTATAAGCCATTAATACACCCACGATGCTACAGAAACTCCTCGTGTGACAAAGAGTATCGTCAAGTAAACAAGTGTACGATCACAATTCACGTCACGACTCGACTGTACTACCGGGAAAACAATTTTGTATACGTCTGTACTGACAGCGAGATAAGTGAGTGACACTTACACCGTTGTGTAACTTTGTGGAGTAATATGTTGGTTTACAGCAAACATAAGGAGAACAAATTAATCATCTGAATGTAGCTTGGATACTTTAAATAAAGTGGTATGAGATTTGTTTAAAGATATTATGAAGTAGATAATGGATTTTATCAAGGTTAGGTGGATGATAGATTTTACTGATTTGCTTCTTCTTTGCCCTACAAGTCCGTTTCCGTGATCCGTGTCCGTGATTTGAGTTCCAAGTTCAAAATGATCTGAATTATGACAGATTATGATGGATAGAGTTCGAATGTAGTGCGTATGCTTTCCTACAGGAAGTACTACGGCTACTTCGGAATCGAAATTTCACGGAAACGGATTGGATGTAGTGCGTAACCACCCTAACAATGCTAAATTCTATACGATAATACATAACAACACTTGCTGCGATGTCCCCTCATTTAAAGAAGCTTCAGCTTAAAGTGCAGCATCTTCAAATCTGGCTTTCTACAATAAAAAAAGGTCTTAATAATTGTAGATTTGTTTATGTCAAACCGTGTGACAGTGTCTCAATTGTTACATTCGGCTCGCCTTGAACACTGTCTGTAAAAAAAGACTTTGTTTTTTATAAATGTTTGATGACTTTACCAAAGTTCTTTACACATTTCCCACTTTTATCGACGCGCCACCGCTTTCGTACTTTGTGCTTTTATTGAAACGACCACCATGAAGTTTGGTGTCAAAATAAAAATGTTACGCTTTGGTTCAATTTGAAGAAAAGGTAAAAAATCCTAAACACATTAATATCGGCCGGAAACTTTGTAAGGTCAACAAAAGAAACAAAAAGAAAACTGTTTTCCTTTAGCAAAATTTCGCCAAAACGAGAGATACATCACTATTTATTTATAGGCGTCTAAAATAAAAAACAAAATAAAATAAATACAGAAAGTTTTTGCTCACACATCTCACGTAGACAATACTTTCGGTGAATAACAGCTATATATCTATCTGAAGTTACAGTATGGAGGTTTGGTGAAATATGGAAGGAATGTTTGACGATAAAAAAATATTGAGAAAACCTTTTTTTTGTATAGAACTTCTTTTTCCGCGTAAAGATTTAAGAATCTGTTCAAAAAGTTCGTGACATTCAATCATAAAGTCAAAATCATTAATTTAAATTAAGCCACTAAACGGCACTTAAATGTCAAAAATCTAAAGATAAAAGTAATAATAAATTGATTGTACTTTTCTGTTATTTAATCTAATATCAACCAAACGCGATAACATATTTTCTTGTCAAAAAAAAAACAATTGAGGACTACAGAAACATAATATTTATTAGCATATTTATATCCCCAAACACCTCTATAATTGAATAAGCCAACAGTAACTCAGACAAGTCCCACCGAAAATTCACAAACTTGGGCGAATCTCGTCAAAACTTCGCGCGAACGAATCAAAGTTCCGCTGATTCGTTTAACTTAAAACCGGTGGGAACCGGTTAAAACCAGATTTGTTTGGCAGATTTCTTTGTTAAACAATATTTTTAAAGACATAATCAGGTTTGATATAGGCGAACAAATCCGGCTTGGACGCGAAAACAAATTGTTTTTTACAAAAAGACTGTTTTAGAATTTAGGAGGTAAAACATTTCGGTGCTAGTCCTTCGTTCTGGTTTTAAATACTTTTGAATATTTTAAAGGTTTTACAGGTGAACTTATATTTTATATTTGAAACAAATAATTTTATGTTTCGACGGTTTCTGACATTCTGTGAATGTGCTATCAAAAGATATGTTCGCTGTAAATCCTGATTGTTTGAAGAAAATTTACGTAACGCGTTTGTGACGGTAAACTAGAAGTTTTATTTTATAAGTTAATTATAATAACAAAACTAATTAATAATTTAATGTAATCAGAACTCAGGTTCCAAGATACAGCTTCAACCTATTTTGGGGACATGACAAATTGGTTGTTCAAAAATAGCACAGATAAGATGTTATAGTTAAAAATAAAAGAAAGAAATCAAGAAAAAAATGTTATAGATTCACTTTGTAACAATGAATAAATGTACTATTTCCTATTCTAGATCAAGAAAAAGTAACTACTCTATAAAAATTAAGAATATTACACTTATCTCGCTGTCAGTACAGACGTATACAAAATTGTTTTCCCGGTAGTACAGTCGAGTCGTGACGTGAATTGTGATCGTACACTTGTTTACTTGACGATACTCTTTGTCACACGAGGAGTTTCTGTAGCATCGTGGGTGTATTAATGGCTTATAAAGTGATTCAATCAAGCGTTTATGGTTTACTCAAGCTTTTTAATTTTAAGTGAAGGGTATGATTGTGGGTACACTGGACTTATAAGCGTCTAAATTTTTTAACGAAAGGAAGCGTAAATGGGTTGCTTTTTAGGGTTCCGTATCTCAGAAGGTAAAAAAAGGAACCCTTATATGATCACTTTATTGTCTGTCTGTCCGTGTGTCACCACCAATTTTCTCAGGAACGGGTAGACCTAGCAAATTGAAATTTATACCAGATACTGAAGTATATAGTTCACTTTAGGTGTATAAAAATCAAGGTCCTGAGTCAACACGATAAAAAGATATAAGCAAATTTAAATATTCGCGAAAACTTGTAAGTACCAAAATATGCCTTAAATTTCAACGTTTTTATTTTTCGGATTTTTTCCTTTGTAAGGTCATCAAAAGAAACAAAAAGAGAACTGTTTTCCTTTAGCAATCTTTCGCCAAAACGAGAGATACATCACTATTTATTTATAGGCGTCTAAAATAAAAAACAAAATAAAATAAATACAGAAAGTTTTTGCTCACACATCTCACGTAGACAATACTTTCGGTGAATAACAGCTATATATCTATCTGAAGTTACAGTATGGAGGTTTGGTGAAATATGGAAGGAATGTTTGACGATAAAAAAATATTGAGAAAACCTTTTTTTTTGTATAGAACTTCTTTTTCCGCGTAAAGATTTAAGAATCTGTTCAAAAAGTTCGTGACATTCAATCATAAAGTCAAAATCATTAATTTAAATTAAGCCACTAAACGGCACTTAAATGTCAAAAATCTAAAGATAAAAGTAATAATAAATTGATTGTACTTTTCTAACAATTGAGGGCTACAGAAACATAATATTTATTAGCATATTTATATCCCCAAACGCCTCTATAATTGAATAAGCCAACAGTAACTCAGACAAGTCCCACCGAAAATTCACAAACTTGGGCGAATCTCGTCAAAACTTCGCGCGAACGAATCAAAGTTCCGCTGATTCGTTTAACTTTTAAAACAACATTTGTGCCACACGTTAAATTTAGTCTTGTTATACTTATTTTTTTTTTTACCTTTGTATAGATTCTTTTACCGATTGTTTTGTGAATGTGTGAACATTGTAGGCCTTCTTGATGCTAGTTAACATTTGTTAACTTTTTTATTTAATATATAATCTTTTTATTTAATTTTTTTTAGTTTCTTACGACTTATTGTCATAAGTCGGGCCTGCGTTGTCCCCCCATATCTAAGTACTAATGCTGTAACATGGAAATATTGTAAAACCAAACCATTTTTAAAAGAGTAACCATGGAGTTTCTTGCCGGTTCTTCTCCATAGGAAACGACCAACCCGAACCGTGCACCTTTTGTCGACGTTTTATAAGTGCCCATGTAGGCCGATTCGAAATAAAAAAAAATGATTTTGATTTTTGACGCTAATGTATGGAATTATCCAGCACTATCAGAATGTCGAGTGATTAATCCCCTACATTTTGACCTTCGACAATTGGTATCTCTAATAAAATGGCACTTTGTCTAAAGCCCCTGTTTTCAACCGACTTAAAAAAGAAGGAGGTTCTCAATTCGACTGTAAGTTTTTGTATGTTTGTGACGCGATGACTCCGCCAACTATGATTCGATTTTGATGATTCTTTTTTTTATTTGAAAGCTGGTGCACTCGTGTGGACCCATTTAAATTTTGATCAAGATCTGACAAGTAGTTTTTATGTAGGCCGTAATAATGCGTATTTTCATGTTTATAACTAAAAAGAAAAATAAAGAACGTTTTAACAAAAATATTAAACAGACTTCCAAAACAAAATACTAAAAAGCGAAAAAAAACTTTATTTTCGAAAGTCTGTGCCAAAACGAAAAAAATAGGTACCAAAGGCACCGACTGCCGAAAGGTAATTTATTTTTCGCTTTGTTTTGGAATGAATTAGAAAGAGATCAAAAAATACTAAAAATAATAATCCAATAAATTATTTATTTCCGGCTCCCAAAAAATTCTCTGTTCTACCCCGAAAAATGGCAACCCTAAACACATTTGTCACGTCTATGTTATCTTCTGTCTGTCTGTCACGTGGATGATAGGGTAATGGCAAAACCGACGCGGAATTTTAACTAAAACCTTTGCATTATTATATCTACGTGGAAAAAAGGCCGCTATAAGAATTGCAATTTTTATGAAGACACGTACGTAAATGTTTATTATAATATAATGAATTATGAATTATTTATTAGCCTTTGTTTCTTTTCATTTTATTTGTGAGAAGATTTATTGTTTTTCTGGTAAGGTGGAAGTTTACTCGTTTGTTTTACTTTTTCAGGTGAAAATGTGGGTCATATATTATGTAGCAATAGGTTAGCAAGTGGTATCAGCCGCGACTTACTAGTTGTAGGTCGTAGGTTCGAACCCAGGCAGGTGGTTTACTTTGCAAAATTTATTTCATAACCACTGCTCTCAAAAAATGTGAAGAAAAACATCTTGAGGAAACCGGGTCTTAGAACCAAAAGCAAAATTCGGAGAAATGTGTCATCCACCAATTTGCACTGGGCCCACGTGGTGGATTACGGCCTCTCACAGAGAGGAGGCCTGCACGCACAACAAACCAAATGGAAGCCTAAGTGTGGGAATGGGGTCCATCTATCCTATCCTATGTGGGTCATATATTTATGTAGCAATAGGTTAGCAAGATGTAGTTTTTGGACATGTCGGGTGAGATTATTCAACTGAAAATTCTCAGTCAAGATAATCATCATCTTTAAGTCAAGAGTTAATAGGCAAGCGTGCTTCACCCACACATGACATCCGGTGAGATAGAGTTTAAACGAGAGCCTTTTATTTTTTTATTATTGATAAAAATAAAAATAATACGCCTAAAAATGACCACAAAACCACATTTTAAAAATATTTTTTTTAATTTCGCCCATTTGTAAACTGCCATGTGGTTCCGTAAAGCGAGATTGGTTTAATAAATAATATTAAATAAGTGAGCTTTTAACAGCAGCCCGCGAAGTCCACTCTAGTAGTTGTTAATTTTAACTTTAATTAAAAATAATTTCTCTTCACTACTGGACAGAGGAGATGTACGAAGCAAAGGTGCAGGGCGTGTAATAGTTTCAACACTTAAATAAGATACTTAATTATAACTAAAAAACGTGTTGCAGATTAGGTGCTTTCGTTTTACATGAATTTTATTTGTACCCATTTTAAGGGACGTTGAAGTTTGAAACTTTTGTAAAAATAAAGTGAGTTTTAACCATTTTATCTGAGCAGTAATATATTTTATCAACCATGCTCGTTTAATATCCTAACCTGCAAATCAAAGCTTTGAATCATAATGCATGCAGGGGCCAGTCGTAAAAAAACATATTGTGTAACTGTCCATGAACAGATTTTTACAATTACATAGGACTTAAAAATAACCGGTGAAATTTGGGTGAACGGGATCCCAGCGCTAAGAAAGAGGTAAAAATAAATATCACTAGATGGCGCGATATGCATCGATTTGTTATTGAATTGTGTGTATATATTTTAGAATATGTTAATTTTTAACATATTCTAAAATTTATCATAAACATTTTGTTTTTGTTTAATCTTCTCTCCTAAGCACAAAATTATGGAATATTGGGGTTTTAATTCACGTTTCGTAGATTATTTGAACGGCTCATTCAAAATTGAATCCAATAGATGGCGCGGTTTTGAATTTCTGAGACATGCCACTCGCTTTTTTAAATTTGTATTGTAACAAATTTTGGTACAATAAAACTGTAAAAACGTGCAAAAATCCTTACAAATATTATAAATGCGAAAGTACTCTGTCTGTCTGTATGCTAGTATTATACTATCTGTGACCATATATAGCACCTCTGCGAAACATTTCGGGGAATGCAGGTGTGATGTTATGCAGTTTCAGCGTGGTTTGGTACGCTGACGTCACGCTGGTCCTGGCGCAGGGGAGGTTGCGGCAGGCGGTGGCCGAAATAGCGATACGAGGTTTTGCGATAATCGTTAAGAAGATCCGGCAATTGGGACTCGATGTGGCCCCGCACAAGTCCGAGTCCCGACAGGATTTCATGGTGACATATAGAGAGGGCAAATGTCTGATCCTAGCGCTGCACATACGGGTATTTGATACAAAAAACTGGCCAAAAGTCATTTTTACAATAGTAACCGCGCAGCTATCCTTTGTTATGTTTTAACAATGGGACACTCTATTCATTAAGAAACCGGTACCCAGAAGGGGCTAGAGCGCTCCATGCGCCCTCAACGTCAGTCGGAACTCATCTGTTGTGCTAGTGACACGTTTGTTTTCTCGGCGCTCGCAAATTTCAATTGCTGTTTAAGACTAATCATACTGTTGTGTTTAGTGCAAACCCCAAAAACCATCATGGAATCTTCAGGCACAGGTATGAACTTTATTTTGAATCTATTGTGCTACTGTTAGGATCACTTTTTCATTCTTTAATTGTACCATAAAGTCATGAGTATTTTTATGCAAAAAAAAACACGTAAAATAGGTTTCCTTCGTCAAATTAAGTATCAGATAAACATAGTTAAGCTAAAGTTTATACATAATCGTGTTCTTTGAACCTTCTAGATTTCATATCAAGAGAAAAACCTTCCGCCTCTTTCCGCCCCTATGAATTATAGCCTCTGAACAAAAATAGGTTTTTTTCGAAAAAAAAACAGTTACAGTTTGTACATAGCTTTTCATTTATGTATTTTGTAAGGTTATGTAAAAAGTAAGCGTTATTTTTAAATCATTGTGTATTTTTAAATGCTTTTTTTATTAGTTATTGTACAAATAAATCACCATAATGCTTGAAATAGAAAATAATGTTTTATTTTATTTCGATTTTATTTCACACGTAAGTCCCTTTGGAGAAAAGGGTATAGAAATGATTGGGTTATACTAAAATTAATATGAAAAATAACTAGGAGGCACAATTGACCCAAAATTACCAAAAAAAAGGTTTTGGCCAGTTTTTTGTATCAAATACCCGTATGTGCGCTGGGCACTCCACAATTTCGGTAGGCCCTCTTAGAGGAATGGCTTGAGAGGCATCACGACGTCCTCACCTGCCGCCTGACGCAGGTCCTCACCGGACACGGCTGTTTCGGGTGGTTCTTGGATAGGATAAGGTGGGAGGAAACGGTGAAGCATACGCTTAAAGATTTGCACCGCTTGAGTAGAGCACCGCTTTGTTCTCATGGAGGCGATTGTCGGAAGCGACCTCTTGCGTCCGGCCCTGGTCCAGGCCATGGTACAGAGTGAGAAGAAAGCTGCCTTCTGCGAAGCAGTCACGCATAGATGGAGGCGGAACGCGTGAGGGAGACCCAACGGAGACGCCCTGGGCCTCAGGAGTCGCAAGCCGATTCCCGGCGTAGGCACGGGCTTGCTTTCGGCGAGTAATGGGTAGCTCGGCGTCCGATAAGGACTAGCCCGAGTCGACGGCGCGTAGTCTTTCAAGTGCGCCTTAAAGGGATGTCAGCAAATCTGAAGGATCCCGCTAGGGCCGATGCCTGTCTGGGTCGCGGATAAATTTGAAAGAGAGTTACCGCGGCCCTGGCTCTAGCAACTGAAGGAAAAAGGGTGGATTTTAGTCAATAAAAGTCTGCAACGCCCTCTCTCTTCATTCAGAGTGGGAGAAGTCTTTGGACGATATACAAGCCATAAAAAAAACGCATGATCTCATGATGATTCTGAGAGGTTTTATAGTGCATTATGAGTTCACTATCTAAGTGGTGGGAAGCCTACATGTCCAAGCTTGCTGATTAACTATTATTTTTTCTACACTGAGTTCTCGGTACTTTATTCGTTTTTTCTTCATAACATTTCTTGTCTATATTTTTTATAGGGATTACAAACATTAGTATACTGAAAATATACCAAGTGTCTTACACATGTGACTCAACAAATAAACCTGCCACTACATTATCCACAGATTACTACATACACTAAGACAAACTGATTGCCTAACGTTAATTGTAGTCAGGGTATGTAGAAACATTAGAAGGTACTGTTGATCCTTCAAAATTTTATTTTGTTTGTTCTAAAGGTATATATATCTGCTTACAAATAATATATCAATTGCACACAATAGCTTAGTGTGGGTGTCGTATAAACGGCGTAGCGGTGAGTGCATAGGCATAGGCCAAGACCAACGCGGTATTTATAGGTACGATATATATTTCACACGTCTCGGCCCATATATTCTTATCCATTTACTTTCGTGTTCCCAGTCCGCAGTAATTAATGTTTCGCGGTAACAAAGTATCCATTTAAACGTAACTGCTGGTTTTAATTTCACTCGAAATGTTTTAGTATCTTGCGTTTTTGGAACGAGTGCTTTATAGACAGATTAGCGTGTCCTGGCATTTGTCGCTTTCAAGCTAGTTTAAGAACGCTTTGTTAACAAATTAGAAAAGTGGTAAACAGATAAAACATATACGTATAGAAACTTTAGTTAAAGTTAGTCATATATTTTTTGTGATTGTTTATGTGTTCATTTTGCGCTGGAACATTAATACAAATGAAAAGAAAATTGCATATGCTGCCGTACAGGCAATAGAAGTTAAAATTCTTAGAAAATAAGAATAAGAGAAATAAGTCTAAATTTCACGAATTCTTGAAATTTTACTATCAATTAATGTCGTCCAATTATCGAATCGCCGCCTAAGAAGATAAAATACACAAACGATTAGCCCTGATTGCAGACCAAGGAATAAGCTAATTTAACTTAGCCTAGTTCGTATAACCGAAGTATTTTTTCATTACAGGCCGCAAACTGTATCAATAGCAACAGTACGAAAAATTACCAGTACTACGCTAGCCAAGCTTAACTAACTTAGCTTAGGTCTTAGCCCCGATTGCACCAATGAAACTAATCGCGATTAGTTCAACTAAATTCAGTTTATTTTCAAATACAGCGTTCTGATTGGTAGTTTTTCAGCGCTCTCAATTAATCAGAACGCTGTTTTTGCATAAACTGAGTTTAGTCGAACTAATCGCGATTAGTTACATAGACGAAATCAGCCCTTAGTCTGCCAACAACTTAACTGTTATTCTCGTCACCGCGTAGGCCGCGTCCAGTTCGTAGCACGCGTAGCGCAGCGTAGCGCTCGTAGCAGGGGCCTTGATAGCGAAGTAGTGAAAAAGTATCCTTCAAGTGTTGAATGAAATACGAGATTCAAGTGGATTTGGATGTTTCAAAAAAAGATGCTTGGTGCAATAGCAGCAGAGAGACTGCATCGATTAGAAAAAAAGATATGTTTGTGTTATTTAAAAATGTGTTTTAGTAATTTTTAAGCCATTCCTAATTTAATATAAAAAAGAGGTGGAATTGTTACGGTAAGAAAGATGGGCGCAGTGAAATGAGTCCTGAAATGACATGGGATGTAAACGTTAATTAAATCACAGAATAATGAATCTGTCAGTATGTGTTGTAAATCAGAAATGGTCATGGACATGTTTTTCATTACAAATGACAAGTTATTTTCCTGCTCGAATCGTGTAAATACTGTGCAGGTTTCTGCATAGTAAACACAATATATGCTGATTTTGTCAATCATAATATGCATTTTTTTTTATATTTTGTATAATATATTTATTGATTTAATAGGATAGTTTTTTTTTTTAAAAACGTTGCCCCACACTAGGAATTCCTTCCTGTACCGTGGGTGCGTTTATAAACATATAAACTCACATACACAACACCCAGAGCCGGAACAACTATCTGTAGGTCATACAAATATTTGTTCCTCGCGGGAATCGAACCCGCGACACGCAGCGCAGCAGTCAATCGCTCAACCACTGCGCCAACCGTGCGCCCGAGATAATAACGTTTATATTTGTTCGATTGTATTTACTTAAACAATGTCCGTTTTTAACCGACTTCAAAAAAAGGAGGAGGTTCTCAATTCGACTGTATTTTTTTTTTTTTTTATGTGTGTTACCTCAGAACTTGTTACTGGGTGAACCGATTTTGATGATTCTTTTTTTATTTGAAAGCTGGTGTTTGTCATGTGGTCCCATTTAATTTTCATCAAGATCTGATAAAGAACTTCGGAGATACACATCAGAACTCTTCAATAAATGACGGCAAATCACTCGGGATAGCTGCAATTGCATTTATGTTTATTGTTTACACCATTTCATAACATAACATCACACTAGTACGCTCTAAAGGGGTACGCAGGTGTAAACAGTTCACCTTGGTGTACTCTTATACGACCGGTTTTGTTTAAGTTTCATGTTATAGGGTAAATCTATTCTGGTTTCACTTTGGGCAATATTGGTACCTAGCCTATATAAATAATGTAGCACAACTAAAAAGTGAAAAATAAAAAAAAACTTTTTACAAAAAATACAACCGACTTCCATAGAAAAACAAAAAAGTGTAAAATAACTTCAATTTCGGAAGTCGGTGTCAAAAAACGAAGAAAATAAAACAAGAACACCGACTTCCGAAATTGAAGTTATTTTACACTTTTTTGTTTTTCTATGGAAGTCGGTTGTATTTTTTGTAAAAAGTTTTTTTTTATACTTAATTCAATTATGAATATGAATAGCATGACTATTCAGAAAGTTCATGGTTAATACATAATATGGCAATAATACAAAAAAATCAAGCAAAAAAAAGGATTTTGAAAAAGGAATAAAATACTTTGAGCAAATCAAATTTAACCAAATGCTTGGTATCTAAAACAAATTTTAGTTACTTTTGTAGGGTGAATGGCCAGTGTCATAAAACGGCAATTTTATATGTAAAGACCGAATATTAAAAGAACAACTAATGTTGCCCACTTTATAGAACTTACAACGTAATTCTTCTTCATAAAACCAAATGACGTCGTAACGAAACCTTTAATTGAACTGAAGAGGAACAGATTATTAGTGGGAAAATACTAAAATGTCTGCCTGTACGTAATTAAGAACGGAAAAAATCTCAACTTTGTGGCAATTGGCGCTACTAATGAGTTTATTTCTTTTTATTGTGTTCCGGGTAGAAATTTCTGCGGTACAATAAAAAGAACTTGTTGAAATTATAGCCTGTTTTAAGTGCAAAAGCGTTACATTTTGATCGTTTTAATCCCGTAAAGGATTGATCCGGTGCATAAAACAGTTTCGATTTGAAAAGAAAAAAAAAAAAAAATATATCAACGCAAAAAAGTCAGAACTAAAAAAAAGTTAATAAAAAAATACAAAAACTCGACTGCTTAAAAAGCGATCTAAAAGAAAGTAAGAAATAAGAAAATCATGCTGTGTAGTCGGAGGATACATATTCGCGAGCTGGCTGACCAAAACTAGATGTATCCTCCGACTGCACAGCATGATTTTCTTCTTGTTTAAGTAAAGCAGTCGGGTTTTTTGATTTTTTTAATTAACTTATTTTATTTACATCTTTTCAGTTTTTTTTTTTTTTTAAATTGGGTACATCTAAACATATGACTGTTTATATTTTTGAAATCGCCTCTTAAAACCCTTTATTTTGACACCCCACACGATGGGTATAGAAGAAAAAAAAAAACCCACAAAATGGCAACCAAAAGCCGCCATTTTTCTTATTCAATTTTTATGTAGCCAGTGACACTCGCAGAGTTAAGACGAATCGATTGACATAAGAATCATCAAAATCGGCCAACGCGTTTGGTTTCTAGAACGCCACATAGGAACAAACATACATACACACATATTTTTTACTATTGATAGGCTCGTGCTTGACCACTATCTCACCTGATGGTAAGCGACGATGTGGTCGACGGTGTAACACGCTTGCCTAGAAGAAACCAATTCACTCTTGTCTTAAAAACCCCGAGGTTGTAGCTATCGGGAAACACAGACTCCGGCAGAGAATTCCACTCCTTAGCTGTACGCATAATGAAAGTGTCCCCAAAACGTTTTGTGCGTATGGGTGGGATGTCCACCATGTACCGATGACTAATCGCCGTGCGTCTGGTTGTCCGATGATGGAACGGGCTGGGCGGAATTTAATCATGCAATTCCATCGCACGGGGAGTGTAACCGATAAAAAACCGACAAGCTGGCAACTCGGCGACGATGTTCCAGGCTCTGGATTGAATCAACCAGGGCCTCATTGAAAATGAGCGTCTTGGCCCGTTTTTCGATCGACTCTAGTGCATCAAGCTGGTACTTGGCAGATCCGTCCCAGAGATGAGAACAGTATTCCATGCAAGATCGAACCTGCGCTTGATTCAACTTAAGCAGCTATTCAGGCGTGAAGTACCGTCTCACCTTCGCAAGGATCCCCAATTTTTTGGAAGCCAGTTGAGCTTTTGCCTCAATGTATGGGCCAAAATTGAGTGTCGATGTCAACGTAACGCCAAGAAGCTCAAGATGTTCCGTTATCGGCACGGTCACACCTTGGAAAGAAGGAGCCGGGTAGAATTGGCTCCTTTTAGCGGAAAATAGACACGCCTGGATCTTAGTAGTATTGAACCTGACCAGATTGGCATCGCCCCATTCGGAGACTGCCTTCAGGGACAGATTCAAGCGCCCAACCATGGCCTCCCGGAGAGACCGGATCAGAGGTCCAGTAGCACGCGCGTCGGACACGTATCTCTCAGCAACAGTTCTGTCGTCCGCATACCTAAAGGTGCCGGGTTTTAGCAGTTCATTTATGTGCAGCAAGAACAATGTTGCTGAGAGTACCGACCCCTGAGGGACCCCGGCATTAATACCCAGTTGATCAGACGAGCGGCCATCAATAACCACTCGAATGGACCGGTCCCTCAGGAAGTCTGCGATCCGATCGCACATACCACTGGGCAGACCGAATGAAGGAAGCTTACCAATAAGGCTTTCATGCCAGACCCTGCCAAAAGCCTTCGAGATGTCGAGGGAGACGGCAAGCGCTTCCCCTGCTTCTCAATGGCCTCACTCCAGATGTGAATGGTATACGCTAGAAGATCTCCAGTTGACCGATTTTGGCGGAAGTCATATTGGCGGTCACTGAGGATGTCGTTAGCTTCTAGGTATGCCAGGAGCTTGGAGTTGAGCACTCGTTCCATAATCTTGCAGAGGATGGACGTTATTGATATGGGTCTGTAGTCGGCCGGGTCTGCCAGAATGCCCTTCTTGGGCACAGGCTGAACATTAGCTTGCTTCCAAGCATTCGGTACATTTCCCGTCTCATACGAAAGGCGAAACAAGCGTGTCAGGACCGGAGACAGTTCAGGCGCACAGGTTCTGAGAACAAGTGCCGGAATCCCGTCGGGGCCACTAGCTTTGTTCAAGTCAAGATTGCGAAGCACCCTACGAACGTCCTTTTGATGGATGGTAGTGAGGGACGGCAAAAGTTCGATTCAACCGACTTAGCCAGGGACCAAAACGCTTTACTACCCGCTGGGTAAGAAGCAAGTTTGGTCCCAATACGGCTAATGTAGTCAAACCGAGATATACGCATTACCTTCTTGCAGGACTTGGCAGCCCTATTGTAGGCTCTCTTCCGCTGACCCACGTCGCTTGCTTTACGCTTTCGAGCGTCGACCCATGCCAAGTACGCCTCATGTTTAAGCGCGTTGGCGCGCTTGCACTCAGCGCCAAACCATGGCCGGTCAACGCTAGACATTGCTACGTCAGAGAACGGAATGTAGTACTCCATTCCCCGACGCAACACATCCGACACGGCGTCCGCGCACGACGAAGGATCAGCCGAAGAGAAGCAAGTATGCTGCCAAGGATAAGATGCGAAAAATAACGCATTCCATCCCAATCTGCTGACTTGTACCGCCAAACCCGCCAAGCGCCTCTTGGGCTGGGATCGGGTGGGGAGTTGTCGGATACAGACTTCACCAGACAATGGTCGGAACTACCTAACGGTGAAGATACCGACACCGAGTAGCGGTCTGGATCTGTTGTCAGCAGAATCAACATCCGGCACCCTCGTTGCCCCTTGGACCAGCTGGGCGAGATTTAACGCAAGCGCAAGCTTTCTCGTCTCACGCCCAGCATGATGAGTGCACTGGTACGGGAAGAGCCACTCCTGGTGGTGGACATTGAAGTCTCCCAGTAACACTAATTGGGCGGAAGGGTACCGCTGCTGAGCCGTATCAGCCGCCTCACTAAGGTACTCTGTGAGCCTGGTTGTCTCCTGATCACCGCTGTGCAAACGATAGATAAAGGCGTAGATAATTTTATCCAGGCCCGTGTCCACCACAGCCCAAAGCACAGAGAACCTGGAGTTCTCAAGGTTTCAAAGACGCCGATAACAGATGTCGTCTCGGGTGTGCATAGTATGCATAACCCGCGTGTTGCTTAAAATTGTGCTCCAGGGTATACCCTGGGTATGTTAGGTACGATACGTCTGACGGACATCTGATCTGCGTCTCCGAAAGGAAAAAGAGAGCTGGCTTATCAGTCTCCAGGTGATGATGGACTGCTATGAGGTTGGAGTGCAAACCTCTGATATTAGTGAGGTGCACTTTTAGTGGGAGGGGGTGCAGCCGCTGTTCAACGTTCAACTATTTTCTCTTTTTCATTTTAAGCGAGTGAAGTAAGGTGAGAAGAAGGAAGTGAGATGCGATTCCACGCTGCTATCCTACAGACACGCACTGAAAGAACGCCATCATTGGGGGACTAGTCTGGAGACTGCGGGGACGCCCGAGTCCCCCCGGGAATGTCCATCGGGCCCTCCCTTCTGGTCGCCAACCAGCACGATGCTGGTTGGCGTGCATTCCGGGATTTTTCGTCAGTTGGCGGGGCAGCCTTTCGTGTGGGGCTGGCACACTACTTGGGCCCCCAACTACCTGCGGTCGGTCAGCGGTGCACCGTGCCTCGGATCCCGCTACCCGCGACCAGTCTCCCGATACGTCCATAACAGCGTGCGCAAGGCTGGTCTGCCTGCAATGGAACCAGCATCTCGACCCATCTCCTGAAGTGGCTACACCGAGCATCGCACCGGAACACGGCTAGGCCGCTTGGCGGTACGTCTTTGCCCGGTGGGTGGTCGCAAGCCATCGGCCGAAGCCTACCACCAGTTAAGTGTCACCTGATTAGCACCACCTGGGGACCACGTGTAGGGTATCGTATGAGGTAATTTCCTACGGACGTGTGTGACTCGGCCCCCTTACAAAATGATGATAAACACATTACCCTCCTTCGGCAGTCGGGTAAAAAAGTAATTCTTTAGACGTAACGTAGGTATAGAGTGAACCGCACGTACCGTCGAGAAAGTTAAGACAGATTCATAATTGAGTAGAGCAAAATATGCTCTAGCGCGTAATATTTTTAAACAAAATATTTATTATTTTTATCTTTACAAATCGATACTGTTTCATGGACTGGATCGACCATTCATGGTTTTAAAAAGATCATAATGTAACGGTGTATAATACCATACACTATGATTACATTATCATTAACTTTTCCATTTGAGAGAAAGAAAAAAGAAATGCCAACTCTTCAATTACTAGCTTCAAAATGACTGCGAAATTGATATAAATATTAAACATTATGAAATAAAGTCTCCACATTCCGTCTTTATAAAGTCAGGCCGAGTCAACAACTTTGTTTCTTGTTTCATTGAAAGTAACTTCAGAACTACGTGGAAAATGTAATTCTAACAGCTCCAGTTATATTTTTTAAACAGCAAGAAGTTTTGAATTAAAACCAAAAGAACTTGGTGAAGATTTTTTAGGACTTAAAACTTGATTTAGAAAATAATTTCATAGAAACGTGGCAACAATTTGGTAACTGTTTATTGCAAGTTTTCTTCATGTCTGAGAGTAGGAGAGTTAATTTAGTTATAAAGGCGACGGTTTTAGTTACTAAGTAGAGCAATAAGTACTACTTCGATTCTGTGTACTTGTTTACGTTTTGAGGCCTGAAAAATTACTGAATTTGTGTTGAATGTTTTAAAACATTGAACACAGTTTTTATAGGTAGCAATATTTATAGGTAGATAGATACCTTTATCATTTGTTGAGTTCCTAAAGACAATTACTAGAATTTAATGTTTGAAAAATAATTCTTCGAAGATATGGACATCAGCTAGTCTATTCTGTTATAAAGTCACCAAGAATACTATGATGGAGTGAGCGTAAAGGGAACTGTCATTCCACTTGAAGCTATAATAAAATAAGGGGTCACCAATTACTCATTTTACTAATTACTCCATTTCTTAAAAACAATATGCCCGTCGCGGTGCGTAAGACCAACCACCTCCCTTCTTTATTCTTGGTTTATTATTTAATAAAATATTTATAGGCCCGTCCTATGGGGCCTTATAAATATTTTATTAAATAATAAACCAAGACTTATGTGAAAAATGTTTTGCTTTGAACTATCCGTTCAAATTTTAGACTAACTAAAGTTGATACCGGCAATTGTCATTAAATTTTAAAGATGTTCGGTAAGTTCACCTTAGAAACTATCTGGATGCGACACGCACGGGACCTGTCAATGTCGCGACACTTGGGGTAGGCCTATGTTCAGCAGTGGGCGTCTTTCGGCTGAAATGATAATGATTTAGCCTATCTTGGAAAAGTCCGCACAAAATTGATCGGCGGTCCGCCATTTGGTGGCCCCTACTACAAATTGACAGCTAATGTTGAGATTATTCGTTCCGAACAGGAGGCTACGGTTGTGACCGAGGAAGCGTCTCTTTGAAACGCCGTTGCCCGTACAAACATATTAAAGTTTGCGCCCGTGTGTCGGGCAATTATGATTATTAATAGCATCTCTCAGCGGTTGGACATTTTTCCTGCTCTTTGACGGAATTCCAGAGGGTGACAATGAGTGTATTGTCCTCTATGTAACTTGTCGTCACTTTATGTAACAGTCGCATTGTATGGCTACTTTTAGTACCTTGGGTTTTACCTGTCAAAATAAATGTATGTATATATATTATTATTATTATTTATTTTATTTCACCAAAAGTAATACAACAAATTACATAAAATATTACATATGTCGCATCAAGGCTGGCCGATAGATGCAAACCATCGGATTTTTTTTTTTATTATTTATTTACTTCAGATATGAAATCCATAGTTTTGTTAGTACGTACAAATTCTTATATACTATGTTAGTCACTTAAAATTAAATACACTTACAATACATACACATCATGTCAAAAGTAAAGGGAATGACAGCTGACAGCTGACAAGTAAACACTAGATGTGATTGTGCTCGTATTTAATAATTATTTATAATAGAAAACCCAGTATTCAAGCAGTGTAACATACATAAAAGTGAAGATAAACTCATGAACAAGCAGTAACAGTGTTATCATAGTTTAAAACTACCGGGTTATCATATAGACATTGATTCTCAAATATGTAAACATTGACTAAAAACTCAATAAACTCAGTGCTATAAGTTATACCAGTGTAATAATCCTAATTTTAAGACAATAGCTTACAAAACAATCATAATTATAAACAATTTATGGTGTGTACGCGCACAACACTATCATAAGCGGGCAACACTAGAAGAGCAGAGGCGCGCTGGCGGCGGCGCGCGGCGCCGGCAACACTCCGCAAACACGAACGAACGAAGTAGCACGCATATCGATTGTGTAGTACCTACCTACTCAGAATCTGTAAAAGTTTATCGTACAATACATTTAGTTTTATCAAGAAACAAGTTTGTTTAATTTCTAAACAAAAGTGGCGACCGTGACAGGACTGCAATCTTCAAACTCAGATGAAATTCTTCAAATAACAATCAAAAAACGTCGTCGTTTGCGGGCGTCATACAGCGCAACGCAGCCGCCATTTGCCAATACCTACCAAGCGAGCCACCGGTCGAGTGAAGAAAGAAAAGGAACGGCTGTTGCCGCTTGCTGCTTCGGGAGCCTTTGAGGACATCGTGAGCCGGAGGTCTAGCCCAAGGAGAGTGAGCCCTGTTCCTAACTTTTCATACCTACACATCCAACCTAACCAATTCTCGATCCTTTGTTCTCGCATTGTATGAATGGCCGACTTGCTGCTCGAGTGTTGCGTTTGTTCATGCTAGCTTTCATTTTAAATGGTGTTAGGCAAAAATACATGCACGTGCAGCGTTAGATAAAATTACCAAGCTATAAAATACGATCACTTGCCCATGCTTTATGCACGCATTTCTATTCTATTCTGCTATAGAATTCTGTTATAGCCTAATCCCAGCTATAACAATCAGGTAGCCTACCCAGCTCGTTTTAAGTTCGTTTCATTTAGCACACAGGGTGCCTATATAACCTATTCTAATACCTACTTTTACCACGCGGACAACGTTACTATAGCTACCTACCGGTATTTCAATACCTTATGCCGACTATTCCAGCGTACCTCGGAACTCCTTGAAGAGGAGCGCATCGGTCTCGGCATCTCCGCCGCCCGCCCGGTTTCATCGCGTGCGCCGCCACGTGCGCTGCTGGCCTACGCTGTTTGCTCGGCGCGAGCTGCCCTGAGCTTCGCGTCGTGCTAGCACCAGCGCGAGCGACTGGACCTGAGCCTATTAAGGCTCTTCAAACGGGTTTGAGTGCATATTTTATTACTTCATTGTTTGTTCGCCTGTGTTATTGGTTACCATATTAATTAATCTATAAAAATGAGTGAAGCAGAGCTCAAGGTTGAATTAAGTAAGTTAGTAAAAGAGCGCGGTATTATAAAGGGACGGTTAACAAGATTTTCAGAATATCTTAATACTTTAATTATTATTGGTTTAAAATAAATTTCTTCTATTCAATATAGAGAATTGGAATTAAAATCGAATAAAATTCAATCGCTCATGGAAGAGTTTGAGGTCATTCAAAACAAAATAGATGCATTGCATTCTGATAGTACAGAGCAAATTAAAGAAAGAGATAATTTAGAAAACCAATTTATACACTTAATAGCAAAGAGCCAAGAAACCTTATCCAATTCTCACCTGAAAAAGGCTGAGAATGGAAATTGTGAAAGAGAAAACAGTGACCATGCATCAAATACTAGCAGCCGT
Source organism: Orthosia cruda (assembly GCA_964057195.1). Classification (NCBI taxonomy): domain Eukaryota; kingdom Metazoa; phylum Arthropoda; class Insecta; order Lepidoptera; family Noctuidae; genus Orthosia; species Orthosia cruda. Next base: position 27,295,726 of record OZ059840.1, on the reverse strand, counting down.
TCATTTCATGACATAAAATTACCCACAATCAAACTGCCTACATTTGATGGGAATTATCTTAACTGGTTAGAATTTAAAGACACATTTCAGTCAGTGATTGACAGCAATGAAAGTATTGCACCAATTAATAAATTCCACTACCTAAGATCTTCACTTGAAGGAAGCGCAGCTGTTGTTATTAAATCGATAGAATTTAGTTCAAAAAATTACAAGGTTGCATGGGACCTGTTATGTCAGAGATTTGATAGCAAAAACATATTAATAAATAATCACCTAAAGGCATTGTATAACATAGAGTCGCTTCAAAGGGAATCCTATAAATCGTTGCGGTTTATCGTTGACCATGTGTCAAAACATTTGAGGGCTCTTGAAACTCTAGGCCAGCCTACCAACATGTGGGATGTACTTATTATTTTTACGGTCTCAGCTAAATTAGATATTCACACGAGTAGAAAGTGGGAAGAATACAAGTGCAATCTTGGGGATGCACCTAAACTTAATGAATTTTATTCATTCCTACGCAGTCTAGCTGACATACTTGAAACTGCCTATTTTAATAATAGTCGTCCTGACAAACAGGTGGAATACAAGCCTAGGGTAACCAACCAATCTAAAAGCCTAATTGTATCCATGGATAAAAAGGAAAACAAGAATTGTTGTGTTTTATGCAATGAAAATCATCGCTTGCATGAATGTTTTAAATTTAAAAATATGAATGTAGATGAGCGACTACATGAAGTAAATAAATTAAAATTATGTAAAAATTGCTTGCACAGTGGTCACAATGCTTTTCAATGTCAGCTGAGAGCTGTTTGTCGCCAATGCTAAAGGAAACACAACACTTTAATTCATATAACTAAAGGCAACCCATCGCCAACTAAAACTGAACAATCCTCTACAACTTCCTCATTGCCTGTGTCACTGTCAGTGGCATCTAATGACCAGGTTTTGTTAAGTACGGCGCTAGTCCAAATTATAATAAATAATAAAAAATATACAGCCCGTGCGCTACTGGACACAGGTAGTCAATCATCATTCATTACAGACAAATTAAAAAGTAAGTTAGGGCTAGCAATCAGCCTCGGTGGTTCAGTGAGCATTTGTGGGATCAATAACGCTTCATGTAATATTACTGAAAGTTGTCATATTAAAATTAAATCTAAATATATGCCTTTCGAACTAAATGTTAGGTGTCTTGTAGTACCTAGAATAACAGGAATCTTACCAAATTCTACAATTAATACAGATCATATAAATTTACCTGGAAACATCACTTTAGCTGATCCTGACTATTTTTCCCCGGCTGAGGTCGACATCCTCTTAGGAGCAGATGTGTATTGGGAAATAGTTGGCTCTAATTTAATTAAGCTAGGCAGTAACAAACTGGTTCTACAGGAATCTATGCTTGGATGGCTCATAAGTGGCCCAGTTAACGGTAGTCAGTCTGCTTCAAAGGTTTATTGTAATTTTACTCAAGAGATAAAGGATTCGTTAGAAATTTTTTGGAAAATTGATGACTTATCAACCACAAAAACATATTCCATCGAAGAGCAACTTTGTGAGGATCATTTCCAACAAAACGTGTCTCGTATATCAAATGGTAGATTTTCTGTGTTAATGCCAATGAAAGAGTCGCCTGAAAAGGCTCTTGGGGACTCTTACTGGTGGCGGTTTGAGAAACATATTCATCCTTGTGTCTATTATGAAAAGTGGACTGTATTTGAAGGGTTCTGGCAATAGTGCGTTGAAAATAAGCAGGAAAATATACACGGATAAATTCGGGCGATCTAGTATGGAAATAAGGGAAGTAGTACGCCTTACCTTGTGGTGGTCGATGCCAGCCCACGTGTGGCAGCGAGCTGGTGTTCTTCAACTCCAAAATGGTGACGACGACTTCCTGATCTTTCAGGATCCACACTTCACACAATTGTTTTATATCCGCGAGGCGGGTTAATAGACACGGTTCACAAGGTTCTCAGCAATCTAACTAATTAGATGCATCAGTCTCCAGCCATGTGGCTTGGAGAGCTGGCGGTTGAGATACGAGGCCCGTTCACGTTGAAGTTTCGGTTCGTTCTGGCGACCTGTCATTAAGGCGTACATAAAGGGAAAAGGAATGAGGAAGGAACGAGATAATTAGGATATCGATCGCCCGCGAAATCTCAAATGCGTTTGTCTATGTGTTTTCGGTCATTGATTTATGACATTTACAAGAGATGGCGCTACCACTTACTATATAGCTAAAAAATGTTTTGAGAGTTTAGAAAGAAAATTTATAAAATATCCTGATTTAAAGGAGAACTACAAAGCATTTATAGAGGAATATAAAAATTTAGGGCATTTAACTAAAATTACCAGCTGACATCGAGAAAATGTTTCGGCAAATTGAAGTCGGGCAACAGCAGCGCCATCTGCAGCTTATTCTGTGGCGTGATGATAAGTCCCAATCAATAGATGTTTTACAACTCAATACAGTTACATACGGCACTGCCTCTGCACCATTTTTAAGTACTCGATGCCTCTTACAACTAGCAAATGAGTGTGAGGATGAGTATATAGCAGGTGTAATACGAAACGATTTTTATGCAGATGACCTAAATACAGGGTCAGAATCTATAGAAGGGTTAAAACACATCTATCATGAAGTTGTAAATACACTTAATTCTGCATGCCTACCCCTTAGGAAATTTCGTACAAATTGTCCTCAATTATTTGACGATGAATGTGGTTCATCGAAGCCCATTGATTTCAACAAAGAATCTAGTGTATTAGGTCTCAATTGGTGTCCTAAGGCTGATACACTGCAATTTTCTACAGACCTAGAGCCCTACTCATATAACTAAAAGGTCAGTAATTTCTACTACTTTTAAGGTATTTGATCCCTTGGGATTATTGTGTCCCTGCATTATAGTAGCTAAAATTTTACTTCAACAATTATGGTCCTCTAAGCTAGACTGGGATGATCCAGTACCAGCTGAGTTTTGTAAAAACTGGGCTAACCTATTAAAGGAATTTTCAAATTTAACTAATATTCGTATTACAAGGCGAGTTCTGTGTGACTCACCCAATTATATAGAATTACATTGTTTTGTAGATGCCTCTCAACAAGCATATGCAGCCTGTATTTACCTGCGTTCTGTAAATCGTAATCAGGAAGTTACAGTCAGATTGTTGTGTGCTAAGGCACGAGTTGCACCAATGAACCCAACTACTATTCCCAGATTAGAGTTATGTGGCTTCTTGTTAGGTGCGCGTTTATGTTCAAAGGTATTAGAGTCAATAAATTGTAATATCAATCGTAAATTTATATGGTCGGATTCACAGGTTGTGCTAGGGTGGGTAAAAACCCCACCCAGGGATCTTAAAGTATTTGTGTGTAACCGAGTGAATGAAATCAATCAACTTGCAATTGGATTTACCTTCTGTCATGTTCCCACAGATCAAAATCCTGCAGATATTGCGTCCAGAGGTGTGACTCCTAAGCAATTGCAGTCCTCTCTCGTCTGGTGGGAAGGGCCTTCGTTCCTCGCTAATGACCAAACTTGTTGGCCTACACAAAACCACACACAAATCCCTAACATCTTACCAGAAGTTAAAAACTCGCACACCATTGAATGTCATGTTGTTGTTTCAAACAAAATAATTCAATTTGAGAAACACTCTAATTTAAACAGATTAAAGAGAATATATGTCTATGTACAACGTTTCCTAAATTATTGTAAAAATAAAGATGCAAAAATCAATGGGCCATTAGATGTTAAGGAATTAGATAATTCTTTGCTTATGTTAGTTAAGTTTAGTCAGTTAGAAAGCTATGCAGAGGAAATTAAATTGATTAGAAATAATAAAACTCTTAATCGTAAGTCTAAATTATTGCCTCTAATTCCTTTTATTGATTCAGATAGCATATTAAGAGTTGGGGGTCGAATTCAAAACTCCGATTTCGCCTATGACAAAAAACACCCCATTATTTTAGATGCAAAGCATCATTTGACTAAATTAATATTAAGATACGAACATGAACGCCTATTTCATGCCGGTCCTCAACATCTACTAGCATCAATAAGAGAACGATTTTGGCCTATAGGAGGCAGACACTTAGCACGTTGCACGACAAAGCAGTGTATAGTTTGTATTCGCCTACGTGGGAAGACATTACAACCTTTAATGGGAAACTTACCTGCCGAAAGAAGCTATTCCATGTTTCCTTTCTACTCGTGTGGTGTTGATTTTGCTGGCCCGTTTATGATCTCTAGTCGTAAGGGTAAAGGCAATCGTATTTCAAAATGTTACCTATGTTTGTTTATTTGCCTCTCGTCCAAAGCGATTCATTTAGAGTTAGTCAGCGATATGAGCACTGAAGCTTTCATTTTGTCTCTGCGAAGGTTCGTCTCTAGGAGAGGTAAACCTAATGTTATATATTGCGATAATGGTACCAATTTCAGGGGCGCGAACAATGAAATAAGTAGAATACTCAGGTCCAGTCGTGATTCAGCTATTAATTATGCCAATAATGAAGGCATTCAGTTTAAGTTTAGCCCCGCATACTCACCTCATTTTGGAGGTATATGGGAGGCAGGCGTTAAATCCGCAAAGCACCATTTGAAGCGTGTAGCCGGCAATGCTGCCCTAACATTCGAGGAGCTCGCGACTTTATTCACACAAATCGAAGCCATTTTAAATTCTCGCCCCCTTACTCCTCTCTCAACCGATCCAACCGATCCCTCCCCATTAACCCCAGGGCACTTTCTCATAGGGCGACCTCTCACCTCAGTGCCATCGTTGCCTATCACCTGCAAGCACCCTAACAGATACCAATATATTGAGCAGCTGCGACAGCAATTCTGGGCGAGATGGCGTCGGGAGTATGTTGCCGAACTTCAGGAACGCACCAAGTGGAAAACGAGGCAACGTGAGCTTCGTGTGGGCGACCTGGTGATCCTCAAAGAAGAAAATCTTCCTCCACTACAATGGAAACTTGGCCGCATTACCCATTTATATCCTGGGAAGGATGGCATCAGCAGAGTTGCCGAAGTTCTTACTTCAAAGGGCACATTACGGAGGGCTATTAACAAAATGTGCATACTACCGGCCACTAATGACGCAAAGGATGTCGCTGACAGTGACGGCGCGAAGAATCAAGATTATCTTGGCGCTAATATGATAAATAAAGCAGAAGTTTGAAAGCCACACTTTCAAGGCCCGGGAAGATGTACGCGCACAACACTATCATAAGCGGGCAACACTAGAAGAGCAGAGGCGCGTTGGCGGCGGCGCGCGGCGCCGGCAACACTCCGCAAACACGAACGAACGAAGTAGCACGCATATCGATTGTGTAGTACCTACCTACTCAGAATCTGTAAAAGTTTATCGTAAAATACATTTAGTTTTATCAAGAAACAAGTTTGTTTAATTTCTAAACATGGTGTGTGGTTATAAAACACATCCTCGAGAAGTGATAAAACTTTCTCACAACAGCTGTTCGTTATTTTTATTTAAAATTCAAGTCGAAGTCGATAAGTGCAGTACAGCGAAATAGCGACATCTATCAGCGAGTAGCAGAACACGGTTGACATATGTGTTACGTTCATATCATTCATTCTTTCTACCGACTTGGAACATAGCACTTTGGCCCATCAAAATAAATCCTTCGTGCATAGATGTGTTGCCATATTATTAAACTCGCATTTCCCCGTCATTAGTTATTGCCACTTATAAAAAAAACAATATAAATTAGGGAAAATACAAACAAAAATCAGTGTCAGCTAAAATGAGTACGAGAAATGACCGCAAGATGCCAGAGAAAGTGACTTGCTTTAAATGCAAGAAATCTGTTGATATAAAAAAAACAGCTTTATGTTCAACATGTAACAACCGCTATGAATTAGATTGCATTGGATATCCGGAACAAACCTACCGACTTATGGACCAAGAGTCTAGGAAAAAGTGGAGATGTAAGACATGCATCAAAAATAAAAAAGTCTCTAATACAAGCTACGTATCTAACGTCACATCAAGGAAGAAACCTCAAGCAAGCCGCTCTTCCCCGGAACACATATGCAAATCTGCTGAGAAAAACCAACAGTCTGAAGCTGTACAACCAACAACGCTTAATATGTCCGAAGTACTAGACTCTCATATACTGTCCGAATACGAAACATCGACGGAATCGTACAACACTCCTAATAAACTGTCTAAAAGCGTAGACGGGACAATATCCGAAACTTTATCAATTTTAGAAATGAAAGACACAATAAATGCATTCACTAATAAGCTCGATAGCACCGAGTATGAGCTAGAAAATACGATATTAGAAAATAACAATCTTCGTCACCAATTAATCAAGCTAACTACGGAAATAAAAATGTTAAAAACACTTTGCAATTCTCCCACTTTAGAAAACAATTCAGATATCATTAGAGGAAGAAAACAGTCCCTACTACAACAGACTTTCTCTACACCTTCCACTCCACTTACTAGCAAAACCAATGTACGTGATAACAAAAGCATCAAAATTGTGCTGCTACAACAGAAAATTACAGGCCTACAACAAGAATTGGAAAACGCACAAGAACAGCTTACTACTTTCAAGAAACAAATAGACGCGCTCAAACATCATAATGATAACAACCACCAACAAACCCGGGTGACGAAAATCTGGCCACAAATATCTGCTTGTACTCGAGAACATAGAAGCACAGAGAACGCTGCTGCCCATTCTCTGGTTTGTTCCTTAGTCGCCTCTTACGACACCCACGGGAAGACATGGGATGGTGAAATTCTTTACGTCCGGCACCATACGGAACTCTGTGCTTCTATAACAACCATACTGCGATCGCCAACCCGCCTGCCAAGCGTGGCGATTATGGCAAAACCCCCCCAATGAATAGCACAAATAAAAAATGGCCCCTGGTACCCGGCAGCTTGCCTACCCTCGACTACGGTAGCGGTCGAGGCTACGGCATGGCAAGGGGTGCTAAGAATCTCCGGACGAGATCCGGCTACCCCAAAAATCACCGACGACTGGACCTGGCAACGTACAACACGCGCACACTTCGGACCGACGAGAAGGTCACCGAACTTGAGGAGGAATTGAGCAGGTTGCGATGGAGTATTATAGGGTTATCTGAAGTCCGAAGAGAGGGGGAGGACTCGATAATCCTCAAATCCGGTAACCTGCTCTATTTCCGAGAGGGTGACCGGCAGTCCCAGGGTGGTGTCGGGTTTATCGTCCACAAGTCCCTTGTGAACAACGTGGTGAAGATCGAGAGTGTGTCGACCAGGGTGGCGTACCTTATACTCAGAATATCCTCAAGATATTCGCTGAAGGTCATACAGGTCTACGCCCCAACCTCGGCACACCCCGACGATGGGGTAGAGACCATGTATGAGGATATCTCCAGAGCCATGCATGGTTTCAAAACTTTCACCGTTGTCATGGGGGACTTCAACGCGAAACTGGGCAAACGAGACGAGGATGAGCTGCAAGTGGGGCAATTTGGAGTTGGACAACGGAAACACCGGGGTCACCTACTGGCCAGTTTTATGGAGAAGGAGGGCCTCTATATGATGAACTCCATCTTCAAAAAGCGTGAACACAGGAAGTGGACCTGGCAGAGCCCCGATGGTGCAACAAAAAATGAGATCGACTTCATCATGTCAACCAAGAAGCAAATGTTCAATGATGTCTCTGTGATCAATTCGGTAAAAACCGGGAGCGATCACCGCATGGTAAGAGGCACATTGAACATTAATGTTAAGCTTGAAAGGTCTCGACTGATGAAGTCCACGCTCCGGCCAGCACAGATCCAGGTCCAAAACCCCGAGAGCTTTCAGCTCGAACTCCAGAATCGTTTCGAGTGCCTAGGCAGCTCCGTGGATGAATATAGCAACGGGTTCGTGGAAGCTGTCCATACGGTCGGGTCTAAGTTTTTCAAGACCCGTCGTACAGATAGAAACAAAAAGCTCTCTGATCATACCCTCAAGCTTATGAAGGAGAGGCGTGAGATGATCCTGCAGTCTTCAGATGAGGCGTGCAAATACCGGCAGCTCAATAGACAGATCTCTAAATCCTTGAAAAGAGACCTCCGCCGCTTCAATACCGAGCGTATTAAAGACGCCATCGAGCGAAATAAAGGCTCCAAGGTATTTTCAAGGGATCTGGCTATTGGGCAGAGCCAACTCACGAAACTGAAGACCGACGATGGCAGGATCGTATCCGCCAAACCGGAGCTTCTCAGGGAGATCGAGACATTCTATGGGCAGTTGTACACATCGATCAGCAAGCCCGGTGCGAGTCTAGCAAACGACCCAAGAGCTAGATTGACCCGACACTATACCGAAGATATCCCGGACGTCAGCCTGTACGAGATTAGGATGGCTCTGAAACAGCTCAAAAACAGCAAGGCGCCGGGTGATGACGGAATTACGGCCGAACTCCTGAAGGCGGGTAGAAAACCGGTCCTTAAGGCCCTTCAGTAGCTGTTTGATTCCGTCATACTCGAGGGCAAAACGTCACAGGCATGGTGCAGGGGTGTGGTGGTACTCTTCTTCAAGAAGGGCGACAATGCCCGGCTCACCACTCACTCACTCACTTCTTACCCATGTCTACAAGTTGTTTTCAAGAGACCGAAGACCACATACGTACGCTGCGGTAGGTTGAGAAGACGAAGAAGACCGAAGAGTATAACCTGCCTCTCTGTTTAGCGTTTGTGGACTACGAGAAAGCCTTCGATTCGATCGAGACTTGGGCTGTACTGCAGTCTCTCCAACGGTGGTAGATTGACTACCGGTACATTGAGGTGTTGAACTGTTTGTACAAAAACGCCACCATGTCAGTCCGTCTTCAGGATCAGACCTCAAAACCAATCCTTCTCCAGCGCGGCGTGAGACAGGGAGACGTCATTTCTCCGAAACTGTTCACTGCTGCGCTGGAGGATGTCTTCAAGGTTCTGGACTGGAGGGGGCTGGGCATCAACGTTAATGGCGAGTACATTACTCACCTTCGGTTTGCCGACGACATAGTGGTCATGGCTGAGACCATGGAGAGCCTCAGTAAAATGCTCGATGACCTCAGTAGAGCTTCCGAAAGAGTGGGTCTTAAAATGAACATGGACAAAACCAAGATCATGGTGAATGCCCATGTAACACCCACTCCTATCAAGGTCGAAGACTCTACTCTCGAAGTTGTAGACGATTATGTCTACCTGGGACAAACGGTCCAGTTGGGTAGGTCCAATTTCGAGAAAGAGGTCAACCGTCGAATCCGACTCGGCTGGGCGGCGTTCGGGAAGTTGCGTGGTATCTTCTCGTCCAATTTACCGCAGTGTCTCATGACAAAAGTCTATGACCAGTGTGTGTTGCCAGTGATCACCTATGGGACCGAGACGTGGTCGCTCACAATGGGCCTTATCAGAAAGCTCAAAGTCACCCAAAGGGCAATGGAGAGGGCTATGCTCGGAATTTCCTTGCGTGATCACGTCAGAAATGATGATATCCGCAGGAGAACCAAAGTTACCGACATAGCCCGAAGAATTGCCAAACTTAAGTGGCAGTGGGCAGGGCACATTGCTCGCAGAACGGATGGCCGATGGGGCCGAAAAGTTCTGGAATGGCGACCGCGAACCGGAAGACGATACGTTGGAAGGCCTCCCACTAGGTGGACTGATGACCTGGTTAAGGTTGCGGGAAGGCGCTGGATGCGAGACGCACGGGATCGGTCAATGTGGCGACGCCTGGGGGAGGCCTATGTCCAGCAGTGGACGTCTTTCGGCTGAAATGATGATGATGATGATGACTCGAGAACAACAAACTGAATTGCCAAATAGAATCCTTATCTTTGGCTCTCAACAATGTGTCGGCCTAGCAGCAGCCATCATTCACTCAAGAAAGGATACTCAGTATGAAAGGTATAAAATAATCTCTGAAACAAAACCCAATGCTTTAAGTAACGAAATAATAATGAACTGTCGTCATACTAAGTTAAACCCTAACGACAAAATTGTAATTTGTGTGGGAGAAAACGATCATGATTTAAATTTTATTTTATCGCAACTACGAATTGTGTTGGATACATTTTATAACAACATGATTATTGTCTTGAATGTGTTTAAAAATGAGAATTTAGATATAAATAACCTTAACTATCGTATCAAAAATTTGTGTAAACACTACAAAAAGTGTAAATTTTTAGAATGTGGAACCACTACCACATTCGGCATTTGTAACAAAATTAATTACCTTATAGACTATAATGACTACAGCGAGAACTATCTAAACCCAAGGGAACTTGTTAAGAGGATAGCGAGTAACAAATCAAGCCTTAAATTAAAAGACCATAAAAATTAACCCAAGAAAGGAACAATTCCCTTCTATTTTAAACGCAAACTTTCAACACCACAAACACTAAACTTTATACATCCCGTAGAAAATACTCAAAGAGGAACTATCCCGTACTATTTTCCGAAGATAAAACGAAATAGCACGTTTTTTCGTGGCCAAAATATCACCTCCAGTAACCCATAACCTTAAAGTACTCCACCAAAATATTGCCAGTATCATATCAAAAAAAGAAATTCTAGAATTAACACTACAAGAACTACAAGAAGAACATAACGACCCAGACATAATATACCTTTCCGAAACATTTATCAAAAGAGACTGCGAAAGCTACATTAAAATTCACGGTTATGAGATGGCTTCCAACTACTGTAGAGAAAAACAAAGAGGTGGTACCTGTATTTTTGCTAAAAAAAACCTATTGTTCAAAGACTTGCCATTTATAAAAAGCTACGCCACGCAAAACACTTTCGAGGTTTGCGGAATTGAACTTACACATCAAAAATTCATTATAATTTGTGTCTACAGAACACCTCAATCAAACCCGAACCTATTCTTAATCAAATTAAATAGCCTTATGCATAATTTGCTTTAACAATATAAATCTAGAGTGAAAGTAGTTTTAGCGGGTGATTTGAATATTAACACCCTTAAAAAGGCAATATTACTGCTCAACTGCAGGAACTAGCTTACAATTATAATCTAAAATTTCACATTGATGTACCAACACGTAAGTCATCATGTATAGACCACATTCTGAGTAACATTCATGACGCTACTGCTGCAGTTCTGCCACTTCACTTGTCTGACCACGATACAGCACAAATGTTAACTATTCCCATAAAACCCAAAACCAAGCAATATATTATACATACAAAAGAGATCATAGTTCAGATAATATCCACAAGTTTAAAGAATGCTTAAGTAATTTTTCTTGGTCTGAAATACACACGGCTAACAACGCAAACTCAGCATTCAATAATTTTCATGAAACGTTTTGCCTACTTTACAATCTTTGTTTCCCTAAATTAAAAATAAAAGTAAATTTAAATAACAAAAAGAAACAAAGTTGGATAAGCAAGGGCATAAAAAAAAGTTGTAAAACCAAACGGTAACTGCGTCATCAATTTTATAAAAACAAAACTGCTATTAATAAGACTAAATACCTTAATTACGCTAATCTCCTTAAAAAATGCATCTTTAATTCCAAGAAAAACGCAAATATCAAATACATAGCTAAAAACGATAACAAATGCAAAGCTACGTGGAATGTTATAAAAGACGAGCTAAATAATACAAACTCCAGACATAATATAGACAGTATCAAATATAACAACACACAAATTACCAATCCAGTAGAAATAGCGTCTGCCTTTAATAACCATTATATCGATTCATCAAACAAATCAATGCCGCCGAACGTCACAGGTAACTCTAGCAATAATGTAACTGTTGGCTCTATGTTCCTCAAACCGATGTCGATAACTGAAGTTAAGCAGGAATACTGCTTTTAAATAATACAAATTCTGAAGGTTACGATGAAATCAGCACAAAAATCATTAAAATCAGTGTCGACGAAATTGTTGAAGTACTAACACACTTGATCAATTGGTCATTCTATGAGGGAATTTTTCCAGAAGCTTTAAAACTTTCCGTTGTTAGACCACTTTACAAAAAAGGAGACAGACATGACCTGAACAATTACCGCCCTATCACCCTAATACCCATCTTATCTAAAATATACGAAAAATGTATGCACAAAAGAATTGCGAATTACTGTACAAAGTTCAATATTATAAAAAAAGAACAGCATGGCTTTCAAAAGGGAAAGTCTACAACATTAGCAATCTATGCCCTCATAAATGTTATATTAACTAACATCAATGACAACAATCTAACCACAGGATTGTTCTTTGATTTGTCGAAAGCCTTCGACCTAGTTTCACACGATCTACTACTGCAAAAGTTAGAAGCAATCGGGATTCGAGGGCCAACCTTACAGTGGATAAAATCATACCTTGTTAACAGGCAACAATGCGTTACCATAACAAACATTAACGAAGATAAAGAAGTAACGTTACACTCATCGAAATATAGATATAATAAGTTTGGTGTCCCACAGGGAAGCATACTGGGGCCGATCTTATTCTTGATATATATAAATGACATCATTAAAATAACGAATAATAAGTGCATTTTGTTTGCTGATGACATCTCTATTATTGTGACATCCAATAAAAAAAAAATACAATTTATGACCGCGAAACTGACATTAACAATACAATTGACATTTTAATTAACTGGCTTTATGCACATAACTTAAAAATAAACCTTGACAAATCTGTTTATATACAATTTAATAAATCGAATAATCATAAATTTAACTTCAAATTAAATATACCCAAAATTAAACCAGTAACACATACCAAGTTCCTAGGAGTTACTATTGATGAAAACCTACATTGGAAAGTGCATGTGGACAATGTTTCAAGCAAGATAAATAAATTTGTGTATGCTCTTAGACAAGTAAAAAAAAGTACTAATCTAAAAACAGCTATATTAGCTTACCAAGCGTATGTGGAATCCATATTACGTTATGGTCTTATAATTTGGGGTAATAGTACCGACCAGAATAGAACATTTGTTGCTCAAAAAAAATGCATTAGGGCTCTATATGGACTTCATCCTGAGGAATCATGTCAGCCAGTATTTAAGAAACTTGGCTTGTTACCGCTACCTTGTCTGTATATTAATGAAATATGCATGTTTGTTTGGAAACATAAGGAGTTATTTAAATTAGCAAGCGATATAAATCCTCGAAGCCGACGAGATCCTCATAGACTCGTACTTAACAGTACTCCCAGGCTTGCTAAGTACAATAAAAGCTGCTTAACTATGTGTATACGAATTTATAACAAACTACCTAGTAATCTGAAAATTTTAAACTCGATATATTCTTTTAAGAATAAATTGTATGAATGGTTAATTGATAAAAACTTCTATACTATAAAACAATACCTAGAGCGAAAATAGCGTTCTTGTAATATTGTAATATTTTTGTTAAGGAAATTTTTATTACAAATATTTGCATGCTGTGTTTAATCTTGTTTTAAGTTAAGTTTTACGCAAATAAATATGATTTGATTTGATTTGATTTGAAAGTACACTAAAATCAAAACAAAAAGAATAATCAATTTATGCATTTTGGTACACTGTATGTAATATCATTTAAAATTAATGTCAATAAAATAAAACAAAATGCCTTGTAAAATGCAAAAAAAATAAAAAATCAACAATTAAAATAAATTAAGAAAAATTTTAAATTAAAAGTCTGTGTACAGAAGAGGTGAAATTGCAAATGTACAAAAATTATTTATTACTTCTCGACATGTAATCGAACACAATGCCACACTATTGGGCAGTCTGTTCGGCCCGCTACAACGCTAAGAATGCTGTTGCCACTGCCGCGGACACGACTTAGCAGCGAGGTGGCTCTTTTTCTAAGGATGGCTTGAAAGCCATCGACATGTGCGTCTGAAAACATGCCTGATGCGCTACAGTGCCGCGGCAGCCCCATCAGCATCCTAAAAGCGTTATTATACTGAACGCGCAGGGCGCTGATTGTCCTCTGCGTATAGTTGACCCATAGACTGCACGTGTAAAAAGATTGGCAAAAAGCCTGAAACAATGTTACCTTTACTGCCTTGGTGCAGCGTGCAAATCTACGAGCCAACATATTGCATAGAACAGCCAACGCCCGGCGCTCCCTCTCAATGTCCTCGTGGTCTGAGAGGTCATCCGAGACCCAGTGGCCTAGGTGCTTGAATCTTGAAACTCTGGTTAACGGAACGCCATCTATGAAGACGGGTGGTACGTGCGTGACCTTATAGCCAGCAGATTGAAACACCAAGAGTTCACTTTTCTTCACATTATACCTGAGCCCATGAGCCCCGGCATAATCCACACATACAGTGAGCAGTTTTGGAATGGCGCTAATGGAGGGACCCAGCAACACCATATCGTCCGCGTAACTGATGTTATTAATGAATTTTCCATCTATCAAACATCCGACATTGGTGCTGCTGAGCCTCGCGATCAGTCCGTTCACGTACAGATTGAAGAGACGAGGCGAGGTTAAACCGCCTTGCCTAACTGCACACCTCAACCTGTACGCGTCGGAGGTCACGCCAGCCCATCTTATTGCATTAACCTAGTTTATTTTTGATTATTGGTTGTTGTACCAATAATCAAAAATGTTAATTACCTCTTCAGGGAGGCTGGTTTCCGTCCTCATTTTGTGCCAAAGCAAATCATAGGACACCAAATCGAAAGCTTTAGAAAACAGGCATATACAGGAGTCTTCCGGTCAGTGTAGTACCGGACAGTATGCTTGAGGCATAGAACAGCAGTTTCTGTCGACAGCCCCTGCCTAAAACCGAACTGAGCGTCGTTAAGCTTTATGTGGCTGTTCAAAATACGATCAAGCAAACTGTCCAGCACTTTCGCTACGGTTGTAGCTAAAGAAATGGGCCTATAATTGCTGTTGTCTGACGCATCACCAGTTTTATTTTTAATTATTGGCACAACCACGGTCTTTTTACACTCGTCCGGAATTCATACCTCTCTTTAGGTTAATATTTCTGTAGTCATTATGGACAAAAGTCTTATTTAGACTGTCAACAGTTATATCACAACCAACACCGTCATTGTCAGTGTTTAACAGTTCCTGCTTAATCTGAACTAGCTGATCTACAGTTGCATACGTACTTTTAAACAATTAAAGTGCTGCTGACCCCGCCACGCAAGCGGTTAGAAAAAGCGCGCCAATGCGTAGTTGTTCTTGCTTTGCCGCCAGATGGCGTGCTTGTGATTTGTTTTGACGTCCGTACTATTGACTAAACCCGACATATATTATTTATCCATAAATAAATAAATAAACATCATACTCACTTCCGATTTTACGATCGCAGATTACAGAATAGCACAGTTGGGGTCGTTTCTGGCCGGTTGACCGGAGAAGTCGAGGAATGATGGGTAATGGAAAAATAAGGTGAAGACCTTTGCCAGCAGTGGAGCAATAAAAGTTGAATAAAAAAGACCTGAAATACCAAGGTTTCTCCTTTCTAGAGCTTAGATTTCAGACCAATGGCCATATAGCATTATATAAAATCTATTTACACAACTACTTAGCTATGTAATGTATCACCAAGAACTCCTGAAAACAAACTAACTTTTATTTTGAAGACACTTATAATAGTTTAAACGACCCCCAAGGCTATCTAAAGGTTTAAATAAACTGACATAACAGCACAATTGCGAATCTGAATAGGTCCCGGCAGCTGCATTGTATAAGACAGGGCGGTAGATAATGTTCATAACTACGGGAACCTTTTCAATGCGCTCTTGTGATTTCAAATAGCGTTATAATAAGGAATTTTAATGTATATAATCATTTTTATGTCTTTTTCATACACTCGACGTGGTAATGGATATACATATTTATATCTCACAGTGAGAAAAGCTCTGAATGTGCGGTTTAGTGGCTGTCAGAATAAAAATGAATAAAAATATTGTGATGAAACGAATTGTTAGTTGAACACAGTGACAAGATAGGTGAGGAAACTGAGTGACAAAAGTGAGTTATTTCATGAACTGTAATGTACATACTCTATAGAGCTTTGCAGATCTTTTTATACGACATATATGTAAGTAACCTTCAGTAGGGCCATAATTATCATAACTGACAATGCGACATATTTGCTATAATTGTCACAACTTTGTGATAAGTTATGTTTACTACTAACTGTATCTTAGAAACTTACAAAAGCTTACTGCCCGACTGCAGATTGTCACTGGTTACTTCCTTGGTCTCGCCTTTTATGGTAGTCTTATTTAAGCTCCAGATGTTTTTGTGGGATACAATGTTGAAAACAATGAAAATCCTTAAGTTATTCGCAGTAACTATTAATTTTGTCTTACTGTATTATGTAGGTCTGTATTTCTTGTCTTGTACCTTTTTATTCCTACCACTCATTAAAATCCAAACTGCTTCATAACAAATTACAGCCAAAGAGAAGATCAAACGACACTACGTCTTAATTTCCTTCAACACTACAAATTCCGACAACAACCATCTCGTACTCTTCACCAGTATAGTATTCAGTTCCACTTTTGTGCATAAAATTCGAGCTCTCATAAATTCAAAGGCGTCATCTACTATATACGCTTCAGAGCGTATTTCCTTAGTAAGCCGCTCTATCTTGACTTGGCTTGCGAACATCATGTTGTGAATGCATATGTACTGGGTTATATGTTTTGGTGGTTATATAATACGTAATATATGTTACAGTCAAAGTGTTGGGGGACGATTTTGGTACTGAGTTGGGCAATATGGCTCATATATTTTCAGTTCTCGATTTTGTCAAAGCCCGTCTTGGTTTGTTAATATTTTTAATAGATTCGCTTAGCCGTTCGTAGTGTTATAGCTATAAAGATTAATAAAGATGAAGATAGAAAAAGATAGCGGTAGCAACCTCAAATAAAGGCAACAAAAAAGTTAATGACTGAAGCCAGTCACATTAAATCAGAAGATAATTTTCCCTGCACTGTGAATAAGACTAATTATCTTTCAACTAATTTCGGAACCAGTATAAATGGTCGAGCTTTTGCATCGATGAAGCGGTAACAGAGAGATTACAACAGCAATTTGCTCAACAATTTGAACTACCAAAACATTAACACCATTGTAACCCAAAAGAATTATTCTTAATTCACAATTTCCATTTCCCATCTAAATAGTGCATGGCACATGTTGTGCAGCGGGACAATAGATATCGCCGTAGGTCTGAATGTTCGCTATTATCTGGGATATAATTTCTGTGCCCCCCCGCCACCACTCGCGGTTTGCTGGCTCTTAGTAATTAAGCCTGGTATGCTCCGTGTATGTCTGATTATATTTTGCTATTTTATTTATATGTATGTTGTTATGTTTAAAGCGTTGTTATGTGTCTAAGAGAGGAAGCATAATGAAATATTAGAAAAAAATCTAAGTTTAAATTAAGATTTACCTTTTTGGTGCCAGTTTATACTTTTATGTTTATACTGTAAATAATATGTATATATCTGTATGTAATATGTTATACTTAACTGCATATATAACTGGCCTTTAATTGTGTACTTTTTTAAATAAATATAATTATTTTATTTTATTGACACACACAAGCTATTACAAAAACACTTACACAATTTTAATAAAATAAAATAGGTAGGTACTCTAACACAAAGGATATGATCATGGGCCCCAAGCTAGACACAGCCTGTATCTTGGTGGCCCTAGATTTAGAATCAGCAGATGGTAAGTTCTGTGTGACATAGCACAACGTTATCAATTAATTAAATAGCATTAGAAATAAATAATCATAGTCATAAACAATAAATATTGCGTTTGTAAATTTTTGTTACAGTCTGATTGGCTTCAGCCGTTATATTTCAATTTCAAAAAATAAATAACAATATAGACAAATAATCAGCCACACAAGTAACTTTCAAAAATTAAAGAATTATACAAATAAAGTCAAATACCAACAAAAATATACTTTCAATAGAGCTCTTTGCACAAACGGGATTTACAAGGCAACCATTAGTTGAAATTTTAATCCGCTTTCAACATAGCAAAACAAAAACAAAGCAATAATTCTCAAAGCTTTAGATGAGTCCTTTGTTTAACTTAAAAGTTGATTAATAAAAACATTGTATTAAATCTCGAGAAAAACTTTCGTCTAGGGCATTAAGGCTATTTGGCCAGCAAAAAACCTCATCCTTAAACAAAAACCTAATCTAGACTTTGTCTTGAATAATGTCTGAACCTAATTAAGCTACAGACGATATCTGTTTAGAGACCGACGTAATTAATCTCAATTTGGCCGGTAATCCATCTTTTAGTGGGATTCGATGGAAAGCATGCGGAACTATTCAGCTAATACGACCCCAAATTTATATCGACGTCAGGTGACTCGGATAACATCATCACAATCATTATAACGTAATCTGGGTGACGCAAATTATCTTTAATTTGGGGAACGTAATGAGCACGTGATGCAAGGCAACGTCAGAAATAAGCGGAGGTGGTTTAGTGGTGGGAACTACAGATAACCAAGTAATGGATGGAAAATTATGGCTAATATTAACCATGACGGTGCCACGGATCGACGTAACGTAGTTTGATATTCTGTTGATTATCGCAATTAAGTTGCTCTTAATCCTTTTGGAACATATTATTAACATAAGTGCTGGAAATATTATGGAGCTAGTAATGTATATTGAGAGCAGTAATGGCCCAATAGTATCGGCCGAGACTTACAAGTTGTGGGTCATAGAATTAGAATCAAAAATTCGAAGACATGTGACATCCACTGGGCCTGCGTGGTGGATTACGGCCCATCCTCTCTCACACTGAGGAGGCCTGTGTCCCAGCAGTGGGAACATTAATAGGCTGGTGATGATGATGACGAATGTATATTAACAATTTTATTGATGACACAAAACTATCATTTCAAATTAGCCGCTGCTTAATTTGATCAAAGAGATAAACTTATTTCATTTCCTCAAAGCATTGTACTAAAACAAAAGAGCAACGTCTTGTCCAAAGCCATGAATTAGTATGGAGACGCGTTATATCTTCGGGCCATTCATTACAGGCGCTTCCGACTGCGTGCCGGTGTATGGGTAGCTTATCGAGTGATTGATTGTGCAGATACTAAGAGCCAGGATCTACGTAACAACGTTAGTGCTAAGTACCTATGAAGTTCAAGGTTTTGAAAGGTAAAAAAGAAACGAATGTAAAAGAATTTGATGAAACAAATAACGTTAAAATGAATAAAGACAGAAATGAAGACACCTTTTTCTATTCTATTATATATTTTCGGTGTATTTTTAACTTAAAACAAAATTAAACTTTTTAACGTGGTATTAAGTGTTTTTTTCTATAACGCCACAATATATTATGTGTGTTAAATTATTTTAGCCCAAGTCCTAAACTTACGAAGACTTCCCCAAGCACACATACTAATGTCCGACCGTGACGTGAGCTAAATTATGAATTCTGTGCCTAATCACTTACATCTTAGCTTAGCTTATCATACAAGTGATATTTGCGCTCCATCGCTAAATCTGAGCTTGGATTATCAAGAAAATTTATTACATACACCCTTGGTTGGCCGAAGTAAATTAGTAAAGGTATTTAGAGAACAGGAATTTGTGTCAGAAAATTAAATATATAATGCCCTTGTCAACCATATTTTTACAAGCTATATATTACATAAGGCCTTGCTTTCTTGTGTGTCTGGCAACTACTTATCGATTTTTCAAGCACTTGCTGGCATCCGATTAAGCTGAAACTTGGCGTACAAACATAAGTATCTTTGGAACAGTTAAATAATATGGTACTATCACAGATAATAAAATACTAGCATACAGATGCCTCATCCTATACAAAGAAACCGTGCCGACGTAACTAGCGTTTTTCGTCTGATTAAACTTATTAATTTTCTAAGAACATCGATCGCGTTTGGTTCATCATCGATATAGATGGTGTTGGCAGCGACTTGCAAGTAAAAGGGTTTCTTCAGTTCGTGAATACTTTTTTTTTAAAATATAGCGACGATTTGTTTTATAGTTTTTTTTTGCACGTTTTTACAGTTTTATTGTACTAAAATTACAAATTTAAAAAATCAAGTGGATTCCTCAGAATTTTAAAACCACGCCATCTATTGGAATCAATTTTAAATGATCCATCCAAATAATCTTTGTAATGTGAATTAAGAGCCCAATATGCCTTAATATTGCGTTTAGGAGAGTTAATTAAACAAGAACTTACATTTTAGAAAATCTTAATATTTTACAAAATTCAATAACAAATCGGAGCTTATCACGCCATCTTGTGCAATTTATTTGAACCAAATTTTCTTTCTTCGCGTTGGGGGCCTTGGTACTATAAAACTGGTCTCATGATGGAGCTGGAAGGTAGCCTTAGCAACTCCTCAATCAGACAAGATAACAGCATCGTGTTAGGGCTCTTTGGATGTGTCTCTAAAGAGAGATATGATATTTAGTTCAATTTAGTTAAAAAAGTTTGTTTTAAAACTTACTTTTACTTAATACTTATTATTCATTAAATAATCATTGCTGCCAGGTATGATAGTTATTGAGGTTTTGTAGCCGTCTGACTGATCTTAACATATGCATAACTGACTTTAGAGAAGAAAGCTATGCGACTTTTTACACAGAAAATGTAATTCTTTATCACTACGGGAACTGAGACGGCAGCTGTTCTTCGCCGCAAGTTTTATTTATTTATTTATTTGACACAAATAAGTACAACATCTTACAGTTTTCCCAAGATGATGTTATACCACATAATAAATAATGTTATACACTATATACGAGTAGATACATAAAATATTAACAATAAAAATAAAATAACAAAAATCAAGAAACCATTCATATATGTATGCCTCCTTCAATGCACCTTTGTGCTCCTGACACAAATTTCGGCACACTCCTGACACAAAAGTTGTAATATTATATATCTGGCACAATTTTATTTGCATCTGTTGATGTTTTTTATGACTCGAATAGTATGTATAGGAAAGGCTGGATAGGTCTAGATCACCTTTATACACACATTTCAAAGAGCGGATTATATTAGTAGACTAGCTTCTGCCAGCGGCTCCGCCCGCGTGATTGTCGAAAATTATCGAAAGGGAACATATTCCCGGGATAAAAAGTATCCTATGTGCTATTCCAGACTATAAACTATCTTGGTGCCAAATTTTATCCAGATCCGTTCAGCCATTCGAGCGTGAAGATGTAACAAACATACAAACACACACACTCACATTCTTTCGCCTTTGTAACATTAGTGTGATTTTTATAGCCCTGTAATAGACATTGTGGCAACAAATAATTAATTTATAAACTAATTAATTAGTTTGTCAAAAGGTTGTTTAATTTCTGTAACAATCTATAATAAATTCAAAACGACAAACCCATACAGTCATCATCCCTTTGTTGTCCGACGCAACATTTACTGATATGCAATTAATTGAATCAGCAATAATGTACCCGCAGCATTAGAGCAGCATAATTGAACACAACTTTATCCAATTATGTGAACTGCACCAATTAATAGTTAAATGAGCGATATTATACAATGCAATGTACGCATATCGGTGTAATGTATGTGACTAAGCGTAGATTGTGCGATAAGGTCGATTATGTACGAATAAATCAATAATTTGCCGTGATTTGTAGAGGCATGATGAATGGGTATATAATAGTTACTAAAGGCGGGCTGGCGATTTAAAACATTTAAATTTAGAAAGTACATATGAATTGAAAAAGTCACATTTGTATTTGCCCGGATTCAAACCCTTAGTCGCCCGTATTACTACCAATCTTACTACCAGTAGTAATACCGTTACTTTCGATTACCCTTCCTACTACCCCAGTATTGAGTTGTAAGAAGGGAAATATTAAAAAGCCCGTGTTACTACCGTAAATACCTACCTACTTAAAAAAAAACAATTTTATTTCTAGGAGTAATTTTTGTTTTAATAGTAAACGTGAAACTTCTTTGACAAATCTTCTTTGATTCTGTATAAAGTTAGCGAGTTTTATATACATTCTTCTTAGTTGATGAGATGAACATAAGGAAAAACTTAATTTGTCATCTTATATTTTATTACCTTCATTTGTCGATTGATTTTTTTTAAATGAGCTTAGCAAGACGTTACTGAAATTAAATATATACCAAGAAATGGAGGGACTGTATTAATAAGTGAGGGCCATCAGTACTACAAACTTATTAAAGAATACAAGAACGGAAGCATTATATGGAGATGCACTTTATACACTCGCGAGCAATGAAAAAGTTCCAGTGACATAGCACCAAATTACTCTTAAACGGGAAAGGCTAGCTTAATGACGCCGTCTGCATTATTGAAGTACATTTAACAGCGCATCAGAATATTACCAACTAAAAACGTAAATATTGTGTACAAATTTTAAATTAAATGTTTTAAAAAATTGGGACCTTTTGGCAAATAAAACCAAATCTCTAAGTAGGGGTTTTATTAGGTGTAAACGTAGGTTTTGATAACTCAGTACTTGGTGTTTCCTCTATGTGCTCTCAATACAGCTTCTACGCGATTGGGCATGCTGAATACCAGATTCCTCAGCATAAATGCTGAGGAATGTTCCCAATCTTCGATGAGCGCGTAATTCAAGTCACAAAGAGTAATTGGAGGTGGAACTCGTTTGTCAAGCTCGTCCCAAGCATGCTCAATAGGATTCAAATCGGGGCTCCTTGCTGGCCACTCCATTTTGTGGATACCTACGTCCTGAAGATACTCATTTACAACTTGAGCAGTGTGGGTCCGTGCATTATCGTGCATCAACACTGCATTGTCGCCCATATTGGCCAAAATGGACCAGCATGTTCATTGAGAATCTCATTGATGTATCTCACAGCAGTTAGGTCCCCGTTCTCAATTGGAACTAACGCTGTTCGACCCTCTGCAGAGATACTAGCCCACACGTGAACGGTACCTCCGCCGTGTTGTGACACTTTTTCTTCAAAACATGCGTGTGCAAAACGTTCTCCTGGTCGTCGGTATATTCTTTTCCTCCCATCATGATGGTACAGCATAAATCTTAACTCATCAGAGAACATCACTCTGCCCCATTCATCCTCACCCCATTCTGTATGCTCGCGGGCGTATCGCAATCGGGCAACTTTATGATGCCGTTCTAGTTTTGGGCCATATGCTGGCCTGTAAGGCTTCAATCCTCTTTCGGCAAGACGTCTCCTGACTGTCCACTCGCTTATTGGCTCCCTTCTAACTTGCAGAAGTTGTTGTTGAACCGCAACTCCCGTCTGATGTCGATTTTTTAACATGGCTGCCGCAATGAAACGATCTTCTCGGATTGTTGTGCACCTTGGCTTGCCAGTACCTGGTCTTCTCAGGTTTAATCCAGTCTCACTAAACCTTTCGATCACTCTTCGGACAGTAGTATGTATCACGCCCATTATTCAGGCGATCTTTCTTTGGCTGGCCACAATTCCACCATAGTGATGATTCTCGTACAATCCTCGGGTGATAGAGGCGTGATTTATGGGTGCGAGAGCCGTAAGACTTTACAATTTAAGAATTCTTTCACACCGGCGAAAACAAGGATGAAATCAAAAGCAAAACAAAAAACGAAACAAATGTATGCCGAAATTTTCAAACCCCCAAAATTTGAGATTCTACTTTTTTATCCATGGCTTCGAAAAGACCAGTATTTAAAAGAGTGTAAGTTTGCATAATAAAATAGATTTCATTATACTTTTTAATTTATGAAGCCAGGTTCTATGTCTTAGGAGATATTAAGGTGTTTGTCGGCATTTTGTGGGTGGAATTTTTCATTGCTCGGCAGTTTATTTCAATAAACCAAAAGGCTCTGGCAGTTTAACGCTACAAGTGTGTGCGATTTTTGGTTTTATTTAAAAACTATGCCTTGTTCAATAAAATAAACATGATCCGCAGGGTGTCCCTGAGGCAGTACGTAAGGATCAAATGAAAAAAAAGTTAATTAAAAAAGTAAAAAAACCAGATGTATCCTCCGACTGCACAGCATGATTTTCTTCTTGTTTACGTCTTTTTAGTTCGCTTTTTAAGCAGTCGGGTTTTTTGGCTTTTTTAATTAACTATTTTTATTTACAACTTTATAGTTATTTTTTTTAATTAGGTACATTTAAACATATAAGTGTTATATATTTTTGAAATCACTACTTAAAACTGTTTATTTTGATCCACTGTTTTTTTTGTAGACGCAACCTTTAGAGCATGTCCGCCACCATTTAAAGAACTTGTGAGCATACACGGTGAATACGGAAGTTTAACAGAAACGACCGAGTAGTTCTATTTATAAGTTATATTTGCTCTATTAAGCAACAATTCACAGTCAACCTATGAAACTATGTACGATAATATAAAGTCGCAGCTACCACAATTCAGACCAAACCTATTTCACTGTGACTTTGAGATTGCGAACATCAACGCTCTGATAATAATGTTTGGAGATATCAAAATAGTGGGCGGCTATTATCACTGGCAT
This sequence comes from Orthosia cruda, assembly GCA_964057195.1. Taxonomy (NCBI): domain Eukaryota; kingdom Metazoa; phylum Arthropoda; class Insecta; order Lepidoptera; family Noctuidae; genus Orthosia; species Orthosia cruda. The sequence continues at coordinate 27,271,231 of OZ059840.1, read as the reverse complement.
CGTTGCCTGTGGAGAAAAGCAGAATCTTTATTGGGAAAATCCAGATGCAGAGCAGAAAATCGCATTGTTTCATTGTGCTCTGAATTACCGCTTTTACCGAGAGAAATGCTCGAGGAAGGTTGGTCTTATATAAAAACGGAAAGTGAACATCTTTCTGTTGAAAAATTGATAAAATACGTACAACACACATGGATTAAAAATAAATATTTGCTCAGTTCTTTCGGTATGAGACACAGAACAAATAATGTTCTTGAGGGCTATCACGCCAAGTTAAATAAAATCATAAATAAGAACAATAAGACGTTATTGTACCTAACTAATGCTATAAGTGTCAGCCCTGTCAAAATTAAAGCTCAGCAATTTAAGAAAAGGAGAATTCGCGATATTGTAAACGACGACAATATCAGTCATATTCAGATGCAGTTGTTAAACGCAGAAATCTCAGTAGGCTACGCCCTCGAGATATTGCGCTGATTTTCCTTTTTTTTATTTTAGAAGTTAATTGTTTTATGGTTAAGTTATAAAGGAAAATAAATTAGTGTAGAAATAAAATAAGTTTTTTATTTAAGTAGGCATTTACGGTAGTAACACGGGCTTTTTAATATTTCCCTTCTTACAACTCAATACTGGAGTAGTAGGAAGGGTAATCGAAAGTACCGGTATTACTACTGGTAGTAAGATTGGTAGTAACACGAGCGACAAAGGATTCAAACATATGACTTCAAACATGACATGCGAGGTGTTAGCCACTGGACTACTTCAACACCAACACAGATAAACTGCCCCTATATTAAATTTCAGTTTACAAATGGCTTTTTTTTATAATACTGACATCGCCAAAGAACCTCTTAAAAAGTCAAATACGTTACTATGAAAACTCTACAGGATACTAATATGTTCCTAAAGTTAGTTCACATTATGAGAGGCAGTGCATCTGACGGGAGACTAAAAAATGCAGAGGCTCTTTAGTTCAGTAAACATAGCTTTTGTAGGATAAGATGCGACCATGCGGGAGAATCGTGCACGACTGTGTGAGTTTTTTAGCTTTTGAGGTCTGCAGTTTGGCAAGGTTCTCTTTTTTTAGAGTTAGTTGGATTAAGTGTTGTATGTTGGTATGAAGAGGAAAACCCTTGAGTGGTCTTTGTTTGGTTGGATTTATAAATTTCATAATTTTTGAAAGCTAAGACTTTTTTTCGTACCTAATTTAAATTACTTCTTCTTTTTTCTAATAGATACTTTAAATTTAATTTAAAAAAACCGGCCGAGTGCGGGTCAGATTCTCGCGCGATGGGTTCCGAACCATTATTTCAAAAAACGGAATAATATCTCGTTTGTTGTATTGGAGCCCCACTTAAATATTTATTTTTAGTATTTGTTGTTACAGCGGCAACAGAAATACATCATCGGTGAAAATTTCAACTGTCTAGCTATCACGGTTCATGAGTTACAGCCTGGTGACAGACGTACAGACAGACAGACAGACGGACGAATGGACCGTGAAGTCTTTGTAATAGGGTCTCGTTTTTACCCGTTGGGTACGGAACCCTAAAAAGGACAGTACGTATATTTTTGAATTTGTCGATATTGATATTTATTTGTGTTTGGAGCAAGAAAAGTCTTATGATTTTCTCTTAAAATACGCTTGAAAAGATGTTATTTGTTATTGCTCCACTAACTATACTTCACAAACATTTTATGTATAGCTGAAAACATTGACACAAAAATGTTTATCTTACAAAAGACACACATTTTCATTAATTCTAACTGCTCACATCGCACAAGACATCCAAACCAAAATTACACGCAAAACTTTTCGAATCAATTAACTCCAACGTTAATTCAAAAACATACGAACTCCATCTTTGTGATATAATCGCGGATAACTCTGTTTCCCTTACATTGTGGACTAGCGAAATGAGTATTAAGTTTATTTTCTTAGAGACTTCTTCAAACTCAAAATCTTAGGAAAACTTTGGTGCTCCTTCAATGGTGCTCGTTAAGCTGTGTTTATGGTGCACGAATTTATTTTTCTGCTAAGCCGTTAAGAATTTTAATATTTAACTGTTAATACGAATAAGAGTGGCTACAACAGCTTTAGCTCCAAGTTTCTTTTCATAATAAGGGATTTGAATATTATTCCTGAGATTGTTTTCTGTGGCTTTGTTACCATGGCCTATCCAACTGGATTAACTAAATGCTAAAGATGAAGTTGTTTAAAATACGTCATGAAACTATCAGATTGAAAACGCTTCGTCAACCAAAGCGTTCATAGTTTCAATCATTTTTAGAAAGAGGCAGAAGTCAAGCAAAATTAAGATTCGAGGAGAAATCTGACGTTGCCTTACATTTTTAATACAACATAACTATCAAAACCGTCGAGTCTAGAAGTAGGAACCGGCCAAGTGCGTGTCGGACTTCGCACATTTAGGGTTCCATACCAAACTACAAAATCAAGGTGGTTGTAATAGGCAAAATAAGGGAATTACAAAGTTTTTTTTATATATTGGTGTTTGTTGGTAAAATACACAAAATAATAAATATTATCATCAGTTCATGTTCATAGGTCACTAGAAAGTTAAAAAATTCTTCGGCACACAACTATGTAAAAAAAAGCTTACTTTGGTGGCTTCTCATTCCTTTGTATCCAATATATTTTAAAATAAAAAGTAAAGTATTAATTTGGTCACCGAGTCCTAAACAACGATACCCCTTGATGGGGTAGGTCAAAATATTTTTTTCATGCCCCTCTTTATCTATATGGGGGCATTTAAAAATATTTTTTGACAATTCGTATGGCTTTGGGTCAACAAGATTTTATATATTGTGAAAATTTGAAGACTATGCTCTAACCTCCGATCAAAATATATGATCCAAGCTCCAACCGTTTGGCTGTTAAACCTGTGACAGATGACGGACAGACTAACAGACGTATAGACAGACACGTGAGTGACAGCAATAGGGCTCCGTTTGGACCCTTCGGTTACGAACCCTATAAAGAAATGGGAAGCAGTATATAGGTATCAGTGAAAACGGAATATTAATTTCTACACTACACCTTAATTAATTACAAAAAAAAAAAGAAAATTTAAAAACCCACATTTATCTTGCGAAAAAATCCCGATTCAAACAGTAAAACGCCCCATAACTTTTGAACGGCTGAACCGATTTTATTCCAACATAGCTAAGAACACTCTCGACACAATCACCTTTCAAACAATAAAAACTAAATCAAAATCGGTACATCCGTTCAGGCGCTATGATGCCACAGACAGACACACAGATACACAGACACACAGATACACAGATACCCCCTCTTTTTCCGTCGGGGGTTAAAAATGCAGTCATTGTAAACGGTATTGGTTAATCCATCTGGTATACAAATACTTACAGCAAAAATAAACACTGGAGTAGCACCGAACACACGCCATATTGTTTACAACAACACGAAAAAATGGAGCAAAGAGGATTTCGTTCAGTTTGAAAAAGGCTAGCTGTTGGCTTAAAGGCAGTGCAAAGACTATACAGGCTATTCAATTTAGATAGTGGCACAAGCGAAGATGTTATTTGAGAATTTTCATTAACTCGGAAATATTCTGTCTGTTGCTATAAGCAAAATTTGTAAGAAAAGGCGAAAATCTTGTTATCTTCGTGCATAATGCCGTCCCGTTTGAAACATGTTTTAGTGCAGACAAGAATTTATGAAATGCAATTATGTTTTTATGAGTCACTAAGTAAGAGAGTTGTGGAATTTTCACGCTCATGTAATTTTCAACTTTGAGAATAATTTCGTATTTCGTTTCTAAATTATAAGTTGAGTGAATTAAATAGACTTTCAGCTTGTGTACTTTTGTAGTTGCTTATATGCAAATGATAAAGCCAGGAAGAGCCAAGCAAAGTTTTTATGTTATATGTAGTTAATTAACTTATAGAATATTATATTTGCAAGGGAAGTAAATAATAATGACTAAAAATAGTTGTAGTATTTTTTTTTACTTTTATATATTGTAATGAACGAAATAAATCCACAAAGAGGACTTTACAAAATAAATTAAAATTCAAGCCTTTCAAATGTACAAACCGTTTCACTCAGACATCATCAATCCAAAATTCAAAAGGAAAATTCTCCTCTCATATTCCGGAACCAAATACATCACTCGAACCTTGTTGACCGCAAATAAACAAGAAATAAAAATAAATTTTAAAAGATAAATTTTGTTTTGGCCTGACGATTTCATTACGTGGAAGATTTTTGGAAGCGGGCTGCACGGGAATTCAATTTGCTGGTATGAGAACTCCTGGCTGTCTCTGCAAAGTGCTGTCAAGACCAACATAGAACATAACTGTGATAACCGGTATGACCAAGTACGAATTCAAGGTTACTTTGTGATAAAAAATGATGTGAGAAAAATACCCACTCAAGTAAATTCTAGAAAAAAACTATATTTTGAATGTTTTTCTAGACTTAAATTAGCGCGTTCGTTAAAGTTTTACTTTCACAACAGATGGGCATGTCAACAAGATTGAAAAATACCACGATATGCTGTATAAAATTTGAATTCTACCGCAGCTGAAAGCCTAAAATCCCTCGAAAAGCCCGGGATCAACCGTCACTATTCCCGGGAACAGGGTCACAGATATTTCACTTCATAAATTTCAACTGGTACGTCGTAATTATAGAACGAGAATGCCTCCGTTTGGATTCTGTATTAAATTCTTCGAGGATCAAAATTAATTCGGCTAATTTCATCGTGCCGGTTCGCTTCCTGATTAGATCTTTGGCGTGTTTTTTTGAGAGGTAGGTATAAGCATTAGGTAGAAAGATATCTATGTCTTTGTAAGTTTTGTTTGATATAAGTTTGTTTTAAAAATAAGTTTGATTTGTTAGGCAAGGTAATTTTGAAAAAATCTGAAATTAAACCTTAAATTAACTTGTAGTAGCAAGAAATCTAATCAATAAAGATTGTTGTTGCACAATCTTTATATACTTTTAACGTTACATTATTTAATTCCATTTGATTGGAATTAAATAATGTAACGTTAAAAATCTGCTTTTTGCAAAGAAACTTAATCAGAAGCAGATTTAAATAAGTACAGATTAGCAAATTAACTTCACTTAAATTTCTTCCCCAGCCTAAAAGAAGCAAATTAAATTTTAATTGCCACATAATATTTAACTGAAACAGAACTCGACGCACATAAACTTTAGACTAAAACCAGTACCAAAACCAAAACTTTGGAACTCAAGGCGACAGATTAAGACAGTTCCTATTAAACGTTGCAAAGTTAACGAACAAACAAACTGTCCTACGTAGCCTGCCAACCCGTCATAACGTACAATTTGAATTTCTCGACGCGGTCCGAAAACCAATTATTGTTGGAACAGTGATGCCAATCTTTTGTGCTAAGTCTCCTTCCTACTTGCTGAGTTTAATAATTTCTGGACGGTAGAATAATTGTAGGTTGGACTTTGAAATACGTGTGGTGAGTTCGCCGAATGTTGGTGGTTTGGACCAAAACTCGTGCGTAGTGGACTAGATGAATTGTGCTTTGTATGTTTGGTCGTAATGATTTATCCTGGTTAATTAATGGTACGCCATAATGTTTAAGTTGCAAGATAAACTCTTGAATGATTCCCAAATTAGCTTTTCAATAAATAGATGTCAATTTCAATGTTCCTTTTTCCCTTTCCACATTTTGTCCTTCCGTTACCAAAAGTAAAAACACATAACTGTCAATAGAATAAACGTTCATAAAAGTAAAATAACACACTTCTCGGTTTTTCCACCAATATCAGCAGCTTAACCTACCCCTAGGGGCCTACCAAATAAGCCGGTCGATAACCTATTAAACGCCTACCAAACCTTTTTGTAACACGGTCTACAACAAATGGGATACTTCAGCGAAAATGTTCTCCGATTCTGACAACCGAAAATCCATTTCGCGATATCTGACAGAGGGATAATTTGATATGACGGAGTAGAAACGGCGAAAATAAACAAAAGTAAATAACCTATGTTATTTTGTCCAAAGAAATGTAAATATCGGAATTCTTACGTAATTAGGTTGATTGGCTATGTTCGTTCTCCATTGGGCATTAATTTTATGGCACGTTTCATTTTCCTGATTTGTTTTTGTTTTGATTCGAAGATAAACACTATATACGAATTAGTACTTTGTTAGTTTTAGCATATTATTTCTCGATTCATATTATTCCATAATTGGAAGCAATTTAGCAGTTCTACTTTTTTACCTGAGTTTCCAGTTTCTATGTTAATGTGGCGCTTGGTTTTCAGAACGCTATACTATGTAGCATATATAATTATTCGACCAGGATCTTTGAAATGCTAGGTCATATTATTTTAATGGCCTGTCACTTATTTCATTATTGCTTCTGCTTACCCCCGATGTCTAAATTTAAATTTGAGTTTTTATCATACTCTACTTTTTCCTGATAAACTTTTAAATGGCATCAAAGTAGGATTTGACACTTTCTTAACGCCAAATACTCAATTAAGAAACCGGGACTTAGGTACTTTGTGGACGGAATCTGCGTTCTTCTAATAATCTCCTCTTACTCTGTCCTTTTCATTCGACTGATTTCGTTCACTCTTCCTTTCATATACAGTCCATTCTTCTTTGGAATGCGCTTCCTCCCGCGATCTGGACGGCCACCAGTCGGTATGCATTCAAGAGGCAATTGCGGATTTACTTTCAAAACAACTAAGCAGAGTCTTCTAAATTCCTTCTTTTTTGTTACTGTATAAATATATATATTTATATAAGTATATATTATTATCAATATATATGTACGTGTATTTTACCTGTTTTAGTATGTTATATAATAACTGGTTTTATTTTTTATTATTTATCAATGCACCTGCCATGTTATTTCTCACCACCCTTGGTTGATTGGTAGAGAATGCCTAAGGTATAAGTCCGCCTTTGTACCTTTTGTGCATGAAGTCTAAATAAATAAACTGATATTTTATGTTAGAAGATTAATCACAATTTCGAACGCTAGAAAATATCTGAAGATATTTATGTTTAGAGTTTCTAGTCACTTCTGTAAAAGGCCTGCCCTAAGGCGGCTTTTTCAGAAGTGACTAGAAACTCTAAACAAAAATATCTTCATATACGTTGTTGAGTCAATACAAGTTAACAGTTTTTTTTTGGTTTATCATTTGACCTCCCTGAGCTAATTCCCTACAGTACCTATATGGATAGTTTAACTTTGATTTATATATGGATATCTAAACGTGTATATCACACCTTAATCCTGAACTAAATGTGTTCATTACGCGTATTAAGTTAATCATCCGTTGGTATTCAGGGCACGGCGTTATGGCTCATACCACCCGTACTATTATGTTTAGGTTGGCATGCGTTTGATGGGTAAACGTCCATAGTCTTTGGCACAGATTCAAATTATATAGACTTGAGGGCCTTACGTGGATTTGTAAAGTTTGTTTTGTTATTTGACCCAAATATTTAGCAGAGGAGATTGCTTGCTTCATTTAACTTAAAATATACAAATAAAACCTTTCTACTGCTATTCATTCAATAACACATACTTATATCAAACTATCAGAAATCAATAATGACGAGTACACTCGCAAAAAAATTGCTTCAAGAATCTGTAAATAGGGTAGGACCAACTGCCAAAATTACTCTAAACCTATTCGTAGCAATGCTTAAACCTCTCAAGAAAGTGCTACACTAATACAGTACAAAGTAAATTAAATAGCTCATGATGCAACGTCAACCTCCCTACTGGCAAGAAATAATGTATACCTACTTAGTCTCACTTCATCATTTATCAGTACTAACTCTAGTCTCTCATGACCAGAATGTTAGTCGAACTAAAACTGAATTTATTCGTCGGGTATCTAGTTATATCGCGTCTGATATCTCAGATTTGTCAACGCCCCTATTTTGTTGTGGCAGAAATGTGTTCTGTGTAGGTTTTGCTTTAGAATAGGCATCCAAGAGTCGCATTTGATTTGCCAATTTTCAAATTGGCCATGCGAGCGTGAAACGCGAGCGAAGCAGCTCCGTTTCATCTTGGGCAAAAATTATTTCGTATGTCCGGCGCATGACCAGCTGTTCTCCTCTAAAGATCGCATTTCTCAACCGATTCTCTTGAAATGTTGTGATAAAAAGGTATTCGGCTTTTTTTGTCGATCCAGTTTGCAATTTTTTGGAATTAACAAAATACTGAATCGCTAAAAAAGTAATTAAAACAGACTCACAAGGTCTACAGCTCACAATGTCACTAATGTTAGCGTATGGTTTATATAAAGTTACTAACATCCACGCTCATCAAATTAAATACGACTAAAGGTGCCTATGGTATTGTATAAAAAGCCTTGATTCTTTTCATCGTTGCTGAAAGTCAGACAGTATTATAATAATAATAATACCAGCCTATTACTGTTCCACTGCAGGGCAAAGGCCTCTTCTCATAGAGAGAACTCAGACAGTATTGAAAAGTAGAAAATATAATGAAATGTGACATCAGAAGGATATTTTGATTCTTCTCCAGTTTGTAACTAACCTAATATTAAAACGTTCAAATCTGCAACACATAAAACAACAAAGACAAATTAGAACACTAATAAAAATAAACCGTTGTAACTTTACCAGCGCTGCACCACCAAACTCTCAAGCGCTGCATGCTACCATTTCCTTCCACCATATAATATATTAAGTGCAAAAGGATGAGTTCAAGTGTGACTCTGAATATTAAACGGGCTTTTGGTAGGTCACCCTGGATTAGATGATCCCCAAAACTTTGCCAAGAACGGACCAACTTTAATTATGGCTTAATCGCGATAGTTCAGATTTGCATTAGTGTTTTTGAGATATTGTGTGATATAAGCATGATTTGGGTTATTGACGTGAATTAAAATGATTTGATGACATCAATATGAATTTACTAGACATTAATCAGATCTTAGTGTGATATATTAATCGTTACCACATTTTATTTAAATTATAGAAACAAATGCCTTTGTACTTTAGATAGACCAAAAGTTTCACTTCATTGTAGTTATAGATTCAATTCCGCATGAGTTTATTTGTTGGGTGTCAATAAAGACAGCATTATCGCGTTACCAATAAGTAATTTTTCCACTAGATGGATCGAGAATAATACAGAAATAATATACCACACTTCCATTCACGAAAAAATGATAACCACCCAAATCAAACATAACTCCCACAATGCACACATTTACCTTAAACACATGTGTATTTATATATATTTCGCCTCAGGAAAATCCTTTTCCTGCAACTTATATCAGAACTATTGTTCGCCACAATAGCAGGGCTGATTCCGTCAGGCGTTCACTTGATGTAATGCCGTCACTAAACATTGGGTAAGTGGGAAACTTTTACTCTCTAGTTTAGGGCATTGCGCCGTTATGCGCATAAAAATATGGAGGAAAAAGGCACATACTTATGGTTTATATGTAGAGGACTGTGTATGGCGTTGAGTGGTTTAACATTGGAGTGAGAAATAAGAATAAGGCGGTGTTGATGTGAGGAATGGCTCTAATTAAGGTGTTTTAAAGTTTAACTCTATTCCCAGATTAGGCTTGCTTGTATCGGATTATGCTTTTGAGGTGTAATTGGTCAAGGATTGGCTTTTTCTTATAATAGGGTATAAAATATGATGGGTTAATAAGGTGGACACCAAGTAAAATAACGGTTTATGGGTTTGAATAATAACAGTTTAATTACCCTTTGTTTTATATATCGGAAAGATGTGTGTAGGACATGTGGTCCCTACTATGGTTGACGGAATACAGTGCCATAACCAGCTAGCATTTCAGTTTCAAGTGTTGACAAAGGGCTCAAATAATAAACTATTTAATTTATGGTTTAGACAGAGAAGGTGCTATAGTGTTGAATAGTATTGATTTATTTATCATAAACTATAATGATCTCCACTTATAGTGTAACCGGTACCGGTAAGCTTGAATTTTGTTTTTATTACTCGTTGCAGGATCGAAAGTCTGTCGATCGGCATCGTTTTTCTGGGACTCGTCGATTTCATTGCTTCGGCGCTTTTCGGGTAGTCACCACTGTAAATTATTTCAGGAGCTGCACTGTTTTCGCAAACTGCGGAGCGCATGTCCCTAAAAAAGTATACAACACAAAAGGCAAAGAGCACGTTGTTAAAAAAATATCTTTGAAATTCATTGAGACTTTGAAATGCTCAAACTCAAGTTCGGGCAAGCTTTCAAATTAAATAAGCTTTAACAATATTGAACGCTGGTCTAGCCGGCGTGGGCGTTAAAGCCGAGGGTTTGCTTCACTTTCTCACCGACATTTACAATTGTGACGGAAATGTTTGCGGCTCACGCAATACCGACTCATCTCAATTTATTAGTGAGATGAGTTGACAGACTCTGAAATTCGTGATATTAAGGTTGTGACGGATGTGGTGTACGTGGGGGTATAAATAAAACCACGTATCCAAGTCAACATAAAAAAAAATATTTCGAAGAAATAAGAGGAAAAGGGGGTAGGTAAGCTTATGGCACTAAATTATTCTAATTCCTTTGGGAGTAGCGCAGTACTCTCCTGGCTCAGCCTGGTGCGACGATGATTCAGCGGTTGTGCCACGCTGCTGACGCCAGGGATGGTGACGGTCGGCGGATGTTCGCGCTAGACCCGTAGGTTGCTCGACGCGGCCACGCAGGTATAAGGTACCCGACACGGAGCTCGTTACGATCCCGGATTAACCGGAACCTCGGACGTGAAAATTAGCCGGAACTCTGGACCCTGAAAATAACGTCCAGCGTGTCACAAATTGGCCAATGGTCATCTCCGCTGATTGTGACACCAAGGCATAAGTGAAGCGAGATGCACTAATGCGCTAATGAAGGTGATGTATGGTTGTTACAATCAGTACGGAGTTTACATGTTGAAAATGGAAGTGAGATGCACGATATGACTTTTCTGAGTCATGACATATAGTATCTCTTAGTAGTCTGTGGTCATGACAAATACGTAGGTAGGTACATTAAAAGTGCAGACTAAAGGCAATTAGGTTGTACAATACATATAGTTTAACAGAAGGCACAATAATATAGCAGTTTCTGTGCAAATAGGCGCACGCCCTAAGATAACCTAGATGGGTAGGTACACACAATAAAAATATAATTAGCTGTTCAACACTTACCCAGTATGGGGTTACGAAAACACAGAATTAAATAACGTTGACTAATAGGAGTCAATAAAAACTGTTGCCTGCTTTTAGGCTTAAATAATTATTAAGACTACGTATGTAAGGCCACAAGTGATCCTGGATCAAGTGAATACGTACGTCTTCGCCCGGGACAGGAATTCGAATGTGTTGGTCATCGTGAGTCGAGTGACCGCGATGGTTATAAGAAGGTTATCGGTCTGCTGTCGCGCAACACTAGCACGGACAGCTTACTATTTGCGTTAGTAACTTAAGACGTCCCTAATGATATAACATCTGTGGTTAGACTTGACATTTATTGTTGTCATTATGCTGTTTATGTAAATAATAACGTACAACGTTACAAGGTACCTATTATTATTTGAATGAATGAATGTGGAACAAGAAAAGTAGAGTTTGAGTATGAATCTGGATCGTTATATATTATACCAATATCCCAATCCAAAAATCTACAAGTATTTTATTTTTGATGAAAATTGATTTTTTTAAGGATTCTTGACAGGAGAATAGATTACTGCAGGGTTGTCTGGCCGCATCTAGCCGCAACTAATTCTTGGTATTCATTTGTAATTTTTTAAATTCTGCCCTTTACTAGGAACATCTCCTGTGTCGTGGGTACGTATGCCACAAAAACTAGCTCTCAGTTAGCAGCCGTTTAAGATTTTGCAGGTAAATTGCAACCCACAGCTTGCGGCTAACTGAGAGCTGGCAACCTTATTTTTTTCCTATTTTCTACACCAGTTTCTTTCAAATGACGTTGGATTGATTTGAAAAACTATAACATTTGGGGTTACTTATCAAACATAAATTTCAATTTATTTAATTAAGGTTATTGCGGGTAGATATTTCCATGTAATCCTGCAACAATCTATTCTTCTATCACGTATCATTCATGAAAACTAAGTTTTATCTAAAACCCTGATTCCTGCAGATGTCTACAGTTTTATCTTAGACTATTATAAATGTAGAGGAAGAACAAAAAAAATATCGATGGATGGTACATGACTATTAAGAAGGCAGCTATTGAGATGACAGCAAAAAGAGATGTTTCGAAGAAGACAAAATATGCTGCGCCGACCACAAATAAATTGGCTAAGGATATTGTTAGAATTATCTAAAATTATTATTTATTTTCTCATACAGCTATTGGTTTCCGAAAACTTTAACATCAAACATATCGTATCCCACACGTTTCCTTGAAACATATTGATCAGTAAAACAAGTAGGTCAAGCATATTGAGAGGGCCCGTATTTACATACGAATTATACATATACCGCCCTTTCATAGGGGCTACATATTATAAAGCTTATATTAAAGTAAACTGTAACGTTTAAAAGAAGGGATTAAAAAAAATATCTGCGTCTCTCTTGCTTTTTATTTTCTAATCGATGGAAAATTCTTCAAATATTTTGGGCACAGTAGGATGGCCACTTTGAATTTTCATCTCAAAGTCAAAGTCAATTGTATTTATTTCAACTGGGCCATTAAGCGGCACTTTTGAACGTTAGCAATCATTTACAAGTAGTAAAAATTTATTCTACCGTGCATTCGGAAAAGTAGCTTGTTATGGAGAAGATCGTTTTTTACAATATTTACATAAGTACAAGCATTAATTAATTCATATACGTGAGAACGACGCACTCAGAACTACTATACTTACTACATATAGGTATAAAGTATTATAAGCACTAAATGGTAAATTTCTTCACATGATAAATAGCAACATGGTTCTCACATACTTACAGATATTGCAAAAATAGGTAAATTACCTAATTCAACAACAATGGAACAGTGTGCGATTCAATTTGTTTAAACAGAAAGAGAAGAAAAAAATAAAATAAATAAAGCTTTACTATAATTATGAATTACAACAGTATTTTCAAGAAAAGTATAAATAAAAATGGACTTGGATCTCCCAAGACGGAAACTATAGAAACGAAATAGATTACATTATCAGCAGCCACCCAAAACTTTTCATAGATACATCAGTCATATCAAAACTTAATTTCAACACAAGCCACAGAATGGTAAGAGCATCACTCAAAATATCACAGCTTAAGAAATCCAGATTGCACTTTGCTCAAAGGAATATGATCCCCCACATAAAAACTGGCGACCGTACACCTCATCCCTTAACAACGCTCAACAATAAATTAATGGAAGTTGATAAATCAGGGTTTAATATGTACTTCAAAATCCGCGCGATCTATAAAATGGGTCCTCGCGAGTCCCTCAGAGATAAATTTAAAGAGATCGATATACTGACTCTACCTTGACTTTATATTTTGGAATGTATTTTGTATGTCCGCAAAAATCGAGGGCTTTTCAAAACTAGAAGCGACTTACATAATTTAAATACACGCAGTAAGCACGAACTTGTAATACCCAAATTCAGATTAACTAAAACTAGCAAGTCTTGTCTTATAAACAGTTTACGCTTTTATAACAAGTTGCCAAAGTCAGTTATAGAACTGACTGATGGAAAGTTCAAAAATCACATCAAACGTGTCCTTATTAAAAAAGCATATTATAAAATCAAGGATTACGTTGAAGATAAACATTTTGGCTTTAGCTCCTTCTGCGCATGCGGCTTCCCTGGTAACTCATAAACGGCACAAATATGTGGATGTCTCTAACTATTCTCAATCTCATTTTTTTTTTGTTTTTCTTCTTTTAATTGGACTTTTTTCAATAGTTCGCTATCATCATTATAACCCTTTGCAAAGAATAGTTACAGCACTGATAACAACATTTGTGCCACATGTTAAATTTAGTCTTGTTAGTTATATATATCTTATTTTTTTAACTTTGTATAGATTCTTTTACCGATTATTTTGTGAATGTGTGAACATTGTAGGCCTTCTAGATGTTAGTTAACATTTGTTAACTTTGTTATATATTATATAAACTTTTTTTTTTGTTTTAGTTCCTTACGACTTATTGTCGGGCCTACGTTGTCCCCCCATAGTACTAATGCTGTAACATGGAAATATTGTAAAACCAAACCATTTTTAAAGGAGTAACCATGGAGTTTCTTGCCGCTTCTTCTTCATACAAAACGATCAACCCGAACCGTGCATCTTTTGTCGACGTTTTATAAGTGCCCATATAGGCCTACGTAAAATAAAAAAAAATGATTTTGATTTTGACTACGCAGAACTGCAGAAACAGCTCACAGGCCACAAACAAAATAAGAATCCCAAGCATAAATATGTTCTTAGTAATACAACACTTCAACTTGTACAAGAGATAGCACTTCTATTCACCAGCCAATTGAAAAACAAAACATAGTGGAAATAACAGAACTAAGTAAAAAGATAAAACAAGGTATAAGGAAAGACAGAAAAACCAAAAGACTTCAAACATTAGAGAAGTATATCATGAAGACTGGAGGAACATAGAAAGCTCTGAAAGAACTAAGAGAGTCAAACCAATGGATACCGAATTTAAAAAACAACTCCAAAAATGTCACAAACAGGAAAGACATCAACAATCAAGCAACATTATTTTACCAGAACTTGTACTCCAACAAACATGACACCGAAAAGGAAAAACCAAAAACAGACAATATTGGCACAGCGAAGTAAGGAAAGCTTTATTGAGCCAGAAACTAGACAAGGCTCCAGGGTCAGACAAAATCACAAACGAATTACTGAAGGGAAACCTCGAGGAATTAATACCAACATTGACCAAAATTTTCAACAACATCTTGGCATCAGGACACATTCCTGAACAATGGGAAACATCACACATAATACTTATTCACAAGAAGGGTCCAAAAGAAGTTATAGGAAATTACAGACGAATTAGCTTGATGTCTAACATATACAAGGTTTTCTCCAAAGTCATCCTAGACCGAATGACTACCAAACTAGACGAAAACCAACCAATAGAACCGGCCGGTTTTAGGAAGAACTTTCCCACAATCGACCATATACATACTGTCAAACAAGTAATAGAGAAATATAACGAATATAACAAGCCTCTGTATATGGCCTTCATCGATTACGCGAAAGCCTTCGACAGCATAAAACATGAAGCTATATTAGAGAGCCTGGCAACTCAAGGCATCAGTGCGGTCTACATCAACCTTATCAAAACCATTTATTCCAACATTAATGCTAGAATACAACTGGAAACATTAGGCGAAGAATTTAAAATCAAAAGAGGAGTTAGACAAGGCGACAAACTGTCTCCAAAACTATTTGCCGCCGTTTTGGAGAATGTTTTTCGAAAGCTGAATTGGGACTTACTAGGACTTAACATAGATGGAAGGAAACTTAACCACCTCAGGTTTGCTGATGACATTGTCTTGTTCGAAGAAGAACCACATAAACTGGAGAAAATGATCTAAGACCTTAGCAATGAGAGCAAAAAAATGGATTAACACTAAACAGATAAAACCAAATTACTAACAAACTCCAAACCTGTTCAAATAGCAATTGATAACCAACTTATTGAATATGTGGAAGAATACATATACCTGGGCCATATCATCTCCCATAAAGACCAGACTACCAGGGAAATAAATAGACGAATCGCAAACGGCTGGAAAAGGTACTGGTCAATGAAGGAAGTGGTGAAATCTAATGACCTGAGTATGGGTATCAAACGGAAAGTCTACAACACCTGCATCCTCCCTTGCATCACATATGGATGTGAAACATGGTCACTTTCAAAATGCCATAGAAATATGTTGGAGCATTGCCAAAGAGCTATGGAAAGAAGCATGTTGGGTATCAAGAAAATAGACAGATATCGAAACACCTTCATCAGAGCAAAGACCAAAATAACAGATGTCCTTGCCAAGATAGACCAACTGAAGTGGAGATGGACAGGCCATATGCTACGTAACCCACAGGAAAAATGGAGCAAAATTGTGACTGACTGGTATCCTAGAGGTGGAAAAAGGAACAGAGGAAGACAGAGAAAGAGATGCGAGGACGAACTAAAATTGACAGCAGGTCCTAATTGGAAAAGAGTCGCTAGAGAGAGAAAACAGTGGAAACTTTTAGAGGAGGCCTTTGCCCGGAGGCACACTGAATTGAGAGATATACTTTAAAAAAAACTGGAAAGAACTACAACTGAACAAAGAATCGAAATTCAGGATAGAGAGGCTTATATTATTATTATATTTATAATTATAAATATAATACAAATTAACCAGTATGATATTGTCTACACTAAAGATTGCCCTATAGAGCAGGACCAGCATGTTTCCAAGCATTTTTATCTTGAATATAATCATCTTATTTGTAATATGCTTGCTTACAAAGTGTGCTTTTAACTATTGTTTTAAATTTTCTTTCATTAAGTTTTAATATCTCACAAGGTATTTTGTTATAGAATTTAACACAGTACCCCATGAAACATGAGAAGTGTGTACTTTAGCTAATCTATAAGATGGTTCATCTAACTTATCTTTATTTCTAGTATTACAATTGTGTCTATCACTAACTTTACTAAAGTGATTTATATTTTTCCTTACATACTTAATATTTCCATAAATGAATTGGCAAGAAACTGTCATAATATTAATCTTTTAAAATAGCTCTCTAAGAGATTATCGGTGACTTAAATTATATATGGCTCTGACAGCTCTGTTTTCAATATAAATCTTGATTCAATGTCAGCCGCCCGACCCCACAGTAAAATACCGTATGACATAATGCTGTGAAAGTAACTAAAATAGACTAAACGCGCGGTTTCTACATCCGTTAACTGTCTTATCTTTCTAACAGCATAATCGGCTGAGCTCAGCCGACCCGCAAGAGATGTTGTGATGTGAGGCACCCATTGTAATTTGTCATCCAGAGTGATTCCTAGGAAAACTGTTTGATTTTTATATTCCAGCTTTTCTCCATTCAATATGATGTCGCATTCGCAACTTCTGACATTTGGCAATGTGAATATAATACGTTTGGTTTTTTTTCATTTAGTACCAAACTGTTTGCCGTGAACCAAGTTTGGACCTGATGAATAGACTTATTCACATAATCAAGATTTTGTTACCGCTGATCTATTTAAAATATCAAAGATGTGTGATCAGCAAATATCACCCATCTTCGGTTGATTTGGTAATAATTGAGGCAAATCGTTTATGTAAACTAAAAAGAGGAATAGACCCAATATAGAGCCCTGAGGAACGCCCATTGTCATTTCAGACCCTAGAGAGTTTACGCCGTTTATCTGAACTTTAAGATGTCTCGCTTTCAAATATGATCTAAGTAACTCAAGGGCCGCATGGTTAATCCCATAGTGCTCGAGTTTAAACAATAGTGTCTCAAGGTTAACGCAATCAAACGCTTTTGAAAGGTCGCAAAAGATTCCAATTGCGTCTTTTGCTTCTTCCCAGGCGTTAAAGATGTTTTTTATTAGGGTGACGCCAGCGTCAGTTGTGCAACGCCCTTTGGTGAAACCGTACTGTTGATCATGAAAGATGGCATGTTTGTTAAAATGACGCAACAATTGTTTGAGCATTAACTTTTCGAAGACTTTACTGAGAACCGGCAAAATTGACACTGGCCTATAATTATTGGCTTCTTTGCTATCCCCGGATTTAAACAATGGAAATACTTTACTGTGTTTCATAAAATGCGGAAAAACTCCTTGATCAACACTAGTGTTAAATATGTATGCTAAATAGGGCGCAATAGTTTCAATGACTGATTTACATACTTTTACAGATAGTCCCCAAAGATCTTCTGTTGATTCAATTTTAAGATCTTTAAACGTTTTTAAAATAGCCTGGAGGTTTGTATGTTGAAACTTAAACTCCGAAGGGCACGCATTTACACTCTTTCTAAGTAAGGCAGCAGAGAGCGTGGGTGAGGAGTTTAAAGCTTGCAGTTGCTACACAGGTAGAAAAAAACAGCGTAATACTGAAATTAGTATTACGCTGTTTTTTTCTACCTGTTTCATTATTTATTATTTTCCGGGTAGTTTTTATTTTATCGTCTGCTGATTTTATTTTATTATAAGCAATAAAATAAAATCAGCAGACGATAAAATATACAGCGTTTCAATTAATTATTTATAAGCGATGCAATTACATGCAATTTTAAAGGTTTTTGAATAATTCGCAACATATTTATCAAAACTTGTATTATTCATATGTTGCTTTAGGCCATAACGTTTATATATTTTTTCCCTGCTTTTACGAATGACTGGGGTCGCCCAATCGCTAAATACATACTTGGTGTAAATACTTTTCGCTTTCAGTGGAAAAGTCTCATTAAATTGCGTGTTTAGTACTTGAGAAAATTCGGCATAGATGTCATTTAGGTCATCTATATTATTAAAGTTTTGAACACATAACTTATTAATCATGGTATTATTAATTTTTCTAAATTTTTACAAGTAATTTGTCTAAATTGCTCACTTGTCTCACTTGCTGACTAGATAATATTGTTACAATGTTTTACCACGGGTCGTTCATAATAGTAGTTATGCAACGGTTATATAATAGAGGTTTTTAAAACACAAGTGTGATAATAGTATTACACAAGTGTTTTAATAAATAATTAAGTGCCGTTGTATACACTATTTTAACTTCATTCATACAGTTAAAATAAAACAAAAGTTGAAACGGAAAAAAATATGTTGGATGGCGGGAAAATTAGATTTTCATTGCGCATGACTGCGCAGTGCGCGCATCCATAGATAATGCCACTATTTTTCTACATTAAGTCTTCATTTACTGCCTTATGGGCTAATGCTCATAAGCATTAATAGACTACCATTTGGTCCGTTGTGCGTAGGGGTATTGGCTAACATAGCCAGCTTAGCACCGTCCAAAAGCACAGAAGCTTCTTGGGGCTTCACAGGCTTCACGCTCACTGTTCCGAGGATTTCTTCATGTTGAGATGCCACGGCCTTGCATTCCAGGATTACGTGGGCGGCTGATTCTTCGGCGTTAAAACAGATGAAAAAGATGTTTGTTAAGGAGGGTGTGGCCCGTTATTGTCCCTATGATTATTTTTAGATTATTTCTGCTTAGGCAGATAAGCTTTTTAGTAAGACGCGGGTAAACATTTGGCAAAGCCATTTTAGACTGTCTACAGTCTGTTGCCCGTGACCGTCTGTTATTATGGAGTTCTGTAGATCTCTGGCGAATCCACGCATGAAATTGCGAGAATGGCAGGGGGAGAAGTGGGTACGGGCCTAGCACTAACATCTCAGAGCGCCTCTTTCCAAGTTTATCTGCGGCATCATTGCCTAAGGATCCGCTATGACCCCTGATCAACTGGAGGGTAATTCAATTGGATTTCAATATAATCTCCAGGGCGAGATGGCACTCAATGATTAGTTTGGTGTTAGTTAGTTTGTTTTCTAAAGCTTTGAACACGGCCACATAAAAATCTGATACCGTAGTTCTGGATACCCAAACGCTTTACGCTTGTTGCGGCTTATGTTAAGGCGATACATTCGCATTGAAAGATCGAACTGTGTGTGCTTAGTGGTATGTGAAAGTTAATGTTGAGGTCAAGTGAGTACGCCAGCACCAGAATCGTTTTATGTTATTGAGCCATCTGTGTAGATCCGTACTTCATTGGTCCCTGACTGATCCCTTTCATCCTAAATTGTTTGTATGTTATAGTTTTTGTTGAACATAGGTTGTTTTTGTGTGATAAGGGGTCCATACTCAATCGCCCGGTTCAGAATTTTAGCGTGTGGACTGGTGATGTTTTTGCCCCATATGCCTAGATGCATCAGCCTGATGGCAGCTAGCGTCACCTCTTGCTGTATGTAAAGGTCATGGGGAGTTATTTGTAGGGCTATCTCCATGGCTGCTTTTGGGTTGGCTCTTATGTAGCCAGTGATGGCTGAACAGGCCTGCCGCTGGTACCGTTGCAGTCTGGTGATGGTGGTTGAGAGTTCTGTCCTTGTCCACCAAATCAGAGCGCCATAAGCCAACATTTGCCTGATTACCGCTGTGTATATTAATAATCTTTGGAGAGAGCCCCCATGTTTTCCCTAACATTTTTTTACATTTATAGAGTGCGATTGTGCATTTATTGAATTTGTAGTCTCTTGCTTGTTCCAGAGTGATTTGCTATCAAGAATTACCCTCAAGTATTTGACCTCTTCTTTATGTGTTATTTCTATGTTAAAAAGTTTTGGAAGCCTATGCGGTTCAAAACTTCGTGTGTTAGTAAAAAAGTTTAGTTCCGTTTTTAAGGGGTTAACGAAGACTAAGTATGGCATAAAAAGAAAAAGTTATTTTATGATGCAGTTGTTTGAAAATCAAAGGAAAATGGTGCATGTTTTTACCTACTATAATGATTTTTTCTAATTTTACCTATGCACTAAAAATTATATTTTTTGCATTCATATTTGCAACAATACGTTGTGAGTGTAAATAAATATTTTTTGAAGAGTCGATAGTAGTCGCAAACACATGGTAGTTATTGTAACGTTGGGTGTTCTTTAACACTGAAAGATTTGTTTGTAACTTAATTCAATACGGCAGTGACAATTTATATGCAATGAACAAATAAAATAACCTTCTCTTTGAGGATGGTTCAGAAACAATGTATCAATGCGACTGTGCTACGTAAGCAAAACACAATTACAGGAAGATAGGTCTACGAGGAAGACATGCTAAACACTCGTAGTGCCATGGAAGGAGTTGTTCACCGTCTTCTGTCTTGTCACTTCAGTCCCCTTACATCCACTAGCCTCCTAGTACTGCCCATGACATTAACAAATGACTTATATTGTTTATTTCAATTAACACGTTAAATGATGCAGCCAAGAGTCATACACATTACCGTTTCATAGAGATGCTGCCTCGTGCTTTTTGTATGCGTACATATTTTGTTTACTTTGGGAAGTATGATAATTCTACCTTCTGACAGCGGTTTCACCCGCGTGAGAGGTGTTTATTTATCCCAACGGATCATTAAACTGACATTATCGGGATAAATGTCATATGTGTTAATTCAGGTTATAACTGTTTTTGTGTGATTGAAACACTAACATACAAACTTTTACATTTATAATATTACTAGTTGCCAACCATGGCTCCGCCCGCGTGGGATTAGTACTTCCCCCAATATCTCTGTAAATTATAGCATATGTGTTATTACCGCAAAGTTTCATCAAAATCCGTTCGGCAGTTTTTGCGTA
Source organism: Orthosia cruda (assembly GCA_964057195.1). Classification (NCBI taxonomy): domain Eukaryota; kingdom Metazoa; phylum Arthropoda; class Insecta; order Lepidoptera; family Noctuidae; genus Orthosia; species Orthosia cruda. Next base: position 27,249,887 of record OZ059840.1, on the reverse strand, counting down.
AAAGAGTAATAAATGTCCATCCATCCATCCTCACAGTTTCGCGTTTATAATAGTCCTACTACTATTACAATAGTAGTTTATGAAACTGTTGCATAATGAGGGGTATTAAAACATGAGTGTGTGTTTAAAAACCGAGCCGTAGGCGAGGTTTTTAATAGCTTTCACACGAATGTTTTAATACCTAGTTATGTGCAGTTTCATACACTACTTTATCTACACTCATAAATTGGGATTGAACCTACTAAATACCTCTTTTTGCATTTTCCATGCCATAAAATCGTGATAGCATTTGTCATATACTTTTCTCGACTTTGCTGGTAATAAATTAAGAGTAATTTCCTTCGCCGCATCTAAAATATCGGGCGGAGTCAAATTTTCTTCACATTCACTGATATCAGACATTTCACACACAATAATTTAAATAACTCATGAAATTCAGTACAGCAAAACTTGCAAAACGTATGACTGGCGCCAAAACCCAGCACATCACCGCATTAACCGCGCATGCGCTAAGGCTTAGCACGCACTGCGATCTTTATTCGCGCGATTTTTTTCCGCCCATTCTGCGACCTATGTAATTGTATGAAGTTGTTCGCATCGGTAACGAAATCGTGCGGAAGTAATTCCGCAAGAAATCCGTGTTTTGCCACAGAATCCACCGCACCACGGCGCGAATTTTATTCGCTCGAATATTTTGAGCTCTATGAACAGGTAGAAGGAAACAAAACTCGCGCGAATAAAAATCACAGTGCGTGCTATGTCTAAAGCGGGCATTGTCATAGACAATTTAAAATTGGAATCAAATCTTTTTATAATAGGTACTATAAAATGGCATTACAAAAAAAATATTGATGGAAACTCCTTAGTGATTAACTTCTTGGATTTGTCCTGTATCGTAATAGAAAAAAAATTGTTTTATAGCATTATTTTGTTAGAGAAATAGTGTTATAATAAGATTCTATTTTTAAATTTCGGTATTGTGTTTATAAAGTATGCCAATATAAACTCGTTTTGAATTTTATAATTCGAATATTACGATATGAGAGTAGATAAACATGTAAACAGGATAGTTCTCGTAGTATTAGATTAGCATATTATGAGAAGAAATCATTATACAGTAACTCAGTGTCAATGATTCTAATCTTCTAGACGTTAGATAGGATCTCTCAAATTAGTTATTATTATTTTTAATTAAATTTTATTATTTGTATTCTTATTTTAATTGCTATTTTGATTTGTATCTTCTTTTTATATTAATTTTCTTCTCCTGTTGGTACGCTGTAGTCTCTCTTCTAGACGTGAGTGTTAATGGCTTCGACACAGTGTCTCACTAATGCAGCTATTTCCGTACACAATTCAATTTGTTATAATTGTGTACGGAACTACAAATAAAGATTATTATTACTTATTGACATTTAAACCGTAAACAGGCTCTAACAACGATGTATTAACCTTTAAATTGATTTTGTTTAAATAAATTAAACTTTGAATAGTTACTAAACCGTTTATTACCCCAGAGACTATCAGAGTTTTGGAAAGCAAAAACTTTTCACGCCTTTTCTTTGCTATATTCTACAAAAACAAGTTTAATTTTAAGGTTCCCTGCGGACTACAGACTCAAAGTCGATAGTTTGGTTGAATTATTAATGGGCAATTGATTCGATTCCTATATTAAAGAAAATGGAGCGTTTTAAATGACTAGCAGCTTAAATTGTTAGTCTGTAGAGAGTCTTTATGACTCTTTGACATGATTGGATCAACGGTATACTAAACTTTTTATAATCCTTCTTCAATCTAATGCAGCGTATTTTCCTACTACATATTATAAAACAAAGTTCCCCGCCGCGTTTGTATGCGATAAACTCAAAAAATACTAAACGGATTTTAATGTGGTTTTCACCAATAGAAAGAATGAGGTCGAGGTGAGGAAACGAGGAAGGTTTTCATGTGTAATTTGTCACCAGTGAAGCCGGGGTGGGTCGATAGTACTATTATAAATGTAACACTTTGAGAGGATGGATGGATGTATGTTTCTGCGGAAAGTTACCCTTTAGGTTTTAATTACCTCGCAAGTGTCAAAGTGTACAGCATGAACTACTGCTGATATCTTTTGATTGCGTTGACTTATAAATTTGGTTTTTTCACAACTCAATGGGATTGCAGTCCTGAGTATTTCATATTTTAACTTGATACCTTCACACATTCCTGAAAAAAAGGATCTTAACAGACAGACAAACAACCATTTATATTCTTATAAGGGTTAAATTTTTCCTTTTGAGGAACGGAACTCTAAATATAGAGGATTATAATATTTTTAGATATAATTTTTTTATGCAATCTACAATTTCATAAATTTACAGTCCATTCTAGGGATGTTACACTCCAATGTTGGGCTTAAGCTACACGCAAGTTCAACAACAACTTAGTTTTAAACTTGCTCTGGTTTAATTTACATCTCGGAATAATCTTCATAAAGCGTAGTTATAAAGTTATAATTAATTTAAACTTCTTTCCGCGACTATTACTGCCTATTAACATAGTTGTTACGAGAAATTTTGAACTGAAACTTGTTAAGGTGATTATAAACAAGATTAGTTTAGAATAAAATTAATGAAAGGTGAGAAAAGTTATACTTTTACCAAAATGTTTGTTACAATTTTTTGTTGTTATGAAATCTGATTGTATTGAGTAGGCTATCAAAATCCAACTAACACTATTGAACTACATACTATGTACTAGCCACTGGACAGGACCGACCTTCTATGTTTACGGTTGGTAGAAAGAAAATACATAGACGTGATTTTTCATCAAGTTAGTGCAAGATTTTTGTTCCTGTAATTAACTATCACCTATATTATTACCCTATTCATCTCCGTGCATCTTTAATATCTGGTTTCTACAAATATTCGTTACCACGTCTCGTGTTGTGTATGTAAGTATTTATTTCGGTTCGAATGTATTTGTGGGTTATTAGACAATCCGCACGAATTTAACTCAAATCATATAGTAGTTATTTTTATAAAGACATTTTTGATTAATCTTTGTCTCATTTCATATCAATAACAATATTTAAACCCTTAATATAATACTTGAGTGTACTATATCATAACCTGAGATCTTAACGGTATTGCATAAAACACAATGTGTGTGCCAATTGCCTACTACACAATTTTGGAGTGGTCCATTCGCACACCAATAAATTAACTTCGTGCGAATCGCCACAGAAAAAATATATTATTAAAAAGGGTCGATTCACACATTTCGGTCGAGTAAATTCGTGCAAATTTGCACAGTATATAGACCTCCTAAAGATAGTAAGCACTTGTTTAAAATTGAATTGAATTACAAAGAATTAAAAGAGCTATTATGTAAGGACACCTTCAAACGTTCAGATTTATACTTATTAGGGAAAATCAAAATTGATCTAAATTTAATGGCAACATACGGGATACATAAGTTGTTTGGCTGAGTAGGGCCTGACGAGCGCGATCTCAGATTACACTAGAATCGAAAAACGAAATAATATTATCACTCGAAGTTGTATTGATCATATTTTTGTAAGATCGCACTCGTCAGACCTTTATTCAGCGGCGGTCGGTACGGTTATGGCAGACCATCGCATGATCGGGTTGTCTTGTATTGGAGATGGAGCTAAAGATGCTGTACAGGATGTTGCAAAAGTAAAATAATTAATTGAATATAATAAATTAAAACCAAAGTTGGACGCCGAAAGTGGTTATTAATAGAACAGTTCACCAACAAAGACCTGCAAACTAAAGTCAATCATAGCAAAGCCACAAGAATGGCAGCTCAATCAAAAGTTATAGTACCGAGATACAAGAACTATTACGGTAAACGAACATGCGCTTATTTAATACCTACTCTAATTTATGATATTCCCATAAAAAATCAATCAGAAATAACAAATAGTAATTATATAAATAAACACAAGAAATTCTTTGATTCTCTTTGAAAATGCATCATCCTGTTTAAATTTCATTCAATTTTTCTGTTGTCGGGCTGACTGACCCACGTTGGCGTAGTTTTTGTTAATATCTTTGGTATTATTTACTAACTACCTCACAATTTTTTATTTTTGTATTTTTATCAACAATGTTTTTAAAACTATAATCAATGATATCTCGTTAGTGTTAAGATTGCTTATAAGTGTTTCAACATCCGGACAAACCTTTTGAGGTTTTTGTGATGTTTTCTGTTTATATTTTGTCATGTTACATATTTAATAAAAATCATAATAAAAATAAAACTGAATCTCGATAACAGCTCCAACGATTTTCATGAAATTTAGTATGCAGGGGGTTTCGGGGGCGATATATCGGTCTAGCTAGGTTTAATTTTTAGAAAACTTCGTTTTCTCTTTTTTCACCCGAACAGAGCTCGGTCGCCCAGGTACCTACCTACCTTCTTAATTATTTATTCTACACCAAGATAATTCATTTATAACGTAGGATTTCTGTATTAAAACAAACTTTATGAGTTACAATTAATCAGCTTTTCAAGCAGCAATTTCTCTTCGAGTTCGATGAACTCTTTGGTCCGGAGTGTACGCGTGCTGTATGTTGCCAGGTCCTACCGTAGTCCAGGGTAGACAGACAGGCTGCCGGGCACTAGATGCCATTTTTCTTTATGCTTTTCATGGGGGTTTGCTATAATCGATCAGAGATCGCTGTATGGTTGATACATGCAGATCATGCTTTACGTTCGACACCATACGGTACAATACAATTCAAGTCAATTTATCTGGACTAAAAACGGTCCAGTTTGGCAGGTCTAACTTCGAGAGGAGAGATCAGCCGTTGAATCCGACTCGGCTGGGTAGCGTTCGGGAAGTTGCGTAGTACCAGACAAGAGTCTAAAGTTCCACAGTGTCGCATGACCAATGTGTGTTGCCAGACCATCGGAACTGAGACGTGGATGCTTACAATGGGCCTCATCAGAAGGCTTAAAGTCACCCAAAAGGCAATAGAGTCGAAATCGCAACAGAAATGAGGATATCCGCAGGAGAACCAAAGTTACCGACATAGCCCGAAGAATAACAAAACTTAAGGGGCAGTAGGCAGGGCACATTGTTCGCAGAACTCAATGATGGTCCATGGGGCCGAAAAGTTCTAGATTGGCGACCGCGAATTGGAAGACGCTGAGTTGGAAGGCCTCCCACTAGCCGGACTGATGACCTGGTAACGGTTGCGACAATCCGCTGTATGCGAGACGCACGGGATCGGTCAATGTGACGACGCCTATGTTAAGCAATGGAGGTCTTTCAGCTGAAATTATAATGATGATGGTGACTTATATGAAAGCCGCCATTTTGTACTGGCGGCTATCATAGATTTGGTATTTTTCATTCTACTAGTCAAACCCTTACATTTGATACCCATATCGAAGGGGTTGTTAGTATGCATGTTGAAAAATGTGGAAGAAGAGCGTTCCACAAAAGCAGACGTTGCTGGAGCAATCAAAATTTTCAGAGCAGTTGCACATAATTTAGTTTTTGAATATCAAGTTTGCCACCACGCAACTGGTTTGTCTTTTTTTGTTTCTTTTCAAATAAACTCTTTGCTCCATAAACCAGTGCCGCATTTATATTCAGACACTTCTTTGAACAGTTGTTGTACTGAAATACTGTCTTTCTGCCAAGTTAAGAACAAACTCTCATCCGTCTATGTTTTCAGTTGATGTCATTGTTGTGCTCGCAACTAATATTTCTTAACTAAAAATATATTAGCAATTTCCACTCTGACACCTCATAAAGTAACCCTTTTTTCGAGTAAAGTATAAAATAACAACAAAAGAAGTTAACTTTAACTCTTGAAATCAAATATATTGTATTAAAATTCACTACTCACGAGTAGACACGAAATTCATCTGCTTGTACTTACTCATCATCCCTGTACTTTACTCAAATTTGATATTTTATTTTAATCTTACTTTTCTTTACTGACATTATTTAAGTACTTACTAATACTACCGTTAAGGGTTTAATATAAGGAAAAATCAATAAAAAAAACGTCGGTGCTCCGTAGACCAATTGAAGTTTGACCAATTGGTCTATGGGGAAAATTACATGTTTCCATCGTCCAATTACCAACTGGGCTTGGAGAACACTGGACGTAAACCAAAACTATGTTCCATTATAATATTATAACCCTGAGTTCACACCAGTTTTCTCTACTTTGGGTTCAATATATCAAAGGCTTCTTGCCCTTGATATATTTTTTGGTTCACATCACACACTGAATTCAAAAATATTATAAATAAATATATACAATATAATATAATGTTAGCTAATTATAGTTAATTTAAAAAGAATAAAAGTAAGAAAGTAAGAGTAAAAAAATAAAAGTTAAAAACCAAAACCTAACATTAGATTAAACTATAAAAAAGCTAACTACTCTGCTATTCCATCAGAACTAGAAAATACCGACTGGTACGCATTACTCTCGGATACCGGCGACCCTAATATAATGTTGGAACGGTTCTATACGTTACTCTATCAGATTATAGAGCGATTTGTCCCATCGACCTTAGTTAAAAGTTATTCGCGACCACCATGGTACACAATAAAACTAGAAAGATTGCTGCGTGAAAAAAGTAGAAGGTACAGTACTTATAAAAACCCTATGGATAAGGTATCCCTTCGTTGGTGTAGTAAGCGATGTGACCAATTGGCAAGAGAATGTTACAACTCCTATATATGTAGAATAGAACAGAAAATAACATCGAATTCCAAGTTTTTCTGGTCCATCATTAAGTCTAAACGGGGTGTGGCTAATGCATATATTTGACATTGAACTAATGTCAAATGGCGCCAGTAAAACTTGCAATGGTAATAAGATTTGCAACATGTTCGGGACATACTTTTCTTCCGTGTACAGCCCAGCTAACCTACACTCTAACGTAGTTCACACCTCGCCATTCTTTGAAAACCTACTTAACAACTCCGATTGCTTTTCGTTGATCCAAATTCCAAAGGATAAAATTGCCGAGCATCTTAAAAGGTGAGCGTCAAAATGGAGTGACCAAATCTCCAATGTCTGTCCTACATATATAAAAAAATAATATCATTAATCTACTATTTCCTACCTTTGCTATAATTTCAGCTACCTCATCATATAAATAATATTTTAACAAAATGCTTGGTCCTTCCATCATGATATCAAAATGGAGGGACCAAACTGATAGACTACTCCTTAGAATGTTCTACCTACTTAGTTTTATAATACCTTAATTCTACCTTAATATTATTGATTTTGGCTGCCCGAAACATATAGCGTTTTAAAGATATTGATTATATAAGTTGGTCCCTCCAAATTGACGATTTAATTGTTTAGTGTAACAGATAAATGGGCGGTTTATTTTCGATATTCGAATGATAAATATTTAATACCTATTTACTGCCTTCTAATTGTGCAAAATTTCTTACGTTAAAGTTTATTTTAACGAGTCAAAAAAAATTAAGAAATAAGTAGGTACAACGTACAAACTTTAATAGTAGTAGGGGCATGCACCCGGTTTCTATCCGGTTCCGGAAGAACCGGGTATACGTGGTTCTATTAATTTATTTTCTGAACCGGTTCCGGATGGAGTAAACCCAGTTCCCCCAGTTCTTTTAAAAAAACGAAAATGGGTCACATTATTTCTTCGATTCAAAATATGCGTTAAAGTCCAGGAATTAAAGACATTTGCTGCGGAATAAATCCTAGTTAAGTACTTTCATCGGAATTATGTTTATTATGGTAGCAGTAACGTTGCCTGAAAAGTTCATAAAAATCGCAAAGGAGCAAAAACATGGCTGTCAAAGAGCCTAAAAATCAGTTTTTTGCTTAATGCTCGTAGTTGTTATTTTACTGCAATTTGCTTGCTAGCTCAGAGCAAGTTTATTCCTTTTTCAAATGTGCACAAAAGAGTCCTACAGAAGATTCGCTAATGCTCTTTGGTTTTCGATATATAAGCCAAACAAAATTATAAAGATAAGTACATTATCATCATCATTTCAGCCGAAAGACGTACACTGCTGGACTCAGTGTGGTGACTCTTGGGGAAGACCTATGTCTTTCCCAAGAGTCACCACACTGACCGGTCCTGTGCTTTTTGCATCCACCGGAAGCCCGCAGCCTTGACCAGGTCGTCGCTCCACCTAGGAGGAGAATAGGAGGCCTTCCAATGCTGCGTCTTCCAGTACGCGGCCGCCACTCTGGAACTTTTCGGCTCCATCTGCCATCCGTTCTGCGAGCAACCACCTGCCCACTGCTACTTAAGTTTGGTCATTATTCAGGCTATGTCTTCATTTCTGATTCGATCAGGCAAGGAAACTCTGAGCATAGCCCTCTCCATTGCACTTTGTGTAACTTTAAGCCTTCTGATGAGACCCATTGTGAGTTTGTGACGTCTCTGTCCCGTAAGTAATCACTGGCAAACACATTGGTCATAGACTTTCGTCTTGGGACATTTTGGTAAGTTGGACGAGAAGACATCGCACAACTTCCCGAACGCTGCCCAGCCGAGTCGGATTCGATGGTTGATCTCTTTTTCGAAGTTGGACCTACCTAACTGGATCGTTTGTCCCAGGTAGACATAATCGTCCACAACCTCGAGTGTAGTCTCCAACTTTGATAGGAGTGGGTGCAACATGGGCATTTAACATCACCTTGGTTTTGTCCATGTTCATTTTTAGACCCACTCTTTTGGAAGCTCTACGAGGTCATGGAGCATTGTACAGAGGTCCTCCATGGTCTCAGCCATGACCACTATATCTTCGGCAAACCGAAAATGAGTCATGTTCTCGCCATTGACGTTCATGCCTAGCCCTCTCCAGTCCAGAACCTTGAAGTCACCCTCCAGTGCAGAAGAGAACAGTTTCGGCGATATGACGTATCCATGTCTCACACCTCGCTGCAGAAGGATAGGTTCCGAAGTCTGATCCTGAAGTAGGCTTGTCATGGTGGCGTTTTTGTACAAACACTTCAGCTGCAGCACCTGGATATGCCGGTAGTTTATGATTTGGCACCGTTGGAAAGACTGCAGTACAGCCCAAGTCTCGATCGAATCGAAGGTTTTCTTGTAGTACACAAACGCTAAACAAAGATGGAGGTTATACTCTTCGGTCTTCTTTATAACCTGCCGTACCGTATGTATGTGGTCTGCGGTGCTTAAGCCTTTTCGGAAACCGGCTTGTTCGGAAAGCTGGAAATCGTTAAACCAGCACGCAAGACGATTCATGATGACTCTTGAAAACAACATGTAGACATGACTAAGAAGTGAGATGGGCCTATAATCCCTAAATCGGGCATTGTCGCCCTTCTTGAAGAAGAGTACCACCACACCCCTGCACAATTCCTGTGGCGTTTTCCCTTCAAGTATGGTGGAATCAAACAGCTTCTGAAGGGCCTTAAGCACAGGTTTTCCAACCGCCTTCTAGAGTTCGGCAGTAATTCCGTCATCACGCGGCGCATTGTTGTAGATACTTAAGTTGTTTCAGAGCCATCCCAACCTCGTAGAGGCTGACATCCGGGACTAGTCTAAACTATTTTATTCCATATTCCTAGTGATAATTGCTTATCCTGTCAAATTATGATTTATTCCAAAACTAAATAAAAACAATTAAAAAAACAGCTGGAACCGGGGGAACCGTTTCTCAAAAACCTGGAATCGGATGCGGTTCTGCATTCCCAGTACCATTTATAAAAGTGTTTTTCTTTTTTTTTTAAGCATTCCACAAAAAATTCTAGCTTACATAAAATGTATCTTTAGTTTTTAAATATTACAATTTATTGGAAAAATTATAATGAAATTACTGTAAATGCGCTCTTTTAGCCAGGACGCAGTTATCGCAAACAGCTTCACTACAATGCAATCCATTGACTATGTTTTAGAACTACCTTCAATATTTTTCTTTGTGTTTACCTACATTAATTGTTACGAGAATTAAATAAAATGAAGCAATAAATAGTAATATTTAAAAACTAAAGATACATTTTATATTAGCTTGATATTTTTGTACTATTCTTATTAAAAAAAAAAACACTTTTGAAAACACTACTACGATTAAAATGTATACGTTGTACCTACTTATTTCATTGATTTTTTTGGCTCGTTAAAATAAACTTTAACGTAAGAAATTTTGCACGATTAGAAGGTAGTAAATAAATATTAAATATTTATCCTTCGAAGATCGAAAATAAACAATTAAATCGTCAATTTGGAGGGACCAACTTATGTAATCGATATCTTTAAAACGCTATATGTTTCCTCCGCTATATGATCCCTCCTTCTTGATATCATGATGGAGGGACCAAGCATTTTGATGAAATATTATGTATAAGATGAGGTAGCTAAAATTATAGCAAAGGTAGGAAATAGTAGATTAATGGTATTATTTTTTATATATGTTTGACAGAGATTGGACATTATGTCCCTTCACTTTGACGCTCACCTTAAAAGACTAGACATATCCAAAGGTTCCGGCTGCGACGAAATTCCCCGTAACTTTATCGCAACTTGCGCTGACCAACAAGCAACTCCTCTTTGCTTGATTTATAACGAATCACTCAGTGTTGGTGTCTTCCCCAAAAAATGGAAGCTGGCCAAAGTGGTTCCTATACATAAAGCGGGCGCTGAGGATTTGGTTAGGAACTATCGGCCTATCTCTATCCTTCCGACACTTGCCAAGGTTTTTGAAGCAATAGTATGCCCAGATATTCAAAACTATTTTAAAAAGTATCTTTCTGACCACCAGTATGGCTTTACTGCTGCAAGATCCACCAGCAGTAATTTAGTCACTTTTATTGATAATATCGCAGCTTCAGTTGACTTGAATCAGCAAGTCGACGCCGTATACACTGATTTTAGTAAGGCTTTTGACAAAGTTTCCCATGGAGTGTTAATTCAAAAACTTGCAGAAGAAAACTAGAATTCGTCGACAAAACCGTTTTCCTGGGTATCACGCTAGACTCAAGGTTACAATGGGGTCCTCATTTAATATCACTTGCGGGGCGGTTAAGTTCGGCGGCTTATGCTGTTAGAAAAATTCGTCAATTTACTGATGTAGATACCGCGAGGCTGGTCTATTTTAGTTACTTTCATAGTATAATATCTTACGGCATATTACTATGGGGAAGGGCTGCAGACATTCAGTCAATTTTTGTTCTACAAAAACGAGCCATCAGAGCGATATACAATCTTCGCCGGCGCGATTCTCTAAGGGAACTGTTTAAAGACATTAACATCATGACGGTACCTTGTCAGTATATTTACGAAAACATCATGTACGTTAGAAAGAATTTACATCTTTTTAGTAAAAACAGCGATAGACATAGTTATGTTACTAGAAATAGGGACCAATTAATTCAACCAGGTTTCAGGCTGGCTAAAGTAGCGTCATCTTTTAGGGGGTACTGTATAAAATGTTACAATAAAATACCGCCACACATTCTAGAATTGAATGAGACGAAATTTAAAACTTGTATAAAACGCACACTATGCAGGCAAGCATATTATAGGTTGGGGGATTACATCGCTGATAAAAATGCTTGGCCCAACGCTATTCCAGCTCCACAGCCACTAGGGCACAAAAACAAGTGATAAGCAGAAAAGTTCTGAAGTATTGTTGGACCTGCTGAAGACTGTACGAATAATTATAATGTATATTTGTGTTGTATAAACTCAATTTATTTTTTGGATTATATAACTGCACAGCACATATGTGAGTACTATGTACTAACTGTAAATCTACCATTTACTGTACCTATGTGTCGTTCGTTGACTTCAGTGTGCCCCGGCAGTTGAGTGTGTCATGCTCTCTCTAATGTCTCTCTGATGGTGGCACATGTGTTGGATCATTCGGTTCCCTTCATGATGGTTGAGCTGAGTGGTGCCAATCCATGTGTCATGTTCGTGAACGGGCGCCGTCAGTTGGGATTGGTCATATCTTAGCTGCCTCCGCATGTTTTTAATTACCTATTTATTGTATTTTTAATTGTTTGTTTTACTCTAGACGCTTTTAAGTGCGTTTTTTTTTTTTTTACATCGTTCTCACATATATGTATTTTTCCTACAAGATTATTGTAACCAAATACTTGTAAAACACATTTATGTTTTTTTAAAAGAGTAAGTTTGGAGTTTCTTGTCCGTTCTTCTCCATAACAAGCTACATTTCCGAATGGACGGTAGAATCAATTATTATTGCATTTAATTTTTATTTTTGACGTTCGAAAGTGCCGCTTAATGGCCTAATTGAATAAAGAAATTTTGATTTTGATTTTGCAGCGTACGGCTTTGCCGGTTCTCTTCTTAAATGGCTTTACTCTTACTTAACGGAAAGATCCTTTTATGTCATGGCCAATGGTTTTAAATCCGAAACTCTTATCATAACTTCCGGTGTTCCACAGGGTTCCCACCTAGGTCCAGTTATATTTATCATCTTTGATAATGACCTTCCTCATTGCTTCATTTACTCCACCCCATTTCTATTCACCGATGACCTGAAAATAGTTCGCGTTATAGACTCTCAAACCGATTCAACATTACTTCAAGAGGACTTGAACAGACTTTTGTACTGGTGTAGGGACAATAACATGCAGCTAAACGTAGAAAAGTGTTCCCAAATTACATTTACTCGGAAGTCAAATTTTATAGATATCAATTACAGTATGAATGGTACGTACCTCTGTAAAGTCGATGTGATCAGAGACTTGGGAGTCTTTCTTGATCACAAGCTAACATTTATTCCTCACATGGACAATATTATAAAAAAAGCCTCCAAGACACCCGGTTTTGTATTACGAAATGCCAAATGTTTTCGCAAGCCGAAAACTATAATTTACCTTTTCAACTGTCACGTCCGTACCATATTGGAATACTGCGTTGTTGCGTGGCGTCCCCGCTATGCAACACATAGTCTTAGGTTAGAGCGGATCCAGAAAAGGTTTATAAACCATCTTGCTTATTCTGCGGGATTAGGCAAAAAGCTTCGGAGCTACGTAAAACGTCTTAAAAATTTAACATGACTTCACTTGAAAAACAAAGAGATGGTATTGTAGATAGGCCAATAAATAAATTTAAAAACAAAACGTTTTTTTACATGCTTATGGACAAGGCTTTACAATACTATTAAACTGGGCAGCGGAACATTTCTCAATTCTCCATAGCCCACTTGGTAACTGGACGATTGACTTGAAATTTTCCCCATAGACCAATTGGTCAAATTTCATTTGGGGGACCAATTGAAAAAATAATTAAAAAATAAAAATAAATTTTAAAAATGATAATAATAATAATAATCTGTGGCTCGACTTGACAGACAGTTGCCAAAAATTTTCTCTTATAAATTTCTTCCATAATAAATATTTTTAACTATCTAAATTATACAAAACAATATGAAATCAAAGAAAAAAAAAACATACTACAGTAAAATCATTAAAAGTATGGCCGAAATACAAATTCAAGAATAAGAAATGTGAAAAATGAAGTCGACGGCGACGTCATGTTAACGAGAGCTGCCGCCGCAAGAAATGCACGCCCACCACCTCCGGCCTCGTCGCCCAGCTCCGCCTCGCCGCCGCCGGAAACCAGCCCCACCGTGAGTGCTGTGACACCGGCCGTGGCAGTTGCGTCGAGCTCGAGCGACGAGTACTTCTCTCCGCCGCCGACGACACCACCTGCGCGTCGACGGGGAGGACGCCGGCCGCCGGACCGCTTAGGACCTCGAGGCTTACCGGTCTCTGATAGGGTCCCAGCACCCGGCGGAAGTGTGCAGCGCATGAGATGGACACAATCCATAAACGAAAATGTCATGCGCGCATACTTTGGGGCTACAGAGGGAGGAAACAACCTGACCGCGTACCGTGTCCGGATGCTCTCTTTGTTTCAGGTGCTTGAGCCAGCCGTCAACGTTTCGGCCCAACGACTTTCGGATCAGGTGCGGGTCATCCAGCGTAATCGTATGTTGGATGATACTGTACTTGATCGCCTCCGAACGGAAATGGGTAACCGTGTCACTGCCCCATCGTCGCAGGCTGTGGTGCTACCACAGTCCAACCACGCTGACGAGGAGAGTAGTGACAGGGTTACAAACGTAAGTACCCAGTGCAATGAGGAATTGAGGAGTGCTTTGGAGTGTGCTATTCGAGAGTATCGCAACATGCCACCCGAACTTAGGCCACGATTACCTCGTTTGCCCATGCATAACAAGAATAGGGCGCTGGTGGCTGTTCTGGATTCGCAGTTGTCAAACTATTTTGATGACTGCGAAGACCTCACTGATACACATTCGATCATGTACTGCGCGGCTGTAGCGGCATGTCGTGTAGCTCATGTCAAATTTGCAGATGACAGAGCTACACGACCGAAACCAGCCGTACCGGCTTGGCAGTGCAGGATCGAACGTCGTATTGGTGGGGCCAGAGCACTCATCGGCAAACTAATTTGTTTCAGGGAGGGCAATAGCCGCCCAAGAGTGATGCGCTTTGTGAGACGGGCGTTTTCGGGGACTGATGTCAGCCCCTGAAACTATATATCCCATGTCACAGAGCGCATCGACTTCCTGAAGCAAAAAGTGTATGCATGGGCAAACCGTATTCGTAGGTACAGGCGGAGAGTGGAGCGATACACCCAGAATCGCACTTTCCAAAGTAATGAAAGGTGGGTTTATCGGGCTTGGGAGCGACCCAACCAAGGTGTGACTGATACGCACCTGCCGGATGATGACGCTATGTGTTCATTCTGGCGCAGCATCTGGTCGGTGCCTGTCAGTCACACCGAAGGTGAATGGACTCGGGAGGTCGAACGAGCGTGTGATCCAATACAAGAAATGGGGGCTATCACGATCAGCCCCCAAGATGTAGCCCGTGCAGTCCGTCCGTTGCCGAACTGGAAATCTCCAGGACCGGACGGACTGCACAACTTTTGGATCAAGTGGCTACAAAGTTCGCACGCTCGTTTGGCATCTCAGTACCAGGCAGCCTTAGAGTCTGGTTCGCTACCCAAGTTCCTTACAACAGGAATAACCCACCTGCTCCACAAGTCTGGTAGCACCGCGGAACCCAAAAATTATAGACCAATTACATGTTTACCAACGGTCTATAAGGTTCTTACATCCATTTTGAGAGTTAAAATTAATAAACACGTCGACGATAACTGCATCATGTCGGTCTCTCAGAATGGATGTAGGAACGGGTCCCGCGGTACTAAGGAGCTACTCCTTATTGATATGGCCATTAGCCAACAGGTTCGGCGTTCCCGAAAGGATCTGTCGACATGTTGGATAGATTATAAGAAGGCCTATGACTCGGTGCCTCATACATGGCTCATGAGGGTGCTAGAATTGTATAAAATAGATACAACTCTACGCACCTTCCTGATGTCGTGTATGAGGCAATGGAGCACAGTCCTTCGCTATCCAGGATGTCGAAATATCCAGAGGAATAGCGAACCTGTAAGGATCGAGCGAGGTATATTCCAGGGCGATAGTTTGAGTCCACTTTGGTTTTGTCTTGCCCTGAATCCTCTAAGCATGCTGCTGGAGAATTCAGGGCTAGGCTATCGGTTGAAGAGAGGTGGTCTGGTTATATCTCACCTCCTTTACATGGATGATCTGAAGCTCTTTGCCCCCAGCAATCTTCAGCTGATGGAGCTACTGAAGGTAACTGAAACTTTTAGTAGCGCCATCAGGATGGAGTTTGGTGTGGACAAATGTGCGGTCATGCATGTAAAGCGAGGGGAGATTGTGGAATCCGTAGGTATTCAACTAGCGGATTCCATAAACCTGAGATCCCTCTCTCCAAACGAAACCTATAAGTATTTGGGTATGTCGGAAGCGTTAGGTATCAGCACTACTGACATGAAGCAATCGTTGAGGGAACGCTTCTTTGGCCGTCTGAAGAAGGTACTCAATAGCCTTCTTTCAGGCGGAAACAAGGTGCGCGCCTTCAACGGTTGGGTCATGCCGGTATTGATGTACTCTTTCGGCATACTCAAATGGACTCAAACGGAACTCGACGCCCTGGATAGGCGAGTCCGTACACTGCTGACTACATATCGAATGCATCATCCACGATCGTCGGTCATGAGATTGTATATCCCGCGGAATTGTGGTGGCCGAGGCTTTTTAAATGCCAAAAACCTCCACAACCGCGAGATATGCAATCTCAGGGAATATTTTCTACACACCGTCGTGGGTATGCATCGAGATGTAGTAGCAGTGGACAAGGGACTCACCCCGCTCTCCTTGGCGAATGAGAACTGGCGCAAGCCTGTAGTGCTTGATACTAACGACCGCAGGGAAGTATGGCAGAGTAAGGAGCTTCACGGACGCTTTTTTCGGGCTCTACATGGGTCCGATGTAGACCAAGCAGCGTCCGTAGCCTGGCTGCGTTTCGGTGACCTCTTTGGGGAAACCGAAGGTTTTGTCTGTGCAATTATGGACGAAGTTATCATGACGAATAACTACCGGAGATTTATTGTGAAGGATGGCACGGTTGACATCTGTCGGGCATGTCACCGCCCGGGTGAATCGATCCGACACATTATCTCTGGATGTTCTCGTCTAGCTAACGAGGAGTACTTGCATAGGCACAACCTTGTAGCCAGGATCATCCACCAGCAACTTGCTCTGAAATACACTCTTGTGGCATCGGAGGTACCGTACTACAGGTATGTGCCCGACCCAGTTCTCGAAAATGGCAATATCACATTGTACTGGGATCGGTCCATCATCACTGACAGGACTATTGTAGCCAATAAGCCTGATATAGTGGTGGTGGACCGAATAGAGAGGCGTGCAATGATTGTTGACATTACCGTCCCGCATGACGGGAACCTCGTGAAAGCCGAGAAAGATAAGCAACAAGTATCTTGACTTGGCTCGCGAGGTTGTCGACATGTGGGATGTAGACACAGCGATCATTGTACCGATAGTCGTGTCAGCCAATGGCTTAATAGCCATGAGCCTCGACCAACATCTTAAGAGGCTCTCGTTAGGCGGCTGGGTCAAGGGCCTGATCCAGAAAGCAGTACTGCTGGACACGGCTCGCATTGTTAGGAGGTTCCTCTCTTTGGAGCCCTGACCGCCGGTAGCTTGGACCCTGTTCCCGATACCGGTGGGCCTCTATTTTCTATATTTTTAAATGTTTTTTCAAATTTTGTGTTTTATAAAAATATTTAAAAATTTATTTAATAAGAAAATAAATTAAATAAAGGACATAATAATTTTTAATAGTCTGTGGCTCGACTTGATAGACGGATGCCAAAATTTTTCTCTACCAAATTTATTACAAAATATAAAATTTCAACCATCTAAATTGTGCAGATATATATATATATATGTCGGGTTTAGTCAATAGTACGGACGTCAAAACAAATCGCAAACACGCCATCTGGCGGCAAAGCAAGAACAACTACGCATTGGCGCGCTTTTAATAAGCGCTTGCGCGGTGGGGACAGTGAAATAGAGCAGTCGAGTACGGACAGCCTCAGAGCTAAGACGTCGTAGAATCAGTGTCGATCCGTAATATCTTGTAACTCTGAATATTTGAATAAATCCAGTGTATCGAATAATTTCTGTGATTTAATTTGCACGATTGTACCCAACGACCTGCCCACACACGATGTCTTAACCTAAGGGAATACACCCTGACTTTCCGATGGTTTCCATCTATCGGTCAGCCTTGATGCGACATCAGAATTGGGATTCAGTCGTGCTAATGAGATTACACTTAAAAACAATGCTAGTGAAAATGGCGGTTGCATTCTTGCAAAAACTATTGCGGTGTAAGTTGAAGTGAAATCTGTTGTGGTTCGTTTTTGCGACTACCCTCAGTCTTGAATAATGAAAAACCAGTCTGGAACGGAGCAGTAAGGATGCTAGCAACGACCAATGAGCTGGACAGGACAAGGAGGAGTGTATGGACGTGTGGAAATGTCCATACACACGGATCTTTATGCCAATCTGGTGAGTCGTTTTCATTTTATGACTATGGCCAACAGCGTTCATTATTCAAAATTCTGGTTTTGTGTAGGGTATGGCGCTCAGGGTATCGTCGTGGTGGCCCATGTCAGGTCATAATTTCATGTTAGTTATCAATGGTCAAGTTTTGGTGTTGTTGAAGAGTTATTATTCTACGAAAACTGACGATAACCCTTGACTGGCCTTGGCCTACTAATATTGGAATTTGGAACGATATAGTGACAGTAAAGTACCTACCTTACACTTCAGTCTGGAAAATATGATAATTCCAAATAAAATATTTTGATTGGTTTTGTAGTGTGATAGTTTTATGTAGTGGAGTTAACTAAGTTTGAGAAGAAGCATAGTATTGTTCTTTTGTGGTCGGAGGGTCAAACTATCTAAAAAGAGGTAAACGCTACCAGGCCTCGTTAATTGGGACTTAAAATGCTGTGGCATTCATTTGATTCTCTAAAGCTCATATACCTACCTGGGCATTTGGGACTGTAAAGTGTGGTTCATGTTTTGGACAGGGACTCTGCACTCACATTCGGTGTCCATAATAACACATTTTGCAGTTTTAGGTTACTACTACTACTAGAAGCTCGTGGCTAAATAATAACACCCGCACTGGTCGATCATCAAGGTTAAGCAACGCTTGATGAGATCGGTCCGTGAATGGGTGACCATTTCAACATTCCGGGTTCCCTCCGTGCCTCGGCAAGCACGTTAAGCCGTTGGTCCCGGCTGTCATTTGAAGATCTTTGGCGGTCTTTACGGGTAGCCAGAGGCCTGAGATCTGACACCAGTCTTGCCAAGGGGTGCCGTGTTGCCCCGTTGCTGGGTTGTGGAGGTCAGATAGGCAGTTCCTCCAGCCGAAAGTTATGAAAAATGACCAAACAACTAGTCGTTTTCAGTGGCAAAGCGAGTTAGTAGTGTCGTTGGGCTATCGCAATTGTATCAGGTTAGAATCGTTACTGGTCATTTACGTGTATTCAGAACAGATCTTCTTGCGTAACGATGTACAAACACCGTCTTCAGATCTGAATTCACTTGCGTAAGCTAATATTACTTTGAAAGTAATTTCAAAGTAATATTTTGACAGCAGTAGATCTCGCGATCGTTTTCCTTACATGAAAACTGAGTTTTTGATCGACAGCAAAGGGTTACTGTTGATAATCTGATTTTAACGATATTGATCCGAGTTAAGTCGTGAACCTCCTTAATATTATCAGGGTTAGTTGTTTCCCTTCTATTAGCCGTCAGTATATTCCAAGATCTTTGAGTAAAAAGCGCGAATCTTGTGAGAAGGATCCCCGATCACCAAGTTCCTTGAGAATTAGACGTCATAGTTGATGACAGTGATAGTGAGACCAAATCTGATTAAGAATGGCCTGTACACTCATACTCGAAACTTCAGACCGCACCTCATGAGTAACATGTGGCGATGGGTCTTCAAGGAATCGTTGGTGCGATTTCTGTCTGTGTTGGTGCACAGAGCGATTCATGTGTTGTAGCACATATTCGATAGATTTTTGAGAATCGTTGGTGCGATTCTTGTCTGTGTTGGTGCACAGAGCCCCTCATGTGTGGCGTAGCATATGTGGTGGCAGATTTGTAAAGAATCGTTGGTAGATACGATTCTGGTCTGTGTTGGTGCACAGAGCCCCTCATGTGTGGTGTAGCATATGTGGCGGCAGATTTGTAAAGAATCGTTGGTAGATACGATTCTGGTCTGTGTTGGTGCACAGACCACAATGAAAGTTTCAGAGAGTTGAGGGTGCATTGCCTTTGGATATTATGGTAAAGAGTAACAGAATTAATACAGTTACTTTGTTTGGTTGTTGAACTTTTTGATCGTCGGACCTTTTTCTAATTAATAGTGTTGTGTGGGAAACTCTAGTACGTAAACTAAATAAATAGGCCCTGTATTAAGACCGCGATAGGTGATTATAACAGGACGGTGATCGTTATACACCGAAAGTTTTAAATAGGTATACTTAGAACCAACGAGTATGCACACGGTAGGTTAAGGAAGATGCCAGCGGGTCATGTACCGATGTTGATGTTAAAAGGATTTTAATGATGATGAGCATGCTAAAGATGTCGAGTAACTGAGTCTATCAGCCGTATTATGTTTGACCGTACCAGTGGATACTGGCGAAGGTCGGGGTCCATTGAGACCGTTGTGTGAGAGCAATATAATTGCTGGTCGGCTATAGAGCCGTGGCGTTAGAGGTTTTAATCGAGAGGTTCAGTAAGCTTGGCAGTTTTTGCTGCAGAATAAGTTTTGAAGTTTGTTTGGAATGACTGTGAATCATGGCCCAGGGTAATGATTTATTTAAAGAATAGAGTTCTAAAATTTCCCTATTTTCACGTACCCAATAAACTAGTTTGGTCAGGACTAGACGCCATCTAGCGGCAAAGCAAGAACAACTACGTATTGGCGCGCTTTTAATGAGCGCTTGCGCGGTGGGGACAGTGAAATAGAGCAGTCGAGTACGGACAGCCTCAGAGCTAAGACGTTGTAGAATCAGTGTCGATCCGTAATATCTTGTAACTCTGAATATTTGAATAAACCCAGTGTATCGAATAATTTCTGTGATTTAATTTGCACGATTGTACCCAACGACCTGCCCACACACGATGTCTTAACCTAAGGGAATACATCCTGACTTCCCGATGGTTTCCATCTATCGGTCAGCCTTGATGCGACATATACAATGAAACCAAGAAAAAAAAAACATAAAACAATAACATTATCAAAATTATGACCGATTTATACACTGAATTACAAAATATGAGAAAAATTAAGACTACGTCATGTTGACGAGAGCTGCCGCTGCAAGACGAGCACGCCCACCACCTCCGGCCTCGTCGTCCAGCTCCGCCTCGCCGCCGCCGGAAACCAGCCCCACCGTGAGTGCTGTGACACCGGCTGTGGCAGTTGCGTCGAGCTCGAGCGACGAGTACTTCTCTCCGCCGACGACACCACCACCTGCGCGTCGACGGGGAGGACGCCGGCCGCCGGACCGCTTAGGACCTCGAGGCTTACCGGTCTCTGATAGGGTCCCAGCACCCGACGAAAGTGTGCAGCGCATGAGATGGACACAATCCATAAACGAAAATGTCATGCGCGCATAATTTGAGGCTACAGAGGGAGGAAACAACCTGACCGAGTACCGTGTCCGGATGCTCTCTTTGTTTCAGGTGCTTGAGCCAGCCGTCAACGTTTCGGCCCAACGACTTTCGGATCAGGTCATCCAGCGTAATCGTATGTTGGATGATACTGTACTTGATCGCCTCCGAACGGAAATGGGTAACCGTGTCACTGCCCCATCGTCGCAGGCTGTGGTGCTACCACAGTCGAACCACGCTGACGAGGAGAGTAGTGACAGGGTTACAAACGTAAGTACCCAGTGCAATGAGGAATTGAGGAGTGCTTTGGAGTGTGCTATTTGGGAGTATCGCAACATGCCACCCGAACTTAGGCCACGATTACCTCGTTTGCCCATGCATAACAAGAATAGGGCGCTGGTGGCTGTTCTGGATTCGCAGTTGTCAAACTATATTGATGACTGCGAAGACCTCACTGACACACATTCGATCATGTACTGCGCGGCTGTAGCGGCATGTCGTGTAGCTCATGTCAAATTGCATCAACAATGCATATGACAGAGCTACACGACCGAAACCAGCCGTACCAGTACGGCTTGGCAGTGCAGTATCAAACGTCGTATTGGTGGGGCCAGAGCACTCATCGGCAAACTAATTTGTTTCAGGGAAGGCAATAGCCGCCCAAGAGTGATGCGCTTTGTGAAACGGGCGTTTTCGGGGACTGATGTCAGCCCCCGGGACTATATATCCCATGTCACAGAGCGCATCGACTTCCTGAAACAAAAAGTGTATGCATGGGCAAACCGTATTCGTAGGTACAGGCGGAGAGTGGAGCGATACACCCAGAGTCACACATTCCAAAGTAATTAAAGGTGGGTTTATCGGGCTTGGGAGCGACCCGACCAAGGTGTGACTGATACGCACCTGCCGGATGATGACGCTATGTGTTCATCCTGTCGCAGCATCTGGTCGGTGCCTGTCAGTCACACCGAAGGTGAATGGACTCGGGAGGTCGAACGAGCGTGTGATCCAATACAAGAAATGGCGGCTATCACGATCAGCCCCCAAGATGTAGCCCGTGCAGTCCGTCCGTTGCCAAACGGGAAATATCCAGTGTTAAAGTTTGGTTTTCAATAACAAGGCACATAATCTTCAATAAACTTCGTTATTTATTTAAATCATTTTCCAATAGTTATAATGACACATTGTAGTAAAATTTTCACACACTGATAGACACTTATTCTTCTTTAATACCACAAACAATGCCTTAGACAAAATAAAACCTCAACAATCCTCCTCAAATTTAACTTTAAGAATCAAACTTAAATTGAAATTTGCATAAACAAAGACAATGTTTACTGACTTCAAAATGATTATCAGACAACATTATTCACAATAAACATAGTACACAATAAAATAAATAACATTAATAAAACTCCTCCTGAATCACTATAATAGTAATCATGCTAACACAAGAATTGATTAACAAAATTGATAAATTTCTCTTTACATAAACTCTTTGTCATTAAATCTGCCAAATTATCATTTGAGTTTACATACTCAATGTTGATGATGTTCTTTTCAACAAGATCTTTTAAATAATGAGCTCTAATGTCAATATGCTTAGTTCGTTTTGAATTTTCGTAACTCTTTGACATGGAGATGGCACTTACACATTATCAACAAATAATATTGTGTCACTGTTAATTCTTAAATGTTCGCATAACCCTTTTATATTTACTAGCTCGCGTGCTGTGGCAGCAGCTGCTATGTACTCTGACTCAGCTGTTGACAAAGCCACACAAGACTGTTTCTTTGAGAACCAGAATATAGGGTTTACTCCATGTAAGATAATACCTCCACTCACACTTTTTCTATCATTTTTATCTCCAGCCCAATCTGCATTAGAATATCCATATAAGTTAGTCATTGGTTTTTCTAAATACAAGTCCTTTATCTTTGGTTTCTTTGAGATAGCGAATCACCCTCTTACCAGCTTTCCAGAGTAGTTCGTTTGGCTTATCCAAATATAGACTAAGGTAAGACACAACAAAAGTCAAATCAGGGCTTGAAGTCATTGTTAGATAAATCAAACTTCCAACTAACTCTCGATAAAGCACGTCTAATATTTGCTCATCATTCATCTGTATATTATAGTTAATTTCCATAGGCGTTTTCGTTCCTTTACATTCAGTCGTGTTAAATTACTTCAGTATTTTCTCTATCAATGTAGTTTGTTGCAGTATAAAACCATTTTCGTTTCTTTCTATCTCCATACCTAAAAATCTTTGTATTTCTCCCAGGTCCTTTGCATTAAACTGCTTTTTTAGTGCTTTGATAGTATCATCTACATCATTGCCAATAATTAGAATGTCATCGACATATACCAGTATCCAAGTGTCTTGCTTATGATACATGCAAAAATCATATTCTCATCTTTGAAATCCTTTACTTTTAATAAACATATCAATCGTTTCATTCCAGCATCTAGGGGATTCTGTTAATCCGTATAGTACTCTTCTTAACTTTAAAACTGTGTTTGGATTCTTTTTTTTATATCCTTTAGGTACTTTGATGTATACTTCAGATTTCAGTTTGCCATTTAATAATGCTGTTGGTATGTCAAGTTGTGCAATTTTCATATCTTCGTTAATTGCCTTGGATAAGAACATTCTTACTTTTGAATGTCTAGCAACCGGTGAATAATTGTTTTCAAAGAAATCGCCCTTCTTTTGTTGGAATCCTCTAGCTACGATGTTGACCAATCAGCGTTCGTAGCCTGGCTGCGATTCAGTGACCTCTTTGGGGAAACCGAAGGTTTCGTCTGTGCAATTATGGACGAAGTTATCATGACAAATAACTACCGGAGATTTATTGTGAAGAATGGCACGGATGACATCTGTCGGGCATGTCACCGTCCGGGTGAATCGATCCGCCAAATTATCTCTGGTTGTTCTCGTCTAGCTAACGAAGAGTACTTGCATAGGCACAACCTTGTAGCCAGGATTATCTACAAGCAACTTGCTCTGAAATACACTCTTGTGGCGTCGGAGGTGCCGTACTACGGGTATGTGCCCGACCCAGTTCTCGAAAATGGCAGTATCACGTTGTACTGGGATCGGTCCATCATCACTGACAGGGCTATTATCGCTAATAAGCCTGATATAGTGGTGGTGGACCGAATCAAGAGGCGTGCAATGATTGTTGACATTACCGTCCCGCATGACGGGAACCTCGTGAAAGCCGAAAAAGATAGCAAAACAAGTATCTTGACTTGGCTCGCGAGGTTGTCGACATGTGGGATGTGGATACAGCGATCATTGTACCGATAGTCGTGTCAGCCCAAGGCTTAATAGCCACGAGCCTCGACCAACACCTTAGGAGGCTCTCGTTAGGCGGCTGGGTCAAGGACCTGATTCAGAAAGCAGTACTGCTGGACACGCCTCGTATTGTTAGGAGGTTCCTCTCTCTGGAGCCCTGACCGCCTGTAGCTTGGACCCTGTTCCCGATACCCGTGTATCGGGAACAGGGTAATACCTATTTTTTTTTTTTTCTTTTTTGTTTGTTTTGTAAAAATATTTACAAAAGGTAAAGGTAAGATAAGAAAAAAAAGTTGAATAAAAGACAATAATTTTATTAATAATTCCAATTGGTCGTGCTCCATAGCACCGACGAAAAAAAATATGTCGTTTTTATGGCGATAAACCCTTTTTCTTTCTTTTCTTTTCTATCAGTTCTATTGACTTTCAAAATGTATGGGATCAACATGCGCTGCCGAAATGTCATATTTTGGCCGTTGGCAATCGTTATCGCTGACGCTATGTCACTTTATCTCTGATTAGGATTAAACTAACATACAGTTTCCACGTTGGAATTACAAGTAGGTACCTATGTAATGTAGGCGGTGATATTATTCTGACATAGAGGTTTATTTTTACCCCCGACGGAAAATAAAGGTGTGTTATAAAAATAAATCGGGCGTTTTGGGAATTTTAAATTTGTGTTTATTGTTACCGCATTTAGATTACGCATCGTGGGTGTTACAAGAACATAAATTCGTTTGAATAAACTGTACAAATCTGTTCATGCATCGTGTGTTAGTTACGTAATAAAAATTGTTTTTGTATTTGTTTGTCTTACTTCTACAATATACACTGGCTTTAATATCAGCGGCTTTCATTCCAAGGGATTGTATTACTGGAATAAAAATATCCTAGGATTTAATATTATTGAGTAAAACAAACCAACTGATTAATTTACAAACATACAGACTAGCATTTTTTTTAATATAAGTAGGAGTAGTATAGAATACTCGTCGAAACCAGACCAATCTACCATGTCAAAGCAGTCACAGTAAGAACATTTATACACACACTTCAATAATAAAACATTGTACTAGTATTTCCAAGCAAACATTTAAATTCCGAACACATTCAAGACGCAGCAAAATCCTCCTGTGACGTCATAATTTAGTACGCATCTGGGTCTGCCAGCAGCTTATATCGTACAATAACTTAGCAAGCAAGTCAAGTGCGAGACAGCCACTGTTTCGTATGATTAATGATGCGGTCGTTAGCTGAGACTGCAAATGGCAACCGAGTGTCGTCTTTATTTTCTGCTAAATGCGTTCGTCTTTCTTCTACGGTGGTGTCAAATCTGGGTGACGTTAGAGATAATGATGGCGCTGAATGGTGGTGCTTGCTTTGGCGCTGAATGGTGGTGCTTGCTTTTGTGCGTTTTAGCTTTTGAAGGAGAGATGTGAAGAAGGGATGTGGGAATGCACAATTTTAGTAAGGACATATTTTAAATCTGTAGTCTTAAATTAAACAAAGCAAAGATGCCTTGTTTAATCAAAGAGTAAAAACCTTTTGTCTACGCATCGTCATCAGTACGAGCCTACTAATATTGGTCGTCACGGGTGCAGTTCCGACTTCCGGCACGCGCGGCGCCTCTGTCGCAGTCTACAAATCGATCGACAAGCAAGCACACGAAAAACGCTTTATTTTATTAAAAACCCATAATTTTTTATTATACGCCTTATTGCTATCGAAGAAGCTTTTCATTCATCATCTCTACAACATATTTTGGACCTTCAAAGCCGGATGCAACAGAAGACATCGTTGCGACCAGCATAAATCGGTCAGGTCAATCATCATTCTATATCCTTATCCCTTTTTCTATGTTCAGTGCTTCATTTGTGTTGATATTGTGTAAAATCCTAGTGTTTTATTCTTGTTAAATAGTTAAAAACGCGTAAAGATTTTCATTTTCTTGCTACCCTCAAGTTAAAATCAAAAAAAAAAAATTGCTAATCTTTCAATAACTCTTTGATTATATATCAAAGCAATAACTATTTTCCAATGTCTTCCACAAACTACAGAATGACGAAAACTCCATCAAAGGAAAGTCGTAGCAATGGTGAGGATATATTTCGAGATTTAAATAAAAGAAGAGGTGTAGATCGCGGTAAATTTCGACTATTCATGAAGTATATAGACTCTGTAGAAATAATGCCTATTACTGAAATAATTAAAACAGAATTACAAACGCGTTTACAAAAGGCAGATTTATTGTTACAGCAGTTTTCAGATATTCAGGACGAAATAGACTTAAAAATACCTGATAGTCAAATAGAAAAGGAATTATCTGAGAGGGAATCTTTTGAAACACACTATAATGCCTATGTGACTAAAGTTGAACTAATTTTGAGCATTATCTACGTTAATAATACACTTAGTATTATTAACGTAGATAATGCTCAAAATTGTTCTAAAGTTTCAAGTAAAATTCAATTACCTATAATTTCACTTCCTTCCTTTGATGGGTTTCACTTCCTTCCTTTGATGGGTCTTATGATCATTGGTTGGAGTACCGCGATACTTACCTATCTCTCATCCATAATTCTAAAGAAATAGATAATGTGCAAAAAATCCATTACTTACGGTCTTCTCTTACTGTCAGTGCATTATCGGTTATTAAGTCATTAGAATTCTCCTCTGAGAAAAACAATATAGCATGGGAGTTATTGGAAAACAGATTCAATAATAACCATTTACTTGTGCAAAACCATGTAAAGGCTTTATTTTCTATTACGCCACTTAATAAGGAGTCATCCAATCAAATTCGTAAACTAATAGATACCGTTCTCAAAAATCTGTTCCCTTAAAAACCTCGGCGAACCGACGGAGTCTTGGGACACGTTGACTATTTACTTAATCACATCTAAACTAGATCCAGCTACCGAAAGAGAATGGGAGACTCATAAAAGTTCAATTATAAATAGTCACAATCAGTCAAATTCAGGTACATCTCTGGATTCTTTGATTACTTTTCTTAAAAATAGGGCAGACGTACTTGAAACGATTTATTTAGCGCATAGTAAATCTTCCACAGACAATACCGTCAAGAAACCATCACATTCACAACAACCAAACAAATCACATAGTTACACATCAACACAAAATAAACAATCCAATAATAAAAATTCCAAACGTCCTCGTATTTGCACTATGTTTCAAGCTAACCATCCGCTATATTCTTGCGATTCATTCTTAAAATTAACGGTTACCGATAAAATTAAATTCATTCATGAAAAAAAGTTATGTTGTAATTGTTTGTGTGTTGGTTCGGTCCTTGTAGTCAATGCAACAAGTAACACAACAATTTAATGCATAATAAATGTGACGATGTTGCGCTTAATACACAGGTATCGTCGCAGGCAACCACTAGTGTTAACGCTTCAAACACTACCACACATTACATTCTGCATTACTCAACAACACATCAAAGTGCTACTCATTCATTATTAGAGACTGTACTGCCGTCTACAGCTTTAGTTGAGGTTGCAGATAAAAGCAATAATTATCACACTACCCGCGTTTTATTAGATAACGGTAGTCATCATTGCTTTATTGCAGAATCTTTATGCAAACGACTTAATCTTAATTTAATACAGTCCACTGTGCAAGTCTCCGGAGTAGGTAACTCGGTGACTAATTCCACACAATCATGCGAAATTAATTTGAGGTCGTAAAACTACACAATATAGTACACGCTTTAAACATTTTTTAGTTTTAAATCAAATAACAGCTCAGTTGCCATCTTTAGGTACAAAATCACACATAAATATCCCTGATCATGTACAGTTAGCAGATCCCAAATTTTATTTGCCATCAGGAATCGAATTATTAATTGGGGCTGATAAATTCTGGGAACTATTAAATGACGGAATAATTCGACTAAGTAGTGGTCCATATCTTCAGAATACTAAGTTGGGATGGGTGATATCTGGCTCAGTGTTGAATAATAAAACTTCACGCAACAATCGAGTTCAATGTAATTACTCACAATCATTAGACACTCAACTTAGGAAATTCTGGGAGTTAGAAGAAATTGTTCCGCAAAATAAATTAACTAAGGACGAGTCTTTATGTGAAAACTTGTTTGTGCAAACTATGTACCGCGATAAACGGACCGGTTTTTTGTGCGCATTCCATTAGCTGAGTCCAGCGACACACTAGGAGATACATATACACTCGCATTAAATCGCTTTCACGCACTTGAACGTAAATTAGATAAATCTACACCTGAATATAAAAAATTATATTGCGATTTTATGAATGAGTATTTAAGTTTAGGACACATGAGTCGAGTCAGTCACTATCCATCACCAAATTATTATCTACCGCATCACGGTGTTTTAAGAGTTCATAGTAGTATTACAGAACTTAGGGTGGTTTTTGATGGAAGTGCAAAATCAACATCAGGTAAATCGCTTAATTATATCCAGTATATTGGCCCTAGTTTACATAATGACGTTTTCTCAATTTTATTACGCTTTCGACAATATAGATTTGTTATATGCGCTGACGTCGAGAAAATGTATCGGCAAATTAATATTCAACCTGATCAAAGAAACCTTCAGTTAATTCTTTGGCGTGAAAATAAATCGGACGAACTCGGTGTGTACCAGCTTAATACCGTAACATATGGTACCGCGTCCGCTCCTTACCTAAGTATTCGATGCATCAAACAGCTGGTATCAGAGTGTAAGGATGACGTCATAAAGCAAATAATAGACGAAGATCTGTTTGTAGATGACTTAATTACTGGTCATGATTATAAACAATGTTTATCTACTCTCATATCGTAATATTCGAATTATAAAATTCAAAACGAGTTTATATTGGCATACTTTATAAACACAATACCGAAATTTAAAAATAGAATCTTATTATAACACTATTTCTCTAACAAAATAATGCTATAAAATAATTTTTTTTCTATTACGAAACAGGACAAATCCAAGAAGTTAATCACTAAGGAGTTTCCATCAATATTTTTTTTGTAATGCCATTTTATAGTACCTATTATAAAAAGATTTGATTCCAATTTTAAATTGTCTATGACAAGTCCCGCTTTAGACATAGCACGCACTGTGATTTTTATTCGCGCGAATTTTGTTTCCTTCTAACTGTTCATAGAGCTCAAAATATTCGGGCGAATAAAATTCGCGCCGTGGTGCGGTGGATTCTGTGGCAAAACACGGATTTCTTGCGGAATTATTTCCGCACGATTTCGTTACCGATGCGTACAACTTTATACAATTACATAGGTCGCAGAATGGGCGGAAAAAAATCGCGCGAATAAAGATCGCAGTGCGTGCTAAGCCTTAGCGCATGCGCGGTTAATGCGGTGATGTGCTGGGTTTTGGCGCCATTCATACGTTTTGCAAGTTTTGTGTACTGAATTTCATGAGTTATTTAAATTATTGTGTGTGAAATGTCTGATATCAGTGAATGTGAAGAAAATTTGACTCCGCCCGATATTTTAGATGCGGCGAAGGAAATTACTCTTAATTTATTACCAGCAAAGTCGAGAAAAGTATATGACAAATGCTATCACGATTTTATGGCATGGAAAATGCAAAAAGAGGTATTTAGTAGGTTCAATCCCAATTTATGAGTGTAGATAAAGTAGTGTATGAAACTGCACATAACTAGGTATTAAAACATTCGTGTGAAAGCTATTAAAAACCTCGCCTACGGCTCGGTTTTTAAACACACACTCATGTTTTAATACCCCTCATTATGCAACAGTTTCATAAACTACTATTATTAGACATTTGTACCAAAGTAAATGATGTTTTAAAATCTGGTTCACATAGCTGCCTCGTACCCTCGGCCGCGGGCTGGTGTATCATCCATCCTTGGCACCTGCTTTCGCTCGAGGTTGGGAGGCCTGTGGGTAAAAATGAATATGTTGCTTAATATTTTAAATTCTGAATGGTTAATATTATTGATGGATGACACACACTTGGCTTCTATCAGACACTTACCTTCTATCCTTCTGCCAACGTCCTTATTTCACTTTGTTTCGCCGCTCTGACAAAATTTTAAAAATGATGTACATATTGATCGCAATATTTCTCAAACTACCCGAATATAAAAACAACTTTTAATATTAAAAGTTACTTGCAATCCGTCTATTTCGCTCAGCTGCTCATGGCATAATGTTTCGCACCAAATTATTATACATACCTATACCTGTATAGTTTATAACACACTAACTTATATTTATTTACCTGTACATATTTAACACCGTAAAACTGATTCACATCCGTACACTTCAACGTAAGGTTCAGTTGAAAACCAGCGTCAGGCAACTCCCAGTTGTCTGGCATTTTGCTGAACTGGACCTTTTTGGCGCAGCCGCGGGGCACACTGTGTATGTAAATGTTGTAAAATTAAGATTTATTTGTACCTACATTGTGTGTATCTGTGTGTGCCAAATAAACTAGTTTTCTTTCTTTCTTCTTTCTTTGGTTGCTTCCATTTACGTAAATGGTTGTTTTATTCGGAGACTTCTACAACAGAACAACCAAAGGAATTAGCTTTAGGTGAAAATTGTTTAACTAAAACTCTCGGTCTTGGATGGTTGAATTATTTAGATTTACTATATTTTACTACAAAGATTGATCAAACTTCCACTCATGTGACTAAGCGCGTTATCTTTTCTATTGTCTCACAGGTGTACGACCCATTAGGCTTGTTGTCACCTTCAATTATAATTGTTAAAATGCTTCTACAAAAACTATGGCTTTGTAAATTAGGTTGGGACTATCCAGTACCCAATGATATTTTTTTACGTGGAAAAACTTTATTGACACGCTTCAACACTTACAAAACAATAATTCCTCGTCATGTCCGACAAGTTAATACAAAATACACAGATTTACATATTTTCACGGATGCATCACAGGACGCATATGGTGCATGTGCATAAATAAGTACATACAACGACTATTCACCAGTCACTGTTAGGTTACTTTGTGCTAAGACCAAAGTCGCACCAATTAAACCAGTTACAATACCGCGACTTGAGCTGTGCGGAGCATTAGTTGGTGCCAAGTTATATCAAAAAATAATTCAGTCATGGAGATTAACTTTTGATAACATATATTTTTGGTCTGACTCCACGATTGTCATAAATTGGATTAAAATTTCACCTAACTTGTTAAAATCATTTGTACAGAACAGAGTAGTGCAAATAAATGAATTGACTGGTGAGTTGCCGTGGTTACATGTTGTTAGTAAAAACAACCCGGCTGATCTTTTATCACGCGGGCTCACGCTCGACGCGCTTCATATTTTAGATATTTGGTGGCACGGGCCAGCATTTTTGACCGAAATTAACACCAATTTTAAAAAAAATAATCACGATGAAATTATTCATTCACACTTTATATATTCATTTACCTTTTTACATTCTTTATATATTTTATTCATTTACCAGAAATGAAATCAAATATTATATTCTTTATTTACACAATCAACTTTTACTAGCATTTTTACCTTTGAACGTTTTTCAAATTTCAATCGCATGAGACGTGCAGCCGCTTACTTGTTACGATTCATTCATAATGCACGGATCAAAATCAAAACAGAACGTAGCACTGGTCCGCTTACGTCTGATTAATTAAATCAATCAACTTTAGTTCTAGTACGGTTAGCACAACAAACATCATTTCCAGACATTTTTAATGCATTAACAAAAAACTTACCTGTCAAGTCGATGAGAAACATTCTCGATGTTTTCCTAGATTCTGATCTCGTTATTAGAGTAGGAGGCAGACTAGTAAATTCACACACATTTTCCTATAGTAAAAAACCTCCTGTATGTTCGAATCATACTTTCACGCGACTTCTTTTTCAATTTGAACATAAACGTCTACTCCATGCTGGTCCACAATTGCTCTTGGCTACTATCAGAGATAGTTGGTGG
The DNA here is from genome assembly GCA_964057195.1 of Orthosia cruda. Taxonomy (NCBI): domain Eukaryota; kingdom Metazoa; phylum Arthropoda; class Insecta; order Lepidoptera; family Noctuidae; genus Orthosia; species Orthosia cruda. The sequence continues at coordinate 27,217,528 of OZ059840.1, read as the reverse complement.
CCATTCAAGGGTCGTGATTTATCCAAGCAGACAGTACATAAGTGCGTTACATGTACTCGCCAGAAAGGGAAGACCCTGTCAGTCAAAATGGGTAACTTGCCTCCTGAAAGATTGGAGGCGGGGTATCCTTTCTTGCGCTGCGGTGTAGATTACGCGGGACCCATGTTCATATTGAATCGCAAAGGAAGGGGTTCAAAACTGGAAAAATGTTATGTCTGCTTATTCATATACTTCACTACTCGTGCAATACTCTTAGAATTGGTCACAAGTTTAAGTTCTGAAGCATACTTACTAGCTTTGAGAAGGTTCTTATCCCGTCGTGGAAAACCCGCACAAATATTTTCCGACAACGGAAAAACGTTTGTAGGCGCACTTAAGGAATTCTCTCAATTCTGGAATGCTAGTCAAAATGATATTCTAAATTTCGCTGCAGGAGAAAATATTAAGTTTAGCTTTATTCCTCCATACTCACCACATTTTGGGGGTTTATGGGAGGCAGGTGTCAAATCGTTTAAACATCATCTCGTAGGAAACGTAAACCTGACGTATGAGGAATTTTCCACCTTATTGACACAAATAGAAGCCCTCCTAAACTCCAGACCTATGTATCCCATGTCTTCAGACCCAAACGACCTACTCCCTCTTACACCAGCCCATTTCCTGATTGGCCGACCGCTCGTTGCACCTACCTACGAAGACCTCACAGCTGCAACCACGTCACGCTTGGTCCGCTACGAGCGCATCGAACAGATGAGACAGAACTTCTGGAAACGCTGGTCGCAGGAGTTCGTTTCGGAGCTGCAGACAAGGACTAAATGGCAGTCCAACACTGACACAATAGCACCCAATACCTTGGTGCTCATTAAAGAAGACAATCTGCCACCCTTAAAATGGCGTCTTGGACGAGTCATAAGCGCTTCACCTGGGAAGGATGGACTAGCACGTGTAGCTGACATTACAACAGCTACCGGAGTGATACGAAGATCATACCCCAGACTGTGTCCGCTGGTTAAGGACGAAGAACCCTAACTACTCTCAACTTCTAAATTTTTCTCGTTGGATGCTGTTGCTCCAAGGCGGGCGGCAAGTCTACGCATCGTCATCAGTACCAGCCTACTACTATTGGTCGTCACGGGTGCAGTTCCGAATTCCGGCACGCGAGGCACCTCTGTCGCAGTCTACAAATCGATCGACAAGCAAGCACACGAAAAACGCTTTATTTTTGTAAAAACCCATATTTATTTTTCTCGTTGGATGCTGTTGCTCCAAGGCGGGCGGCAAGTCTACGCATCGTCATCAGTACCAGCCTACTACTATTGGTCGTCACGGGTGCAGTTCCGAATTCCGGCACGCGCGGCACCTCTGTCGCAGTTTACAAATCGATCGACAAGCAAGCACACGAAAAACGCTTTATTTTTGTAAAAACCCATAATTTTTGATTATACGCCTTATTGCTATCGAAGAAGCTTTTCATTCATCATCTCCACAACACCTTTTTAACAATATAATTAACCGACCAAATAACTAACTGAAAGGCAGAGCAAAGATGAGAGCAGAGGCGAGAGCAAAAAAAGAAAAAACCTTTTAGTCTAGTTTTTATTTTTATTTTCAGTTTGTTATTTATTGGGTTAAATGTTTTGTTAAAAAGGGTTTTTTTTTTTGCTTTTCAGTTGACTTAATTTCAATAGAATTGTTTCACAATTGAAAATTCTGTAGAAAAAATCTCAATAAACCCTTTTTTTTTCTAACAGGATGGATTGTATTTTTCAAATTTAAGTGGGTAAACTTTGGGGTATACTCTTGCCGATAAAAAAAAATATTATCAACGTCGAACCATGCTATAAAAAGTTATGCGTCTTTATACATAAAAAAATATATATGGATGTATACTTGTCGAATTGAGAATCCCCTCATTTTTTTTTCGTCAGTTAGAAAATTACAAAGCTAAGTTATGTGTTGTTTCATTCTTGATGAATGTTAGAATTGATTCTAATATGACTTTTTCCAGTATCCTTACAGTATAAGTCAATCCATAAACGTCCGCTGCTAAACATGAACTTTCGTCATAACTCACTATGACAAACGATCTCGTATGAATTCGTCAGTACACAACCCAATGCAGCTGCTGCTAATCAACATTGTTTACCGCATATAAGACGCAAAAAAAACAATAATCTCATAAAAGCTTCTTGAATAAAATTATCTCAAAAAAGTCTGCGAGACAGCGCCAATTAGAGCACTCCAGCACACTAACATAAGACCAGACCATTACGTCCAACGGCGGCAACTGACAACCTTACTTCCTGCAATTTCAAATGAAAAAGATAATGCCAAGAAGTCGCCGTCTTAGTCGCCGCCTCCACTGCATAGAACTTTCTGAAAATTTTACTTTCAATTAAAGAGTACTAATGGAAAATACTAAGGGACACTCACAATGGGGATCATTAGTGGAAAAAAGTTTTTTGAATCGGTACCAAATTCACTCTTGATTCTATTAAACGGGAACTTTGGTTGTAAATCACAAGTTTTTTGTGAGGCAATGTCCAGTCTAATGTAGACTTGATGAATTGCAACTTTCAACCTTTTTGTTTTTGGAAAGTAATTTGTTTGCGAACTGCCGATGCGGTATTAAAAGTAGAGGGTGGGTAAATTTTGTTATCGATTGAAAAGGTTGATGAAATTGAATCTGATAAAAGAGAGATATTAATTATCCGACTGCACGACACAAAGCAGGGTAATGTGTTTTTTATGTATGTTTGTTCTTATGTTCTAGAGACCAAACGCGTAAACTGATTTTGATGATTATATATTATACGTCAACCGATTCGTCATTAATATCTAAATTAAAATTGAAAAAAAAAGGAAATGGGTATTGGGTGCCATAGTGTAAGGATCCCAATTTATTTTTCTTTAAAACCCATCGTGTGGGGTATAGTGAGGTGATTCTAAAAAAATATAACGCATAGGTATGTTTCAAAGAAACTTGAAAAAAAAAACTTGAACTGGGAAGTTATAAATAAAAAAATAATTTCAAAAATAAAAACTCAACTGCTTAAGAAGCGAACTAAAAAGATGTTAACAAGAAGAAAATAGTGCTTTGCTGTCGGGGGATAAATAATCGTGAGCTAACTGACCAAAATCAAATGTAGGACACATTAATTTCTTTCCAATTTTTTCTTCTCGTCTTTTTAGTTCGCTTCTTAAAGCAGTGGTTTTTGTTTATTTTTTGTTAGTTTTCTGACAAGTCCAGTCTTTCCAAAAAGTTTCCAGCAAAATTCGGTATTGCTGCATTAGGAGTTTGAAAGCCAACCACACAAAGTTAAAAAGTTAATTAAAAAAATCAAAACACCCGACTGCTTACAAAGCGAACTAAAAAGACGTAAACAAGAACAAAATCATGCTGTGCAGTCGGAGGATACATATTCGCGAGCTGGCTGACCAAAACCAGATGTATCCTCCGACTGCACAGCATGATTTTCTTCTTGTTTACGTCTTTTTAGTTCGCTTTGTAAGCAGTCGGGTTTTTTGATTTTTTAAATTAACTTTTTTATTTACATATTTTTAGTTATTTTGTTTAATTAGGTACATTTAAACATATAAGTGTTATATATTTTTGCAATCACCTGTTAAAACCCTTTATTTTGATACCCCACACGATGGGTTTGGAAGAAAAAATAAAAATATATTTTTCCCCCACAAAATGGCGTCCAAAATCCGCCATTTTTTCTTTTCCAATTTTTATGTAGCCATTGACACTCGCAGGGTTAAGACGAATCGATTGACGTAAGAATCATCAAAATCGGCCAACGCGTTTGGTCTCTAGAACGCCACATAGGAACAAACATACATACATACATACATAGACTGATAAACACATTACCCTCCTTCGGCAGTCGGATAAAAACAAGTAAAATTTAAAAATCCCGCCATATTTTTATTTCATACTACATAATTTATCTAGTAGTAGATACGCTTCGATCGAAAATCTAGTGAACACGTAATTATGAAAAGATATCTTGCGTGAGCAGCCGGATTCAAACAGTAAAACGCCAATAACTTTTGAATGGCTGAATCGATTTTCATCAAATATAGCTAAAAACACTTTCGATAAAGTCACCTTTCAAACAAAAACTAAATCAAAATCGGTTTACCCGTTTAGGAGCTATGATGCCACAGACAGAAACACACTTAAAACTTCATCAAACTTATAACACCCCTCTTTTTCCATCTGAGGTTAAAAAGGCAGTAAGATGGTGATGATCAAAATCAAAATGTTTTTTTTTTATTTCACATAGGCTTACATGTGAACTTATGAAATGTTGGCAAAAGGTGCACGGTGATGGCATTGAAGCAATAAATGGACATCGAGTAAACGAATGAGCAAGGCTCTTTATAAGATGCAATAAATCTAAAGTGGTTTATATAATGAGTTCAGGGTTTTTTAACCCCCAACGGAAAAAGTTTGACGTGTGTACCTGTATGTTTGTTTATTTATGTATCTGTCTGTGGCATCATCATCGGTTCAAACGGATGAACCGATTTTGATTTTGTTTTTTTTTGTACTTTATTGAAAGTGTTTAGCTATGTTTGATGAAAATTGATTCAGCCGTACAAAGTTATGGGCATTTTACTATTTATTGGAATGACAGATTGGGATAACCTTGCAAGAGGATGATGCAACTTATTGACACCCTTTTTTAAGTTTAATGCCAAGAGATGCGGGCTATGAGAATCGAAAGAATATGTTATTCAAAGAAACCTCTCTATTGTTACCTAAAACCCTGCACGGAAAAATAAAGATACACCCATAAAGCACCGAGATTTATGTCCTTAGTAGAAGATTGCAATAGAAAGATAGAAAAAGAGTTCTTTACCCCATCAATACAATCGAATAAAAAAACAAAAGAAAATAAAATTAACTAGTAGTATTTGTTAATATTTATTGTTTTAAAATAGAATTATATCGTTATTTTTCCTTAATATTAGACTATTGAAGTATTGACAATACCATTGATTGCATCTCCAGGCAACATCTACTTATAGCTATATGGTGTACATAATAAAGACTGTTTTATTCTATCTTGTGGCATTTTATCTTAAAGATAGCATTATTCTTTAGGTTATTTATTATAAAAGAAAGTGTAAGTGTGTAATTTTGCTACTTGTTTTTAAATGAAGGATTAAATTAATGAAAAGTAAAAAATAAAATAAATTTTAATAACAATCATATCACTTGAGTATTTTTTTTCCATTATTGAGAGACATTCTCCTAAAAAAATGTCAAAGCATTTTGGAAAGATTAATTGTGAAAAGTGGCATTTAGTATATTAAACATGAGGCTTTGATTTTTAATTGGAACATACTGAACACTACCACAATTTATTTTAGTTTACAGTTTGCTGTTTTCCTACCAAAGTAACCACGGACCCTTTGAACCCACCCACGGTGAAGGTGGTATATACCACAGAGCTCGTTATGGCTCTGAAAGAATTTTATTACAGGCCTTTTTACTACGTCTAACCTCAACCTCAAATGAGGCCCGTTTGTGTACAGTAGCATTATTGTGGTTTGAAGGCAAAAGCACAGTAACGTTACACAAAGGAGAATCTGCTTTGTTCCGAATGTGAATGCTAGCCGTATTTTAAGAGTTAAATAAAAAATATGGAATACTACAAAAGGTTTTTTGTGCATGCTTTTGTTTTAGAGCTGATGGTGAAATATTTTTTTTTTTTATTGATATGGTATGGTATGGATGTATTTATTGTAGAAATAAAAAAAATAGAACGTGTTTTTGTATCGAATCCGTCAACCCTTTTTAAAATTATATAAAGTTTTCTTCAAAACATTTTTTTAAAGGTTTTCCAAAGCGTGAAGCACAAAAAATAGCCAAAGAATAAAAGGATCTTCGATGAATTTATTATGAATTAAAACTAACTAAGGTACTAAAAGCAAACGCATTAATTAAAACTTATTATCTTTTAACAAACACTAATTAATTTTACTCAATTATCTGTCTGCCTGTCGCTTTAAGGAATTATACATAATTATACCTTGCTTCCGTGTACAATGAGATTATTATACAGTTTAAGAAATTTAATGTTTATCTTAGAAGATTTAAAAGAAAGAACCAATTTCACCCGGCTACATCTTGCCGAGATATAACCGTACCGGTAACGGGCCATCTTGAGCTTCTTGGCGTAACGTTGCCTCAGACTCTCAGTCAAACATTGAGGCAAAGGCTTAACCGGCTGCCAAAACGTTGGGGATCCTTTCGGAGGTGAGACAATACTTCACGCCAGAACAACTGCTTGAATTGCATCATGCACAAGTTTGATCTTGCATAGAGTACTGTTCTCCTCTTTGGGATGGATTTGCAAAATACCAGATAGATACATTGGAGTTTTTAAGTCAAGAGTGAATAGTTTACGTAGCAAATTACTTATTAAAGAGTCTAAAAGTTAGTTCCAAAACATTCATCTCTGTAAAATTACTCATCAACATACTCGAAACTCACATTTAATAAGCACTTAAAGCGAAAAAGCGCTAACAGTCAATAAAAAACACAAATGAAGCCTTGTTCACACGGGTCCTCTCCAACTCTCTTAATCTACAAAAAGCCTACTCCGTACACGTGAAAATGAAAACTCGAATTTGGTAATTTATAATGTACCTTTTTGTAAAGGCGTTATCTACGGATTAACTTAATTGTGGCTATAAAATAAAATATATCACTGAAACAAAATTTTCAGGGAAGGTTTTTTGTTTTAACCTTAGTGGAGATTATGTTGGATTTTAGTTGTTGTTTTTGGCCAGCCAAAATAAATTACAAGGTCCACAGTTTTGGCAGAAATTTGGAAGAGAAAGTGGTGTTGGTCTGCGTCAAGCAAGGGTTTGTAGTTTCGTTATGTTTTTTTATTTGAGTTAGTTTTTAATGTAACACACATTGTCAAGGGTTATTTCATGCTTTTTGGCTTTATGAGTTTAGAGTTTTTAGTTGTCTTTTTAAAATAAAGCTTGGTTTTTACTACATTGTTCTGTGACCACTTGCATGAGAGAGAGACTAAAAAGACTAGATAAGACTTAACAGGTTCACTTTCCATATACCAGACACAATAGTTAAACTATCACAACAGCCCACCTTGGAGGTGCCACCTTTATGTTCATATACCTTTTGAAGAATTATACTACAAAATCGAGGATCGAACCTACAAAATTGTCTAAACTTACTACTAAATAAGTATATTTATTTTATTAATATATGAAAAGTGGCTCCTCAATCTTTACGGACATCCATATGCAGGTCATGGGACTGTGAAACTGTTAAAGAGACAAGATTGTTTTTCCCAGTAGCAGCTTAGAATCTAAAGGAGCGTCCTCACTGAGAGCATTCTTTCGTGAGCATTTTGTAAACGAGCAATCGTAAGCGAGCAACAAATGCTTCCCAGCGAGCCCAGCATTCACCTTCGAGCAAAACTATGAACGTTCGAGTCGAACCATTCCCTTGCGAGCTTGGAGCATTCGAATACGATCTCGTTAAATGTCATTCATTCGATAATACAATCGTATCAATCGGTCAAGAAGGTCACAAACACTTAAGATCAAGGAACTGTTCCTTGCTTACAAGTAGCCTATAATATTCTTATATATATACTCATTCATTTCATTATCTGAGTGCTCGCTTTCGAGCGTTTTATTTGCGTGAACATTCGAATACGAGCCGTTTCGGCGAAAATCGTTGCGACGTCCACACCGGCCGAGGTTCGCGCTTGCGTGCAAGCTTTGTAACGCTCGGTCAACATCCAAACCACTCAAATATTCGACGTCGAATGCTCATTACACGTGAATGCTCTCATTGAGGACGCTCCTTTAGAGTTGTGCCCGGTTGATGGCAATAAACTCGCACCCAATTACATGGGACTTTAACGTAACTGGCGAAATGTGGGTGTACCAAGTAGATGAACTTCTACCTTTTTTTTTTGTTTACGAGGTGGGAATCCTTCAAAAGGTGGCTGGAAATTTGGGGAAAAGACCAGGGAGTGTGGGATTTTTACCTCATTAAAACCGCACCGGTGATCACCATCAGCACGTCAAAGGGACCGCGTGACCTCTCAAAAGACCACCCCGGAACCCTTTCTGTGCAACGCCTGTTAGGGCAAATCCATGGGGAGATAAATAATGCACTACACTGAGCCTCGCTGTGCACGGCAGCACGTGACCACTGTGCTACCGTCTTTCCAGGAGTCACTTGGCGGGCAAACAGTGTCACCAATCTGACCGCCCATGACCCCGTAGTCCCGCCTGCTTATGGAGTAGGTGGAGTTTCGGCGTTTTAGACATCGAGGCGGTTGCCTCAAAGACGCCTTCTTCTCCGAGTGGGATCGGCCCGCTCACGATCCCGCTCGGCCACCTCCTTCTGTACCATCACGTTCTCAAAGAAGGAGGCCGTTTCCCTCCAGTTTTCTGTCTCTGCCAGCATGGTCCTCACAACTGCTGGCATAAACACGTCTCACCCGATCCTGGCAACAAAGACCGAACGACGAGAAAATCGTCGCGCACCTCTGCCTATCCCTTCCGACCACACTGATCGGTTCTGTGTGTTTCGCATCCACTGGACTCGCGCGATCTTGACTAGGTCATCGCTCCACCTAGAGGGAGGCCTTCCAATGATGCGTCTTCCGGTACGCGGTCGCCACGAACGGCCATCCGTTCTGCGTGTAATGTGACCTGCCCACTGCCACTCAAGTTTTTTGGCATTTCTTCGAGCTATGTCGGTATCCTTGGTTCTCTAGCGAATGTCTTCGTTTCTGATTCGAACACGCAAGGAAACTCCGAGCATAGCTCTCTTCATTGCCCTTTGGGTGACTTTAAGTCATCTAATGAAGCCCACTGACTGCGACCACATTTCTGTCCAGTACGTAATTGCTGGCAACACACACTGGTGATAGACTTTCGTCTTGAGACACTGTGGTAAGTACAATACTAATTACATACAACTAATACAAATTTCACACAAAAACTATTCAAAATTAGTCACCATTTTGTTTCTCAAAAATCTTGACGATTAATGACCACATTAAATTAGGGGAATGCAGAAACAGATACCAACTCTTGTGGTCAGAGAGGAAGGATTAATTCTCTAAGCAGGGCTAATGGTAGATACTTTAAAATACTTAAAAGGCAGTATATAAAGAATTTAGGAACTTTGAAATAGTCGCTAGTAGAGGCATTAAAACTAACCTAATGCTTAGGACAATGGGTTTGTTTGATGATTTTTACTATTTTGCTTTTTAAGGGTCAAAAATGTAGGTGAATAATAGATTTAGAGTTGGTGTATAGTACTCACACATGTGCTGTGTAGTTATATAATAGGTACTTAAAGAAATTTATTAAGTTTATACAACACAAATAACGAGTAACATACGAGTAAGCTTTACAAAAAATTTTGGGTATCGGTTATGTTTTCCAGTTTTAACATAAGTATTTTTTTTATTGTTTTAATATAAATAAAGGGGGGTGTGTGTGAATGTGTCACTGTCGACCACATCATCGCTTACCATTAGGTGAGTTAGTGGTAAAACGCAACCAATCATTATTTAAAAAAAAAAATATAACCAGGCATTAGTAATAACTTGATTTCAATGAGACTCTATGGAGTTTCTTACACTCTCTTCTCAATAGAGGTCTCCGTTTTGGAAGCTGCTGTTTTCGGACGACTAACCACCGAGATTTGTAATTGTATACATTGGCAGAACCACTTTTAAGTCAGCCTTTAATTTGAAGCACAGATAGTACTTCAACTGTATCTCTGCCATTCAAATAATGATCAGAAAAAAACTCAACGGAAGACCTGATTTTTCACCCAATACCGATCCGATTCACCTCATTCTTAGGGTTCCGTTGTCAACAATGAACCCTTATAGTGTCGCCACGTCCATCCGTCCTTCTGGCCGTCCGCAGCTTAGCTCAGAGATTCTTAGTACTAGAAAGCTATAATTTGGCATGGATATACATAATTATTAATCACGCTGGCAAATTGGTAAAAAAAAAACATGAATATTTTTTTTTTGTTTAGTAAAGTGGGTATGATTTTTGTTTTGTATCCCATGGTGTGGGGTATCGTATGATAGGCCATTCAAAAATATTACGGGTCTATAAAACTATTTTTCGTTTCTATATACGCAAACGGATCCCCGTTTGCGTATAATTAAGCTTTAAATGGCTAAATTTTGTTAGATTCAAGTGATGTCTCCCTCCTACGCTGCCACCTAAATGGTTGATTTTGGATATATGAAAAAAATTACGGCAGTACAATATACTATACCGAAATTAAAAGAAAAACTGTTACAGCTAAGTAGGCTTTACAAGTTTACGACTAATAGTCGACCAACTTAAAAAAGGTACTTGGAAAAATATAAATTTTGTATTGATGTATGGGGACAACAGTTTTCGAACGGCAAAGTTAATTACGAGTATGTCTCTTCGTTAGAGCAATGTTTGGTGCTTTCCTTGTTTATGATAATAATGTTACCTATTTATTATGGTGAATGTAGCTGTTTATAGGGAACCCACTGTGCGCGAGTGATACTCGCACTTGGCCGGATTTTTTTAATTTAACGAATGGTAACACCGAGCTATTCGTTGCTTTCCATATTTAACCTGAGCGATGGGTCCAGCATTTCCCGATAACCGCAAAGTGAATGAGCTTACGCTACAGTGTTGCTGCACTGTGGAGTTTGTTTTGTGGTAAACTGTGATAGGTAATTAAAGTAGGTGCAATAAAGTAAAAACTGGTAGATTAATTCAAAGTACTTTTTGAATAGGATCACTGGTGGCAAATGGTATGTAGGGAGTGTAGGGAGTGAGGTCCTTAATTCATACACATGTCACAGCTTTCTGCGAGTTTTGCGGTTTGACGGCAAATTATTTCGCTTTCCGGTCACCCCAAACAATAAATTTTCTATTGTGTCTGTTCTCTGGGGGGCAACGTTTTAATATAACGTGAGGAGCGCTTTTGCAACCGTGAGATAGTGCATAAGTTTCGTGACATACTTCAGCACGTTTAACAATGTTATGAATGCCACTGAATACCTTATGTAGGTGTAGGATGTGGTATTCTGCTAAACAGAACCACATATTTTTAAGTCTATTTACAATTCATTACACTATACAAACCATACCTTCATATCTGTTGATATTTTATCAACTTTTGTAATTATTTTTTATGTTTTCTTTCATACTGTTTGTACCTGAAAAGCATACTTTTAATTATATCTGATTGTTTTAATATCTGAAACTTAAATTATATTGTTAATAATTTGTAATTCTTGCAATATTTTTCTACTGTGACATTTTCATCTGACATGACATCTGTCTGTCTATTTTATTTTTCTTAAAACCATAGACCGTAACATAGGTACCATGGACTAAACCTCCTTTAAGCTAGGTTTACACTATTATAAGGGTAGCGTAGACTGACCCCTTTGTGAACCGTTTTTATTCGTTCTGGTCTTTATTTCTTAATTGAAATTTGAATTTGAAATGTAGATAGAACACAGAACGAAGAAAAACGGGCGTCAATTTTCAGTTTCGGATCTGGACTGAACGCCGAAAGACGGTTGAATTCTTAATACTACCAAGTGTACTATTGTATCTGAAGACTCTTTAAAACTATAACTTATACGGCTGTGAATGTTATCAATCTTTGAGTGCATTAAATGTATTTTATTGAGTGTGAAACTTAAATGTGAGCATTTTTACTGCGTCATTAACCTGGTCGGTCACCGCTTCATCTAAAAGGGGGCTCCACACCCCTTGCTGCCTGTGCCTGCACCCCTTGCTGCATGTGCCTGCATGCCTACCTGTGCTACTGCCTACCTGCTCGTTAGCCTGACTATTAGTTCAGCTGCCTTCGACCATCTATCTGTATGCCTGCCTGATTGCCGTCGAGGTACCTGCATACCTCGAGCAGAGAAGAGTACCCGTCCGTCCTGCTGCCTGCCTAGCTGTCGAACGCAAGCAACCAACGACGTCTGAAGCCGGTCCCTCAGTTTATATCCTTTTCCTTAATTTTTTATTTTATTAACGTGGCTTACGTTTAGCTCCCTCTGAGCTATACGTAACGCTACAAGGAGCAGTAAGTTTTTCAAACCAATTTTGAAACAGAATATTGGCTGAAGCCGTTACTAAGGTACCTATTATCGGCAATTGACACAACCAAGTGATACCAAGTAAACTGCGAGCAAGCTTTAATTAAGAGGGCTTCAATTGTTAGGCACTTAATTGTCATAGCATCTTCTTGCAATGTAGAAAAATTTCCTAGAAATCTGATTACCTAGGGTGAATCGCAATACTTGAGCTGTATAATATCGATGAACAATCACTTAGTAACTAGAGCCTGTTAGTTGCCATGGAATGTGTGTAAAATTAAAAAAATATAAAAACTATTTCACAAAAAAGTAAACCGACTTCCAAAGCAAAACACATAAATTGCAAAAATAACTTTCGTATTTAAATTGAGTGCGGAATATATTTTACATTTGAAACTCACTTTTATGGGTAAAAGAAAGAAAAGGATGACAGAAAGAAAAAAAAGAAAAGAAAGAACAGAAAGAAAAGAAAGAAAAGAAAGAAAAGAAAGAAAAGAAAGAAAAGAAAGAAAAGAAAGAAAAGAAAGAAAAGAAAGAAAAGAAAGAAAAGAAAGAAAAGAAAGAAAAGAAAGAAAAGAAAGAAAAGAAAGAAAAGAAAGAAAAGAAAGAAAAGAAAGAAAAGAAAGAAAAGAAAGAAAAGAAAGAAAAGAAAGAAAAGAAAGAAAAGAAAGAAAAGAAAGAAAAGAAAGAAAAGAAAGAAAAGAAAGAAAAGAAAGAAAAGAAAGAAAAGAAAGAAAAGAAAGAAAAGAAAGAAAGAAAAGAAAGAAAAGAAAGAAAAGAAAGAAAAGAAAGAAAAGAAAGAAAAGAAAGAAAAGAAAGAAAAGAAAGAAAAGAAAGAAAAGAAAGAAAAGAAAGAAAAGAAAGAAAAGAAAGAAAAGAAAGAAAAGAAAGAAAAGAAAGAAAAGAAAGAAAAGAAAGAAAAGAAAGAAAAGAAAGAAAAGAAAGAAAATAAAGAAAAGAAAGAAAATAAAGAAAAGAAAAAAAATAAAGAAACGAAAGATAGAAAAGAAAGAAAGACTATTTATTTATTCAGCGTGCTCTTAGTGGCGCACAACAAAATAACACAATTCCTTATGTACTACTTCTCTACTTGTGGCTTTGTATACAACTTGTGGCTTTGTACACAACTTGTGTTGTTGTTGTGTTGGCCTGAAAGTCGGATATTAGCATTCCAAGGGTATGTACGAGTACTACGGCGATACTATATGTATATTGATGTCGATTTAGAAACATCAAAACATGTAGACATTAAGATTTATTATCACACATATTTGTAGGATACCAGATTTGACTGCTCAGCACACTTACAAACTCATAACATTGTTTAACCCTTAGTTTACCCGGTGAACCCAAACCATCCAATTAACCCCATTGAATGAACGGAACTCCTTTCTTATCAATCCTCGATTTGCTTTACATAAAAGCAAAAACTTGCTTAAAAAAACATTTAATATACTTAGCAACATTTGTACATATAGGCTTAAATATATATTAAATTTCGTAATATTTACGTAACCGTCTTGTTATCAAATGATAAAACTAATAAACTAGAAATAAGGAAACAAAAATAAATGTCAACTTCTAGGTACTAACTAAAATGCATTACTTTTTGCCTATACACTCTTTCATATAATTTACTTTTAAAAACTAAAAATAAAATTGGATACTTTCATACAAAAATAAAAAACGCGGCGATTTCTCCTTATCTTCATACACCATTCTGCACTCACACTTGAACTGCTTGCATCCTCACCTTAATCCTGTTCTTCCACGTGGCTTAAGTCAGGTGAACCCTCTGAATCCGAGTCATTATTAGAAGGTATGCGACCATCTTTAGAATTCGTTTGGCACTATTACGTGTTGTGGTATACCTTGGTGCTCTCGCTCTTCATCGTAGGACTCCTTATCATCGCCAATCCGATCCAGTCCTAGAGATCTGCATTTTGTCACAGTAGATTGACTAACCCACTATTTAGAACCATTTTGTACAATAAAAAAATAAAAAAAACTAGAAATACGATAAAATTACAAATTAGCTAAGCAAAATATTTGTCACACAAATACCCCCAATGAGTCAAGTGGACTCCTTGGACATAATTAGTCACCGATATGTAAGGCGCAGGCACTCATGTTCTTCACCCCGTGTCTTGCACGTTACTTCAGAAAGGTACTAGGACGCACGAAAACAAAACTGCGATATTTCAGTTTTAGAGCAATTGATACTTTGAGCGGAATCCCTGGGAACAACAGATAAATCAAGGGTTAAACGCGTAGTTACAAATATGCTGCTTGCACACAAATCTCTTTGTGCAGATCTGCGAATCTTCATCATCATCATTCCAGCTGAAAGACGTCCACTGCTGGACATAGGCCTCCCCCAGGCGTCGCCACATAGATCGATCCCATGCGTCTCGCATCCAGCGTTCCCGCAACCTTAACTAGGTTATCAGTCCACCTAGAGGGAGGCCTTCTAACGTATCGTCTTCCGGTTCGTGGTCGCCATTCCGGAATTTTTCGGCCCCATCGGCCATCCGTTCTGCGAGCAATGTGCCCTGCCCACTGGCACTTAAGTTTGGCAATTCTTCGGGCTATGTCGGTAACTTTGGTTCTCCTGCGGATATCATCATTTCTGAAGTGATCACGCAAGGAAATGCCGAGCATAGCCCTCTCCATTGCCCCTTGAGTGACTTTGAGCTTTCTGATAAAGCCCATTGTGAGCGACCACGTCTCGGTCCCATAAAAGATCACTGGCAACACACACTGGTCATAGACTTTTGTCTTGAGACACTGCGGTTAATTGGACGAGAAGATACCACGCAACTTTCCGAACGCCGCCCAGCCGAGTCGGATTCGACGGTTGATCTATTTCTCGAAATTGGACTTAACCAACTGGACCGTTTGTTCCAGGTAGACATAATCGTCTACAACTTCGAGTGTAGAGTCTCCGACCTTGATAGGAGTGGGTGCAACATTGGCATTCACCATGACCTTGGTTTTTCCATGTTCATTTTAAGACCCACTCTTTCGGAAGCTCTACTAAGGTCATCGAGCATTACACTGAGGCTCTCCATGGTCTCAACCATGACAACTATGTCATCGGCAAACCAAAGGTGAGTGATGTACTCGCTATTAACGTTGATGCCAAGCTCCCTCCAGTCCAGAACCTTGAAGACATACTCCAGCGCAGCAGTGAACAGTTTCGGAGATATGACGTCTCCCTGTCTCACGCCACGCCGGAGAAGAATTGGTTTTGAGGTCTGATCCTGAAGACGGACTTAAATGGTGGCGTTTTTGTACAAACACTTCAACACCTCAATGTACCGGTAGTCGATCTGGCACCGTTGGAGAGACTGCAGTACAGCCCAAGTCTCGATCGAATCGAAGGCTTTCTCGTAGTCCACAAACGCTAAACAGAGAGGCAGGTTATACTCTTCGGTCTTCTGTATAACCTGCGGCAGCGTATGCATGTGGTGTACGGTGCTAAAGCCTTTTAGGAATCTGACTTGTTCGGGGGGCTGGAAATCGTCAAACCTGCGCGCGAGACGATTCGTGATGACTCTTGAAAACAACTTGTAGACATGGCTAAGAAGTGTGATGATCCTATAGTTCTTCAGCCGGGCATTGTCGCCCTTCTTGAAGAAGAGTGCCATCACACCCCTGCACAATGCCTGTGGCGTTTTGCCCTCGAGTATGACGGAACCAAACAGCTTCTGAAGGGCCTTAAGGACCGGGTTATCACCCGCCTTCATGAGTTTGGCCGTAATTCCGTCATCACCCGGCGCCATGTTGTTTTTGAGCTGTTTCAGTGCCATCCTAATCTCGTACAGGCTGCGTCCGGGATATTTTCGGTATAGTGTCGGGTCAATCTAGCTCTTGGATCGTGTGTTAGACTCGCAAAGGGCTTGCTGATTGATGTGTACATCTGCCCATAGGATGTCTCAATCTCCCTCAGAAGCTCTGGTTTGGTGGAAGGATCCTGCCATCGTTGGTCTTCAGTTTCGTGAGATGGCTCTACCCAATAGCCAGATCCCTTGAAAACACCTTGGAGCCTTTATTTCGCTCGATTGCGTCTTTAATACGCTCGGTATTAAAGCGGCGGAGGTCTCTTTTCATGGATTTAGAGATCTGTCTATTGAGCTGCCGGAATTTGCACGCCTCATCTGAAGGCTGCAGGATCATCTCACGCCTCTCCTTCATAAGGTCGAGGGTAGGATCAGAGAGCTTTCTGTTTCTATCTGTACGACGGGTCTAGAAAAACTTAGACTCAACCGTATGGACAGCTTCCACGAACTGGAGGTTTTGGACCTGGATCTGTGCTGGACGGAGCGTGGACTTCGTCAGTCGAGACCTTTCAAGCTTAATATTATTGTTCAATGTGCCTCTTACCATGTGGTGATCGCTTCCGGTTTCAACCGAATTGATCACAGAGACATCATTGAACATTTGCTTCGTGGTTGACATGATGAAGTCGATCTCATTTTTTGTTGCACCATCGGGGCTCTCCCAGGTCCATTTCCTGTGTTCACGCTTTTTGAAGAAGGAGTTCATCATATAAAGGCCCTCCTTCTCCATAAAACTGGCCAGTAAGCTCCAAATTTCCCCACTTGCAGCTCATCGTCGTCTCGTTTGCCCAGTTTCGCGTTGAAGTCCCCCATGACAACGGTGAAGTGAGTTTTGAAACCATGCATGGCTCTGGAGATATCCTCATACGCGGTCTCTATCTCATAATGAAGGTTTATTTATTTATTGATTAGAACACCAACTACACATTTACAGGAAAAATGATATCATACATAAAACATCAATCCGTGCAAAAATGTCACTTAACAAAAAAAACAAATAACCTTCTTTAATATTATATTCAATGATAGGAAGAAATAACCAACGTAAATAGGCTGCAATAAATAATCTATATCAAGGACGTCAATTGCGAAAGGAACCGATACGACCGTGCGTTAGAGCCACGGGGAATGGTATAGTTCGTTCCTGGATGCTCGCTACTTTGAAAGAAAGAAAGAAGAAAGAAAGAAAGAAAACTAGTTTATTTGGCACACACAGATACACACAATGTAGGTACAAATAAAACTTAATTTTACAACATTTACATACACAGTGTGCCCCGCGGCTGCGGCAAAATATCCTTATATCTTTCTCTTTCGGAATTTGGTAATTTTTGAATGTATTCACTATTTCGTTCTCGAAACTTCTTCGCTACTGAACTAGTGATGTAGTCGGGTCGAACATTGACTTTATAGATGGATATCGACAAGTAAATAAGTGTTTTATTTATTTATTTTGTTTGATTTTATTTTTATTTATTTATTATATACTTTATTGTACACCACTTAAATAATTACAGGGCAAAACATTTATAAAGATAAGTGTACAATGGGCGGTCTTATCGCACAGGGCAATATCTTTCCACTTTGTCGGAATTATTAACATGTATATCCATGCCAAATTATAGCTTTCTAGTACTAAGAGTCTCTGAGCTAAGCTGCGGACGGACAGACGGACATAGCAAAAATATAAAGGTTCCTTGTTGACTTCGGAACCTTTAAAACGAATAAAAACTCATAAATATAAATAAAGAGGTCGCAAAACCTATTGGGACCCTTCCAGTACGGCTAACTTTCTATCGGGCTCCTTCAGCGTTCGCCTTTAGTGACAACGTCAGCTACGCGTATGACTCCATCTTTTCCCGAGTACACCTTGGTTACGCGCCCCATAGGCCACACTCCTCGGGGTAGGTCAGGATCCACGACTAAGAAAAGCAACGTCATTAACAGCCAAATTACGATAACCGTCTCCTTGCTGCCTCTTTGTCTTGAGAAGGGGTAAGTATTCCTTGAGCCACCTGCTCCATAGAATCTCAGAGTGGCGAAGACCTTTTGTCCAGTCTTTCCTTAATGAAAAAAATCCATCGTCCAGAGAGGTAGATAACTGCTGATTTGATGAGCTGTCTATTAGAAAATGAAAAGGTTTGAGGCTTTCATATTCATTATTAGCTGCAACATATGTCAAAGTCCTCGAATTAACAATTGCTTTGGCTTCTAATAGAAGCGTGTGTAGCAGCTCTTCTCGTGGGGCTTTTGCTCTTACAGTAACCAGAAAGGCTGACTTCAAGGAGTCTCTCCCAACACTCACCCATAAAGCACGACGCATGTGGAATGAAGTTCCATTCGATTTGATTATTGGCAACAGAATCTTGCACAGCGTCGCAAAAACTCCAGTTAGATAACTGACGGTTTGTCACAATAAAAGCGTTGCCATTATCTGACAGGATTTTTAGTGGAACACCTAAACGGGCCATAAACTGACATAAGCAGGAGATGGCGGAGTCTGTAGAAAGGCTTGCTGTTCACGTAGCTGCAGTTGCTGTTCCCTTTCCAGCGATCTTCCAGCTAAAAGTGCCTCTGCGGTCAACTAACTTGCCTTGATAGTGTCTGATGACAGTGAAGAACGTGACACACTAGATCTAGAACTTGATTTAGAAGGTTCAGTGCTAACAGTGGGGTTCTGGCGAGGTGCTACGGAGACCGGATCGACGGCCGCGGGTGTATTGGAAGCTTCGGTCGAAAAGAGGTCTTATTCTGGGGACCGACCGAACCATCTCACGACGGGCACATCCTAATGCATTTCGTCAGTATCCCGGAGCTGTGCCAGCGTGTGCTTCGTTTTGGAACTGGTGTATTTAGACAAAATGTGGACTGTAATATGGTCAGTCAATATAAAATATAATCTCATTGTATTATAAAAATTTTGTTGTTGAAAGTACCCGCATTCAGATTTTTTTAAGCATTTGGGATCCAACGGAAATATTTTTTGGGATTCAACGACAGTAAAACGTATTTGGGATCCAACGGAAATACAAAATAATGTTTTGTGGGATCCAACGCCAAAAATATTAAAGTGGGATTCAAAAGTGGGATCCAACGGATTTTTTTATTTTTTTTATTTGAGATGGGTTTGCTCTTGACTCTAGTCTAAGTCATAGGTGACAGAGACAGAGTCGACGATGGAGTGAGCTTACCCAGAAAGAGCCTGTTTACTCTAACTTTGAAGAGATTTGAAATAAATCGACTTGCGTGTTGCAAGTTTTATTTCATGAGTTCCTTGTGCATGGAAATTAAAAAAAATATAGAAGTGCCTTAATCATTTTAATATATCTTCTAGTCCGCACAATAAGATTAAATTTTATCTCGTTATATAATTTCTAGTTATTTTATCTCGTTTTATCGGCTATAATTTTCCCACTGCGCGGACACAAACCTCTTCTCTGCAAGCCTTATCATTTCTTCGAATTTTTGGTTCTAGCATACGTCAGTTCTCTTGATATTTTTCGCAGTTTTGAGAGCGGTGGTTATAAGATAACTTACTTAAAGAGAAACCAGGACCATGGTATTGGCACAAGAAAAAAAAAACTGGCCAAGTGCGTGTTGGACTTCGCACATTTAGGGTTCCGTACCAATCTATTAATATATTGGTATTTTTTTGTAAAACATACGTAATAATTAACATTATCACAAAATTTCAAGTTCATAGGTCAATGGAAAGATAAAAAATTCTTCGAAACGAAATGTGTGACAGACGACAGACAGAAAGACGGACACGTGATTCGCAGCAATAGGGCTCCGTTTGGATCCTTCGGGTACGGAAAAGAAGTACATGCCCCGTTGGGGGAGAAGTTGGCTCGTGGATGATGGACTGGTGTCGGCAGCAAATGCTAATAATACTAATTAATTATAAAAACTATAGCTCCTTACAAAAGTAAAATTCTATCCATTTTGAATCCCCTCAGGCTTTTGCCAAAAAAATATTCAGCGTTATATCAAAGACTGACATTATAAAAATAACAGAAACCTATTCGTTTCATGTCCTTACTAAAACATCGCTTACTCTCAACTTAAAAGCTAATGCATAATAAAGTGAGCATTACGTGTTTTTAATCCACATAAAAGTCATAAAAATAGAGCCACATTAACTGCTGGATTGTAAAGAGAGCACATAAAAACGATATAGCCTGTTGACCCCCAAGGGGAAGTGTCAGCGCAATAATATGACGATACCTTTATATAATAGACCTCGCTTAACGCGTTCATAAAAAAAAATTTTTCGTAAATATTTTATTCGTATTTTTTAATTAAGTGTGGTCTCCGATGAAAAAGCCTAAAGGAAGATGCTGTATTCGTGAGGGTAATAAAATGTAAAAGAACTAGATACCTACTTTCAATAAGCTCCTGGGAGGATTTTAGCTTCAAGGATCATAATACAGAAGATTAGCAGCCAAATTTTTTTGCAAATTCAGAATAACTCTATTTCAGTGGGTGTCATCAACATGAACATCTCCACCTCTATATAAACAAGTTTTGATGATTCCTCCATTTTGTCGTGTTATTAACTAAACTGCTGAATGTTTAAAATTTCACATTTCGAAGTTAATTACATTCAAACACGATGTTTTTTTCAAAAAACAGACTACAATATTTCCCCACAACGTGAAAAACAATATTAAAGCTATCAGCTAGCTATCTATAATGATACAGGTTTGCAAGTATGTAGTCTATGATTAGCTTGGTTGCTAAGTAAAATACTTTTTGGATTTTTACTCTGTCTGTCTGTCTGTCTGTATTAACCCAAATTGAGTGCGGAAATTTCGAGCAGAAAAATAAAATTTTCGTTCCGCCAAACAGCCAATGTTTATTTTGGCACACTCAATTGTTTAGTTTTCTGTTTCTTCAACATTTTAGGTAAAAGAAGTTATTCTTTAATTTGCCGACCCCGCTTGTCCGTAATTACGTCGGTCGCAGTGGCCCTTCTTTTTGTGGCACTATTGATCGTAGTGAATATCCCATTACCATACTGCTACGTTGAGTTTTATTTTAATTTTTATTGCTAATTCAGGGCTTTCGTCGTTGTAACATAAGTACGTCGTCATAATACTTATTTTGAGGCAGTACTAAATATTTTAAGGATCCACTTAAGTATGCTTTGTTGCGGTCCGGTTCCTACACATGCACTAAACATTTGATATTTAGTAGACCAATTGTCAAACAACAAAAGCATAAGTTTAGTAGCTATCAGAAAAGGTACTGGGTTTTCACTAGGAAATAAAGTTGAGAATCATGATAGATTTCGGTTCAAGAAAGTTTAATCTCTTTGTAACTGTTTTTACAAATAATAATGACAAATAATGTAGATAGGTCAAAGCCCACTTTGCTATGATAAATCATAACATCTATAGTAACCTGTTAGCCTACAGTGTCTTCAACTGCGAAACGAAAACAAAATCTAACTTATTTTAAAACGCAGCAAATTCAAAGACCATCTGCAGTTGAGATGGTTATTAGAAACAGAACTATGAATGGACCACTTATATTTCGTTTACGCCACATCGGTCTCTATCATTTAACGTCTTCCCCTTTGAACCTCCTTCATTCAAACTAGCTGTCATAAGGCACTTAGTCCTTTAACTTTGTCTGAACTCTGAAGTTCTGCGAAACTTTCGATCTTACTTAGATTACTTAGCTTACGGGGTGATGGCTTTAGCTTTCTATTGGATAACTTTTAACTCATTCATTTGATTTGAAAACCACTCTGACTGGAATAACAAAAGGTATTTTTCCAACAAGAATGATGAAACCAAATAGATGTTATTAAAAGTGATGGAAAAGAGTGTCCGTGGAGTGTGCAAGAAGCTCGTTCTACTTAAATGAATAGCTGAAATAATGTATTTTGATTTGATTTGCATCAAATCGTAAAAAAAAACAGGTTTTGTATGAACCAATGAACCAGGACTTTGTTACATAGTAGAACTGATTATAGGCTATACTTAATAATATTTTTTCAATTTTGTTTGTTTGTTTGAACCGAATAGACTCCTAAACTACTGGACCGATGTAAAAAATTCTTTCACCAAGTAAAAGATACATTATTCCTGACAGACAGGCTATTTTTATCCCGAAAATGGGTCCTGTGGGATAGACCACGGGAGCGTAGCCGCGGGTAACAGCTAGTAATGCATACATTCCTATTATATTAAACTAGCTTTTCTCTGAGATGTTTCCCATAGGAACTACGTTTTTTTTTCAAATAACCGTGGTAAAAACCACATACAACGTATAGTACATCGATAGTGAAGCTTATCAGCAGTGCAAGCGAATCACATCAATACTTTCAGAGGCTCCCTTTTACGAAATTATATAAAAACATTGATCTCCTGATAATGTGAGTTTATAGAAAAAGATAGATATGTACCGTAAAGTTTGAGTGCCCCAAGTGCCCCATACATCTGCACTATTGAAGGTTTAATGAACGCCATTTATTCCACTATAATCTATATACTGGGCCTATACTGTATAAGCATAAACTCATGAAAGTAGTTAGTATTGTTGTACGGTGGTACTTATTACTTCTATGGGTTATTTATAGACTCGAAAAGATGAACCTTAAAATTTCCGTGAAAAAAGATTTTTATAACTTTCAAAAATCCAATTTCAACCAAAAACGCAACAGAAACGCCACCAAGTTCTTTGTTACCAACAACTCGCTTCGTTACCAACTTGTTTCCAAATAAAAACATTGGGGCTCTCCAACGGTTTCTATTTCAATACAATGTTAGCTTTCGTCGAGACTGTACCGAGCTTCATTTCCGAAGGTAATATCTAGACTAGCAAAAGTTGCTTCGACTTTTTAGCAAGCGATGCGAGGAAAACTTTGTGTGTTTATTTGGATTACATCCTGAAACGTTTTGCTTTTTTCTTCTTTCTTTATTTCTGGGATTATCACTGTGTCGATGTCGGATGAGTTCATGTTTTCAGTCTTATGAATTGTTTTTACGTCGGTGTCTTTGGAACTTGTTAATGTGTTTATTCTTGGCGGTGGCCTTGTTTGGTGTTGCGAGTTTATTGTTGCAATTGTGGATAGCACTCGTTCAATAAGAGTAATGCTTACAACGTAATTAATACTACTATAGATCCTTGACTTGAAAATAATAATGATGATTCCAGGTTACCTGGAAGAGATCGCGGAAAGCGATAAGGCCACCCGTTGTGTATTTTTTAGTTTTAAGTTTCTTTTGTTCCTGTATTTTCTGGTGTACAATAAAGAAAACATAAATAAATAAATGATTACTGCTGCGACAAATAACTAAACATACAGTATATTTCAGGGACAAAAACTGTAAATCAATTCAATATTCATCCAATAAAGAAACCAGTACGTACCTCATAGATATTCATAGCTGTTAGACTTTGACGAACAATTTCCAAATCGGTCGTTGCCAAAAAACATTTCTATATACCAAAAAATGTAAAAAATGGAAAACAACAACGTGGCCTTCCCCGGCCATGTGTCAACGTGAAAGCGCCGTTTTTCAATAGTATCGCAACGGACCCGATCGGTTCATTGACAAGATTAATTTATCATGTAACAACTGGCGCACAAAGTGTTGTTTTAAAATGACCAGCGTTTTGGTCGAGGAGAAATTTCGGGCATGTTTCTTTGAGATTTGCTGGTTTATCTGCATGGAAAGATAGCGTGATTGGATTGGTAGAAGACGTTTCGCATAAAATTTGGATTATTTAGTTTGTGTTGAAAAATATGATCTGTTCTGCAAGAATTTTGACCCTGATTAGTCCTTTAAATAGAAAAAAGAACAGTTTAGGACGTTTTATTACATGGTCTAAAAAAAATCACCGGCAAGAAACGGAAAACCATAATGAGTTCATCATATTTCTGAAAGCTTTTGAATATATTTTTTGCGAGTTACAATACGATGGTAAGGGACAACAAAATTCTTTGCTAACCTTCCATTTTCTTTTAAAGTAGGTGCAAAATAATTCCCCAAATTAAATATCTAGAACGTCTACGACATAAAGATGATAAATAATCCTATAACGAGGCTCTATTATATCCTATGATACTTCTGCTTCAGAAAGACGATGAAACGAGCGAAATCAGGGATGAAAGGAAAAAATAGGTTTATTTCATAAAATGGATGGCTTTGTTACTGTGATTGATATTGATATCTGTTTTGCTTGAAATGTATTCTGCCATAGTTTGTGAGTTGTCTGGTATGAAATGTCTTGCATCTTATTATTGTTCATGAGTTGCTGTTCAAAAAATCAATTGCTGTTCGTTAGTCTCACTGAAACTCAGAAACGGCTTAAGGGCAAGAATTTCGGAATCTCGTAATATCGGAATCTCGTAACGAAATTTGCGATATTTCAATTACGATACTGAGTAAACCAATATCGGAATCTCGGCATCAGAAAAAAACCTATATTTTAGCTCCTTGTGAAGCTCCGAACGCGATAGCATGGTTAAACCCATTGACTACCACCGTAGTCAATGGGTTTAACCATGCTGTCGCGCCTAATTATTCGATCACTGTTAATCACCATTAACATTGATCGAATAATTAGGCGCTCATTTACTTATACTGAATCCCAGATTTACAGTCCTGAGATTGCAAAAAAATTACCTCTGAAGAAACACAGTTTCATAGAACCCGTTGTAACAATGATATTTTCATTGAATGACGCTTAGGTTCCGGGAATCTACTAGATGCAAGCCGCACGGGACCGGTCAATGTGGCATTACATGGTGAAGGCCTATGTTCATCAGTGGACGTCTTTTGGCTGAAATGATGATGATGATGAACGCCAAGATACTTTTTCATAATTTTGAGACGAATGTTTTGAAACAAGTACCAATCATTGTTAAACTTTCTCTCAAATGTCTAATGTGTTTTTGCTTAGAAGCCTCACTAAATTAAAGCTTAATATTGTTTAGTCTTTTGCTTGTATTAAGTACAACAAATTAGTCTATTCGATCACTAATCTGTTGGATAAATAAACTTCTACTACTTGACTACATTGTGTCCACACAATTATTTTATTAAAAAAAATTGATTTTGAATAAAATAAAGATGGCATAATTATATTATTCCATTGCTTCATTTAATTAAGTTTATTGTAGTTGTTTTATGAAATAAGTTTATCTCGGCAATTCAGCAGCCGTATTGCATAAGTGCGGTGAGTTTAAACTCTATCCAACCGACCAAAAAAGATCAATCACATGCGAGATGAATGACGCGATGTGGATTTCCATTTTGTGTGATTGGTCGATTTGTTTGGTTGGATAGAGTTTAAACTCTTTGCGCACTTACGCAATAAGGCTGCAGGATTCGCTTAACTTAAACAAAAATGCTCAAGCTGTACTAACAAAAATCAATACGGTAATCGTCGATCTCTATGATACCTATTCCAATCAATGTATAATAATTATCCTCCTAATTAGAAAGCATTAAATGAAGAAGACTATGCTCAGAATTTATTCAAGTTATTAAAAAACAAAATTAACTTAATAGAAATAAGCAGAAATAATATTTCAATTATTTGGTATACATGTCCTATATCCCATGCATGGATTTGGCTAGTAATACTTTTACTAAATTTAAAAATCATTATTACTCATTTATTTTCGGTTTTTAGCATTTTAGAAAAATTAAGCTTTTTCAGAAAGACATGACGTTAGTAGTTGTTATTTCTTGGGAACAAATGCGAAGTTTAGTTAAATGTGCGCCCGATTATCCAGTCATTGAAAAGAGAGAGACACCATAGAAAATCTTATTATGTCTCGGCATAAACGTGTTTTTTTTATTGTACTAAGTCCAATCTCATACCAAATTTGTGCAATTAACAAAAATATGCTTGATATCTAACAAATGAGCCCAATTCCGATATTAATATCGGAATTCCGATATTGAGATCTAATATCGGAAATGAATATAGAAATTGAAAACCTTCCGATATTGCGTGCCCTAACCGATTTGTAATCATAATAATTTATTCATTTGCGAATATGGGTACAAAAGAAAAGATATTATAAACAAAAGTGTCCATTAGCCATATCCTACCATAAGGCATGCAAATTATAAATACACAGGTATCCTATAAAACTAGAATTTAACAGTGAAAATATATTACTTATGTATGGAGATAGTTTAACATTATATAAGTGTATCCTATAAATATTCAGTGACAGAGTAATATGCTTCTTTTAGTAACAGTGTTTTTAAATATATTTATATCACTTATCTCCAGAAGTGAATTTGGTAAATGGTTATATATGCGTGGAGCCATACATAATATACTTTTGTTTTATTACTTGGTAAACATACATTGAATCTGTATCTTTTGCTATTTAACTTATTAAAATATTTTGTATTCTTCCTAACGAACATTATTACCTCCAATATATATGTACATGGCAACATAAGAATATTTAATTTCAAAAATGATGGTCTGCAGCTGTCAGTTACTTTAATGCTATTTATGGCTCGTATACATTTCTTCTGGGCTTTAAACACTGCTTCTTTATAAGTAGAATTGCCACAAAAAATAACACAATACTTTAGAATAGGTGCAACATAGCCGTTGTAGACTGTAAGGAAGTGTTGACCGTTTGTTTAAGTTTAAACAATGCATAAGAAAATGTGTTAAATTTAGTGCATAATGTATGGATATGTTCTTTATAATTCAAATTATTATCTATCTGTATACCCAGAAATCTCGTAACGTCAACTCCTTGGATGCTATTATTTTGGTAATTTATGTTCATATTTGCTATTTTACTTCAATTAAATTTATTTATTCAGTAACAATTTACATTGCGTTCGAATATAATCCAACATGAAACATTAATTTACTTCTGAACTTAATCTACTTCTGAACGTCATGAAATTGGTTTTGTCGAGATTGATATGTAAATTGTTTGATCTTAACCAGTTTACAATGCTATCTAAAGTCATATTTATCTCAAGTTCCATTTGTGATTTATTATCTCCTGTGAAAAGTACTGTACTATTATCATCAAATAGGATTGTGTTGTATTTTGTTGCTTTTGGAACATCATTGATGTATATTTTAAAAAAGGGGCGGACCCAATGCACTTCCTTGTGGAACGCCAGATATAACCTGTCTACATGAGGATGAATAAGTTATCATTATTTTTACATACGGACATATCCTTCTTATTTGTGTTATTTGCGTTCTATTACTTAAGTAAGATTTAATCAGGTCATAAATGTTTCCTCTGACACCATGCGTATAATTTATTTAAGAGTATATTGTGATCCACATAATCGAAAGCTTCTTGTCAGGTCCATAAACAGTGCGCACGTTTGTTTACCTCGATCCATGTGGGTTAATATGTTGTGGAGAAAATTATATACTGATATATTCATTGTTTTATTTTTACGAAAACCAATCTGTTCTTTGCAAAGTAAATTGTTTCTTTCAAAGTAATTATAAATACCATCATGGGTCACTTTCTCGAATATGTTCAATATGACTGGTACAAGTGCTATTGGACGATAGCAGCTCACGTCATTTATATTATTTTTCTTGAATAAAGGTTTAATTATAGTTATATTTAACTTTTCTGGGTAGACTCCATTTGCTATACTTAAATTTATTATATGACTAAGTATAATTGATAACTTATCGGCCACGTGTTTTATGACTTTTGTTGATATATTATCATATCCAGTAAGTACTATTTGTATTTTTGTCTTTTTAGAAAATAGGAAAAGTAAAATGTATTAGGTGCTACGAAGTTCACCGCGTGGCATGGTTGAATAACCTTAATCTAATTCGACTCTGATCTATGCCGACTTCATCATCATCATCATATCAGCTGAAAGACGTCCACTGCTAGACAAAGGCCTCCACCAAGTGTCACCATATCGATCGGTCCTCTGCGTCTCGCAACCAGCGGATTTCCTTAATCAGGTCGTCAGTCTACCAAGAGACCTTTCAAAACGGGGGTATATGCCCCACCACGCAAGTGCTTATAAAAAGCGTGCCAATGCGTAGTTGCTCTTGATTGCCGCCAGGGGCGTGCTTGTGTTTTGTTTTGACGTCCGTACTATTGACCAAACCCGACATATTTATGTAAAAAGTGTTATTAAGAATATCCCTATGCATATTCAAACAAAGAACCACTTTTTGAAGTAATGGTCAATAAAAAGCCAACTTGAATGTGAAATCTATTTTGAAAAGAATATTTTGAAAATAATAAAAATTTCAAAAACAGCATCTTACGTTATACTTTTAAGGTCGAATTTTGCAAAGAAACGGCTAAGAAAAACAATCCTGGCTGCATGAATTCAAAACTTTTACCCAAAAACGTTTTAAGAACTCTCAATTCGACATTGAAAATAATACCTTAGGACCTTGTTTTAAAGTCTTCTTTGCTATGTGAGGGCTTTAAGTCAAAATAAGGCTTGCAGCTGGTTTGCTGAATCGTCACGTGCGTCCAGGAGTTCCGTGCTTGACATCAGCCATGTGGAAGATAAATCATGGATCCGAGCCGGAGCCACATGGACACAAATTTAATTTCACCGTCACTACAGTCTCGGTAGGTGCCTACAGGTTAACTTTTTAATAAAGCTGTGTTCAGATATTCTTGAAGCTGAAGTGAGTAGAAAAGAAAATAGGTTGCTACTATTTTTTTTATCTGACTTGTACGTACGGGTAAAAATATTCTTGTGTCGAAACTGGCTTAAAAACTCTCAAAAGATATAGGTAATACGTCCACTGGGTTGTAAACTTCAGTTAGATACAGGCAGTTACTATCTTACTGCTACTACTTTACAGAAATATAACTTATCCATCAAAATGACACATAGGCTACAATTTATAAATATATTGGGAGAAGTACCAATAACAAGCGAGTGGAGTCGGGCGCAGCAGCTAGTATGTTATAAACCGGTACTCAGCTGCACCAGGCTAGACTAAAATCCAACCCAACATAAATGGAAAGAAGTTAACTTAGTACGAGTAAGCCCGGTTATAAACCATTGCTAATCTACTGCAAACAGTGAGAAGCTGGATTAATATTTCCATTTACTTATGTAAATTAAATTAATCTTCTTGTCAATATTGGGTCCTACAAGGGGTCAACATCATTTGGTCGTATTGGCTAAGGTTTGTTACAGAAACTAAATAGTTACCCACGGTACAGATTCTAAATGGTTGGGTGAAATATCAATACAAATAGTCCTTAAAATTAATATTGACCATCTTAAAAAAAAAAAAATTGTTATTTAAAAACTGATATTCATAATAATAATAATGCCAATGTTTTAATTATATTTGTCATTTATACACTCATAAAAATCAAGTTGGGAAAAAGACAGAAAATTGTTTTTTTGCAAACATAAAAAAAAAACAACTCAAAATGATTTTATTTATAAACGTCGTGAAAAAAAAAACAAACCTATTGAACACATGAGATCGTGGCCAATCGGGAGCCTACCAATAACAAAATAAAAATTACATCACACCATAAAGTAAGTATTTAATGGTGGCAACTAGAAGATTTACCCGGCTCGTGATTTCGAACCTAGGCAGGCACTTTACTTTGTTTCATGTAATTCATTGGCATCATTTTTAACAAAAAGGTGATAAATAATGAAGGTGATAAATGGTGAAAATAATAAATATTTTCGTGATTTCGACATGTTCAGGAACCTACAAATCGAAGATATGTGACCACAATCTGCTTTAGGCTCGCATGGTGAATTACAGCCCACTCCCAGACCTGTATCCCAGCAGTGGGAACTTTATAGACTGATTATGCTTTAAATACGTAGGTTAAAAGTATATGTTTAGATATCTAATACCAACAGCATAACATTTGTTTTCATTACCTAAAGGGAAAAATTGGAAACGCACGACGGCTAGTTTATGTTGCTAGTAATTATTCTTCTCAGAGTTGATCAGGTACATAAACATAATAATATTATACAGGGTGGGCCAGAAAGGCGTACGATTTTAAAAACACTCTTGCGTTTGAAGCTTTAGAGAGGGGACTGCGCGGGTGGTGGGATTAAGTAGCTCGGTTCCCGGAAATTTAGTCGCGATGGATCACTTCACCGGAGCGCAACGTGCATTCTGCGTTAAACATTATTACAAAAATCGCGATTCGTGCGTTATTGTTCGGCGTTTATTTCGGCGTGAGTTTGGATTACATGACCTAAATCAGTGTCCGAAAGAAAGTGTGATTCGATCGTGGGTCAGAAAGTTCGAAGATACTGGTTCGACTCTCAAACAGAAGCCTGCGGGACGCCCAAGGTCAACAAGAACGGAAGACACAATTGAACAAGTTAGAGCTTCAGTTCAACGTAATCCTGCTCTATCGACTCGAAAGCGTTCAGCCGAACTTGTGGTATCCAGAACATCTTTGCGTCGCATTTTGTTGAAAGATCTGAAATTGCACCCGTATAAAATTCAACTTGTGCAGGAATTACAGCCAAATGATCCAATTTTACGACGATGTTTGCTGGGAAACTGATATCGCGCCGAGGTGACATTGCATGGCCTCCTAGAAGTCCGGATCTAACGCCACTGGACTTTTTTTTGTGGGGATACCTAAAAAGTAGAGTCTACTCCAATAACCCAGCCACGATTAACCAGTTGAAGACCAATATCCGGGAAGAAATGGCAGCTATTCCCCGTGCAATGTGCCAGCGAGTTTTTACCAATTTGAGGTTCAGATTCGAAGAATGTTTGCAGCGGGATGGTGCACACCTGGATGACGTTATTTTTAAGAAATGAATATCCCAGATGTAAATTTTTATAAAAATAAAAATTTGTATGTGAATTGTACAAAGTTTTTTTTTAATCATTTTTTCAAATTCGCATATCTTTCTGGCCCACCCTGTATATGATAAATGATTTTATTTCTCTAAGTTAGTTTGTAAAAACACTTTTACATGTCGATCAATATACTATTAAAATGCGATATTTGTATCATCATTTCAGCCGAAAGACGTCCACTGCTGGACACAGGCTTCCCCCAGGCGTCGCGATACTATCTTCTCGTCCAATTTATCGCAGTGTCTTAAGACAAAAGTCTATGACCAGTGTATGATCACTGGCCATACACTGGTCATAGACTTTTGTCTTAAGACACTGCGATAAATTGGACGAGAAGATACCACGCAACTTCCCGAACGCCGCCCAGCCGAGTCGGATTCGACGGTTGACCTCTTTCTCGAAATTGGACCTACCCAACCAGACCGTTTGTCCCAGGTAGACATAATCGTCTACAACTTCGAGTGTAGAGTCTCCGACCTTGATCAGAGTGGGTGCAACATGGGCATTCATCATGACCTTGGTTTTGTCCATGTTCATTTTAAGACCCACTCTTTCGGAAGCTCTACTGAGGTCATCCAGCATTTTCCTGAGGCTCGTCATGGTCTCAGCCATGACCACTATGTCATCGGCAAACCGAAGGTGATTGATGTATTCGCCATTAATAAATAAATAATAATAAATAAATAAATAAAATTTATTTAAAATCATTAGGTAATAAAACAATAATTACAATATTTGCTTAAATTTATGTCAAGTTCACATGTGTTATTTTTATTTTATTTGTAATTTGAAATTTGATTTTTATTTGATTGTAACTTGATTTTACTTGATTTAATTTGGTTTTAGTTTTATACTAAATTTCATTGATTCTGTTTAATTAAATTTAATTTGTTTTAGCTATTTATCTTGCTCCCAAAATACAGGCTTAGGCCTAGTTTGGGAGTTAGCATTATCATGTTACGTGTTACCTTTGTGTCAAATAAACATTTTTATTTTATTATTTATGTTATGTGCCTGAACAAGGTAATCCTGTGTTTCAGGTGAAAAGAGTACATATTTTTTTCTAAATTATCACTGAAAATAAAATATAAGGTAGTCTGAGGTAATTTTTTAAGGGTGTAAATAATATAATAAAATTCTTATTTTCTAACATCTTAGATACTAAAATATAAAAATACGTAAAAAACGCACAATACCTATTTTAGTATAAGTAATAACTTCTCTGTGTCTTCATAGGACATACATTGTAGAATTTCTTTGAGAATTTTCTTACAGTTACAATAATTTAGGGAATAAATGTTTGCTGTTACGTTTAGTCTATTGGAGAGTAGTGGTAGTGGTCCGAGGAACAGGTAAAATTTGTCTGTGAATGCATGTTTCGTACTTTTTTGAAGGCAAACTACATCTCTCCGTCTTTTTTTATTATATTCATTGCGATAGGGGAGGGCTGCGTGTTGTTTTAATACGATGCTTATTATGAACAATTGTCGAACTGTTAGTATTTCACAAGATTTATAGAGGAGGTTAGTGGGAAATAGGAACGGGCGGAAAGTAAACACCTTGAGGGTCGCTCTCTGCGCTCTCTCGATGGGTAGTAACAAAGTTTTGCCAACTCCACCCCATGAGGTAATGCAGTAAATCAAAATTTACTGACTAGAGCAAAGTAATAAGTCGTGGGTCTGCAATATATCGTAGCTTTTTAAATACGAAAATTAGCTTACGAATTCTATTATTTAAAGCTTCTATGTGCTGTTTAAAGGAAATGGTTTCATCTATGATGATACCCAGGTATTTTATTTTATTTGCCATATTGATATTGGGACACCCACACTGGCTATCGGTAGAGCCCGCACAACAATGAGCATACAACGTTGGGGCAATATTAGTTGTCTGTTTGCGCATCGAAAACCTAATGTAGTTAGTCTTATCTGCATTTAGTATTAGTGAGTTATGTTAAAGCCAATTATTTACAATATTGAATCCATGTTGCGCAAGTTTGTATACTTCATTTTCTGATTCAGCCGAAAAACTAGAGCCGTGTTGTCAGCGTAAGATACAATTATGCTGTGTTCTAGCTTTATATTACAAAGGTCATTTATGTATATCAAAAACAGAGTAGGCCCTAAAACACTTCCCTAGGGAACGCCAAATGACGTGTTTTCTTATCGGCGCTGAGATCATTGCCAATCTTTACGCATTGGGTACGATCTTCCAAATAACTTTTAAAGTGTTTCAGCTGGGTTCCTCTTACACCAATGGTCTCAAGCTTGTGTAACAGGGTGGGAATGGAAACTGTATCAAAAGCTTTGGCGAGGTCCAGGAAAATGCCTACTGTGTGGTTACCCTTGTCAAGTTCTTGTGCTAGATAGTCAGTCAGATGAAGTACGGCATCGGCGGTTGAGACTTTAGGCCTAAATCCAAACTGGCGCTTTGATAAAATTTATTTATCCTCCAGATATCTGAACAATCTTTTATTGATAATTTTTTCTAATATTTTAGACATACAAGGCAATAAAGAAATAGGTTTATAATTTGTCACTTGTTCTTTATTGCCAGAGAGATAGAGTTGAGATAGGGAGAACTACTGCTTTTTTTAGGCATTCGGGAAAAATACCTGAAGATAAACAAATGCGGAAAATATAAGTCAGTGGTGGTACTAAAATATACTTGAATTGCTTAATAATTCTTGTTCAATGTTAACCTTTGAACATCGAATCAGCACTTGCCCCGGCGACGACTACACGAGCGGCCTAGTTAAAATAATGACTGAGTTGCATCTTACACGCATGAAACACATACAACTTTGTATAATAGTGTGTATTAAGTTAAATTAGTATATAAGCTGTACATCTTGTAAAATAAACCAGATTTGAATTTTATATTCTTGTCTCATTACCCCTCACTGTGGCCAAGACACCTTTAGCCATCTCTGATCAGTCTCGTGAGTCTGCGAGCTGGCAGTGAGTTTATCCTTCCCGAACCTGGACATCCTGTCTACTATCCGTCTGTAACCTTAGGTCGCATGGTGCAGACATCCTGAACTTATTTATATATTTATATATCACTACTAGGTATATGGTAGGTTAGGGCTGTAGGGCTTATAGGGATTATAGTCGTAGGGACTGTTAGGCTTATAGGTTCAGTAGGCGCGTGACGTATCATATCCCTACATGTACTAACGCACCCTCAACAGTATTGCGACCTCACGTGACATCTGTTTGGAGTGGTTAGACATTTTGGTCCTTCGAGCATTTGAAATTTCTTTCAATCACGCGGTCCCCTTATTACTGTAGGAATTGACTTTGACAGACTTGACTATTGAGTTAGGTAGATAGGGCCGTTAGAGAAGTGGGAAAGAAGAGCACTATGGAGATACAGGAAGTTAACGAACTAATCAGGAGCCAGGAAGCGGATTACAGTGAGATCAAAAGGATAGTCTCAAACCTGAAAAAGGACTCGCCCACAAGGAAAACGGAAAAATACCTCAACGAACGGGAGAAAATATTAGACCAGGTTTTCCAGCGAGTTCAAGAAAACCACTTGAAACTACAAGATCAAGAGATCTTGTCAACTCATAAGTACATTACTACAAACTACTTTGGTAACATTAAGAAATGTTACGACGAAGGAATCAACTACCTCAGAAAATGTGAGGAAAGACTACAACACGTACAAAGTATTTATGAACCACGACTTCTAGACGAAGATGAAGACAAGGGGGTTGTCAGTAGCCCAAAACTGTTTATACAACTGTTCCGAATGTCACAGATATCCAAGAAAATATCTCAGGCTAAGGAATCCATTACTCAGGATAAGCCAATATGGCATTTACAAACACTATTACAAACCTTACAAAAACAATGGCTAGAAATTGAAGAGACGCACATCGAATTACTGATGGCTGAAAGCACACTGGACAATAGCTATTTCAAGGATAATTGCTTCGAGAATACACAGACAGATTATGACATTATCATAAATTTGTTAGAAGCAAGAATAATCCAAAACTCGGGTGAAAAAGCTATGTCGACAAAATCGTCAGTAAAACTTCCACGAATAAATATTCCCATATTTGCGGGGAACTATGACTCTTGGTACACATTCCAAGATTTATTTAGAAAAATAATTCACGAAGATAACTCAATTTCTTCTACAGAGAAAATGCAGTATCTTAAAACACACGTAAAAGGCGACGCAGCAAGATTAATACGTCACTTAACAATTAGCGAAATAAATTACGAAACAGCTTGGAAATTGCTTACGCAGAGATATGAAGACGAGCGCATGATTGCTACTAAGTTTATTGACAAATTATTAGATTTACCTAAAATGCAACGAGCAAACGCGGTACAATTACGAGACATGCACGACACTATAAATGAATGTCTTGAGGCACTGAAAAATCAAGGCATAAATACACCATCTTGGGGCCCTCTATTGATAAGAATAGTCAGTAGAAAATGGGACGAGGAAACAAATACCAAGTATGAAGACCAATTACAAAACAGGAATAAATTACAATCCTTCGACGAGATGATGAAATTCATGGAAAACCGTTTCAGTTGTCTTAAGTCATTTGACGGGTCGTTATCACATACTAATGGTCAACAATCACGTAATAAACAAACATCGGAAAAATATAAACGCTGTTGGCATTGTCAAAGTATGGATCATAGTATTCATTCTTGCCCTAGTTTCAAAGAGTTATGCGTCAGCGACCGATACAAAGCCGTCACGGAAAAAAGAATGTGCAAGCGTTGCTTAAATCACGATGATCGGAAACAGTGTGTGAGTGCAGTTTACAAACAATGCGATATTTGTCAACATAAGGGGCACAACACATTATTACACCAATCTAAACCGTTTCAAAATAGTAATAACGCCAAAAAATACACAACAAAAAATGTAGGAATAGAGAAGCCTCAAAATATAACAACGTCGAATTTATCGGCAACAAATACCAACACTAAAAATACAACTTTACTCGCTACCGCTATAGTAAAAACTACCTCTTATGACGGGATGCCGCAGTTGTTGAGAGTGTTATGTGATCAAGGATCAGAAGCTTCATTTTGCACTGAAGAAGTGGCACAACTGCTGGCTTACCCACGTCAAAAAATCCGAGCCGAAATAAAAGGAATCGGAGATGAAAAACCAAAAACATCAAACCATACAATCAACATTACTTTACAACCAAGGTACTCTAGCGATTATAAACTGCCAGTAACGCTAATAATACTACCAAAACTAACAAGTTCATTACCAAGGCATGACTTAAAACAATTACAAGAAAAAATCTTGGATAATGCGCTGATAGCTGACCCAACTTATTATAAAAAGGGACCAATTGATATAATATTAGGTGCCCAAGACCATAGCAAAATACTACTACATGGTTTCGAAAGACTACGGGACGGAATTATCGCTCAAAACACACAGTTAGGGTGGATTTTATCCGGATTTTATCCCGATGACACGAATAGTGGAGCCAAAATACTGAGTATGGTGGCTTGCACTGAAGAGGTACGACAACTTACGAAATTTTGGGAATTAGAAGAAATTCCACAAAACTACAAACTCACACAGGACGACCAGGCCTGTGAAAACTACTATAAAGAAACAACGATAAGAAACCTAGATGGAACATACACGGTACGACTTCCGTTTAAGGATACAAACTTAAACTTAAACATAAACGGCGAATCGCGCAAAAAGGCCGCTGCTCGCCTCTTACAACTAGAACGACAGTTCGCAAAAAATGAAAATTTACGACACCAATACATTGAATTTATGAACGAATATTTACGTATGGGTCATATGAGAAAAGTAGATACAAAAAACTACAACTTAGGAAAATACTACATACCACATCAGGCAGTAATTAAGGAAGACTCACTTACTACAAAGTTACGCGTGGTTTTTGATGCGAGCAGCAAAAGCAGCACAAAAATAAGCCTTAACGACAATATGTATAAAGGTCCACGACTACAACAAGATTTATCCACTATACTGCTACGATGGCGAAAACATAAGTTTGCCTTCATGGCGGATATTATGAAAATGTACAGGTTCATAAAAATTAATGATTTAGACTTCGCACATCAAAGAATATTATGGAGACTTTCTCCCAAACAAGCAATTAGTGAATATGAACTTACAACAGTTACATACGGTACAACTAGCGCACCTTATCTTGCGGTACGAACACTACAACAACTTGCCATAGACGAAAAAGATAATTACCCAATGGCGAGTCAAGCTACATTACAAGATTTCTACGTGGATGATATTTTGTCTGGAGATTCCCAGGAAAGCACAGCTAAAGAACTTCAAAGTCAGCTAATATCCATGTTAAACAAGGGTGGCTTTAAACTTAGAAAATGGTCGTCAAACAGTTCAGAGCTCCTCGAAAATATACCTGCGGAAGACAAAGACGATCAACTACTCAAGCTACCATTAGACGAGTCCAGGAAGTCATTAGGCATTTCATGGTCACCACGGGAAGACAGTTTTTATTTTCAAATAACTATAATGGAAAAAGAAAAACCAACAAAAAGATGGATTATGTCAGAAGTAGCGAAAATATTCGATCCCCTGGGTTGGTTAGCACCAATTATAATTAAATTGAAGCTGCTTATACAAGAACTGTGGACTAACGAGATAGGATGGGATCAACCTGTTGATAACATACTCCAGAAAAAATGGATTGAAGTACAAAAACACCTTAAAAGTATAGAAAAAATAAAAATTCCGCGGTGGTGTCACATAACTGATAGCACAGAGAATGAACTATATGGTTTCAGCGACGCGTCCGAGAAAGCTTACGGAGCGGTCGTATATAGCCGTGTAAAAATCAATAACAACTACTACATTACATTATTACAAGCAAAATCAAAAGTGGCACCGAAGAAACAAAAGACTACTCTACCTCGTCTCGAGTTATGTGCAGCACTCCTACTAGCCAGTTTGATCGAAAAAGTTAAAGAAGCGCTCAATTGTAAGAATATCACGATATCTTGTTGGACGGATTCCATGATCACCTTAGGCTGGATAAGAGGAGAGCCTGGACGCTGGCAAACTTTCGTAGCTAATCGGGTATCACAAATTAGACAACTTGTACCGAACGCAGAGTGGAACCATGTAATATCTACTGATAACCCAGCTGATATCATTTCAAGAGGCCTTGAGCCGGAAAAACTTGTTAACTATTCCTTATGGTGGAATGGTCCACTATGGTTAAAAACCGATCAGATACCCACCACGAGACGTATGCCACAGCCGACTGAGGAAATCAAAAAGTGTCACACAGTTACAAGTGTTACAACTGAGATAGAAAAGAACGATCTCTGGAATAGATTTTCCAGTTTAAATAAAATGTTAAGGGTGTTATCTTACTGCTATAGATTTGCAAACAAGCAAACAATAAATAAACCAATTTCTTGCGTTGAATTAAAAAAGGTAACAAAACGAATAATTCTGAAAATACAACAACAGGAATTCGAAGAAGAATTGAAAACTATACAAAGAGGACAGCCTATGAAGAAAAATAAAAAGCTATCCACTTTAGATCCATTTATAGACGAGGATGGATTACTAAGAGTTGGAGGCAGGTTACAAAACTCTGGATTGCCTTACAACCAGAAACATCCAATACTGTTACCATACAACCATCATGTAACGTCACTAATTATACAAGACGCACATTTAAAAACGTTGCATGGAGGCAACAAATTAACATTAGCATATTTACGACAAACATACTGGATCATTAATGGAAAAAGAAAAGTGAAGAGCGTCATTAACAAATGTGTGAAGTGCATACGATACAAAGCAGACACAAACTCGCAAAAAATGGGAATCCTACCAAAAGTACGAGTGACGGAATCATATCCATTCAGTCATACTGGAGTGGATTATGCAGGTCCAATACAAACCAGAACTATGAAAGGAAGAGGTCACAAGTCTTACAAGTCATACATTGCTGTCTTTGTATGCCTAGCAACAAAAGCAATACACCTAGAATTGGTGGGAGATTTGACAACAGAAACATTTATCGCTGCGCTACGCAGATTCATGGCACGTAGAGGTCATGTGTCACACATGTATAGTGACAATGCAACAAATTTCGTAGGTGCAGCCAACTTCTTACATCAAGAAATATTACAAATCACGCAATCGCCGCAATTCCAAAGCGCAATAACAAACATAGGAACTGAGTGGCATTTTATTCCTCCGTCATCTCCACATTTCGGTGGCATTTGGGAAGCTGGCGTAAAGTCAGTGAAACATCATTTACGACGAGTAATCGGAGATACGACTCTAACATACGAGGAAATGACCACCTTACTACACCAAATTGAAGCGTGTTTGAATTCAAGACCATTGTGTGCGCAAACCGAAGATGTTAATGACAACACTATACTAACTCCAAGTCATTTTCTTATTGGCCGAGAAGCAGTAGGAACACCAGATCCGATGGAAAACATTAATACTGAATTAATGAATAGATGGAAACAGATACAAAAGATGAAAAAAGATTTTTGGAACAGTTGGACAAAAGACTATCTACATCAACTTCAGCAAAGATACAAGTGGAAACAAGCACATGAAAATGCTAAAATTGGAACTGTAATACTAGTAAAAGATGACAATGTAAAACCAAGTAAATGGCCGTTGGCAAAAATCACAGAAGTCCACCCGGGAAATGATGGGGTAGTTAGAGTGGTAACAATTAAAAAATCAACAGGAGCTGAACAGAAGAGATCAATTCATACATTGATCCCGCTCCCTGTAAACGAAAACAAAGAAATTGGTACAACGAGTAAAGACATACAAACGGCTACACAATGTAACATATCAACAGCTACCACAAACAGAAGAGGTATACGATCACCGAAAAATTGGATAAAGGATTTACTATTACAAACAATACTTGTTTTATTAATTGGCACCGTATCAAGTACGCCTACATACACATTAAAAAATATAGATCCAGGATTGTATGTGGAAAAAATAGGAACTGCAACTATCAATCGAGGAATGTTTAGAATTGAAACAGACTACGAGAGAGAAAGTTTAGAACTAGACCAAGGAAAGATTGAAAAAATAACGTCACAATTCCAACAATTTTGCATAAATACGCAAAAAATCATGTACGAAACGCATTGCAACGAATTTTATCACCATTTAAACGAAGAAAAAACAAAGTTTAAGACAACAAAAGGATACCTAACAGAAATAAGAAATAATAGGAAGAAAAGAGGTGTATTAGGTCAACTCTTAACATCGGTGTTTGGAGTTAATGACGAAGTATACAGAGACATAGATACATTAAATAACAACCAGCAGAAACTTATTGATGCTGCCAACCATCAAACAAAAATAATGATATCTACAATCACAGCTGTAAACCAAACTGAAG
Organism: Orthosia cruda; assembly: GCA_964057195.1. Lineage (NCBI taxonomy): Eukaryota > Metazoa > Arthropoda > Insecta > Lepidoptera > Noctuidae > Orthosia > Orthosia cruda. The sequence goes on along the minus strand of OZ059840.1, from coordinate 27,177,293 downwards.
AGCAAATCAAAAAAAAGCTAGATAAATTCCAAGCAAAACTAAATGAAGCAATATCATTTATGAATCAGAACAATGTTTGGTATAAAAAGATTGACAACAACCACGTTAAAATACAAGTAATGCAAGCCTATGAGTTAGCAAACAATTTCATCAATGAAATAATGGATTACTATACAGGTTTACTTGAAATTTATTTACAAAAAGCAAGTGTATATAGCATATTAACACCAACACATGTCAGCAACATAATAAAAACGGCTAATCAAAAGTTACCATCAAACTTAAAAATCATTCAGGATCAAATAATACAGACTGAGATGAATGTAAATACTACTCACATAAGAGTATATGCTCACTTTCCAATACACGACGTAACAAAGTATACACTCATACATGTCACGCCTATTCCAGAGAGGAAAACTGATGGATCGTTCGAGTGCTTCTCTATTCAGCAGACTTTCATGGGGTTCGACTACAACAACGAGCGTTACTTTGAACTGAGTCAAGAAGAATTTAAAGATTGTCTTCATAGCAATACAGAATTTGTCTGCTATCCTGTAGCTGTCAAGAACATGCAATTAAATAAAAATTGCATAGTTGATCAACTTTTTAGAACTGAGAACTACACACAAACTCAATGCACGTCAGAAATCTACAAAATGTCGACAGATATTGTATGGAAGCAATTATTCATGCAAAACACTTGGCTCTTCGTAACGACAAAACCAGTAGCCATATCGATTGTGTGTGACGGACAAAGACAAGAAATAACGATTCACGATGTTGGAGTTCTACATATCGCCGAGAATTGCGTTATTAAAACACTTAAAAACATACTTGCTGCAAAAAGAACAAAGACTGTGACAGTGCTAGCTTCTTATTCTAAAACAACGAATTTCTCCATTAATACGCAGATTTTACAAACAAACATTAAAGATATATCGAAAGAAGAAGTAGTGTTAGACAGGACAAAAGGAATTTTTGACCATTTAGTCACATCTGAAACTAGCTTACAGACTCAACTAGATAACACAATTTGGAAACAGTTACAGTCTCATACATACATAGCTAGCATCAGTACTTCACTCATAATCATAACTTTAGCATTTGTTTTAATTTATTTTGGTCCACAGGTGTTGAATCGACTTAGAGCCGTCATTACTGCGAGAAGAAACACTGCGCCACCTACTCAATTGCCCTCGATCGTCAGCAACATACCACACACGCAACTAACAGAGCAGCCGTACGGCATACCACGCAGGGTGCCCACTCAAGCACAGCAAACTGGAGAAGGCCAGGCCAGACCATACGAAACCATTGAGCTGTACCAACTACGGTCCTGTCCCTGAGGAGTCGCCAGAATGTTCAATGTTAACCTTTGAACATCGAATCAGCACTTGGCCCGGCGACGACTACACGAGCGGCCTAGTTAAAATAATGACTGAGTTGCATCTTACACGCATGAAACACATACAACTTTGTATAATAGTGTGTATTAAGTTAAATTAGTATATAAGCTGTACATCTTGTAAAATAAACCAGATTTGAATTTTATATTCTTGTCTCATTACCCCTCACTGTGGCCAAGACACCTTTAGCCATCTCTGATCAGTCTCGTGAGTCTGCGAGCTGGCAGTGAGTTTATCCTTCCCGAACCTGGACATCCTGTCTACTATCCGTCTGTAACCTTAGGTCGCATGGTGCAGACATCCTGAACTTATTTATATATTTATATATCACTACTAGGTATATGGTAGGTTAGGGCTGTAGGGCTTATAGGGATTATAGTCGTAGGGACTGTTAGGCTTATAGGTTCAGTAGGCGCGTGACGTATCATATCCCTACATGTACTAACGCACCCTCAACAGTATTGCGACCTCACGTGACATCTGTTTGGAGTGGTTAGACAATTCTATTGGATATGTTATCACAACCAACTGCACAGTCGTCTTTCAAAGTCGTTATTATGCTTTCTACCTCAGTCTCATCAGTATCCAGCAGCCCAAAGATGTTAAAGTGGTGATACACATAAAAGGAGTGCCTGTTAGATAATGTGATTGACCCCGAACTTTTTCTGCCAGACACTTTCCAACATTAACAAAGAAATTATTCGCTGTGTTAGCAGATGTCAGGTGTGACGAATGTGCTTGTAATAAACCCGATGATGATTCATTTTGTTTTGACGTATATGTTGCATTTTTAATATATTTCCAGACCTTTTTACTATTTGTGCCAGCCTTTTCCAGTTCAATTCTATCGTAGCTGCATTTAACTTTTCGCAGAAGATCATTGCGAAAATTCCTGTATCTTTTGTACGACAATTTAAATATTACATTATTTGGATTAGATTTTGCTTTCAAATGCAGTTTATCTCTATGTTTCATACAGCGAATAAGCCCTGGCGTGTTCCATGGTTTTAAGTTGTGATTTTTATTGTTCAACTGCGATAAAACTGTGTTTTCCTGAATTGCATGTCGAACATTTTCTATTACATACAACAAACAAAACTGCGGGTCAGCGGAATTGTAGACTGGCTCAAAATCGATGACACGCAAATCTTCTTCAAGTTTATCAAAATTTAATTTAGAAATTGTTCGATTGTTTAATTTAGGGAATTCACAATTAGGGGTTAGTAGGGCAGTATTATGATCGGTTATTGTTGAATTAACAACAAATGCAAGTGAGGGAAAAATCGATTTAAGCATGATATGGTCTAAACAAGATCCACTGTGATGTGTAGGAAAGCTGTGTGCGGGGAGCAGGCCATGAAAGGCGCATACATTGAGATAGTCCTGAGCAGGTGCATTAGCACTACTTGAAAGAATATTGATATTAATATCGCCAATTAAAATAGTGTTTTTGAAGGATGATAGGCTTTGCAAGATGTCGTTCAGAGAGTCATTAAAACTGGTGGTATTTTTAAAAGAGGGCGGTCGATATAGCGCTAGACTATCACTCCATCGTTTTGATTATAACTTATATTACTTCTATACATATTATAGCCCGGAATTAGTGGGATGTTATATTGCTTTGCAAGCTAGCATTCAGTTAAAACAATAATGTCACAATCTATTTTTAGCCGTTGCTGAAATGTACTAAAGCTATCAAAATTCTTAAAAATACTGCGAATATTTTGTGTTAGTATGATTAACGGATTTTTGTAGCCGGATAGATATCGTTTGCAGTTTTCAGCTTCACAAATCTTAGACTCGGACACAGAGAAATTATTTAGATCATCAATTGAATTATTAATCATATATAATATGACAGCAGAATAACAAAATAAAGTTTATAAATCATATAAAACGTAAAAAAGAAAGAAACGAAAAATAAAACTAAAAATAACTAATTTACGGCGCTCTTAGGCGCCTCCATAATCGATGGAATTGATGTACCTTTTTTCAGCCATTTGTTTCGCGGGGTAGTCAGAACCTGTGTTGTGTTTGTCGGGCTTTTTGTAATGCAAGCAAGTAGCGCATTTTGGATCATGTGCCTTCTTTGGACATTCTTTTATAGAGTGACCTTGATCGCTACAGTGTCCATAGGTGTAGGATGCCTGCCGAAATGACTTGGCAGCATGTCTATACTGCTGGGACTTATAACACCGTGTGACCAGAGTAAAATCTCTAACAGGGGATGTTGACCAATTCACAAACACGCGGTCTTTTGACATCAGGGCTTTGCGTATGACTGCAGACACTTCTACAACATAGTTACAGGTCTCAGCGTCCTTCTTACCTGACTTGTGCCTCAACTTAATTGAGGTCAATAACGTCTCAAGGCTGCTGTCCTGCAGTTTCTCGGCCAGATTTTGATGGTACAGACAAGTGAAAACCTCTTTTTCTGGCATGGATATCGGCACTCCTATAATAACCACCCTAGGCTTCCTTTTATAAGGCTCGTCGACTATTAGGCCCGACTTCGTTAGCTGCACCGATTGTCTCAGCTTCTCGATGTCGTCCTTCGTCTCAGTGCTGATAATAACACCCCCGTTCCTCATCTTGTGCAGGCTTCTCACGTGGAGCTTCATCTGTTCTGGATGGATAACTTTTTGGACAAGAGATTTTGTCTCATCGCTGGTCTTCAATTTGTCATTAGGATAGATGGCCACAGAACTTAAATTTATTGGCTGTATAAAATTGTTGGCTCCTTTTTTTACCATGTCCGAAAAAGAAGTTCCCTGAGCAGGCCTCATAAATTCTCCGATACTCTGCTTAAGGTTCTGTAGTTGCTTCGATAGGTCAAGTTGCTTCTCAAGGCTTTGCATAGCATGGTGGTATTGTACAGCTCTCGCTTTAATGGAATGGTAGTGTACGGCCATTTGCGATGTGCCGTGACATACTTTACGGCATAAGGCATCTATACGTAGCTCCTGTTCCGTATTAATTTTACCGTCGGCTACAATAGTGCACACCTCCTTCAGTTTCTGCTCGATGGTCACCATCCAGTTCTGAATTTCTGGCTTCGAGTTCATTTCAAGGGCATCATTTGTTTTTTGTTGAGACTCCTGACTGCCTCTCAGGAGTCTCAACAAAAAACAAATGATGCCCTTGAACGGCTTCGGAAACGGCTGCGGGTACGGCTGCTGGTACGGGTGTAGTGGGTGGAGAGCGAGCACACCTGCTACTCCGGCTGAACCAACTACCTTCCATTGTGATTGAATGTTTTTTCTTAAATTATCGATCACGGGTCATTTCCACAATTTCCACACTTTACACATACCTAATGAATAGTACAGTTTGCGTTATTTGTAAAAGTAGGTCACGATTTCGCAAGTAATTATTTGTTTATTATAATAATTGTTTGATACGTCCGTTCATTATGATGACAAAAATGTATCAACGTTGATGCCAAGCCCCCACCAGTCCAGGACCTTGAAGACATCCTCCAGCGCAGCAGTGAACAGTTTCGGAGAAATGACGTCTCCCTGTCTCACGCCGCGCTCTAGAAGGATTGGTTTCGAGATCTGATCGTGAAGACGGACTGACATGGTGGCGTTTTTGTACAAACACTTCAACACCTCAATGTACCGGTAGTTGATCTGGCACCGTTAGAGAGAATGCAGTACAGCCCAAGTCTCGATCGAATCGAAGGCTTTCTCGTAGTCCACAAACGCTAAACAGAGAGGCAGGTTATACTCTTCTGTCTTCTGTTTAACCTGCCGCAGCGTATGTATGTGGTCTACAGTGCTAAAGCCTTTTCGGAATCCGGCTTGTTCGGGGGGCTGGAAATCGTCAAATCTGCGCGCGAGTCGATTCGTGATGACTCTTGAAAACAACTTGTAGACATGGCTAAGAAGTGATATGGGTCTATAGTTCTTCAGCCAGGCATTGTCGCCCTTCTTGAAGAAGAGTACCACCACACCCCTGCACCATGCCTGTGGCGTTTTTCCCTCGAGTATGACAGAATCAAACAGCTTCTGAAGGGCCTTAAGGACCGGTCTTCCACCCGCCTTCACGAGTTCGGCCGTAATTCCGTCATCACCCGGCGCATTGAGCTGTTTCAGAGCCATCCTAATTGCATGAGTCCTTTTCGGGCTTATTTGCTTGTATGTACCTATGGCCACAATTTAACTAATCACGTTATGTATTGGAGAGAAACGTAAACGAAATTCCAGCAAGCACGTAGTTTGATCTACACGAACGGACGGTAATTCTCACTGTATTTCTCCCTAAGTTTTGTCACTAATTCACAACTCAATCCTTACTCGATCTCCTGTCCGATTCTCCCTTGTTCGCCCCAAAAACTAGTGCTTAATGTTACGTCAATTTGACATCAGATGTCAACTTGACAGATTCTGTCAGAGTCATTCGAAACCATAGCTTTAAAACGAAATCTTTGGCAGTGCATATATTGTTTTTTTTTTGTTGATATATATATCAACAAAAAAAAAAAACAATATATTATATTATTTATTTATATATACAATATATAAATGTTCTTGAAAACGGCTTTAATGGTTTCGATAAAATTTGTAATATAGGAGATTTCGGGATCGGGCAAAATTGATATAGCTAGGACTCATATCTGCAAGAAAATCGGTCTAAAAAAAAAAATCTCTCCAATTTCACCCGAGCAGAGCTCGGTCACTCAGGTACTGTGTGATAATATCACATATTGTGCAAGATATAATATTGCTTCGACGTAATAAAATATAGAGGTTAATAATTTTGTTCAAGAACCCTTCACGTCAAAGATTGGATTCAGTAACTTCATCTAGATAATATATGACCATAATATCACCAAGAAACCTTTATTATAAAGAACTTGCTGAAGTTTAACGTATTGATTCTTTTCGAAAGTGGAGTGGTAGGTTGCTCTGACAGAATGAAGTCTAACAGATTTTGTAAATTCCATGAACGGTTCTTTGACTTTGACGTACATAGATCTTAGTTCTGATTACTTAGAAAAAGTAAAGACATGGGTTCTACTAAAATTCGAGAGACACTTTGTTTGAAAACTGACATAATCAAAACATGAAAACACATAATAAATCTGTAGAAAAATCTTTTTGTACATCGAAAATATTTCCGAATAAAACTTGCCAGGTTGTTAAAGGATAACCAGCAGAAGTTAAGTTACGTCAACGCACAAGACGCATTAGTTCAATAGTCATTATTTTACGCAATTCCAAAAAAAAAAACCGGTTGTAAATATAGATTGTTAATTTATGTCAACGGCTCAATGGATTATTTCATTATAATTTTATTCATTTCTGAGAATCAACACTAGTATGCGAGATTATGTTTTATTTACTTAGTCTTCTTTTCGTGTGAGGTGTGGCCACCTCTGGTGTAAGAGTTAATTAAGCCGCCTCTGGGAAACCCCACAGGCCTCTGATTTGGCTATTTCAGACTTATACACCGTGAAATTTAAATGGTTGTTTTCCCGCAGCGAAATGGTTTTTTCTATGTAATACAATCGTTTCGTAGTTATGTAAAATATTAGAAACAAAAACTGGCATATTTAACATTGTGAAAAACTTAACTCGAAAGCGATCACGAACCAATAGTAATACCTCCCGATATCTACGGCCGAACGACAGCGGGGCGTTGACCCGGGTGCTAAGTAGGTCAGGATCACTGTCAAAAGGATTAGGTTCGAAGGCGGCTCCGTTTGATAACGTTGCGCGCGCGGGCTAGTTTATGCCGTATTACTACACGCGAGAGCTTATTTTACTTTAAACATTTAATAAATCGGTATTTGCTTTGTCGGCTTAGCGGTGGTATTGTTCCTTGCAAACTATTTTATGACGTATCACTACGTGCGAGAGTTTATTTTGGTTTGAACATTATCTTGTGCATCGTTTTTCTTTGCCGGTGGTGACGCGAGTAGTACCTAGTACCTACAAGTTACTATTGTAACTCACGTTTTCGAGTTGATGAATATTTTTTAAATTATTTTAAAACAAAAACATCGTTATTTTTTTACTTTAACTCTATGCTTCGAAAGTACTCCTTAAGGCAAGTCGTTCTGCCGCGGGAAAACAACCAATTAAATTTCACGGTGTATTATAACTATATAAGTCCAGATTCCCTCACGATGTTTTCCTTCACCGTTGCCTGTGATGTCCAAGATAAACTTAGAAAGTACATATAACTTTGAAAAAGTCACATTGGTACTTGCCCGGATTCGAATCTACGACCTCAAGCACGACAGGCGAGGTCTTAGCCACTGGGCCACCACGACACTTAGTGTATACTTACTTGTATTTACTTAGTGTGATGTAAACAATCCGTGATTGTGGATAGGATATTTTTTTTGATATCCTTACTAATTCAATAATCAACAACTATTTATTTGCAACAAAATTGTCAATGATTGAAAACGTTACGAAACGTTAAATTGACGCTAAACGCTATCGATTGAACATACAAAACCAGTCTTTAAAAAACACTGTTTATTGATATAACCTTGCTCTTTCAAAGTAAAACCCCGTGTTTGCCTGAAAAAGTAAAATCTCGCATTACGAAAAAATACAAAAAGAACAATTACAGAAGAATTATAATCGCATTAAAATATCAATATTTTCACTTTTTTTGTAATTTATTAATAAGAACAAAATTCTTAATAATTAATTACGATCTAACCTAAAAGACTAATAAGCAATTTAACTCTAACTTAATATGTTACGTGATAGATGTGTAAATTAAGAATAGTGTCCATTTATACTTTTACACAAGTCCGTAGCACTTTCCTAGAGTCTGATATAATTTATAAAAACACTATGTTCATGTGTTATATGTATAGCACAACATTGTCACTATTATTCATTCACGTTATACACTACACTATTTCAAAAGGTTTAGTTATTTTTAGCCTACGCACTAAGTATATTTTGTCTAGCAGCTGGATAGCCTCAACATTCACGTGTCGATGAAGTCTGCGTTCGTGAGCTTCAGCAAATTTTTGGATGATGGTGGTGACGAATTCCATGTTAAGGCCACGGTGAATATTCGTCATTTCTTATGTACCAGTTAGGGTGCATTTACAGCATCCCTGAGAACTTTATTTTGAAATGTTTGAATTATTTTGACGTTTCTTTTTTTAGTACAGCCCCAAAGTTGGATACCATACGTCCAAATTGGCATCAGTATATGCTTATATAGAGTTATTTTATTATGTGTTGATAGACAAGATTTCCTTCCGAGTAAACAATACATACTTTTATAACGTATATCGAGTTCCTGTCTTTTCTTTTTGACGTGAGCTTTCCAACGCAACTTGGCGTCGAGAGTTATGCCCAGGTATTTGGCTGTATTAGCATTAAGCACTTGCATGCCATTTATTAAGATTGGATGATAGTCCAAGTGTTTGTTTGTGAAGTCAATGTGAATTGATTTTGGCTCATTCAGTTTGATCTTCCATTTTTGTGTCCAGTCATAAACTTTGTTCACAGCTAATTGAACTTTTTCTACAGCTTCTCTGTGGCTTGATCTGGTAGCCATAATATTAGTATCATCTGCAAAGGTCGCAATGGTGTTGTTTTTCAGTTCTGGGATGTCACATGTGTATAACAAATACAAAATTGGGCCTAGCACACTTCCTTGAGGTACCCCAGCTTTTATAGCTTGTAGCTCGGAATATGCATCCTCTTGCCTTATTCTAAACATTCTATTAGTTATGTACGACTCTAGAATGTCTGCAAATTCTGGTAGCATGCGTCTGAGCTTGAATATTAGACCCTTACGCCAAACTTTGTCAAAAGCTTGCGCGACATCTAAACTTACCACAAAACTGTAAACCCTACACAACCGCGAGGTATGCAGTCTTAGGGAATACTTCCAGGCCGCTGACGTGGGTATGCATCGAGATGTGGTAGGTCCTACATGGGCCCGATGTAGATCTTTTAGCGTCCGTGGCCTGGCTGCGATTTGGTGACCTTTTCGGGGACACCGAAGGTTTTGTTAAAAACACGGTGGCACAGACTCCCTTATTTTCTAGCGGTTTTTTCAATGATATGGGTTATTGCTGGCTTGGTCTATTTTTGAGTGTTTTCCCTGAAGCCAAATTGATGATTTGGAATAAGGTCTTTATCTTCTATTATTGGTTTCAACCGCTTCAATAACAGTTTTTCAAACAGCTTTGATAACACGGGCAACAGAGAAATAGGTCTATGTGATAATGCTTCATGGGGTGGTTTTCGAGGCTTCGCAACCATAATGACTTCAGCGACCTTCCATGGCTCGGGTACATGTTTTAAGATAAATGCAGCATTGATAAGCTTGGTCAGCTTTACTATGACTTTGCGCGGGAGGTGTTTTAGAATTTCACCTGTAATGAGGTCAGAATCCGCAGACATTTTCGACCCAATGTTATTTTGAATTTCTCTCATTACTTCTTTAGGAGTCACCAGCTTAGTTTTTTGGGCTTGTGATACATTTTCACTCTCAAGTATTTCTATTGAGCCTTTATTGGATTGAAAAGTTTCTTCCAAGTGTTGAGCAAACCTTAACGCTTTTTGGTCATTGCTTATGGTCCATTTTCCGTCGCTATCTCTGATGGGCGGTATTTGTATAATTGGTCTTTTTAGATTTCTTGTCGCTTTCTAAAAGGAGTAGTCCGTTGATTTCTCATTGGTTAGCTGCAGGAGGTTGGTATTCAGAGAGTCATACTCAAATTGTACAATTTTCCTCTTTAATCGTTTAGTTAGGTTATTTAATAATGTTTTATCTCGTGGGCACCTTGTTTGCTGCCACAGCCTTCTTTGTTTCCTTTTCTCAGATATTAAATCTACAATATCCTTAGGATAGATATATCCCTTAAATTTACGTTTATATTTCGGTGTATTGTTCCACGCACATTGTTGGATATTAACAATATATTTGTTTACTTCTGAGTCAAGCTGATCTTGCTTTTTTATAGGAGTTTTAAGGTCAATAATAGTATCTATATCAAGGGCAAAACTTGCCCAATCTGTGAACTTATTAACCAGATTTAAGTGGCTTTCTTTGAGTATGATTTTTTACTAAGCATTAGCACAATCGATGGATGGACTGTGTGAGGAGTGATATGAAGGAAAAGGGAGTCAGTAATAGCGTGACATTGGACAGAACGGTATGGAAGAAGAAAAAGTGTTGCGCCGACCCCAAGTAACATGGGATAAGGGTAGGAAGATGATGATGATTAGTACAATCGAAGAGTGGTCAGAGTTCATATGAAAACCTTAGACCTCGGAGACCAAAAATTCCAAATTATTTAGCCAAATCGGCGTCCTTTATGTAGTTAATCTAAGTTTGTTAACTTTTATCATCCACTCCCGGAATTTTAGATACTCGTATGTATCATTCTTGCAGAGAAAAAGCAGTACTTTTGTCTGTCCAAAGCCAGGTATTTATTTTGTAAATAGTCAAGATAAATTACCACGAGTTTGTCAGTGTCAACTTTTCCCATAATCTATGGAGAAGATTTAAGTGCCGTGAACACATTAATCGCTTTTCAAATCGCACTTGGTATTTGGGGGATGGTGAAATAAAACGTGTTGCGCCGAACCTACCCACACCTCATGGAACAAGAAAGTCTATGATGATTCATAAATACGGTCTACATGAAAACGTAGTTTCCTGTTTCAAAATATTCGGCAAATTTCCACCATACCCTCCATTACATACGGCCCCATAAAGATCCCGAAAATGTAACCACCAAGGTGCTTGTCACTCAAAAATTGCTTCCGAGTGAAGCCAGGCCGGGTCAGTATGAGCAAATATAATCAGAATGACACGGGCCAAGTTAAATGGAACAGTTTTTGTAGGCCTGCTTTATGCATGCCCTTATAGCTCTTTGGGCTAGCTTGACCTTAATAAGCGCTGCCTTTAGAAGTTGTCCGCTCGTATAAAAGCTGCGAACGTGAGCGCTGGAAGGTTTAATAAAGTTGAATTTATTTAAAATAACAACACTGGCTGTGGTAGAAGAACTGGATTTTTCCGGTCCTGTTAATCAAAATCAAAACAATGTTTATTTATTTTCTCTCATAAAGGTTGACATTGTTACTTAAATAAGAAATATTTTTACAATTTTGCCTTACATTATAACCTTTGTGAGAGCTGGATTTTGAACTAGGTTCGGGACCTGTATGACAGATCTCCAGGCGGATCTCCCTTTAAAATAATCATATTTGACGGCAGCATAATTCAGATTATTAAAACAATATTTCAAACAATTTTAATAGTAAATCTCTATTTGTGGAGTGTAATGTAAAGTGGAGAGAGGGCGCTACTGTGACAGCATAAACATCAGCTCCGTATATAATTTGTAATAAAAATCATAAAAGTAAAAAATATAGTGAAAAACCAGTGTAAAAGTATAAGAGACTAGTAAAATCAGTGAAAGAAAGTTAAAATATAAACTATTAATTAATTTAAAGCATAACAAAGTGACAAAATAGACAATAACAACAAAGTCTTTTTTTATGGTGACAAAAAGAAGTTGTCTCAAGCTACTCATTCTGTGACATATGTGACTGTCTACTGAGAAGAACCACGGCCGATCTAGTGAAAACTAAGTTCCGATAAAAAGTTAGAAATGCAATAACCTAAAAATCAAGGTATTGTCAAGTCACACAATAGTACCACCGATTTATTTATTAATAAAAGTGACATCTAACGGAATTTCTAGAAACCAGGTAATACGCTAATATCGTCAATATCGATAACTCATAGTAGCCGAGCAGAGATCCTACGAGCCTGCTTAATACTGCCACACGTCAACAGAGGGCGCAAAACCCAATATGGATGAAATTAAAGATATGTTAAGAAAAATGCAAGAAGAAATGAGCCAGCAAAAAGTAGAAATGGTGGCCATGAAAGAAGACATTAAAAACACAATCAACAATAATATAAATGAGAAATTTAAGAGTTTGGAAAACAAAAACTTACAACTTGAGCAAAAATTGGAAACACAAAAATTGTCAATCGATAACTTTGAAAGGTTCACTAGAAGAAAAAACCTGCTGTTTTTTGGAGTTGATGAGCGAGAAATTAGCTATCAAGATTTGGAGAAAAAAGTTTTAGATATAATAAACAACATTTTGAAAATCAAATGTGAAAAGCATTACATAGAATCTGTAAGAAGACTTGGAAAAAAAAGCGAAAAAATCAGACCTATTGTAACTACTCTGCTTACTATGGGGATGAAAATAGAAATACTAAAAAACAAAAAGAATTTGGAAACAACTTCCTACTACATAAAAGAAGACTTCCCACTAGAGGTGCTCAAAAAACGAAAAGAACTCCAAGGAGAAGTAGAGATGCTGAAAGAACAAGGAAAAAGAGCTATAATAAAATACGACAAAATCATTTTACTTGAAAATAATAAAAAACAATACCCAGAATGGCAAAAAAAAACTCAAAATAAAAAAAAGGAACCTATCAGAATCTCCAGAGACGGCAACAAACACAACAAACTTTGAGAACATAGAAAAACAGACCCAAAAACAACCTGCTAAGATAAACAAGACTAATAACATAAGCAATTATATCATAAGAAAACCTACGCTCACATTACCAGACAATTCACAAAGAAGCCTCCCTAATCAAACTTCAAAATAGCAACTAGCGCCGCCTCCTCTCGAACTCCCAACACGGCTTGTCACCGCGGGAGCTCTAGACTATAACCCTCCAGCATGCCAACAACAAGATCTTTACAAACAAAACCTTTACATTTGTACATACAATGTAAAATCCCTATTATCACCGCAAAGAATGCTACTGCTACAATACTCTTTAGAGAACATTAAATATGATATTGTTGGACTAGCAGAAGTCAGAAGAAATGGAAATAATATCATTGAGGACGATCAGCATATATTCTGCCACACTGGGGAGTCCAAAGGACTCCATGGAGTCGGATTCTTAATTAAGAAAAAATACAAAAATAATATTGAAAATTACATAGGCATATCCGAAAGAGTTTGTCTGCTGAACTTGAACTTTGTAACAACGAAACTTTCACTTATACAAGTCTACGCACCCACCTCGGACGCAACTGAGGAAGAGATTGATGCCTTCTATGACCAAATAGAAAATGCCCGAAGCCTTGCAAGCGGCAAAGTAATATTATTGGGTGACTGGAATGCAAAGATAGGTAAAAGAAAACTCGAAGAAAACACAATAATAGGCCCATACAACTACGGTGAGAGAAATCATAGAGGCAAAAAACTTGTTCAGTATGCTCTTAAAAATAAATTTACCATAATAAACACAATATTTAAGAAAAAAATCAAGAATCTTTGGACATGGATAACACCGGACAAACAAAACAAAAACCAAATAGACTTTATTTTGAGTAATCACTCAAAACTCTTTACCAACATAGAAGTCCTAAACAAACTCTCCTTCCCAAGTGATCATAGACTTTTGAGAGGAACAATAACTCTAAATACACAAAAGAAAAGCCGAGCTACCTTTAATTCAATCCCAGTAACCAACTTATCTGACGAGAAATCACAAGAAATATTCCTTCATGCCCTAAGAACAAAAATTGAACAATTGAGCTGGGAAGACAATGATGACATAGAGTCATATTATTTCAAGATAGAGTCATCCATACAAGAAAGTTTAAAGAATACTTCTCCTATAAAAACAAAGAAAGAAATAATATCAGAAGAAACTAAAAACCTAATTAAAAAACGCACCGATCTACAATATAAATCCTCCAAATCAAAAGAAGAAAAAAAAAGAACTTTCAGAACTATACAAAATTACAAACAAACTACTTAAAAAAGAATACGATAATCACAGGATAGAAATAATTGAAAAACATTTACGCTCCACTGGAAGCCAAAAGAAAGCATATAAACAATTAAATACAGGGAAAAAATGGATTCCAACATTGAAGACAAAAAATAAGCCAAAAGAACAACAAACTAGGAAAGACCTTGTAAAAATTGCCTCAAACTTCTACGAAGAGCTGTACGATGATAAATCTGCTGATAATAAAAGCTACGAAAAGTCTTCAAAAACAGGAGATAGAAATCAGACAGTTCAACCTTTCCACAGCACCGAAATAATAAAGAGAATCGAAAAATTGAAAAAAGATAAAAGTCCTGGGGCCGATAATATTCCAAACGAAGCTTTGATACTAGGAAGACATCTATTGTTAGGTCCGCTCACTACTCTCTTTAATAAAATACTTGAAAAACAAGAAATACCGACCAATTGGGCAATGTCACGGATAACTCTTATATACAAAAAGGGAGATCCAGAGGATATAAATAACTACCGACCTATTAGTCTTCTGCCTACAATTTATAAGTTGTTTGCTATGTGCCTGGAGAAAAGAATAGAGCCAACTATAGAAAAGAACCAACCGGTAGAACAGGCTGGCTTTCGCCAAGGGTACTCAACAATGGATCATATACATACCTTAGATCAAATAATTGAAAAATATGTAGAATACCAGGAAAAACTCTATATAGCATATGTTGACTACGCGAAAGCGTTCGACTGTATCTCGCATAAAAGTATCTGGGACGCATTGGAGCATCAGAACCTTCACTCTACATACATCAATATTATCAAGGATATATATAGAAAAAGCACAAGTCGGGTTAAACTGGACAGGCTAGGCCAAGAATTTAATATTCGTAGAGGCGTGAAACAGGGAGACCCGCTATCACCAAAGATCTTCATTGCTGTCTTACAAAACATAATGAAAGACCTAGACTGGGATCAAAAAGGAATAAATATAGATGGGAATAACCTCAGTAACCTGAGATTCGCCGACGATATAGTACTTTTTGCTAAGTCATCAAAACAACTTCAGAAAATGCTGATAGAACTAAGCGCTGCTAGCGAAAATATTGGGCAACAACTTAACACCTCAAAGACAAAGATAGCTACCAACGGCACTAAAGATATCATAATAATAAACCGAACAACAATGGAGTACGTAGAGAGCTATACATACCTTGGAAAACAAATTTCATTCCAAAACACAAGACACCTAGACGAAATAGAAAGGCGCATTAACATGACGTGGAAAAAATACTGGAGTAACAAGGAAATATTAAAATCAAAACTCCCAACAAGATTAAAGAAGAAAGTGATGGATTCGAGCCTCCTGCCCTGCTTAACATACGGTGCCCAAACATGGATCTTTAACAAAAAAAATATGTCAAAAATACGCGCTTGTCAACGGGCCATGGAGAGGAGCATCCTCGGTATAAAAATTTTAGATAAAGAAAATAGTGAAAAAATAAGACAAAAGACCCAAGTGATAGACGCACTGAAACATGCACTACGTTTAAAATGGAAATGGGCAGGACACATCGCCCGCTCCTCTGCAGACAGATGGGTCAAGCGAGCAACCATTTGGAAGGGCCCTGGAGGCCCTGGAGCAAAAAGAAAAAAGGGCAGACCAACAGCTCGCTGGCTCGACGACATACCAGAAGTAGCAGGAAGAAACTGGGTGAAAACAGCTACCAACAAAAAAAAATGGAGGCAACTGGAGGAGGCCTATACCCGAAAGGGGCCATGACATATTTAGCTTATAATATTTATACTTAATGTACTTTTTTCTAACGGTAACCGATGTTTTGGATTAATAAAGGCTTTATTATTATTATTATTATTATTAATGTAAAGTGATAGTTTTGAAGGATTGTTGTGTAGTGTGTGAGTGTATGGGGATGATTTGAGTATGTGAGTGTAATTCCTGTGTGAGTGTTTGTGCTTAGGTATCAGTAAAATTAAGAGGGACGTTTGTAACAATAATTTATTATTTAATTGTTTGAATTATATTTTCTGTACATTCATAGTCCAAACCCATCAGCCAGTCCCTTACAGTAGTTTTGCATTTACATTTGACTATTGTGTAGATATGTAAGGATTTGTTTACTCTGTTGTATACATAAGGACCAAGGAAATAAAAGAATCGCTGGGCTAGCCATGTATTTACGGAAAAGACGGACACACTGTATACTTTCGTCTCACGGTTTTGTATTTTTCGGGAGTATATGAATTTCGGGAGTGGACAGAATAAAATTTTGTACAAAAAATTTTCTAATAGAGAGGACCTCACTTATTTTATAAAGTTCGGTGGTAGGAAATTGATAAGGAAGAGACCAACCTACTTTAAGAATGGCTCTTTGGGCACGTTCCAATTTTAACAAATGTGTTTTTGTTGCCCCACCCCAAACAACTATACAGTACTGAGCAACTGACTGACAAAGGGCTAGATATACTTGTCTAAGCACCTGCATGTCAGCCACATGACGGAGATTCTTAAAAATAAATATCAGTTTGCGCAGACGGGAGGTAAGTAAGTCTATATGATTAATAAATAAAAATAAAAAAGACTTTTATTTCTTACAGCTTATAAAACATTTAAAATTATTAGTTTTGTTAGTAAGTTTAGTTCTTAAATTTACTTGTGTTAGCTTTTCTTTAATCTTATACTATACTATTATTCTTCATTCTGTAAGAACTCCTCAGTAGGTGAAGGCCTCCTCCAAAGATAGCCAGTCCTCTCTAGATTGGGCTACTTGAATCCAGTTGGGGCCAGCTGTTTTTTTGATGTCGTCTTCCCAACTAGCTACAGGTCTACCTCTCTTTCTTTTCCCCTGTGGACCCGCCCATGTGGTCACCGTTTTCGTCCATCTCTTGTCACGTAGACGCGCCACATGTCCGGCCCATCTCCATTTTAGTGACTGAGCGTGTTCTAATCCATATGATTATAAAATGTTAATGAGTCATCTATCTGAACACCCAAATACCTTACACTGTCTATGCGACTTAGATGAGGACAGCTGCATGGTGATGCATTACAAGAATTTGTAGTCAATGAAAAGTGGGAAGATGAAAGTCTACCAGCTTTTGAGAGTTTTTTTTTTATACCTGGCGTCTGATAGTTCGACCAAAGTGGCCGTCTTCTGCTTAACCGGACTTCCCTGTGGAGAATAATCTCTTAGCCAACCAGCCAGGCTCAAAATGCTAAACCTAAGTGACAACGCTGAGGGTTACGTCATTTGGGGTCGAACCTCGGCTCATGGCGTCGCTGGGGGGGACAACTAAGGCTGGATCTAATAAAGTGATTCTACCATCCGTTCGGAAAAGCCTACGTGGAGAAGAACGGACAAGAAACTCTAATGATTATCTAACTGGCATTTAACTCTGGCACAGCATTACGCGGGATGGCTTTCATGAATTGACAAGGATTTCGCGGGCTGGCTTACATGAATTGACAAGGATTTCGCGGCGAGCCTCTGCGGTTAAGACGGAACAAATACGGTCGTTTTCGTGTGCTTAATGAATCTGGACAGAGGATTCGTATTATTTACGAACGCATTGACCGTCCTTGTAGATAAGGCTATAGAGCTCCTTAGTGATGCATTCATACCTCGAGAAGAGGCGGAAGCATGAAACGGGAGTGAGTGGGCTTGCATTCCGAATCTCTGTATCCAGAGCTCGGGCCAGAGGGATCATCCATATGGAATACGCGCTGATTATATTTTCAGCAACGCTCAAATATCGCTTTTGCCCAGAGGGGGCGACAGGGGGCGGGCACTTAGCGGCATGGGTGGTGGGAGCCACCTTCTGGCTTTGTGCGGTTATGGGGGCAGCGGGGGACATTGAGTCGGGGATTGGAATTGGCGCTGCGATGGGAGTGGCCATCAGCGCTGGAATGGGCTTGGAGTAAGACTGAGGAGCCACACACAGGCTCCGTGCATTCTGAGCGGTCTTTGGGACGGGGACAGTCTTTAGTGCCATGCTCACCCAGGCACTTAACGCACCTGGGAATCTCGTAGCAATTGGTCTGAGAGTGACCATAGAGTTGGCAGTTGTGACACTGACCAACGAGATGGGGACGGTATGGCTTTTTGATGGAAATTCCAGACAGGGAGCATACTGTCTTGACATTGAAAATGGGATTGTGACCCCCAGTGGTGAAACACGACCAAAACAATGTCATAGAGTTGTCCGCCTCTTGCTTTATGCAATCGGTGGACTTCTGAAACAGGGACTTTTTGCGCTATTAAATCCTTGTGGATTTCTTCCGTAATAGGGATTTCCTTCGGAACACGCTTGATTACGACTCTAGTGGACCTTTCCTCCGGGAGGGAGTAAGTGTGGAACGAAACATTGCGGTCTCATACGAAGCGAGTTAAATCTTGGGACGTGGGGACCTGAATTCTGATGCCCTGTTGGTATGCAGTGGCTTTGGTGAAATTAATTTTGCGCTCAACACAGGCGCTTGAAATGTCATTCCATTTCCCTATTTCTTGAAGATAGATGGGTGGAGGGGGAGGTGGCTTCCTAGTGGTATTTATTGTTACCACGGGGCTGGGCGAGCGGTTTACCCACTGTGAAGCACTAGGGGGGGGGGAGGGGACGAAGGTTTGCCTGTCGGTCAAGGTCGGTGGCAGAACTGATTGTAGATGGTAGGAGAGGATTTCACTATCGCCTTTTTGGCCTTGGTATTGCGAGGAGGACTCTTCCTCTTTTTCCTCTTTCCTCCGGCAAGATATAAGGAGTCATTATCGGAAGAGGACACGGTATCGTAATCCTCGGACATATCGGGGTTGTCTGGGTCAACAACTGATTCACCCTGGTTAGCTAATGCTTCCCATTCGTCATCAGTGCTTAAGCCTGTTGCCTCTTCCATAGGGGAATCGCATTTGTCCTCAGCCCATGATTTGGACTTGGACTTTGACTTGGATTTGAAGGACTTATGGAGGGGAGCTATACGCTCTTTGTACTTTCTGTAATGACTGGCGGAAGGGGGATATCTCCATGATGGGCGTGGATTAGGCTCGACGGCTGGTGATTGGGACTTGAGAGGGCTACGATCTATCTCAGAGAGGGATGAGACAGGTTTGACGACCTGAGCATCACCCTGAAACTGGGTGGGGGACTTTAACTTGGGAATAAGCCTGACAGGTGGAGTGGGGGACTTTGGCGAGTCCCGAACTTCGTATGACACGGGGGCCTTGCTAGGTACAGGGGCTTCTGTCGAGCCCGAATCGGGCGGGATGGCATAAATTACCCTGCATAGGGCAGCACCGTATCTTCTACGGATTTCGAGGTCTAGCATCAAGTTCTCCCTAGCCACCTGTACCTCTGCTGAAGGCATCGTTACAAGGTCCGCCCCGGGTGGGTGTGCCCGGGGATGTGTGAAGGCCTACCCTCCCAGCCGGGTGAGACTGGGAGGTGTGTACCTAGGTGAGCCCTAAGCTTGATCTCCTGTCACCAATCTTATTGGGCCTGTCACCCAATAAGATGATCCTAATGGTACCAGTGAACCCACAGAAGGTGGGCCACCCTTCTCCTGTGTACCGTGCCAGGTGAATGCTGTGGGGCAGAGACAGGGGTTGACTAGACTATCTACCAAGGCCAACTACCCTGCTCCCGACTCCTTCTAATTGCCGTGTCCTGAAGGGACTTAGCGAGTGGTCAGGTCACCACTCCACTTGGTTTCGTTGACACCGTTAGGTATCCACCAAGGACCACTAAGTCGTGGATTTAAGCCGGAAGGGGCCAAAAAGATGTCGCTACTAGCAACTTAAGTTACTAGTAGCGACACCTGTGGGCGGCGTACGGAGACGCGACGGCCGCAGTGACGTCACGCGGTGGCGCGATGAGTCGGAGAGTGGGGCGCAGCAAGGCGCGCGGTGGGGGCAGCGAGCGGCAGCAACACGCTCGCGCGGGCGACGGCTGGCGAAGAGTGCTTTTGAGAGAGAAAAGGTTAGATATTTAGATTTGTCTACATTTAGAGTGAGTAAGGTTTTGCGACAACCAGTCGGTAACAGTGTCGAGTCCTAGTTGCGCGTATTGAAATGTGGACTCCCAGGAATATCCGTAGAATATTAAGGCAGTATCATTGGCATATGTAAAGATGAATATATTCGGCAGTTCAAGACGACAAAGGTCATAATTAAAGATGAGAAACAAAGTCGGCCCAATGATACTACGCTGGGGCACACCGTAAGTTATAGGGAGTTCGTCGCTCATCCAGTCACCTATCTTGACACATTGGCGACTTCCCGTAAGATAACTAGTTAAGAGTGACAGCTGATTGCCTCTGACACCAATCTTCTCAAGCTTAGCAATGAAAGCGGGAATTGAGATCGTGTCAAAGGCTTTTGCAAGATCTAGGAAGACGCCAATAACACACTGTTTATTATCAAGATGAGACACAATATCATTCGTGAGATCTAAAACCGCATTACTTGTGGACACTCCTGAACGAAAACCGTATTGGCAGGACGATAAAAGATGATTTCGCTCAAGGTATTTGACGAGCCTATTATTCATGAGCCTTTCCAGCAGTTTGGTTAATGTACTTTTTAGTTTTCGTAACTTCATTTTCTTTTAATTCCACTGCCTGTTAAATGTTAGGGTTGCGTACAGGAATTATATTTTTGCATTTTAGAGAATAGCAGCCTAACTCTGGTAGATATAAGTTTTCATCATTGAGAATTCCATTCAATTTATTTATCGTAAACATTCAATACATACATTGAACAGATTAAGAGAAATTCATTTGCATTTTCTTTTAAATAATACCTGCTTATTAATTTCGCCATCAATATCATAATAACTGTTAAAATAATACTTTTATTTATAGCTTACTTTATCATAAAATAAATTTGTAATGAAAATCAAAAACTCACAAAGAAATCAATTAAAAGCAAATGAAGCCGGTTTTGATGAGAACTACAAAGCAGGTATTCCTAGATATATATGCAAATAAACAGGAAACAAATATGAAATTGATATTTATTTACTTCAATAAATGTATGTTTATTGGAAAGGATTCCACAATTTATTACTGGGATCTATTGTTTCGTTCTCAATTAAAATAATATATTGCAATATTTTACAGGCAGGTACTCATTATTTCAGCCAAAGGGCATCTACTGCTGGACACAGGCCTCCCCCGAGTGTCACCTCGATCAGTCCTGTGCGTCTTGCATCCAGCGTTCCCGCAGACATGATAAGGTCACCGCTCCACAGGGACTAAACTGTAATAATAATTAACAGAAACTTTTACGAAAGATTCAAAGAAAAAGTGTGATCGTACATTCGATAAAACCATGTAGAACAAGAATGATCAAGTTAATTAGTCACATATTTTTGAGATTTAGAAGGTATAAAATATTAATGTTTGCTGGAGATAGTTTTCCATCCCGTTAGAAACTTTATAAGCTTTTGGCCACGCGTTAAAAGCGTTTTAAAATCCTTAAGGATCACCATACCGGGATAAATCTTGTGTGTTAATCTAGGTTACACAAGACACAAACTTTCGCATTTACTATATTAGTAGTATCTCTGCTGACACTTGGGGGCGGCCTATGGCCAGCAGTGGACGTGTTTTGGCTGATATGATGATGAAGATGAGGATCTCTGGGCTAAATTAATTAACTTATCATACCGGACAAATAACTTAGCTTCTTACCAAAAACACATAAATACATTACTGTTCTACTTAGTACCTTCACAGTAACATTCTGGATAGGTACGAGGTTGATGAATGTAACTTATGCGTAAAAGTCTACGTAACGAACTAGAGCCTCTTCTTTATTGCCTAAAACAGTTGTTTTAGTGCTAAAAACATTTATTTTCAGAGTAACAAGTAATGATGGTTGAATTTCCGATGTCTTTTTCGTCGAATTTGGGTCAGTTCACACGTACAAGATAATGAAATAAAACTTATTTTGTAACGCCCTGCTGCGAAGTGGATGAACTGTTCCAAAATAATACTGTGAACGATTTTCGTGGTTCTTATTTCGAAATTAAATACTTTCGGTGAACGATTTCATTGAACGATTCGATTGTATGTTGAATTACAAAAGAAAAGTACAATTTAACATTGTAATTTTATATACATCCACCAGTGACTAACTCTTCGGGAACAAAACAGGCGTAAAAAGTACTTAAATATTTATATGACAGAAGAAAAAAAATATGACAGTATATAAATTTATTATTGTTATTATGAAGAATTTATTGCATATCATATCCATTCTCAAAAACGTTGTCAAACCAGATAAATATTGATCGGAAAATCATCTAAACCAACGAAGACAGAACCACTATTTTCCTTATCCCAAAATGGAACTAGTTCCGCCATCCACGTGCTAGAACATCGTAATTTCGCTCACGTTTCGTTCCGAGACTGACCGAAATGGTTGGGTGACAGTGAAAAATCTTGTAGTCTAACCTTTAGAACATTTAACAAATCATTCACTCACCCATTTCTTTTTCGGGCGAGTAATGGGATCAATCAACGCCTTCACACTGAACGTTATTAGCTTACAAAGTGTAGGGTCACTATTTAGTAGGATATTTTTGGTCTTTTTGGGTAGTGATGAAAACACCAACTATGGCTTATGAGGGTAGTTCTAATGAGTATTTTGAAAAGCGTATATTTTTCTTGGCCCGTAGCTTTATTGTGGTTGTATAATTATATGGTTTTGTATGCTACATATTAAGCGTAAAGAAATGCATTTTTTTACTGCTTCTTTGGCTGACTTCATTCGGTACTGCTGAGTATGAGGTCTAGGGTTCGATGCCTGGGTCGGGTCAAATGTTGTTTGGTTTTATTTTGGCGAGAGAACGCACTCACCCATTAATTTTTCGGGTAATAATGGGATCAATCAACGCCTTCACACTGGATGTTATTGTCTAACAAAGTGTAGGGTCACTATTCAGTAGGATATTTTTTGCCTTTTTTGGGTATTGATGAAAACGCCCACTATGGTTTATGTTCTAATGACTATTATGAGAAGAGTGTATTTTTCTTGACCTTGCCTTCAGATTGAGAGGTTTTCTTTTCTTTGATAACATGAAATTGATAGGGTATCCAAGAGCGGATTTCGTTTTAAATACTTAAAAAAAAACACACTAGAATTAGTTCAAACTCGTTTCGTTTACTGTTAAATTAAGGACCAGATTTAGAATTTTCTTTATGAAAAACAATATATTGTAAATGAGAATCCTCTTCTTTCTGACACTAATTTAGCCTGTAACTGTAACGAGTTGAATATTTGTCATACTATACTTTAGCCTCAAAACGATGAAGTTTCCTTCGGTGTTGTTTATCATCGTGAGGAAACGGGCATGTTGACCTTATTTTTTTTTTTTTTGGGTTGTGAAATCATCCAGTGACTTCTCCCGCTCTGGGTGAAGCGGGAGGGCGTGTCAGACTTTAACTGACTAAAACCCACTCGTGTTCCTTCAGTTGCTTGAGCCAGGGCTGCGGTAACTCTTTTTCAAATTTATCCGCGACCGGGCATGTTGTCCTAGAAACAGAAATTTGAATACATGTGACATCCACCAACCCTCATTGGGCTTCTATGGTGGACTACGGCCCATTCCCTTTCACAGAGAGGAGGCCTGTGTCCCAGCAGTGTGAACATTAAAAGGCTAATGATGATGACTTTAGCCTGAAAACCTCTCAAAGTTTGGTACTAAAGTAGAGTTTGACACGTTTTTAAACACAAATACTCAGTTCAGAAATCGGCGCTAAATATCCAATCGCTGGAGCTTTTGGATGCTTCACATTTGGCGTCAATAAATTATTTTAAATATTCTTTTATTTCTTATGACAGCTTGAAAGTATTGCGATATCAATTGTGAACAAAAAATTAAAAAAATAGTTTCGAACATATTTTTCTAGAAACGATAAATTTGTCATATCACAAAGTAATTCGGAATTAAACGCCACAAAACTTGGCCGGTACAATCAGCAATGTAGCCAAGCTGATTAAACAGAAAAGCTGGCTCTGTCGACCGCATCGCACCAATTTGCGTTTTACCAACGCTCGGCACAAATGCATCAAATAATCCTTTACGTCAATCGTTTAAAGTCCATTTAGCGCGCAATGGGCGCGAGCGAATGACGATTATACAGTTTTATGGACTAAGTGGTGACTAGCTATTGCCTAAACTCGACCCAAATTTTGTTTGCATTTCGCGTAATGGGTATCCGGAGTTTATTTTGAGTTTGGAATTTTTTTCACATGATTTTTATGTGTAATTACTATTAAATCAACTTTTTTGATGGCTTGGAAATTAAATTTCATCGATAGGTGAAAGCGGTTAGATATCGCGTACACGAATTAAGAAGAAAATTTAAAGTACAATTCGGTTGAATTGCATCCCATTGCGTCCATGTCAATGTACTTGCAATTTAAAGCGCCTTTCAGTGTAATATTATTTGAATCTCGTCGAGCTATCAGGAAGGCCGCTGATTATTCGTTTTAAGCACAACTTATTTTGAAAGATATATTGCCGACAATTCGGGCTCCTTTCTAGGCGATATACATAAAACAACGTTCAATAATGAAGACCAAATATTAATAGTACCTTCAGCTCAAAGATATTTTCATAGGGATAACTAAATATAACTTTAGACTTGGTCATCGAAATATCAATAAATTCATGCCGTGTGGCTTTGGACTACAAATAGAAGACCCTTCCGATGTAGATATTACTTGGCTACAAATAATAATACCCTTTCGATGTAGACATTAACTTAATGTATATTATGTAAAAGGATAGGAAGCATAAACTATTGTTACTAGGTTACGTGCTTAGTTCATATTAAAATGCGTGCATGAAAGGGTTTCGTATACAAACATTGTTGTTGATATTTACATTTCAGTGCCATTGATATATTAAATATATGTTCGGCGCATATAATTTTTAGCCAGTCTTAAAGCACTTCAAGGCAAAGGACTCAATTTTTTCCTGCCAAAAGCCTCTAATTTTTATTATTATAATAGATATAGAAAAAGAATAGTTGACGTGACCATTAATGTTCCACTTTCAAGTAGATCAGAGACTTTCGTCTACGGAAAAAAGCAATCAATTTAATCATTACGATTCCTTTCGTAACCTGCTCTATTTCCGAGAAGGTGACCGGCAGTCCCAGGGTGGTGTCGGGTTTATCGTCCACAAGTCCCTTGTGAACAACGTGGTGAAGATCGAGAGTGTATCGACCAGGGTAGCGTACCTTATACTCAGAATATCCTCAAGATATTCGCTGAAGGTCATACAGGTCTACGCCCCAACCTCGGCACACCCCGACGATGAGGTAGAGACCATGTATGAGGATATCTCCAGAGCCATGCATGGTTTCAAAACTCACTTCACCGTTGTCATGGGGGACTTCAACGCGAAACTGGGCAAACGAGACGAGGATGAGCTGCAAGTGGGGCAATTTGGAGTTGGACAACGGAACCACCGGGGTCACCTACTGGCCAGTTTTATGGAGAAGGAGGGCCTCTATATGATGAACTCCTTCTTCAAAAAGCGTGAACACAGGAAGTGGACCTGGCAGAGCCCTGATAGTGCAACAAAAAATGAGATCGACTTCATCATGTCAACCAAGAAGCAAATGTTCAATGATGTCTCTGTGATCAATTCGGTAAAAACCGGGAGCGATCACCGCATGGTAAGAGGCACATTGAACATTAATATTAAGCTTGAAAGGTCTCGACTGATGAAGTCCACGCTCCGTCCAGCACAGATCCAAGTCCAAAACCCTGAGAGCTTTCAGCTTGAACTCCAGAATCGTTTCGAGTGCCTAGGGAGCTCCGTGGATGAATATAGCAACGGGTTCGTGGAAGCTGTCCATACGGTCGGGTCTAAGTTTTTCAAGACCCGTCGTACAGATAGAAACAAAAAGCTCTCTGATCACACCCTCAAGCTTATGAAGGAGAGGCGTGAGATGATCCTGCAGTCTTCAGATGAGGCGTGCAAATACCGGCAGCTCAATAGACAGATCTCTAAATCCTTGAAAAGAGACCTCCGCCGCTTCAATACCGAGCGTATTAAAGACGCTATCGAGCGCAATAAAGGCTCCAAGGTGTTCTCAAGGGATCTGGCTATTGGGCAGAGCCAACTCACGAAACTGAAGACCGACGATGGCAGGATCGTATCCGCTAAACCGGAGCTTCTCAGGGAGATCGAGACATTCTATGGGCAGTTGTACACTTCGATCAGCAAGCCCGTTGCGAGTCTAGCAAACGACCCAAGAGCTACATTGACCCGACACTATACCGAAGATATCCCGGACGTCAGCCTGTACGAGATTAGTATGGCTCTGAAACAGCTCAAAAACAACAAGGCGCCGGGTGATGACGGAATTACGGCCGAACTCCTGAAGGCGGGTGGAAAACCGGTCCTGAGGGCCCTTCAGAAGCTGTTTGATTCCGTCATACTCGAGGGCAAAACGCCACAGGCATGGTGCAGGGGTGTGGTGGTACTCTTCTTCAAGAAGGGCGACAATGCCCGGTTGAAGAACTATAGGCCCATCTCACTTCTTAGCCATGTCTACAAGTTGTTTTCAAGAGTCATCACGAATCGTCTCGCGCGCAGGTTTGACGATTTCCAGCCCCCCGAACAAGCCGGATTCCGAAAAGGCTTTAGCACCGTAGACCACATACATACGCTGCGGCAGGTTATACAGAAGACCGAAGAGTATAACCTGCCTCTCTGTTTAGCGTTTGTGGACTACGAGAAAGCCTTCGATTCGATAGAGACTTGGGCTGTACTGCAGTCTCTCCAACGGTGCCAGATCGACTACCGGTACATTGAGGTGTTGAAGTATTTGTACAAAAACGCCACCATGTCTGTCCGTCTTCAGGATCAGACCTCGAAACCAATCCTTCTCCAGCGCGGCGTGAGACAGGGAGACGTCATTTCTCCGAAACTGTTCACTGCTGCGCTGGAGGATGTCTTCAAGGTTCTGGACTGGAGGGGGCTGGGCATCAACGTTAATGGCGAGTACATTACTCACCTTCGGTTTGCCGACGACATAGTGGTCATGGCTGAGACCATGGAGAGCCTCAGTAAAATGCTCGATGACCTCAGTAGAGCTTCCGAAAGAGTGGGTCTTAAAATGAACATGGACAAAACCAAGATCATGGTGAATGCCCATGTAACACCCACTCCTATCAAGGTCGGAGACTCTACTCTCGAAGTTGTAGACGATTATGTCTACCTGGGACAAACGGTCCAGTTGGGTAGGTCCAATTTCGAGAAAGAGGTCCACCGTCGAATCCGACTCGGCTGGGCGGCGTTCGGGAAGTTGCGTGGTATCTTCTCGTCCAATTTACCGCAGTGTCTCAAGACAAAAGTCTATGATCGATCTTTCGTTCAAAATTTTAGACGCCTGCAAGTCCAGGGTACCCACAATCATAACCTTCACCTAAATTAAAAAGCCTGAGCAATACTTAAACGCTTGATTGAATCACTTTATAAGCCATTAATACAGCCACGAAGCTACAGAAGCTCCTCGTGTGACAAAGAGTATCGTCAAGTAAACAAGTGTACGATCTAAATTCACGTCACGACTCGACTGTACTACCGGGAAAACAATTTTGTATACGTCTGTACTGACAGCGAGATAAGTGAGTGACACTTACACCGTTCTGTAACTTTGTGGAGTATTATGTTGTTTTACAGCAAACTTACGGAGAACAAAATTATCTGAATGTAGCTTGGATACTTTCAATAAACTGGTAAGAGATTCGTTTAAAGATATTATTAAGTGAATAATGTATTTTGTCAAAGTCCTGTGGATGCCAGATTTTAATCATTTGCTTTCTAAGGGCGGTTACGCACTACAAGTCCGTGTCCATGACCCGTGTCCGTGAGTTCCTAGTTTAAATGTTCTGAATTATGACAGATTATGATAAATAGAGTTGGGATGAAGTGCGTTAGCTTCCCTACAAGAAGTACTTAGGCTATTTCAGAACCGAAATTTCACGGACACGGATCGGATCTATTGCGTAACCGCCCTAACAATGCTAAATTCTATTCTATAATATAAATGCGATAACAACACTTGCTGCAAAGTCACCTGATTTAAAGGAGCTTCAGCTTTACAAAAAAAAAAGTTATTTGTAGATTCGGTTCTGTTAAACCATGTGACAAGTGTCTCAATCAATTGTTACTGACGGCTCGCCGTGAACACTGCCTGTAAAAAAAGATTTTGCTGTTTATAAATGTTTGATTACTTTGCCTAAGTTCTTTATACATTGCCCACTTTTATAGAAACAACCACATTGAAGTTTGGTGCCAAAAAAAATATGTTACGCTTTGGTTCAATTTGAAGGAAAGGTAAAAAACTCTGAACATAAACACATTAATATCGGCCGGAAAACTTTGCAAGGTCAACAAAAGAAACAAAAAGAAAACTGTTTTCCTTTAGCAATCTTTCGCCAAAACGAGCGATACATCTCTTTTTATTTATAGGCGTCTAAAATAAAAAACAAAATAAAAATAAATAAAGAAAGTTTTTGCTCACACATCTCACGTAGACAATACTTTCGATAAACAACATCTATGTATCTATCTGAAGTTACAGTATCGAGGATTGGTGAAATATGGAAGGAATTTTTGACGATAAACATATTGAGAAAACCTTTTTTGATAGAATTTCTTTATTTTCAGGATTCACACTTTCCGCGTAAAGATTAAGTAGTTGTTCAAAAAATTCGTGACATTCAAAGACAAAGTCAAAATCATTCATTTCACTAAGCGGCACTTTTACTGTAATTTTTTTAAGTTAATAATAGTACATTGTGTATTAAAGGCGGTAAGTAAGGAATTACGATCGAGGCTCTAGTGGAAGCCCGAAGTCAAAGACTGAGGGCTTCGGCGTCGAGGTTCGTAATTCCCGTACCGCCCGTGAAACATACAATTTTTTTTCATCACATTTGCGAGTAATAATTACGAATTATAGCTTTAATACACAAGTCAGCACACTTTTTTTAAGCGGATGGCGAGTTTTTGCCCACACCACAGATAATACAAATGTTTCGTTCAGAAACGTTAAGGGCAAATACTTACGTAGGTAGTCAGCCATGACGGAATGTAATTTTGTTTTTAATAATTTCGACGTTTTGATACTTATAACTATTATAATCGATTATTAAGGACATTAGTTGAGTATTTAAGTAACATGTAGCGAGATCGCAAAGAAATTTCTGTGTAGATAACATTTTAAGAAAAATTTTCAATTGCGTGTAAACTCCTTGCTTGAACTTGCATGACATGTGTGCTGTGCTATAAATTAAAAAAATATTACTTACCGACCTTGGGTTTCATGACAAAAAGAAAGCTCAAGGGTTTTATATGGGGCATTACGGACAAGTTAACCTGTATGTTTAGATACTGTTTACGTGCAAGTGTGATAAAAAATAATAAATTGATTCTATTGTTCTGTTATTTAATAATATAATATCAACCAAACGCGATAACATATTTCCTTGTCAAGAAAAAACAATTACTGCTACAAAAACATACCTTTTAGCATATTTATATCCCCAAACACCTCTTTAATTGAATAGCCAACAGTAACTCAGACAAGTCCCACCGAAAATTCGCAAACTTGGGAAAATCTCGTCAAAACTTCGCGCGAACGAATCAAAGTTCCGCTGATTCGTTTAACTTAAAACCGGTGGGAACCGGTAAAAACCAGATTTGTTTGGCAGATTTCTTTGTTAAACAATATTTTTAAAGACGTAATCAGGTTTGTTATGGGCGAACAAATCCGGCTTGGACGCGAAAACAAATTGTTTTTTACAGAAAGCCTGTTCAAAAATTCAGTAGGGAAAACTTTTCGGTGCTAGTCCTTCGTTCTGGTTTTAAATACTTTTGAATATTTTAGATGTTTTACAAGTGAAATTATATTTTATATTTGAAACAAATAATTTTATGTTTTCTATAGTTTATGAAATTCTGTACTATTATTTTACAGAAGATATTTTATGTTCGCTGTTAATCGTGATTGTTTGAATAAAATTAACGTAACACGTTTGTAACGGTAAAATAGAAGTTTTATTTTTTAGATTAATTCTAATAACAGAACTAGTTAATACTTTAATGTAATCACAACTCAGTTTCCCAAGATACACGTTCTACCTAGTTTGGGGACATGTCAAACTGGTTGTTCAAAAACAGTTACAGGGAAGATAATTATGATATTGTTAAAACTAAAACTCTAAACAGCAAAGAAAAAATGGTTAAGATTTACTTTGTAACAATGAACAAAATAAACTCATTCTTATTATGGATAAAAAAAAAGTAACTACTGAAGTAGTACTACTATAAGTACTCTATAAAAAATAAGAATATTACTTTCCTTTGTCCAGAAAACTTGTTCCATTTTTCAAATTTATTGTATTGTACATTCGCCCACAAAACCATAGCTAAACTATATGATAACAGGACAAAAATATTTTATTTACAAGGCTGTAAATTTTAAGATGATCCGAAACATATTTTATTACGAATACGATTTTCTTGCAACATGTAGGCCTTATTCAACCATTCATCTTACGAGTAGGCGTTCGCAAAGATGTACGCTTATAGAATAAGAAGGAATTTATTGTAATTGGGGTTGCCAATCGCCTTGCTACAAAAGGGTATGTTTAAATTAAATTGTAGATATTGTGATTTGATGGTTTTTACACAAAGACAAAATAGTTTTTCTTTTATTCAAGAAAATAGCATTTTGAAATCCAGTTGCTCTAGACAATTGTCATTAAACCAACGAAAGTGGCGCAATTGTGATTGATAATGTATGGGAATGTCAAACGCTATTGAAATGTCATTTGAACAATCTCTTACATTTTGGCATTTCGACAATCATCATCGCTGAAAAAATGACACTTTGCCTAAAGCTCCTGTTTTTAGCCGACTTCAAAAAGGAGAAAGTTCTCAATTTGACTGTATGTTTTTTATGTTTGTCACACGATTACTTTGCCAATTATGAACCGATTTTGATGATTCATTTTTATTTGAAAGCTGGTGCACTCATGTGGACCCATTTAAATTTGATCAATATCTGACGAGTAGTTTTTATGTTGTCCTTAATAATGCGTATTTTCGTGGTAATATAAGTTAACAAAACTAAAAAGAAAAATAAAGAACTTTTTAACAAAAAAATTAAACCAAAACTTTTGGGGTGGTATGGGATCTACCTCCAAGCGGTCCACCTCGGGCAGCGGCACCAAGGGCTTGCCTGTGGTACGGCTGAATGATCCCACTTAAGCGGTGGTAGGCTCCGCAAGGGGCCGCTTGGCTCGCGACCACCATCCCACCGGAGTCCGGCGCCAAGCAGCTTGCTGTATTCCGTCGGTGTGTGGGAGTGCCTGTGCCTTTTGGGGGAGAAGAAGGTTGTCAGTTGCGCTGTTCAGAACCGGTCTTGGTATCTGAGAATAACTTGCCGGGTAGCACATTATGGAGGGTAGCGGGATCCGAAGCACGGTGCCAGCCGTAGGCCGGCCGCAGTCAGTAGGGGGCTCAAGTAGCACGCCAGCCACGTGCCAAAGGCTGCCCCGCCAACTCGCGAAAAATCCCGGTATGCTCCACCGTGCCAGCTGGCCAATGGATGGGAGGACCCTGTGGCCATATCCGCGGGGGGGTTCGGGCGTCCCCGCAGTTTCCAAATGAGTTCCCCATAGGTTAAGCTAGTTTTAGTGGTCCACTTGGCTAACTGAGCAGCGTCTCGACAGTTCAACTTTTTCCCCAGCAACTCTAACAAAATTTATGACCAAAGCTAAGAAGAGAAATAAGGTTAAAAAACGGCTGCACTTCCTCCCACTTAAAGTGCACCTCATTAACATCAGGGGGTTGCACTCCAACCTTGATCCGGTCCATCACCACCTTGAGACCGAGAAGCCGCACCTGTTTTTCCTAACGGAGACGAAGATAACAACCCCGTCGGACGAGGCGTACCTCAACTATCCGGACAGTCATTCAGTATCGGTCTCAGCCCCGCTGGGAACGTCTGATCACTGTCTGGTGAAATCCGTTTCGACCTGCTCTCCTCCAGATGAGAGTCCTAGAGGCACGAGGCGAGTATGGCGATATGAGTCAGCAGATTGGGATGAGATGCGACACTTTTTTGCGTCCTATCCTTGGTGGCATGTGTGCTTCTCCTCGGGTGACCCCTCGTGCTGAGCTGACGTGGTTGCGGACGTGATTCGGTAGGAAATGGAGTATTTTATTCCATTCTCCGACATCCCGCTCCGTCACAAATCCCGGCCTTGGTATAATGCATAATGCGCCCACGCTGAGGCCCAAAAAGAATCTGGCTTCCACGCCTGGGTCAAGGTCCGCGACCGCAAAGTTAGAGCGCGTAGGGTTCGCGCGAGGAAAAGAGCCTTTAATTCTGCTGCCAAGCTCTGCAAACGAGTTCTGCGTCGGGCACGTTTTGACCATATTGGTCGTATCGGGGCCAAGCTGGCATCGCACCCTCCGGGTAGTAAACAGTTTTGGTCCCTGTCTAAAGCGGTTGAAACTAATTTCTGTCGTCCCACTTTACCTCCAATGCTGAAGCCTGATGGGTCGCTGGCTCACTCTGCAAGTGAGAAAGCTAATCTATTTGCATCTCTCTTTGCAAGCAATTCACTTCTGGATGCTGGCTCTAAGCAACCACCCGATATACCTCCTGAGATACCTCATTGTGACTCTTCAATGCCGGAGATCGCAGTTCACACTAAAGAGGTTCAGAGAGTACTGTTTAGCCTAGACGAACACCTGCCTGAACAAGGCCAGTGGGCCTGACGGCATTCCAGTGAGAGTATTGAGGCAGTGTGCGCCTGAACTGTCTCCTGTGTTGACATGCTTGTTTCGCCTCTCTCTTGACAAAAGAACGGTGCCGAAATCCTAGAAGCTTGCAAATAATCAACCAGTACCCAAAAAGGGCGACCGTGCAGACCCTGCCCACTACCGTCCGATAGCCATTACCTCCATACTATGTAAGGTCATGGAAGGGGTACTGAACAGTAAGTTGCTGACCTACCTTGAAGACAATGATCTCCTCAGTGACCGTCAATATGGCTTTCGCCGGGGACGGTCAACTGGCGATCTTCTTGTGTTTGTCATGCACTGTTAGGGCGAAGCCATCGAGCAACACGGCGAAGCACTTGCCGTATCGCTCGATATCTCGAAGGCCTTTGACAGAGTCTGGCACGCTAGTCTACTCAGCAAGCTTCCTGCTTATGGCATCCCAGCCGGTTTTTGTAGCTGGATATCAGACTTCCTCAGTAAACGGTCGATCCGAGTCGTCGTTGACGGTTGCTCCTCTGACCTTAAGGCTATTAATGCCGGAGTTCCTCAGGGGTTTGTTCTCTCTGCAACTCTTTTCCTGCTGCACATCAATGACCTAATTCTGCCTGGTATTGTTGGTTACACAGATGACAGTACTGTTTCAGAGAGATACTTGTCTAGTGCAAAAACCGGCGGGGATGAAGTTCATTCCTTGAGAGAGGCTATGGTGGAGCGTACAGATTTGACCTTAAGTCTTGTCTCCCATTGGGGTGATGACAATCTGGTCTCTTTTAACGCCACCAAAACACAGGCATGTCTTTTTACCGCGAAAAGGACTCATTTCATCCAGATGCCTACTTTTCGGAGTGCATCTGTTCCTGTGACTGATCGGCTCGAGCTCCATGGCATGGAGTTGATATCCAGTCTCAAATTCGGCGCCTCCATCGAGTACAAAGCACAAATTGCGGCAAAGAAACTGGGCGTCCTAAACAGAGTGAAGCGATACTTTATGCCTGAACAGCTATTAACTCTTTACAAGGCGCAAGTCCGATCCTGCATGGAGTATTGCAGCCACCTCTGGGATGGCTTAGCTAAATATCAGCTTGCCGCGCTTGACTCGGTGGAACGCAGAGCTAAGAGACTAATTGGCGACGTCAAACTGGTCGCCAAGCTTCACAGCTTGGCTCATCGCCGTAAGGTTGCCTGCTTGTCGGTGTTCTATAGACTGTATTTTGGCGAGTGTGCTCATGAACTCCACGACCTCATCCCACCGGCCCCCTTCTACCATCAGACATCTAGTCGCACTGCAAGTTACCATCCTCACATAGTTGCCATTCCACCAATTCGCACCAAGCGCTTCCAAACATCCTTCATAATGCGCACTGCAAAAGAGTGGAACTCACTGCCTGCGTCTGTGTTTCCGAACGCATACAACCCGAATCTCTTCAAACTTAGAGTGAACAGGCTTCTTCTGGGTAAGCTCACTCCATCGTCGACTTTGTCTCTGTCACCTCTGACCTAGACTAGAGTCAAGAGCAAACCCATCATAAATAATAATAAAAAAAAAAAAAAAACAATACATAGTGAAAAATCACTTCTTTTCGGCAGTCGGTGTCAAAACGAAAAAAATATAGGTAACAAAGACATTGACTTCCGAAGAGAAATTTAGTTTTTGCTTTGTTTTGGGTTTCGTTATTGTTTTTGTTAAAATGTATTTTTTTTTCATATTTACCGTCCTCTAACTATACACCTAAAAATATTTTATTTTTATATTTTTTTGCCATTCTAACATTATTTAACCAAGGTACCAAGAGTTCAAAAAATGTTAAAAGTAATAATCCAGTAACTAATTAATTTCCGGCTCCCAAAAAAAAACTTTTTTTGCTATCCCGAAAAATGGCAACACTAAACACATTAGTCACGTCTATGTTATCTTCTGTCTGTCTGTCACGTGGTTGATAGGGTAATGGCAAAACCGACGCGGAATTTTAACTAAAACCTTTGCATTATTATATCTACGTGGCAAAAAAGGGCGCTATAAGAATTTCGATTTCCATGAAGACGCGTACGTAAGTAAATGTTTATTATAATAGAAAGAATTATGAATTATTTATTAGCCTTTGTTTCTTTTCATTTTATTTGTGAGAAGATTTATTGTTTTTCTGGTAAGGTGGAAGTTTACTTGTTTGTTTTACCTTTTCAGGTGAAAATGTGGGTCATACATTTATGTAACAAAAGGTTAGCAAGATGTAATTATATTTTGTTATGTAGTTTTTCATTATACAAAACATTACCTAACCAAGCTTTCGGGTGTATCAAGCCCGGTGAAACGAAGTAAACTGAAGCCCAATTCTCATATTCAAAACCGTTTAAATTCAAGATACAATGGCTTCTCAGCGCCTCTGTGGTTTTCCTGTCGGTTTTTGATCGGTTTCATTTCGTGGAGTGTGCGATGGTATTGCATGATTTAATTCCGCTTAGCGCGTTCTATCATTGAACTACAAGGCGTACGGCGATGCGCCGTCGGTACACGGTGGACGTTCGACCCATATGCACATGTACCATATAAACGTTATAGAAATACGTTAATTGTGCGTACATCTAAGGAGTGAAATGCCCTGCTGGAGTCTGTGTTGCCGAATAGCTAACAACCTAGGGATCTTTAAGTCGAGAATTAATAAGGTACTTTTAGGCAAGCATGCTTTACCTTCAACCACATCATCATTTACTACCTGGTGAGATAGAGGTTAAACGCGAGCCTTTTATTTTTTATTATTGATAACAATATTATAAAGAGGAAAGATTTTTTTGTTTGTTTGTATGTTTGTCTGTTTGTACCGAATAGGCTCTGAAACTACTGGACCGATTTAAAAAAAATCTTTCACCTATGGAAAGCTACATTATACCAGAGTAACATAGGCTATAATTTTGACGGGAGCGAAGCCGCGGGGGTCAGCTAGTTATTGATAAAAACAAAAAAAAACACCTAAAACTGATCACAAAACCACTGCAACACTTTAAAAAAGTATTTTTATTTCACTCATTATTTTGTAAACTGCCAACTGGCTCCATAAAGCGAGATTGGTTTAAGAAATAATATTGAATAAGTGAGCTTTTAACAGCAGACCGCGACGTCCACTCTAGTAGTTGTTAATTTTAACTTTAATTAAAAATAATTTCTCTTCGCTACAAGACAGAGGAGATGTACGAAGCAAAGGTGCAGGGAGTGTAATAGTTTTAACACTTAAGTATGATACTTAATTAGAACTAATAATACGTGTCGCGGATTAGGTGCTTTAGTTTTACATGCATTTCATTGGTAACCAGTTTATAGGATCTTGAAGTTTGAAACTTTAATATTAATAAAGTGAGTTGGAACAATTTTATATGAGCAGTAATATATTTTATTAACTATGCTCGGTTAATATGCTTACCTGCAATACAAAGCTTTGAAACATAATACATGCAGGGGCAACTCGTAAAAAAACATATTGAGTAACTGTCCATGAACAGATTTTTAACAATAGCACCTGTGTAATTTGCAATTGCAAGGTATTTTAAACTCAAGCCCCTAATTATATGAGACTTACCTCGGCCAAAAATAACCGGCCAAATTTTGGTGCAAGGGATCCTAGCGCTAAGAAAGAGGTTCAAATAAATATCACTGGATGGTGCGATATGAAAATGAAAATGAAAAAAAAAACGAAAAATGTTAATTCTCAAAAGATAGCACACATACAAAAAAGAGAATACTTCTGCCAAACTGTAGGACAGTTTGTTGGCAGACACAACTCCCACAAAAATTATATAATTATTATATTTGTACATTTTTCTCTTAATGGCTAAGTATTTGAAATGTTAGTAATATTAGTAATATTCAATATAAATTAGTTAGTTGGTGTTAGTTAAGTATATTCAATATTTTCCCCAAAAGTTCCAAGGATATACTTTCTCACTCGGTTTTTAAATGCATTTTTTGTGGTACAACTGCTTTCCATATCAACTAAAAGGTTATTTAAAATTGTTGGAATGAAATATTTTCTACACCTGCGCCCATAATAATTATTACAAGTGGGTACCACAAACCTTCCTGCGCTTACATTCCTTTTTGACCTTGTACGCACGATAATTTGTTTGAACTTCTTACTACGAAACTGGTCTAAGGCTGATAATAACACCATTCTTTCATGGACTGGCAGTATCTTGCACTCCAAGAGTAACTCTTCGTAATTGCTATTTTTGCATCGGTTTTTTTGTATTATTGTCTACTAATAGTTTCATAAATCTGATTTGTAGTAATTTTATTCTGTCTATATAAGATTTAAATGTACAGCCATAGCAGACCAGCCCATAGGAGAGTAGGGAGTCCACAAGTGCACAGTAGACCACGTACAGTGTGGCCCTATCCAGTACGAAACTAAGGTGGTGGAATTTTACAAGCACTAACCTGAGCTTGTCACATAGGTATGCAATGTGTATTTTCCATGAAAAATTGCTGTCTATTGTCAAACCCAGGTACCTGTACTCCTCCACCACCTCAATAGTTGCACACGTATACAACGACCTCTCTTCTCTGCAGCAGACTGATCAACAGTAAGTTAAGAAAACGAATGCTTTCTCGGCTGTTTTCCTGAGTGGAAATGAAAGTAAACAAGATTTTTTTCTGGATAATATGACGTCAGATGTAAAAATGATGCAAAATGCATGTTATATGCCGAATATCACGAAGATTATTGCAGCAAATCAAAATGCAATGCCAGTATTGTATTCGGGAGACGTGGAAATCATGTCACTCCTAATTGTAAATATGAGGTTACTTTGAAAGATGTGTTGTGTGCACCTAACCTCACAACCAACTTGATATCTATTAGTCAACTTATCAAGAATGGTAACAGTGTATCGTTCAAGGAGAAATGCTGGTGGCTGTGGCAAATGAGGTTGATGGTGTCTTCAAAATGGACATAGAACGTAAACAATGTTTGTTTACATCGCCTTCAGCGGCAGCTAACAGTGAAGTTTGGCATAGGAGATTGGGCCACTTGAACATGAATGACCAGAATAGGATGAAGGACGGTGCAGTCATGGGAATATCATATACAGACAAGTCAGTTTTCAACAAAAATACATGCACAGTATGTTGTGAAGGGAAACAATTACGCTTGCCATTTGGTCACAAAGGTACGAGGGGCAGCGAGCCACTGAATACAATCCATGCAGATATCTGTGTACCAATGGATAGCATTTCTATTGGAGGATCAAGGTATTTCCTCATTTTTGTTGATAATTTATCCCGTATGGCATTTGTTTACTTCCTAAAAACCAAAAGTGAAACCTTTAAATATTTTATCTACTCTCATATCGTAATATTCGAATTATAAAATTCAAAACGAGTTTATATTGGCATACTTTATAAACACAATACCGAAATTTAAAAATAGAATCTTATTATAACACTATTTCTCTAACAAAATAATGCTATAAAACAATTTTTTTTCTATTACGATACAGGACACATCCAAGAAGTTAATCACTGAGGAGTATCCATCAATTTTTTTTTTGAAATGCCATTTTATAGTACCTATATCAAAAAGATTTGATTCCAATTTTAAATTGTCTATGACAATGCCCGCTTTAGACTTACCACGCACTGCGATTTTTATTCGCGCCAATTTTGTTTCCTTCTACCTGTTCATAGAACTCAAAATATTCGGGCGAATAAAATTCGCGCCGTGGTGCGGTGGATTCTGTGGCAAAACACGGCTTTCTTGTATTATTTTCGCACGATTTCTTTACCGCAATGCGAACAACTTTATACAATTCCATAGGTCGCAGAATGGACTGAAAAAAATCGCGCGTATAAAGATCTCAGTGCGTGCTAAGCCTTAGCGCATGCGCGGTTAATGCGATGATGTGCTGGGTTTTGGCGCCATTCATACGTTTTGCAGGTTTTGCTGTACTGAATTTCATGAGTTATTTAAATTATTGTTTAAAAATGTCTGATATCAGTGAATGAGAAGAAAATTTTACTCCGCCCGATATTTTTGATGCGGCGAAGGAAATTACTCTTAATTTATTACCAGCAAAGTCGAGAAAAGTATATGACAAATAGACTCACGATTTTATGTCATGGAAAATGCAAACAGAGGTATTTAGTAGGTTAAATCCCAATTTATGAGTGTAGATAAAGTAGTGTATGAAACTGCACATAACTAGGTATTAAAACATTCGTGTGAAAACTATTAAAAACCTCGCCTACGGCTCGGTTTTTAAACACACACTCATGTTTTAATACCCCTCATTATGCAACAGTTTCATAAACTACTATTAAAGAAATGAAAAGTATGGTAGAAAATCAACAAGGCAGAACGATCAAAATATTTTGGACAGATAATGGTTCAGAGTTTTGTAGTAATGAGTTTGAGGAATATTTGAAAGATGTAGGTATAGTTCACCAGAAAACTAATGTTTATACCCCTGAACAGAATGGCATTAGTGAACGTATCAATCGAACCATTGTAGAGAGTGCCCGTTGTTTATTATTTGATGAATGCTTAGATGAGAAGTTTTGGGCAGAGGCAACAAATACTGCTGTCTATCTTAGAAACAGATCCGTGGCATCAGGGCGAAATAATAAAACTCCATACGATCTGTGGTCAAACAACAAAGCAGATTTGATTCATGTCCGTATATCTAGCAGCCAAGTAATGTTCCATGTGCCAAAAGAGAAACGGCTTAAGTGGGACACTAAGTCAAATAAATTTATTTTAGTTGTTTTCTCAGAGAATGTAAAAGGCTACAGAGTGTATGATCCTGTCAAGCGGTGTGTAGTAACAAGTCGAAATGTGATTATTCATGAAAATACAGAAATAAACTGTACTAGTGATGCAATTGTATCAGTTTCAGTTGGGGATATATTATCAGAGCAGTCAGGAAGTAATGATGTTAAAGAAATGAAGGGTGAACAAAGATCTAAAACTCAAATCATTTTTTATATTTCACATCATATACAGGTTTTTGTTTTGTAATGTCAGGGTCAACTATTTCCTGGGAAAGTAAGAAGCAGAGAACCGTAGCATTGTCGAGCATGGAATCTGAATATATGGCTATGGCTGAGGCGTGCAAATAAGCCATATATTTGAGATCTTTATTATTTGAACTTACTGGTAATCTGTGTACCATTCAATTATGTAATGACAGTCAGAGTGCACAGAAGTTGGTGGCAAATTATGGATGTCATAGAAAAAGTAAACACACTGATATTAGATATCATTTTATTAAAGATGCAGTAAGAAATATAATTAATAATTTAGAATATTTGCCAACAACTCATATGCCAGCTGATGTTCTTACCAAAGCTTTAAGTTTTGTAAAACACAGCAAATGTATTAAAGGTTTAAGAGTTAGTTTGATAGAGTCTTAGAAGTTATTATTTTTTGAGAAGTTTTGTTTATTTGGTGTAGTTGGGGTGTTAGAAATATTTATAACTGGTCACATCAAATAAACATATATTTTGTCTGTTTTCTCTATGTTAATCTAGATACTACTATTATCTACTCTATCTCTATCTCTGTTATCTACTCTCTGTGTGTGCTGATTTGGAACAGAATAAACCGTTGGTTAAAATTCACAAAAATTTACGTTGTTTTATTAAAAGTACCTTTATGACTTAACAAATATACTACCCACTACATTTTCCAAAGATTTCTACTTACACTGACAAATTGATTGCCAAACGTTAATTGTAGTCAGGTTATGTAGAAATATTAGAAGCTACTGTTGATCCTTAAAAATTGAATTATGTCAGTTCTAAAGGTATATCTGCTTACAAATAATATATCAATTGCACAAAATAGCTTATTGTATGTGTCGTATAAATGGCGTAGCGGTGAGCGATAAGCATAGGCCTACACAAACGCAGTATTAGGTACGATATTATATAGTATTAGATATTTTTCACATGTCTTCCCATACATTCTTATCCATTTACTTTCGTGTTACCAGTCCGCAGTAGTTAAATGTTCGTGGTAACAAAGTATCCATTTAAACGTAACTGGTGGTTTTAATTTCACTCGAAATGTTTTAGTATCTCGCGTTTTTGAAACGAGTGGTTTAAAGACTGATTATCGTGTCCTGGCATTTATTGCTTTCAAGTGAGTGTAAGAAATTAAACGCTTTATTAACAAGTTAGAAAAGTCGTGAACAGTTAAAAAATATACGCAATAACGTATAGCATATTTAGTTGAAGTTAGTAATATATTTTTTGTGATTGTTTATGCATTCAGTTTGCACTGGAACATTAATCCAAATGAAAACATAATAACAATTGATGTCAAAATTCTTAAAAATAAAGTATAAAAGAAATGTGTCTAAATGTGAAGGATTCTTGAAATTTCAATATGATCGACCGCGACTAAAAATACACAGACAATTAGCCCTAGTTGCAGACCAAGGAATTATTTAATTTAACTTTGCTTAGCTCGTATAACAGAGATAATTTTTTCATTACTGGCCGCAAACTATACTTATAGCAATAGTACGAAAAATTATCTAAACTACGCGATCCAAACTAAACTAACTTAGCTTAGTTCTAACGGTCCGATTTCCGCGTAGGACCCGTCCGGTTCGTAGCACGCGTAGCAAAGCGTAGCATTCGTGGCAGGGGCCTTGATAGCAAGGTAACAAAAAAGTACCCTGCAAGTGTTGAATGAAATTCAGGTGGAATGTTTGAAAAAAAGGTGCTTTGTGCAATATCTCGAACGCCTTTACCTAGCAGAGGCAAACAACGGCAAATCTCTCAGGATTGCTGCAATCGCATATCTGTTTATTGTTTAAGCCATTTGATAACATAATATCACGCCACGCGCCGGTACGCTCTAAAGGGGTACGCAGATGTGTACAGTTCAGTCTAATTTCACCGGTTATGTTCAAGTTTTGTCATTCGAATAATTTATTCTGGCATAAATTTGTGCGTTATAGGTTTTTTTACGATAACATTTGCTCATTAGATACCATAACTAAAAAGTGAAAATAAAAATCTTTTTTACAAAATAATACAACCAACTTAAAACTTTCCTTTTTACTTTGTAGTGTTTTTTTGGAAGTTGGTGGTATCGTTTGTAAAAAGTGTAAAAAGTTTTTTCTTAAATGTAGTTTCTGGATGACCTGATTTAATTACAATATCCTTACAGCCGGAGAAAAAGTAAGTAATTTATACAATTTGACTTTTATATGCTACTCCTAAAAATATTAAAACTGCAAAGTTAGTTTCAGTGTGGGCAACCTTTTAGAAATGGTGATGGGGACAGTGAAATGAGCCCTGAAATGTTGCGGGATGTAAAAGTTTAATAAACCACAGAATAATGACCCTGTCGGTATATGTTGAATTAAATCAGAAATGGTCATTGACATGTTTTCATTATAAATGACAAGTGGTTTTCCTGTTCGAATCGTTTGTACGATAATGTAATGATACTTAACATCAATGTATTTAGTTCTGTTATGAAATATAGGATTCAACAGCAATTTATGAGCAATATGGTTATCATTATATAAACTACTTTGATAACTTTTCTCAGTTATTTCAAATTGTAAATTTCTTAAATATACTGCTTCTTTGCAAGCTTCTGAAATAGCTACATACTCTGCCTCTGTACTAGAAAGAGCTATGCATTTGTGTTTACTACAACTCCAAGATATAACAGATCCAGACAACAAAAAACAAAAACCAGTGTATGATTTTCTATCATAATAATCATTTGCCCAGGCGGCGTCAACATAACCTTCAATATTAATATTTTTATTTTTACAATATTTCAAACCTATATTCTTAGTTTTCTTTAAATACCTCATTATTCTCTTAGCATACATGAAATGTTCATCACTATGACAATAATTGAATTGACTGAGATAGCTTACAGAATAAGCTATGTTAGGTCTAGTAAGCACAGCTAAATAT
Source organism: Orthosia cruda (assembly GCA_964057195.1). Classification (NCBI taxonomy): domain Eukaryota; kingdom Metazoa; phylum Arthropoda; class Insecta; order Lepidoptera; family Noctuidae; genus Orthosia; species Orthosia cruda. Next base: position 27,134,330 of record OZ059840.1, on the reverse strand, counting down.
ATTAAACTACCCAAAAGTTGTTAATATGGATTCTGACTATTTGTTTTTTTTATTTTTTATTATTGATAGGCTCGCGCTTGACCACTATCTCACCTGATTTAGGTTAGCGATGATGTGGTCGACGGTGTAACACGCTTGTCTAGAAGTAACCTATTCACTCTTGACTTAAAGACCCCGAGGTTGTAGCTATCTGGAAACACAGACCTCGGCAGAGAATTCCACTCTTTAGCTGTACGCATAATGAAAGTATTTTTAAAACGTTTACCGAGGCGAAGTTAACTGTTAAGAAGGTATAAAATACCACCACCCATACACACTATGGGTGGTGGTATTTTATACCTTCTTAACAGTTAACTTCGCCTCTATTAGAGTGTCAGCTGTCTTACATTCTGACATGTTAAATTTAGATAATAATTGATCAATATAACTTTTTTGACTCAATGTAACAGTATTATGGTTTTTATCAATGTCACCAAGACATTATTTAAAACATCCCAAATCTTTAATTTTAAAATTGCTTCTGAACATTCCTTTTAGATGCTTCAATTCGCTGCTATCATTTGTAAATACAACAAATCATCGATATACAATGTTACAATGGTTCTTTTATTACCAACAATTTTTGTATACAAACAAGGTCCCAAATTAGATTTTTTATAGCCTTTTGCTAACATACAGTTATCTACCTTTTTATGCCAAGCACGAGAGGCTTGCTTGAGACCATATATAGCCTTTTTTAATTTGAGGACTTGTTCTCATCTGAACAACCCAAACCTTCTGGCTTTTGCATGTATATAATATCCAAGTCCCCATTCAAAAATGCAGTCTTGACATCGAGATGAACAACATCCAAATTTAATTGCACAGACAATGAAAACAATAATCTTAATGTACTATGTCTAACTACTGGAGAAAATGTCTCCTTATACTCCACATCATTTTTTTGTGTACACCCTTTAGCAACCAATCTTGCCCTATATTGCACTTTATTGTAATTGTCACTTTTCTTTTTCAGAACCCACTTGCACTTGACTCTAGTCCTATTACTCGGAGTATCTACAATTTGACATGCATCATTGTCTTTAAAGCTTTGCAACTCATCATTGACAGCTTGCTCCCAATTCTTCTACTCGGGTCCCTGTCAGGTCAGGTCAATCAGGTCTTCAAAACCAAGTGGTTTGTTATTAATGCACATTAAACCAAACCTATCATGCTTTCGTCTCTGCCTCTGTGGTTGAACCTTTTGATTTGTGTCTATATCAAGATTATCACCACCAACCACAGATTCATCGCTTGGTATATTAGTTTCATCATTGTCAACACTTCCTGTAGAAACAAAAGTATCATCTGACTGATATTCATTCATTCATTCATATTCTTTATTGTACACAAAACAAACATATTTAAATACAGAAGGACAACTTATGTACAAAGGCGAGCTTAACCCACAATTGTGTTAAGCTTGGGTAGGCTTCCCCACTGGATCCTGACTTATTGGACTGACTTTTGGTTTGTCATGAAGACTTTCAACTTCAATTACAGTATCCTGATGCAAGTTGTGTTCTTCAATGATGGTAACATCTCGACTGGTAGTAATTACCCGAGTTGTTGGGTTATACACACTGTATCCTTTGACATCTTCAGGATAACCCACCAGAATACATTTTTCAGATTTTTTGTCCCACTGAATTCTTTTTTCTTTAGGGGTGTGCTTCATGACGATACTACCAAATATTCTTATGTGACTAAGATTTGGTTTAGTGTTTGTCCATAACTCATATGGGGTGCGATTGTTCAGTCCAGTTTTCACAATGCGGTTCTTGATCCTCCGAGCGAGACACTTTCCATCGGTCTGCAGATATCACAGTGAACTATATTTAACATCTCCATACTTCTGTTGCCTTCATGAGGAAAAGGCAATCGATCGCAATTCATCTTGCTAATATCTGCCTTCTAGTCCAAAACAACTCCTTCTACAGTATTCTGCATGTTATTAATGTAATGACTGTTTGCATGTCCTAATCTACGATGCCAAATATCTGGACATTCTATCACAGCTGCCACTAGAGCGGTAGGTATTTTAAGTTTGTATAGTCCATTTACGAGTGAAGCAGTAGCTACTAAAATGTTCTTCTTGTTATAAATCTTACAACCGTCTCTCGTAAATTATACTCTGTTGCCTTGCCTTATCAATTGGTTTACTGATATAAGGTTCGTAGTTAGGCTGGGAACACACAACACATTTTAAACTTTTCGACTCATTGGTTGTAGTTGTGCTTTTCACATTTTCACTACAAAATACCAGCACGTTACTTTGGTTAGCCACCATTATTCCCTTCGCAAAACCAGAATAACACGCGTTGATAACCAAATGTTGATTTGTTGTCAAATTTGAGCTAGCGCCCGAATTTATGTACCAGTCAGACTTATGAAAATTTCCATTGAGAAAAATGGCACTAAACGCAGTGGTGCTTTTCTTAATATTTTCGTGCTTCATTGTGTCTATATTTTCGCACTGATTCCTATAATGTCCAAACTGTTTACATTTATAGCACTTTATATTTTATTTTCTTTGTTATTCGTCAATATCGACTCGCTCGCGCCATCTTGCTGTCAAAACACTTGACACGCGAACTAACTTTCCGTGATTTTATTCCGTTTTTACCGGTAAAATGTCGAAATTTAACGTTGAGACTGCTTTTAACGATTTGTCGAAGAAAGTTGCAGCGTTGACAGCAAAAATTGTGACTCAAACAGCTGTGATTGAGTCGCAGAACAAGATTATTGAAGATCATCAGCGTAAGATCGATAATTACTTCGTCACTATTAATGAACAAACGAGGGTACTATCAGATTTGTGCACCAAAATTGAGAAACTCGAGGTTCAAATTACAATAGAATCTTCGAAGAGTGAGACGGATAAACCCGTCGTGGTAGCAGATATACAGCGGGCAAGGGAGACAAACATTTCGTTTAAAGCGAAGGAACCGCAAAAGAAGGAGACGGAACGAGCGCGCCGAGCCACCGTGCGCGAGCGCACTAAGGCGGCGTCCATACCGCATAAGACGAGCGAGCGTTTATCCGAAGTCGCGGAGCTCTCCCTGGAAGAAAATGTTACGTCTGAGGAATGGAAAGTTGTTAATAATAACAAAAAGCGAACTAACCGACGTAGTAATGACGTACAAAAAGGAGGGAATTCGCAAATTTCCACGCTTCAAGCAATTCAGAAGAAGAAGTTCTTGCATGTCTGGTCGTTGCATCCAGACACTACTGAAAAAGCAATAAGCGATCACGTTGCGGCAATCTGTGGATCAAGCGACGTTAAAATTGAGAAATTAATCCCGAAAACTCCTAGGGACTATGCGTCGTTCATGGTTGGAGTAACGGAATCAGTTTTTGATAAAATAAACACTGTTGATAGTTGGCCAGTAAATGCGCAGTTTAACCAATGGGTGTGGTTTCGAAACTCCCGTAAGCCATCAAAAGGCAGTCAAGGCCAGAAATGAATACATCCAAGTGTACTATCAGAACGTAAGAGGATTGCGGACGAAAACAAAAACTTTCCTTAATAATGTTTTAGCATCGACTTATGACCTTTTTGCAATTACGGAATCAGGTCTCAATAATGGAATTCATGACGGAGAACTAATTCCAACGGATTACAAAATATTACGATGTGATCGAGCGGACGGCCGAAAACAAGGAGGAGTATTTTTAGCGTCTTCCCCGAGTTTTGGGTTGAATCGCGTTTCTATTGCTAATGTGGACAAGGCCTTATTTGAGATCGTGTGTGTGACAGTTCATCGACGAAACCATTTTTTGTTCTTCTGTTGTGTTGTTTACATTCCGCCAAAATGTGATGCTAATGAGTATATGCAATTATTTCAGATATTGGAAAATGTTTGTGTTAGATATGATAAAGTTTTGTTGTTGGGTGATTTCAATATGCCTTCAGCGACCGTGGAAATTCAAAGTTACCTGGATTACTTTATTGCATACTGTGGATTTCGGCAGGTAAATGATTTGGTTAATATTAATGATCGTACTTTAGATTTGGTACTGTCAACGTTTGACATGAGCGACTTAGGGGTACAACTATCTGAGGAACCGTTAGTTGATATTGATGCTCAACACCCGCCGCTGGTCATTAGCGCCAAGCTTTCTGATCGGGCACTAGAGGGTAGCATGGCACTTTCTAGGAATGTTGGGTGTGGTGTCTCAGTGCTTAATAAAAGCAGGTGGAATTTCAATAAAGCAGATTTCCTAAGATTATATCATTATTTTATGTTATTAGATTGGGAACTTTTGTTTGAAATACATAGCTCAGAGATGGCTTTAAATTACTTTTATAAAATAATAAATGAGGTCCTGGACGAGTGTGTTCCTAAGAGAAATCTTAAGGTTTGTAAGCTAGGATCTAGGTTTAATTATCCAGAGTGGTACACATCGGATTTGATAAGTGATATAAAAAAAAGTGGCGTTATCATAAATTGTTTAAGACAACTGGTTCCCAAAGCGATTATGAAGTGTTTTCTCGCTTTCGAGCTCGAGTCAAAATTAAAATCGCTTCAGCTTATGAAGCCTACGAAAACAGACTTCAGAAAAACCTTAAAGCTGATCCAAAGTCGTTCTGGAGCATGATAAGGACTAAAAAAGCTAGTCGTAATAAACCGAAAGTCACGAAGGACGGCTTATTGCTTATGGATGAGGAGTGTGCGGAAAGTTTCGCCTCATATTTCCATTCGGTGTACAGTCCTAAGCGGCCGGCGCTGGACCCGGGGGCTGCAGAGTACGCAAGCGGCGGCGCGGCAGGGGCGGCGCGCGTGCATGTTGACCGCGTCAGTGCGCGAGACCTGCGCGCCGCGCTTCTGCGCCTCAAGCCCAAGCGCTCAGTAGGCCCGGATGGCATACCGCCTTACATTGTCAGAGACTGTCGTATGGTTTTTGACGAGCCTTTGTTGCACATCTTCAACTTGTGTTTGCGGGAGGGTCACTACCCGAACGAGTGGAAGATCACGCGAGTTATACCAGTTCCTAAAGGAGGTGCGGGCTCTGACGTGAGTGGATACCGACCGGTGGCGGTGCTGTCGGCATTCGCCAAGGTATTTGAGTCGGTATTGCATAGAAGTATTTATACACAAGTGAGCTCTCGATTAACGGACGCACAACACGGTTTTCGGCCGGGTCGCAGTACGGGGGGCAACTTGCTGTCTTTTGTTAGCTACTTGTCACCGGCTATTGACGCGGGGGGGCAGGTGGATGTGGCATATTTTGATTTCCGGAAAGCCTTCGATACTGTGGATAACGATGTACTTTTGTGCAAGCTCGCTGCTGTGGGCTTCACGCCGCACTTGCTTAAATTCTTTGCGAGTTACCTTGGCGAGCGCCGACAGTACGTCGAGTATGCAGGACGTGATTCCAAACCTTACTACACGTACTCAGGGGTGAGTCAAGGGAGTAATATCTGGCCATTGGAATTTATATTGGTAGTCAACGATCTGCCAACAGTAGTCAAAGAGGCGAAGTGTCTGCTGTTTGCTGATGACTTAAAGTTATTTTTAGCTGTTAAAGACGAGGCAGATTGTAAACGGCTCCAGTCAGACATTAACAGTGTAGTCCAATGGAGCAAAACTAACAAACTTAATTTTAATGTTGACAAGTGCTGTGTGATGAGTTACAGCCGTGCGCGTGCTCCATTGCATTATCAGTACGAGATGGACACGGAGGTAATGCCGCGCGTCACACAGGTGCGGGACCTGGGCGTGCAGATGGTGCCGGAGTTGAAGTTCCGCAAGCACATAGTTGAGGTGTGCGGCAGGGCTTTCAGAAATCTCGGTTTCATTTTGAGACAATGTAAGGATTTTAGCGATACGGCGGCTGTAAAAGTTTTGTATAATGCACTGGTACGGAGCCACCTGGAAACAAGTGCTATTATTTGGAATCCTCATGAGGGAAAGTACAGCCTCATGTTGGAAAAAATACAAAACAAGTTTGCGAGGTTTCTGTATTTGAAAGAATATGGGGTTTACCCTTTTTATCCCCTCATGTACCCAAGTCTTTTCGTCCTGGGCATGGTTGGATATACCAGGCTGGCAGTTAGAAGAGATGTTGCGCTGGTCAAGTATGTGGCTAGCGTACTGCTAGGTTTGTTGCACCACCCAGAGGTGCTGGAGGCGCTGCGGCTGTGCGCGCCGGACGAGTGCGTGGGCGCGCGCCGCCGCCCCGCTCTCTTAGACGTACCGTTGGCTAGGACTAACTTACTTAAGTTTACCCCTATGACGCGAGTCATACGTTTGATAAATGCTGTAACGTTATCGGAAGATATATTTTGCCAAAACCTGTCGAGATTCGTCAAAGTAGCGCAAAATTTAATTGAAAAAGGTCTGACCATTTAAATAATGATTAAAGTATTGGAATGTCTTATTGTAATGATTGATATATTGTATTTTAATGTTTTATATGTGTGTTATAACATCGCCTTGGAAGTCTCTGTAAAGGTGTTATAATAATTAATGAGTAAATAAATAAATAAATAAATAAATAATAAATAATCTTTTTCTTTTCCAACCATAGACCTAGTATGAATATTAGGTTTCTTATGTTGGTAACGGAAACATGCTAATGCATTGTTCTCTGCGCCCGCGCCCTCTGCCGGCTCCATATCCATCAATTTCGACTTAATGGCGTCGGTCGTAATTGACATTCCAGCATGTTCAATGGCCTTTCATAGGCATATATTTTTTGCTTAATCCTGCTAACATGATGGCACCAATCGTCTCATCACTAATGCCAAAGTCTGTACTTGCCAATCACTGACCCGCCTCGACGATCTGTGTTACATATGATGTCATCGATGTGTAATTTTCAAGTCGAATAGATATAAGATTTCTCAACAGGCTAATCTTCCGAGTGAACTCTGAGTCATCAAACAGCTTCTTTAAAGGTATTCCACAGCTCCTTTGATGAACTGACATTTTTTATATACACATAGATGGACGGATCGATTGTCAAAATCAGCTTCGCTTTTGTTTTCGCATCGTCTGCAGCTACTGGGGTCTTGCCTGGCTCAGACTTTATGCAATCTATCATGCCCTCTAACACCAGAAAATTCTCTGCGGCGAAACACCATTCGCTATAATTCTCGCAACCTTTGAGTTTTGGTACACTAACTAGGTAACTTGAACTACCACTTGCCATAGCGAACAACTTTTTTGAAACACGCTAAATCCAATACTTTTAAGTTTATTTCTAACTAGTCGTTTGTCCATCACACTGATTTTACTAACTGAATGATAATACTGACAATAATTTGGTGATATATGGGTCTGGGCCCATAACCTAAAATAAAACGACGTGTTTCGCATTGAAAATGGAAGCGGAATGCTTTATTGATCGGTCAGTTTTGTTCACAACCGGATGAGACAGATGGCGTTACCTAACCTAAAAACCACAGATATTTTGATAAATTTAACATCTTACATAGTAAACAAAATATATGCTGATTTTGCCAATCTTTATGTGCATAGAATAACAATGGTTTGATTTTACCATACTTGTACAAAGAGTCTCTGAGCTAAACTGTGGACGGACGGGCAGAAAGACGGACAGAGGGACATGGCGGAACTGTAGGTTTCCTTGTTGACTACGGAATCCTTTAAATTAATATAAATGACTAACCTTAACATTAGAATCGCGCTATTTACCATGTTTACTGTCTGAAGCGAGTTTCCGATATTTCGGCGCTGTTGCAAGCACCATGATCACGGATAAACTGAAGTTATTGCGGGTGGGTGTTTCTGAGGAGAAAGACGGACAGAGGGACATGGCGGAACTGTAAGGCATCCTATTGAGTAAGTAAAATATATTTTATACATCAACTTAAAAGCTTCAGAACTTATAGAGTAAATTTTCTAGATTTAACGTAGGTATTGAGTGAACCGCACGCGCCGTCAACAAAGTGAAGACCAATTCACAACTAGCCCGTACTATTCTTTTAATTATTTTAAAACAAAAACATTTTTTTTTTTTTTTTTATCTTTACAATTCAATACTGTTTCATGCACCGGATCGACCCTCCACGGGATTAAATGATCATAATGTAATAGTGTATAATACCAGAAAGTATGAAAACATTATGGTTCAATAGATGAGAGAGAGGTTGTCCTTTTGAGAAAAACAAAAAATAAGTGCCAGAAATTACTGCGAAATTGACATAAATATTAAACATTATGAAATAAAGTCTCTACATTCCTACTTTATAAAGTCGGGTCGAGTCAACAACTTAGTTTCTTGTTTCGTTGAAAATAAGTTCAGAACTACGTGGAAAATGAAATTCTAACAGCTCCAAGTCATATTTTATAAACAGCAAGAAGTTTTGAATTAAAACCAAAAGAACTCGTTGAAGATTTTTTAGAACTCAAACTTGCTTTAGAAAAGAATTTCATAGAAACGTGGAAATATATTTGGTGACTAAATATTGCAGGTTTTTCTTCATGTCTGAGAATAAGAGAGTTATTTTAGTTATAAAGGGGAGGGTTTTAGTTACTATGAATACAAATAAATAGGTACTACTTCGATTCTGTATACTTGTTTCCGTGTAACAGGAGGCCAGAAAAATTACTGTTTGTGTTGAATTTTTTAAAACATTAAACATAGTTTTTATAAGTAGCAATATTTATATGTAGATACCTCGATCATTTATTATGTTCCTGAAGACAATTAATAGATTTTCATGTTTGAAAATAATTCTTCGCGGATATGGACATCAGCTAGTCCATTATTTTATAAAGTCACCATACTAAGGTGGATTAAACGTGAAGGGAACTGACATTTTACCTGGAGCTATAAATCAGGGGTAACCAATTACTTTAATTTGGGGTCCGTTTCTCAACAACAATATGCCCTTCGCGGTCCGTAAGGCCAATTACCGTATTTCCCCCGCGCCTTATACATATATAATTAATTAATAAATCAAGACTTATGTGAAAAATATTTTGTCTTGAACTATCCGTCCAAAGTTTATACTAACTAAAGTCGAAACTGGCTATTGTCATTAAATTTTGGATATGTTCAGCAAGTTCACTTTAGAAACTACCTGGATACGTAGCGTATGGGACGGATCAATGTGGCGACACTTGGGGTAGGCCTATGTTTAGCAGTGGACGTCTTTCGGATGAAATTATGATAATGGAACCTCTCTTGGATAGGTGCGCACAAAATAGGTCGATGGTCCGCCATTTGGTGACCCCTACTATAGATTGACAGCTACCATCAAGCACACTTCACGTAAGTTTTCACGGTGAGAAGATTACAGAATAGTGCAGTTGGGCTCTTTCCTGGCCGGTTGACCGGAAAAGACGAGGAATAATGGGTAATGGAGAAATATGGCGAAGGCCTCTGCCGAGCAGTGGAGCAATAAAGGCTGTATAAGAAAACCTAACGTACCAAGGTTTCTCTATTCTAGAGTTCAGATTTTAGACCAGTGGTATAGCATTATATAAGTTCTATTTACACAAAAACTTACCTATGTAATGTTTCACAAGGAACTCCTGAAAACAAACTAACTTTTATTTCGGCTGCATATGCAGTAAGGAAAATAAGGCAGCTAACCGATGTAGCTACAGCTAGGTTAGTATACTATGCTTATTTCCACAGTATTATGTCTTATGGCATTCTGCTGTGGGGATCAGCAGCAGACGTTGACTCAATTTTCATCCTACAAAAGAGGGCAATCCGCGCAATCTATAAAATGGATCCTCGCGAGAAAAATTTAAAGAGATCGATATACTGACTCTACCTTCACTTTATATTTTGGAATGTATTTTGTATGTCCGTAAAAATCGGGGGCTTTTCAAAACTAGAAGCGACTTCCATAATTTAAATACACGCAGTAAGCACGAAATTGTAACACCCAAATTCAGATTAACGAAAACTAGCAAGTCTTTTCTTATAAACAGTATACGCTTTTATAACAAGTTGCCAAAGTCAGTTATAGAACTGACCGATGGAAGGTTCAAAAACTACATCAAACGTATCCTTGTTAAAAAAGCATATTATAAAATCAAGGACTACGTTGAAGATAAAAACATTTGGCCTTAGCTCCTTCTGCGCATGCAGCTTCCCTGGTAACTTGTAAACGGCACAAATATGTGGATGTCTCTAACTATTCTCAATCTCATTTTTTCTTTCCTTCTTTTAATTAGACTTTTTACAATGGTTTTCAATCATCTTTAAAGCCCTTTGCTAAGAATAGTTACAGCACTGATAACAAAATTTGTGCAACATGTTAAATTTAGTTTTGTTATACTTATTTTTATTATTTTTTACCTTTGTATAGATTCTTTTACCGATTGTTTTGTGAATGTGTGAACATTGTAGGCCTTCTAGATGCTAGTTAACATTTGTTAACTTTTGTATATAATCTTTTTCTTTCTTTTTTAGTTTCTTACGACTTATTGTCATAATTCGGGCCTACGTTGTCCCCCCATATCTAAGTACTAATGCTGTAACATGGAAATATTGTAAAACCAAACCATTTTTAAAAGAGTAAACATGGAGTTTCTTGCCAGTTCTTCTCCATAAGAAACGACCAACCCGAACCGCACATTTTGTCGACGTTTTATAAGTGCCCATGTAGGCCTATGTGAAATAAAAAAATTGATTGGTATATATATGAATAGGTCCCGGCAGGTGCATTGTACAAGACAGGGCGGTAGATAATGTTTATAACTACGGGAAGCTTTTCAATGCGCTCTTGTGATTTCAAATAGTTATAATAAGGAATTGTAATAGATATAATAATTTTTATGTCTATTTCATATACGCGATGTGGTAAAGGATATAAATATTTAGATGTCACGGTGAGAAAAGCTCTGAATGTGCGGTTCAGTTGCTATCAAAATGAAAAAGGAATAAAATTATTGTGGTGAAACGAATTGTTAGTTGAACACAGTGAAATGATAGGTAAAGAAACTGGGTGACAGAAGATAATTATTCCATAAACTTTAATGTACATACTCTATAGAGCTTTTCAGATCTTTTTATTCTACATATTGCAACGTTATGTTTAGCTGATGTTAGTAAAAAAAAAATGTTAAAGCTATGAAAAGAAAGATATTGGGTATAAAACTTAGGGCCGGCTTCGCACGACGTGGTTTCCTCGAGGACGGACTGGAATCTCATAAGACGTGGAGTGTTCGAGGTAGGCTGGTGAGCAGGAACCACGACGGACAAGCAGGCACACGGGTAGATATTCAGATAAGTAGGCAGCTGAACTAATAGTCAGGCAATCGGGCAGGTAGGCAGTAACGCAGGTAGTTACGCAGGCAGCAAGGGGTGTGGAGGCCGGGCTTTGGCTTCATACGCCGATCAACGAGCCCTTCAATACGAAACAATGACCGACGAGGAATATGGACCAGTAAAAATGCCACATGTAAGTACCACACTCATTAAATTATATTTAATGCACTTCAAAGATTTGATAAACATTCACAGGTTGAATATATTACAGTTTTTCAGATAAGATAGTACACTTAGTAGTACTAAGTAGTCAACAGACTATCGGCGTTCACTGCCAGAATCAAACTAAAAAACTGACGGTCTTTTTTTCTCGTTCTGTGTCATATCTTCTGAATTTTTAATTCAAATCCCTATTAAAAGAAATCATGACCAGAACGAATAAAAAACGATTTACAGAGGGGCAGTCGATAAGAGAGATAACTAAAAGTATACTTTTTAGGTGCTAACAGTGTCAAAGAATACATAAAAATGAGTCACATGAGTTGATACAAGATAAAAAGGTGTGGTTTGTAAAGTATGATAAAACGTAAAAAGACTAAAAATTTGGATCTGTACAGCAGAATACCACAATATTTGCGGGTTACCTTCAGTAGGGCCCTATTTATCATAACTGACAATGCGACATATTTGCCATAATTGGTGCATTTTTTTCATAAGAGATGACATGTTTACTAATGCAGAAAATGTATTTAAGACACTCATCATTCATCATCATTTCAGCCGAAAGACGTCCACTGCTCGATATAGGCCTCCCCCAGGCGTCGCCACATTGACCGATCCCGTGCGTCTCGCATCCAGCGCCTTCCCGCAACCTTAACCAGGTCATCAGTCCACCTAGTGGGAGGCCTTCCAACGTATCGTCTTCTGGTTCGCGGTCGCCATTCCAGATCTTTTCGGCCCCATCGGCCATCCGTTCTGCGAGCAATGTGCCCTGCTCACTGCCACTTAAGTTTGGCAATTCTTCGGGATATGTCGGTAACTATGGTTCTCCTGCGGATATCATCATTTCTGACGTGATCACGCAAGGAAATTTCGAGCATAGCCCTCTCCATTGCCCTTTGGGTGACTTTGAGCTTTCTGATAAGGCCTTTTGTGAGCGACCACGTCTCAGTTCCATAGGTTGCAACACACACTGGTCATAGACTTTTGTCTTGAGACACTGCGGTAAATTGGACGAGAAGATACCAGGCAACTTCCCGAACGCCGCCCAGCCGAGTCGGATTCGACGGATGGTCTCTTTCTCGAAATTGGACCTACCCAACTGGACCGTTTGTTCTAGATAGACATAATCGTCTACAACTTCGAGTAGAGAGTCTCCGACCTTGATAGGAGTGGGTGTTACATGGGCATTCACCATGATCTTGGTTTTGTCCATGTTCATTTTAAGACCCACTCTTTCGGAAGCTCTACTGAGGTCATCGAGCATTTTACTGAGGCTCTCCATGGTCTCAGCCATAACCAGTTATTGACAGTATCTACTTATTTTGTCTCACTGTATTATTTATTTATTGTCTGTTACTTTTTTATTCCTACCAATCATTAAAACCACACTTAACCAAACAGGTTCATAACAAATTACAGCCAATGAGAAGATCAAACGATACCACTTCTCAATTTCCTTCAACATTATAAATGCCGACACCAACCATCTCGTACTCTTCACCAGGATAGTATTCAGTTCCACTTTTGTGCATAAAATTCGAAATTCTCATAAATTCAAAGGCGTCAACTCCTATATACGCTTTAGAGCGTATTTCCTTAGTAAACCGCTCTATCTTGACTCGGCTCGCGAACATCATGTTGTGAATGCATAATAATATGTACTAGGTTATATGTTTTGGTTGTTATACAAATAGATGTAGGTATGTTACGGTTAAAGTGTTGGGGGACGATTTTGATTTTGATTTTGGCACATATATTTTCGGTTCTCAATTTTGTTAAAGCCCGTCATTAATATTTTTATTAGAGTCACTTAGCTGTTCGTAAAGTTATAGCTACAAAGATTAATAAAGATGACGATAGGACAAGATAGCGGTGGCAACCTCAAATAAAGGCAAGAAAAAAGATAATGACTTAAGCATTAAATGAGAAGACAATTTTACACTGCACTGTGGATAAGACTCTTATAACTAATTTTAGATGCAGCATCAGTATTTATAACCCAAAATAATTGTCTTAATTCTTAATTTCCATTTCCCATCTAAATAGTGCATGGCACATGTTGTGCAGCGGGACAATAGATGTCGCCGTAGGTCTGAATGTTCGCCATTATCTGGGATATAATTTCTGTGTCCCCGCCACCATTCGCGGTTTGCTGGCTCTCAGTAATTAAGCCTGGTATGCTCCCTGTGTGTCTGATTTTATTTTATATGTACGTTTGTTATGTTTAAAGCGTTTTTATGTGTTTACGAGAGAAAGACTCATGAAATTTAAGATTTGCCTTTTTGGTCCCTGTTTATACTATCAAAAATATGTTATACTTAACTGCATTGATAACTGAATTATAATTGTATTCTTTTTTAAATAAATATAATAATTTTATTTTATTTACACACACAAGTTATTACAAAATTTGAATAAAATAAAATAAGTACTCTAACAAAAAGGAAAAGGCCATGGGCCCCAAACTGGACACGGCCTGTGTCTTGGTGGCCCAAGATTTAGAATAAGCAGATGGTAAGTACTGTGTGACACAGCACAATGTTATCAAATAATTAAATAGCATTAGAAATTAAATAATCAAAGTTATAATCAATAAATATTGCGTTTCTAAAGTGTTGTTAGAGTCTGATTGGTTTCGGCCATTCTATATCAATTTCATTAAACAAATAACAATATAGAAAAATAATTAACCACACATGTAAATTATAAAAAAATAAAAATATACTTTCAATAGAGCTCTTCGCACAAATTTGATTTACAAGGCAACCATTAGTTGAAATTTTAATCTGCTTTCAACATAAAGCTTTAGATGAGTCCTTTGTTTGACTTAAAAGTTGATGAATAAAAACATTGTATTAAATCTCGAGAAAAACTTTCGTCTATGGCATTAAGGCTATTTGGCCAGCAAAAAACCTCGACCTTAAACAAAAACCTAATCTAGACTTTCTCTTGAATAATGTCTGAACCTAATTAAGCTATAGTCGATGTCTGTATAGAAACCAACGTAATTAATCTCAGTTTGGCCGGTAATCCATCTTTTAGTGGTATTCGATGGAAGGGAGGCAGATTTATTCATCTAATACGACCCCAAATTTATCTCGACGTCAGGTGACTCGGATTACATCTTCGCATTATAACGTAATCTGGGTGTCGCAAATTATCTTTAATTTGGGGACCGTAATGAGCACGTGATGCAAGGCACCTTATACGTGACGTCAGAGATAAGCGGAGGGGGTTTAGTGGTGGGAACTACAGATAACCGAGTAATGGATGGAAAATTACGGCTAATATTACCCATGACGGTGCCAAGGATTGACGTAACGTAGTTTGATATTCTGTTGATTATCGCAATTAAGTTGCTCTTAATCCTTTTGTAGCATATTAGCATAAGTGCTTGCAATATTATAGAGCTAGTAATGTATATTGGGAGCAGTAATGGCCCAATGGTATCGGCCGAGACTTATAAATTGTGGGTCATAGATTCAAAAATTCGAAGAAGTCATGTTACATCCACCAACCCGCTGGGCCTGCGTGGTGGATGACAGCCCATCCCCTCTCACAGTGAGAAGGCCTGTGTCCGAGCAGTGGGAACATTAATAGGCTGGTGATGATGAAGACGAATGTATATTAACAATTTCATTGATGACAAAAAACTATCATTTCAAATTAGCCGCTGCTTAATTTGATCAAAGAGATTAACTTATTCCATTTTCTCAAAGCATTGTAATATAACAAAAGAGCAAAGTCTTGTCAAAAGTCATGAATTAATATGGAGACGCGTTATATCTTCAGGCCATTCATTACAGGCGCTTCCGACTTCGTGCCGGTGTATGGGTAGCTTATCGAGTGATTGATTGCGCAGATACTAAGAGCCAGGATCTACGTAACAACTTTAGTGCTAAGAACCTATGAAGTTCAAGGTTTTGAAAAGTAAAAAAGAAATGACTGTAAAAGAATTTGATGAAACAAATAACGTTAAAATGAATAAAGACAGAAATTAAGACAATAAGGCATTTCAAGACATTAAAGGTCAAAAAGCAACACAAGTGTACGCAAATAAAATAAATAACAAAGGAAATTATTCTATAAGTTTTTTTTGGATCACTTTCGCCAAAAAAACAAAATACTGGAGCATAGTTTGTCCAGTACTTTTAAACCTAGCTAAAATGTCATTCCCTAAGGAATGAAAATTTAGCTAGGTTAAACAATTCTTTTCTTACTAAACATTTAATATAACTTATATGTTATCGTTAACTGCGGTTTTTCTGTATTTTTTAATTCAAGTTGTTTACCTTTTTCTATTCTATTATATATTTTCGGTGAATTTTTAACTTAAAACAAAATTAAACTTTTTAACGTGGCATTAAGTGTTTCTTATTTTTTCTATTACACCACAATATATTACGTGTGTTAAATTATTTTAGCCCAAGTTCTAAACTTACGAAGTCTTACCCAAGCACACATACTAATGTCCGACCGTGACGTGAGCTGAATTATAAATTGTGTGCCTAATCGCTTACATCTTTACTTAGCTTATCATCATCATCACAAATGATATTTGCGCTCCATCGCTAAATCTCAGCTTAGATTATCAAGAAAATTAAGCTTCAATTACATACACCCTTGGTTGACCGAAGTAAATTAGTAAAGGTATTTAAAGAACAGGAATTTGTGTCAGAAAATTAAATATATAATGCCCTTGTCAACCATATTTTTACAAGCTTTATATTACGAGTACCTTGCTTTCGTGTGTGTCTGGCAACTACTTATCGATTTTTCAAGCACTTCCTGGCATCCGATTAAGCTGAAACTTGGCTTACATACTTAAGTAACTTTGGAACAGTTAAATAATATGGTACTATCACAGATAATATAATACTAGCATACAGATGCGTCATCCCATACAAAGAAACCGTGCCGACGTAACTAGCATTTTACGTCTGATTAAACTTATTAATTTTCTAAGAACATCGATCGCCTTTGGTTCCGTGCCATGGATATAGATGGTGTTGGCAGCGACTTGCAAGTAAAAGGGTTTACTCGGTTCGTGAATACTTTTTTTTTAATATAGCGACGATTTGTTTTATAGTTTTTTTTTGCACGTTTTTATTGTTTTATTGTACTGAAATTACAAATTAAAAATCAAGTGGATTCCTCAGAATTTTGAAACCACGCCATCTATTGGAATCAATTTTAAATGATCCATCCAAATAATCTATGAAATGTGAATTAAGAGCCCAATATGCCTTAATATTGCGTTTAGGAGAGTTAATTAAACAAGAACTTACATTTCTTATGATCTTCTCTAGAAAATCTTAATATTTTACAAAATTCAATAACAAATCGAAGCTTATCACGCCATCTAGTGAAATTTATTTGAACCAAATTTTCTTTCTTCGCGTTGGGGGCCTTGGTATTATAAAACTGGTCTCATGAAGGAGCTGGAAGGTAGCCTTAGCAACTCCTCAATCAGACAAGATAACAGCATCGTGTTAGGGCTCTTCGGATGTGTCTCTAAAGAGAGATATGATATTTAGTTCAATTCAGTTAAAAAAGTTTGTTTTAAAACTTATTTTTACTTAATACTTATTATTCATTAAATGATCATTGCTGCCATGTATGATAGTTATTGAGGTTTTGTAGCCGTCTCTCTGATCTTAACAAATGCATAACTGACTTTAGAGAAGAAGGCTATGCGACTTTTTACACAGAAAATGTAATTCTTTATCACTACGGGAACTGAGAAGGCAGCTGTTCTTAGCCGTAAGTTGTTATATTATATATCTGGCACAATTTTATTTGCATCTATTGATGTTTTTCATGACTCGAATAGTATGTATAGGAAAGGCTGGATAGGTCTAGATCACCTTTATACACACCTTTCAAAGAGCGGATTATATTAGCAGACTAGCTTCTGCCAGCGGCTTTGCCCGCGTGATTGTCGAAAATTATCGAACGGGAACATATTCCCGGGATAAAAAAATGTGCTATTCCAGATTATAACCTATCTTGGTGCCAAATTTTATCCAGATCCGTTCAGCCATTTGAGCGTGAAGAAGTAACAAACATACTAACACACACACTCACATACTTTCGCCTTTGTAACATTAATGTGATTTTTATAGCCCTGTAATAGACATTGTGGCAACAAATAATTAATTTATAAACTATTTAATTAGTTTGTCAAAAGGTAGTTTAATTTCTGTAACAATCTATAATAAATTCAAAACGACAAACACATATAGTCATCATCCCTTTGTTGTCCGACGCAACATTTACTGATATGCAATTAATTGAATCAGCAATAATGTACCCGCAGCATTAGAGCAGCATAATTGAATACAACTTTATCCAATTATGTGAACTGCACCAATTAATAGTTAAATGAGCTATATTATACAATGCAATTTATTTATTTATTTATTCAGGACCTCCAACGAAAGATGTACACAAAAAATACAAAAAATCATCAATATGAAGTATTGACAAGTGCACTGCCTCAATTATAGGAGGCCACAGCATGCATTTTGGATTATCGACTAAATAGAAACTAAAATATAAACTCTTATTGTAAATTTTAAAACATATAAAAAGAAAAACAAATCAACATGACATACTTATGAAAATACAAAAGCTCTCCTTATATATAATTAACCTAGTCTTTACCAACATTATGGCAAACCAGACGGCAAAAAATCTTCAAAAGTAGCAAAATTTATATATACTTTTTACAAAAACTTTATAGGTTAAACAATATTAAAATAAAAACATAATGACATAATGGTAAACTGAACTGAAGAAAATTTAGTTACAGAGGGCAAAGCACTTTTAAAATAAACTGTAAAATTAAATTTAAATCTGAAACATAAAACTATAGAATAACTTAAAAATAAAAACTCACAGAACCTCAACTAATGACTTTTAAATTTAGGCAATGGCTCACAAATGTCAATGTCACAAGTTTTCGACAAAGTATTATAATGCCTACAGAGTCTGTTTACAGCGGCTTAGTGACCGAGATTCTATTAATTCCCTTCGTCTAGACAATGTTTTAATCTGGTAATGTTTCATCCTTTCTTTGTAACTCGTTATCTGCTTTGCTAAATGATCACCATAACTGAGATGATAAAGAAAACGTCTTTGAACACTCTCTAAGCGTTTAATAACCTCGTAATGTGGGTTCCAAATGACTGAACTGTATTCCAATATCGGGCGAACAAGGGTGTTAAATAGCATAATTTTTGTTGAGGATCGCTTAAATTCTTTACAATTCCGGATAACAAACCCTAGTATTTTAAAACCCTTTGACACAATGTTTAAGATATGGACATCAAATTTAAGTGCGCTGTCGATGTTCGCATATCGGTGTAATGTATGCGACTAAGCGTAGATTGTGCGATAAGGTCGATTATGTACGTATAAATCAATAATTTGCCGTGATATGTAGATGCATGATGAATGGGTTTATAATAGTTACTAAAGGCGGGCTGGCGATTTAAAACGTATAAATTTAGAAAGTACGTATGAATTGAAAAAGTCACATTTGTATTTGCCCGGATTCAAACATATGACTTCAAACATGACATGCGAGGTGTTAGCCACTGGACTACTTCAACACCAACACAGATAAACTGCCCCTATATTAAATTTCAGTTTACAAATGGCTTTTTTTATAATATTGACATCGCCAAAAAACCTCTTAAAAAGTCAAATACGTTACTATGAAAACTCTACAGGATACTAATATGTTCCTAAAGTTAGTTCACATTATGAGAGGCAGTGCATCTGACGGGAGACTAAAAAATGCAGAGGCTCTTTAGTTCAGTAAACATCGCTTTTGTAGGATAAGATGCGACCATGCGGGAGAATCGTGCACGACTGTGTGAGTTTTTTATATTTTGAGGTCTGCAGTTTGGCAAGGTTCTCTTTTTTTAGAGTTAGTTGGATTAAGTGGTGTATGATGGTATGAAGAGGAAAACCCTTGAGTGGTATTTGTTTGGTTGGATTTATAAATTTCATAATTTTTGAAAGCTAACACATTTTTTCGTACCTAATTTAAATCACTTCTTCTTTTTTCTAATAGATACTTTAAATTTAATTTAAAAAAAACCGGCCAAGTGCGGGTCAGACTCTCGCGCGAAGGGTTCCGAACCATTATTGGAAAAAAAACTCGTTTGTTGTATTGGAGCCCCACTTAAATATTTATTTTTAGTATTTGTTGTCATAGCGGCAACAGAAATACATCATCAGTGAAAATTTCAACTGTCTAGCTATCACGGTTCATGAGTTACAGCCTTGTGACAGACGAACAGACAGACAGACAGACAGACGGACGAACGGACCGCGAAGTCTTTGTAATAGGGTCTCGTTTTTACCCGTTGGGTACGGAACCCTAAAAAGGAACAGTACGTATATTTGTCGATATTGGTATTTATTTGTGTTTGGAGCAAGAAAAGTCTTACGATTTTCTCTTAAAATACGCTTGAAAAGATGTTATTTGTAACTGCTCCACAAACTGTACTTCACAAACATTTTATGTATAGCTGAAGACATTGATACAAAAATGTTTATCTTACAAAAGACACACATTTTCATTAATTCTAACTGCTCACATCGGACAAGACATCCAAACCAAAATTACACGCAAAACTTTTCGAATCAATTAACTCCAACGTTAATTCAAAAAGATACAAACTCCATCTTTGTGATATAATCGCGTATAACTCTGTTTCAAACTCAAAAACTTAGGAAAACTTTGGTGCTCGTTAAGCTGTGTTTATGGTGCAGGAATTTATTTTTCTGCTAAGCTGTTAAGAATGTTAATATTGAACTGTTAATACGAATAAGAGTGGCTACAACAGCTTTAGCTCCAAGTTTCTTTTCATAATAAGGGATTTGAATATTATTCCTGAGATTGTTTTCTGTGGCTTTGTTACCATGGACTATCCTACTAGATTAACTGAATGCTAAAGATGAAGTTGTTTAAAATACGTCCTGAAACTATCAGATTGAATACGCTTCGTCAACCGAAGCGTTTTCAATCTGATAGTTTCAAGCATTTTTAGAAAGTGACAGAAGTCAAGCAAAATTAAGGTTCGAAGAAAAGTCTGACGTTGCCTTACATTTTTAATACGACATAACTATCAAAACCGTCGATTCTAGCAGTAGGTAATTTCCATTCTTGAATATTCTCCAGGTTAAAAAAAACCGGCCAAGTGCGTGTCGGACTTCGCACATTTAGGGTACCGTACCAAACTGCAAAATCAAGTTGGTTGTAATAGGAAAAATGAGGAAGAAAACAAAATTACAAAGATTTTTTTTTAATATATTGGTGTTTATGGTAAAATATACAAAATAATAATAATAATATTATCACCAAATATCAAGTTCATAGGTCAATAGGAAGTTAAAAATTTATAAAATCTTCGGCACAAAATTTTGTAAAACAAGCTCACTTTGGTGGCTTGTCATTCCTTTGTATCCAATATATTTAAAAATAAAAAGTATTGTATTAATTTGCTTAACGAGTCCTAAACACCGATACCCCTTGATGGGGTCGGCCAAAATATTTTTTTCTGGCCCTTCTTTATCTATATTATTTTTTGACAATTCTTATGGCTTTGGGTCAACAATTTATTATATATTGTGAAAATTTGACTATACTCCAATCTTCGATCAAAAGTAATTTGTGCCAGAAAGCGTTTTATACAATTAAAGATTGAGGACAAAAAGGCTTGGGAATGAGCTGCTCCAATTAATTTTGTTCTTTTATTTTATTTGGCACCGTGAAATTTGTTATTATATTTTTTTTTTTTTTTTTTTTTGGTTTTATTTCAATGACAAGAATATTTAGTTTTTGAAGTATTATATAATTTTATTTTAATTATTGTGAATTTGAAGACTATGTGGATCATTATTTTTTTGTTTAAATTTTAATTTATCTTAGTTTTTAATCATGGTCTGGCAGTTTGAGTAGTTTATGAGTAGATTTTGTCTGGACTTTAAAAGAGACTATGACCTCTGAGTTTATTTCGGCCTTTCTTCTCAGAGTAGTCAGATAGGAAACGCCGACCTCATCTAGTTTTTAAAAAATATGATCGACATGTAAAAGTGTTTGTACAAACCAACTTACAGAAATAAATCATTTATCATAAAATATATGACCGAAGCTTCAACCGTTTGGCTGTGATAGACGACGGACAGACTAACAGACGGACAGACAGATATGTGAGTGATAGCAATAGGGCTCCGTTTAGACCCTTCGGTTACGAACCCTAAAAAGTAATAGGAAGCAGTATACAGGTATCAGTGAAAAAAAAACAATATTAATTTCTACCCTACACTTTAGTCAATTGTAAACGGTATTGGTTAATCCATCTGATATACAAATACTAAAAACAAAAACACGGAAAGCGGTAATGAACGTCAGATTCCAAGTAGGTCAGATTCCATGTACGTCATTTTCCAGCTAGGACATTTTCCAACTAGGTCAGATTTTGAGTAAGTAATGGTTTCTGGTACACTTACTCACATTATATTCATCGCCAAATGTCTGCGAGATTTCTTTGGTGGCACGGACTTTATTGTCTAGAAATGATGACACTAAATGTATGTTAACTCCATATAATTATTAAAAATTAAAGATGCAGAGGTACGTAAGCCAGTAAAAAAATCTAGAAGTGTTGACATAAAATTTGATGACTCATTGAAAATTTTAAATGAAGAGTGCATAAACGGGCACATAACTGATCCGAATTTTTAAGAAGAACATCCAAATTAAGTTACAGGAGAAAATACAGAACATGATACGGGCGACAGTTCTGCAGCCGTATTGCCTAAGTGAATACGGCAACGCAAAGGTTTTGACCGCTATCAATCGACCAATCACACAGATGGGAATCCACATCGCGTCATTCATCTGACATGTGATATTGGTCGAATTGATGGCGCTCAAACCCTTCGCCTTGTCGAATTCACTTGCGGAATTCGGCTGCTGTTAGCGAATCAGAACTTTATCTTCAATTGATAGTCAAAGTATCGTATCTTTAAGCTCAGATTCGGAGCACAACATTTCAAGCATAGAAGAAATGCTACTGTTCGAATCTGACCTGAATGGGCGCACGGTTGGCGCAGTGCATAAGCGATTGACTGCTGCGCTGCGTGTCGCGGGTAATGGGTTCGATTCCCGCACGGAACAAATATTTGTATGACCTAAAGATAGAAAAATAAACACTACAAAGTCTAAAGACCTTCTTGGAATCTGAGCTCCATTGCCGAATATATTATGCTTATTTAAGAGCATTTTTTTTTTGGTTTCGAAATATAGTAATATGAAAATAAATTACTACGAATAAAATTATTTCTTATTTAGATGGCTTAATTTCATGTCAGAAAATTATGATACTGACTGTATTTTGCATTACAGACTCAAAATCTGACCTAGTTGGAAAATGTCCTAGCTGTAAAATGACGTACATGGAATCTGACCTACTTGGAATCTGACGTCCATAGCCGCTTTCGAAGTAGCACCGAACACACGCCATATTGTTTTCGAAACACGAAAAAGTTGACGCAAAGAGAGGATTTCGTTCAGTTTGAAAAAGGCTAGCTGTTGGCTCTTAAAGGCATTGCAAAGACTATACAGGCTATTCAATTTAGATAGTGGCACAAGCGAAGACGTTATTTGAGAATTTTCATTAACTCAGAAATATTCTGTCTGTTGCTTTAAGCAAAATTTGTAAGAAAAGTCGAAAATATTGTTATCTTCGTGCATAATACCCTCCCGTGTGAAACATGTTTTAGTGCAGACAAGAATTTATGAAATGCAATTATGTTTTTATAAGTCACTTAGTAAGAGAATTGTGGTATTTTCACGCTAATCTAATTTTCTACTTTGAGGATAATTTCGTAATTCGTTTCTAAATTATAAGTTGAGTGAATTAAATAGACTTTCAGCTTGTGTAATTTTTGTAGTTGCTTTTAATATGCAAATGAAAAAGAAAGGAAGAGCAAAGCAAAGTTTTTATATTATAAGTAGGTACCTAATTTACAGAATACTTTGCAAAGGAAGTAAATAATACTGATTAAAAATTGTTGTAGTATTTTTTTTACTTTTACATATTGAAATGAAAGAATGATCCACAAAGACGAGTTCACAAAATAAATAAAATTGTAGCCTTTCAAAAGTCCCAACCATTTCACTCAGGCATCATCTATCCAAAATTTAAAAGGAAATTTCTCTCCATCGGAAAATATTAAATGAATTCCGGAATCAATTACATCACTCGAACCTTGTTGACCGCAAATAAATAAGATATAAAAATATTTTTTTTAAGATAAATTTTGTTTTGGCCTTACGATTTCATAACGTGGAAGCTTTTTCGAAGCGGGCTGCACTGGAATTCAATTTGCTGGTATCAAAACCCCTGGCTTTTCTCCGCAATAGCGTTGTCACGACTAATAAAGAATATAACTGGGATAACCGGTATGACCAAGTACGAGATTCAAGGTTACTTTGTGATGAAAAATGAAGTGAAAAAAATACCCACTCATGTTTTTCTAGAAATTGCGATGACATTTTTAATGTCTTTCTAGATTTAAATTTACGAGTTCGTAAAATGTTACTTCTCTGCACAGCAAATGGCAACAAGATTGAAAAATACCACGATATGCCGTCCGAAATTGGAATTTTACCGCAGCTGAAAGCCTCAAAACCGGATAGAAGGATCTAAAAATCCCCCGAAAAGCCCGGAATCGACCATCACTATTCCCGGGAACAGGATAACAGATATTTCACTTCATAAATTGCATCTGGTACGTCGTAATTATAGAACAAGAATGCCTTCGGATGGATTCTGAATTAAATTCTTCGAGGATCCAAATTATTTCGGCTAATTTCATCGTGCCAGTTCGCTTCCTGATTAGATCTTTGGCGTGTTTTGTTGAGGGGTAGGTATAGGCATTAGGTAGAAAGATATTCACGATGAAAATTTGTTTGGTATAAGTTTGATCTGTTAGGCAAGTTAATTTTGAGAAAATCGGAAAACGTTGCGGATACACAGAAATTAAATCTTAAATTAACTCGTAGAAGCAACAAATCTAATCAATAAAGGTTGTTGTTGCACAATATTTATAGACTTTTAAAGTTACATTATTTTATTCCAATCAATTAATCTGCTTTCTGCAAAGAAACTTAATCAAAAGCAGATTTAAATATGTACAGATTCTCAACTTAACTTCACTTAAATTTCTTCCCCAGCCTAAATTAAACAAGTAAATTAAATTTTAATTGCTACATAATATTTAACTGAAACACAACTCGACGGTTATAAACTTTAGATTAAAACCGGTACCAAACCGAAACTTTGGAACTCAAGGCGACAGATTAAGACAGTTCCTATTAAACGTTGCAAAGTTAACAAACAAACAAACTGTCCCACGTAGCCGTCTGCCAACCCGTCATAACGTACAATTTGAATTTTGCGACGCGGTCCGAAAACCAATTATTGTTGGAACAGTGATGCCAACCTTTTGTGCAAAGTCTCCTTCCTACTTGCTGAGTTTAATAATTTCTGGACGGTGGAATAATTGCAGGTTGGACTTTGAAATACGTGTGGCGAGTTCGCCGAATGTTGGTGGTTTGGACCAAAACTTGTGCTTAGTGGACTGGGTAAACTGTGCTTTGTTTGTTTGGTTGTAGTGATTTATCCTGGTGAATTAATGGTAATCCAAAACGTTTCAGTTGCAAGATAAATTCTTGATTGATTCCCAAATTAGCTTTTCAATAAATTGACTTCGATTTCAATGTTCGAATAAATTTCCCTTTCCACATTTTTTCCTTCCGTTACCCAAAGTAAAAACACATAACTGTCAATAGAATAAACGTTCATAAAAAAGTAAAGTTACACACTTCTCTGTTTTTAGGATTCCGTACCCAAAGGGTAAAACGGGACTCTATTACTAAGACTCCGCGGTCCGTCTGTCTGTCAGTCTGTCTGTCGGTCTGTCTGTCTGTCTGTCACCAGGCTGTATCTCATGAACCGTGATAGCTAGATAGTTGAAATTTTCACAGATGATGTATTTCTGTTGCCGCTACAACAACAAAAACAGAATAAAATAAATATTTAAATGGGGCTCCCATACGATAAAAGTGTTTTTTTTTTGCCTTTTTTGCGATAATAGTACGGAACCCTTCGTGCGCGAGTCCGACTCGTACTTGGCCGTTTTTTTTCCACCAATATTAGCAGCTTAACCTACCCCTAGGGGCCTAGTGTAGGACCAAATAAGCCGGTCGATAACCTATTAAACACCTATTAAACCTTTTTGTAACACGGTCTACAATAAATGGGATACTTCTGCGAAAATGTTCCCCGATTCTGACAACCGAAAATCCATTTCGCGATATCTGACAGAGGGATAATTTGATATGACGGAGTAGAAACGGCGAATATAAACAAAAGTAAATAACCTATGTTATTTTGTCCAAAGAAATGTAAATATCGGAATTCTTACGCAATTAGGTCGATTTGCTTTGTTTGTTCTCCATTGGGCATAAATTTTATGGCATTTTTCTGATTTGTTTTTGTTTTGATTCGAAGATAAATACTGTATACGAATTCGTACTTTGTTAGTTTTAGCATATTATTTCTCGATTCAAATTATTCCATAATTGGAAGCGATTCAGCAGTTCTACTTTTTACCTGAGTTTCCAATTTCTATGTTAATGTGGTGCTTGGTTTCCAGAGCAAAAATTAAAATCATTTATTTTTATTTTACATAGGCCTACATGGGCACTTATAAAATATCGACAAAAGTTGCACGGTTCGGGTTGGTCGTTTCCTATGGAGAAGAACCGGCAAGAAACTCCATGGTTACTCCTTTAAAAAATGGTTTGGTTTTACAATATTTCCATGTTACAGCATTAGTACTATGAGGGAACAACGTAGGCCCGACAATAAGTCGTAAGAAACTAAAAAAAAAACAGTTAATATAATATATAACAAAGTTAACAAATGTTAACTAACATCTAGAAGGCCTACAATGTTCACACATTCACAAAATAATCCGTAAAAGAATCTATACAAAGTTAAAAAAAAAAATATATATAACAAGACTAAATTTAACATGTGGCACAAATGTTGTTATCAGTGCTGTAACTATTCTTTGCAAAGGGCTATAAAGATGATTGCGAACTATTGTAAAAAGTCCAATTAAAAGAAGAAAAACAAAAAAAAAAACAAAATGAGATTGAGAATAGTTAGAGACATCCACATCTTTGTGCCGTTTATGAGTTACCAGGGAAGCCGCATGAGCAGAAAAGCTAAAGCCAAAATTTTTATATTCAACGTAGTCCTTGATTTTATAATATGCTTTTTTAATAAGGACACGTTTGATGTGATTTTTTAACTTTCCATCGGTCAGTTCCATAACTGACTTTGGCCACTTGTTATAAAAGCGTATACTGTTTATAAGAAAAGACTTGCTAGTTTTAGTTAATCTGAATTTGGGTATTACAATTTCGTGCTTACTGCGTGTATTTAAATTATGGAAGTCGCTTCTAGTTTTGAAAAGCCCTCGATTTTTGCGGATATACAAAATACATTCCAAAATATAAAGTGAAGGTAGAGTCAGTATAAATTTATCTCTGCGGGCCTCGCGAGGACCCATTTTATAGATCGCACGGATTGCCCTCTTTTGTAATATGAAAACTGAGTCAACATCTGCTGCTGATCCCCATAGCAGAATGCCATAAGACATAATACTGTGGAAATAAGCATAGTATACTAACCTAACTGTGGCTACATCGGTTAACTGCCTTATTTTCCTTACTGCATATGCAACGTAGAGCGCTATACAACATAGCATCTATAATTATCCGACCAGGGTCTTTGAATTTCTAGGTCATATTATTTTAATGGCCTGTCACTAATTTCATTGTTGCTTCAAATTACCCCCGATGTCTAAAATTTGAGTTTTTTATCACACTTTACTTAATCCTGAAAAACTGTAAAATGGCATCAAAGTAGGTATTGACACTTTTTTAACTCCAAATACTAAAATAAGAAATCGGGACTTAGGTACTGTAAGGACGTGGTACACTCCTTACTTATTTAGAGCTGGCAACTGATATTTAGTTTTAGAAGATTAATCATAATTTAGAACGCTAGAAAACATTTGAAGATATTTTTGTTTAGTTTTTCTTGTCACTTCTGTAAAAACCTCCTTAGGGAAGGCATGTTGTTGAATCAATACAAGTTAAAAGTATTTTTTTTGTCTATAATTTCAGCTCCCTGAGCTAAGTCCCCACAATACCTACATTGGTGGTTTAATTATGATTTATATCTGGATATCTAAACGTGAATATCACACCTAAATCCCGAGTTAAACGCTGATGTTCATTACGCGTATTAAGTTAATCATCCGTTGGTATTCAGGGCACTGCGTTATGGCTCATACCACCCATACTATTATATTTAGGCACTTTGACATGCGTTTGATGGCTAAACGTCCATAGTCTTTGGCACATATTCAAATTATATAGACTTGAGGTGCTTACGTGGATTTGTAAAATTTGTTTTGTTATTTGACCCAAATACTTAGGAGAGGAGATTGCTTGCTTCATTGAACTTAAAATATACAAATAAAACCTTTCTACTGCTATTCATTCAATAACACATACTTATATCAAACTGTTAGAAATAAATAATGACGAGTACACTCGCACAAAAATTGTTTCAAGAATCTGTAAATAGGGTAGGACCAACTGCTAAAATTACTCTAAAGTACATTACTCGTAGCGATGCTTAAACCTCTCAAGAAAGTACAACACTAATACAGTTCAAAGTAAATTAACTAGCTCATGATGCAACGTCAACCTCCCTACTGGCACGAAATGTATACACCATTTATCAGTACTAACTCTAGTGTCTCATGACCAGAATGTTAGTCGACCCAGGACTGAATTTGTTCGTCGGGTATCTAGTTATATCGCGTCTGATATCTCAGATTTGTCAACGCGCCTTTTGTTGTGGCAGAAATGTGTTCTGTGTAGGTTTTGCTTTAGAATAGGCATCCAAGAGTCGGATTTGATTTGCCAATTTTCGAATTGACCATGCGAGCGTGAAACGCGAGCGAAGCATCTCCGTTTCATCTTGGGCAAAAATTATTTCGTATGTCCGTCGCATGACCAGCTGTTCTCCTCTAAAGATCGAATTTCTCAACCGATTCTTTTGAAATGTTGTGATAAAAAGGTATTCGGCTTTTTTTCTCGATCCAGTTTGCAATTTTTTGTAATTAACAAAATACTGAATCGCTAAAAAAGTAATTAAAACAGACTCACCAGGTCTACAGCTCACAATGTCACTAATGTTAGCGTATGGTTTATATAAAGTTACTAACATCCACGCTCATCAAATTAAATACGTCTAAAGGTGCCTTTGGTATTGTATAAAAAGCCTTGATTATTTTCATCGTTGCTGAAAGTCAGACAGTATTATAGTAATAATAATACCAGCCTATTACTGTTCCACTGCAGGGCAAAGGCCTCTTCTCATACAGAGAACTCAGACAGTATTGAAAAGTAGAAAATATTATGATATGTGATATCAGAAGGATATCTTGCTTCTTCTCCAGTTTGTAACTAACCTAATATTAAAACGTTCAAATTTGCAACACACAAAACAACAAAGACAAATTAGAACAGTAATAAATATAAAGCGATGTAACTTTACCAGTGCCGCACCACCAAACTCTCAAGCGCTGCATGCTACCATTTCCTTCCACCATATATTAAGTGCAAAGCGCCGAATAGTGGTGCGGGCACCGTCTGAGGCATGCATTACGTTCTAATCCCAGGATGAGTTCAAGTGTGACTCTGAATATTAAACGGGCTTTTGGTAGGTCACCCTGGATTAGATGATCCCCGAAACTTTGCCAAGAACGGACCAACTTTAATTATGGTGTAATCGCGATAGTTCAGATTTGCGTAAGTGTTTTTGAGATATTTAGTGATATAAGCAAGATTTGGGTTGTTGACGTGAATTAAAATGATGGGATGACATCAATATGAATGTACTAGACATTCATCAGATTTAAATGTCAATCGTTAGCACATTTCTTTTTATATTAAAAAAAAAGTGTCTTTATTGAAACCTTTGTTTTTCAGATAGACCAAAAGTTTCCTTTCAGTGTAGTTATAGATTCAATTCCGCATGAGTTTGTTCGTTGGGTGTCAATAAACACAGCATTATCGCGTTACCAATAAATATTTTATCCACTAGATGGATCGACAATAATACAGATATATTCCATACTTTCATTCATGAAAAAACGATAGCCGCCCAAATCAAAACATAACCCCCACAACAACTCACATTTACCTTAAACATATGTGTATTGTTAGAAATAATTCGCCTAAGGAAAATCCTTTTCCTACAACTTATATCAGAACTATTGTTCGCCACAATAGCAGGGCTGATTTCGTCAGGCGTTCACTTGATATAATGCCGTCACTAAACATTGGGAAAGTGGGAATCATTTGCTCTCTAGTTTTGGGAATTGCGCCGTTACGCGCATAAAAATATGTAGGAAAAAGGCGCATACTAGCGGTTTAACCTTGAGTGAGAAAGGAGAATAAAGCGTTGGTAATGGGAGGAATGGCCCTAATTAAGGTGTTTTAAAATTTTAATGACACTATTCGCAGATTAGGAATTCAGGCGTAATATCATCTTGAAGAATAGGGCCACCCTATTCTTCAAGATGATATTACGCCTTGCTTGCTTGTATCGGATAAGGCTTTTGTTGTGTAATTGTTCAAGGATTTGCTTTTTCCTATAATAGGGAATAAAATATGATAATGATCGCCACTCATAGTGTAACTGGTAACGTAAGCTTGAATTTTGTTTTTATTACTTGTTGCAGGATCGAAAGTCTGTCGATCGGCATCGTTTTTCTGGGACTCGTCGAGTTCATTGCTTCGGCGCTTTTCGGGTAGTCACCACTATAAATTATTTCTGCATTGTTTGCGCAAACTGCGGCGCGCATGTTCTTTAAAAAAGTATACCTACAACAGAAAAGGCAATCAACAATCAGCCAGCAAAGCACGTTGTTATAAAAATAACCTTTGACATTCATTGAAACTTTGAAATGCTCAAACTCAAGTTCAGGGAAGCTTTCATATTAAATAAGCTTTAACTATATTGGACGCTGATCTAGCTAGGGTTCGCTTCATTTGCTCACCGACGTTTACTATTGTGAAGGAAATGTTTGCGGCCCACGCAATACCGACTCATCTCAATTTATTAGTGAGATGAGTTGAGAAGACTCTGTAATTCGTGATATTAAGGTACATATTATTATTTGAATGAATGAATGTGGAACAAGAAAAGTAGAGTTTTGAGTATGAATCTGGAAGGTTATATACCGATATAGCAAAAATCTACAAGTATTTTATTTTTGATGAAAATAGATTTTTTTTAAGGGTTCATGACAGTAGAATTGATTATTGCAGGGTTGTCTTGTCGCATCTAGCCGCAACTAATTCTTTGTTTATAAATAGTTTTTTTTTTTAATTTTGCCCTTCACTAAGAACATCTCCTGTATCGTGGTTACATATACCACAACAACTAGCTCTCAGATAGCCACCGTTTATGGGTTGCCAGATTTTGCAGGTAAACTGCAACCCACAGCTTGCGACTAACTGAGAGCTGGCAACCTTATCTTTTCCTATTTTCTACACCAGCCTCTTTCAAGTAACGTTGAATTCACTTGAAAAACTTTTATATTGGGGTAACTTATCAAACATAAATTTCAATTTATTTAATTAAGGTTATTGCAGGTAGATATTTCCATGCAACCCTGCAACAATCTATTCTTCTGTCAAATATCATTCCAATCTGCCGTCGTTTCGTTGACTTATGTGTGCCCTGGCAGTTGAGTGTATCATGCTCTCTCTAATTTCTCTCTGATGGTGGCACATGTATTGGATCATTCGGTTACCTTCATGATGGTTGAGCTGAGTGGTGCCGATCCATGCGTCATGTTCGTGAACGGGCGCCATCAGTTGGGATTGGTCATAACTTTGCTGCCTCGGCCGGTACTTATTTTTAATTTTTTTTTCATTTCGTTCTCACTCTAGAAGCTTTGACGTGCACGTCTTTTTTACATTGTTCTCACATATACCTATGTATTTTTTAACAAAAAATTGTGATTAAAACTGATGGAAAAGAGTGTCCGTGGAGTTTCTTTAAATTCTTCTCTATTGAGACCTACTGACGCTTGCGAATTTGCAACTAGATTCATCTTGTTTTTTGTTTGACAATTTCTAAAGTACCTCTAAATTTTATTTGAAATAAACTATTTGATTTTGATTTTGATTCATGAAAACTAAGTTTATTCAAAATCCCTGATTCCTGCAGATGTCTGTGAGACTAACATAAATGTAGAGGAAGAACAAAAAAACGATCGATGGATGATGTGATAGATAACATGACTAAAAAGAAGGCAGCTATTGAGATGACAGCAAATAGAGATGTTTCCAAGAAGAATATATGCTGCGCCAACCACAACTAAATTGGGAAAAAGGCAGAAGGATATTGTTAGAATTATCTAAGATCATTATTTATTTTCTCATAAACCCATTGATTTCCGAAAACTTTAACATATTCTCAAACATAACGTATCCCACACGTTTGCTTGAAACATATTGCTCAGTAAAATAAGTAGGTCAAGCATATTGAGAGGGCCCGTATTTACATACGAATTATACATATACTTTCATAGGGGCTATAATCTCGTTTTATGACAATTACCATATTATAAAATTTAAATTAAAGTAAACTGTTACATTTAAAAGGCATTACAAGGCATACAAAAAACTGCTGCGTCACTCTTGCTTTTTCTTTTCTAATCGATGGAAAATTCTTTAAATATTTTGGGCACAGTAGGATGGCCACTTCGATTTTCATCTCACTTGCTGACTAGATAATATTGTTACAATGTTTTACCGCGGGACTTTTATAATAGTAGTATATGCAATGGTTATATAATAGAGGTTATTAAAACACGATTGTGATAATAGTATCACACAAGTGTTTTAATAACTAATTAAACGCCGTTGCATACACTATTTTATCTTCACTCATACAGTTGAAATAAAACAAAAGTGGAAACAGCAAAATATGTTGGATGGCGGACAAATTAGATTCTCATTGCGCATGACTGCGCAGTGCGCGCATCCAAAGACAATGTCAGTATTTTTCTACATTAAGTCACCATAGACTACCTTATGGGCTAATACGCATTAATAGACTACCATTCGGTCCGTTGTGCGTAGGAGTATTGGCTAACACAGCCAGCCTAGCTCCGTTCAAAAGCACACAAGCTTCCTGGGGGCTTCACAGGCTTCACGGAGCGACCTCACTGTTCCGATTCCGGATTTCTTCACGTTGAGATGCCACGGCCTCGCATTCCAAGTTTTTTTTTTTTTTTTTACTTTCCTTAGGCTCGCGCTTGACCACTATCTCACCTGATGGAATGCGATGATGTGTTCGACGGTGTAGCACGCTTGCCTAGTAAAAACCCATTCACTCTTGACTTAAATACCCCTAGATTTTAGCTATCGGGAAACACAGACTCCGGCAAGGAATTCCACTCCTTAGCTGTACGCATAATAAAAGTGTCCCCAAAACGTTTTGGGCGTATGGGTGGGATGTCCACCATATACCGATAACGCATCGCCGTGCGTCTGGTTGTCCGATGATGGAACGGGCTGGGCGGAATTAAATCATGCAATTCCATGGCACACTCCCCGAAATTTAACCGATAAAAAAGACGATACGCCTCATGCTAAAGCGCGTCGGCGCAATGACAATCGGCGCTAAACCATGGCCGGTCAGCGCTGGACAAAGAAAGCAGAAAGAAAAGCAAGTAGGCTGCCAAGGATAGCATGCGAAGAAAGATCGCATTCTGCTGACCTGTACCGCCACACCCGCCGGGTGCCTCTTGGGCTGGGATCGGGCGAGGAGTAGACGGACACAGACTTCACCAGACAGTGGTCGGAACTACCCAATGGTGAACTTATCGACACAGAGTATCGGTCTGGATCTGTTGAGATTACGTAGATTACGTGGGCGGCTGATTCTTCGGCGTTAAAACAGCCCCTGCAAACTGGGCTGTCTGTGGCGCCTATGTTGAAAAGATGTTTGTTGTAAAATAATCATAGGGACAATAACGGGCCACACCCTCCGTGTGGCCTGTTATTGTCCCTATGATTATTTTTAGATTATTTCTGCTTAGGCAGAGAAATTTTTGTAGTTGGACGCGGGTACACATTTGGCAAAGCCATTTTTGACTGTCTACAGTCTGTTGCCCGTGACCATTTGTTATTATGGAGTTATGTTAATCTCTAGCGAATCCACGCATGAAATTGCGAGAATGGCAGGGAGAGAAGTGGGCCTAGCAGTAACATCTCGGAGCCCCTCTTTTCAAGTTCTTCTGCGGCATCATTACCTAAGGATCCGCAATGCCTCCTGATCCACTGGAGAGTAATTCAATTGGATTTCGATATACTCTCCAGCACGAGGTAGCACCTAAAGATTAGTTTGGTGTTAGTTTGTTATCGAAAGCTTTAAACACAGCCAGATAAGAATCTGATACCATAGTTCTGGATACCCAAACGCTTTACGGTTGTTGCGGGGTATGTTTAGGCGACACATTGCGGAATGTGAAATTTAATGTTGAGGTCAAGGCAGTGTACGCCAGCATCTGAACCGTTTTATGTTTTTGAGCCATCTCTGTAGATCTGTACTTCATTGGCTCCTGACTGATCCCTTTCTTCCTCAATCATTTGTATGTTATAGTTTTTGTTGAACATAGGTTGTTTTTGGTGTAATAAGGGGTTGATACTCAATCGCCCTGTCCTGGATGTTAGCGTGTGGACCGGTGAGGTTTTTACCCCATATGCCTAGATGCATCAGCCTGATGGCAGCTAGCGCCGCCTCTTGCTGTATGTAAAGGTCAAAGGGAGTTATTTGTAGGGCTATCTCCATGGCTGCTGTTGGGGTGGTTCTCACGCTGCCAGTGATGGCTGAACCGGTCAGTCACTGGAAACGTTGGAGTGTGGTGATGGTGGTTGTGCGTTCTGTCCTTGTCCACCAAACCAGAGTCATAAGCCAACATTTGGCTGATTACCGCTGTTTATAGCCACAGAGTAATCTTTGGAGAGAGCCCCCATGTTTTTCCTAACATTTTGTTACATTGAAAGAGTGCGATTGTGCATTTGTTGAGTTTGTAGTCAAGATGCTTGTTCCGGAGTAATTTGCTATCAAGAATTACTCCCAAGTATTTGACCTCTTCTTTAAGTGTTATTTCTATGTTGAACAGTTTTGGAACCCTTTGCGTTCCAAGATTTCGTTTGTTAGTGAACATTATTAATTTTTAAAGGGTTAACGGAGAGTAAGTGTGGTAAAAAGTTATTTTATGATGCAGTTGTTTGAAAATCGAAGGAAAATGTTGCATGTATTTTAGCAACTGTATTTTATTATAACTATGCACGATAACAAGTACTTGTTTATACAATATTTTTTGTATTCATATTTGCAACAATACTTTGAGAGTGTAAATAAATATTTTTTGTAGTGCCGAAAGTTGTCGCGAACACATGGTAGTTATTATAACGTTGGGTGTTCTTTAAGACTAAAGGATTTGTTTGTAACTCAATACAATACGGCAGTGACAATTATTATGCAATGAAAAAAATAAAATAACCTCCACGTTGAAGATGGTTCAGAAACAATGTATAAATGCGATTGTGCTACGAAAGCAAAACACAATTATAGGAAGATAGGTCTACGAGGAAGATATTCTAAACACTCGTGGTGTAATGGAAAGAGCTGTCCACCGTCTTCTGTCTTGCCACTTCAGTCCCCTTCCATCCACTAGCCCCCTAGAACTGCGCATGACATTTTCTTACATTGACTTAAAGTGTTTTTTTTTAATTAACACGTTAAATGATGCACACGAGAGTCATAGACATAAAAACGATTATATAGAGATGCTGCCTCGTGCTTTTGGTATGCGTACAGATTTTGTTTACTTTGGGAAATATGATAATACTAGCTTCTGACCGCGGCTTCACCCGCGTGAAAGGTGTTTAATTATCCCAAGGGATCATAACACGGCAATTATTGGGATAAATTTCCCATCTATTAATTCAGGTTATAAACTAAAGGTCTGTGTTCAAAAATTCGTCTAAATCCGTCCGCCGCCGCGTTTGTACGCGATAAACTCAAAACTACTGAACGGATTTAAAACCAATAGAAAGAATGAGGTTGAGGAGAGGAAACGAGGAAGGTTTTCTTGTGTAATTTGTCACGAGTGAAGCCGGGGTGGGTTGCTAGTACTATTATAAATGTAAAAGTTGGTGAGAATGGATGAATGGATGTTTCAGCGGGAAGTGACCCTTTAGGTTTTAATTACCACGCGAGTGTCAAAGTATACAGTGTACAGTGTCAAGTGTAAAGCCTGCATAACTGCTGATATCTTTTGATTGCGTCGACTTTCAAGTTTTTTTTTCACTACTGTATGGGATTGCAGTCCTGAGTATTTCATATTTTAACTTGATACCTCAACACATTCCTGAAAAAAGGATCTTAACAGACAGACAAACAACCATTTATATTCTTAAAACGGAGCGTCCTCAGCATTCTTTCGCGAGCATTAGTAAACAAGCAATTGTAGACGAGCAACAAATGCTTCCCAGCGAGCCCAGCATTCACGTTCGAGCAAAATTATTAACGTTCGAGTCGAACATTCCCTTGCGAGCTTGGAGCATTTGAATACGATCTCGTTAAATGTCATTCATTCGATAATACGATTGACCAAGAAAGTCACAAACACACTGTTCCTTGCTTTACAATAGGCCAGTAATATTCCTACATACATACTCATTGATTTTATTATCTGAGTACTCGCTTTCGATTGTTTTATTTGCGTGAACATTCGAATGCGAGCCGTTTCCACGAAAATCGTTGTGACATCCACAGCGGCCGAAGTTTGCGCTTGCGTGTAAGCTTTGTAACGCTGGGCTCAACGTCCATACCACTCGAATAGTCGACGTCGAATACTCACTACACGTGAATGCTCTCAGTGAGGACGTTCCTTAAGGGTTATTTTTTTCCTATTGAGGAACGGAGCCCAAAATATAATGGATCACAATATTTTTAAAAATCAATTTTTATTTACTATAAAAAGTCATAAATTTACAGTCCATTCTAGTGATGTTACACTCCAACGTTGGGCATAAACTACTCGCAAGTAAAATAACAACATAGTTTTAAATTTGCTCTCTCGAAATAACCTTCATAAAGCGTAGTTATAAAATTATAATTAATATAAACTTCTTTCCGCGACTATGCCTATTAACATAGTTGTTCCGAGAAAGTTTGAACTGAAACTTGCTAAGGTGATTATAAACAAGGTTAGTTTAGAATTAAATTAATGAAAGGTGAGATTTGTTTTTACGAAACTTTTACGAAAATGTTTGTAATAAGTTTTTGTAGTCTTGAATTCTGATTGTATTGAGTAGGCTATCAAAATCCAACTAACACTATTGAACTACATACTTTTTGTATTTGTTTTATACAATAAAAAAAAATATAGGTATATACCTACTTGTAGAATTGAGAATTCCCTCCTAGAATTCATTCTAATATGGCTTTTCCCAGCATCCTTACAGTATAAGTCATTCCATCAACGTCCGCTGCTAAACATGAACTTCCCTCATAACTCACTATGACAAAAGATCTCGTATGAATTCGTCAGTACACAACCCAATGCAGCTGCTGCCAATCAACATTGTTTACCGCATATAAGACGCACAAAAACAATAATCTCATAAAAGCTTCTTGAATAAAATTATCTCAAAAAGTCTGCAAGACAGAGAGCACTCCAACCCACTAACATAAGACCAGACCATTACGTCCACGGGTGACAACTGACAACCTTACTTCCTGCAATTTCAAATGAAAAAGATAATGCCAAGAAGTCGCCGTCTACTGCATAGATCTTTCTGAAAATTTTACTTTCGACTAAAGAGTACTAATGGAAAAAATTAAGGGACACTCACAATGGGGATCATAAGTGGGAAAAAGTTATTTGAAACGGTACCAAATTCACTCTTGATTCTATTAAACGGGAACTTTTTAAGTTTTTTTGTGAGGCAATGTCCAGTCTAATGTAGACTTGATGAATTGCAACTTTCGACCTTTTTGTTTTTGGAAAGTTATTTGTTTGCGAACTGCCGATGCGGTATTAAAAGTAGAGGGTGGGTAAATTTTGTTATCGATTGAAAAGGTAGATAGAATTGAATCTGATAAAAGAGAGATATTAATTGTCCGACTGCTCGACACAAAGCAGGGTAATGTGTTTATTATGTATTTTTGTTCTTATGGCGTTCTAGAGACCAAATGCGTAAGCTGAGTTTTATGATTCTTACGTCAACCGATTCTTCATTAATGTCTTAATTAAAATTGAAAAAAAAGCAAATGGATTTTGGGTGTCATAGTGTAAGGATCCCAATTTATTTTCTTTTAAACCTATCGTGTCGGGTATGGTGAAGTGATTCTAAAAATATAAAACACATATGTTTAAAAGCAATTCGAAAAAAAAACTTGAACTAAAAAGATATAAATAAAAAAATATTTTATAAATAAAAACTCAACTGCTTAAAAAGCGAACTAAAAAGACGTAAATAAGAAGAAAATAGTTCTGTGCAGTCGGGGGATAAATAATCGTGAGCTAACTGACCAAAACCAAATGTGTCCTCCGATTTTTCTTCTCGTCTTTTTAGTTCGCTTCTTAAAGCAGTGGTTTTTGTTTTTTTTTGTTGTTATATTTACTGACAACCAGTTTTTCCAAAAGGTGTCAAGCAAAATCCGGTATTGCTGCATCGGGAGGTTGAAAGCCGACCTTACAAAGTTAAAAACCCCGCCATATTTTTATTTCATACTACATTTATTTATTTATTTATATAGGGAAAACAAACAGTAGTATACTAAAAATATAAAAATTGTCTTAAATATAATTATGATTTAACAAATATATTACCCACTACATTTTCCACAGATTACTACTTACACTAAGACAAACTGATTAGCAAACGTTATTGTAGTTAGGATCTATGTAGAAACATTAGAAGCTACTGTTGATCCTTCAAAATTTTGATTATGTTAGTTCTAAAGGTATATCTGCTTACAAATAATATGTCAATTGCACAAAATAGCTTATTGTATCTATTGACTAAACGGCGTAGCGGTGAGCGCACACCAGCATTAGATTTGCGAGAGTTAGTAGCGAATAGAAACCTGGTGCGCACTTCCCGCCACTGCACTGTTCGAGGAACCAGGTAACACAAACTGTTCACCAAGTCGGGGCAATCAAATTTGTTTCGGCATACACTGTATAGAGTCATTGTCTGTAGGAGCGTGCGCCTTGACTGTAATGTAAGTAGACCATATTTTTGAGAATCGACTGATATGACGTTTTCTTTCGAAAACATCTATACTCCATGGCACGAAAGTACTTACGTTGAACTAATTCTATAATTTCACGATACTTTGCATAATAGGGATTCCAAATAGGTACTGCGTATTCTAATTGTGGTCTACCTATGGACTTGTACAAGTGCAAGAAGATGGAGGGTCGACGGAACTCTCTAGATGCTCTCATCACAAAGCCATACATCCGGTATGCCTTATTAACGATACGGTCAACATGACTATCCAGATGAAGTTTCGAGTCCAACTGCACACCAAGATCACGAAGACAAGTAATTTTGTTGATAATACTATTCGCAAGTCGATAGTTATAGTTAATTACTGCTAAGCTTACCAGCAAAAGAGGCATTGATGGACGAACGTGTAAATGTGGGCCGAGGCGAAGCCGAGGCACACATACGTACGTAAGTCCATCAATGCCTAGTTGTGGCCAAGGCTTGTATAGTGCTTTTCTCCAATAATGCGCAGAACTTAAAACTAAGTACTTAGTACCTAGAACTCATTTTGTCAAATACAATTACTTTTCGAAATCAATGACGACCAAAGAACAACAATAATTATGCCCGCGTTAGGCTTAGCACGCATTGCGATTTTTATTCGCTCGATTTTTTTCCGCCCATTCTGCGGCCTATAAAATTGTATGTAGCCGCAAGCATTGCGTTAAAAAAATCACACGGGAATAATACTACAAAAATCTGCGCAAATAAAAATCGCAGTGCGTGAAGTGTTCATTTGTTTTTTTTTTTCAATAAACAGCTTTCTATGTGCAAGCCAGTTTGAAATTTAATTAAAACCTTTGTTAAATTACCTCCTTGGTAGCCATGTTTCGGAGAAAAAAATAGTTCCATTTTTAAATTACACGTCAGATATGAGTTTACTATGTAATTTATTTGGCTTCTAGACACGACAGATATGGATTTTCATACAACTTTTGCCGGCCGCTGCGCGTATGTATATGGCCATTACAGCAATTGTGATTTACCACGAAGAAGGTTGTCAAAATAATGATCAAATTTCCAAGCATGTTTGAGAAAAAATTAATAACATTTTTCTTTTTAGTAAATGTTATACTATGACATTTGGGCAGGCTAAGGTGAAGTTTGTTAGAAGAACAATAGTCAGAAAAACGATCAAGATCCTGTTGAAAATCAAAACAGTCTTGTTCATTTGCAATTTTTTTATAAACTTTAAAATCATCCGCGTATAAGAGAAATTTTGAATTCTGGAAACAATCTTTAATGTCATTAATAAATAGAATAAATAATAGGGACCTCTATTATTTATTCTATATAATTGAACCTATAATTGAACGCACTAAGAAGCGGCCCCGTTTTCTAGTACCAAGTCGAGCCGACAGAGAGCAGCACAAGTAGCAAAACAAGAAAAGTAATCACAGCACAAAATATAACTGATAATCATGGAGGAAATTATGAATATGCTCAGAAAAATTCAAAATGAGTTAAATGAACAAAAAGCAACAATTGTACAATCAGCTGAGAAAGTTACGGATCAAGTTACACAAAATATAAATTACACTTTGGAGGAAAAATTTAAAACAATAGATGAAAAATACGACAACCTCGAACAGAAGCTGGAAATCCAAGAAAAAAGACTATACATTCTAGAAAAACAGTCAAGACAGAGGAACATAGTAATTTTTGGTTTAGCGGAAACTGAAACATCGTATGCAAATTCAGAAAAAAACATACTAAATTTCATAAACCAATATTTCTCCGTCGGGCTAGAATTCAGGGACATACAAGAATTCAGGAGAATAGGGAAGAAAGGAGAAAAGCCCCGACCGATTACCGTAACGTTCACTCGACTGAGCACGAAAATAGATATTTTTAAACAAAGGAAAGTACTAAAAGACACCACTTACTACATAAAAGAAGACTTTCCACAGCATATTCTAGAAAAAAGAAGGGAACTACAAGAGCAAATAAAAATTGAAAAAGAAAAAGGAAACTCCGCCACCATTAAGTACGACAAACTGGTAATACACCACAAAAATACGGATACTTCAGGCAGCAAGAAAAGGACTTTACCTATATCACCAAACTACAATGATCTTACGCAAGCAGAAACAAGGACACAAGCTAATAAAAAGAACAAAACTCAAATAGGAATACAAAGATCGTCAGATCCATCGCAGGGACTTATCAAACCAGGATTACTCGGTTTCCTAACAACCAAAAACCAAACCACTAACAATCAAAACAACCTACCTCAAGGCCAAACAGACAAAAATAGCAAACAGTAGCAATTACTGCCCTCTCTAACGAAAAAATAATTACAAATAAAAACAAACACTAAACCACATCTTCCAAGCCGGCCGGTCCCCGTGGAAGATTACGACCAAAACCCTCCAGAGGAAACAACAGCAGATATGTCAACTACAACAAAACACAATTATCACAACATCTTACACATAGCGACTTACAATGTCAAAACTCTATCGACTTACTCGCGTCTGCTGGAACTAACAGAATCTTTAAAAAACGTAAAATACGATATTGTTGGTCTCTCAGAAGTCAGAAGACTTGGCAACAAAATAGAGGAACACGATGAGTTTATTTTCTACTACATCGGAGAAACGCCTGTGTACGGGTCTACCACCGTACAGTACGTTTACCTGGGTCAGCATTATTACGCCACCCGCTCAGTATGTTTCCATCATTTATATTATTGCACTTACACAGCAATAGTTCAGTACGTAATTCGGCAGCATACCGTGCGCGTGACTCATAATCCCATATCATTCACCTTAGTATAAATTAGGCTTAATTTCTTAATTGTGTCCAGACAATACAGTGAATTTATTAACCCTATACTGACTTTCATCTTTTACCTCATCCATTATCTCAATCTTATCCCAACCCCGAACATTGGTCCTTCGAGCACGTTAGCAAGACCGAAACGCGTGTGCAAAATTTTGTGTTTTTGTGTGTGTGTTTTACCGGTTTCGTTATACGCAATTAGAAACCTTGGAATACACAGTGTGTTTCATCTCGTGATCCCGGTGCCTTGGAAGGCGCCTCTTTGCATCATATCGTGATCCTGTTCAATCCTGGTGCCTAGGAAGGCACCAATTTGTTTCATCTCGTGATCCCGGTGCCTAGGAAGGCGCCACCTTGACTCATCTCGTGATCCTGGTAAATCCCGGTGCCTAGGAAGGCGCCACTTTGTCTCATCTCGCGATCCTATTCGCCCCCGAAGAAACCCTACAAGTAAGGTATCTTTCTTCTAACTTTTACTATGGCTACAATGGAAAGCATCTTAGCTACTCAACAGCAAATCATTGAAGACATAGATAGGCTTTACTCCAACTTCAAGAAAGATGGAGCAGAGCGGAAGAACTCCGACTACCTACGTCGACGATTAGAAAGCCTAGAGCAATATTTTACTGTGTTTCATAACAATCATATGAATTTGTTATCCTTTGGTGATCGATCTCATGCGTATTTCACTACCGATCAGTATGATCAAATGAAGGTGAAATACAGCAATATTAAAACAGCCATTCAGAATTATAAACCTTCCACAGATAGACCTCAAACCCCTGTTTTGAAACCCCCTACTTTTCAACCATCTTCAATATCTCAAACCTCGGATCTCTCATCTCAAAATAATCCTCCTAAGGATAGCGTTAATATAGAAGACCTCTTGAAGAAACAGGCTACTAATTTTAGGGCATTTTCAAGAGAAGCTGCTGACATTGATCTCAATCTTATCTCTGAAAAGTGGGAGTTTGAAGACATCCTGAAAACTTTAAAAACACGTTGGACAGCTATTGACACCCTACACTGGGAACTGGACAACGAGCTCAACGGCTCCAACGCC
This sequence comes from Orthosia cruda, assembly GCA_964057195.1. Lineage (NCBI taxonomy): Eukaryota > Metazoa > Arthropoda > Insecta > Lepidoptera > Noctuidae > Orthosia > Orthosia cruda. The sequence continues at coordinate 27,091,476 of OZ059840.1, read as the reverse complement.
CAGTACGACGAGCAATTCTCGAACTACGAGAAATATTATAAAACGTTGAAAAGGGATATTAACCGAAAGATGTGGTCGGTGGCTCATATTGAGAAATCGACCCCAAAAATGGAAATAGCTACCTTTGAAGGAAGTTATACGTCCTGGATATCCTTCAAAGATCTTTTTACAGAAACTGTACACAATAATCCATCGTTATCGAATGCCCAAAAGATGCAGTTCCTGAAAAGTAAGACCAAGGGCGAGCCAGAAAAATTAATCCAACATCTTCAAATAAGTTCAGATAACTACCCGGTTTGTTGGAATATCCTTACGCATCGCTATGACAATAAGCGTCGCATTTTTATATCTCATCTCAAAAACCTCCTAAATATCCCGCCATCTCAGCAAAAATCAGTGAGTCACCTCAAACGGATCCACGATACAACGTACGAAAGCGTGAACGCTATGAAAAATCTCGGCATTGATGTATCTACTTGGGATCCCTTCCTCGTATGTATCCTAGCGGAGAAGTTAGACCCTGAAACCAACGAAGACTATATAGATTCGTTGAAAGCTCCAAAGGAGTTGCCAGTATTGGAAGAATTTCTTCGGTTTTTGGAGAATAAGTTTACGTCGCTGGAAGCTTCACGGAAGAAACAAGAACCCTTCATTCAAAGGTCATCTCAATCCCAACAAGCATCTTCATCATCTAAAGGCTATCTTAATAATCAACAATCTCATTCAAATGGATTTAGTTCTCGTTTCAAACAAAAGAATAACACCACAAAGCATGCCTATTCGACAAACCAGGTCATTTCGCAATCGTCAAAGTCCAATTGGAAAAATAACGAAAGACGTAAGCAATGTGGTATTTGCGATGCAAGCGATCATCGCATACAAAATTGCCAAAAGCTGGCAAAAATGCATCCATCGGCTCGTAGAAACGCAATCGCAAATTTGAACCTTTGTGTCAACTGTTTGCACTATCACGAAGGTAGAAAATGCCTTTCGGAAGTAAAGTGTAAAGAGTGCAATAAAGACCACAATACGATCCTACATGAATGTTTTACGTCAATAAATGCTAATTCGGATGCGTCGCGATCGGGGCCGAACACTGCCACTATTACGAAATCTCCACCTCAGCAAGATATGAACACCTTAGTATCTATGCAAAATGATCCTACAGAAATACTCCTCGCGACAGCAATTATCAAGGTTCAAGCAGCTGACGGATCTTACGAAAAAATGAGAGCTCTTCTAGATCAGGGATCTCAGACCTCAATCATTACTGAACGAGCTGCACAGCTCCTAAACCTACGTCGGCAAAAATGCACTGGACTTATCTCTGGAATCGGAAACAATGAAAATAGCTGTAAGGGCATGATCTCTATTAAGTGCATGTCAGCAATTAATGACTTCACTTTCGAATCCGATGTATTTATAATGAAAAGACTAGTCAAGAACTTGCCTAGTCATACCTTCACTAAACCCAACTGGCCAACTCTTAACCAAATAATCCTAGCTGATCCTGAATTCAACAAAAGTAGGCCAGTTGATATCTTATTCGGCGCTGACGTTTATTCCCAAATCCTATTGGATGGTATCTGCCGTTCCGAGGGAATATTACCCATTGCCCAGCAAACACAGCTGGGATGGATCCTAAGCGGTAACTGTAAAACATTTCAGTGCAATGTGATCCTAAACAATCTCACCGATATCCAACAGTTCTGGGAAATGGAGGATATTCGCGAACCCTTATCAATATCTCAAGAAGATCAAGCTTGCATTGACTTCTTTCAATCCTCAACCTCAAGGCGCGAAGACGGCAGCTATGTCGTGAAAATACCTTTTAAAGAAAATTTTGAAGAACAGTTGGGTGAATCTAAAAATAAATCCATTGCACAATTCTTTCAAATAGAAAGAAAATTAATTAAGCAACCAGACTTGGCACGTGATTATAATTTGTTTATGTCCGAGTATTTAGAGCTCGGACACATGATCCCCGTTGCGACACATGTCAACGTAACTCCAGATTGCTACCTTTCCCATCATGGCGTACTTAGAGCTGAGTCATTAACTACAAAATTACGAGTTGTTTTTAATGCCTCTGCAAAAACCTCTACGGGTCACAGCCTCAACGATCTTATGTGCAGGGGGCCGAACCTGCAGCAGGATCTCTTAAGTCTCATCCTAAAATGGAGACAGTTTAAATACGCATTCACGGCTGATATTGAAAAGATGTTCCGTAACATTTGGCTACATCCTGATCAACAAAAGTTCCAGAAAATTATTTGGAGAAATCATCAATCCCAACCTTTGCAAGAATATCAGCTAGCGACTGTCACCTACGGTACAAAAGCCGCACCCTTCCTGGCCATGATGACACTGAAACAACTTGCCATCGATGAAAGGCCAAATTATCCCAATAGCAGCGCTCCTGATATATTAGAAACCTCTTTTTACATGGATGATCTCATGCATGGAGCTCATACCGCGACAGCCGCTAAAAATCTCAAAGCAGATATGACAAACCTTCTTAAGTCAGGCGGCCTCAATCTTAGAAAATGGCGCTCGAACTTGCCGGAACTTTTAGACGATCATATTAATCCTCAAGATGAAGAATTTCATTTTAAACAGCCAGAATCTACAAAAGCTTTAGGCCTTCGCTGGAATCCAAAAGAAGACTATTTTATCTTTCATCCAATAGAAATGACCACAGAAGGTATCCCAACAAAACGACAATTCTTGTCTGAAATCTCAAAAATCTTTGACCCCTTGGGCTGGGTGTCACCAGTCACAATAAAACTCAAAATATTATTTCAAGAAACATGGAGTGATAAAACGACGTACATCTTTATAGCGTCTTGTATGCTCTAATCCTTGGAATCCTGATAACTGCAGCGGTATACTGTTGGCGGCGTCTCAGGCGGTCAACACGTCGAGAACCCTCGGTGCCTGCTGGAGAGGCACCTACTGCTACTGCGATCTCTTCACATCCCGGAAATGAGAGTGTTATAAGTGAGTGTAGTGCGGTTAGGGAAAAAGGGCAATCTTTAATCAAAGTGAAAAGGGCAGTGAGTGAGTGTTGTGATCTTAGGGAAAAGGGGCAATTTAGTCAATCTGTGAAAAGTGTTCCCAAAAATCTTATTAAATCTAGCGATTGTTTACAAACAGAAGATAGGGCGTCGTCCCCGGTTTTTCGCGTATTTTCCCTTCCCGATCTAAGATAAGTAGTTGCTCTAGACTACTTGTAATTGTTCGAAATATTGTTAATCTCTCACTACTAATCCCTATCCCTGTCATATAGCTGATAAGTTGAATATTGTTTATCATCTTGTAAATCTCATCTCCATCTTTATCCTACTAACCCCTATCTTTGCCCCCGGGAGCATGTACGGGTCTACCACCGTACAGTACGTTTACCTGGGTCAGCATTATTACGCCACCCGCTCAGTATGTTTCCATCATTTATATTATTGCACTTACACAGCAATAGTTCAGTACGTAATTCGGCAGCATACCGTGCGCGTGACTCATAATCCCATATCATTCACCTTAGTATAAATTAGGCTTAATTTCTTAATTGTGTCCAGACAATACAGTGAATTTATTAACCCTATACTGACTTTCATCTTTTACCTCATCCATTATCTCAATCTTATCCCAACCCCGAACAGCCTGGATTGTATGGAGTAGGCTTCATTATCAAAAAACACTTAAAAAAATACATAACAAGTTTCAAGGGACTATCAGAAAGAGTAGCGTTGCTAAGGATCCATATCAACAACTTAGACTTAAGCATCGTTCAAGCTTATGCCCCAACAGAGGCTTCGAAGGATGAAGAACTAGAGCTTTTCTACAGTACCGTCGACAGCGCCTTACGACTTTCAGGCAATAACGTAATAGTCATGGGTGACTTCAACGCCAAAATTGGTCAACCCAAGTAAGACGAAAGCATCACTGGAAAATATGGCTACGGAAACAGAAACTCTAGAGGAAATAGGCTCATTGATTTTGCTTATGAAAACAATCTAGCCATTATGAACACTTTTTTCAAAAAGAATGTCAAGCGGAGATGGACTTGGAAATCGCCTGGCGGAAATACAAGAAACGAAATAGATTACATTCTAACAAACCTACCAAAAAACGTAGACAACATACAGGTCCTAAACATCACTTACCCTTCGGATCACAGACCGGTTAGGGCAGCTTTCAATGTACTTTCAAGGTCAAAAAATCGTAGCAAATTTGGTCAATGCCCTAGATCCCAGTTAAAGAACGAGGAAGAAGTGAAAATCTACATGAAATCACTGAACAGCTGCTCAGCGAGTTTGCTCGACCACTGGAATGACGATGACACCGTGCAGAATTGCTACGATAAAATAACAAATGCCATTGATACCAGCTTGAAAAAAGCACATGAACTATCATCTAGCACAAACAAAGGGAAAAAGCAAATAATATCAACACGAACAAAGGCACTAATCAGCAGAAGACAAGAAGTACATAAGACAAAACCGAAATCAAGGGCTATGAAAAATGAATTAACAGCACTATATAAGCTCATAAGTAAACGTATTAACCAAGACTATAAGGCACACCGCACACAAACTATTGAAAAATGTCTTTATGCCACGAGGAGCGTTAAGAAAGCGTATAAAGAACTGAGAACACATAAATCATGGATTGAAGAGTTGAAAAGCAAAACTAACAACACACAAAATAGAACGGAAATACTCAAAATAGCAACAGATTTTTACAGGAACCTGTATAGCTCGCCAAATCAAACAGTATATAAATTTTCGAGTAGTAGTAAAGATGAGGCGAAAGTAACCATTGACGAAGACGAAGTGGTGAAAGAAATTAAAGCACTAAAAGCAGATAAAAGCCCAGGACCTGACAGGATCACCAACGAAGCAATACAAATAGGATACATGTATCTAGCTAAACCTTTGACCCGACTGTTCAACAAGATACTCAGTTGCAAAAATACTCCAAGTCAATGGTCAGAGTCAGAAATAATATTGCTCTATAAAAAAGGAGACCCAAATGACATTAGTAACTATAGACCGATAAGCCTACTAGCTTCACTATACAAACTTTTTTCCTCTATAATAGAGAAAAAAATAAAAGAAACCACAGAAAAATACCAACCAATAGAACAGGCAGGCTTCCGGCGAGGTTTTTCAACGGTTGACCACATACACACACTAGAAATGGTAATAGAAAAATTCCAAGAGTTCAACAGACCACTCTATACTGTTTTTATTGATTATCAAAAAGCCTTCGATACTCTGCTCCACCCATCGATCTGGGCAGCTCTACTCTCCCAAGAAGTGGCATTGGATTACATACAAGTCCTAAAAAACATCTACGACAACAGTACAAGCAGAGTGAAGTTGGAGACCACTGGGCCACCTATACAAATAAAAAGAGGCGTAAGGCAGAGAGATCCAATCTCTCCAACAATATTTATAGCGGTGCTAGAGTCCATCATCCGCAACCTAAAATGGGAGAAAGTCGGTATAAATGTAAACGGACGCTACTTGAGCCATCTCAGATTCGCTGACGATATAGTTCTGCTATCGGAAAACACTAACCAACTACAACTAATGATAAACTCGCTACACGAAGAAAGTCGTAAAGTGGGCTTAGAAATTAACTTAAATAAAACAAATGTCATGACGAACCATATTAAAACACCTATATATCTCAATAATTTGCCTTTATCTTACGTAGACACCTACATTTACCTAGGGAAACAAATTTCATTCAACCAACACAACAACGAACTGGAAGTGGAGAGAAGAGTCAACATCACTTGGAAAAAATTCTGGAGTCTCAAGGAAATTCTGAAAAGCGACATGCCCATAAAGTTAAAAAGCAAAGTCATGAACACTTGCCTACTTCCCTCACTAACATATGCCTGTCAAACCTGGAAATTTAATATGAAAATAAAAAACAAGATCATAACAAGTCAAAGAAGTATGGAAAGAAGCATTCTGAAGATTAGAAGGATCGATAAAATCCGTCATACTGTCATAAGAAAGAAAACTAAAGCCATCGATGCTCTCAGCTACGCACAGAGGCTAAAATGGCGATGGGCAGGACATGTAGCCAGACTAAATGACAATCGCTGGACCAGAAAGGTCACGTCATGGTTAGGACCATCGGGCCAAAGAAAAAGGGGTAGACCAAATGCGCGCTGGACAGACGACGTTATAAAAATAGCAGGTACCCACTGGATGCGAGTAGCAGAAGATAGAAAACATTGGTTATCTCTGGAGGAGGCCTTTACCTTCCGTTGAGAGGGGTTCTTGCAAATTGTATATTTACACCCAAAAGCTGACAATGGTTAATTAATTCTGCTTAACAAACAAATAATATTTTTTTTACAAAACTATCACGACTAATTTTATTATGTAAAATTTCATTACGAATTCTAATTACAGTCTAAGAGAATTATTAGTAGCATGGAAATAATTTAATTTAATTGTAATGTAACTTAATTTAATAGTTGTTTCATTTTAATTGAAATGTAATTCAATTTAATTGTAATGAAATGAAATTAATTTGATTTAATGGAAATTGAAAGTTTATTGTACTATTTTAAAAATTTAAATTGTAAATAGTAGTGCAATTAATTTATTGGAAATTTAAATTCGATTATATGATTTAAATACCTAAATATGAAATTTAATACTTACTAAAATACCACTAACCCAGTACCACTGAAACATTTAATTATTAATTGCTATTACTAACAGCAAGATAATCTAACTTAATTACGCATGCACACTGTTCTAAATTGTCAATATCTATTGTAAAGCAAGAAATAAAAGGCTTTTTTGTTTTTATTTATTTATTTATTTATAATTGAACCTTGTGGGACTCCGGATATGACTTGGATACAGCTGGAAACGAAGCCATCAATCACCACCTTCTGGGTCCTATTAGTTATATAAGAAAAAAACCAACGCAGGAGATCCTCTCTGCTACCATTGAATGAGATTTTATTGAGCAGCAGTCTGTGATCAACTTTGTGAAACGCCTTCTGAAAATCAGTGTATACTGCGTCAGTTTGTTACCTATTGTCCATATTTAAAAAAAGTTGTCATGTTAATATTAATAGATTACTTAAGCTAGATCTATCCTTGACAAAACCATGCTGCTCCTTTATTAGAACGGCGAATAAATGGGTAAATCTCAACATGAACAAGCTTTTCAAAGAGCTTAGAGAATGCTGATAATATAGAGATTGGACGATACGTCACCACATCATTTTTAGAACCACTTTTGTGTACTGGTGCAATATTTGCGCGTTTCCACACGTCAGAAAAAAACTCCACGTGATAAACATTTGTTAAATATTATAAATAAGGGATACCATAAGGTATTATGGGTATTTTTTAAAAATATCGCAGGTATGCCGTCCGGGCCAGGTCCTTTGGTAGAATCCAGCATTTTTAATTCTTTACGAATACTTTCTAAGGGAAAGTGCAATTTGAATACATTTATATCCCAAGCATCACTAGTAGACGGGGGTTCCCATGAATCAAGATCAAATGTGGAGTGCTCATACACCGAGTGAAAGTAACTAGAGAATAAATTACATGTTGTAGTAGGATCATATGCGAAATTTTGTTTGTAATGTATTGTGTCAGTAATTTTATTTGTGGTTTTACGGTTGGAGACGTATGTCCAGAAGGCCTTGATATTGATATTAATGTTATCTTCAACTGACTCCATGTATATTTTATAACATTTATGAGCCTCTCTTTTGAAACTTGCTCTAAGAAGGGAAAATTTTTCATAATCATATATATTCCCGCGTTGCTTCCACCCTATCCATGCATAAGTTTTATTTTTAAATAAACGAATAAGTGATTTTGTAAACCAGATGGGAAAGTTACGATTCCTCTGTTTACATGTGGGTGTATGAGATCCAATATTTTCGTAAAGCTTCACGTAGAACGAAGAGACTGCTTCCTCAGACGTCAACCTATCCAATAAACCATTCCAATCAACACCATCAATATCTTCATTAATTCCGCAGTAGTCGGCTTTATAATAATTATGTTTATTTGGAACTTTACTTTTCAACTTACGTTTTGTACTTGCAAATGGTATATGAGTGTAAAAGGTGTAACGTAACGTTAGCTCAGCCGAGCTAACGTTATCTACGTTAATAAAATAAGTAATGATGAACTAAAAATAATAATAAGATATAGATAATATAAAAAACTATGGGCCGGCTTCGCACGACGTGGGCAGCTAATCAGGCAGCAGGTAGGGCAGGAAGACGTAGCACGGTGTGATGGGACGGCTGATGGCGCGCTATCAGCGAGCGCACCCAGGCAGCAGGACGGGCTGGATGACGTCGTTTGCCCGAGGTAGGCAAATGAGCAGGCAATCAGGCAGGTAGGTAGATGAGTAGGTAACAGGACGGATAGACAGGCAAACGGGTTAGTACATTGGCACCAAGGTGAGTGAAGGCAAGGCCAAGAGATGACCGTTGAGGGTAAAGTTCCAAGAAATAATTCTCTCCTTAGGGAACCACACACAATATATTTATAAATTGCACTTCAAAGATTATATTACATTCACAGGCCGTATATATATTAGTTTAAAGAGTTCTCAGATACGATCATACACTTAGTAGTATTAAGAAAATCAACCGCCTTTCGGCGTTCAGTCCAGATCCAAAACTAAAAACTGACGCCCGTTTTTCATCGTTCTGTGTCATATATCTGCATTTTAAATTCAAATTTCAATTAAGAAATAAAGACCAGAACGAATAAAAACGGTTCACTAAGGGGTCAGTCTACGCTACACTTATAATAGTGTACACCTAACTTAGGTCTATGATTTAAGAAAAATAAAATAGACAGACAGATGTCATGTCAGATGAAAATGTCACAGTAGAAAATATTCCAAAATTTCACAAATTAGCAATATAATTTAAGTTCATATTACCTCAATGTTTAAGTTGTAGATATTAAAACAATCAGAGATAACTAACAGTATGCTTTTCAGATGATACCAACAGAAAGAAAATATAAAAAACCGGCCAAGTGCGAGGCGGATTCGCGCACTAAGGGTTCCGTACCATTATAGCAAAAACGACATAAAAACCACGTTTTTTGTATGGGAGCCCCCATAAAATATTTATTTTATTCTGTTTTTAGTATTTGTTGTTATAGCGGCAACAGATATGAAAATTTCAACTCTCTAGCTATCACGGTTCTTGAGATACAGCCTGGTGACAGACAGACAGACGGAACTCGAAGTCTTAGTAATAGGGTCCCGTTTTTACCCTTTGGGTACGGAACCCTAAAAACTAATTACAAAAGTTGATACAATATCAACAGATATGAAGGTATGGTTTGTACAGTGTTATGAATTGTAAATAGACTTAAAAATATGTGGTTCTGTCTAGCAGAATACCACAAAGGCAAGATGATAATTATCAATGGATCATCAGAGGCGAACGTTACAGAATGACTATTACTGAAAAACAAATTCAAGATACGATTGTTACAATTGGTCGAATGATAATACTGTCTCATATTTAGTTGCGAGCAAAAGTTTAACAGTTGAAGACTTACATTGGAAATATTATTAGTATCGCATTCCATAAATGATGATTTTTTGAACCAGCTTCGTGGCATATTGTAATCACCCACTAAAATAGCCTTGTCTACACGAGCGTCATCAAACAACACTAAAAGAGAATTAAGAAAAGTAATGTATATTTCGTCCGTAGTGTTCGGTGATATGTATGTAGCACATATTAAATGATAGGTATTATGAAAAACAGGAATTTTGATTATTATATGCTCAACATAATTTATCTAGTAGTAGATACTCTTCGATCGAAAATCTAGTGAACATGTAATTATGAAAAAATATTTTGCGTGAGCAGCCCGATTCAAACAGTAAAATGCCAATAACTTTTGAATGGCTTAACCGATTTACATCAAACATCCTTAACTTAACCTTAACCTTAATCTCAAATTACTCAACGATGCCCTTGTAAATCTAAGAAGACTAGTCTTTTTTGGCAGTGACTCTAGTAATACTGTACCAATTTAAATTTGCATGTGGCCAACCGATATCTTCAAAACTATAGCTCTTTCTCTCATCTTCCCAAGGTTGTAAATCGTTTGGCATGTTTTATCGCGATGACATTCTTTATTATCGTAGTAATGAATCTAATTAAGGTTTTTCAAAAGGGTAAGGTTTACCAAGCAGATTTTAATTAAGACAGGACAAGTGTTCGGTACCTACAGCGCCATCTATTATGAATACGCGGCAGCTCGCGAGCTAGTCGATTCCAAGCAACGCGACATCGGTGAAAACGGCGGCGACACCTATACACGGCGAAAGGAAGAAATTTACCCTGCGCGCGCAACCCGGTCGCGACTCGCGAGTGAATATTTTCTTTCATGATCATTCTGTTCAATCGTTCTTCTTTTTGTTTCAATTATTCAATGTTTAATTCGATTCAAAAACTTTGTAATGACTAGTCCTTGGAGAGTAAACGCATTAGAAATTATTTCCAGTATTTCATTTTGAAATCCAAGTAGACGCCCAAACATATGGTCCTTCGTAGCCAAATTCAGAACCACAAGAGGAGTTCATGGTGAAAACTCAAGAATTCGTCGCATTATTACGAATACGAAGAAGTTCACCCGCCCGCCATTACGAGAACGCGAACACGTGCACGAGTACCTACCTACATACCCAGGACTTCGAGTGGACTAGAGGAGTGGCAGGTCTGGTTTTCCTTTCATTACCCATCCCATCCTCGATCTGTGTTTAATATTCGTGTTGTTTCCTAGTTGTTGAGCGGCGGTGCCCAGCCGGCGTGATAACCCGACGCCGTGAGTTGTAATCTCGCGGGCCTGAGCGGGCGGCAAGGGGCGCAAGTCTAAATCACACAGGAAGGATTACAGTGAGTACTCTTGCGTTCTTATTTTCCCTTAAAATGAGTGAAGCTAAGATGTCGGAACTTGTTAAGAAAAGAGCAGTAGTCAAAGGTCGGTTAGCGTTATTTGAAAATTATGTTAAAAGATGTAAATGTTTTTTTTTGTTTTTGTTTTTGATGTAATGTTTTTGTTATATATTAGTATATTATGTATTATTTTACGTATGTATTTTATGTTATTATGTCTAAGTATTATTATTTAAGATATGTTGTACACTGACAACCCTAAATTCCTCTCCTCTCGTTCAGTCCATCCAAAGGTTGTCTGTAAGAGATTGCCCTGTGCGATAAGACCGCCCATTGTACACTTGCTTTTATGATTTTTTTATCCTGTATATATATTTGTGTGGTGTACAATAAAGAATATAATAAATAAATAAATAAATAAATGCCCATTAGATAACAGAAAAAAATAACAAATACAAATATTAGAGTTACAGTTACGCGTAGATAACAGTTCGAGTTTACTAAGTAATTACACCGAGTTGCAAAGTTTAATTGAAGAAAACGCAGACGAGCTCGACCTTCCAAAACAGTTGGAAGACCGAGACCGTTTCGAAGATCAGTACTTTAGAACAGTAGCTTCAGCCAAACTCTTGCTGCCGAACGACGTACCTGTAAATAATAATAATGTTGTCGTTAAAAATAAAGTTTGTGTAAAGTTGCCGGACATCAGTCATACGATAGCTGGCTAGAATTTAAAAGTTCCTATTGCAGTATGATACACGAACGGGAGGACTTAGATACCATTCAAAAATTCCATTATTTAAAATCGTCACTCACGAGTAGTGCATCGCATGTAATTAGTGCGTTAGAGTTTACGGCCGAAAATTATACTCACGCATGGGAGCTTCTAGAAAATCGTTATAATAACATACGGCTATTGCAACACAACCATGTAAAGTCGCTCTTTACAATTCCTTCGTTATACAAAAGAATCAGCTTCACAAATAAGAAAACTAATAGACACTGTTTTACGTAACCTACGTGCGCTGTCTTCACTGGGGGAACAGACGCATGCATGGGACACTTTAATTATTTATTTGGTCGCGTCAAAATTAGACCCCAGTACCGAACGCGAGTGGGAAGTGTACCAAGGTACACTTCATAATTCTAACACTAAACCCTTCGTTCAGTTAGGCGATTTACTTAAATTCCTCAAGGACAGAGCAGACATGCTAGATATAATTAAAGTAAACCAAAATACACATAAAAGTAGTGAACAGAATACCAAAAAATCATCAGCTACTCATAGTTACGTCGCCACGAACGCAAGCGATAATAACAATAACAAAAATTCGAAATCGAACAAGCGCGGTCCGCGTGTGTGTGCGATGTGCAAAGGCAACCATTCTCTGTACGCGTGTACTAAGTTCATAAACTTACCTATTCAAGACAGGATTAACTTCATCAATACTACGAATATTTGCAAAAACTGTCTGCGTTCAGGTCATGGTGTGCAGGAATGTACGTTCGGCCCGTGCAGGTTGTGCCACCATGAGAAGCACAACAGCTTGCTTCATATTGATGGAGACAACGTTACGTTAGGTAATAATAACACGCAGTCGCAACCGACAACCACTAACGTGTCAACTTCGTTGCATTCAGCAGCTGATGGTACCGATTCGCTCTGTAAACAAACGTATTCCATGTTACCTACGGTTCTGCTGTCCACAGCGCTAGTAGATATCGCAGATGTACAGTGTTCACCTTACACCTTAGTTAGTTAATGTTATGAGTACCGCGCCGCGACCCAGGTTAGGGAATTGATTAAGTAAAACGATGTTTACTATTACACGGATTTATTGGCACTGAAGTAATTAGTTTATAAATGAACGCGATGCACCGCATCGTGAGTGCAAGCGTCCGCATTATTACTTAACAATACAAAATGTACGGGTTTGCTCGTACATACTCCCTACAGGAGAAATTAACAAGTTACAAAATTAATGTTAACAGATCAAAGATCAACATATTTGAAAACAATGTTTCTAGAAAATTTAATGTCGAGACAATATAAAGCAAAAATAATTAACGATTAAGTGGTAAAGTTAATTATTGTCACTAGCCGCATCATTTAACTCAACGAACGCAAATAGGTGACGTAGCTTTATTCACTCGCGCACTATTGAGATTAGAAACACTGCTCTGATTGTTGTCATTTAACTCACTAACACTGTGGTAAGACACTCGGTCACCTATAATCACGCACGGATTGTCGTTGTTGCGAGGAGGAGGCGCAGGCGCACCCTGGGCCTGCGCTGGTGTCGGCGCCGGCGTGGACGGCACTCTCCAGGCGCGCACGCGACGCCACGCGTACACCAGTCCCGCTACTCCCGTGATGCCGACGATGGTGTATATCAGCGTGTAGTGGTGTATATCATGGACAGACATGCTTTCAGCTATAGCAGCATTTTCTTTCATGATCTTAATTTTCTGGCCAAGCTCTGTTAAATCTATTTGATTCTGGTCAGTTTCAGAATCATTCAAAGTTATCATATGCGGGATCGTAATGTTGATAATGTGATTTATCGGCGGTATCAGTGGCGTATAAACATCAGGTTTAATGTTCAGTTCGCTAGACTGTTGTCTGTGTGCAATTAAAGTAAAGGCTTGCGTTTTAATAATACACCCATTGTCTATAGCGACAAGACCCGCACCGGTCAGCTGATGACTGGCAACTTGATCCTCGCACATTATACGTAAAGAGCATTGATCGCAACAAAAATAGATGTAGTTGTTAATTGTGTTACTTTCAAACCAGCTGTTTTTGCAAGGAGAGATCTTTGTCTCGCACTCAAGCTCTTCGGTCTGACAGAAATCTTTATCTCCATTTAGATGATAAATAGGTCTCTGAATATGACACAGATATGCCTCTGATATGAGACATGATGTTAATGTTTTCTCTGTCATAGTTAAGTAGGTATCCTTCTTTAAGTTTATAGCCACATAATCTGATATTGGTTGGATGTTAACCATGTCTGTTCCTTTGACTTGAGGAATGGAAAATATTTTGAATATCTCAAAGGAGTCTCTACTGATAAGAGGAAGCCTAATTTCAAAGATAAGGTATTCTGCCAGCATTCTGGCCTTTACTTTAAGAAGCTTATATATTTTCCTTAAATCCATCTGCACATTGTCTACAGGCAATGTCACGTCCTTAGGGAGCTGACTAGCGATGGTACTCAGCTGATCTTGCAATTGAACAGGAGTTAAAAGATGTGGATTAAACTGACCGTGATAGATGTCAGTGATAGTGTCCAGTAAGGTGCTTTGTAATGACTTCAAGTTATGTAGCATGTTGCTCCCGATAATAGCTCCGACAGTCAGCTCATTTACGATAGACATGTTTCGTGTTTCGGATTGAAGTTGGTTTAGCGCTTTTTCAATGGAAAATATATGTTGGGAAACCATTTTATGTTGTTTGTTCATGGTTTGCTCTGTTCGTTTGAGGAGGTTATATTCAACTTCTATAATCGATGTTTGGTTTTTCCAGTAGGAGGCAATATGACGTTGGTTGTCGCGTAATAACGTTATGTCCTTGCGATACTGATCGGCGAATCTCGTATCTAATACCCCGAAGAGGCTATTCGCGAGATATCCGACACCGTCGATAAGACCGCGCCGCTGTCTAGCGCGCTGCACGTTTGAGTGCTGACCGAGCAACATCTGGTTGTAGTACTCAAGTTCACCGAAGCCTTGAATTAACTGTAATAATATGATATCACAGTTCATAATGTTACGTATTGTTTTGCATGATTGTTCTAGGGACTTCGTGTATTTGTTGAGAGCTGTTATGCCCTCCCAATAAGGTTGCATATCGTAGTAGATAATGAGCTTCCACTCGTCCCGTATAATCTGCATGTTAGTTAATTTATCGAAATAAAGGCCTTGGTTAGGTCTAAATTTTGTTGTTTGGAAATCGCAGTGTCCTCCTGTTACGATTGTCATAAAAAATAATAAAGATATAAATAATGTTGTTACGCTAACTCTCTTCGATTTCCTTTGAGGTTGTGTTTTTTCGCTGTTTGGCTTCAGCTCTTCCTGGACGTTTTCAGACGAGTCTGATTGATTTTGTTTTACAGGTAACTTTGATATTTTGGTAATTGGTCTTTTAAGAGTTCCGTTCTTCGTTTTTAAGCTGACAACGCGAACGAATCCATCTGCTCCGGGATGTAGATCGACGATCCTACCCATAGACCATTTTCCTGGTGGTAAGTTGTCATCGTGCAAGAGGACTACGTCGTTTAGGTTTATGTTTTCACGAGACTGTCGCCACTTGCTTCTTGTTGTTAGTTGTGTTAGATACTCAGATCGCCATCTTTTCCAGATGTCAGCGAAAATTTTCTGAGTTAACTGCCACCTAGTCCTCAAGTCCCTTTCTGTTTCAACTAGGGTAAGTGCTGAACCGCCAGTCAAAAAGTGAGATGGAGTTAAGTAGTCTAAGTCCTCCGGATCTTCAGTGAGGGGACATAGAGGCCTAGAATTGAGGCATGCTTCGATTTGCGTGAGGACTGTTGACAACTCTTCGTAAGTTAACTTTTGCTCTCCGACAACTCTTCTAAAGTGATGTTTGAAACTTTTGACTGCGGACTCCCAAAGACCGCCTGCGGAAGGCCAGATTGGTGCATTAAAATGCCAGTTGATTTCCATGTCTGTTACTTCAGCCAAAAATTCGTTGTTAAATATGTGTTGCATTTCTTGGTATTCTTGTTGAATTTGCTTGTTAGCTCCGACAAAGTTTCGTCCATTGTCACTATAAATGTGACTCGGCGTACCTCTACGTGCTGCCATTCTTCGTAAAGCTGCGATGAACGATGAGGTGCTAAGATCGGAGACTAGCTCTAGATGTACTGCTTTTGTAGACATGCAGACGAAAACAGACACATATCCTTTAGTGGTTTTTATGCCACGGCCTTTGTTGGCTTTAAGGAGTAGGTGCCCGGTAAAATCTATTCCAGTGTGGTCAAACGGACGAGATGGATTGCTTCTCGCTGCAGGTAAGTCACCCATAATTTGGTTATGTTTGTTAGGACTTAGCTTTTTACATTTAACGCATAAGCGTATTTGCCTTTTCGTTGCTTCATTTCCGCCTATAATCCAATACTTTTGTCGGATAAATCCCGATGTCAAGCGGGCTCCGCCATGGAAAGTTAGCTTGTGTGCATGTTCTATTAGAAGCTCTGTTAAACGTCCTCGCTGTGGAATAATTAAAGGATGTTGCATGTCTGCATGAATATGAGCATGTCTTAGCCTTCCCCCGACACGGAGAAGCCCAATGTTATCCAGAAATGGATTTAGATTTAGTATTCTGCTTTTGTTGCTAAGCTTTCCTTTCTCTTTTAAGCTTTTGATTTCTTCTACAAATTCCTGCTGCTGTACTTGCTTTATGATCTTCATTTTTGCTTCTCTTATCTCTTCTAACGTAAGATAGGAAGTTTCCTTATTGCTTTGCTTGTTTGTTAAAAATCTATACACCCAAGCTAAAATGTGTACAACTTTGGTAAAAGAACTGTGACTTTTTAATAAGCTCATGATTATACTTTCGTCATCTGTTTGTTTCGTGACAGTGTTTGCTTGCTTCTGTAATTTTGTTTCCAATGTTGTTGTATAGATTATTTCTTCAATTCTTTCATCAGCTTTAAATGTTTGTAGCCAAGATGGTCCCTGCCACCATAAAGGATGTTGAATCAATTGCGACATCGATAAGCCTCTACTTGCGCAGTCTGCAGGATTTTCGGCAGATTTGACATACCGCCAGCAGGTAGAAGGCATGATTTCAGTTATAAATCGTGTTCTGTTGGCAACAAAGGTTTGCCAACGACCTGGATCTCCTTGCAGCCACCCCAGTACTGCTGTGGAGTCAATCCAGCCATAAATAACAATGTTGTAGTCAGTTAAAGAAGCCTTGACCTTAGCCATGAGTTTTGCTAATAAATGAGCGCCGCAAAGCTCCAATCGTGGCAACGATATGTTTTTGTTAGCCGGGATTATTTTTGATTTTCCGGCCACCAAGATGATGCTTGTTTGTTCGTTATAAACTTTACAGTAAATAACGCATGCGTATGCTTTTGTTGACGAGTCACAGAAACCATGTAACTCGACTCTTCGCTCGGGTTTTGTGCCCAACCATCTTGGTATTTGAGCTTGACTTATTTGATCGATATCCGCCTTAAGTTTATTCCATTCTTCAAAAATTTCCTCAGGTATCTGCTCATCCCACTGAATTTGTGAAGTCCAAATTCGTTGAAATAAAATTTTGAGTTTTGTTGTTGTAGGTGTGAGCCACCCCAAAGGGTCAAAGAACTTGGAGATATCGGATAGCACAGATCTTTTTGTAGCCTTGTTGACTGTTGAATCAATTTTTGGCTCAAATGTAAAGTTATCCTTGATAGGATTCCAGCGTAGTCCTAATGTTTTAGTAGACTCCGGCTGTCGAAAGCTTTTGCTTTGTTGTTGGCATGGGACTTCATCGTGCAGTAAATGCGGATCATTAGAAGCCCATTTTCTTAAATTGAATCCCCCGCGTTTCAGCAGTTCAATTAAATCTTGTTGAAGTTGGCGTGCTGCTGATACGCTGTGAGTACCATGGAGAAGGTCATCCATGTAGAACGACTCTTCGAGGACTTTAGATGCTTCTTGATATTCGGAGCGTTCATCGTTCGCCAGCTGTTTTAACGTCATCATTGCGAGGAAAGGAGCCGCTTTAGTCCCATACGTGACCGTGGTCAGCTGATATTCTTGTAGTTTATCTCGGGGACTATCTCTCCAAACTATTTTTTGCAGGCTCTGATCTTTCTTATGGACCAAAATTTGGCGGAACATCTTTTCGATGTCCGCGGTGAAGGCAAATTGATACTGCCTCCATTTAAGTATTAATGACTGAAGGTCCCGTTGCAGATTTGGGCCCCTTTGCATCAAATCATTTAAACTTTGGCCACTTGATGTTTTTGATGAGGCGTTAAAAACGACTCGAAGTGACGTAGTTGTAGAGTCATCACGTAGCACACAATGATGCGGCAGGAAACATTCGAGTTTCGAGTTACAAATAGCTGGTTTCATATGTCCTAACGCTAGGTACTCGTGTATGAATGTTTTATACTCTTTTGCGATGTTTTCTTTTTTAATTAATTTACGTTCCAAATGACCAAATTGTGCTATGGCCTTTGATTTTGAGTTACCCAATTGTTCTTCTAAATTTGTTTTCAGCGGGAGCCTCACTACATATCTTCCATCTAGCAATCGGTTTGTTGTTGAGCTGTAAAATTGCATACACTCTTGATCATCTGATGAAAGCGAAGTAGACTCTGCAATTTCCTCCGTTTCCCAAAATTTTTGCAACTGGTCAATATCAAACTGTACGACATTGCATTGCAGTATGTTTACGTTACCGCACAGAATCCACCCAAGCCGAGTCTGTTGAGCAATGGGTGTTGTTTGTTCAACTCTGCAGATACCCTCCATAATGATGTTTGAATATATGTCAGCGCCAAATAAAATATCTATCGGACGACTGACGTAAAAGTCAGGATCTGCAAGTTCTATGTTTTCTAAATAAGACCACGTGGGCTTAGCAAAGGTATAAGTTGGCAGATTTTTTGTTAAAGTTTTCATGATGAAAACATCTGTGTTAAAAGAGTAAGATTCTCTTCTTGATGAGCAGTTAATGTTTATAACTCCCTTACAGGCATTATCCCTGACTCCTATACCGGTTATTACGCCCTTGCATCTTTGACGGGACAGTCCCAATTGTTGTGCGGCATTTTCGGTAATGAGTGAAGTTTGGGAACCCTGATCAATCAGAGCTCGCATGTTAAGATAAGATCCATCACGTTTTTGGACCTTAATCATGGCTGTGGACAATAATGTTTCCGGTAAATCACGTTGTTGAGCCATGTGAGTGCTAAGTTGCTGAGTTTGCTCAGGCAAAGTACGTGCATTTCCAGCTTTAGGTATTGCTTGGTTAGGCAATGCGTTTGCGGATTGCGCAAACGCATCGTGAAGTATCGTGTTATGACTTCCGTCGCACTCATGGCACCGTTTTGTTGAAATGCATGCCTTGCCATTATGACTAAAAAGACAATTTTCGCATAGCTTGTTGTCAACGACAAATTGTTTTTTGTCGATTGGGGACAATCCAATATATTGTTCACAATGGAATAATCCATGACCATTTTCGCATAATGGGCAAGTTCGTGTTTTGTGAAATTTTCCGTTCGATTTCGACACGTTTTTGTTGCTCGAATAGGATTGTTTCGAATAACGATTGATATTTTTGTTGTTAAAATTGTTATCTTTAGCTAATTTTGCGTTGGAATTTGGAGATTTCTGATCTTGTTTACGCCGCGATGACTCCATACTCGTGAACTTGGCTTCCAGGAAGTCCAAAAAGTCTGATAAAATGGGCAGTTCACGAGGTTGCTTAAGAGATGCGATGTATTCGGAATGCGTGTTAGCATCTAATTTATTCGACATCAAATAGCAAATTATGGGGTCCCATGTGCTTACGTCTGCTCCCATGTTCTTTATAGCGTTGACACATTCGATAGTTATATCGTGGATGCGTTTTACATGAAAGACTGAAGGTTGTTGCATGACCGGAAGGTTGGTTAAAGTATTCATATGTGAGGTGAATATAAGCAGTTTGTTGTTATACCTATGATTAAGGATTTCCCAACACGTTGAATAGTTTTCAGAGCTGATCTGAAGATGGTGTATTAAACCTTCGGCTTCCCCTTTCAGTTTAGCTTTAAGGTACTGCATCTTTTGAGCTTGAGAGAGCGACGGATTGTTGTGGATAGCCTCCGTGAATAAGTCTTTAAAGGATACCCAGTGTTGATAATGGCCATTAAACGTAGGCACTTCCATCTTTGGTGTAGAATGTTCTCGGTGTGATACAGACCACAATTTACTGTTCAGAGACTTCTTCATGTTGTTGTACGTCATTTCATACGAGGTAAACTTGTCCTCATACGAATCATCTTGCCCGTCGAGTTCACCTTCCAACTCCCAGTGAAGCGTGTCAATGGCCGACCACCTCGCTTCCAATGTTTTCAACGTATCTTGAAACTCCCATTTCTCAGTTATGGCATCGATGTTGATGTTCGCCACAGTTCGATAGAAAGCCTTAAAATTGATGGTCTGCTTCTTCAGTAATTCGTCCAACTTGCTGTTGGTGCCCTGAGACTTGAATTTGGGCGTTTCAAGAAAGGTCGTAGCCTCGCTGTCATCGGGATTCCTGTTCTTAAGGGTCTCGTCCACGCCGGCCCTGATCGTGCCGGCTAATGATGTTGCGGGTTTTAAAATAGACGGAGTTCCTACACTTTTGATAAATTCACGCGTTGAAAGATAGATACCCTGAGTTTGTTGATAGTGATTCAATGCAAAATACTCAATTGATTTGTTGCCAAATGGGTTTAACTGATCGTGATTAGATTGAAACTCCTGCCAGTAGGAGTCTAAAGTTTCCAATTTACGTTTGATGTAGTCAGGAGTTTTGCGTTCCTGACCATCTTTCTTAAAGTTTGATAAAAGTTGGTTCATGGCCACCATGATTCGTTTCTGGTTGGCCAGAAGATCCTCCATTGTTTGGCTCATATTGTTAGGTCAAGCAATAAAAAGGAAAGATCTTACTTTGATTCTGCTGTATGGTGGGTATGTTGATTGCGCTCAAGGCTGCTGTTTACTCCCTGAACTGCAACTCCACAGCTGCTGCTGATATGGAACCACTCACACGAATTGACTCAATGTCCACTGATTATTCGCGTTAATGATCCCGCTCGTTGGCTCGAAGGACCATAAAGATGTACAGTGTTCACCTTACACCTTAGTTAGTTAATGTTATGAGTACCGCGCCGCGACCCAGGTTAGGGAATTGATTAAGTAAAACGATGTTTACTATTACACGGATTTATTGGCACTGAAGTAATTAGTTTATAAATGAACGCGATGCACCGCATCGTGAGTGCAAGCGTCCGCATTATTACTTAACAATACAAAATGTACGGGTTTGCTCGTACAGCAGATAATAACAACGAGTATCACACCGCGCGCGTGCTGCTTGACAATGGTAGCCAACAGTTTTTTATCAGAAAATCGTTATGCGATAAACTAAATGCAAGTTTAATACAATCCAATTGTCAAGTTACAGGTGTAGGCCATTCGATCGCGAAGTGTACACACACTTGTAAAATATTATTACGCTCGAAAGATAAGCGATATCACACTTATATTGAATGTTTAGTTTATTTTTATTATGTGTAGCATTGACTGGGCTTTTTGATGAAAAACGATAAAGTATTAAATTAATAACTATTAGAGGAAGTTTGAAAGTGGTGCAAGAGCTAGTGGTCTGAAATAGTTCTTGAAACATTTTATTTTGGGTTGGGCATGTTCTGAAGAGAAGTGAAATGCATGAGATTAATTGAGTGATTAATATAAAATGAATGATGGAGGGAGGGAGAGAGGAAGACCAAACAATAGGGATAGTATAATAATATCCCTTGGTTTGGAAAGTCTCTGCTGTTTTTTTTTTAAATTAATTTGACAAGCAACCCAATATAACAGATATTTTTAATAAAATTATAATTATCATGTATTATGGACCGAATCTCAGCAATATCCTATCATTATCATCGACTTTACTATAATTGTACCAAAAAGTAGAAAAACAAAGCTAATATTCAGTAACAGGCCTACATTTATTTCTACCACACTTGCCGTCAGTCTTCAACAACCTATTGATTGATTGATTTTTAAAAGTCTTTATTTACATAATTTACACATTTAAACAAAAAGATCTAATTCTAATTATTTATAGCTATATAGGTTTACAGTTTTTAGGCTTACTAATTTTTTAATGTGCACTAATTTTAATGTTATACATAATATGTTTGCAAAAAACACGGCACTGTTTCACTAGCACAAAAGTCTTAGCATTGACTTTAACGCATACCGCCAATGTTTCCCAACTACAGGCAATGCACTTTAACAAAACATAAAGTCCTTTTATAGTGCAGTATGGAACTTTTAACATTTTTTCATAACATTTTAACAGAACATAAATAATAGTAATGAAGAACAAAGAAATATGAATCACATAAACCATAACTGTGGGTAGTTTTACCCAAAAGTAATTCTTATTGCGGCCAGTGGGGCAGCACGGCCGATCTGGTGGTGGGTAGATATCGTTATCCATTTAAAAAATAGAGTTGTGGTAAGCGATATCGATTCTATTCTATTCTATATTTTTATATGGCAACCAAAGCCGATGTCGACTATTCTGCCAATGTCTAAAGTTACATGAAAGAGCAGGTATATTTTAATAATAATATAAAAAGGAACTGTAGACACAGACTAAGTTGCTTGATTGATACATTTGACACTTGTTGGGTTAGTATGGGACTGAAACAAACAGAAAAAAAAGTACATAAATAATAAAATTGTTAACACATTAAAGATAGGTACGTTTTATGCCACATAAATAGACGGTAGTTGAAAGGTTGTGAATTACTCATAATTTTATATTATTGTGGCGGATAAAAATCATCAACGCCACAAGAAGTTCTGGGGAAGAATAAGTCAGAAGGGATGGGAAATTTATTGGGAGAGGGATCTTAAGTTTAGAGAGACGGCGGTATAAATCCAGTGAAGGGACATTATTTGGACATTCAAAAAATATGTGATCTAAGGTGCCCTCGCCTAATCCGCACTCGCAGAGAGAGGAGTCGCGTACACGGATTTTATGAAGAAAAACAGGGGTGCAGCAAAAACCTAAACGGATTCTACAAAGGACAGATATAGCGGTTTTGGAGACCTTTCTGAAACCAAAGAACCATGGTTTTGGGTTTATGACTGGTTGGATAGCATGGAAAAATTTGCCTTTCTTCCTGCCCGACATATTCCAATGTGCCTGCCATGAATCCTGGAGACTCAATTTGGGAAGGGACAGCAAGTCATAACTCAGGTGAGTGTTATGTGAGATATCAGCCGTAACAGATGAACAGGCATCTTTAGCCAATACATCAACACATTCATTACCCTTGATGCCACAATGACTGGGTATCCAAACTAGCTGAACCTCTCTTTGACTACTAGCACAAGCTAGTAAAGTTTTTTTGATTTTTAAGATAAGAGGGCTATGTAATTTACTTTTAAAAGGGCTTTGTTCTAGGGCCTGCAAACAACTAAGAGAATCTGTAAAGATGACGGCTTTCTTAATGTTAGTGTGTGACTCTATAAAGAGACAAGCTTCCAATATAGCCACACACTCGCCTGTGAATACAGAAGACTCTTTAGGACACTTGAACTGTAATACAATTCTAGAGCTTTGGTAATATACCGCAGCTCCAGTGTTGTTAAGGCTATTTAATTTCGAAGCATCAGTGAAGAATAGTTGAAAACCGTTCCATCTCTCACCCACCACCACCCAAAATTAATGGGATTTCTTTATTTCTCCAATAGTTGGAGCTTCTGCATAAGGCGTCTAGCTCCTGCAATCTAACTATAAGGGGATGGGACGATCTAGAGATTAACCTAGATACAAA
The DNA here is from genome assembly GCA_964057195.1 of Orthosia cruda. Classification (NCBI taxonomy): domain Eukaryota; kingdom Metazoa; phylum Arthropoda; class Insecta; order Lepidoptera; family Noctuidae; genus Orthosia; species Orthosia cruda. The sequence goes on along the minus strand of OZ059840.1, from coordinate 27,067,959 downwards.
ACGGGTGGCAAGATATTGCCGTCTTAAGGCAAGGGGAGGTTCGGCACATTCAACCTGCAATGCGTTAACGGGGGAGGACTTCATGCAACCAGAGATGATCCGAAGGCACTTGGCCTGAACCCTATCTAACCCCGCCAAAGCACCTTTGTTACAAGGAATCAAGTGATACGTTCCATAGTCCAAAACGCTACGAACTAAGGCGTTATACACTAACTTCATGGTGTAGGGGTGAGCACCCCACCAGACACCCGCTAAGACTTTTAAAATTGAAACAATTCTTTCACATTTTTTAATGAGGTTGTTTATGTGAGGCTTGCCAGTTAATTTAGAGTCTAAGAAAACGCCTAAAAATTTAACTTTGTCGACTATTGGGATAATATGACCTAAAATGCTCACTGATATCTGAGGGAACTGCCTTTTACGTGAGAAAATTACTGCCGAGCTCTTTGGTGCGGAGAGGGAAAGACCATGGCTTAAAAGCCACTGGTTCAGAGAGTGCAAAGAGAGGCATAGAGAAGAAGCCGCGTCAATGATGGAGGAATCTGTCACGTATAGAGCAATGTCATCGGCGTATTGTAGGATCTGACAATTGTTGTTTAAGCAAGACCCAATATCGGCTGTGTACAAATTGTACAGCAGAGGACTGAGGACAAAGCCTTGAGGGAGTCCCCTCCACGCCTGCCTCTTATCGAACTCCTCTCCCTGAACCCTCAGAATCAATGACCGGGACAAAAGAAGTTCACATATACACTGTATCATCTTTGCCGGTAGACTCAGCTGTTGCAATTTTTGCCAGAGTACGGGAAGAAGTACGTTGTCGTATGCGGAGGAGATGTCAAGGAAAGCGGCAACAACAGATTGGTTTCTGGAGAGGGCTAGACGGATGTCTGTGACCAGGATGCCAACACTATCCATAGTACTAAGCCCTTTCCTAAAACCAAATTGGAAATTCGGCAGTAAATCTCTCGATTCGACTAACCACTCGAGACGATTTTTTATAAGGTGTTCCAGTAGCTTGGCTAGGACTGAAGATAAAGCTATTGGCCTAAGGCCATTCGGATCATTTGCATGTTTGCCAGGTTTCAATAATGGAATGATAATCTGTAGCTTCCACTTATCTGGTACCCAGCCATGGCTATAGCAGAAGTTAATTATGTTCAAAAAGTAAGTTTTCGCCTTGTCGCCAGATTGAGAAATAAAAGAATATGGCACACCGTCAATACCAGGCGCTGAGTCCCGGACATGACGGAGTACCACGTTCAGTTCTTCCATGGTAAATGGCGCATCAAAAGGATCCGCTACTGAATTTGATAAGGGGACATTCACACATTCAGAAAAGAGGGGAACATATGGTGGTGCTATTTTGTCTAAGAAAAGTTCAGCTGTTTCCCTAGTAACTGGTGAAGTGATAGAAGGAGAACAGCCTCGCCTAAATCTATTGATGCTTTTCCAGACTGCGGAGATTGGAGTGGAGGGGGACAAGGAGGTACAAAATTGAACCCAGCCAGCACGTTTCTTCTTGCGAAGAAGACGTCTGACCCTGGCATTACACTGAAGATATGCCAAGAGATTACAGGTACTCATATCTGCATTGTATCGCCTCTCGGCCTCATTCCTTGTTTTAACGGCTGAGGTGCATTCTGGATCCCACCACGGAGGTGAAGGGATTTTATTTCTGGCACTGTTTCTCAGGGAAAAAGAGGAATCTGCACTTGAGGTAACAGCTGTGACAAAACCCTCATAGCAACTTTTGGCATGGTGGTGACCAGAAGGATCTGGTAAAAATGAATTTAAATTTGGAAGAGAATCAATTTTATCCTCCAATAATGACACAAACCTGGACCAATCTGGTTTGGACAGGTTATATTTCAAAAGTGGAGGAGAAGTTTTTTCTAAATAAGTTCTGTTAATTAGGGATATAACAATAGGGTAATGGTCACTACCATGCGACAAGGTTGTACATTCCCAGTGAGCAGATGCAGCCAATTCAACAGAACAAAATGTAAGGTCTACACAACTCTTTTGTTGACCGGGAGGGGAACGACGAGTTGGACAGCCATTATTCAAAATGCAGAGATCTAAATCATCCAACATCTCAACCAGAGCTACACCGAAGGCATCACAGCGTTCAGATCCCCATCTATAATGGTGGCAATTAAAGTCACCCATGACCATCAATGGGCCTTGCACATTGCTAAAAATGTTTCTTAAAACAGCTATGAAATCAGGGTGAGGGTGTGCAATATAGATAGAAAACACTGTGATGCCCTCAACCCTTCCTGCTACAATACTCAAATTGCCCTCAAATAAAGGCAAAGAAAAGGGAGAAAGTGGGACCCGATTATTAACGAAGAGAGCCGACCCTCCGTACCCATCGGATTTATCACACCTAAGAATGTTAAAATGTGGCATACGGAAGCTGAGGCTTGGGGTGAGCCAAGTCTCAGCTATGGAACAAGCCAATGGCTTGTATTTATTCAAGAGGAATATAAGGTCGTGCTTTTTATGCCACACGCTCCTCACATTCCACTGGAAAAATATTTGGTGGGACGACATTTTTAAAAGATAATAGGAGAGATATTAGTTGATCGGCAACGTTGGACGGTATTTGAGAGTTACTAGAAGATGAAGTAATAAGTGAAGGTAATAATTTAATTAAAAGTTCAATAACTGAAACAGTATTATTGGTGGGGACATTATCGTTAAGAGCACAGCCATTAGACTGTGAGGATTGAGGAATGTTTACTATTGAGAAAGTGGGGCATGAGTCCTAGGCTTGAGAGTGACAGTTTTACGGTAAGACTGTGATTTGGTGACATTGGCATAATTGCGGGAAGCTGCTGGGATTGTTTTGCTTGCTTCAACATATGAGATAGATTTTTCAGCCATGACTGTCTTGATGGCTTTCTGCCTACCATGCTCAGGACAAGACTTGCTATTAGCGAAGTGGTTTCCCGAGCAAAGCACACAGAAGGCCTCGCCCTCAGAAATGCTGCAACCATCACCGGGGTGATCGTGGCCACATTTACTGCAGCGTGGATTCGACCTACACACATTTGCAACATGCCCAAATCGACAGCATTTACGGCATTGGATAGTGGGGTAGATATATTGTTCGACAGGGAGGGATGTGTAGCAGCAAAACACTCGTTTAGGTAAGGCCTGTCCGTCGAATGTGAGTACACAAGTCTCTGTAGGTTTCCACTCTACTTTACCTTCAGTGTGAACCTTCCGGTTGATTCTGCGCACTTTTAAGATTTGGCCAAAGCCCGAGGGCACAGTCAAATATGTTAGAGCCCCTTCTTCGGTTAAATCTGAAGGAACTCCTGTCACTACGCCCATCCTGGTAATATTAAAGGTCGGAATCGTGGCTGTATAACCGTGCTTAGATAGTAAGGCATTGACTATAAAAGCGTTTGCATCCTGAGGGGAAGCAAACTCAACGGATACCCTGTTTCTGCCGACTTTGTTAACTCCGCCACGAATAATGTTGGCTATTTTATTTAAAATTAGAAACTTCCCGAAGTTCACGGGATGCAAAGTGGTGCCAGAATTAATCTGGGCTTCCACTCGAGAGACGTGAACAATAAATGGTCCCTTATCCATAGCTGAGTATTTTGCACGGCCAATTTGGCTCTTGGGTTGTTTGTTTGATGTCGGCGTAGATATCTCTGTATTACCGGGACGTTTACGCGATGTTTGCGTGACTTCCATCTCGGAAACGCTGCAGACTACATCTGCAAACTACGATAGAGGGTTCGGCGAGGAAGGAAAAAGAGGTAAGGAGACTGGGATGTCAGGCGGATCAGGATCGGGCGGTTTATTCCTCTCCATTTTTATGGAAACTAATAAAAAAGGGGACAATCACAGTACCAACCTGTTGACAAACACAAAGACAACACACTTTTACACAAAACAAGTCCAAAAGTAGCAAACTTAGAAACTTTTTCCACAAGTATTCGGAACTACACGTGCTTTCCCAGAAACCTGTGGCGAGAATCAAGACGATATTTCTTACGAAAATAAAAGTAGAGCTGAGCGATATCGATTGTAAGTTAACGAATATGACAAATTATTTAATCTAATTTTACCTATGGATGATATTAAGTGGTTTAAATATTTCGGATTTTTAAGTAAATAAAAATTACGGGCAGATTTTAAAATAAAGTTTTTAATGAACGGATGTTTAATTTGCTCGTGAACTCTTTTTAAGTTGGTTCGAAAGGCAGTGTTGTATGCAATTTTGATTGCCTTATTCTGAACCACTTGCAACTTATTATAATTGTTGTCGGACATGCTGCTCCAGGCTGGCGCCGCATACGTCAGACATGGGCGGACGAGAGTGGTATAAATGCGTAGTTTAGTGACTGCGCTTAGTTTTGATTTTCTATTAAGTATAGGTTTTAATGCATTCATAGCTTTCAGACCTTTTTCGCGTAGCGCTTCAGTGTTTTTACTCCAGTTAGTACAAGCCGGGGAACAGAGACAGTCTCGAATGCTTTTGCTAGGTCAAGAATAGTAACTGGTGTCTTTACATACTTTATCGGCAATAACCTTGCTCTTATAATTCCTTCACGACGTTCTGCACGAATCAGCTTTGAAGACTTTACTTTAGGTGTTGCAGCAACATAATCATCCAATTTCTTTTGAATTTAAACTAAAAGTTTTAAGATTTATATATTTAGCTAAGCGACATTTATCTCTGATCCAACATTGAGATGTCGGATGAAGAAGAAAATTGGCATTTTATATGCAGTTTCATTTATGATTAGCTTTATATTCCTAGTGAAGTGGCAATCAATCTGCCTAACCTTTGCTCAATTATATTACTTCTAGTATAACCGCGTGTATAACCAGCAAGGAAATCAACACAAGGATAGCAAGTGGTTGTAGAAAGTACTGGTCACTAAAAGAGATCATGAAATCCAGAGACATAGGAATAGCTATGAAAAGAAAAGTCTTCAACAGCTTTTTAATCTCGCACAGGATGGTTTTAATGTGTCATTGGCTATCATCAAATTCTCTCACTTTAAATTAAGATAAAACCAAATACATTTTATTCGCTATTCGTAATGAAAAAGGAATTGCTAATCTTACCAATTGTAATATCTATGCACATAAGTGTAACTTTCCTCCAACTCCAAACTGTAGTTGTCCTAATATTAGTCCTTCTAAATGTTTAAAATAACTCGGTATCCAAATTGATGCAAATTTAACATTTGAAAGCCACATTAATGTTTTATCCAAAAGAATAAGAAAGCTCACATATATTTTTAAGGAAATCCGTCGTGTAGCAGAGAGGGAAACGATGAGGATGGTATACAAGGCTCTGGTTCAATCAATCATTGGATACTGCATCACGACATGGGGTGGTGCATGCAAATCTAAACTGATAACTGTTGAAAGAGCCCAAAGAATGATTCTAAAAGTTAGCTTATCCAAACCGCGTCTTTTCTCCACCACAACACTTTATGAGGAAGCGCAAGTGCTAACGGTACGCCAGCTGTACATACTGCTTACTACAATTCTCCAACGTTCCAACTTATCCGAAGAAAGGAGGAAACGCATAGCCCTCTCTAGAAGAAACTACACAATATGTGTGACGACTTCGGTAAATACTTCCTTCGCGCAAAGATTCTTCCCATTCCGTGCAGGTGAATTGTTTAATAAATTGAATAAAATTATAAATATAGCGAACTCTCATAAAGTTGAATGTAAAAGTAAAATTATAAAATGTTTACTTAAACTTAATTATATGGAAACAGAAAAATTACTCGATGTAGCAAAATAGCAGGGTTTGTCAATTATAGGTATTCTTGCTTTTTATATATATATTCTATGTATATTTACATAATATTTAAATAACAAAAAATGTTATGCATTATACACAAACACGCCACATACTCACGCACTCACATACACACACACATACGCACCATCCACACAGACCATTTCGCATTTGTTCCGTGTCAGTAACAATCTTTATGTTTAACGATGTGATGGGGGACCTGGAGTTCTGAAATACAGGCCTAGGCTTAGTTTAGACTCCAGATCTCTCACAAATTAACATTTTATTTTTGTCTCAATATCTGTCAATATAACAGCTAAGCTATTGATGTAATTTGTGGAGATAAATAAACATTATTATTATTAAAAAAAAAAAAAAAATTACCTTGACAGTCATTGCGAGTGTGCCAAAGGTGGGTAATAAAATAAAATGTTTTGTTGTTAAATTAATAACGGTTACTTAATGAATATAAGACACAGATATGGTAAAAGTCATGAGATATACTATCGCTAATAAGTTTTTTAAGAAAAAATATTATTATTGATTACAATATGGCTAGAATCGTTATTACAACGCATTAAAGAAGATCCTGCTGCAGTAGTCAGTCCAGTCATCGATAATATTCACGACACCACTTTCGAGTATATACTACAAGATGCCGACGATCTTTGACTTGGTGGGTTCAACTGGGACCTACGTTTCACCTGGATTGGTATTCTCCAAGATGAATACCTGAAAAGAACCAATAAGTTGGTTCCTTTAAAAATTCCAACAATTTCTGGCGGACTTTTTGCCATTCACAAAAATTTCTTCAAAAAAATAAGATACTATGACGATGGATTTGAAATATGGGGCTCAGAGAATTTGGAACTGTCTTTCAAAACTTGGATGTGCGATGGAACGTTGGAAATTATGCCTTGCTCTCATGTAGGCCATCTTTATAGAAAAAGGATACCTTATGATGAAATTAAGAATTCATTAAATAAAAACTACGCGCGCTTGGCCACGGTAAAGTGTGTTTTATTTTAACAAAACTAAGATTTACTATGTTGTTGTAGCAAGCTTTTATGCCTGGGATTTGAGTCAAATGCCCATACCAGGCAAAGTGGTATGGAGTTTATCACCCGAGGCCCTAGACAAGTGACATTCTATAATCGAAATCGTGGCGATAGCGATTGTCAAAAAGGAAAAATTGTATTGGATTGACAAGCGATATAGAACAATCACGTTATCAATCCCTTACATTTTGACTATCGCCTTCGTTGCCATCGTATGCCACTAGTCTAGAGAATCTAGAGTTTTTAATAGTAAGCCGGTGTCTATCGTGCCCGAGATATGGTATATTACACTATGCTCTGATTACATAAGAGTTACAAGAGTAACAGCACTTTTTGGCTTAATTCTTAGGAAATACAGGCACCAAAAGACCTACCTACATCTGCGTATATGCAACTAGTTTCACCTTTTTGCTGATTGTAAATGGTTCAATTGGAATAAATGATTTTGAGTTCCAGTCAGGTACTTTTAAGTGTTTTAAACTTGTTAATATTCCTGTTTATTAGTTCTGGTTTGACGATTACGCCAAATACTATTTTGAAAGAGCAGGAGCCAATAAAAAGTACTTCGGCAATGTGTTGTCAAGAATAGAGCTGCGTGAAATATTGCATTGTAAACCGTTCAAGTGGTATTTAGAAAATATATACCCACGATTAGAGTTGCCTGACAAGTATGCCGCTAGTGGTCAAGTAACAAGTACTTAACTAATTTTACACTGCATTTATATATGACGACCTCTTTTATACCTTATTTATAGTAACAAAAGTTACCCTTACCATTTGTGCAGATGCTTAATTTTTTTTATGGCGAATTTGAATTAAGAACCTATATAAAAAAACTTATTCATGACGGTAAAAGGTTTTAAAAATTATTGTCATACTTGTTCTTAAAAAGTCAAGAGAACCTAGATTATGTGAAATTGAACCATCAAAAACATCAAACAAATAAAAAACACACATTTTAGACTTTTCGACAATTTTTGGCTCACTTTTTTATGCAGTCTATGTTTTTAGCCAAAAATTATGGACTATATAAATATATAGTCTATTTTTAGTTTGAATAAAATTGCGTCTTTTTCAGTAAAGGATCTTTTACTGAGAAATACAATAAATGGATCCTCTTTTATAATATTATTGAAGCTGTTATTATAAATACCTAATGGCCTGCTTGTAGAGTATATTGAATTAATTTTAAGCTTTGTAGATATTCAAAAGAATAAAAACATCAATGAAGCGTTCTGAGTATTTTGATATTACTAAGAAAGGTAGATTTTAATATCCGGCTTACAAAATCTTATTGGTGTAGTATATAAGTCAATTTAATATCTGTTTCTAGATCTATAGTGCAAGTAGTCCCGGTATATGCTTAGACGCACATCCAGCGTCGGAGAAGTTTCACGAAGCAGTGCCACTATTGCCTTGCCATTTTCAAGGTGGTAATCAGGTAAGCATAAATTCACACTTTGTTTTTTTTTTTGTTTTCTCTACAAAACGGAATAATCTTTATCTGCCGTTTTCTATCCCCCTGTGAGCGACAGACGGTTTTTTTTTAATTCATGTTTTGGAAGTACAATGACTTTGTGACACGATTGGCGTAGTGATTGAGCGAACGGCTGTTACGCTGCTTGTCACACTTGTGCACCCACGATACAGGCAAAAATACCTTGTATGGGAAAAATTTAAATCTATACCAATATTATAAAGAGGAAAGATTTTTTTGTTTGTTTGATTGTTTGTATGTTTGTACCGAATAGGCTCCAAAACTACTGGACCGATTTCAAAAATTCTTTCACCATTGGGAAGCTACTCTATCCCCGGGTGACATAGGCTACTTTTTATCCCTGTATTCCCGCGGGAACGGGAACTACGCGGGTGAAACCTCGAGGCGTCCTCTAGTTAAAAATAAAGTGGCATGCATAATGGTGGGAATGAAAATAATATATTTATTTATTCATAAAACTTCATGCAACATAAAAGTACCAACATAGGCGGACTAAATGCCTGAGGCATTCACAACCAGTCAACCAAGGGCGGTGAAGAGATGGCATGGCAGGTGCATAGAAAAAGAAATAATAATATTATAAACGTAAAATTAGTAGGTACGAAAGTATATAGTTAAAATAAGCATACTTAAATATTTACTATAATAAATACTATAAAATAATTATATTATTATTTATTTATTAATGCAGTTTTATACACTTGTCAAGATCTTTTAGTTAATACCCTTCTTAAAAATATTTATACAATAAAATAGCCCGTCTAATTAAGCGTATTTAATCACTGTACAATAACTTATTTGTATTTTTAGTTTTGGACGTACAGTGCGAACAGAGAAATACGCCGTGATGGATTTTGTCTAGACTACATACTCAACTGTTTTTCTTTATTCTTCTGCCGGAATTCGGTTTCACAAGTTTGGTTGTATAATCAAAAGGTAAGCATTATTTTAACCCAAATTTGCTAATCGATAGATTCCTAAGAATTGCCAAACGGCAGAGTGGGCAGGGCACATTGCTCGCAGAACGGGTGGCTGATACGGATAGATTGACTCCCTTTGCCGCACTTAGACTCTCATTTCATGCGTTGTGCGTGCAGGCCCCCCCTCTGTGAGAGGGAATAGGCCGTTATCCACCAAACGGACCCAGTGCAGGTTGGTGTTGAATTTTTGGTTCTCAAACATGCCGGTTTCCTCACGATGTTTTCCTTCACCGTTTTGAGAACTGTGGTGATGAATTAATTTACACAAAATAAAGCGCCTGCCTGGGCTTGAACCCACGACCTACAACTTGTAACCGCGGCCGTTACCACTGGGCCACCACTGCTCTCGTAGCCAATAGGGTTATAAGGTGCTAGAGTGGCCATCATCTACTGCGATGCGAGAAGCACAGGAGTAGTCGATATAAGGACGCTAGAGGAGGCTTACGAAATAGTGGACGTTTTCCAGCTGAAATGATGGTACTTTCGGTCCCCAAAGATATGAATGATGAAACAGTTACCCTGTAGATGGCAAAATAAACCTGTTATTTTTATTTTTCAGTCACAAATTATAAGGAATATGGTGACAGAACAGTGCTTGAATATTGCAAAGTTCCCGGAAGGCATCAAGCTGGTCTTAACAGAATGCACCCCGTCATCTTCGCAAAAATGGATTATCGAACACTGTAAGTTTGATAGACTTTCCCCAGAAATGCAGATTGGAATGACAGATTGGGAGAACCTTGCGAGAGGATGATGCAACTTATTGGCACCCTTTTTTTAAGTACATTGCCGAGAGATGCGGGCTATGAGAATCGAAAGAATATGTTATTCAAACAAACCTCTCTATTGTTACCTAAAACTTTGCACGGAAAAATAAAGATACACCCATAAAGCACCCAGATTTATGTCCTTAGTTAAAGATTTTAAAGAAAAGAGGCAATAGAAAGATAGAAAAAGAGTTCCTTACCCCATCAAATACAATCGAATAAAAAAACAAAAGAAAATAAAATTTACTAAAATATTTGTTAATATTTATTCTTTTAAAATAGAATTATATCGTAATTTTTCCGTAATATTAGACTATTGAAGTATTGACAATACCATTGATTGCATCTCCAGGCAACATCTACATATAGCTATATGGTGTACATAATAAAGACTGTTTTATTCTATCTTGTGGCATTTTATCTTAAGGATAGCAGTATTCTTTAGGTTATTTATTATAAAAGAAAGTGTAAGTGTGTAATTTTGCTACTTGTTTTTAAGTGTAGGATTAAATTATTGAAAAGTTAAAAATAAAAGCAATTTTAATAACAATCATATCACTTGAGACATTTTCCTGAAAAAATGTCAAAGCATTTTGGAAAGATTAATTGTGAAAAGTTGCATTTAGTATATTAAACATGAGGCTTTGATTTAAAATTGGAACAAACTGAACACCACCACAATAAATTTAGTTTACAGTTTGCTGTTTTTCTACCAAAGTAACCACGGACCCTTTGAACTACCCACGGTGAAGGTGGTATATACCACAGAGCTCGTTATGGCTCTGAAAGAATTTTATTACAAGCCTTTTTACTACGTCTAACCTCAACCTCAAATGAGGACCATTTGAGTACAGTAGCATTATTGTGGTTTGAAGGCAAAAGCACAGTAACGTTACACAAAGGAGAATTTGCTTTGTTCCGAATGTGAATGCCAGCCGTATTTTAAGAGTTAAATAAAAAATATGGAATACTACAAAACGTTTTTTGTGCATGCATTTGTTTTAGAGCTGATGGTGAGTTTTTTTTTTGTATTGATATGTTTTTAAAATTATATAAAGTTTTCTTTAAACCATTTATTTAAAGGTTTTCTAAAACTTGAAGCACAAAAAATAGTCAAAGAATAAAAGGATCTTCGAAAAATTTATTAAGAATTAAAACTTACTAAGGTACACTAAGAAAACGCATTAATTAAAACTTATTGTCTTTTAACAAACACTAATTAATTTTACTCAGTGTCGTTCCGGCTGTTTGTTTTAATGATAAATACGGCAATTATCTGTCTGCCTGTCGCTTTAAGGAATTATACATAATTATACCTTGCTTCCGTGTACAATGAGATTATTATACAGTTTAAGAAATTTAATGTTTATCTTAGAAGATTTAAAAGAAAGGACCAATTTCACCCGGCTACATCTTGCCGAGATATAACCGTACCGGTAACGGACCATCTTGAGCTTCTTGGCGTAACGTTGCCTCAGACTCTCAATTTTGGTCCATACATTGAGGCAAAGGCTTAACCTACTGCCAAAAAGTTGGGGATCGTTTCGAAGATGAGACAATACTTCACGCCAGAACAGGTGCTTGAGTTGCATCATGCACAAGTTTGATCTTGCATGGAGTACTGTTCTCCTCTTTGGGATGGATTTGCAAAATACCAGCTTGATGCACTAGAGTCGATCGAAAAACGGGCACAAAAGTCATCGGCAATGAGGCACTAGTCGAATCAAAGCTCCAGAGCCTAGAACATCGTCGCCGAGTTGCCAGCTTATCGGTTTTTTATCGGTTGCATTTCGGAGACCGTGCGATAGAATTGCATGATCTAATTCCGTCTAGCCGTTTTATTATTGGACTACAAGACGTACGGCAATGCGCCATCGGTACATGGTGGACATCCCACCCATACGCTCTATACGTTTTGGAAATACTTTCATTATGCGTACAGCTAAGGATTGGAATTTCCTGCCGGAATCTGTTTTTCTCGATAGATACAACCGGGGTTTTTAAGTTAAGAATCAAGTTTACGTTTAGGCAAGCATGCTACACCGTCGACCACATCATCGCTTACCATCAGGTGAGGTAGTGGTCAAGCGCGAGCCTATCAATAATAATAAAAAAAAGACGTGTGGCACTCGGGGACTGCCACGGTAAAGCTATTGAATAGCATTAAATTTTTGAGAATTTAAGTCATTTTCTTTCACCTATTGTTCTTAAAATCTACTTTCTTTTCCCAAATAGTAAATGCAGATCACGGTCCACCCACAATAATATAACCTTAACGCCACCCTCTAACAACCCCCTTATTATCATATTTTTTACCTTTTCCCCAAATAATAAATTTAAATAGTGACCCCTAATTATACCACAATAAGGTCGCTTTTTCAAAGTGACCCTTATTCCCACATACATAAAGTCTACATTGAACGCGGTGGAATTTAAAATAGGATACAAATAAAGAACCTCAATTTCAATAGAACATAAAAATATTTCCTACATCCGTCATAATAAAAATTCTTATTTTATTTATTAGTAATTTCCAAGCGAATTTGAGCCTTTAGATTAATAAAACGTTAAACACTCGAAAAACCCCATAGCCATAGCGTGCCAAACCCCCATTTATTTCCGATTAATAAAACTCTAAAAAACAAAACAAAAATATAAAGTGACCCTTATTCACATTGAAATAAGGTCGCTTTTTTTTGACAAGCAACAGTGACCCTTATTCTTATTGGCATAAGGTCCACATTGATCACCATTGTCACAGAAACAGCTCTGAGACCCAAAGAAAGATTTTTTTTTACGACCAACAAAATTTTTTTTAAAACCCTCATATCTCAGAAACGGTGGGAGTTAGCGCATTTCTGACAAGAAAATTGCCCCCCTGCCTTGAGCTACTTCATCCAGGAGAACAGGATAGGATTACCCCCCCCCCCTTAACCGTTTACCTCCCCCACCAAAAAAAAAAAAGTGACCATTATTCACATTGAAATAAGGTCGATTTTCTTTGACAAGCAAAAGTGACCCTTATTCTCATTAGCATAAGGTCCACATTGATCACTATTGTCACGTTTCAAATCAAATCAAATCAAATCAATTTATTTGTCAATGTAGGTGTCGTTAATTACAGGTGTTAAAAGGCTTAGGCCATATCTTTACAGGTATCACTACATTCAACCCACAGGGCGTACAAACAATACGTTACAATAATATTAATAATTACATTAAATTATACAACAACAGATTAAATAAAATTAAATAAGTTATTACATTAAATTCAATATTTGTCTATCATGTCAAAATCATCATATTAAAAATCCAAAACAGTCGAGTAAGTATGTCACAATACAAAGATAAATATAACAACATCCTGATATTATCAATTAGTATTAAATAATTATATTAAAAATTGTCAGATAAGAACTCGTCTATTGTATAATATGTTTTATCTACCAGTAGTTTAAAAAGGGCCTTTTTGAAATTTCTTATGTCGTCCAGTACTTTTATTACTTTAGGCAGCTTGTTATAGATCTTGGGTGCCATTCCCAAGAAACTTTTTGAGTAGAGTGCAGTGTTATGTGGAGCAGCACATATATCGTTGTTGCGTCGTTTGGATCTAAATGTTTGAAATAAGTGATGGTTACATTTGACAAATACTGCTGTCTCATATATGTACAAACAAGGCAGGGTGAGAAGATTATATTTTTAAATAACGGAGCACAACTATCAGTCTTCTTCATTCTGAACATAGCACGTACACTTTTTTTTTGCGCCCTAAAAGCAATTAATTTATCAGTACTGTTACCCCAGTATATTAGTCCAAAATGTAATGTTGATGTAACATAGGCTTTGTACGCTATCAGAACTATGGAGTCATTTACAATTTTTGATAAATTATACAGCGCATATGAGTACTGGTTTAGTTTCCTACAAACATTTTCAACATGACACTTCCAGTCAAGCTTACTGTCCAATTGGAGTCCAAGAAATCTAGCAGTATTGGTTTCACCAATTCTTTGGTTTGCATACAATATATTTAATTTAGGCTGTCTTGTTCTTTGTTGGAATAGCATGATCTGTGTTTTGTCTAAGTTTATTTTTAGTTTATTTTTATGTAGCCAATTTATTATGCAATCTATTGAATTATTTATGTCACGTTCGAATGATTCCAAATATTTACATGGGATAATGAGTGTACTATCATCGGCAAATAAAACAGTTCGATATTCAATGCATCCTGGTAAATCATTAATGTATATGAGAAATAACAAAGGTCCAAGGACACTTCCTTGGGGTACACCACACACTGTATACCTTACTGTAGACTCGTGAGCAACTTCTATCTTGGAAGTAGAGGAAATCCTATTTATAATTGTGAATTGTCTTCTTCCACTTAAATAACTTTTTATTAGTCTTAATATATTTTCCCTAACACCGTACCGTTCCAACTTTCCCAGCAGTATTTCATGGTCCACGTGATCAAATGCTTTGGACATATCCATGAATACTGCTGCGATCGGGTTTTTTTGGTCAACATTATTGAGTATGTCAGATATTAATACATAAATTGCCTTATTAATTTATTATATTTTTGTTTTTTCGGAAACCATTTTGTTCTTCAGCAAGTATATTGTTTACTTCAAAAAATGAGTAGAGAGAATTAAAAATCACCCTCTCAAAGACTTTAGAAAGGATTGGTATTAATGCTATAGGACGATAGTTTGCAATATTTGATTTATCGCCTTTCTTGTATAGTGGCCTAATAACAGTCATTTTCAATAAATTTGGAAAGTGACCATGCTCTATGCAAAGGTTAATCATAAAACTAAGTACTGGTGCAATCAAATGCGACACCGACTTGAGTATCTTAGTAGTAATCGCGTCGTAACCTGCGCTATTGGTATTTTTCAATGAATTGATTATTTTGAATACTTCGTTTGGATCGGTTGGTGCCATAAATAATGATTTAGGATGATAATCAATATACGATGTAGCATTATTGTTCTGATTCACTGTAGGACGTGCTGAATCGTTTCGTTACGGAATTTTTCGTTACGAAATTTCTGGATTCGGTATCCACGCTCAGGCCCGCGATAGAAGCTATGCAATAGCTTAAAAATAAACAAGATAAGTTAAATTCAAAATTTAAGAATCTCCCGAGGCTTATTAACCTTAGCTTTTAATACTGTCTGTTACTTTATCCACTTTCGACAATACATCGAAACACGTAATTAAAACACAATTTAAAGAGTAAAATGTGCATAACTTTTGAACGGCTGAACCCATTTTCATCAAAAATAGCTAAGAATACTCTCGACAAAGTGATAATTCAAACACCCGTTTAGGAGTTATGATGCCACAGACAGATACAAAAATACACAAGTACACAGTTACACACTTCAAATATATAACAACCCTCTCTTTTTTAATCTCGGTGTTTAAAAATACAACAACTTAGGTAACATAATATGTAGACCTTTAGATCAACATAACAGATGGGAATTGCTATTTTATGGGCATCTATTTATTCAATTACAATTAAGGGGTGCACAAAAGTATGTACGTTGCAAATTGCTTATTATAGAGCCCAAAAGTTATTTCCAAAACATTCATCTCTGTAAAATTACTTATCAACATACTCGAAACTCACATTTAATAAGCACTTAAAGCGAAAAAGCGCTAACAGTCAACAAAAAACACAAATGAAGCCTTGTTCACACGGGTCCACTCCAACTCTCTTAATCTACAAAAAGCCTACTCCGTACACGTGAAAATGAAAACACGAAGTTGGTAATTTATAATGTACCTTTTTATAAAAGTAGGCGTTATCTATGGATTTACTTAATTGTGGCTATAAAATAAAATATTTCGCTGAAACAAAATTTTCAGGGAAGGTTTTTTGTTTTAAACTTAAGATTATGTCGGATTTTAGTTGTTATTTTTGGCCAGCCAAAATAAATTACAAGGGCCACAGTTTGGGCAGAAATTTGGAAGAGAAAGTGGTGTTGGTCTGCGTCAAGCACGGGTTTGTAGTTTCGTTATGTTTTTATATTCGAGTTACTTTTTAATGTGTGTTTTGTCAAGGGTTATTTCATGCTTTTTTGCTTTATGAGTTATGGGTTTTTAGTTGTCTTTTTAAAATAAAGCTTGGTTTTTACTACATTGTTCTGTGACCACTTGCATGAGAGAGAGACTAAAAAGACTAGATAAGACTTAACAGGTTCACTTTCCATATACCAGACACAATAGTTAAACTATCACAACAGCCTTTACTTTTTCACCTTTATGTTCATATAACTTTTGAAGAATTATACTACAAAATCTAGGATCGAACCTACACAATTGTCTAAACTTACTACTAAATAATTATATTAATTTTATTAATATATGAAAAGTGGCTCCTCAATCCTTATGGACATCCATATGCAGGTCATGGGACTGTGAACCTGTTAAAGAGACAAGATGGTTTTTCCCAGTAGCAGCTTAGAGTCTAAAGGAGCGTCCTCACTGAGAGCATTCTTTCGCGAGCATTTGTAAACGAGCAATCGTAAGCGAGCAACAAATGCTTCCCAGTGAGCCCAGTATTCACCTTCGAGCAAAACTATGAACGTTCGAGTTGAACCATTCCCTTGCGAGCTTGGAGCATTCGAATACGATCTCGTTAAATGTCATTCATTCGATAATACAATCGTATCAATCGGTCAAGAAGGTCACAAACACTTAAGATCAAGGAACTGTTCCTTGCTTACAAGTGGCCTATAATATTCCTACATATATACTCATTCATTTCATTATCTGAGTACTCGCTTTCGAGCGTTTTATTTGCGTGAACATTCGAATACGAGCCGTTTCGGCGAAAATCGTTGCGACGTCCACACCGGCCGAAGTTCGCGCTTGCGTGCAAGCTTTGTAACGCTCGGTCAACGACCAAACCACTCGAATATTCGACGTCGAATGCTCATTACACGAGAATGTTCTCAGTGAGGACGCTCCTTTAGAGTTGTGCCCGGTTGATGGCAATAAACTCGCACTAATTGACATGTAATTGACATGGGACTTTAGGTAAATTATTAAATAGCAATCAGAGTTATTCGACTTTTAATTATTGTATGCCTGGGTCATGTTACAAGCATATAATGGGATCTGTAACACGCAATGTATATAAATCAGACACCAATGTAACTGTCTTTATAGGTAACAGTTTGTATGTAAAAAAAGATGGCATCACTGAGTGTGTAACAAAGTTACTAAAATTAAATTGTAATAAAATCATATTGTGTGCTTTTCCATATTAGGAAAAATTGTCTAGACAAAATAATTATATTCAAATGCTGAATAAACATGTTCATTTTCTTGTCAGCCATTACAGTGACTAATTAGTTTTTTTTTTGTCATCAACATTTTTGTTGATAAATTAAAGTCGACAGGCAATACAGTGTATCTGCCTATTAGGGTAAGACGTCAAATAGCGAGGCTATTATCTTTTACTTTAAACTCAGACATAAATAGTATGTCGAAGTCATGTACTGTAGTTGATATTAGTAGTAATACTAATTTACAGGTCTCCAATAACATTAATAACGTTAGCAATTCTGCCATTAATATTTATAATTTAAACTAGTTTGCAGTACAAGGGAGGGTACCAATAACCAAATAGTTAGGAATACATTCACCAACAAGAAGGTACCTTCTTGCTCTCACATAATTAATTTAAAAAAAAGGGCTAAGCAGAATTCTTTAAAATTATTCCATCAAAACATTCGAGCTTATTCTGCAAAGCAATTGGAAATAGAACTGTTTTTAGAAAAGACTATGATTGAAATTATTTGTTTTACTGAGCATTGGCTGAAAGATTATTCAATGCTTATTAATTGTGAAAATTATACTGTGGGCAGCTGTTTTAACAGAAATGTTATGTTGCTTGGAGGTTCACTTATTTTAATCAAAAATGGTATTAAATCAAAACCTCGTAAAGATATTGTAGATCTATCAGTTGATCATAGTGTGGAACTGTCCTGTGTTGAGCTGGATAAGCATATTATAGTGTGGGTTTACAGACCCCCAATTATAAAAACTACTGTATATTTGAGTCAGTGATGGAAGATGTTTTGGCAAAACTTACAACTGGTAATAAACTAGTTATAATCTGTGGTGACTTTAATATAAATATTTTAAAAAATAATTCAGATAGCAGAAGACTATTCAATCTCTTGAAATCATTTAATTTGTCGCATGTGTTTGAGAAACCAACCCGAACAACTGTGACTACTGCTACATGTATTGATAATGTTTTTTGTTGCTGCGACTACTTAAACAAAGCCATTATGAATTGTCTGCCTTCAGATCATAGTGGGCTACTGGTAACATTTGAGTCCAGCATACCAATACAACAAGTGCAGATTCAATCCAGACCAATAACATCCGGTAAATTAAATAAATTTAACAACACTTTAATTGGTAAGTTAAGTTATCAGGACCTCACAGTGAACGATGATAATATTTTATACAAAAAAGTTTTCTCAGTTGTTCAAACAGAATTCAATAACAATTTTAAGAAGAAAACTAAAACTATATGCCCTAAGTTTTTATTTAGTGACTGGGCGACTAAAGGAATTAGGAAAAGTAGGGTAAGACTTTACGAGCTGTATGGCCTTATATTAACACTGAAACTTTTAATAAGTACCAAACAGGCGCTTTACTCGGTGTAATTTATTTTATCACCACTGCTCTCAAAATGGTGAAGGAAAACATCGTGAGGAAACCGGCATGTCCTAGAACCAAAAATTCAAAGACATGTGACATCTACCAATTCGCACTAGGCCCGCGTGGTGCCACTCCCTCTATGAGAGGAGGCCTGTGTCCCAGCAGTGGGAACATTAAAAGGCTGATGATGATGATGACGTTGCTACTTACTCAAGAATTTTAAAAATACATGTAAACTAGCTAAGGCTTTATACATTAGCAATAAGGTTAAATTCGCTGAAAATAAAATTAAGACGGTTTGGAAAATTATAAACAATGAAACAAACAGAAACAAAAGAAATAATACTGATTACACGCTTGAGACTACACATGGACTTATTAGAGATAACAAAGAAGTTGCTCAAGAATTTGTAAATTTCTTTACCAGCATCCCAATTAAAACTACTGAAACCTTGAATTCTTCGCCGTCGCTCGCTTATGGTTTATTACACGCTAACGTTTCAGCCTGCCCGACTGAATTTAACTTTTCTCATATAAACCCAATAAGAGTAATAAAACCTTTTAAGCAAATAAATATAAAGTTGACCGAAGATCTATGGGGAATGTCCATCAAAGTTTGTACCTCCATTATTCAGACTATAGCGCCGTACTTTATCTTTAATTTTAAATTTGTGTATAGATCAAGGAGTCTTTCCGGATCGAATGAAACATAGTAAGGTTATACCACTTTTTAAATCCGGGGACAGTAAAGACACAATTAATTATAGACCAGTATCCGTGTTGCCGGTTTTCAGCAAGGTATTTGAAAAGATAATGCTAAATCAAATGGTTTCACCAAAGGACGTTGTACAACCGACGCTGGTGTCACTTTAATAAAACACATATTTGATGCGTGGGAGGAGGGACAAGATGCTATAGGTATCTTGTGCGACCTGTCAAAGGCGTTTGATTGCGTTGATCATGAAACATTGCTTTTGAAATTTGAGCATTACGGGCTAGGCCAATCAGCATTAAGTTTAGTAAAATCCTATTTAAATGATAAGCAGCAATTAGTTCAAATAAACGGTGTCAATTCGTCGGGGTTCAACGTGAAAATGGGGGTACCCGAGGGCTCAATTTTGGGTCCTTTCTTATTTTTAGTATACAGTAACCATTTACCCCATATATTGAAAAACAAACTAAACATAGTGTTATTTGGTGATGACACTTCTTTGATTTTTAAGATAAACAGGAGTACGAGTAACGTTGCCGACGTAAATAATGCATTACAGCAAGTTCTAAATTGGTTCACTGCTAATAATTTAATTTTGAATGCTAAAAAAACTAAGTGTGTAAAATTTGCCTTGCCTAATGTCAAAATTTATGATTGTGACATTAAATTAAACAACGAGAAGTTAGAATTTGTCGACAAAAAGTTTTCCTGGGGATCACGCTAGACTCAAGGTTACAATGGGGTCCTCATTTAATATCACTTGCGGGGCGGTTAAGTTCGGCAGCTTATGCTGTTAGAAAAATTCGTCAATTTACTGATGTAGATACCGCGTGGCTGGTCCATTTTAGTTACTTTCATAGAATAATGTCTTACGGTATATTAGTATGGGGTAGGGCTGCAGACATTCAGTCAATTTTTGTTCTGCAATCTTCGCCGGCGCGATTCTCTAATGGAACAGTTTAAGGACATTAACATCATGACGGTACCTTGTCAATATATTTACGAAAACATCATGTATGTTAGAAAGAATTTACATCTTTTTAGTAAAAACAGCGATAGACATAGTTATGTTACTGGAAATAGGGACCAATTAATTCAACCAGGTTTCAGGCCGGCTAAAGTAGCGTTATCTTTTATCCGGTACTGTATAAAATGTTACAATAAAATACCGTCACACATTCTAGAACTGAATGAGGCGAAATTCAAAACTTGTATAAAACGCACACTATGCAGGCAGGCATATTATAGGTTGGGGGATTACATCGCTGATAAAAATGCTTGGCCCAACGCTATTCCAGCTCCACAGCCACTAGGGCACAAAAACAAGCGATAAGCAAAAAGTTCTGAAGTATTTTTGGACCTGCTGAAGACTGTATGAATATATTTGTGTTGTATAAACTCAATTTATTTTTGGATTATATAACTGCACAGCACATATGTGTGTACTATGTACCAACTGTAAATCTACCATTTACTGTACCTATGTGTCGTTCGTTGACTTCAGTGTGCCCTGGCAGTTGAGTGTGTCATGCTCTCTCTAATGTCTCTCTGATGGTGGCACATGTGTTGGATCATTCGGTTCCCTTCATGATGGTTGAGCTGAGTGGTGCCGATCCATGTGTCATGTTCGTGAACGGGCGCCATCAGTTGGGATTGGTCATATCTAAGCTGCCTCCGCCTGTTTTTAATTACCTATTTATTGTATTTTTAATTGTTTGTTTTACTCTAGACGCTTTTAAGTGCAGTTTTTTTTACATCGTTCTCACATATATATATGTATTTTTCCAACAAGATTATTGTAACCAAATCCTTGTAAAACACATTTTTTTTTAAAAAGAGTAAGTGTGGAGTTTTTTGTCCGTTCTTCTCCATAACAAGCTACATTTCCTAATGGACGGTATAATCAATTATTATTACTTATTTTTTTTCGACGTTCGGAAGTGCCGCTCAATGGCCTAATTGAATAAATAAATTTTGTTTTTTTTTTTTATTTTGAACGTAACTGGCGAAATGTGGGTGTACCAAGTAGATGCACTTCTGCCTTTTTTTTTGTTTACGGGGGGGAATCCTTCAAAAGGTGGCTGGAATATTGGGGAAAAGACCAGGGAGTATGGGATTTTTACCTCATTAAAACCGCACCGGTGATCACCATCAGAAAGTAAAAGGGACCACGTGACCTCTCAAAAGACCACCCCGGAACCCCTTCTGTGCAACGCCCGTTAGGGCACATCCATGGGGAGATAAATAATGCACCTCCCCTGAGCCTCGCTGTGCACGGCAGCACGTGACCTTTGTGCCTCCGTCTTTCCAGGAGTCACTTTGCGGGCAAACAGAGTCACTTATATGACCCCTTAGTCCCGCCTGCCTATGGAGTAGGCGGAGTTTCGGCGTTTTAGACATCGAGGCGGTTGCCTCAAAGACGCCTTCTTCTCCTAGTAGGATCGGCCCGCTCACGATCCCGCTCGGCCGCCTCCTTCTGTACCATCACGTTCTCAAAGAAGGAGGCCGTTTCCCTCCAGTTTTCTGTCTCTGCCAGCATGGTCAAACTGCTGGCAAAGACAGGTCTCACCCGATCCTGGCAACCAAGACCGAACAACGCGAAAATCGTCGCGCACCTCTGCCTATCCTTTCCGACCACACTGATCGGTCCTGTGTGTTTCGCATCCACTGGACACCCGCGATCTTGACTAGGTCATCGCTCTACCTAGAGAGAGGCCTTCTAATGATGCGTCTTCCGGTACGCGGTCGCCACGAATGGCCAGCCGTTCTGCGTGTAATGTGCTCTGCCCACTGCCACTTAAGTTTTCTGGCAATTCTTCGAGCTATGTCGGTAACCTTGGTTCTCTAGCGGATGTCTTCGTTTCTGATTCGAACACGCAATGAAATTCCGAGCATAGCTCTCTTCATTGCCCTTTGGGTGACTTTAAGCCATCTAATAAAGCCCACTGTCTGCGACCACGTCTCTGTCCAGTACGTAATTGCTGGCAACACACACTGGTCATAGACTTTCGTCTTGAGACACTGTGGTAAGTACAATACTAATTACATACAACTAATACAAATTTCACACAAAAACTATTCAAAATTAGTAACCATTTTGTTTCTCAAAAATCTTGACGATGAATGACCACATTAAATTAGGGGCATGCAGAAACAGATACCAACTCTTGTGGTCAGAGATGAAGGATTAATTCTCTAAGCAGGGCTAATGGTACATACTTTAACATACTTAAAAGGCAGTATATAAAGAATTTAGGAACATTGAAATAGTCGCTAATAGAGGCATTAAAACTAACCTAATGCTTAGGATAATGGGTTTGTTTGATGATTTTTACTATTTTGCTTTTTAAGGGTCAAAAATGTAGGTAAATAATAGATTTAGATTTGGTCCTCACACATGTGCTGTGTAGTTAAATAATAGGTACTAATAGTACATTGTGTATTAAGGGCGGTAAGTAAGGAATTACGATCGAGACTCTAGTAGAAGCCTGAAGTCGAAGACTGAGGGCTGTCTGAGTCGTGGTTTTTTTTAAGCAGATGGCGAGTTTTTGCCCACACCACAGATTATACAAATTTTTCGTTCAGAAACGTTAAGGGCAAATACTTACGTAGGTAGTCAGCCATGACGGAGAGTAAAAAAATATAATTTACTTTTTGATACAAATAACTATTAAAATCGATTATTAAGAACATTAGTTGAATATTTAAGTAATATGTAGCGATATTGCAAAGAAATTCCTATTTAGATAACATTTTAAGACAATTTCTCAATTGCGTGTAAACTCCTTGCTTGACCTTGCATGACCTGTGTGCAGTGCTATAAATTAAAAAAATATTACTTACCGCCCTTGGGTTTCATGACAAACAAAAAAGCTCAAGGGTTTTATAGGGGGCATTACGGCCAAGTTAACCTGTATGTTTTGATACTGTTTACGTGCAAGTGTGATGAAAAAGAAATTTATTAAGTTTATACAACACAAATAACGAGTAACAATACGAGTAAGCTTTACAAAAATTTTTGGGTATCGGTTATGTTTTCCAGTTTTAACATAA
This sequence comes from Orthosia cruda, assembly GCA_964057195.1. Taxonomy (NCBI): domain Eukaryota; kingdom Metazoa; phylum Arthropoda; class Insecta; order Lepidoptera; family Noctuidae; genus Orthosia; species Orthosia cruda. The sequence continues at coordinate 27,044,406 of OZ059840.1, read as the reverse complement.
GTATTTTTTTTATTATTTTAATATAAATAAAGGGGGGTATGCGTCACTGTCGACCACATCATCGCTTACCATCAGGTGAGTTAGTGGTAAAACGCAACCTATCACGATTTAAAAAAAAAAAGAATAATATAACCAGGCATTAGTAATAACTTGATTTCGATGAGACTCTATGGAGTTTCTTACACTCTCTTCTCAATAGAGATCTCCGTTTTGGAAGCTGCTGCTTTCAGACGAGTAACCACCAAGATTTGTAATTGTATACATTGGCAGAACCACTTTTAAGTCAGCCTTTAAATTGAAGCACAGATAGTACTTCAACTGTATCTCTGCCATTAAAATAATCAGAATGATCAGAAAAAAACTCAACGGAAGACCCGATTTTTCACCCAATACCTACCCGATTCACCTCATTCTTAGGGTTCCGTAGTCAACAATGAACCATTATCGTGTCGCCACGTCCATCTATCCTTCCGGCCGTCCGCAGCTTGGCTCAGAGATTCTTAGTACTAGAAAGCTATAATTTGGCATGGATATACATAATTATTAATCACGCTGGCAAATTGGTAAAAAGAAACCAAGCAAAAAATATTTTTAGTGTAGTTAAGTGGAGATGATTTTTGTTTTGTATCCCATGGTGTGGGTATCGTTGGATAGGCCATTCAAAAATATTACGGATCTATAAAAGTATTTTTCGTTTCAGGGATCCGTTTGCGTATAATTAAGCTTTAAATGGCTAATTTTTGTTAGATTCAAGTGATCTCTCCCCCTTCCGCTGCCAGCTAAATGGTTGATTTTGGATATATGAAAAAAAATACGGCAGTACAATATACTATAACGAAATTAAAAGGAAAACTATTACAGCTAAGTAGGCTTTACAAGTTTACGACTAATAGTCGACCAACTTAAAAAAGGTACTTGGAAAAATATAAATTTTGTATATTGATGTATGGGGACAACAGTTTTCGAACGGCAAAGTTAATTATGTCTCTTCGTTAGAGCAATGTTTGGTGCTTTCATTGTTTATGAACGTTAATAATGTAACCTATTTATTTTGGTGAATGTAGCTGTTTATAGGGAACCCTCTGTGCGCGAGTCATACTCGCACTTGGCCGGATTTTTTTAATTTAACAAATGGCTGTTTTTCAAAGCAGCAGCAGCGTAGGTAACACCGAGCTATTTGTTGCTTTCCATATTTAACCTGAGCGATGGGTCCAGCATTCCCCGATAACCGCAAAGTGAATGAGCTTACGGTACATTGTTGCTGCACTGTGGAGTTTGTTTTGTGGTAAACTGTGGTAGGTAATTAAAGTAGGTGGTGGTGCGAAAAAGTGAAAAATTGATAGATTAATTCAAAGTACTTTTTGAATAGGATCACTGGTAGCAAATGGTATGTAGGGAGTGTAGGGAGTGAGGTCCTTCAATCATACACATGTCACAGCTTTTTGTGAGTTTTGCGGTTTGACGGCAAATTATTTCACTTTCACTGCCAGTCCGGTCACCCCAAACAATAAATTTTCTATTGTGTCTGTTATCTGGGGGGCAAAGTTTTAATATAACGTGAAGAGCGCTTTTGCAACCGTGACATAGTGACATACTTCAGTTTGCGTTTAACAATGTTATGAGTGCCACTGAATACCTTGTGTAGGTGTAGGAGCAGTAAGTTTTTCAAACCAATTTTGAAACAAAATATTGGCTGAAGCCGTTACTAAGGTACCTATTATCGGCAATTGACGCAACCAAGTGATACCAAGTAAACTGCGAGCAAGCTTTAATATAGAGGGTTTCAATTGTTAGGCACTTAATTGCCATAGCATCTTCTTGCAACGTTGAAACATTTCCTAGAAATATGTTTACCTAGGGTGAATCGCAATACCTGAGCTGTATAATATCGATGAACAATCACTAAGTAACTAGAACCTGTTAGTTACCATAGAATGTGTGTAAAATTAAAAAAATATAAAAACTATTTCACAAAAAAGTAAACTGACTTCCAAAGCAAAACACATAAATTGTAAAAATAAGTTTCGTATTTAAATTGAGTGCAGAATATATTTAACATATGAAACTCACTTTTATGGGTAAAAGAAAAGAAAGAACAGAAAGAAAAGAAAGAAAAGAAAGAAAAGAAAGGAAAGAAAGAAAATAAAGAAAAGACAGAAAAGAAAGAAAAGAAAGAAAAGAACGAAAAGAAAGAAAAGAAAATAAAGAAAGAAAAGACAGAAAGAAAGAAAAGAAAGAAAAGAAAGAAATGAAAGAACGGAAAGAAAAGAAAGAAAGACAATTTATTTATTCAGCGTGCCCTTAGCCACTAAGGGCACGCTGAATAAATAAATTGTCTGCACAACAAAATAATACAATTCCTTATGTACTACTTCTCTACTTGTGGCTTTGTACACAACTTGTGGCTTTGTACACATCTTGTAGCTTTGTACACAACTTGTGGCTTTGTACACAACTTGTGTTGTTGTTGTGTTGGCCTGAAAGTCGGATATTAGCATCCCAAGGGTATGTAACACGGCGATACTATATGTATATTGATGTCGATTTAGTAACATTAAAACATGTAGACATTAACATTTATTATTACACATATTTGTAGGATTACAGCTTTGACTGCTCAGCACACTTACAAACTCATAACAATGTTTAACCCTTAGTTTACCCGGTAAACCCAAACCATCCAATTTACCCCATTGAGTGAACGGAACTCCTTTCTTATAAATCCTTGATTTGCTTTACATAAAAGCAAAAATTTACTTAAAAATCATTTATTATACTTAGTAACATTTGTACATATAGGCTTAAATATTAAATTTCGTTATATTTACGTAACCGTTTTGTTAACAGTTGATAAAACTAAACATAAACCTAACTAAAAATATGGAAACAAAAATAAATGTCAACTTCTAGGTACTAACTAAAATGTAATGTAATGTAATGTACTTTTTACAAACTTTTGACACTCTTTCATATAATTTACTTTTAAAAACTAAAAATGAAAGTGGATACATTCATACAAAAATAAAAAACGCGGCGATTTCTCCTTATCATCATACACCATTCTGCACCCACACTTGAACTGCTTGCATCCTCACCTTAATCCTGTTTTTCCACGTGGCTTAAGTCAGGTGAACCATCTGAATCCGAGTCATGATTAGAAGGTATGCAACCATCTTTAGGATTCGTTTGGCACTATTACGTGTTGTGGTATACCTTGGTGCTCTCGCTCTTCATCGTAGGACTCCAGTCCTAGAGACTCTGCATTTTGTCACAGTAGATTGACTAACCCACTATTTGAAGCCATTTCGTATCAGATTCGCAAGACCTTATATTTGACCTTGGCGACCTGACTACTACACACTTGGAAGTGGACTGCCCATCTCAAAATCGAAATACTCAGCCTATAGATTCACAACATGCAAATACTCAGTTTTTTCTTTAAATACCTTACCATTTTACATCAGAACATAGCTGGACTAATTAATAAAATTGATAATCTGACTGTAAAGCTAGTGGAATTATCTGACAGAGGAACTATTATAGATATTATTTGTATCACGGAGCACTTCGTACAAAAGGGTTTTGAAGATTTATTACACATTCCTAATTTTTGTCCAGCAGCTTTTTATTCTAGAGAAGTGAAGAGAGGAGGAGCGTGTATTTTTGTTAGAGTAGGATTACAGTTTAAGGAAATACCGGAAATATCAAAACAATCGGTTTCAGGGATTTTCGAATGCTGTGCCGTAGAGATAATAACTCATAAAATTATTATAATTTGTGTATACAGAATCCCTAAACCTAATTATGAAATATTTTATGAAAAATTAGATTATGTTTTAAGTAAAGTTTCTATCTCTTCGAATAAAAAAATAGTCTTGTGCGGAGACTTTAATATTGATGTTTTGAAAAGAAACAAGGCAACATTAGAATTGGAGTTTTTTCTTATGAAGTATAACCTAAAACTATCACTTTATACACCCACAAGATTAAGTAGTAATACCTGTATTGATAATTTTGCACACAACTGCAGGAAAGGTTGCGAAACTGAAGTTATAGATTTAATCCTTTCAGATCATGTATCACAAATAATTAAAATACCTATTAAAAAAACCTGTAAATTACAGTATTGGAAAACTAAAAAGCAGGACCTAAATATGAATCATTTATTTACTTTTAAAAAACATCTTAGCAGTCTATCATTTACACAGGTTTTTGATGCACAAGAGGCAAACACAGCTTTTGATGATTTCATGGATGATTTTACTCTTTTTTATAAGCTGTGCTTCCCGGAAAAAATTGTAACAATTAAAACGAACAAGGAAACAAAATGGATTTCTCGAGGAATAAAAATATGTAGCAAGAAACAAAAGCAGTTACTTTGGGCTTATAGGTTAAATTCTAACTCACAAAATAAAAAAAATCTTAAAAACTACACAAAACTTTATAGGAAAATTATTAAGCTAACACAAAAAGCTCAAAATAATCATTTTATAAACATCGCTGAAAACAAATCAAAGGCTACATGGCAAATAATAAATAAAACCAAGTTATGTTTGCCACAGGAGTCAATCATGACCATAAATAGAGATAATCTAACGTTTACACACCCTATAGACATTGCGAATGAATTTAACAATTATTTTATTGACGAAATTGAAAATAAAACTAAAGCTGACATAACGTTAAATAATATTAATTTAAAAAATCAGACATTAAATTCCCTATTCATGCAACCTGTTACTGCCGATGACATTATAAAAATAATTTCTAACCTAAAAAACACGAATACTGTAGGATACGATGGCATTTCTACAAAAGTCATAAAATTTGCAAGAGACGTAATAGCACCTCCATTGGCGCATATTATTAACTTGTGTATTGCTAATGGCGAGTTCCCAAACAAGCTCAAAACGGTTGTCATAAAACCTTTACACAAAAAAGATGACAAATCGGACTTAAAAAACTATAGACCAATAGCGAAAATCCCAATATTCTCGAAAATTTTTGAAAAAGTTGTATATAACTCTCTTTACTCGTATTTCGAAAAGTATAAATTATTTTGTAAGGAACAAAAGGGATTCCGCAAAAATATTACAGTTAATATGGCATTCTTTGACCTCTTAACAAACATCATGTCATCTGTAGATACGAGAATTCCAGTTTGTGCTATCTATACTGATATGTCCAAGGCTTTTGATCATGTGGATCATAAAATTCTGTTGGAAAAACTGCATAGCTACGGAATTAGAGGAAATATTCTTCAGTTAATAGAGTCATATTTAAGCAACAGAATTCAATACACAGAAGTCTCTAGAATCTGTCCGAAGACTAAAATGGAAACCATTTATGTATCAAAGCCAAGACACGTAAAATATGGTGTTCCGCAGGGTAGCGTACTGGGGCCACCATTTTTTCTAATTTACATCAATGACCTCCCAATTGCAACATCAAATAAAATGATTCTCTTTGCGGATGACAGTACAGCTGTGATTAAGTGTGAGAATCATATTAATTACGAGCAGGACATAAATACTTGTTTACATGACATAATAAATTGGCTAAATAATAACAATTTAATTATAAACCTCAATAAAACAAAAATAATGCAATTTCATCAACGCAGTGAAAACCCAAATATTAGTATTGCTTACCAAGGTTGTAATATTGAGGAAGCAAGCCAGGCACGGTTTTTGGGTATAGTTATTGACAGTAAACTCACTTGGAAACCTCATATTGAAGTTGTGTGCAAAAAACTCAGCAAAACCGCGTATGCTCTCCGGCAACTTTCAAAAAAAGTCAACATGCAGGCTCTTTTATCAGCATACCATGGACTAGTTGCCTCTGTCTTGCGGTATGGTATCATATTTTGGGGGCAGTCTACCGATAGGGAACTAGTATTTAGAATGCAAAAGCGATGTATAAGGTCAATGTGTGCGCTTAAAACAACAGATAGCTGTCTTCCCTATTTTAAGTCTCTAAACATTTTAACTTTCCCGTGTTTATACATTTTAGAAACAGCATTGTTTGTAAAAATTCATCCAGAATTATTTGTAAAACTGTCAGCAGGCAGAAAAAATCCGACACGGGCTCAATATGTTAATAAACTATCCCAAGTAAAATGCAAAACGGCACTTATGCAGAAGAGTTTCTTTGGTCTTGCCCCACGAATCTATAATAAAGTACCTGATGCAATAAAAAATATGACTGTAATAAAATTTAAAAGGGCACTAAGCCAAATATTAATAGAGAAATGTTATTACACAATTGATGACTTTCTTAATGATAAATTATTACAATGACATAAAAACGTATTATTGTGATGGACATGTATGATACTATTTCGACATTTATATTTTTTCCAAATTGACTTATTTATTATTCTCTTTGACATTATTATAAAAATTCTACTACTTTCACTTGACTAATTTTAAAAAAGATATTTTTTTTTGTATTTTGATAAATTGACATTTAAATTTATATTATCATTACAATTTTATATTACTATTTTTTGTGAATGAAATAATTTTTTGCATGCCCACAAGACGGTAGAATATGGAGGAGCTAATTACCTTTAAAAAACATCTATGTACCAATCACCCATATTTGCAAAGAAATAAATGATTTATGATTTATGATTTTATGATTTATGATTCGTTCAATAAAAATATTTAAAAAAAAAACTAGAAATACGATAAAATTACAAATTAGCAAAGCAATATATTTGTCACACAAATACCACTAATGAGTCAAGTGGACTCCTTGGACATAATTAGTCACCGATATGTAAGGCGCAGGCACTCATGTTCTTCACCCCGTGTCTTGCGCGTTACTTCAGAAAGGTACTAGGACGCACGAACTGCGATATTTCAGTTTTAGAGCAATTGATACTTTGCGCGGATTCCCTGGAAACAACAGATAAATTAAGGGTTAAACGCGTAGTTACAAATATGCTGCTTGCTCACAAATCTCTTTGTGCAGATCTGCGAATCATCATCATCATCATTTCAGCCGAAAGACGTCCACTGCTGGACCTAGGCCTCCCCCAGGTGTCGCCACATAGTTCGATCCCACGCGTCTCGCATCCAGCGCCTTCCCGCAACCTTAACTAGGTCATCAGTCCACCTAGTGGGAGGCCTTCTAACGTATCGTCTTCCGGTTCGCGTTCGCCATTGCGGAACTTTACGGCCCCATCGGCCATCCGTTCTGCGAGCATTGTGCCCTGCCCACTGCCACTTAAGTTTGGCAATTCTTCGGGCTATATCGGTAACTTTGGTTCTCCTGCGGATATCATCATTTCTGAAGTGATCACGCAAGGAAATGCCGAGCATAGCCCTCTCCTTTGCCCTTTGGGTGACTTTGAGCTTTCCGATAAGGCCCATTGTGAGCGACCACGTCTCGGTCCCATTAAAGATCACTGGTAACACACACTGGTCATAGACTTTTGTCTTGAGACCCTGCGGTAAATTGGACGAGAAGATACCACGCAACTTCCCGAACGCCGCCCAGCCGAGTCGGATTCGACGGTTGATCTATTTCTCGAAATTGGACTTAACCAACTGGAACGTTTGTTCCAGGTAGACTAAATCATCTACAACTTCTCCAACCACTATTGTGTTGATGCCAAGCCCCCTCCAGTCTAGAACCTTGAAGACATCCTCCAGTGAACAGTTTCGGAGAAATGACGTCTCCCTGTCTCACACCGCGCCGGAGAAGAATTGGTTTCGAGGTCTGATCCTGAAGACGGACTGACATGGTGGCGTTTTTGTACAAACACTTCAACACCTCAATGTACCGGCAGTCGATCTGGCACCGTTGGAGAGACTGCAGTACAGCCCAAGTCTCGATCGAATCGAAGGCTTTCTCGTAGTCCATAAGCGCTAAACAGAGAGGCAGGTTATACTCTTCGGTATTCTGTATAACCTGCCGCACCGTAAGTATGTGATCTACGGTGCTAAAGCCTTTTCAGAATCCGGTTTGTTCGGGGGGCTGGAAATCGTCAAACCTGCGCGCTAGACGATTCATGATGACTCTTGAAAACAACTTGTAGACATGGCTAAGAAGTGAGATGATCCTATAGTTCTTCAGCCGGGCATTGTCGCCCTTCTTGAAGAAGAGTACCAACACACCCCTGCACAATGCCTGTGGCGTTTTGCCCTCGAGTATGACGGAACCAAACAGCTTCTAAAGGGCCTTAAGGACCGGTTTTCCACCCGCCTTCAGGAGTTTGGAGTTTTGGGTTTGGTAATTCAGTCATCACCCGGCGCCTTGTTGTTTTTGAGCTGTTTCGGAGCCATCCTAATCTCGTACAGGCTGCGTCCGGGATATTTTCGGTATAGTGTCGGGTCAATCTAGCTCTTGGGTCGTGTGCTAGATTCGCAAAGGGCTTGCTGATTGATGTGTACAACTGCCCATAGGATATCTCAATCTCCCTCAGAAGCTCCGGTTTGGCGGATACGATCCTGCCATCGTCGGTCTTCAGTTTCGTGAGATGGCTCTGCCCAATAGCCAGATCCCTTGAAAACACCTTGGAACCTTTATTTTGTTCGATCACGTTTTTAATACGCTCGGTATTAAAGCGGCGGAGGTCTCTTTTTCAAGGATTTAGAGATCTGTCTATTGAGCTGCCGGTATTTGCATGCCTCATCTGAAGACTGCAGGATCATCTCACGCCTCTCCTTCATAAGCTTGAGGGTAGGATCAGAGAACTTTTTGTTTCTATCTGTACGACGGGTCTTGAAAAACTTAGACCCAACCTTATGGACAGCTTCCACGAAATCGAGGTTTTGGACCTGGATCTGTGCTGGACGGAGCGTGACTTCATCGGTCGAGACCTTTCAAGCTTAATATTATTGTTCGATGTGCCTCTTACCATGCGGTACTCGCTCTCGGTTTTAACCGAATTGATCTCAGAGACATCATTGAAGATTTGCTTCTTGGTTGACATGATGAAGTCGATCTTATTTTTTGTTGCACCATCGGGGCTCTCCCAGGTCCATTTCCTATGTTCACGCTTTTTCAAGAAGGAGTTCATCATATAGAGGCCCTCCTTCTCTATAAAACTGGCCAGTAGGAGGCCCCAGTGGTTCTGTCGTCCAACTCCAAATTTCCCCACTTGCAGCTCATCCTCGTCTCGTTTGTCTAGTTTCGCGTTGAAGTCCCCCATGACAACGGTGAAGTGAGTTTTGAAACCATGCATGGCTCTGGAGATATCCTCATACGTGGTCTCTAACTCATCGTCGGGGTGTGCCGAGGTTGGGGCGTAGACATGTATGAACTTCAGCGAATATCTTGAGGATATTCTGAGTATAAGGTACGCCACCGTGGTCGACACACTCTCGATCTTCACCACGTTGTTCACAAGGGACTTTTGGACGATAAAACTAAATCCTACTATATGGATGGTGAAATTCTTGACGTTCGGCACCATACGGATCTGCGAATGTAAAATCTATACTTTAAAAATACCTGGCTTTTAAATTACTTCCATGAAATTAACTGCACCTAATCGCCCACAAATGTAATTTAATTAAACGGAAAACTTTTACAGCTCACATTGAATCCAGGATATATGTCCAGCCACATATTTTTGCCTCTCGCTGATCTGCAAAATGGGCACATAGGAAGATACACGACGTTTTCCAGGGGCTTCCCAACATATTGAAGGGAGTGATGAAGAAAAATTGCTTCAGCATCGCGCCCTGAAAACTGGAACCTTTAATTTACATGTTACATACCACTCTTATTGTAAAGGAATAGTGTTGAGAGTTGATTGGCGTGTTTCCGCTTAAATGAAGAGCAGAATGAGGGTTAACAAATATGTTACGGGAGCTCAGAATTTATGAACGGACGATTTTCGCGGCTATTGCTAAGCTAGGCTTTGTGATATTGTATTTGTTGTTTTATTTTTTGTGAATCTACATAATTATACGCGATAATTCGTCGTGTTAATCCCGTGATAGAATTAGCCAATTGTTTTGCTGGGGGCGCCGTTTAAACAGGATTATCTGATGCGGATGTAATGAAAACGTTAATTCTAACACCATAGTTACTGGTTTTATAAATAGTGTGTTACAACAAATAAAACTTGCCAGCCGAAAAGCTAGGCAGAGGTTTAAGTCGTAATGTGGGACGAGTCTACAGCCATTAGCCGGGCACAAAACCAGAATTTGGGCTGCACTATTAAGCAATTTCATAAGGAAAAACCCAATTAAACCGGTGCATGCCCCGGGAATCGAACCTAGAACTTCATGCTCAGCAGCAGCACTTGAGACCACTAGACAACGAGGCAGTCTGTTAGGTACTTACTTCTAAACACATCCGCGAACACTAGCGAAATTGGATGGAAAGATAACCACCCGTATTTTGATATTCACGATGGATTTCTGAAATTTTTTCCTCTCCAATATTTGACTCATTTTTATCCAAGTAGCTGCTTGGAATCCTAAAGGGCGGAGACACACAACAAGCAACCGGAACTTGCATTCTTTTTGCATTCCAAGAATTTTCGTATACCATCCAGCGCGTTTCACCATCTAGTTTGTGACCTGGCATGATATGACCACTAGATCTGTGTTATTAAGGTCTATAATTATAATCCAGCATGCAGCATACATGTTTTGCAGAATCCCGTATAAATATAGGTAAGTATGATAAATGATAAAGTATGATTATAAAGCAGATTGGTGATGTTATCAACAAGACTACAGGTTTCTGCCCGCGGCTTCACCCACGCTTGAACTTGTGTGTGTGTTGTTTTATTATACCGCGGGAACATACAAAACCAACCTTTACCTTTCCTAGGGTCACAGACTATCTCCTTACCAATTTTCATCTAAATCGGTGTTAGCGTGAAAAGGTAACAGACAGACAGAGTTCCATTCGCATTTATAATATTACTTGTTGCCCGAGACTTCGTCGGCGAAGCATTAGTTCTTCAAATAGCCTACTTTTATATAGCGGAAAAATTGTAGGTTTTCCTTACAAGCTTCCACCCGCTTTCCTCTCCTTTAAGGGGCTGAGGACGAACAGTTGACAATCGACATCTGAGGTTCTAAACCACGCCCACTGTCATCGATAGTTTAGGGGAAACTTAAATTGGAGCGAAAAGTATTTGAAAATTAAATACACAAGGCCGACCACAGAGGCCCATATCATTAACGGACTCTTCCGATGGTTTTTTTACAAAAATATAACCGCGCAAGTTCTTATTTCAAACTGGCTAGCATCTGACATCAGATCGTTCACTGTTATTTTGCCTATGAATGCAACCTTATTGCTACGAAAATAAAGATCACTCAAATAGGTAATCTGGCTAGTGTCATACGAGTCTTTGCCGTGCAAATTGAATAAATATTATAATTATGTCTGCTTCTATGCGACTGCCACATATAAGAACACAGTACGTTACATTTTTTTAAATTGGTTTAATAGCTAGATAATTTTATTTATATTATTTTAATGAGTTTTACTATACTGAAATGGACTGTGCAATATTAAACTGGAAACTTTAAATTTGAATTCAGATTTGGTGCTTTCAGTAATCAATTTTATCATTATTTACACTAGGAAAGTCACATCAAATTGTAAAGACACCTTAAATTAGCAAATATCCAAAATTTACTTGGTTTGGAATTATCTTTTTTAGGCATGTTTAAAATATGCAATAGAATGTATGACGCTATTAATATCATTTGTATAATTAGTAGGTTCATATTCCTTGTTTAGTATTCTCTTGAAATCTTAATATATCATTTAGTTACTAATACAAGATGACTTTCCGCTCTCCTGGAATATAATAATTACAAAGCACGTACTGGGTTTTGATATACATCAGCCCTCTGTGGTGAGGTCACGTGGTGCCGCTTTTCTGTATATTAGAGTTAAAAAACAAATAGACAGGGCGCAAAAAACACGGTCATGTAAACTTTATCTATCTATATAAATAAAAAAAACCGGCCAAGTGCGAGTTGCACACGCGCACAAAGGTTCCGTACCATTATCGCAAAAAAACGGAAAAGAACACGTATGTTGTATGGGAGCCCTACTTAAATATTGATTTTGTTATTTTTTTAGTATTTGTTGTTATAGCGGCAACAAAAATACACCATCTGTAAAAAAATTAATTGCCTTGCTATCACGGTTCATGAGATACAGCCTCGTGACAGACGGACAGACAGACAGGGAGATAGACGGAACCCTAAAAATCCTGTATGTGATTGTAAGCGTCTCACTAGAGAACGGCTGAAACTATTTGTTGCTATTGTTTGTTATATATCGATCAATCAATCAATCATTTATTTGCTATAAGTATTGGTACAGTGTTTAAAGATAATATAGAAAGAAAGAAAATGTTTATATGCGCCAGGCACAACGAATGCCATAAAAAAAACCGGCTAAGTGCGAGTCAGACTCGCGCACGAAGGGTTCCGTACTTGTTAAATTGTGGTTTACGATTTATGACGTATTTAAAAAAAACTACTGACTTGATCTCGTTCAAACCAATTTTCGGTGGAAGTTTTCATGGTAATGTACATCATATATTTTTTTTAGTTTTATCATTTTCTTATTTTAGAAGTTTCAGGGGGGGGGGACACATTTTACCACTTTGGAAGTGTCTCTCACGCAAACTATTCAGTTTAGAAAAAAATATATTAGAAACCTTAATATCTTTTTTGAAGACCTATCCATAGATACCCCACATGTACAGGTAGGATAAAAAAAAATTGAGTTTCAGTTTTTTTCTATTTTTGTTTGAAAATTTTAACGCGGTTTACAGAATACACCTACTTACCAAGTTTCAACAGCATAGTTCTTATAGTTTCGCAAAAAAGTGGCTGTGACATACGGATGGACAGACAGACAGACAGACATGAAGAATCCATAAGGGTTCCGTTTTTTGCCTTTTGGCTAGGGAAAAGGAAAACATAGATACTAAAAACAGTGTATGCCTCACAACCACGTATATGTTACTGTAAAATCCGAACTGTTGTTTCAGTTTAAAAAAAAAAACTATGATGAAACTTATTATGTATCGGTAAAACAGATTTACTAAGTCTTACCGGTAAAAGTCTGAAATCATCATCATCATCTACCTGCCCTTGTCCCATGTTACTTGGGGTCGGCGCAACACGTTTTCTTCTTCCATATCGTTCTGTCCCGCACCACGCTATAATTGACTCCCTTTTCTTTAATATCACTCCTCACACAGTCCATCTATCTTTTCTTTGGCCGTCCCCTCCCTCTTCATCCATCCCCAATTAAATTCATAAGAGTACACCTAAGTCATTCCAGACATTCTTTTCCCGCACCGTCTAGAACCAGCCCTCACGGTACTGACCGTGAGGACCGGTTCTGGACCGGCCTCAACGGTGCGTTCCATCTTCAAGATTGTGGAGGCTTGCCCAGCGCTCAATTTGCATGCTACTAACGTGAGCCGTAATGGCATTGGCCCATTTGAGCCGAACAGCCTTTTTCCCACGTCTATTATGCCCGTTTGGGAACACAGCGTGTTCCGTATTCGGTCTGTTCTTTTTACATCCAGAATGCTGCGTAAATCTCTGGCAATCCCCAAGTGTAAGTCTTTGAGTTTACTCTCCAGGGCGATCGGCGGATTTTTTGTTAATAAATAAGAATTGTCAGTGCCGATTTGGCAAAATGATAAGATCAATTAATAATTAGCTTAACAATATTAATAGACTAACAAACTATTATTGTAGCCCGTTATTGCAATTGGGATATTTAATTGCGAGAAATACAGGACTGATCAATGTGATGATTCTTGGTGTGCTTTATGTCCACATGTGGACGATTTTTGGTTGAAACGACGAAAAATGTCAAATTCGTGTGTAATAGATTATCATTCCTCACGAATTTGAAATTTTTTGGCAAGTTCTAGGTACCGTATGTTAGAAAGAAAAAAAGATTGAAACAAATGGATACGAAGAATTTTATTAGTTCTGTCATTTCGAGACACTGCCAGCGTGGTTGGTACGACCATTCCATGTTCTGTGTTTTTTGCTTCTATTGTTTTCACATGAACGAAGAAGGTTAAAATAGTATTCGACCTTACCTATATTTTAAATATTGTTTAATTCAAATTGAGATAACATTTGTTGTATTTTCAAAGAGGTTCAAATACTTTTTAGTTATGGACTTAGTAAGTAAACTAAACGACGTGAGTCGTTTATAATACAACAAAAATATAGATGCCAGTGACAGCGGTAGTGCCAAAAAATAAAAATAATACAGACTTTGACAATATTACTTGTGATTTCGTTAGTTCCAATTAAAGCCACCAGGCTACATGATCTGGCTGCATTATACCTGATATTTTTTTGACAGATTGAATTGACGAGAAATAAATTGAATATTATTTTGGCTTTTTGCGGAAAAAAGCGACATACGTCCACCTAGCAACGCCGCAAAGCGGTCACTGTCGAATTGCACTGGATAGAAAGAGAAGCACGATGGAATTTGTATAGACTTTTTTACAAAACATAATAATATGAATTACTTAAAAATAATGAATGAAACTTCAATATATAAGACAATGAAGTTTTGCGTCCTTTTATGATACGTTATTGGTGTTAATTGTACAAATTTACGCTGGTCAGTATTACCGGAAAAAATCTATTGAAGATCACGGTAAGAGGTTACTTTGCCATTCAATTGTATCGAGGTTTTTGTGCGTAAACGTGTTTCGGCCACAACAAAGTTTTCGGAAATATGATCAAGATTAACATATCTTTTTTCTGCTGCCACATCTTCAATAGATTTGGCTAAAAAATGTTTAAAAGAAAGCCCATTTTGAGTATTCAGCCCCTTAAGGATCATTGCCGGAATAAAAACTATTTTAAATCCTTCCCAAGGTCTCAAACTATCTCTATTTTAAATTTGATCGAAATCAGTTTAGCGGTTTAAGTGTGAAAAGGTAACAGACAGACACAGACAGAAAGCGTTATTTTCGCATTTATAATATTAGTATATAGGTTATGGATTATGTTTGCTAAACCAGACTAACATTATTTTAGTAACATACTATAAATGTTACTAAAGGATCACTTAATATTCCCTACGGCGGTATACCCAAAAACTTCTTGCAAACTACCAAACATCTATGAATATTCAGGAACAACATATTTTGTTGCACTTAGTGTAACTAGAAGATTCGCATGAGCTCGTAAATCCTTGTCCTACAAACTTAGGTTTATGTGGACTTCCGTGTTGCAAGTTTTATTTCATGAGTTCCTTATGCATGGATCTAAAAAAATATAGAAGTGCCTTAATCATTTTAATATCTCTTCTAGTCCGCGCAATAAGTTTAAATTTTATTTCTTTATATAATTTCTCGTTATTTTATATCGTTTTATCAGCTATAATTTTCCCACTGCGCGGACACAAACCTCTTCTCTGCATGCCTTTTCATTTATTCGAACTTTTTGTTCTAGTATACGTCGATTCTCATGATTTTTTTCGCAGTTTTGAGAGCGGTAGTTATAAAATAACTTATTTAAAGAGTAGCCAGGACCATGGTATTGGCACGAGAAAAAAAACCGGCCAAGTACGTGTCGGACTTCGCACATTTAGGGTTCCGTACCAATCTATCAAAACATTGGTATTTTTTACTTAAATATACGTAATAATTAACATTACCGCCAAATTTCAAGTTCATAGGTCAATGGAAAGATAAAAAATTCTTCGAAACGAAATGAGTGACAGACGAGGGACAGACAGACGGACACGTGATTGACAGCAATAGGGCTCCGTTTGGACCCTTAGGGTACGGAAAAAGAAGTACATGCCCAGTGGGGGAGAAGTTGGCTCGTGGATGATGATGATTATGAAATTAGGTCTTAAGCATAGCTCATGGCGTAGTAAAATTAGCTGGTGTCGGTAGCAAAAGCTTACGATTAATTGTAAAAACTATAGCTCATTACAAAAGCAAAATTCTCTCCATTTTGAAGGCTTTTGCCAAAAAAATATTCTGCGTTATGATAGATGGACATTATAAAAATAACAGAAACCTATTCGTTTTATGTCCTTACTAAAACATCGCTTACTCTCAACTTAAATGCTAATGCATAATAAAGTGAGCATTACGTGTTTTTAATCCACATAAAAGTCATAAAAATAGAGCCACATTAACTGCTGGACCGTAAAGAGAGCACATAAAAACGATATAGCCTGTCGACCCCCAAGGGGAAGTGTCAGCGCAATAATATGAAGATACCTTTATATAATAGACCTCGCTTTATGCGTTCATAAAAATAAATTTTCGTGAATATTTTATTCGTATTTTTTGAGTAAATGTGGTCTCCGATGAAAAGGCCTAAAGGAAGGTGCTGTAATCGTGAGGGTAATAAAATGTAAAAGAACTAGGATACCTACTTTCAATATTAAAAAAATATAGGTGGATATTCGTATAAATACTGTAAGCTATATAAATTATTCTTTTAGAGCAGCAGATGCCACTATTAGTCTAAATTTAATAATTATAAACTTGAGAGTTTTCATGTCTTCTGTTTTAAAAGATTACCTAACTATACGTGTAGAATGTAGTCGACACTTGTTTTTCATTTAAAGAGCGTTTTACAAACCCAATTAAATTAAATTCTCATTTATTTCAGGAAGTTTTTCCCATATAAAGCATTACAAATAACATTGAATATACATAAGAATTCATATACATTAATTAACACATTAATAACATTGCATGCAAAATTTAAAATTGATTGAAGAGTTCAATATTATAGTTATTAGGTTAAATCAATTCACTTAACAGCATTTAATATTTAATAAGTAATTCAATAAAATAATCATAATTATACAACAATTGTCACTTAATAAATGGTGAGGAACTGGCATGTAGGTGCATCCACCTCTCCAACAACACTGAGTCCCACCGCTCGGACAATACGCTCAGGATACTGTTAGAGCTGCGTCGGAAGCGACTTAGTAGCGAGGCGCTTCGCTTCCTAATATTAGCATAAAAGTCATCGGTTTGCGCCTGCGCGAACATCGTAGAAGCGCTGCAAAACCGTGGCAGTCCCATCAGTACCCTAAACGCTTTGTTGTACTGTACACGCATGGCACCGTATACTCGTTGCACATAGTTGGCCCATAGGCTGCACTTATAAAAAGACTGACAATATGCGCGCGCGCAAACTTACGTACCAACATGTTACAGCGGACCGACAGCGCCCTGCGTTCCCGCTCGATATCCTCATTGTCAGACAATTTATCTGTGACCCAGTGGCCCAGGTACTTAAAATGGTTAACCCTCTTCAGACTAACACCGCAAAAAGTGATCGGAGGTACTCACTCTTCTTAGGGTTATACCTGAGCCCATGAGCCCCAGCATATGTCTCACAAATGCACAGGAGTTTTCGTAACCCCCCAACCGACGGGCTCAGCAGCACCATATCATCCGCGTAGCTGATGTTATTAATAGGCACTCCCCCCTTAGAGCAACCCACATTAGCACTGCTGAGCTCGCCAATCAGCTGGTTCATGTACAGGTTGCACAAGCGTGGCGAGGTCACCCCCTCTGCCTCACGCCGCAATCCAACCCGTACACCTTGGAAAATTCTCCTGCCCATTTCACACTGTTCCGCTGGTGACTTTACCAATACCTAAATATCGACACTATCTCACCCAGCACCCGTGTCTCACTGTGCATCTTGTGCCACAGCTTGTCATAATTTACTAAATCAAATTCTTTCGAGAGGTCTAGGTAACAAGCGTAAACAGGAGTGTTTCTAGCCGTGTAATATTGTACATTCTGCTTGAGACAGAGGATAGCCGTCTCAGTCGACAAACCAGGCGTAAAGCCAAACTGAGCCTCATGTATATGAAGGTACTTCTCCAACTGTCTGTCAAGCAGCCTGTCCAGCACCTTGGCTATGACAGTAGCGAGTGAGATAGGCCTATAGTTAGATACATCCGACACATCACCGGTTTAATTTTTTACAATCGGAACTACCACCGCGTACATGAGATCATCAGGTAAGTAATTATGGCTGATGCACAGATTAAACAACATTGCTAGTACCCTCGGCAGATGCACACCGGCGTGCTTCAAGTGCTCGATCTAAGGTCATCATGTACTGGAGACTTACCTCTAACCATATTCTTAATAATGACAGCTACATCCT
Source organism: Orthosia cruda (assembly GCA_964057195.1). Lineage (NCBI taxonomy): Eukaryota > Metazoa > Arthropoda > Insecta > Lepidoptera > Noctuidae > Orthosia > Orthosia cruda. The sequence goes on along the minus strand of OZ059840.1, from coordinate 27,026,254 downwards.
TGGCTGTAAAGCTGATACTAACGTTGCCATGCCGACACTCAGCACCGAGCACTTGCGCCGAAGGCCCAAGCGGCGACTTCACCTTGAAATGGCGTTGAAAGAGGCCAGCAATGTCACATGGTTCATGAGCGTCACCTACACTGCCTGGAAGGATCGACCCCGGACTTAATATATTAGTTGATTTCCAAAATTTATTAATTTTTTTATCAGTGTGATGTTTTGCAATAATATCCATTTTTATTTGATCCTCATTGAATTGTCAGTATTTTAATTTTGGTTTAAATATTTTTCAATTTTTTTTTTTTTTTATTTTTTTTTTTTATTCTATTCTTACACATTTTATTATAAATATGTCCGGATTTAGGTTTACCCTGTAATAGCCAGATCTGAAAACAAAGTCGACCCTCCCTGTGGGCACCACTCACATATTTGTTCCAGCCAGGTTCATATGTATTGAGCTTCCGTTTATGTACACTATAACTTAGTTCCGCGCCCCTAGATAATATACAAACGATATCAAGGTACATTTTGTTTAATATCAACTTATGGTCCTGATTATTACATAATGTATCCGCAAAATTAACAAATTCCAATGGAAAATCTAGCTCTCTAAGATTTGAATTACAATAATTAAAATATTTTTGTATCTGAGTTTGATCCCTTTCCCCCCACTTTACCCGACTACAAATTTTACTAGGATAATTTTAATTTAACAATACGTTTAGGCAAAACAACATTAAAATTACATTGAACTGAAATAGGATAATGATCCGACCAGTAGGTATCATACATGACGTACGCAGCAAGTACAGATGAACGCGCGGCGCCAGTTACTAAACAGTAGTCTAGCCAAGACTGTGTACCGCTCACCTGGCATACGAACGTATGTGAGTCACTCGGCAACAACTCCAAATCAACACACGACCACGATTGTTCCTCACAGAAATCCAACAATTCTCTCGCAAATAAGCCGCCAGGGGGTGAGTTGAAATCACCAAACACAAATACAGATTCCACATTGTGACTATCAATTATTGCACATATTTCACCAAGACACTCCGAAAATACTGGCAGGTTTTCACTTTCGTTTGTAGGCATGTATACCGAAAACACTATAATCGCCGCGAGACGCACACTACGATACTGTATAACCGACACCGACGGGAAAGCAGATTTTCTCCACATCAGTGCTACTCCGCCGTATGGCCTCCCAGTTAGAACTTCTTCAGACGTATCCACAGCGGACTTGCCCGCATATGAAAAAGCGACGTCAATGACACCCAGGAAAGGCAAGTCGTGAGGAAGCAGCCAGGTCTCTTGTAGTGCCACAATGTCCGCCGAGTGGCAAAGTTTTCTCACGCATTCAACGGATCTTTTGACATTTTTGCAATTAAAGCTAACGAGTGTATTTTTGGCAATCTATGCAGATCTCGTGCTACAAAAGTAGGAATATCCTCCGGATCAGTCTCCTTGAGCAGCAGATGATATCGTCGATATCCCTTAACGTTTTCCCATGTCGTCTTCTAATCTTCTTACGCCTTGTTGTCAACATGGAGTCGAACAAAAAGTTTTTAGCAGCCAATATCTCAGTGTCATCGAAATTATTGCTTGTTCATAACGTCAAGCTTATTACAAATAAAAGTCAACACCTCGTTGATCACCACATTACAACTTGCACATTTCACGATTTTGGAAACCATTATGAGTAACGGCCCCCACCCGCACGGAAGGTGTATGTGCAAAATAGGACTCGATATACGTGCGATGCCCGGCGCGCGCGAAGCAAGAAACCAATGCTGTGGACTGTCATCTTAAATGACACGACTTAACACTATTCTAAATAATGCAAATTAATATAGTTTAGCATACTTTCAATATCCAGGTGTCTTGTAGGTCTTAATGTTTGCCTACATAATACATATCTATTCAGAATATTTTTACTTTAGTGGATGAAATTCCACTATACCAATATTTTCAGGCGATTTAATACTCTCTGGTTTGAAAACTAGCCTGCTTAAATATGGATTTTACATACCATTATTCCAAAAAACTATTTTCGTCGATATATTATAAAGTTATTACAGTTAAAAGTGTACACAAAAATTCAATGAAAAAACCGGCCAAGTGCGTGTCGGACTTCGCACATTTAGGGCTTCGAACCAACCTGCAAAATCAAGTTGGTTGTAATAGGAAAAATGAGGGTATTTCAAAGAAAATCTCAAAAAGCTAATCTTTTCAATATATTGGTATTTGTTAGTAAAATATATGTAATAATTAACATTATCTCCAAATTTCATATTCATAGGTCAATTACAGGATTAACTAAAGGATAAGGAAAGTAAAAAAAAACTTCGGGACAAAATTTAGTAAAAACGCTGTATTTGGTGGCTTCACATTCATTTGTTTTCCAATATATTTTTAAACAGAAAATACTATATTTATCTACACAACCAGTTCTGAAAACCGACACTCAAACAAAAAAATTGCCATCCCGCTTCTTCCCTATGGGAACCTCCCTTAAAAATGTTTAAAATATTTTTTTGATAATGTATGGCTTTGGCTCAACGGTGCTTATACTGTCAAAACTTGCATTTGTAGCTTCAACCGTTTGGTTGTAAAACCTGTGTGATAGATGACGGACAGACAGACAGACGGACGGACAGACAGACACGTGAGTGACAGCAATAGGGCTCCGTTTGGACCCTTCGATAACGGAAACCTAAAAAGGAGTTGCCGCAATTTTCATTTAAAACCAGATACCCATCGGTACGTCATGAAAGAGCCCTTAAACAGAATTATTAAATTGCGTTCACATCATTCCTGCAATGTTCAGAGTATAATTTCTTCTTTTTATCATGGAAATCTTTTATTTTTGCATTTGTAAATAATTTCATTAAAATTTCTTCCGCGGCTCCGCTCGCGTTGTATTAGGAGTACTTTGCAATATCTTCATAAATTATTAGTCATCGAATTATTCTGATGTATTAGCTATATAACTGTAAAGTTTCATTAAAATCCGTTCAGTACTTTTTGCATGAAAGAGTAATAACTATTCATCGATCCATCCACTCTCACAAACTTTCGCGTTTGTAATAAGTATTAGGAAATGAACGGTAATTATTGTATTTTGGTGCAAGAAAACGTAGGAAATAAGCTCCTGGGAGGGTTTTTTTAGGTTCAAGGATTACTTATAATACATATATATTTTATTATGAAGACAGAAGAATAGAAGCCTAAATCATATAGCAAATTCAGGATGACTCTTTATCAGTGGGTGAAAATACTCATCAACATGAACAACTCCACCTCTATATAAATAAGTTTAGATGATTCCTCCATTTTGTCGTGTTATTAACTGAACAGCTGAATGTTTCAAATTTCACATTTCGAAGTTAATTACATTCAAAATCGAAGTTATTTAAAAAAAAAAGACGTGTGGCACTCGGGGACTGCCGCGGTAAAGCTTTTGAGCATTACATAGCATTTAATTTTTGAGAATTTAAGTCATTTTCTTTCACCTATTGTTCTTAAAATCTACTTTCTTTTCCCAAATAGTAAATGCAGATCACGGTCCACCCACAATAATAAACCCATAACGCCACCCTCTAACAACCCCCTTATTATAATATTTTTTACCTTTTTCCCAAATAGTAAGTGTAAATAGTTACCCCTATTTATACCCCAATAAGGTCGCTTTTTCAAAGTGACCCTTATTCCCACATACATAAAGTCTACATTGAACGCGGTGGAATTTAAAATAGGATACAAATAAAGAACCTCAACTTCAATAGACCTTTCCTACATCCGTCATAATAAAAATTCTTATTTTAACTTGTCATTGCCAAGAGAATTTGTGCCTTTAAATTAATAAAAACGTTAAAAACTCGAAAACGTAGCGAGCCAAACCCCCATTTATTTCCGATTAATAAAACTCTAAAAACAAAACAAAAATATAAAGTGACCCTAATTTACATTGAAATAAGGTCGCTTTTCTTTGACAAGCAAAAGTGACCCTTATTCTCATTAACATAAGGTCCACATTGATCACCATTGTCACAGAAACAGCTCAGAGACCGAGAAAAGGATTTTTTTTTACGACCAACAAAACTTTTAAAACCCTCATATCTCAGAAACGGTATGAGTTAGCGCAATTCTGACAAAAAAAAAATCCCCCGTGCTATCCACTTCTTCATCCAGGAGAACAAGATAGTATTTATCCTCCCCCCTAAACCGTTTACCTGCCCTCGCAAAAAAAAAAAAAGTGACCCTTATTCACATTGAAATAAGGTCGCTTTTCTTTGACAAGCAAAAGTGACTCTTATTCTCATTAGCATAAGGTCCACATTGATCACCATTGTCACGTTTCGTTACGGAATTTCTGGATTCGGTCTCCACGCTCAGGCCCGCGATAGAAGCTATGTAATAGCTTAAAAAACTGACTACAAAATTTCCCCACAACGTGAAAACAATTTAAAGCTATAGAGACTCTGATATCAAAATCGAGTTATTAATTGATTTATTTTTCAACTTTTACTGATGCATGTATTTTCGAGAGGCGTGTTGGTTAACCAACGTTACCGAATTATCCTGAAATTCGATATAACATAACACCATATTAAATACCAAATTCCAGACAATATTTTATAAATGTTTTGCAGTGGTGGCCCAGTGGTAACGGCCGCGACTTACATGTTGTAGGTTTTAGGTTGGAACCCAGGCCGGCGCTTTATTTGTGTGAAATAATTCATCAACACTGCTCCCAAAACGTAAACAAACAAACAAGCAAACATCGTGAGGAAACCGGCATGAATTAGAACCAAAAATTTGAAGATATGTGACATCCACCAATCCGGACTATAAAACCCCCATATTGTGGTGCCTTAAAAAAGTTTGCTTAGTGTGATAGGCATTTTCTGTTGACTGAAATATAAAAATAGTTTGTGTTAAACATTACTAAACTTTATGTCTTCATAACCACGTGGACGAAGTCGCGGGCAACAGCTAGTTAACTATATATGTGATAGATTAAGATCTATCTTGGGACGAATAATTATACTTAAACATAAAATGCCATACAAAACATTAAGACTACTGTACCTAGCTCTAGCTGACTCCATAATAAGTTATGGACTCAGTAGCTACGGGAGAACTTATAGAACTAATCTAGATACAATTAACAAACTACAACGACGCATTCTCAAAAATATTGTCCCTCTCAAAATAAGAACAAAATATCAAAATGATTATTCTGAACTATTTCATTTCTGCAACATATTGCCAATACAAAACATGACCAAACTTTCAATATTAAAAGACGAATATAACAACATAAATAATATAACTAAGACGACACGTCATCCTTAACTGAGAACGTTAGCTAACATGAAAACTTTTACCTTGCCTAAATACAACAATACATATGGTATGAGAACATACACCTACATACCTCCAAAAATAATAAACGAACTAACTGCGCACATACAAAATAAATACCTCTGCAACCCTAAAAAAGCAATAAAATTACTAAAAAAGCATTATATGCAAATTACAAATCATGAGTATGTACTTTAGTTTGATATACCTACCTCCTGTATTATCAAGTACTTAAAGATATTGTTTTCCTTTTTGAAACTCACAGCTTTATCATTGTTTGTCTCAGAATTAATTATTCCGAACTTATTAGCCATATATAAGCCATAAACGGCTTTTATGGTTCTTAACTTATAATATAATTGAAACTCTGCTATATATATTTTAAACAATAAAAAAAATTAAAAAACTAGAGATGTTATATACATTTTTCTGTTAACTTCGTGTAAGTGCCTTGAGTAAATTAAGTTGAAGAAGTTAGGTGGAAATAGATGTCGAAAGTTAAATTAGAAAATGATACAGGTTTGCAAGTATGTAGTCACTTAGCTTGGTTGCTAAGTAAAATATCTTTTGGATTTTTACTTACTTAAAGTCTACTACTTTCTTCTACTTCTATTAAGTCAACTTCCAAAGCCCTCATCTCAATTTATTTGGGATCAGCACAGCACGTCTTTTTCATCCATACATGTGTAGTTGCGGTCATCTCAATAGTAATCTTCTTTATAGAAATAATAATATTATTTTTCACACATTCGTCCATCCGTCCGTTTTCCTCTACTCCTATAACCACTTTTCTCACGACACGTTTCTTGTTCCTACCAAAAAAAATACATTAATAGCGTACTTTGATGTCTCACACTTAGTTTATGAACTAAATCTTATTCCAATAATTATTAAACCAGCCACAAAAAAAGAACTTGCCAGTAATGCGAAACCAAAATCCTTTTAGCCGAGCGAACTGAACGGAAGGAACTAGAATACATTGTATTAACTTGAGACTGAAGTGAAATTGAGTTAGAAATAAAGTTAGGGTTCATTAAAGTTGGATCAGCCGATACATTGCAAGGTGAGAACCGGGGCGACTCTCTGATAACGGTGGATAGAAGGCTCTGTGAGATGATTTTAAAAGGATTCAAGCTTTTAGTATTATTTTTGTAGCAACTGATAGGATACTGAAAAGGAAATAAATGCAATTTCTATCAAAGGGGTGTACAAATATATATTGAGGTGGAATGGCTGTTTTGAAGTATATCGTAAAACATGATTAAGTTTTACTTTGTTTGAGTTTTAGTTAGTACGGGATTTTGTTTTTTTGATCAATTAATGCTATGAAGAATTACATTGTTAAGGCGCTTAATTATGCGATTTACTTTAACTTTTTTTTTGTTTTGGTAATTTGAAGATTAGAATTGTATTCTCCTTTAGTATAAGTGTCCATGTTGCTTCTCCACTACACAGTTATGAAGTAAGTATTTATTTTATCCTAGATCTGAAAGATCTGAGCCCCTAGCACAAGTTTCTAACGTATTCGTATCGTCATCGTGACATTTTACCAGACGAAAACGTAGTCGATGCTGCGACAAGTTATTTTGGCAGCACGAGTTCAAAAAAACGACTTGCGACAACTCGGAAGTAGTAATTGAAATATGGTTAATTAAGGCCGAGAATCCAATAGCGTTTGGATTGGTTTGTAGTGAATGGTGCATTCTGAAAATAGAAGACACAAACGGTTAACATTGTCTTAAATAATTTAGAGACTAAAACTAAAAAAATATTTGTTATAAACACACTTTAAAACATATTTAACATTTTTTAACAAGTCATTGAAAATATCAGTTTATTGGAGTTTTAATTTATAATAAATTGATCGGTTTCGAACGGTCCCGTACATGACGTTTGACAATTGTCACTCAATGTTTGACGGTTTCCTTCAAATTACAAAAATATAAAACCGTTAGCACACTGATGCAAACGCGTGTAGAAGCGAATTTCTTCCGACGAACTTGCCGAACTCAGTGATTTGTTCCAATAGGTATATTGCACGTCCATACCGAAACTTTAAATACATTATTATACTTAATTATTAATTAATTTATTAAAGGCAACAGAGCCTACAGAATAACATAACCTATATACATATTATATACATAGTATTAGTAACAATATAAACTAATCAAAGTCAAAATACTTTATTTCAACTAAACCATTTAAACGCATTTTTGAATAGACAAACAAAAGATGAAACTAGTTGCACATTCACAAGCGTCAGTAGGTCTCTATGGAGAAGAACGTGCAAGAAACTCCACGGACACTCTTTCCCATCAACAAAGTACAATTACTAGTATTTGGTTACAGGACTTGGAAAAAGGAAAGGAAAAAGACTTATACATATTTTAGTAACACAATAACAACAAACAACATTTATACACACAAACATTTAACACTTACACACAGGTAACCATCATTGCTTCAATATTCCAGCTGAAATACTGGAGCAACGATTATATACAATACAGCCTGTCAGAAATCATGCCCAGAATGCTAGACATAATAAATATACCTCCATTATTACTCACCAGGATTGTCCACATAATCATTCACATTTTACGTATAATAATATTATGTATATAAATATATGAATAAATAGATTTCATCAACAAAGTTATGACTGAGCAAGCTGAAGTTAACAACGCTACTTACAAGCCTAAATATAAACGCTAGAAAGCATCTGTTACTCCAAAAGAAAAACATAAAACAGATATAATAGAGGATGGAGACTTTGATCACTTTTTTATTTTAAATGCCGCGTGGTTTATATGTACTATTATGTAATAACGCGCTAGAGACCGTACTCCACCACAGCAGGAAGACAGCCCGTGCCGCGCCGCTCTATGTGTGGTTAGTATCAATAACTTATAGAAATGGTTTACTATAAGAAACTATTACCTACTGTTTGTTTACAAAGAAAATGATAATGTTGTCTACCTCGTTTAACATCTTCTCCTAGCTTCTTTATTAAATTAGGAGGTAAGATATGCAATAGACAGCATGCCTGCCCCTTTTATTCATGATTAAATAGCATTTTATTGCAAAAATACCCAAATAAATACGGAAAATTGTTTGACGTGAAATGTCTCACCGAGAAAATGTCAGTGAGGTAGTTTTCGACGTGCTTTCGTCACACCTAGCGTAAAATTCGATACTACATGTCAAAATAAAAACTCGTGCTACCAATTCCCATACATTTGGAGCGATAACGCAACGTAAATACGTGAACTCGATACGAAGGCAATTGTCAAAAACTTGTGCTACCTATTTGTTAGTTCCAAATACGGACACATGGCGCTGATTAATTTTGCATACAAAAATTAACTAACGGAGGCGATACGTTAACGTAGTCGATCCAATTACGCAGAAACTCGTGCTAGGGCCTCTGTAAAGAATCTACTTTTACCAAAAAAAGTAAGACAAAGTTACAAATAAAATTACCTATCAAAATGTTTTGCCATTTTAAGGAAAAAAATAATCCCATTTTTCCTGTAAAGGCAATACAAACAAAAAGCAGCAAAAGCTCGACATATTGAATCTGTGCTGTATTTACATAAAAATGTCAATGGAATCAAGGGAACGCATGCCAATCTAATCCTATGCAATTTGGGTGAAGAAAGCGAAAAAGTTGGCTTACCCTCCTGAAATATTCAATCAGACTTTGGTCCTTTTTTACTTTTGGAACTTTTACCAGGTAAAAGTTCGCACTCCTGGCTACATGAGAAAGTTGAGCTTTGTCGAGTAGCGTAATCACGGATGTGACAAAAAATACAGCATCTGTAACAATAGTACCCTGGCTTTGTATCATACGTTTGTATCCATTATTAGGCATATAGTCCTGTATATCACGAAGCCGTTTAGTGACTTTTATGCTATTGGTGTTAAGGTTTTAATTGTAATATATGGATTAAAAATCAAAATTCAATCTTTTTTATTTGAAATTGGCCTACATGGGCACGTATAAAACGTAGACAAAAGGTGCACGGTTTGGGTTTGGTCGTTTCCTATGGAGAAGAACCGGCAAGAGACTCCACGGTTACTCTTTTAAAAAATGGTTTGGTTTTACAATATTTCCATGTTACAGATTATAGTACTTAGATATAGGGGGACAACGTAGGCCCGACAATAAGTCGTAAGAAACTAAAAAAAAAAGATTATCCTTACATAGTATAAAACAAAGTCACTTTCCGCTGTCTGTCCCTACGTATGGTTAGATCTTTAAAACTACGTAATGGATTTTGATGCGGTTATTTTTAGTAGATAGAGCGATTCAAGAGGAAGGTTCTGTAAAAGAATCTATAAAAATCAAAACGAATTCCAAAACAAAACACTTCAAAGTGAAAAATAACTTTCTTTTCCGAAGTCGGTGTCTTTTGTACACATTGTTTTCCGTTATTTGACACCGAGTTCGGAAAAGAAAGTTATTTTTCACTTTGAAGTGTTTTGTTTTGGAATTCGGTTTGATTTTTGTTAAAAAGTTTTTTATTTTTCTCTTTTTAGTTTTCGTAGGTACCTCCAATTAATATGAAAATCATTTATAGCCAAAGTACAAGTTATGACAATTCCAATAAGCCCAAACATGACTAGTATACATTGTTTTATTTCGGGTTTCCAGTGGCCATTGTGGTCTTCTTCATCAGTTCCATTTCACCAAATGATACTTTCTGAGTGCAAATGATTGCATTATTGATGAAAATACCAAAATCGCTACATGTATGCCTATAATATTTAAGGAGTTCCCTCGATTTCTCTAGGATTCCATCATCAGATCCTGGTTTCCTTTTCATGATACCACCCTTGGGATATCCCCTTTGCAACAAAAAAAAAATCATCAATATCGGTTCATAAACGACGAAGTTATACACATAAATAAAAAATATATATACGGTCGAATTGAGAAACCTCCTCCTTTTTGGGAAGTCGGTTAAAAAGGTAAAAAAAAGTATAATATAACAAGAATAAATATACAAGAATATAACATGTGGCTCAAATTTTGTTATCAGTGCTGTAACTATTCTTAGCAAAGGACTTTAAGATGATTAAAAACCATTGCAAAAAGTCTAATCAAAAGAAGAAAAAAAAAAGTAGTTTGAGAATAGTTACAGAAACCCACATATACATTATTCATCATTTCAGCCGAAAGACGTCCACTGCTGGACATAGGCCTCTCCCAGGCGTCGCCACATTGACCGATCCCGTGCGTCTCGCATCCAGCGCCTTTCCGCAACCTTAACCAGGTCATCAGTCCACCTAGTGGGAGGCCTTCCAACGTATCGTCTTCCGTTTCGCGGTCGCCATTCCAGAACTTTTTGTCCCCATCGGCCATCCGTTCTGCGAGTAATGTGCCCTGCCCACTGCCACTTAAGTTTGGCAATTCTTCGGGCTATGTCAGTAACTTTGGTTCTCCTGCGGATATCATCATTTCTGACGTGTTCACGCAAGGAAATTCCTAGCATAGCCCTCTCCATTGCCCTTTGGGTGACTTTGAGCTTTCTGATAAGGCCCATTATGAGCGACCACGTCTCGGTCCCATAGGGGGTCACTGGCAACACACACTGGTCATAGACATTTGTCTTGAGACACTGCGGTAAATTGGACGAGAAGATACTACGCAACTTCCCGAACGCCGCCCAGCCGAGTCAGATTCGACGGTTGACCTCTTTCTCGAAATTTGACCTACCCAACTGGATCGTTTGTCGCAGGTAGACAATCGTCCACAACTTTGAGTGTAGAGACTCAGACCTTGATAATAGGAGTGTTACATGGGCATTCACCATCACCTTGTTTGTTTTTTGTCCATGTTCATTTTAAGACCCACTCTTTCGGAAGCTCTACTGAGGTCATCGTGCATTTTACTGAGGCTCCCCATGGTCTCAGCCATGACCACTATGTCATCGGCAAACCGAAGGTGAGTGATGTACTCGCCATAAACGTTGATGCCTAGCCCCCTCCAGTCCAGAACCTTGAAGACATCTTCCAATGAACAGTTTCGGAGAAATGACGTCTCCCTGTCTCACCCCGCGCTGGAGAAGGATTGGTTTCGATGTCTGATCCTGAAGACGGACTGACATGGTGGCGATTTTGTACAAACTCTTCAATACCTCAATGTACCGGTAGTCGATCTGGCACCGTTGGAGGGACTGCAGTACAGCCAAAGTTTCGATCGAATCGAAGGCTTTCTCGTCGTCCACAATCGCTAATCAGAGAGGCAGGTTATACTTTTCGGTCTTCTGTATAACCTGCCGCAGCGTATGTATGTGGTCTACGGTGCTAAAGCCTTTTCGGAATCCGGCTTGTTCGGGGGGCTGGAAGTCGTCAAACCTGCGCGCGAGACGATTCGTGATGACTCTTGAAAAGAACTTCTAGATATGGCTAAGATGTGATATGGGCCTATAGTTCTTCAGCTGGGCATTGTCGCCCTTCTTGAAGAAGAGTACTACCACACCCCCGCACCATGCCTGTGGCGTTTTGCCCTCGAGTATGACGGAATCAAACAGCTTCTGAAGGGCCTTAAGGACCGGTTTCCCACCCGCCTTCAGGAGTTCGGCTGCGATTCCGTCATCACCCGGCGCCTTGTTGAATTTTGAGCTGTTTCAAAGCCATCCTAATCTCTTACAGGCTGACGTCCGTGATATCTTCGGTATAGTGTCGGGTCAATCAAGCTCTTGGGTCGTTTGCTAGACTCGCAACGGGCTTGCTGATTGATGTGTACAACTGCCCATAGAATGTCTCGATCTCCCTCAGAAGCTCCGGTTTGGCGGATACGATCCTGCCATCCTCGGTCTTCAGTTTCGTGAGTTGGCTCTGCCCAATAGATTAAAATCCGTTTGGAGTTTTGGTCAAGTTATTAATTTTTATGACCACGATGAAAATGTAAAATAAATTTGTTTATCATAACAAGCAATGAATGAAAAAATCATAGAACAGGAAAAGCTGTAGCGAGAAGAGAATCCTTTAGCAAAAGCTCTTTCTAAATTGCTAATTCTTTGCTCAGAAGAACTGTGATCATACCAACACAACCAACAACATAACACATCCAAGTACAGAAAGCACTTTCATTGCTTCACGACTCCGTGTTAAAGTTTTGACATGATACGCACGCAAGTTACGAGGGCCCGAGCAAGATTGGTGTTTGATAAAAGAAATTTTGACGACTTATTCCGATGATATCAGGATTTGGTTATGGAAATTTCACAGAATATGGTATTTGAGAAAATAATACACTAAGCACTTTAATTTTATCATCATAAAATCGAGTTAACAGTTTTAATATGTATCACTAATTATAACTTGACAGCTAGCTTAACTTGCTTGGGGAGGCCTATGTCCAGCAGTGGACATCTTTCGGCTGAAATTATAATGATGATGATGATTATAACTTGTGGGATCCAAGGACAAGTTAATAGAATGCATCATTCAAATTACCTCAAAATGTTACTTATTGTGCCACCTAAATTTAACGACACAAGAACTACTGTGGTTGGTTAAGTGAATTTTCAATAGCCAATCACATTCTTGATTTGTGTTTCATTTACGAGGATTCGGTGTCCATAATCCCATATTACCAGCCCAAAAGTAATTTAGCACCAAGTGCAGCAAAAAACCTCACTCACTTTATCTGGTAGATATTGCTGTCATCGATAAGACCGCCATTATATTAGAAATGGTTTTATGCTATTGTACTCATAAAAGAGTGGTTTAACTATTTTGATTTACAATAAAATAAATGCTATCTATCTATCTACAACTCCTTAAAATATCTCATTACTTTATGCACAACATTTTTTTTGCGTACAACAAACCACGCAATATATCTGGCACTTGATAAAATCAGTATTAACCAAAATTGAGTGTGGAAATTTCGATCAAAAATAAAATCGTTCCGCCAAACGACCAATGTTTATTTTGGCACACTCAATTGTTTAATTTTCTGTTTCTTCAACAATTTTAGGTAAAAAAGTTATTCTTTAATTCGCAAGCGACCATGATTGTCCGTAATTACGTCGGTCGCACTGGCCATGCCAGTAAAAAACAAGTCCACAAAATAAATTAGGCAAAAAGATTTTTCTTTTAAATAGAAATTGCTAATTACCGTCCTTTTGAGAGGAAAATATCCTGTCATTCACATTTAGCGGACCTAATAAGTACCTACTTATTTTGGTCATCGATGTTGTAAATAAAGTTTATGACATTTTTTATGAGACTAACACACTATGGGCACATTAATTGGGATTTTTTTTCACCTTTTTGTGGCACTATTGATCGTAGTGAATTTTCCATTTACTGCTAAGTTGAGTTTTTTTTTAGTTTTTATTGCTAAGTCAGGGCTGTCGGTCAGTCGTTTTAACATAAGTATGTTGTCAAAATACTTATTTTGTGGCAGTACTAAATATTTTAAGGATCCACTTAATAAATATGGAATAGGAAATATGCTTTGTTGAGGTCCGGTTCCTAGACATGTACTAAACATTTGATATCAAGGAGACCAATTGTCAAACAACAAAAGCATAAGTTTAGTAGCTAGCAGAAAAGATACTGGGTTTTCACTAGGAAATAAAGTTAAGAATCATGATAAATTTCGGTTTAAGACAGTTTAATCTCTTTTTTACCGTTTTTACAATTAATAATGCAGATAGGTCAAAGCCCACGATTGCTATGATAAATCATAACATCTTTATTTACCTTTTAACCTACAATGTCTTGAACAACGCAACGAAAACAAAATGTAGCAATTTCAAATACCATCTGTAGATAAGATGGTTATTAGGAACAGAAATATGAATAGCCCACTTATATTTCGTTTATGCCACATCTGTCTCTATCATTGAACGTCTTCCCCTTTGAACCTCCTTCATACAAACTAGCTGTCATAAGGCACTTAATCCTTTAACTTTGTCTGAACTCTGAAGTTCTGCGAACCTTTCGATCTTACTTAGATTACTTAGCTTACGGAGTGATGGCTTTAGGTTTCTATTGAATAACTTTTAACTCATTCATTTGCTTTGAAAACCACTCTGACTGGAACAACAAAAGGTATTTTTACAACAAGAATGATGATACCAAATAGATGTAATTAAAAGTGATGGAAAATAGTGTCCGCATGGAGTGTGCAAGAAGCACGTTCTTATCAAATAAATAGTCGAAATAAAGTATTTTGATTTGATTTGATTTGATTTGCATAAACTCCTAAAAAAGTTGCAGGTTTTGTATAAACCAATGAACCAGCATATTGTTATATACTAGAACTGATTATAATCTATACTTAATAATATTTATCCGAATAGGCTCCGAAACTACTGGACCGATTCAAAAATTCCTTTCACCAATAGAAAGCTACATTATTCCTGAGTGACCTACATTATTTTTTTTATCCCGAAAACGGGTCCTGTGGGGTGGTCTACGGGAATGAAGCCGCGGGGAACAGCTAGTAATGCATAAATTCATATTATAATTATTAAAAACTAGCTTTTTCTTGTGATGTTTTCCATAGAAACTTCGTATTTTGTAATAAATAATCGTGGTAGAAAACAACATACAGCGTATGTGCAGTGAAGGTGAATCGGATCAATACTTCCAGAGGCTCCCTTTTAGGAAATTATATACAAACATTAACCTACTGATAATGTTAGTTCAATAAGATAGATATAATTATTAATTTTGTGTGTACCTTTACGTTGGAAAGCCCCAAGTGCCTATACACCTGCACCATAGAAGGTTTAATGAACGCCATTTGTGACACTATAATCGTGAGCACCTACTGGGGCCAAACTGTATAAGGGTTAACCCATGGAAGTGGTAAGTACTGTTGTACTGTAGTATTTACTACTTCTATGGGTTAACTATGGACTCGAAAAGAAGAAGAACCTTAAAATTGCCATAACAAAAGTTTTCTATAACTTTCAAAATCCAATTTCAACCAAAAACGCAACAGAAATGCTAATAAGTTCTTTGTTACCAACAACTAGCTTCGTTACCAACTTGCTTCCAAATAAAAACATTGAGGCTCTCCAACGGTTTCTATTTCAATACAATGTTAGCTTTCGTCGGGACTGTACCGAGCTTCATGTCCGAAGGTTATATCTAGACTAGCAAAAGTTGCTTCGACTTTTTAGCAAGCGTTGCGAGGAAAACTTTGTGTGTTTATTTGGATTGCATCCTGAAACGTATTGCTTTTTTCTTCTTTCTTTATTTCTGTAGGGATTATCACTGTGTCGGTGTCGGATGAGTTCGTGTTTTCAGTCTTATGAATTGTTTTTACTTCGGTGTCTTTAGAACTTGTTAATGTGTTTATCGGCGGTGACTTTGTTTGGTGTTGCGAGTTTATTGTTGCAATTGTTGATAGCACTCGTTCAATAAGAGTAATTCTTACAACGTGACTAGAAAATTATAACAATGTTTACTGCTACGACAAATAATTAAACAAAGGAACAAACGAAGGACAAAAAACTGTTCAAATTCACTTTTCATCCAATAAAGAAACCAGCGCGTACCTCATAGATATTCATAGCTGTTAGACTTTGACGAACAATTTCCAGTTTGGTCGTTGCCGAAAAATTTTCTATCTACCAAAAAATGGAAAATAACAACGTGGCCTTCTCCGGCCATATGTCAACGTGAAAGCGCCGTTTTTCAATAGTATCGCAGCGGAGCCGATCGGTTCATTGACAAGATTAATTTATCGTGTAAAAACTGCCGCACTGAGTGTTGTTTTAAAATGACTAGCTTTTTGTGTAGGAGAAATTTCGGGCTAGTTTTTTTGAGGTTTGCTGTTCGGTTTATCTGCTTGGAAAGGTAGCGTGATTGGATTGGTAGAAGAGGTTTTGCATAAAGTCTGGATTATTTAGTATGTGTTGAAAAATGTGATCTGTGCTGCAATAATTTTGACCCTGAGAAGTCCTTAAAATAGAGAAAGAACAGTTTTGGGCTTTTTATTTCCTGTTCTAAATTAAATCACTGGCATGAAACAGAAAGCCATAATGAGTTCGTCATATTTCTGAAAGCTTTAAATGTTCTTTCATCATACTTGCACGTAAACAGTATCTAAACATACAGGTTTACTTGGCCGTAATGCCCCATAAAAAACCCTTGAGCTTTCTTTTTGTCATGAAACCCAAGGTCGGTAAGTAATATTTTTTTTAATTTATAGCACAGCACACTGGTCATGCAAGTTCAAGCAAGGAGTTAACACGCAATTGAAAAATTGTCTTAAAATGTTATCTAAACAGGACTTTCTTTACAATCTCGCTACATGTTACTTAAATATTCAACGAATGTTCTTAATCATCGATTTTAATAGTTATTTGTATCAAAACATCAGTTTTTTTTTACACTCCGTCTTGGCCTCCCTTAACGTTTCTGAACGAAACATTTGTATAATCTGTGGTGTGGTCTGTCCGTATATATAAGTTCACGTATTTCGTAATAATAGCTGTGCTGACTTGTGTATTAAAGCTATAATTCATAGTTATTACTCGCAAATGTGATGAAAAACATTGTATGTTTCACGGGCGGTACGGGAATTACGAACCTCGACTCAGAAAGCCCTCAGTCTTCGACTTCGGGCTTCTACTAGAGCCTCGATCGTAATTCCTCACTTACCGCCCTTAATACACAACGTACTATTTTTAGCAAGTTACAATACGATGTAAGACAAATTACTTTGCTAACCTTCCATTTTCATTAAAAAATAGGTGCAAAATAATTCCCCAAATTGAATACCTAGAACATCTACGACACATAGAAGATAAATAATCCTATAACGAGCCTCTATTTCATCCTATGATACTTACTTCAAAAAGACGGTGAAACGAGCGAAATCAGAGATGAAAGGAAAAATAGGTTTATTTCACAAAACGGATGGCTTCGTTACTGTGATTTACAATATCTGTTTTGCTTGAAATGTATTCTGCCATAGTTCGTGAGTTATCTGGTATGAAATGTCTTTGACTTTATTAATGTTTGTAAGTTGCTGTTCAAAAAATCAATTATTGTTCGTTAATCTCGCTAAAACTCCGCCAGGCAAGGTTGAATAACCACCATATAAACATCTAAGCAGACTTCATCATCATCATAACAGCCAGAAGATGTCCACTACTAGACAAAGGCCTCCACCAAGTGTCACCACATCGATCGGTCCTGTGCATCTCGCATCCAGCGGATTTCTTTATCAAGGTTGTCAATCTACCAAGAGATCTTCCAAAACTGGGTCTTTCGGTACGCGCTTTTCACTCTAAATCTTTTCGGCACCATCGACTGCCCATTCTGCGAGACTAAAGCCACTTTTGTTAAGCTATTTTTCGGGTAATGTCGTTAACCTTGGTCCTCCAGAGTCCTGGACTTAGATAATAATAATTCAGTCGAAATAAGGATTACGGAGTAGGTATTATCTATCAATATTTTTCCATCGCTACGGCAAAGTATCATAATAAGAACCTTAATCCTTATATTTTGCCAAGGGTGTTTACTTACGGTAATTTTCCACAACAAGATCGTTATTTTGTAGGTAAGGAAATATTCCTCACCTTTCGTTCCCATGACAACATTCAATGAAAGGAGACAACTTTTTCGCGTATTCTTTGTAAATTTTGTGTATCCTTTGGGAACAAAATACATACCTACTTTAGGTCTCATAGGTTGGTAAGTTATCTTGTTTTTTTTCATTTAGTTTATATGTATTTATTTTATTTGAATTAATAAAGAAATGGAATCTATTGAAACCAACACCAATTCCCTATATGTATAAATATATGTATTTATTAAAAAAAGTATTATTCATAATTTCCCTATGCATATTCAAACAAAGAATCACTTTTCGAAGTGATCGTCAATCGAAAAAGCCTACTTGAATGCGAACTCTATTTTGAATCGAATACTTTTTAAATAATAAAAATACAATTTCCGAAGTCGGTGTCTTTTGTACCCATTTTTTTTCAGTTTTTCGACACCGACTTCGGAAAAGAAAGTTATTTTTTGCTTTGTAGTTTTTTGTTCTGGAAGTCGGTTTGATTTTTTGTTAAAAAGTTTTTTATTTTTCTCTTTTTAGTTTTGGTAGGTATCTCCAATTTACATGATAATCATTTATGGCCAAAGTACATCTCAAGACGATTACAATAAGCCCAAGCACGGCTAGGATACATTGTTTTATTTCAGAGTTCCAGTGCCTACCTTCCGGCTTCATCATCAGAACAGTTCAATGGTACCATTTTCATCAGTACCATTCATTTATAAGTATTTGCTTAATCATAGTCGGTTAACTATTCGAGATATTTTATGCCCGTGACATACTTAGCATTAAGGAGTTTCAGTGGCCATCTGTGGTCTTCTTCATCAGTTCCACTTCACCAAATTATACTTTCTGAGTGATTGCATTGTTGGTGAAAATACCAAAATCACTATATAAATGCCTATAATATTTGAGGAGTTCCCTCGATTTCTCTGGGATCCCATCATCAGATCCTGACCTGATGACTATGGGACCAACTACGAAGTATACCCTTCAAAACAAAAGAAGATTTTTTGAAATCGGTCCAGGCGTCTTTGAGTAATCGGGGAAAATACATAAAAAAAAAAAAAAAGATTCCGACGAATTGCGAACCTCCTCCTTTTTTTGAAGTCGGTTAAAAATAGCATCTAACGTTATACTTATAAGGTCGAATTTTGAAAACAAACGGCTAAGATAAACAATCCCGACTGCATGAATTCAAAACTTTTAATTAAATCATTGAGGTAATAATGTACTACGCACTAGAGAAGTCACCACACATCACTGCTGTGTTCAGTTCATGTGGGGTCGGCCGGCCGCACTTCACTCAGTTGCTTGCTTGATGTTGAGCGCCTATGTCATTGTTTGTTTTTAAACGAAAAAACGTTCAAACGCATTAAATATGCTGTCGTGTGTTTTAAGATATTGCACCTATAATTCAACTAATACGGCGAAATGCAAAGGAATAACTTTTCGTCAATGAGTAACTAGAAAATCATTTTTAAATTGAAATATTTGGTGGACGCCATGTTGCCTCATTTCTCATATAGACTAAAAAATAAGATGTGACAAATTGTGTAACAAGTGTAGGTAGAATTAGCTGACTTTGGTTTTTATAGCGGAAAATAACAATCTTAAGTATATTCAGATAGGAACTGACTGTGTTTATTCAAATAAATAGTTTAACAAATTGGTATTTATGACAGGTGGGTAGGTGTCTAGGGTAGGGTAGGGTATGTAGGTATCCAGTTGATGGGAGCGAAGTCACGGGGCACAGCTAGTATCTAAATAATGGGACGACGTAAATTACTCCAAAGTCAGCGTTTAGCTTTGATATTCTTATGCAAAACAAACAGGACGGTTAGTACTGAGACCTTACCGGTACTTGCTTGAACGATGTGCTGTAATGTACTATTCAGCACGAGAAACCATGGACGCGGAGTGACCGTGAGAAAATCTCTAGATTATTTGAACCACATATTGACGTCTGGGAGGAACTTTTATCCGAATGGCAATGTAGGTGGGATAATTCCATCAAAGGCCGACACCTCCACCAATTCTTTTCATCTGTTCACGTGCGACTGGCCAGGACATGGCTGGAGGTGGATCACTGTGTTGCCCAATTTCTCACAGGGCATGGTAACTTTAAAAGTAAATTATTTTCCTTCGAGCTCGTTGCCTCGCCTTTATGTCAGAATTCTACATCTGACTGCGAATATGTACAATCTGCACATCATATCTTATGGGAGTGTATTCTTTGGCAGAATGAAAGCAATACTATGTTGAATAATGTACATGCTGCATCAGTTTACTATACGGATCTTGTGGTAACTAGAACAAATTTCCGTGCGTTCAAGCGTTTTTGCCATACCTATTTATTATTGGAATCAAATATACGAGTAACACCTCACAATGTTAGGACCCATTAATATTAATGCTAATTTTTATCCGTGGTGCTAGGCAACTGGGCTTATCCCAGTTGTAAATGACCCTTTGTGCCTATTGACCTTGTTTGTTCTGTCTCCTACTTGATAAGGAGGGAACTGGAATTTTTTTTCCTCCCCTATTCTTTTCTGATTAATTTCTTTGCGGGATCCAAGACAGTTAAATTCATTCTCCGGGACTTCGTCGAGCTTCATTGCCTCGGTGCTTTTCTGGTGGTCACCACTATTGATTCTGGCTTTCAGGAGTTGCAGTGATTTGGGAATAGTGCTGTGGGAATGTCCCAAAAAAGAAGTACATAAAATATAATATTAAATTAATTATTACTTTACTAAGGGTATTTCAACATTTTTTTTTGTAAAAATGTGTGAATTCTAATGAAGCTTGTTAGGTATAAAGCTATGTAGGTACCGCTTCTGTAGTCAGTCAGCAGTTTAGTCTATATGAGTGACAAGTTGTTGCAGAATGTTGAACGAAACGCGTAAGCGCCATGAAAATCACGGCGCTTCCGTCTTTTTGATCGCGAGAAAACTATACCTTATAAGCGCTCTAGCGCTGCGTGTTGATACTGTTTTGTTAGACGGCGAATTATTGTTTCAGCGCTGCAGCGAAGTTTAGTTTAAACTTTTGTCAAAATGGAGCATGTCCTTTACTTAGGATAGCTTCTCTAGTACATATTATCTCAATGAATTAAATACGTAAGAGCTCTCAATTCGACATTGAAAATAACACCTAAGGACCTCGTTTTAAAGTCTACTTTGCTATGTGAGGGCTTAAAGTCAAAATAAGGCTTGCACGTGCGTCCAGGAGTTCCGTGCTTGACATCAGCCATGCTGGAAGATAAATCATGGACACGAGCCGGAGCCACGTAGACACAAATTGAATTTTTGACCGTCACTACAGTCTGGGTAGGTGCCTACGGAGTAACTATATTAAATAAAGCTGAGTTCAGATTTTTTTGAAGCTGAAGGGATAAGAAAAAAAAATAGGTTGTCACTTATTTTTATCTGACTTACACAGTGCGTGCTACGAAAGATGAGACTTGACACACCACGTGGTTTGAATTGCGCAGTAGACGATTTATAGGTCTCTGTAGCAATATGAGGTCTGAGTGCGGGAAGGGACCGGGCGTCATCGGGGTGGGGAACAGAGCGCGGGAGGCGCGGTCATGTCTCATCTTTCGTGGCACGCACTGTGCGTACGGGTATAATCTGGTATCCAAACTGTATATACGAGTATGATACGTCTTCTAGGTTGTAGAGGTCAGTTAGATACAAGCATTTGCTATCTTACTACTATTGTAAACGTGAAAGTTTGTGAGGATGTATGGATGGATGTTTGTTACTCTTTCACGCAAAAACTACTGCATGGATTTTATGAAACTATTCAGAAACATAACTTATCCATCAGAATGACACATAGGATACTATTGTACACTTATATTTATAAATGTTTTGTTCTGTAATTAATTAAGTGGTGTACAATAATAATAATAATAGGCTACAATTTATAAAGATATTGGGAGAAGTACTAATAACAAGCGGGTGCAGCAGCGGGCAGCAGTGAGTATGTTATAAACCGGTCCTCAGCTGCCCTGAGCTAGACTAAAAGCCGAGGGTTCCGGCGATTGATCCCGCAATTAACTGATCCCGCGGGATGAGTTGCCGGATACATTTATTTTAATATTTTCTTCCGGCGACTCGTCCCACCCATAAACAGTACTGTCAAACGAAAAAAAAATCAAAACTCTTTGATTAACAAATATTATTTTATATATAAATATCATTTACTTATCCTAGACATGAATGTATTGCATTCGCATAGTAACACTTATTCAACCGTGAAGGTAAGTTAGAGAGAGAACTTTAACTCTAGTTCGTTTTGCTGTCGATCTCAAGAAGCATATGCAGCCCTTTTCAATTCAATCATTTATTTCGGACCATGATCCATATTCTTTTTTTGTTTCGTTTTGTTGTAAAATGGGATTTTGCATCGCTTGATGACAGGCTCGACCAATCACTGTCAAACCTTAAGTCGGTCAAGTTTTACTTTGGACAATGTTATATTAGATCTTTAATAGACACAGTGCTGAATTTTTGCTACAAGAAAAGAAATTCTATTGGGGCAAAAAAAGTTACTTTTCACAATGCTGCCGACGTTGAAGTACCAAAAAAGGACCAAAGATTGGTGCTTGCTGACTATAGAGGGAAAAAAGGGCATATTTTTTTTTTAAATATTCTTTCATTTATTCATTTGTTAATACTATTATGCGCTTTTTTTTTCCTCTGTAAGTAACTTTGCCCCAATAGAATCGTTTCTTTTCTTGTAGCAAAAATTCAGCACTGTGTCTACTAAACATCTGATATAGCATTGTCCAAAGTAAAACTTGACCGATTTAAAGTAATAAGCTTCTTGACAGTGATTGGTTGAGCCAGTCATCAAGCGATGCAAAATCCCATTTTACAACAAAAGGGCTGCGGTACTCTCTTTCTTCTCCTAATTTTTTTTGTCCGAAAATCATTATCCATAACACGTTCGCTATAAACTTGAGTAATAACGTTCAAAATCCCGAAATTTTGTTTAACATAATTATCTTTACTTCTAAAAGTACGAGAACTATAATAATTGAATCTCCTAATTTTACATGACCTAAAGTCATATGTTAAGTATTGTGTAAAATAATGTGTATTATTCTGAATGTTCATTTATAATAAAATTTTTAGTCTTAAACATTTGCTAAAAATTAGGTTTTAGTGACAGAAACCATGCTTGCTTGCATGCTGCATGCTGCGTGCTTGCTTGTATTTGCATGAAATTTGAATTTAGGACTTATAACTTTGATTGAAAACGGTTTTATGTCTTTTGTATATTATTGATTGTAATATTCATGACAAACGGATTTAGGACATATTATATTTAGGGATTTAAATTTTTGGCATGTGATATTATGTGATATTAAGTTCGGGTAAGATAACATTCGGTCAAATGATCATTAGGACAAAAAAAAGTTATGGCACTTTAAATTATGGATAAAAAAGTTAGGTGACACAATAGAGAACCAAGGGCTGCATATGCTTCTTGAGATCGACAGCAAAACGGACTAGAGTTAAAGAGAGATAGCATTATATAATGCTAACTCTCTCTAACCAACATGCACGGTTGAATTAAGAGTTACTATGCGAATGTAATACATTCATGTCTAGGATAAGTAAATGATATTTGTTAATCAAACAGTTTTGGAAATTTTTTCGTTTGACTGTACTGTTTATGGGTGGGACGAGTCGCCGGAAGAAAAATATTAAAATAAATGTATCCGGCAACTCATCCCGCGGGATCAGTCGCCGGAACCTTCAAAAGCCAACCCAACGTAAATGGAAAGAAGTTAGGGAAACTAGTTGACATTCTATACCTTCAATTGACGAAAATAAAGTACTAGCATGAATTACACGTTTGGGTTTAAATTATGGATTCTTCCCTTTCGATTAAGTTAACTATTTAAAGTGCATTGATATTTTTTTCTATAATGTACCTCTAACTAAGTAAGCCCGGTTATAAGCCATTGCTAATCTACTGCAATCAATGAGAAGCTGGATTAATATTTCCATTAACTTATGCAAATTAAATTAATCTTCTTGTCAATATTGGGACTACAAGGGGTCAACATAATTTGATCGTATTAGCTAAGGTTTATTACAGAAACTAAATAGTTACCCACGGTACAGAATCTAAATGATTGGGTGAAATACCAATACCTACTAATATTCCTTAAAATTAATATTGACCATCTTAAAAAATAAATAATTAGTTATTTAAAAACTGATGTTCATAATAATAATAATGTCAATGTTTTATTTATTTATTTTATTTTTGTTATTTATACACTCATAAAATATCATGTTGAGAAAAAATGAGGAAAATTGTTTTTTTTTTGAGAAACAAAAAATTACTTAAAATTATTCCATTTATACACGTCGTGAAAAAAAAAACCAAACCTACTGACCACATCAGCTGAGACCGTGGCCAATCGCGAGCTTACCAATAATAAAATAAAAATGACATTACACCATAAAATAAGTATTCAATGGTGGCACTAAGAAGTTAGCAATACAGGAATTTGAATTTGAAGTTTTACCGTGTATTCATACAAGTCGTGAATTCGAACCTAGGCAGGCACTTTACTTTGTTTCAAGTAATTCATTACCATCGTTTTTAACAAAAGGTGGATTAAATTTTGGTGAAATGGGCTTGTTCAAGAACCTAAAAATCGAAGATATGTGACCACAGTCTGCTTTAGGCTCGCGTGGTGAATAACAGCCCACTCCCAGACCTGTATCCCAGCAGTGGGAACTTTATAGACTGATTATGCTTTAAATACGTAGGTTACTTTAAATCCTACCTACTCTATAGTTACCCTATGTGTGTGTTTACCACACACTACTACCTCAAACACGAACTTTCAACGCAAATTCAGCTCCAAATAGATCCCCGTACGATCACCCGACCGATAAAAATGTAGGGTGAAATTAAACAAAAAGTTTTCGTACCGATATCGTACGTCGGAAGTTAAAGTTGGCCGATTGAGCCTATCCATACAAATAGCCCTAGTTAGGCTGTGGCCTTTAGTTACATTTTATTCCTGTATAGTAGGCCTTTGCAAGCCGCGTTAGTTTGTAAAGTCTGGATGGTGCGGATGTAGTTGTATTTGGAGAACCTAAACACGTTTTATACATCGTATAATTTTTCTGCAAGCATTCCTTATTTCTATCATTCTTTTTTTGCCTTTGGTTGGGTGGTTTGGTATGTCTACTATTTCTAACACGCATCACAACGGCAGCTTCAGTCGTACGTGATAGAAGCTTACGCTGTTAGAAATCCGCCAAATTAGTTTTGAAAGCATAATTATTGATTTGTATCAATGACATCAATACATATCTATGTAGAAAACTCGATTTTATTGTCGAAAATATTTCCTAAAGGATAACCAACAGAACCCATTGTCAGCATTTTTGGATTTCTTTCTGTTTATCTGTATAGTTGTGCACGCATCACGGTAAATGTACTTTTATAAAAAAAAAAGTTATCTAGCTTTTTTATTTTTTTTTAAGTGTGCGTATTTGAAGTATTACTTAGTTTTTGTTTCATTGTAATCGGTTTATTCTATCAAAAGTTAGATGAATTTAAAGTGTTCAAGAAGTAAAATATCACAACACACTCAATTCAGATACTCGGACAGTTGAACCCCATATCCGATAAGGTAGGTAAGTAGGGTAGGTAGATAGGTAAATAAGATAGGCAGTTGACGGGAGCAAAGCCGTGAGCACAGGTAGTGTGTAATATATTTATGATATAATTTTTTGCCTATAAATCTTAAAGGTAACATTAACTCAAACAGATTATTTTCTGAGGTATAATTCTGAAATATAGTTTCCACCTCAATGTAACAAAGGCCGTTACTACTTATAATAGTAAGGGAACATAACAAAACACGATATTTTGTACATTCATAACCCCATCACTTGGGATGATAAACGATGGATTCTACTGATCCTTCGTACAAGCAACCGGTATCATTTGTTATAATAAATTGTAACACCGTTCTCGACTGCTGAATCTAATGTATTGTTATTAATGTTATTTTGAGTAACTGTTATGGTCGGATAAGATGGTTACGGACATATTTAGGTTACGGTTTAAATTGTAAGGCGAAATGTTTTGGTAATCATTTTGGATTGTTGAAGTGAAAACTGTAACTTTATAAGCAATCGTGATCAAGCGAATTGTTACAAATTGAGATATGACGTCATTTAAATAATGTTTCACAAGAAGTAATGTTTCAGACAAATCTTCACGACGTAGACGCGGTTAACTATCCTATTGCTGTGGCGTTGAATTAATAGGTAGGCACTTCTTAATAAAATGGGATGGGAAAAGAAATGGGTTGACCCCTGTAACACAGGTTTATCTAGCATGTGGGTCATTGATCATGTACTTGGTACCTCGCCAGTTGTAACATAATAATCGATAAAATTTTATTTTAGTTGCGTATTCTAGATTTGCGAGCATTGAAAGGATTTATGCAATACTTGTACCAGGGGCATATGAACTGTGCAGAGATGAACGTTTACATACTTTTTGCACTTGCTATGTAACTTTCTAAACTATCCTAGTGATGACTCGTTATCCTTGTCAGATATTGTAATTAATATTTATAAACATGGTATAGCTGATGCATAACTTGGAGGATGTCTTCCTGGCCGTATTTCGTTCATGGCGCCCAATTTCAGCTAAGACTAGTGGAGGACGGGAGTTTCAACTCCCTTTAGTGCACAAATGTGTGTGCAAACCAAGGTGAAAAGTAAATGTTTAGACATCTAATACCTAATAGCATAACATTCGTTTTAGCTACCTAAAGGGAAAAACTGAAAACGCACTACTGCTAGTTGGTGTTGCTTGTAATTATTTTCAGCGTTGATCAGGTACATAAACATAATAATATTTTATCTACACTCACAACGTAATGTTCCAAATACTAATTCAAAAAAATATTGTATAAACTGGTACTTTATATTCGTGGATAGGTCAAATTAAAAAAAACCATTACAGAGCAACATTTTCCTTCGATTAATTGATTTTATTTCTGTAAGTTGGTTAAAACAAACACTTTTACATGCCGATCATATTTTTTTAAACTAGATGAGGTTGGCGTTTCCTATCTGACTACTCTGAGAAGAAAGGCCGAAACAAACTCAGAGGTCACAGTCTCTTGTCTTCACAGTCTCTTTCTCAGACAAAATCTTGGTAAGAAAATGTGAAGACCATGTAGACTGATGTCTGAAATGGTCTTTTGAGGAAAGAACCAGCCAGATTGAGTGGACCTGTCCAGTCAGTGCACGCATTTGTCAATAACCGAGCAGCTCAACTCAGAATTTAAGAAGCTCAACGATTCAATTCGACATTCGGGTAGGCCGCATAAACTACTCAAACTGCCAGACTCTCTATATAAGTTAAATAACGAATTTTTCTATCAGCATATCCTGAAAGAAAGAAATATGTGTTTGCCACAGGAAGAAAACAATCTTAGATATGAATTGAATAGGACATTACATAATTTAACATATAGTAGTAATTTATTCCATATAATTGACACTAACAATTATGTTGGTAATCACTTTTATTTGGCAAAAGATAAATTTTTCATGGATAAGTACTTTCTATCAAAGTATTATAAAAGACAGATAGATGTGTCACTATCATATTATTTTTCTATTACAGCCAAGAATTTGGCTAAACAACTTGCTTCTATTGAGCAATGCCAAAAAATGTTATTTAATTCAGCCAATAATTTGGTATCAGAAATTGATATTGATAATAATTTAAATTAGAAATTAGGATAATAGATACAACCTCTTGCAAAAGTGTACAAGATGAAATTTGCAAAGTAAAATCAAATAAAAGTTTAAATTCAGGAAATAGTATTAACCTGGTGTATCAAAATATTCAAGGATTTATGAACAAAGATTTAGAAGTAGAATTATTTATGAATTTTAACAGTATTGATATTCTTTGTATTACAGAACATTGGCTTAAAAGCAACCAGTTATTGTTAAATTTTAATAATCATCAGGTTGGTAGTTCATTCAGCAGAGTTAATGCTATAAATGGTGGCTCATTGATTTAAGTAAGTAACCAGCTTAAATTTAAAGACCGTAAGGATATTGTGAGCCTATCTGTTGAGCGGACAGTTGAAATTGCTTGTATAGAATTGGAGCAGTTTATTCAATTAAGTGTATACAGACCCCCTTCATCATTATATGACTGCTTTGAAAAGGTAATGGATGAAGTGTTACAGAAGATTTGTAACTCGAATAAATCCATTATCAATTGTGGTGATTTTAATGTTAATTTATTAGAAAACTCGGGTTCTTGTAGTAAAATAATAAGTCTGTTTCAGTCCTATAATCTTGTAAACCTACTTTTGGAGCCCACAAGAATAAACCCTACTAGTGCCGCATGCTTAGATAATATTTATACTAATGTTATACACCAGTCCACAACTAAATTATAAATTTACTAGATTCTGATCATTGCGGGCAGAGGATTACTATACCAATCCAAAATAATAAAGTGGTTAAAAAGGATATCACTGTAACCCCAAAACTGCAAGTAGCTTGGCAGCTTTTAAAGTTAAACTCATTAATAAATTACCAATTTTGTCAATTCATGTTGAGAGCAGTGGTGGCCCAGTGGTATCAGCCGCGACTTACAAGTTGTAGGTCGTGGGTTCAAGCCCAGGTAGGCGCTTTACTTTGTGTAAATTATTTCATCACCACCGCTCTCAAAACGGTGAAGGAAAAACGTCGTGAGGAAACCGGCATGTCCCAGAACCAAAAAATCGAAGACATGTGACATTCACCAACCCGCACTGGGCCCGCGTGGTGGATTACGGCGCATTCCCTCTCACTGAGAGGAGGCGTGTTTCCAAGCAGTGGATACATTAATAGGCTGATGATGTGGTATGATGTGATGTGTCAATTCATGCTGATCCTAATCATCTATATGATGTTTTTTTTAGTATATACTGTAAACAATTTTAATTCGACCTTTATTCCCAAGACTATCTCTGTTAATAGTAATGTATTATTCAGTGATTGCTACCATTGGTATTCATAAAAGTAGAACACGGCTTTATGAGCTGTACAGTGAAAGGACTTATGTAAACACTGCTGAATTTAATTTATGTGTTAGAAATTATTCAAAATTATATAAAAAGTTTGTTGTTTGGCCAAGTCGGGTTATTGGAGTTTGAAGATTAAAAATAGTAGTAATGTTATTAAAACGACTTGAAATATTATTAGTAGTGACGCGGGAAGATCTGGTAACCGAAATACTAACTACAGCCTGTCTATTAATGACAACATCATAAAATCAGACTCACAAGTCGCAGTGGCCTTTGAAGATTTATTTTCAGATATTCCCATTTTAACTACTAAATCCTTAAACGCAGCACCTTCTGTTGCTAAGTCTTTGCTAAAAGAAAATGTTAATGTTTGAGATTCAGAATTTCATTTTGAACATATTTCTTGTAGAGACATAATTAAAACCTTTCACACTTTAAATGTTAAAAAGACTGCAGATCTGTGGGGTCATTCTGTAGAAGTTGCCAAGTCTATTATTGACATTGTCGCACCTAGTTTAGCTATTATCTTTAAAAATGTATCGACTGTGTGGAGTTGCCTGACCTAATGAAAAATAGTAAAATTATACCTTTGTTTAAATCAGGTAGTACATCAGACCCTACAAATTATATACCTATTTCAGTACTACCTACGTTTGGTAAAATATTTGAGAAATTAATTTTAGAGCAATTGCAAAGATTTTTGAATAAACATAAATTATTACATAGCAAGCAGTTCGGTTTTACAAGGGGTCGTTGAACTACTGATGCTGGTGTAGAGCTTTTAGGACATATTTATAATGCATGGGGTGATAAGTGCAATGCCTTGGGAACCTTTTGTGATTTGTCCTAAGCATTTGATTGTGTTTTTCATGAAACGCTAATCAGTAAACTCCGTCACTACGGGGTCTGGAACAGTGCACTGGATCTTCTTAATTCATACTGACGTTAATGGAAAAAAATCTCCCGGATCTATAGTAACAATGGGAGTCCCACAGGGCTCGATTCTTAGTCCTTTCTTGTTTCTTATTTATATTAATGACTTGCCTTACCTCATAAAGGATAACCATGATATAGTGTTGTTTGCGGATGATACTTCACTTTTGTTTATACTTAAACGTCAGCAGCTGGTTACTGATGATGTAAATTGCGTGATTTTGAAAGTAGTTCACTGGTTCAATGTTAACAATTTACTTTTTAATGAAAAAAAAACCAAATGCATTAAGTTTACTCCACCTCACGTTAGGCAAGTGAAAACTGATGTGTTGATAAAGGCGAAAAATTGAATCCTGAAAATAGCACAGTATTCTTAGGCTTAACTTTGGATGCTAAGCTTCAGTGGGACCCATATATAGATAAATTGTCAAAAAAGCTAAGCTCCGCGCTGAAAATCAGCGTCAGGTGGTATTGTGTTACCATTTGGCATTAAGCTGAGCTGAGGCCCTTTTGGCATTAATAGTTTTAATTATTTATTTTGTTTAATTTTAAGGTGTTTTTGTTTTTAATGCCAATAAACACATATTTCTTTCTTTCAGGATATGCTGATAGAAAAATTCGTTATTTAACTTATATAGAGAGTCTGGCAGTTTGAGTAGTTTATGCGGCCTACCCGAATGTCGAATTGAATCGTTGAGCTTCTTAAATTCTGAGTTGAGCTGCTCGGTTATTGACAAATGCGTGCACTGACTGGACAGGTCCACTCAATCTGGCTGGTTCTTTCCTCAAAAGACCATTTCAGACATCAGTCTACATGGTCTTCACAGTCTCTTTCTCAGACAAAATCTTGGTAAGAAAATGTGAAGACCATGTAGACTGATGTCTGAAATGGTCTTTTGAGGAAAGAACCAGCCAGATTGAGTGGACCTGTCCAGTCAGTGCACGCATTTGTCAATAACCGAGCAGCTCAACTCAGAATTTAAGAAGCTCAACGATTCAATTCGACATTCGGGTAGGCCGCATAAACTACTCAAACTGCCAGACTCTCTATATAAGTTAAATAACGAATTTTTCTATCAGCATATCCTGAAAGAAAGAAATATGTGTTTATTGGCATTAAAAACAAAAACACCTTAAAATTAAACAAAATAAATAATTAAAACTATTAATGCCAAAAGGGCCTCAGCTCAGCTTAATGCCAAATGGTAACACAATACCACCTGACGCTGATTTTCAGCGCGGAGCTTAGCTTTTTTGACAATTTATCTATATATGGGTCCCACTGAAGCTTAGCATCCAAAGTTAAGCCTAAGAATACTGTGCTATTTTCAGGATTCAATTTTTCGCCTTTATCAACACATCAGTTTTCACTTGCCTAACGTGAGGTGGAGTAAACTTAATGCATTTGGTTTTTTTTTCATTAAAAAGTAAATTGTTAACATTGAACCAGTGAACTACTTTCAAAATCACGCAATTTACATCATCAGTAACCAGCTGCTGACGTTTAAGTATAAACAAAAGTGAAGTATCATCCGCAAACAACACTATATCATGGTTATCCTTTATGAGGTAAGGCAAGTCATTAAAATAAATAAGAAACAAGAAAGGACTAAGAATCGAGCCCTGTGGGACTCCCATTGTTACTATAGATCCGGGAGATTTTTTTCCATTAACGTCAGTATGAATTAAGAAGATCCAGTGCACTGTTCCAGACCCCGTAGTGACGGAGTTTACTGATTAGCGTTTCATGAAAAACACAATCAAATGCTTAGGACAAATCACAAAAGGTTCCCAAGGCATTGCACTTATCACCCCATGCATTATAAATATGTCCTAAAAGCTCTACACCAGCATCAGTAGTTCAACGACCCCTTGTAAAACCGAACTGCTTGCTATGTAATAATTTATGTTTATTCAAAAATCTTTGCAATTGCTCTAAAATTAATTTCTCAAATATTTTACCAAACGTAGGTAGTACTGAAATAGGTATATAATTTGTAGGGTCTGATGTACTACCTGATTTAAACAAAGGTATAATTTTACTATTTTTCATTAGGTCAGGCAACTCCACACAGTCGATACATTTTTAAAGATAATAGCTAAACTAGGTGCGACAATGTCAATAATAGACTTGGCAACTTCTACAGAATGACCCCACAGATCTGCAGTCTTTTTAACATTTAAAGTGTGAAAGGTTTTAATTATGTCTCTACAAGAAATATGTTCAAAATGAAATTCTGAATCTCAAACATTAACATTTTCTTTTAGCAAAGACTTAGCAACAGAAGGTGCTGCGTTTAAGGATTTAGTAGTTAAAATGGGAATATCTGAAAATAAATCTTCAAAGGCCACTGCGACTTGTGAGTCTGATTTTATGATGTTGTCATTAATAGACAGGCTGTAGTTAGTATTTCGGTTACCAGATCTTCCCGCGTCACTACTAATAATATTTCAAGTCGTTTTAATAACATTACTACTATTTTTAATCTTCAAACTCCAATAACCCGACTTGGCCAAACAACAAACTTTTTATATAATTTTGAATAATTTCTAACACATAAATTAAATTCAGCAGTGTTTACATAAGTCCTTTCACTGTACAGCTCATAAAGCCGTGTTCTACTTTTATGAATACCAATGGTAGCAATCACTGAATAATACATTACTATTAACAGAGATAGTCTTGGGAATAAAGGTCGAATTAAAATTGTTTACAGTATATACTAAAAAAAACATCATATAGATGATTAGGATCAGCATGAATTGACACATCACATCATACCACATCATCAGCCTATTAATGTATCCACTGCTTGGAAACACGCCTCCTCTCAGTGAGAGGGAATGCGCCGTAATCCACCACGCGGGCCCAGTGCGGGTTGGTGAATGTCACATGTCTTCGATTTTTTGGTTCTGGGACATGCCGGTTTCCTCACGACGTTTTTCCTTCACCGTTTTGAGAGCGGTGGTGATGAAATAATTTACACAAAGTAAAGCGCCTACCTGGGCTTGAACCCACGACCTACAACTTGTAAGTCGCGGCTGATACCACTGGGCCACCACTGCTCTCAACATGAATTGACAAAATTGGTAATTTATTAATGAGTTTAACTTTAAAAGCTGCCAAGCTACTTGCAGTTTTGGGGTTACAGTGATATCCTTTTTAACCACTTTATTATTTTGGATTGGTATAGTAATCCTCTGCCCGCAATGATCAGAATCTAGTAAATTTATAATTTAGTTGTGGACTGGTGTATAACATTAGTATAAATATTATCTAAGCATGCGGCACTAGAAGGGTTTATTCTTGTGGGCTCCAAAAGTAGGTTTACAAGATTATAGGACTGAAACAGACTTATTATTTTACTACAAGAACCCGAGTTTTCTAATAAATTAACATTAAAATCACCACAATTGATAATGGATTTATTCGAGTTACAAATCTTCTGTAACACTTCATCCATTACCTTTTCAAAGCAGTCATATAATGATGAAGGGGGTCTGTATACACTTAATTGAATAAACTGCTCCAATTCTATACAAGCAATTTCAACTGTCCGCTCAACAGATAGGCTCACAATATCCTTACGGTCTTTAAATTTAAGCTGGTTACTTACTTAAATCAATGAGCCACCATTTATAGCATTAACTCTGCTGAATGAACTACCAACCTGATGATTATTAAAATTTAACAATAACTGGTTGCTTTTAAGCCAATGTTCTGTAATACAAAGAATATCAATACTGTTAAAATTCATAAATAATTCTACTTCTAAATCTTTGTTCATAAATCCTTGAATATTTTGATACACCAGGTTAATACTATTTCCTGAATTTAAACTTTTATTTGATTTTACTTTGCAAATTTCATCTTGTACACTTTTGCAAGAGGTTGTATCTATTATCCTAATTTCTAATTTAAATTATTATCAATATCAATTTCTGATACCAAATTATTGGCTGAATTAAATAACATTTTTTGGCATTGCTCAATAGAAGCAAGTTGTTTAGCCAAATTCTTGGCTGTAATAGAAAAATAATATGATAGTGACACATCTATCTGTCTTTTATAATACTTTGATAGAAAGTACTTATCCATGAAAAATTTATCTTTTGCCAAATAAAAGTGATTACCAACATAATTGTTAGTGTCAATTATATGGAATAAATTACTACTATATGTTAAATTATGTAATGTCCTATTCAATTCATATCTAAGATTGTTTTCTTCCTGTGGCAAACTTTGGCTGTATGGGAATGAATATCACTTTTTTTTTTAATTAATGTCGCCCAAAGATCTAGAATGTTGGAGTAATTCTCCTTTGTTCATATTACCCCTATTACCAATAAATATTAATAATGTAGTATCCTGGTTAAAACTACATTTTATAACTTTTTTATTATATCAAATAAAGAACAACCAGGCATACAGTAGTTAATTATTGAGTGTTCTGGATATTTATTTGTCAACAAGTGGCCTAGATCCTTTCCAATTTCGTTACAAAATAACACTATTTCTCTATTTACACTTTTTACGCAAACAGTTAGTAATTTCTTAGGGCAAACTGGCACTAGTCTGCGGTATGTAGCATCACATATTTTCAATGAAATGGTGGTTGACAATGATCACATTTGTTAGATTGTGAGCTTACCAGCTCATTCATTGCCAATGATATTCCCTCATTTGGTTTTCAGAGGCTGTATATTTGATGGCCATAGAAGTAAGTTTCTCCTGTAGATGGTCAAGTTCATACTTACGGTATGAACTTGACCGTCTTCTGTGTCAGTTTGGTATTTCCTAGTACTTTTTTCTAAGTTCAATGAATACATATCTAATTGTTTAAGTAGATGCAACCTTTCTCTATTAAGTTTTACATTTTTGATGAAAAACCTTTGTTTTTTGATCATTTTCTTAGTTTTAATTATGTATTTGTTAATTTTAATGTATATTTTATTTTTACTAGTAACTACCCTCAATGATTTAATTGATTTTGAATCGTCATGACCTGTTAAATCTATTGTGTAAGAGGGGTTTATTGCAGTAACCATTGATGGCGCAACAGGCACCAATTCATTGAATAGACTTTGAGTCAACGAGGCAGTGATGTTATGATTTGTAGTTTCAAGATGTTCATTCTGACTTTGAGCCTCATGTAGCTGCTGTTGTAGTAAATATTTGTGACTAAGAGCTTGTTCATACTCATTGCTTCACTGGCTGAACCTGTCCACAACAACTTGTAGCCTATCGCGGGCTGCTATGACATCAGTGTTTTAAATATATAACTGAGCCATTTCTGTTTTCAGTTTGCTATTCCTGCCAAGGACACTAAGGAACTCTATTTCGTTTTTATCTTTTTCCCTCATCAGTTGGTCACAGAACTCCTGAGACGCCTTTAATTCGCATAAAGCCTGACTGAGTTTGATCTCTTCTAGGCGAGCCCACGCGCTGCGAGCCATAATCATGATTAAAGAGAAGAAAAGAGTAGTGGATTGAGAACCAGATGATTAGTTGAACAGAAAAATGCAATTTAGATCGTTAAGAAAGAAGTTCTGTCACCAAACGAATTAAGGTTATGTTTACGTTTTATAGGTCATTGGGATCAACTTGTAACCGTAATAAAAGTGATCCAATTAATTGTAGGCAAAATATTAAAAGCAAACAATCCAATATCAAGTAAAATATGAGTACCGCTATACCGAGGCGAAAAAGCAACATTCGCTTGAGCCGGTAACTATCAACGAAACACAATTAGATTTTAACACTTATTTTGCACTTACTGTCTGAATTCAACACAAAACACTTAATTACGCTTTAAAACTAGTTAACAAATTGGAAATAGGCCTTATTATGAAGGAAATCTAATATATAAAATTAAAATTATTAGGACAAATTCAAAACAGCTGTTAGCTGTAGTGTTGCCACAGGAGGAAAACCAATCAATTAAAATAACACAAAAAAACTTTTTAATTTTCATAGCACACTTTTACTTTAAAATTTATTGGCGCTTATAATATGGGCTCATTAACTGAATGTAGAAAAGTAGTGTCATTGTCTATGGATGCGCGCGCTGTGCAGTCATGCGCAGTGAGAATCTAATTTGCCCACCATACCACATATGTTTTCGTTTTCCACTTTTATTATTTTTTATTTCACCTGTATGAGTGAAGATAAAATAGTGTGTTCAACGGCATGTAATTATATATTAAAACACTCGCGTGTTATTATTATCACATTTGGCTTCGCCTCATGTGATAAACCCACGCTCGTTAATAACCCCTATTATGTGACTAATGCATAAACTACTACTATATGATAAATTATTTTATTTCTGTTGGTTTGTACAAATACTTTTACATTTCTCTCAATATACTATTAAAAATCGACATAGCCAGGACTTATATCTGGGAAAGTTCGTTCTAGCAAAAAATTATGTACTCTTCAATTTCACCCGAGCAGAGCTCGGTCACCCAGGTAGTAATATGTAATAATATCACATATTGTGTAAGATATAATCTTGCTTCGACGTAATAAAATATAGAGATTAATAATTTTGTTCGAGAACCCTTCACGTCAAAGATTGGATTCTGTAACTTAATCTAGATAATGTATGACCATAATATCACCAAGAAACCTTAATTATAGGAAACTTGCTAAAGTTGAATGTATTGAATCTTTTCTAAAGTGGATGAAGTTTTTAGGTTGCTCTGACATAATGAAGTCTACGAGATTTTGTAAATTCCATAAAAGGTTCTTTGAATTTGACGTACATTGTTCTTAGTTCTGATTACTTGAAAAAGACATGGGTTCTTCTAAGATTCGAGAGTCACTTTGCTGTACTTAGCAAAAAAAAACTTACTTAATGAATCATCAATCAATACATACATATACTTATAATAAATCTATAGACAAACCGTTTTTTACATCGAAAATATTATAGAATAAAAATTACCAAGTTGTTAAAGGATAACCAGCAGAAGTTAAGTTACGCCAACGCACAAGACGCATTAGTTCAATAGTCATTATTTGCCGCAATTCCAAAAACAAAACTGTTGAAAATATAAACTGTTACTATAAATTTAATTAATTTCAGAGAATCAACACTAGTATGCGAACTTATTTTTTTATTTACTTAGTGTAGTGTTAACAATCCGTGTCTCCGTGATTGCGGATAGGATATTTTTTTTAAATTCATTAATCTTCAATTAATTATTTGAAACAAAATTGTCAATGATTGAAAACGTTGACATAAATTGACGCTAAACGATATCGATTGAATATTAAAAACCAGTGTTTAAAAAGAACTGTTTATTGATTCAACGACCTAGCTCTTTCAAAGTGAAACCCCGTGTTTTTCTGAAAAAGAAAATCTCGCATTACGAAACATAACAAAAAGAACAATTACAGAAGAATTTTCAAATCGCTTTAAAATTTCAATATTTTCACTTGAATACCTTTTAAGACCTCCGAGACCAAAAATTCCAAATTACTTAGCCAAATCGGCGTCTTTTATGAAGTTAATCTAAGTTTGTTACGTTTTGTTAACTTTTATCATCCCCTCCCGAAATTTTAGATATGTCTCATTCTTGCAGAGCAAAAACAGTACTTTTGTCTGTCCAAAGCCAAGTATTTATTTTGTAGATAGTCAATGTTAACTTTTCCTGTAATCTATGGAGAAGATTTAAGTGCCGCGTACACATTAATGGCTTTTCAAATCGCACTTGGTATTCGGGAGATGGAGGCATAAAACGTGTTGCGCCGAACCTACGCCCCATGGAACAAGGAAGCCTTTGACTATTCATAAGTACGCTCTACATGAAAACGTAGTTTCCTGTTTCAAAATATTCGGCAAATTTCCACCATAGCCTCCATTACATACGGGCCCATAAAGGTCTCGAAAATGTGACCACCAAGGTGCTTGTCACTCAAAAATTGTTCCCGAGTGAAGCCAGGCCGGGTCCGTATGAGCAAATATAATCAGAATGACACGGGCCAAGTTAAATGGAAAAGTTTTTGTAGGCCTGCTTTATGCATGCCCTTATTGCCCTTTGGGCTAGCTTGACCTTAATAAGCGCTGCCTTTAGAAGTTGTCCGCTCGTAAAAAAGTTGCGAACGTGAGCGCTGGAAGGTTTAATAGAGGTGAATTTATTTAAAATATCAACACTGGCTGTGGTGGAAGAACTGGATTTTTTCGGTTCTGTTAATGTACTTTTTTAGTTTTCGTAACTTCATTTCCTTTTCATTCCACTGCCTGTTTAATGTTAGGGTTGCGTTCAGGAATTATATTTTTGCATTTTAGGGATAAACAACCTAACTCTGGTAGATATAAATTTTCATCATAGAGAATTCCATTCAATTTATATATCGTATTTGTATTTTTCTTTTAAATAATACCTGCTTATTAATTTTCCTATCAATTTCATAATAACTGTTAAAATAATACTTTTATTTATTGCTTACTTTATCATAAAGTAAAATTTGTAATAAAAATCAAAAACTCACAAAGGAATCAATTAAAAGCAAATGAAGCCGGTATTTATGAGGACTACAAATTAGGTATTCCTAGAAATATGTGCAAAACAGGTAATTACAAACCTGAATTTGATATTCATTTACTTCAATAAATTTCTGTTCATTGGAAAGGATTCCACAATTGATTACTGGGTTCTATTGTTTCGTTCTCAAATAAAATAATAAGTTGCAATATTTTACAGGCAGGTACTCATTATTTCAGCCGAAGGGCGTCCACTGCTGGACACAGGCCTCCCCCAAGTGTTACCTCGATCAGTCCTGTACGTCTCGCATCCAGCGGGTTCCCGCAGACATGATAAGGTCACCGCTCCACAGGGACTAAACTTTTATAATAATTAACAGAAACTTTTACGAAAGATTCAAAGAAAAAGTGTGATCGTACATTCGATAAAACCATGAAGAACAAGAATGATCAAGTTAATTAGTCAGATATTTTTGAGATTTAGAAGATATAAAATATTTATATTTGCAGGAGATGGTTTTTACATCCCATTAAAAACTTTATAAGCTTTTGGCCACGCGTTAAAAGCGGTTTATAATCCTAAGGGATCACCATACCGGGATAAATCTTATGTGTTAATCTAGGTCACAATATATCGTTTTGCAAAATTTCCTCTTAAATCTGTTCAGACGTTTTTGCGTGATAGAAACACAAACTTTCGCATTTAAAATATTATTGGGATCTCTAATTAACTTATCATACTGGACAAATAACTTAGCTTCTTAGCAAAAAACACATAAATACATTACTGTTCTACTTAGTACTTTCACAGTAACATTCTGGAACGATGTTGATGAATGGAACTTATGTGTTAAAGTCTACGATACGAACTAGAGCCTCTTCTTTATTGCCTAAAAAAGTTGTTTCAGAGCTAAAAACATTTATTTTCAGTGTAATAAGTATTGATGGTTGAATTTCCGATGTCTTTTTCGTCGAATTTGGGTCAGTTCAAACATACAAGATAATGAAATAAAACTCATTTTGTAACGCCCTGCTGCGAAGTGGATGAACTGTTCCAAAATAATACTATGAACGATTTTTGTGGTTCTTATTTCGAAATGAAATAATTTCGGTGAACCATTTCGTTGATCACATTCGATTGGATGTTGAATTACAAAAGAACGTACAATGTAACATTGTTACTTTATATACATCCACCAGTGACTAACTCTTCGGGAACAAAACAGTCGTAAAAACTCCATATATATTTATATGACAGTAGAAAAATTACATTAATTTATTATTATAAAGAAATTGTTGCTCATCATATTATACATTCTCAAAAACATTGTCACACCAGATAAATGTAGATCGGAAAATCATCCAAACCAACGAAGACAGAACCAGTATTTTCCTTATCCCAAAATAGAACTAGTTCCACCATCCACGTGCTAGAACATCGTAATTTCGCTCACGTTTCGTTCCAAGACTGACCGAAATGGTTGGGTGACAGTGAAAAATCTTGTAGTCTAACCTTTAGAACATTTAACAAATCATTCACTTACCCATTTCTTTTTCGAGCGAGTAATGGGATCAATCAACGCCTTCACACTGGACGTTATTGGCTTACAAAGTGTAGGGTCACTATTTAGTAGGATATTTTTAGCATTTCTTTAGGTAGTGATGAAAACGCCCACTATGGCTTATGAGGGTAGTTCTAATGAGTATTTTGAAAAGCGTCTATTTTCCTTGGCCTGTACCTGTATTGTTTGTATAATTATATGGTTATGTATGTTTCGTATTAAGCGTAAGTATATATATATTTTTAACTTCTGCGTTGGCTGACTTTGTTCGCTACTGCTGAGCATGAGGTCCTGGGTTCGATGCCGGGGTCGGGCCAAGTGTTGTTTGGTTTCATTTTGGTGAGTAAATGCACTCACCCATTTCTGTTTCGAGTGAATAATGGGATCAATCAACGCCTTCACACTGGACGTTATTGGCTTACAAAGTTTAAGGTCACTATTCAGTAGGATATTTTGGCCATTCTTTGGGTAGTGATGAAAACGCCCACTTTTCTCACCAATCCCAAATCTTCAATCACTAGCTAGATCTTTTGGATGCTTCACATTTGGCGTCAGTAAATTCATTTAAATTTTCTTTTATTTCTTATGACAGCTTGAAGGTATTGCGATACCTAACGCAAACGAAAAATTTTAAAAAGTATCATCGAACTTATTTTTGTTGAAACGATAAATTTGTCGTATCACAAAGTAATTTAGAATTGAACCGTACAAAACAGGGCCGGTACAATCAGCGATGTAACTAAGCTGATTAAACAGAAAGGCTGGCTCTGTCGACCGCATCGCACCAATTTGCGTTTCACCGAAGCTCGGCACAAATGCATCAAATCATCCTTTACGTCAATCGTTTAAAGTCCATTTAGCGCGCAATGGGCGCGAACGAATGACGATTATACAGTTTTATGGATTAAGTGGTGACTAGCTATTGCATAAACTCGTCCCGAATTTTGTTTGCATTTCGCGTAATGGATATCCGGAATTAACTTTGAGTTTGCTAATTTTTTTCCACATTATTTTTATGTGTTAACGCCTGTAGTTACTATTAAATCTAACTTTTTTGATGGCTTGGAGTTTAATTTCGTCGATAGGTGATAGCGGTTAGATATCGCGTACACGAATTTTATAAGAAAATTTAAAGTACAATTCAATTGAATTGAATCCCATTGCGTCCATGTCAATGTACTTGCAATTTGAAGCGCCTTTCAGTGTAATATTATTCGAATCTCGTCGAGCTATCAGGAAGGTAGGTTGCGGTGCCACTTGGTGACAGGCGACATCGCAACTGAGGCGGGCCGCGATGTCTTATGGAGATTCCTAGGTCCCATACGATGTCGCAGCTGAGGGTTGGAGGCTGCGGCGGCAGAGGAGTGCCGTTATTACCGCTCTCCCTACCTTCCGCGGCCCGGACGATTGGGGCGGCGGGGGTGGAGGAATCTCGGTATTGCCTTAGCCGCTCTCCCTATCCCCTGCGGCCGAAAAATGGTAGGTAGCGGGGCCATTGACCTTGACCCGTCACAGGGGGACCAAGGGTGCCATACACGGGGTCATCTGGCGCCCATATGCTGATTTGGTCCCTGGGGTGTTCACGGCGTACGGTGTGTTCTGGTTCGCCGGTGATCGGGGGTACTCCCCCAAGGAGGGTGATGGACAGCCGCGGCGGGTTTGAGGTGAGTGCTAACGCGTGCCCGTGTTCCCGCCATAAGCGGCACAGGAGGACACCGTGGAGATTTAGTGGGTTAGAGTCTCACATAACTGCACTATCTCCCCGTAGTAGTGCAGTATGCATGAGCATTTCTCCATCAAAAACAAAAAAGGTACTTACGTGCTTATTTGATATTAAAATGCGTGCGTGAAAGTGTTTCGTATACAAACATTGCTGTTGATATTTACCTTTCTGCGCTATTTATTAAATATATCAATGTTCAACGCATATAATTTTTAAGCCTGTCTTATCGCAAAGGCAAAGGAATCAAATTGTTCCTGCCAAAAGCCTCTGATTTTTTTTTATTATAATAGGTGTAGAAAAAGAATAGTTGATGTGACCATTAATGTTCCACTTTCAAGTAGATTAGAGACTTTTTCGTCTACGGAAAAAAGCAACCCATCCAATCATTACGCTTCCTTTCGTTCAAAATTTTAGACGCTTGCAAGTCCAGGGTACCCACAATCATAACCTTCAACTAAATTAAAAAGCCTGAGCAATACATAAACGCTGACATTAACATTATAAGCGGGATATTTACCATGTTTAATGTTTACTGTTTTTGTTTGAAATATCGGAAACTCGCTACAAACAGTAAACATGGTAAATATCCCGCTTATAATGTTAATGTCAGTGTTAGTGACCATGACAGTTTAAAAACTTATAATACATAAACGCTTGATTGAATCACTTTATAAGCCATTAATACAGCCACGATGCTACAGAAACTCCTCGTGTGACAAAGAGTACCGTCAAGTAAACAAGTGTACGATCACAATTCACGTCACGACTCGACTGTACTACCGGAAAAACAATTTTGTATACGTCTGTACTGACAGCGAGATAAGTGAGTGACACTTACACCGTTGTGTAACTTTGTGGAGTAATATGTTAGTTTACAGCGAACTTAAGTAGAACAAATTAATCTGAATGTAGCTTGGATACTTTCAATAAATTGGTAGAGATTCTTTTAAAGATATTATTAAGTAAATAATGGATTTTGTCAAAGTCCAGTGGATGCGAGTTTTATTAATTTGCTTTCGAAGGGCGGTTACGCACTACAAGTCCGTGTCCGTGATCCGTGTCCGTGAGTTCTTAGTTTAAATGTTCTGAATTATGACTGTTAAATACAGGTCTTCTGGTCCCAAGCCAGGAGCCAACGCTGGGCCCCATAGCAGCGTTGGGACTCCTGGACCCTGTCTGAACCTGTACACCACGAAACCGCGGTTCGCGGCGGTGGAAAGCTAGGGATTTGCTCCTTATTGGTAGATATCCTGGTACCTATCCCACAGGTGAAAGTGGGACAACCATAAGATGTGTCAATCGGACTTAACTTAGATTCCTGCGGTAGACTCCTGGGGGTCGATCAATATCGTGCCGTGAGGTTAGGGATAGGAGAATATATATATAATAAAGGACAATGATTAGATTGGGACCACCAACGCGTTCTGATCCGGGCTTCAGCTTCCAGGCAGACACAGACGCGTTTCCCACAAAAGCGTTTCGCTGCGCGTGAAAATATACTCTAAACCCACTTTGGGGGCGCCCCACAACACCGATTGCGAACGGCGGGCGCGATTAACAAATACAATGGGTGAAACACAACTCGATTAGATATGTTTCTACAAGACCCGACTTCCGCGTGTTCACGTTACAAACTTTCTCTTTCGACTGTTAAGTGTCAACTGTCAAAATCGTTGACAGCCCACCGACACGGTGTTGCAAGTAAATACCACAATTCGGGACGAAACAATGACAGATTATGATGGATAGAGCTGGGATGAAGTGCGTAAGCTTCCCTACAAGAAGTACTTCGACTACTTCGGAACCGAAATTTCACGGACATGGATCGGATGTAATGCGTAACCGCCCTAACAATGCTAAATTCTATTCTATAATATAAATGCGATAACAACACTTGCTGCGAAGTCCCCTGATTTAAAGGAGCTTCAGCTTGCAGTTCAGCAGCTTCAAATCTGGCTTCTTACAACAAAAAAATACTTATTTTTAGATTCGGTTCTGTTAAACCGTGTGACAATGTCTCAATCAATTGTTACTGAAGGCTCGCCGTGAACACTGCCTGTAAAAAAAATCTTTGTTGTTTATAAATGTTTGATCACTTTACCAAAGTTCTTTATACATTGCCCAATTTTATCGAAACAACCACCTTGAAGTTTGGTGTCAAAAAATGAATGTTACGCTTTGGTTAAATTTGAAGGGAAGGTATAAACCCTAAACATAAACACATTAATATCA
Source organism: Orthosia cruda (assembly GCA_964057195.1). Lineage (NCBI taxonomy): Eukaryota > Metazoa > Arthropoda > Insecta > Lepidoptera > Noctuidae > Orthosia > Orthosia cruda. Next base: position 26,982,294 of record OZ059840.1, on the reverse strand, counting down.
GCCGGAAAACTTTGCAGGTCAACAAAAGAAACAAAAAGAAAACTTTTTTCCTTTAGCAACCTTTTGCCAAAATGATCGATACATCTCATTGAAAATAAAAAAAAACAAAATAAAAAAATAAACAAAGTTTTTGCTCACACATCTCACGTAGACAATACTTTCGGTGAATAACAGCTATGTATCTATCTGAAGTTACAGTATCGAGGTTTGGGGAAATATGGAAGGAATGTTCGACGGTAAAAATATATTGAGAAAACCTTTTTTGGATAGAATTTCTTTATTTTCAGGATTTATAGTTTCCGCGTAAAGATTTAAGAATCTGTTTAAAAAAATCGTGACATGCAAAGACAAAGTCAAAATCATTCATTTCACTAAGCGGCACTTTCGACTGTCAAAATTTTTAAGTTAAAAAAAATAATAAAGTGATTCTACTGTTCTGTTATTAATAATATAATATCAACCAAACGCGATAACATATTTTCTTGTCAAGAAAAAACAATTTAGTTGTACAAAAACATATCTATTAGCATGTTTATATCCCCAAACACCTCTATAATTGAATAGCCAACAGTAACTCAGACAAGTCCCATCGAAAATTCGCAAACTTGGGCGAATCTCGTCAAAACTTCGCGCGAACGAATCAAAGTTCCGCCGATTCGTTTAACTTAAAACCGGTGGGAACCGGTAAAAACCAGATTTGTTTGGCAGATTTCTTTGTTAAACAATATTTTCAAAGACGTAATCAGGTTTGTTATGGGCGAATAAATCCGGCTGGGACGTGAACACAAATTGTTTTTTACAAAAAGCCTGTTCAAAAATTCAGTAGGGAAAACTTTTCGGTGCTAGTCCTTCGTTCTGGTTTTAAATACTTTTGAATATTTTAGAGGTTTTACAGGTAAACTTAAATTTTATATTTGAAACAATAATTTTAAGTCATCTACGGTTTCCGAAATTCTGTCAATGTTCTATCAGAAGATATGTTCACTGTTAATCGTGATTGTTTGAAGAAAATTAACGTAACGCGTTTATAACGGTCAGATAGAAGTTTTATTTTATAGAATAATTATAATAACACAAGTAATTAATACTTTAATGTTATCAAAACTCAAGTTCCCAAGATACAGGTTCTACCTAGTTTGGGGACATGGCAAACTGGATGTGCAAAAATAGTTACAGGTATGATATTTATGATATATTCAAAACAAAAAAGAAAAATAGTGAAGATTTTTTTTTTTATGATTTACTTTGTAACATTGAACAAAATAAACTTATTCTTATTCTAGATCAAGAAAAAAGGAACGACTCTATAAAAATTAAGAATATTACTTTCCTATTCCCAGAAAACTTGTTGTGTGCCTTTAAGTTTGTGATAAATAAATTTATTTACCATCTTTTTCACATTTATTGTATTATACAATCGGCCACGAAACGATTGCTAAACTATATGATAACAGGACACAAATGTTTTATTACGTGGCTGTAAATTTTTAGGATGATCCGAAACATATTTTATTACGAATACGATTTTCTTGCAACATGTAGGCCTTATTCAACCATTCATCTTACGAGTAGGGCCTCGCAAAGACGTACGCTTATAGAATAAGAAAGAATTTACTGTAACTGGGGTTGCCAATTGCCATGCTTCAAAAGGGTATGTTTAAGTTGAACTAGTTGAATGTAGGGGTCTTTAAGTCAAGAGTGAATAGGTTACTTCTAGGCAAGCGTGCTCCACCATCGACCACATCATCGCTTACTATCAGGTGAGATAGTGGTCAAGCGCGAGCCTATATTAGACTAAAAAAAAAAAACTGTAGATATTGTGATTATCAGTAGTTGATTGTTTTTACACAATGACAAAATAGTTTTTCTTTTATTCAAGAAAGTATCATTTTGACATCCAGTTGCTCTAGAAAATTGTCATTAAACCAACGAAAGTGACGCGATTGTGATTCTCAAACGCTATTGAAATGTAATTTGATTAATCCCTTACATTTTGACATTTCGACAATCATCATCGCTGACCAAATGACACTTTGTATAAAGCCTCTGTTTTTAACCGACTTAAAAAAGGAGGAGGTTCTTGTATGTTTGTTACACGATTACTCCGCCAGTTATGACCGGATTCTGATGATTCATTTTTATTTGAAAGCTGGTGCACTTATGTGGACCCATTTAAATTTGGTCAAGATCTGACGAGTAGTTTTTATGTTGTCCTTAATAATGCGTATTTTCATGGTCATTAATATAAGTTACCAAAACTAAACGTTTTAATAACAAAAAAACCGACTGCCAAAACAAAATACTACAAGGCGAAAAATAACTTTAATTTCGGAAGTCAGTGTCAAAACGAAAAAAATAGGTACCAAAGCCATCGAATTCCGATGGCAAATAATTTTTTCACTTTGTTGTGTTTTATTTAGTCGGTTTAATTTTTTTTTTAATGTTTTTCCGCTAATTCTACACCAAAAATGTCAAATGATAAAACCGTCATATTTTTTTTGGATGTCAAACTTTATTTAAATTAGTTACCTACCAAGAATTCAATAATGCTAAAAGTAATAATCAAATAAATAATTAATTTTCGGCTCCCAAAAAAATATATTTTTGCTGCTATCCCGAAAAATGGCAACACTAAACACATTTGTCACGTCTAAGTTATCTTCTGTCTGTCTGTCACGTGGTTGATAGGGTAATGGCAAAACCGACGCGGAATTTTAACTAAAACCTTTGCATTATTATATCTACGTGGAAAAAAGGGTGCTATAAGAATTTCAATTTCCATGAAGACACGTACGTAAGTAAATGTTTAATATAATATAAATAATTATGAATTATTTATTAGCCTTTGTTTCTTTTCATTTTATTTGTGAGAAGATTTATTGTTTTTCTGGTAAGGTGGAAGTTTACTTGTATGTTTTACCTTTTCAGGTGAAAATGTGGGTCATATATTTATGTAGCAAAAGGTTAGCAAGATGTAATTAATTTTTTTTATGTAGTTTTTCACTACGCAAAACTGAAGTCCAATTCTCATATTCAAAAACCGTTTAAATTCAAGATACAATGGCTTCTCAGCGCCTCCGTGGTTTTGCTGTTGGTTTTTGATTGGTTTTATTTCGTGGAGTGTGCGATGGAATTGCATGACTTAATTCCGCTTAGCGCGTTCTATCATTGAACTACAAGGCGTACGGCGATGCGCCGTCGGTACACGGTGGACGGTCGACCCATATGCACATGTACCATATAAACGTTATAGAAATACGTTCATTGTGCGTACAGCTAAGGAGTGAAATGCCCTGCCGGAGTCTGTGTTTCCTAATAGCTACAACCTGCAGGCTTAGCCAAGTTGACAATCTACAATCGAAAACGCTAATAAAAAAATAGTCAAATGTATGGGAATGACCTTATCTGAACGATAAGTCACGTGGTCAGACCAAACGAATAGAAAATTCGTAACCAAGTTTACAACGTAACGGATCGTTCAAAATGTTTAGATTTTTTAGAATGAAATGTAATCGTTTCTACAATGTTGATCGCTACATCCCATAGAAATGGTAGCCAAGTTACAGTTTTGACAAGCGCTAACGAAACGATGTCGAATTTTTTGAACGCTACATTAGCGATCGCCGAGAGCCAAGAGTTAACGCTAAAAAAATAGAAAGAAAAGAAAGAAAGAAGAAAGAAAAAATATTTAATTGCCACAAAACGACATACAAACATTACATTTCAAGAACGAGAATAGTGGTTAACCATAGTGTTAGTAGTTCTTAAATTATGTTAGAAATGTAAAATAAAAGACAAAAAAAATAAATGCGAGTGTAAATAAAAGCAGATGCATGTCGTGATTGTGGCAAGAAGGCTTCCACTCAGCATAATGCTGTGCCGTGGGGGACCCACAACACGGCGCTGTTTTTCAGTGTTCGCCTAGGACGTGACGTACGGATACCAAGGTCTGTAGTGCATGTAAAAATAGGTACAAAAACAAAAAAAAAAATACAGTAAGATATTTAAAATAAACTATAAATATTATTATGTTTTGAAAAAAAGGAATGCAGGTATCAGAAACACCGAAGAGATGCATATACGGCACACGATTGACAAAACAGAAAGTGCGGGTATTACACCCGCAAAAACACGTAAAATCGTTCAGTGTTCTGTCCTGCTCCAACACCCACACTCGCGCAGCGCTCCCACAAAGCCTTACTTTGTGAGCCTACGCGAAGTAGTACGTGCACGCGCTCGTTGGATCATAGACTTATATATAATAAATTGAGACGTTGGATGTCGTCAGGGCGGCGAACGAGCCCCGCGCTGGCATTTGCCGTGGGATTAGCTCGTGTGGTTCGATTCGTGATGTTAGACAACAAAGGAAGAAGAGAAAGTGTTGTGCCTAGTAAAGAACGCCCCCCACATCGCTGCCTCTGAAGTATTGTGATGCCGCTGCGTCTGACCGCTTGGATTCGATGCCAATGGATTATAAACCTTAAGTGAGTAACTTTAAAGCAATTTTTTATTTATATTTATAATATATACATTGTTCAACCTTCTGTTCTTCTAACAGGATTCTTTTTAAATGAAATTTAAAGCTTTGTTTTGTTTTCAGCGATCTTATGGGTGGTGGAATATCGTTCCAGCAGCGAGCGGCGGCATACTTAAAGCATCCTCTAAAGGCTGCGATCCTACGACGAGGCAACGAGAGCGGTTTGGACGAGGGGCGGGCGGAGTAGCTGTAGTGCTCGTGTCTCCAGCTAAGCTTTTTTAACAGGTATTGCGGTTTGTGTGTTTGTATGACGCCGAACATTAAGACTGCTAAATGCAATTTCCGTCGTGCAACCATTTTTAACACGTTATGTTTATTCAAGTAGGGTGTGATATGATGCCTCCGGGGTATACTGAAGCAGTAACGCGCACATGCATTTTGTACCCGCTGTATTAGACGCTCTGTGCGGGAAAGGAGACACGGCCCGTATACAGTGTCACAATAATTCAGTTTGGACAGTACCAGGCTGTCCACCAATCTCTTCCTCATTGCAACACTAAGGAGGTCTTTCACCCGGTACAGAACCTTTAATCTATAAAAACAGTTTTTCACTACACCATTGATATGCGCCTCAAAACGAAGTTCTGGGTCCGTGACTAGACCTAGGTTGCAAGCGATGTCCACCCTTTGGATGTTTTCTCCCATGATTTTAACTTCGGGCTTAGCAGAAAGAATTGACTTTATTTGATTTCTGCTGCCCATGACCATAAACTTAGATTTCTTTGGATTCAGCACAAGTGAGTTGCCCTTAGACCACGACGCGATTCTATCTAGTTCCTCATTCAGGGTACGTACTCCGGCTGTTGTGTTACTAGTTTTGAACGAGACATACAACTGAGTATCATCCGCGTATACATGGTACTTGCAGTTTTTAACACACGCAGTTAGGTCGGCACTATAGAGTATGTAGAGTAAAGGCCCGAGCAGTGATCCCTGGGGAACCCCCCTTGTGATTACTTTCGAGGAAGAAGATACCGTGGAACCGTCTTTCTTGCGCAACTCAACCCGCTGCGACCTACCCGTTAAATAACTTTTAAACCATTCCGTAGTCTGGCTGTCAAAACCGTAATATGTTAATTTGGATAAAAGTAAATGAATATTAATCGAGTCAAAAGCCCGCGAGTAGTCGAGCAGCACCATGATAGAACCCTCACCACGGTCCCGTGCTTCAAGGAGGTTACCCACGACGTCCGCTAAGGCAGTTGCGGTTCCACGTCCCCCTCTGAAACCTGACTGCAGTTCAGGCAGCATATCATGCCTCTCGAGAAAATCGATGACCTGCAGATACACCACTCTCTCCAACACCTTGGACAAACATGGCAAAATACTTATGGGACGAAGGTCTTTGTAACTTTGTGGGTTATTGTTTTTTGGAAGAGGCCGCACAATCGCATTACGCCACAAATCAGGAAATACGTTTGACGTAATTGATTTGTTTACTATATCGGTTATTGTAGTTAAAGATTGTGATAGTGTAAGAGTTAACATATCTTTCGATATACCGTCAATACCCTGTGCATTTGTGGATATAGTTTTTAAGATATTTAGTACTGTTTTTGTGTCTGTTGGCATTAAGGTGAAAATTGCGGCACCGTATTTATTTTTTTGAAAGAAGGTTTGTTGAGAAGAGTTCACTTTAGGGTCGCCCGGGACATCTAGGAACGCTTCATTTATCCCGTCTGGGTCGTCAAATTGTTCAGGGAGCACACCATCGTCCTTACTCAAAGGGAGAACATGTTTTTTTAGATTATACCATAATGATTTAGAGTCGTTAATGTTGTCATTTATATATTTATTAAAAAAGGCTTTTTTTTCATTGAATAAACCAACTACTGCTTGGTGCTTAAGGTCTAAGTAGTAACGTTTGTGCGTTTCCAGCTTTGTTTGATGATATTTAAGGCGAGCATCATTTCTAAGTTTAAACATTAATTTTATAACGTCTGTTATCCAAGGTGTTAGTTGAGTTTTAAATATTCTGGTTTTAACAGGTGCATGGGCGTCAAAAAGGCTATTGATGTGGGAATTAAAGGAATGCACCATGTCATTTACATCCTGTAGTTGGCGGATTGAGTCCCACGGGATCGCCTCCAGGTCTCTCCTGAAATCATCAGCCTTGATGTCCCCAAACGCGCGATACACTATCCGTTTACGTAACGGTTTCTCTTTTTTAAAGACTATTTCGCATGAGACGAACGAGTGATGACCGAGCTCCGTGACGTGGTCCACGGAAGCATTCCTGTGCCGCGCATCCGTGCAGATCAGGTCGATTAATGTGGCACTATCTCCCACAAAGTGCGTAGGCGTCGGTACAATCTGGTCCATGCTACAGTAATCAAGGAATTCTATAAGGTTTTTGGTTCTACCATTATTTGTGTCCAGCATATTAACGTTAAAATCGCCTAACAAAATAACATTATCATACGGAGCCAACGCACACATGCTGTCCGTGAGCGCGTCCAGGAAAATATTGATGTCTAACCAGGGAGGCCGGTACGCTGTTCCTATAAGTAGTTTCTTCCCCTTGGCAGTTATATTCATCCACATCTGTTCCACCTGCGGATGATGCGGATGGGCCCTTATTTGAGTGCTGATTCCAGCTTTAATATAAAACGCGACACCCCCCCCGCGCCCCCCACGTATCGCCGCCGGGCGCGGTCTGTGTCGCAATTGATATCCAGGCACCACTGGAGCCCTGCCCTCTTCCCCCTCCCTCAACCATGTCTCATTAATTGCCATAATATCGACTGAATGGTGATCCATAGCAATAATAAACTCATCATGATTTGTTGATAATGAGCCCGCGTTCAGAAGTCCAAACGTAATATGTTTATTTCGCGGCATTTGAAAAAGAGGAATAGCTATGTACATTCAAATTATACGATGAGTGATACAATACATAGTATAGAAACATCATATATGGGCAGTGACAGTTATAATGGGTAGATACAAAAATAAATAAGAAATAACAATAACAGCGGGTCTGGGTAGATTTAAAAATAAAAAAATAAAGGTAACGGCGGGTAGATATAAAAATCAAAAACTGACAACCGGAGTGGGTAGATATATAAATAAACATAAGACAACAATACATAATAATATGGTGTGATGATACAAAGAAACAACTTACAGTAGGATCATACCGATTTACGTACGTCATAATCACTGAGGCACACTCATTCCCTCCACAGCCAGGACATGCAGTGCCAAACAATGTACATCCCAAAACAGTGAGTAAATGACATGACAGCTTAATCACAACAAAAAAACTAAACACAACAAAGCAACAAAAATAGTCAACAGCATTAGATTTGAGGAAGCTTATCAACGTCCGGTCCAAAGACATCCCGTAAGTCTGTCTCATTACGTATGAGCTTAGCCTTCTCACCGGACCTGCGTCTGGCAAGAATGCGACCATGTTTGGTCCACACAAATTGCCAGCCAAGACTTTGGCCCGCATCCCGAGCGCGCCGAAATAACTGCCGGTTGATTTTGGTTAGGCGTTCATTGAGGTAGAACCTACTTGGCGGACCGGACATCTCCAGATCTGCGGTGGTGGCTCCCCGCCGAACTCTCGCGGCGCGCAAAAGCTCATCACGCAGATCGCGGCGGATGAGTCGCACGACCACGGTGCGGGGGCGCGTCTCCACCGGGCCCGCTGAATTCACAGCGCTCACTTGCCTGCCGCCCATGCGATCCACGCTGACTATGTCCTGATCCTCAATGTTCACGCCTAACTTTGTGGCTATAAGCTTCACTGTGTGCGTGAGGTTTTCCGACTGGACTTCAGGTAAATTTGAAATCTCCACGTCATTGCACAGAAGTTGTTGATCCCGGTTGTTCAACTCTCGCCTAAGTTGAGAAAATTCTTCACCAGTTCCCGATATATTTGTGGCTTTTATTTTCTGCTCAAGCAAGTCCATTCTGCAGTCCATGTCATTCATTCGCTTCTCACACTGCTCAAATGACCCTTTCATATGGTCCCTGTCCGCTTTGAGTTGAGCTACGTCCGTTCGAAGACTCTGAAATTCAGACTGGAATCGCTTCTGCATCACTTGCAACTCCGCCCGCAACTCCTCCTTGAATATAAGCCGCAATTCAGCCCGCAGCTCCTCTTTAAAATTGCGTAAGGTGGTAGTCAAACCGGGCGCAAAATTCTGTGTATCACCGACGCTGGTATCCATGGACTCCTCCGGCGCATATGCCTCCGCTGGCATAGTATCCGCCCTGCCAGGTACCGAAGCACGACAGCTCGGACAAACCCAGGCGGGATTTATAAAACCCGACAGTGGCAAGAAACCGCAAGCCCGATGAAAAAGAGCGTTGCAATTGCTGCACTTAGCGGCCTCTAGTGGCGATATAAACTTTGCGCAACCACCACACTTCGCTGCCGGCATGATATCGCGTGTAAGTATCTGCGCAGTTGTAAGCGATTGATCCTGCTGATTTGGTACCCCGGAGTGTTAATAGATGGCGCTGTGACAAACAACTCGTTTATGGCTCTGCATGGGATATGTAACGGTGTGACAAAACCATGCAGCGTTGCACCGCCAGCAACGCAACACACAGACCGGATTCACCTCTTTAGCCGAGCTTTATTTTTTGTAAATACTACTATAAGTTTATATAATCACTTTTTGCATTTAGTAGGTACCTAGTTTTTTCCACATTAGATATAAGTTTATGTTTTTGCACTTTTCTTTTATTTTTAAGCCACTGCTTCACTTGCACACGAACTGTGATGGATTTTTGAAGTGAAAGCCAGACTTCAAACAATAGATACTTTGGAAAAGAGCACTTTTTTATTCTAAAATATAAGAATCAGAATCAGAATCAGAATGCTTTATTTGTAAACATAGGTCAAATTACAACAGAGTGCGAGATGTTACAGATAGGTAGATCCTCTATGTTTTGCACAGAGGCGTACAAATATATTTTAATACAATCGATTTCAAATTAAATTTTATATAAATGTCAAATAGATTATTGTACATGTCATATTAATGCTATTGTCAAACAAAATTCTAAATCAATCAGGGCGTACAGATATCTTTAATTAACATTGTCGAGTTTAAAATACAATCAATTTCAAATAAAATTATATATAGATGTCAAATAGATTACGTTACATGTCATATTAATGCTATTGTCAAACAAAATTCAAAATCAATCAAAGTGTACAAAAATATTTTAATTAACATTGTCGAGTTTAAGAATACAGTCAATTGCGAATAAAATTATATATAAATGTCAAATATATTACGTTACATGTCATATTAATGCTATTGTCAAACAAAATTCAAAATCGTCAAAATAGGTGAGGTGATGCACAATTGTCTGAAGCAGTAATTATAGAATTGTCGTCCAAATATTCCTGTAGTGAGTAATAACATTTATTTATCAAAATTCTCAATAGTTCTGTTTTGAAATTGTCCCGATTTAACGTTTTTATTCTTTCAGGTAGTTTGTTGAATATTTTTGTGGCCATACAGAAAGTACTTTTATTCATTAGTGCAGTTTTTCCATAAGTCACTTCAAGTTCTGACTTATTTTTATCGCGTAATTTTCTGTAGTTACTTTTAGTAGCAATTTTGTATAATGAAATGTTAGATTTGACAAACATACTTGTTTCGTATATGTAAAGCGATGGCAAGGTAAGAATCTTTAGACGTATAAAGAAAGGTTGACAACTGTCTGTGCTTTTAAGGCCACACATAGCTCTGACACATCTTTTTTGGGCTCTAAATACGAGTTGTCTATCTACTGAATTGCCCCAGTATATTACGCCATATCTAAGTGTTGATGCAACATAGCCGTGATAGGCTGTAAGTACGGATTCTAGGCTCACTATTTTTGATAGCTTATAGAGAGCATAGGCAAATTTATTAAGTTTTTTACATATTTCGTCTGTCTGGGGTCTCCATGTCAAATTGTTGTCTATATTAATACCAAGAAATTTAGTAGCAGTAGTTGATTCTATTTTTGTCCCTAAGTAGCTAATGTCAAGGATTTTATTTGGGATCCTTTGATAAAAATGCATGATTTTAGTCTTTTCCAAGTTAATAATTAGATTATTGTTGTCAAACCATGATATAATTCTATTTAATGTCATATTTATTTCATTTTCATAATTATTGGGATCATCACACTTAATGATTACGGTGCTATCATCGGCAAACAGTACCATGGGGTGGTTTATTTGCCTCGGAAGGTCATTTATGTAGAGCAAAAAAAAGGGGGGTCCTAGCACGCTACCCTGAGGAACGCCGTATTTAATTACCTCACTTTCGGAACGATATTTTTCCTCATAACTGGTAATTGAGGATATTTGTGCGATTTCTACAAATTGCTTTCTGTCCGTTAAGTAAGATCGAATGAGATCAAGTATATTTCCCCTGATACCATATTTTTCAAGTTTATGTATTAGTATAGGATAATCCACATAATCAAAAGCCTTAGTTAGATCCATATAGATAGCGCATACAGGATTTCTCTTATCTACATTTGACAAAATGGGGAGAAGCAGGTCATGTATAGCCATGTTAATTGTCTTCTGTTTACGAAATCCCTTTTGCTCATCCAAACTAATATTATAAATACGAAAGTAACTCTGTCTGTCTGTCTTTCTGTCTGTCTGTCTGTCTGTCTGTCTGTCTGTCTTTGCTTCACGCCTAAACTACTGAACCGATTTGTGTGAAATTTGGTACAGACATAGTTTGGAACTTGAGAATGGACATAGGATAGTTTTTTTTTTTTTTTTTTTCACGATTCCTTGCGAACGAAGTCGCGGGCAAATGCTAGTTTACTAATATGTTTGATTTCTCAAGGTAGTTGTACAAGGACTTATAAATGACTTTCTCAAATATTTTTGAAAAGACAGGTATTAACGCGATAGGCCTATAATTTGACATAATTTGCCTATCGTTTTTTTTGTGCAATGGTACAATTATTGACGTTTTTAATTTCTCAGGGAAGATTCCGCTGGAAATACTCATATTAATTATGTGACTGAGATGTGGAGCTATGTAATGAGACACTTCTTTGATAACTTTAGTGCATACTCCGTCATAACCAACACTATTTGTATTTCGAAGTGAGTTAATATGATTATTTATATCTTGAGGTATGGTCGGCTCCATAAATAAAGAATTTGATGTATTTGAATGTACGTTAATTTCTGGCATAGTTTTGTTTTTTGGTTTGGTAACCTGATTAATATAAAAATTGTTAAAAGCCTGAGCTATATTTAATGGGTTCGTTATTTTCTGTGTCTCTGTTTGAATTTGTGTTATTGGTTCTTTAGGGAAGTAGGTCTTAGAATTATTAATTATGGTCCATGTCGCTTTAGATTTATTTTTGGACGTCTTAATGAAGTAGTTATTTCGTGATGATTGTGTTAACGTAATAACTCTTTTAAACCTTGCAGAATATGTCTTAAAGGTTTTTTATTCTTTGGGGTAGGATTTGTTCTATATTGCCATAGCAAGTGACGTTTCTTTTTACTGCATTTCCTTATACCGTTAGTGATCCATTTTGATTTTTTATTGATTGATTTTGTTACTATTTCGTAGGGAAAGCAAAGATCGTAAAAACATCTGAATAGGTCAAGAAAATAGTCGTAGGCCTCATTCACGTCGTCAGTTGTATAAATGTCTGAAAAAGTGAGACTTTTAATGCAATTTCTAAACTTCACTAAATTATCTTGACAGTAATTCCGCCTCTTTAGTTTCCAACGCTTTAAGACACATGTCTTCTTAACAGGACATTTCAAAAGTTGTGCGGTATGATCTGACAGACCCAATTCTATAATTTCTCCTTTACAACCTTTTACATTATGCGCTATATTGTCCAAGCAGGTCGCACTGCTTAGCCTAGTGGGTTGAGAAAACTGTAATTTTAAATTATAATTTAGCAGTGTATATTCGAAGTCCAAGGTTTGTTTATTTCTTTTCAGTAAGTTGATATTAAAGTCCCCACATAAGACAATCTTTTTGTTATTCAATTTTAAACACAGCAAATGTAAAATATTATTCAAATTTTCGAAAAATTTATCCAAATTATATTGGGGCACCCTATACATACATACAATAATAATGTTGTGTGCTGTCAATTCTATCGCGCAGCATTCAATTACGTTGATTACGGAATATTTCCTTAAGTTTAACACTTTATATTGGTGACCGACTCTGGTCAAAATGCACGCGCCACCTCTTCTATTATCTCTGGAGAAACTTGTTGCTAGACTGTAGTTTGGTATATTTAAAAGACCTTCCTGTTCAGGTGTCATAAAATGTTCTGTTATGCATATAGTATCGATCCGTCTGTTGCTATTTTCTAGTTCTTCCAAATACACAGTAAGCGTATCGCTTTTATTCAGGAGCCCAGCAATATTTTGGTGAAGGATATGTATACTGTTATAAACGAAAAAAGTTGGGCTTTTCTTTGTGCTCGTCACCAATGGGAGTCGTCAAAATTTCGTCATACTCTTGTCTGTTGTTATTAATTGTCTGTCTGCTTGTCTTACAATATAAGTCTAAATCAATCTGAATGTTATTCATAATATTGTCATATATATTCTTGGTTCCGTATCTATTGATTCTACCCGTAGTGTAATAAAACATCTTATGTGTTAGATCACGATTGCTGTCGAAGATGTATGCATACTTATGGTTTTGGTTGTCTAAGTGCAGAAGGTTGTTAAACATCTCAACTTTGAAGTTATATATAAGTGATCCCATCTTATACGTAGGGAGACAAATTACTACGTTGGTGTGTGTAACTTTTCGAAGGAACTCATTTAGTAAGCTTATTAGGTTTATGTAGTTGTTTTCATTTGTAATAATATGATTTTCTCCTATAAAGATTAGACAGTAGTCGTTTAGGGTAAATCCTTTCAATCTTTCTTCGATTCCGCTTAATAATTGTTTTATGGTACTGTTAGGCATTATGTAGTGACAGTAGTCGAAGTGTTCGAAGAAAACTTCTTCTATGGAGGACAAAGATCCCTTGTATTTGTTACTACCTAAGATACATAGTTTATTCTTTTCGTTAGGTTTCGATACCACAGTTTTTTGTATTACAGAATTGGTCGGTGGTACAGTAGCAGGCAACATTATATCTTTGTGTGGCGTCTGATTACGACTTTTAGTAGTCTGAGTTCCCTTATTGTGTTTGTTGGTCGCGCAGTCTGGTAGAATGATTGGAGGTTCACGTCTATTGGTTAGGTCATTTGGTGAATTAACAAGGCGTGATACCTTACTTATGCGTTTTGGTGTTGTGCCCTTTTTTTCAGGCGTTGAGCATATTTTCTTATAGGTGTTAACAGTCGTAATCATATTTTGTAAATCTGTTTTAAGGCGGAGGTTTTCTATGTTCAAATTGTCGATTTCTTGATGAGCGCTTAGCAAATGCTGTTTAAGTGACTCGATTTCATTATTTAACTCACGTACTTCGTCAGTGGTGTCATGGAAGCTATCCGGAACACTCATCATCGTTGCATCCAATATAGTTTTCTCGCTATCAATTGTTGTCATTTTAGATAGGTCGGTTAACGAGCTTGTTCTACTAGGTTTATTCCGGTAAGTTATGTTATTACTGTCGAAATCCATTTTTTTATTCGAAGCTCTCGCAGTGCCCTCTATTGTGTTATTATGAAGTTGGTAAACGTTATGTTATGTAGAAGTATGGAGCTTTAGAAAACACAAAAAGAACCAGTTTTTGCGGGGCTCGAACTCGCGTTCGGTTGACCGGTGTATTGATGCCACGCTTTGCGCCACTGATCCAAGTGTGCTTAATAATCAGCAGTGAAATTGAGCAGTGCAATGAACATATGAAGTATTTGAACGAGCGAAGACGGTTAGGAATGACTCATTCAATTGGAATTTTTTGCAATGTCGAACACTTGAGTCACTTTGTCTTTGTTTTAAAAAGATATGAAATTACACTCTTTTGCACTTTTTTATGTTTTGTTTATTATTGGAGATTGTTTATTAATTAGGTTATAGCACTATTATAACAATGACACCGATATTAATCAAAGTTTAATCCACCTTTTATTTTATTGAAGTCTAACGTATTCGTGTTAGACGTATGTCTTATGTTTAATTTTTCACATGATATTAAAGATCACTGTTTTTTTAAGTCATTGCACTTGATTTCCAGTAATTTTCATTATTGTTAATATGATTTTTCTTTGTTTACCGAAAGTTTGCTTTTTATAATCGATATAAATGTTTATTTATCGAGATAACACTTTCACTTATTGATAGTAACTATTTAAACAAATTTAGAGAAAAAAAGCCAATAAAAAGTCACTTTTACTATTTTTAGTTAATTTAGTCACGGAGCGGATTCGATCGCAAGTCTCGCGCGCAAGCGACCAATCTCTCCTCAAGCAAACAGCTGTCTGTTTGACGTCCGTACGTCAAGTCGTAATAGCGTTTTTATGATACAGCTGTGTTGAGACCGCGAAGTGTTTTGTTTATTTGCCATAGTTTTATCGCCATGGCTAGTAGGTTAAACAATTTCAAAGAAACAAAGGGTCTATTGACTAAGTAAAGGGTCAAACACAATTATTTTGTTTGTATCGTAAGTACCAATATATTAGTTCCTGTCACGTATCACGTCATTGTTTATGTTCCAACTTTCAAGTGCCCGAGTATGAAAGATTTACAAATAACAAAGGAAGATTACGGAATAACTAATAATTTACGTTTCCATGAATTCCAACGAAGCTGCTAACTGTTCTGGGCTTGCTCGAGATCTAGATTCCATAGTTTCGAAGTTATCACTTAATTTAAGGTATCTTTCATTCATACAGGATCATAATATAATAATTATGCCGAATGTTATTATATTCGCTAACGCCGAGGCGTTAACGAATGTAGAAATAGATTCGATACGAAACGAATGTAACTTGGCTAGGCCTGCTGGGGATCTTTAAGTCGAGAATTATTAAGATACTTTTAGGCAAGCGTGCTTCACCTTCAACCACATCATCAGTGGCGTGCCTAGGGTTTCAAAATAAGGCAAGCCCACTAAAATTTAAAAGGATTTCAAAAAAAAAAAAAAAAACACTTTTCGACTGAGTATGTAGGTACCTACGTATGTATCATCGCAATTTTCTCATAAACTACTGGTTAGGTATAATAAATTAAAAGTGAATTCATCCATCTTCTTCTTTCCTCTTCTTTCTTCAATTTCACTCTTGCTTGTCGTGCGGTGAATGAGGTAACCAAAGCACACTGAAGGCATGCTAGTGCTAGATTGAATATAATAAACATATCAGCAATTGCATACCTCCGGTGGCTTTAAAAAAAGCCGTTTGGTTTGCTTCATTGCTTGAGGGAACAAAGTAATGGTAAGTAGTTGCTTGCTTCGTAACAGGACTAACAGGTTACAGACGAAAAAAAAACAAAACCGAAAGTTAAAAAATAGCTAGATAGAATGTAATAAGGAATTTAAATAAATTATTCATATTCTAATTGGAATCGTCTATCTTTCTTAAGAAATGATTTAATTACATCAGAGTAAAATGTTGGTGATCGTTTTAATTCTACCAACAACTGTTTTTCAATAGCTATCATTGATAATTCTGAAAGACGCTCTTGACCTTGTGTATTTCTCAGATAGGTATGGTTACGTTTAAGAGACGAAAAAGCACGTTCCGCGGAAGAACTGGTAGCCGGAATAGTTACAACAAGATACGCTAACTTTAACAGCTCGGGAAAGGCATCTTCGAGGTTATTCTCATGAATGAAATCAATTAATTCGAAAACATTACGATCTTTCAGATCAGGACTAGAATACAAGCAAATCAATTGGCTTTTTAATGTTTGTTTGTCGAAATAGTTTGCATAAATGTCAAATAATGAATCTAATTCCTCTGTAGGAAAATGTTAAAGAAATTAACTGTTTTTTCTGAGCAAAGTTTAAAGATTTTCCCTTATCTTCGCCAATCAAAACTTGAACGCATTTTAAATCCTCACAAGGTACAATTACCTCCATTGTTGTAGGTAAGTCACCAAAACAATTGTATCACTGAGAAAATCTAAGAAAACACATAAAACTCTAAAACTTTTCCCACTCAAGCAAATAAAAGCAAAAAACTGAAGCACAGACTACTAAGACAGTGTTACCAACCATAAACAAAAATATTCCCCAATTTTTTTCCGAATTTCCCTAAAAATCCCTAAATAGAATTTTATATGTGTTATACCTACATACTTATTTAGTACCTAAATTATTTCGTAGGTAAATATAACGTTACATATTAAGTTGATAAAAAAAAATGAAAAATACAACTATGCAAACTTGTTAATTATTTCTAGAACCACATCATCATCCTGTTGCTCCTTTTCATTTGACGTCTCATTTTTGAAGTCATACATATGTACGATGAAGTTCTTGATCGTGTCCACAGTATGATTAAGTTTTACTCACGATCCATAATCCCGATTTATAAGGAAAATCGTACCATCATGATACTATGTACCTTTTTAGGGGATATGAATTACATATCGTGCGTTCCTTCCTACGCACAAAACAGAAAACACACGCTTTGTTTTCGATTTGGTAAGTTTTGTTCGAAATCCCTAAAAAAATCCCCAAAATATTCCAGTCCCCAAAAATTTCCCTTTTAACACTTCTAGTCCCTAAATTTAGGGACAAAATCCCTAAGTTGGTAACCGTGTACTAAGAGATATGAACTGAAGTGAGTTGCACTCGGGTCGTTGCAGTGTTGTCATTTGGGAAAAAAAAGTCGCCAGTTATATGAAAAATCTAGCTAGATGTCGCAAATTTTTTATTTTTAAGATATTGCTTGAATATTTATATTCGTTATTTTCAAAAGTCGCTAGTTTTTATTG
Organism: Orthosia cruda; assembly: GCA_964057195.1. NCBI lineage: Eukaryota > Metazoa > Arthropoda > Insecta > Lepidoptera > Noctuidae > Orthosia > Orthosia cruda. The sequence goes on along the minus strand of OZ059840.1, from coordinate 26,964,894 downwards.
TTGCTAAATCTTAAAAAAAGTCACCAAACTCGTTAAAAATCTCCAAGATCTCACAACGTCGCTAAAACGGCAACACTGCAGAGTTGGCAAGGTGACAAGGTCACGCATACGCGTACAACTTCACATGCAAGCCCTGCTTAAATCTTCAAACTGATCGTCTACAAAGACGCACAAGTTTCTAACTCATTATACGGCACATCGCTATAAGTGCGAAAGAGACAGATGTAGTATTTGAAAGCCCGGTAAAAGCCGGTGCGTGTAAGCGAGATAGCTATATGTAGATGCTACAACTGCAAATGCGAAACTCTGCGCGCGACCAATCGCTATGCGAAGTAGTGTGGCATAGGTAGATACTTTGTGTTATTTTGATAAAATTAAGCGCGCGAACTTTTTAATAGTTCAGGTTTGATATTGATTCTCTATCGAGCATTTTAGTAAGGCAAGCCGGGCTTTTGGGCTTATATGAAGCTACCGCCACTGCACATCATCTCTTATTATCCGGTGAGATAGAGGTTTACCGCGAGCCTTTTTTTATTGATATTAATAAAAAAACAACGCCTAAAACTGACCACAAAACCACTGCAATTAAAAAAGTATTTTTATTTCACTCATTATTTTGTCAACTGCCAAGTCGCTCCGTAAAGCGAGATTGGTTTAATAATAAAACATTATGATATAAGTGCGGTAAGTTGAAAATTACATCCGAGGCGATCTTGCTAGTCCAAGCCGTAGGCGAGGGCTACAAGAAAGCAGACGCTGTAATTATCAAAGCGCACGTATATCATATAACGTTCTATAACATATATAGCAAATATAAGAAATAAATAAAACTCGGTCTTTCTTAAACGAATAAATCTTAATCACTTGTTAAAGCACTTAGAAAATTTTGAACAATTTGTAAAATTGATTTAACCAATTGTTCAATCGTTGCCAGTTGGCATTTTTAATGTTGTCAAGTTATTATAATTAGTTACAATTTCACCAGTCTCTCTCTCAATCTCTTGAGTGAAAGTAGGAGAAACGAGACCACAGTGTTCTGAGGTCGGTGGTGACGACGGAGGTGACTGCGGCGGCGGCGACGATGGTGGAATGTACGCGTGTGTGTTCGTAGATAGTCGAGACTTGGCTCCAAATTTATATTCCATGTAATGCGGGAGCTAATTTCTTCTTTATTTCTCATCGAGTCATCCATGTAGCCCTCGGCTACACTGTTCGACCGCCACCCTCCGTGGCGTTTTAGTGTCAATAAGTTCGCACCTGGAGGACCTTCTGAAACTGTGCCCTGTGTATTCATGTGGATCATCCAAATTTAAGAAAGTGGCAATATTTTTCAACATTGCTCCAAATTTATTTATGCCAATGCATGCTGCTAGTGCATTTTTCATTTTGGTAATTTTGAAAAAATCTGTTAGACATCGCTTTTGTTGAACGCAGCGCTTCGTATTACTTCATTATGTCTTGAAAAGGCCCCTGTATTGTGAAAGATCTTGGAATTTTATTTAATGTTTTTTTGACCTGGACAAGAAGATTGTGAAATTGTGTGCGATTCCCAGTGAGCCCGGGCTGAGCAATCCAAAAACGGCTGTGCCAGCTACCGCTGCTGCTGTGAAGACCGCAAGTTTGAAGCGTACTGGAGCCGTTAAGAAGTGATGTTTTGTGTAGTGTTAGTGTCTGATGCAATGTCCGGGTAATGTTGTCTTCTTGTATTTCACCTTCACTTGTTTTTTTTTTGGTTACACTTTGGTCTGTTTTGACCCATTATTATTGTTTCTAAATTTTTAGCTCAGTAATTATCACACAATCATAAATAATAACATTTTTATCTATGTCAACAAACAAGAACGGGTGAAGTGAAGTAGACAAGTGATAAGTTGTCAGTGTCACTGTCAGTCAACCTTCATTCTTGTGCGTTCCGTTTCAGGTAACGATGCACTGGTACACTGTTGCCTGAAGCGGAGCAGCGGGTTGGGAGAAACTTTTTTTAAATGTTTTATATTTAAGTTCCTTTTGTTGGGATTTCTCGTTTCTTGTTTTTTTTTTCTTAAATTTATTAATTTTGTTTTTTGTAACCCGGACTTCTAGTATTTTAGTATTGTATTTTTATTTGTAACGTAATAGCGCAACCGCCAGGTGGATCTGATATTTGGTGTTAATTGTTATAAGATAGGTTTTTATATATATATATATATTTATTTATAATATAAATATTTATTTATTTTATTTGGTAAATATTTATGAATTTCGATCTGAGCAGTGATAGTAATAGTTTTTTCTCTTTAACAAGTAACGATGACAGTTTTGTGTCAATTCCTTCTCTTGCAGACAGTCTTAAGGCGCAGTTTTCTGATGATCCTAGGCTTTTTAACGTTATTCATATCAATGCCCAAAGTATTCCGGCCCATTTCCACGATATGCTGGCAAGTTTTGACTGTAAAAACATTCACGCTATTCTTGTATCCGAGTCTTGGCTTAAACCTTGTCTCCCTTCAACCAGCTACTCTCTTCCTGGCTTCGTGTTGATTAGAAACAACAGGACGGTTGGTGGTGGCGGTGGTGTTGCCATATGTCTCCGAGCGCACATTCCTTTTTCTGTAGTCTATGTATCAGCGCAGCCACCGCCATCAAATGCTGGTGAACACCTGTTTCTTGAAGTCGAACTTCATCACTCGAAACTACTTCTTGGCGTTTATTACTGTCCCTTCTTACGTATCAATTTCTTTTCATCTTTTGAAAAGCTCTTAGAAATTCTAATACCTTCTTACAGTCATAGCATAATCATGAGTGATTTTAACATCTGTCTCCTGAAAAAAGATCATCGCTCTTCTTCTCTGAATAATATTTCAGCTTCTAGTAATCTTTTCATTATGCCACTAGTGCTACTCACCATTTTCCAAACTGCACCCCTTCGCTTCTTGACTTGATTTTTGTGTCCTCTCCTGATCGCGTCGCTAAGCATGGCCAATGCTCAGCCGACGCCTTTTCGTATCATGACCTGATTTTTCTTTCTTATAAAATTCGTCCACCTAAGGCTAAAGCCAAAATTCTCATGCAATGCAATTTTGGTTGCTGACAGTCTTTGCGAGGATGCCAGCAATATTGATTGGGCTCCTCTGTATGCCTCTACGTCAGTCGATGAACAGGTGAAAATCTTTACTGCTAAACTTGTCGATCTTTATGATGTTCACGCACCTGTACGAGCAGTTAAAGTTAAACATTTGCCGGCGGCAGTGTGGCTGACAGATGAGATCAAAAAGTTAATGAAAAAAAAGGTTGCGGCAAAGTCCAAATTTAAGCGGCGGCCTACTCATGCGAATAGGGACAAATATGCCTCAATCCGCAAACTCTGCAATAAGGTGTGTAGGAATGCTAATCGCCAACACATTCATAACTCTGTCCAAAACGGAGACACATCCAAAGTTTGGAATTTTCTAAGATCACTGGGGTTCGGTAAAACCCGGCAAGAGTCAATCCCTAAAGATTTAGATATAGATGCATTGAATAATCATTTTACAGCTTCGTCCAATTTCGATCGGACAATAAAATTAAGTACATTGAATTATCTTTCATCTGTTACGACTCCCAGTTATTCTCCATTTGTTTTCAGTCAATTCTCAGCATGTGATGTTAGGAAGAGCATACTATCGATTACTTCCAATGCAGTATGATGTGACTGTATCAGTCGCAAAATGTTACTCCCGGTGCTGGACGTAATCCGTCCTGTCATTTGCCACATCCTTAACTTTTCTGCGTCTAGCGTTGTCTTCCCAAGCTCATGGAAAGATGCGCAAATTATTCCTTTATCCAAAAAGACCAATCCTACATCCTTTTCTGAATACCGTCCAATATCCGTCTTACTACCTAGAACGATTATTCATAATCAAATTAGCACTTTCCTATCCAAAAATAATCTCCTCAACCCCTTCCAGTCCGGCTTCCGTTCTGGTCACAGCACCTCCACTGCTCTACTTAATATCACGGAAGATATCAGATCAGCCATGGGAAGTAGTAATCTGACGGTATTAGCATTGCTAGATTTCAGTAATGCTTTTAATGCCGTTGATTTCGATGTTCTGCTTGGCATTCTACGCTCTCTTAATGTATCTCCATCGGTGGTTGACTGGTTACGAAGTAACCTGTTCGGCCGCCGGCAACGTATATGCATCGGAGAAAACTTATCTTCCTGGTGTAATACTTCTGCCGGGGTACCACAGGGTGGCGTTTTATCCCCTTTACTTTTTGCAGTTTTTATAAACGCAATCTCCAATGAACTCATTTCATCCTACCATCTTTATGTTGACGATCTACAAATTTATTCGCGAGCTCCTCTCGGAAATCTGTCTGAGGCTGTCGTTGCCATCAATCTGGACCTGGCTCGCATTTGCGATTGGAGCAAGCGGTACATGCTTATGGTCAACCCTATCAAGACGCAGGTTATAGTAGTGGGCAGTTCAAGAATGGTTTCAAGGATCGACTGGACGTCTCTTCCCCAAGTTCTTTTTGACAATTCAGTTATTCCCTTAAGTGAAAAAGTTAAGAACTTGGGAATATTCGTCGACAAGAACTTATCTTGGACTGCCCAATTGCAGGAAGTAAGCCGCAAGTTATTTGCATCTGCTGCAACTTTGAGGAGACTGCGGCATTTCCTTCCGAGTGCCACCAAGATTGCGCTTGCACAATCACTTCTTCTTCCCATCCTTGATTATGCTGATGCCAGCTATCTTGACCTTACTCAAAAACAACTCGATAAACTTGAGCGGCTTCAAAATGTTTGCATAAGGTTCATATTCGGTTTGCGCAAATATGACCATGTTTCCGATTCCGTTGAATTCCGTTTGAAGCTCAAGTGGTTGCCAATTCGCCTTCGCCAGAATGCTCATATTCTTTCTCTTCTGTATAATGTGCTCTTTGTGTGGGAATCGCAGATAAACTGAAAACGATCCTTGAGGTAAAAAGGAGTGGAAGGAGTTCCTTTTTACCTCAAGGATCGTTTTCAGTTTATCTGCGATTCCCACACAAAATCACTTAGGCCTTCGGATAACTTGCTACTTAAAATGCCAATGATAAATCTTTTACCGTCCAAGCTGCTCGTCTGTGGAATGCATTGCCCGACCCAATAAAACGCGCCCAGTCGTTGCCTGTATTTAAAAGATTCGTAAAAGAACATTACCTTTCACTGTGATTGTCGCTAGTAAACATTTACTTTCATTACCTATACATATTGGAGTATGTATGTATGTATGTATTTATGTATCTATTATATAACATATGTATGTATTTGTGTATCTATGATGATCTGATTGTAAATTTAAAGTAAATATTCATACGTAATGTTATGTGTTACACCAATGTCAACCCCATTTCATGTCCAGGCTATCACTGTCCATTCCAGGTTGCCTGGAAGAGATCGCGGTATGCGATAAGGCCGCCCTTTGCTTGTATTTTAGTTTTAAGTTTCCTTTTCTTTGACTTAATTTGGTATACATACAATAAAGCATATATAAATAAATAAATATAAATAAGAAGATTGTGAAATTGTTTGCCAATTCTTGACGTCTACAGGCAATTTATGCCAAATATTAATACAACCTAGAAAGAGATACCGTTCGTTTTAGATGGAGCGTCTTGATAAACCGTGTGTTTTACATTACAATAACGCACAAGTACGTAATAAAATACATTAAGATATTGACATTGGACCAATGTAACCAAAATGAACCAACGTATGGTGCCGCAAGTAAAGAATTTCACCATCCCATGTCTTCCTGTGGGTGTCGTAAGAGGCGACTAAGGGACAAACCAGAGAATGGGCAGCAGCGTTCTTTGTGCTTCTATAACAACCATACTGCGATCGCCAACCCACCTGCAAAGCGTGGCGATTATGGCAAAACCCCCCAATGAATAGCACAAATAAAAAATGGCCCCTAGTACCCGGCAGCTTGCCTACCCTCAACGACGGTAGCGGTCGAGGCTACTGCATGGCAAGGGGTGCTAAGAATCTCCGGACGAGATCCGGCTACCCCAACAATCACCGACGACTGGACCTGGCAACGTACAACACGCGCACACTTCAGACCGACGAGAAGGTCACCGAACTCGAAGAGGAATTGAGCAGGTTGCGATGGAGTATTATAGGGTTATCTGAAGTCCGACGAGAGGGGGAGGTAATCCTCAAATCCGGTAACCTGCTTTATTTCCGAGAGGGTGACCGAGAGTCCCAGCCCAGGGTGGTGTCGGGTATATCATCCACAAGTCCCTTGTGAACAACATGGTGAAGATCGTGAGTGTGCCGACCAGGGTTGGGTACCTCATACTCAGAATATCCTCAAGATATTCGCTGAAGGTCATACAAGTCTACGCCCCAACCTCGGCACACGCCGACGATGAGGTAGAGACCATGTATGAGGATATTTCCAGAGCCATGCATGGTTTCAAAACTCACTTCACCGTTGTCATGGGGGACTTCAACGCGAAACTAGGCATACGAGATGAGGATTAGCTGCAAGTGGGGCAATTACTGGCCAGTTTTATGGAGAAGGAGGGCCTCTATATGATGAACTCCTTCTTCAAAAAGCATGAACACAGGAAGTGGACCTGGCAGAGCCCCGATGGTGCAACAAAAAATGAGATCGACTTCATTATGTCAACCAAGAAGCAAATGTTCAATGATGTTTCTGTGATCAATTCGGTAAAAACCGGGAGCAATCACAGTAATATTAAGCTAGAAAGGTATCGACTGATGATATCCACGCTCCGTCCAGCATAGATCCAGGTCCGAAACCCCGAGAGCTTTTAGCTCGAACTCCAGAATCGTTTCGAGTGCCTAGGGAGCTCCGTGGACGAATACAGCGACGGGTTCGTGGAAGCTGTCCATACGGTCGGGTCTAAGTTTTTCGTCGTACAGATAGAAACAAAAAGCTCTCTGATCCTACCCTCAAGCTTATGAAGGAGAGGCGTGAGATGATCCTGCAATCTTCAGATGAGGCGTGCAAATACCGGCAGCTCAAGAGACAGATCTCTAAATCCTTGAATAGAGACGTCCGCCGCGTTAATACCGAGCGTTTTAAAGACACGATCGAGCGAAATAAAGGATCCAAGGTTTTTTCAAGAGATCTGGCTATTGGCCAGAGCCAACTTACGAAACTGAAGACCGACGATGGCAGGATCCTATCCGCCAAACCGGATCTTCTGAGGGAGATTAAGACATTCTATGGGCAGTTGTACACATCAATCAGCAAGCCCGTTGCAAGTCTAGCAAACGTCCCAAGAGCTAGATTGACCCGACGCTATACCAAAGATATCCCGGACGTCAGCCTGTACTAAATTAGGATGGCTCTGAAACAGCTCAAAAGCAACAAGGCGATGACGGAATCACGGTCGAACTCCTGAAGGCGGGTGAAAAACCGGTCCTTAAGGCCCTTCAGAAGCTGTTTGATTCCGTCATACTCGAGGCCAAAACGCCAAAAGCATGGTGCAGGAGTGTGGTGGTACTCTCCTTCAAGAAGGGCGACAACACCCGGTTGAAGAACTATAGGCCCATCTCACTTCTTAGCCATGTCTACAAGTTGTTTTCAAGAGTCATCACGAATCGTCTCGTGCGCAAGCCAGATTCTGAAAAGGCTTTATCACCGTAGACCACATACATACGCTGCGGCAGGTTATACAGAAGACCTAAGAGTATAACCTGCCGCTCTGTTTAGCGTTTGTGGACTACGAGAAAGCCTTCGATTCGATCGAGACTTGGGTTGTACTGCAGTCTCTCCAATGGTGCCAGATCGACTACCGGTACATTGAGGTGTTGAAGTGTTTGTACAAAAACGTCAACATGTCAGTCCGTCTTCAGGATCAGACCTCGAAATCAATTCTTCTCCGGCGCGGCGTGAGACAGGAAGACGTCATTTCTCAGAAACTGTTCAATGCTGCACTGGAGGATGTCTTCAAGGTTCTGGACTGGAGGGGACTTGGCATCAACGTTAATGGCGAGTACATCACTCACCTTTGGTTTGCCGACGACATAGTGGTCATAGCTGAGACCATGGAATGCCTCAGTAAAATGCTCTTTGACCTCAGTAGAGCTTCCGAAAGAGTGGGTCTTAAAATGAACATGGACAAAACCAAGGTCATGGGGAATGCTCATGTTACACCCAATCCTATCAAGGTCAACCGTCGAATCCGACTCGGCTGGGCGGCATTCGGGAATTTGCGTGGTATCTTCTCATCTTATTTACCGCAGTGTCTCAAGACAAAAGTCCACCAATGTGTGTTGCCAGTGATCACCTATGGGACCGAGACGTGGTCGCTCACAATGGGCCTTATCAGAAAGCTCAAAGTCACCCAAAGGGCAATGGAGAGGGCTTTGCTAGGAATTTCCATGCGTGATCACGTCAGAAATGATGATATCCGCAGGAGAACCAAAGTTACCGACATAGCCCGAAGAATTGCCAAACTTAAGTGGCAGTGGGCAGGGCACATTGCTCGCAGAACGGATGGCCGATGGGGCCGAAAAGTTCTGGAATGGCGACCGTGAACTGGAAGACGATACGTTGGAAGGCCTCCCAGTAGGTGGACTGATGACCTGGTTAAGGTTGCGGGCAGGCGCTGGATGCGAGACGCATGGGATCGTTCAATGTGGTGACGCCTGGGGGAGGCCTATGTCCAGCAGTGGACGTCTTTCAGCTGAAATGATGATGATGATGATGATTGAAATTGGTGAAATAAGAGACCCTTTACGAGCAAATGTGTTATAAATAATATAAAAAACTTTTTTGCAAAAAAATACTACCGACTTCCAAATACAAAACTACAAAGTGAAAAATAACTTTACTTTTTGAAGTCGGTGTCATTCGTAAGTACCAATTTTTTGCGTTATGGACACCGACTTCAAAAAGTAAAGTTATTTTTCACTTTGTAGTTTTGTATTTGGAAGTCGGTAGTATTTTTTTGCATAAAAGTTTTTTTATTTTTCACTTTTTAGTTGTACCTTCCTAATAGGCAAGTTAGTAAGGTAACGCCAAAATAGATTTCATGAAACTTAACCGGTGAAATGATAAATCTGCGTACCCCTTAAGAGCGTACTGGCGTGATGTTATGTTATGTTATGAAATGGTATAAACAATAAACAGACATCCAATTGCAGCAATCCCGAGAGATTTGCCGTTATTTATTGAAGAATTCTGTTGTATATCTCCAAAGTTCTTCATCAGATCTCCACCAAAAAAAATGGGACCAATTTCGGAACATACGTTTTCAAAGCATTTTTGTTTTCTCGCATGGCAGATCAATTTCCTAGGAACAGACGAGACAATACTCAAATTTGTGAAGTGTCTTTTGCATGGCTCCAGAAATTTACAATAAATTTCCTAAAAGCTGGAAGCAGTTGAATGATTTAGCATTCAAAAAAAAGGTTAAAGATTTCTTAGCAGATAAGGCGTATTATAATATAAATGAGTTTTTGAATGAAAAATTTAATATTTTGTTGTACTAATTTATGTTTTATATTTTTGACATTTTTAAAATGTAATGCTGGACTTGTAATTTTTTTTATCTAGTATGTTATTTTTCTATGTTGACATTTTTATGTTGACATTTTTATGTTTTATTCTGACATTCTAGAACGATAATTTTTAATTGCATTTTTGTTATTATTTTTAATAATTTGGCTCAATGTATGACAAACTTGAATATTTTATTATTATGATTTAATTTAATATTTTGACATTTTTAATATTTCTATTTTGACATTCTAGAATGTTAATTTTAACATTTACATGACATTTTAAAATAATTTGAGTATATGACATGATATTTTAGATTTATTATTTTGATTTGTATTGATTTCTATTATTAATATTTGCATGCCATTATCTAAGGCAAACATGACGCGCTGTATTTTTTAAAATTTTAACATGCCTTACATATTGACAATTATTTGTTGTGTGTACTGTACTCATGTTTGAGCAAATAAATGATTACTTACTTACTTACTTACTTACAAACATAAAAAGAATTTTCAAAATCGGTCCACAATTGACGGAGATATCGGTGAACATACACAAAAAAAAACAAACATGAAATCGAACATAGAACCTCCTCCTTTTTGGGAAGTCGGTTAAAAATAAGCGAGCTTTTAACAGCAGACTACGATGTCCACTCTAGTAGTTGTTAATTATAACTTTAATTTAAAATAATTTCACTTCGCTACTGGACAGAGATGATGTACGAAGCAAAGGTGCAGGGAGTGTAATAGTTTTAACACTTAAGTATTATACTTAATTAGAACTAATAAATCGTGTCGCAGATTAGGTGCTTTATTTTTACATGCATTTCATTGGTACCCAGTTTAAGGGACCTTGAAGTTTGAAACTTTGATAAAAATAAAGTGAGTTTGATCCATTTTATCTGAGCTGGAGATATAATAGAAAGACAGAAATATAATTTATCAAACATGCTCGCTTAGTATCCTAACTTGCAATACAAAGCTTTGAAACATAATGCACGCAGGCGCAAGTCGTCATAAAACATATTAGGTAACTGTCCATAACAGGTAACAGATTTTCCAAACAATAGTTCCAATAGATGGCGCTGTTTGAAAATTTGTATTGTATCATATTTTGGTACAATAAAACTGTAAAATCGTGCAAAAATATACTATAAAACAATTCCCAATCATCTCAAGACCCATTAATTGCAAGTCGCTGCTAACACCATCTGTATGCTAGTATTATAATATCTGTGACCATAAATAGCACTTCGGGGGATGCAGGCGTAATGTCATGCGGCGTCAGCGTGGTTTGCTACGCTGACGACACGCTGGTCCTGGCGCAGGTGAGGTCGTACCAGGCGGCGGCCGTAGTGATACGCGGAGTTGCGACAATCATTGAGAGGATCCGGCAATTGGGACTCGAGGTGGCCCTGCACAAGGCGGAGCCCTGGCAGGATCTCATGGTGACATGTCTAAACCTAGCGCTGGGCACGCCACAATTGCGGTGATAAGGCTGCTCGGGAGGTTACTGTTTAAGATAAGGTGGGAGGAAACGCCTGGGTGTCACCATTGTGTGGATCGTACGGAGGACACGGTGGAGTATACGGTGGATGTCTGCGAACGCGTGAGGGACGCAACGGAGACCTAACGCCCCTAGTCGACGTAGGAGATGCCCTGGGCGCCGAGAGTCATAAGCCAATTCCTAGCCACCGTAGGCGCGGGCTTTCTTATGGCGAGTAATGGGCAGCTCACCGTCTGATAATGATTAGGCCCAAGTCGACGGCGCTTAGTGTTCCAAGTGCACCTCAAATAAATGTTAGCAAAACTGACAGAGCCCGCTAGGGTCGATGCTTGTCTGGGTCATGGATAAATTTGAAAGAGAGGTACTGCGGCCCTGACGCTAGCAACTGAAGGAAAAAGTGTCGGTTTAAGTCACTAAAAGTCTGCAACGCCCTCCCTCTTCATCGAGAGTGGGTGAAGTCTCTGTATGATTTACAAGCGTGATCTCATGATGATTCTGAGGGGTTTTAGAGTGTATTATGAATCTAAGTGGTGGGAAGCCTGCATCTCCAAGCTTGCTGATTAACTATTATTTTTACTACACTGAGTTTTCGGTCATTTTTTCGTTTCTTATTTCTAAGACAAACCGATTAACAAACGTTAATTATAGTCAAGGTATGTAGAAACATTAGAAGCTACTGTTGATCCTTCATATTATTGAATATGTCCTTTCTAAAGGTATATCTACTTACAAATAATATATCAATAGCACAAAATAGCTCATTGTGTGTATCGTTTATATGGCGTAACGGTGAGCGCATAGGCACAGGCCTACACAAACGCAGTATTAGGTACGATATTATATAGCATTAGGTACTTTTCACATGTCTTCCCTTACATTCTTATCCATTTACTTTCGTGTTCCCAGTCCTCAGTAATTAATGTTTCGCGGTAACAAAGTATACATTTAAATGTAACTGGTGGTTTTAATTTCACTCAAAATGTTTTAGTATCTCGCGTTTTGGAACGAGTGCTTTAAAGACTGATTAGCATGTCCTGGCATTTATTGTTTTCAAGTGAATGTAAGAAATTAAACGCTTTGTTAACAAGTTAGGAAAGTGGTGAACAGTTAAAAAATATACGCAATTACGCATATCAGCTTTAGTTAAAGGTAGTAATATATTTTTGTGATTGTTTATGTTTTCAATTTGCGTTGGAACTTTTACCTAAATAAAAACAAAATAACAATAGAAGATAAAAATCATAAAAAAATAAAGAATAAGACAAACGTGTCAAAATGTGACGCATTCTTGAAGTTTTCTATCAATATTATCGATGGCGATTAAGAAGATAAAATACACAAGTAATTAGCACTGGTTGTAGACCAAGGAATACGCTTATTTAACTTAGCCTAGCTCTTTTACCTAACTGAGCAAATTTTTCATTACAGGCCGCAAACTATGCGATAACAACAGTACGAAAAATAACCATAAAACTCCGTGAGCCAAACTAAACTAACTTAGCTTAGGTCTTACGGTCCGATTTTACCAATAAAACTAATCGCGAATAGTTCAACTAAACTCAGTTTATGCAAATACAGAGTTGTTATTGAATGCGTGCTGGTTCTGATGGCTTAAATATTTAAAATTTGTTTTATTTATTTTTAAGCCATTCCTAAATTAATATCAGAAAGAAGTAAAATAGTTTTTCTTAAATATAGTTTCTGGATGACCGGATTTAATGACAAAATCCTTACACAGATAGAAAGCTGAAACATTGTTGAGTATCATAGGCTTGAGAACCACGGGAGGGATCCCGTGGCCCGTCCCACTGTATAAAAGGAAGCCGAAGAAAAAGTTAGTAATTTATACAATTTAACTTTTTTATGCTACTCCTAAAAATATTAAAACTGCAAAGTTAGTTTCAGTGTGGGTAACCTTATGGAAATGGTGATGGGGACAGTGAAATGTGCCCTGAAATGTCGCGGAATGTAAAAGTTAAATAAATCACAGAATAATGACTCTGTCGGTATGTGTTGTAAATCAGAAATGGTCATGGACATGTTTTCATTATAAATGACAAGTTATTTTCCTGTTCGAATCGTGTAAATACAGTGGATGTTCCTACATAGTAACCACAACAAATGCTGATATTGCCAATCAAAAAAAAAGTTTTTTTTATTTTTTACAGTACCTACTAAGTATATTTATTCATTTTAGTTAGATATTGATAATGACGTTTATATTATTCAGAATACAGTTTTACATGTAAGTAATTATTGGTCTTTACTTATGAAATTGCCGTTTTACTGTATTCAATTATGAATATGAATACCACGATTATTCAGAAAGTTCATGGTTAAAAATATGGCAAAAGTCAAAAAAGAAACGAATTTCAAAAAATCTAATTAATATTTGATTTAAAAAAAAAATGTTTTAAGTAAATAAAATTTAACAAAATGCTTGGTATCTGAAACAAACTTTAGTTATTATCTATACCAATATTATAAAGAGGAAAGATTTTTTTGTTTGTTTGTTTGTTTGTACCGAATAGGCTCCAAAACTACTGGACCGTTTTCAAAAATTATTTCACCGTTGGGAAGCTACTCTATCCCCGGGTGACATAGGCTACTTTTTATCCCTGTATTCCCACGGGAACGGGAACTGCGCGGGTGAAACCGCGAGGCGTCCTCTAGTAATTTATAAAGGCCAGTGTAATGAAACGGCAATTTCATAGACCTAATATTAAAAGAAAAACGAATGCCGCCTTCGTAGAACTTACAACGTTATCCTTCTTCATAAAACAAAATGACGTCGCGTCGTAACGAAACCTTTAATTGAACTGAAGAGAAATAGATAATTAGTGGGAAAATACTAAATTGTCTGCCTGTATGTAATTAAGAACGGAAAAATCTCAACTTTGTGGCAATTGGCGCTACTAATGAGTTTATTTATTTTTATTGTGTTCCGGGTAGAAATTGCTGCGGTGCAATAAAAATAACGTGTTGAAATTAATAGGCTGTTTTAAGTGCAGAAGCCGTTACATTTTGATCGTTTTAATCCCGTGGAGTGTTGATCCGGTACATGAAACACTATCAATTTGTAAACGAAAATAAAAAAATAAAAATAAATTGTTTTAAAATAATAAGTAAAATACATCAACTTGAAAGCGTCAGAACTTATAGAGTAAATTCTCTGGACGTAACGTAGGTATTGAGTGCACCGCACGCGCCACCGACTAAGTGAAGACCAATTCATAATTATTTAGAGTAAAATAAGCTTTCGCTCGTAATACTCTTTTAATTATAATAAAACAAAAAGATTTAATTTTTTAAATTTTATCTTTACAATTCAATACTGTTTCATGCACCGGATCGACCTTCCACGGGTTTTTTATTTTTTTTATTTATGATGGGTTTGCTCTTGACTCTAGTCTAGGTCAGAGGTGACAGAGACCAAGTCGACGATGGAGTGAGCTTACCCAGAAGATGCCTGTTCACTCTTTGAAGAGATTCGGGTTATATGCGTTCGGAAACACAGACGCAGGCAGTGAGTTCCACTCTTTTGCCGTGCGCATTATGAAGGATGTTTGGAAGCGCTTGGTGCGAATTGGTGGAATGGCAACTAAGTGAGGATGGTAACTTGCAGTGCGTCTAGATGTCCGATGGTAGAAGGGGGCCGGTGGGATGAGTTCGTGGAGTTCATGAGCACACTCGCCAAAATACAGTCTGTAGAAGACCGACAAGCAGGCAACCTTGTGGCGATGAGCCAAGCTGTGAAGCTTTGCATCTACCAGTTTGACGTCGCCAATTAGTCTCTTAGCTCTGCGTTCCACCGAGTCAAGCGCGGCAAGCTGATATTTAGCTGAGCCATCCCAGAGGTGGCTGCAATACTCCATGCAGGATTGGATTTGCGCCTTGTAAAGAGTTAAAAAGATCATAATGTAACAGTGTACGAGTATAATACCAGACACTATGATTACATTATGGTTCAATAGATGAAAGAGAGGTCGTACATCCACTGAAGCGACTGAAGCTTTTCCTTTTAGACAAACAAAAAATAAATGCCAGCTCTTCAATAACTAGCTTCAAAAAAGTGAATAAAAAAAATAAAAAAACCCGACTGCTTAAAAAGCGAACTAAAAAGACGTAAACAAGAAGAAAATCATGCTGTGCAGTCGGAGGATACATATTCGCGAGCTGGCTGACCAAAACCAGTTTTTTTTTTATTTACAATTTTTTTTTTTTTTAATTAGGTACATTTAAACATATAAGTGTTTATATATTTTTGAAATCACCTCTTAAAACCCTTTAATTTGATACCCAACACGATGGGTTTGGAAGAAAAAAAAAATCCCCCCCCCTACAAAATGGCGCCCAAAATCCGCCTTTTTTTTTCCATTTTTTATGTAGCCTATGACACTCGCAGGGCTAAGACGAATAGATTGACGTAAGAATCATAAAAATCGGCCAACGCGTTTGGTCTCTAGAACGCCACATGGGAACAAACATACATACATACATACATAGACTGATAAACACATTACCCTCCTTCGGCAGTCGGGTAATTACTGCGAAATTGACATAAATATTAAACATTATGAAATAAAGTCTCCACATTCCTAATTTATAAAGTTGGGCCGAGTCAACAACTTAGTTTCTTATTTCGTTGAAAATAATTTCAGAACTACGTGGAAAATGAAATTCTAACAGCTCCAAGTTATATTTTATAAACAGCAAGAAGTTTTGAATTAAAACCAAAAGAACTGGGTAAAGATTTTTTAGGACTTCAAACTTTCTTTAGAAATAATTTTATAGAAACGTGGCAACATATTTGGTGACTATTTATTGCAAGTTTTTCTTCTTGTCTGACAGTAGGAGATTAATTTTTTGTTAAAAAGGTGACGGTTTTAGTTACTAACAAGAGAAATAAGTACTACTTCGATTCTGTATACTTCTTTCCGTATAACAGGAGGCCTGAAAAATTATTGTGTTTGTGTTGAATGTTTTAAAACATTGAACATAGTTTTTATAAGTAGCAATATTTATAGGTAGATACCGCGATCATTTTTTCAGTTCCTAAAGACAACTTAATTTTTGAAAAATAATTCTTCGGGGATATGGACATCAGCCAGTCCATTCTGTTATAAAGTCACCATGAATACTAAGGTGGAGCGAGCATGAAGGGAATGACAGATTACACCTGACGCTATTGATCAGGGGTCACCATCAATTACTTTCATTTGTTGTTTGTTACTTAAAAACAATATGGCCGTCGCGGTCCGTAAGGCCCAGAAACGGGGTGGGTTTCTGGGCCTTACGGACCGCGACGGCCATATTGTTTTATAAATATTTTATTACATAATAAACTAAGACTTTTATGAAAAACTAGCTTCTGCCAGCGGCTTCACCCGCGTGAACTTCGAAAATTGTCCCAAGGTAACATAATAAGTAATAAAAGTATCCTATGTGCTATTCCAGACTATAATCTATCTCTGTGCCAAATTTCATCCATATTCGTGCAGCCGTTTGAGTGTGAAGAAGTAACAAACATACAAACACACACACACACTCACAAATTTTCGCCTTTATAATGTTATAGTGTAAAGTGTGATGTGATGTTTTGTCCAGAATTATCCGTCCGAATTTTAGACCAACTAAAGTTAAAACCGGCTATTGTGATTAAATTTTGGATATGTTCAGTAAGTTCACCTTGGAAACTACCTGAATACGAAACGCATGGGACCGGTAGTGTAACGACACTTGGGGGACGCCTATGTTCACCAGTGGACGTCTTTCGGCTGAAATTATGATAGTGGAACCTCTCTTGGATAGGTGCGCACAAAATAGGTCGATGGTCCGCCATTTGGTGACCCCTACTATAGATTGACAGCTATCATCAAGCTCACTTCACGTAAGTTTTCACAGTGACATGATTACAGAATAGATAGACTCATACAGACTACTGATACTCGCATAGATGGGCTCTTTCCTGGCCGGTTGACCGGAGCAGACGAGGAATAAAGGGTAATGGAGAAATATGGCGAAGGCCTTTGCCGAGCAGTGGAGCAATAAAGACTGTATAAAAAAACCTAAAATACCAAGGTTTCTCTATTCTAGAGATCAGATTTTAGACCAGTGGTATAACATTATATAAGTTTTATTTACACAACAACTTACCTAAGTAATGTTTCACAAGGAACTCCTGAAAACAAACTAACTTTTATTTTGAAGACACTTCTAATAGTTTTAACGACCCCCAAGGCTATTTAAAGGTTTAAATAAACTGACATAGCAGCACAATTGCGAAGCTGAATAGGTCCCGGCAGGTGCATTGTACAAGACAGGGCGGTAGATAATGTTTATAACTACGGGAAGCTTTTCAATGCGCTATTGTGATTTCAAATAACGTTATAATAAGGAATTGTAATGACTATAATAATTTGTATGTCTATTTCATACACGCGATGTGGTAAAAGATATAAATATTTAGATCTCACGTTGAGAAAAGCTCTGAATTTGCGGTTAAGTTGCTGTCAGAATGAAAAAGGAATAAAAATATTGTAGTGAAACGAATTGTTAGTTGAACACAGTGAAAAGATAAGTAAAGAAACTGGGTGACAGAAAATAATTATTCCATGAACTTTAATATACATTCTCTATAGAGCTTTGCAGATCTTTTTACTCTTCATATTGTAACGTTACGTTTAGCTCAAAAGAGCTAAACGTAACCTGCCCCTTATGCCCCTGCCCCCTATACTATTATGCCCCCAACCTGCCAATTATTCTTTTTTACTAACAAGCCATGTTAGTAAAAAAGAATAATTAAAAAAGTTAAAGCTTTGATAAGAAAGATATTGAGTATGTGTGTACAAATATCTCCTAGTGCCGGAGATGTTCCAAGTATACGTCGTATGCTCTACTACTTGAAAGGAAACGTCCCAACAAACTTAGCACATAGTTTTTAATAACCATTACACTCCAATTTTTCAGTCTCACCTCTTGACAACCAAAAGTCATCATAACATTCTAAAATATTTAAAAGCAAATAACTAAAAAACTCTATGAAAAAGGAGGTTGTTACCCAACTAAGTAGGCGGGTTATACGCCGCCACATTACCGTGGGGTAAAAAGGAAGAAAAAAAAAAAACTTAACCAAACTATGTTACAGGTCTAAAACATCCCTAAATCTAACTTTTCTACCGGCTCTAGTTACCACCGGTGCAGGCGAGGGTGTAGGTGGCAGACAATCAGGAGTCAATTCAACTGGTTCAGGAACATCAGAAATCAAAAGATCGCCAGTTGTTGGTCTATTTGGCAAAAGAACTGAATTTAAAGATTCTAAGTAAGCTGGCTTAATTCTGTCTATGCTAACTGTTGATTCGCGACCATTAATGTCGATGGTGTTAGTCTTATCCCTCCTCTTAATGACTCGATGCGGTCCATAGTAAGGATAGCAAGGGACGACGAACAGTATCGTCTCTTAGCCAAACGTGTGATGTTGTCAATAAATCTTTAAAAACTGAGGTTGACGGTTGCGAGTGACGAGAAACAGGCGTAGGACGCAGTGCTTCCATGCGACTTCTAAGATCGGATATGAAATCAGACATGTCGACTGGATTCCTGGGGATATCTGGTGCTACCAAAAATTCTCCAGGCAACCGAAGAGTTTTTCCATAAACAAGTTCGGCGGAAGAAGATTTGAGATCCTCCTTAAATGCCGTTCTGATACCAAGAAGAACCAGAGGAAGTGATCTCATCCATGATGATGAGTGGCACATCAAAGATGCCTTAAGCTGACGGTGTAACCTTTCTACCATTCCATTAGCACAAGGGTGGTAGCTAGTGGTACGAATCCTTTTGGTAGCGCAAACGTTCATAAAGCGCTGGAAAAGAGCGGTTTCGAACTGACGACGGTCAGTTGTCAGAACGCTGGGCACACCAAATCGAGACACCCATTCATTAACAAAAGTATCAGCTACTTCTTCAGTAGTTATCGAGCTCATCGGCCAAGCCTCAGGCCACCGAGTGTATCTATCGATAGCAGTAAGTAAGTAATTAAAACCCTTGGAATGCGGTATAGGACCAACAATGTCCAGATGAACATGTCTAAACTTGCCAGAAGGATTGCTAAAATTACCAAGGGGAGACATGACATGTCTAGTCAGCTTGCAACGTAGAACTAGAACGCGCCCACTTGCGACAATCCGCATTAACACCTGGCCAGACATACCGCTCAGTCACCAAACGTGCGGATGCTCGCGCACCAGGATGGCTGAGATTGTGGCATTTGTCGAAAGCAGCTCGACGAAAAGTAGTCAGATATGGACGAGGACGTCCAGTTGCAGTGTCACAAACAACAGTGTCATTCATACCTGGAATCATGACATCCTGTAATTTAAGCGAGGAATTTCCACGAGCCTCAACCAGTTCCACATCTGAGAGAAATTGATTCAACGCGAGATAAGGTGTCCGCTACCACATTGTCAATGCCCTTAATATAGTAAACTGGCTTATGAATGACAATTGATTAAATTGTATAGGCGGTAATTTCTCACGTCGCTGTGCGAAAGCGTAAATAAGCGGCTTGTGGTCCGTATAAACAGTTGCGTGTTGGACCTCCAGATAATGCCGAAAATGCTGCACGCTTTCATAAACAGCAAGCAATTCTCTATAATACGGCGGCCATTCCTCTTGCTTAGCAGTAAGCTTTTTACTGAAGTAAGCAAGAGGCTGCCAGTCATCTGCGTCAGCAATCCGTTGCTGCAAACACGCATCAACATGCGAGGCAGAAGCATCCGTAAAAAGACCGAGTACAGCATTGCAGTTTGGGTGTGCCAAAAGTGTGGCAGAGGTCAAACTCTTTTTACAGGCCTCGAAACACTCCTCTAATGCGGGAGTCCAAGTGAATGGTTTAGCGCGCTTGCCTTGAATTGCGGCAACAGCATTAATGAGCGATGCTTGATACTTAGAAGCATCGGGAAGAAAATTACGGTAAAAATTGGCCATGCCAAGAAAACGGCGCATGCCCTGGACTGTTTTGGGTGGCGGATAGTCTATTAGAGCTTTTATTCTGTCGTCAGGGGGACGTGTGCCCGCTGCACTAATCCTATAGCCTAAAAAGGTAACTTCTTTTGCGCCAAAAATGCTCTTAGTAGTGTTTATGACGACACCATACTCATGCAGTCTCTCAAAAAGTATTTCGAGGTGGACGGCGTGCTGAGCTGCGTCACATGAATGCACGAAGATGTCATCGACATACGCGAAACAAAAATCTAGGCCACGCACTACCTCGTCGATGAAACGTTGAAAGGTTTGTCCAGCGTTGCGTAGACCGAAACTCATAAAAGTAAATTCGTATAGCCCAAACGGGGTGATGATTGCTGTCTTGCAAACGTCACTAGGATTTACAAGAATCTGCTGAAAAGCTTTGACGAGATCAATGGTACTAAAAACCGTCGATCCTGTCAAATTCTGAGAAAAATCACCAATGTGCCTGACAGGATAGCGATCAAGTATAGTGCGGGCGTTCAGTGCACGGTAATCACCGCAAGGACGCCAAGTCAAATCCTTCTTCTCAACCAGATGTATGGACTGCTAGAAGGACGAACAGTACCCGCATGTATCATATCCAAACTCCTTCTATGCTGTTCGAAGCTTCAAAGGAGCGAGACGACGGGGTCGCGCAGTTACGGAGGGACCGTCAGTTGTCTTGATAAAATGCATGGTTGTATACTTGGGCTCTTGAGTCAGTCCAGGAGGTCGCGTAACGCTTGGAAACTTTTTAAGGATTGCGGAATACTGCGATTCCGGGAGAGAAATAACCCTGACACTTGGTTGATTTGCCGTAGAAAGTTCCGCGAGAGAAAACAGTCCTGTTTTCCCGTCACGAATCCTTCCTTCGCTACAGTCAGGGAGAAGACGAAAATACGATAAAAAATCGAAGCCGATGATTCCACTTTCTACGTCAGCAATCACGAAATTCCATTTGAAATCGCGCCTGAGTCCTAAGTTTAAATTTAATCGCAACAGCCCGTGCGTCTTAATTGGGGTTCCGTTTGCAGCAATTAACTCCAATAAAGGCTGACTATTTGATAATTTGACTTCCTTGGTTGGTATACAACATATGTCGGATCCGGTATCAACAAGAAATCTCCTATTGGAATACCTATCTCTAACAAAAAGACGACGACTATTAGCGGAGGGTCAGACGCGTTGCTGACTCGTGGTCACACCAGGTTATCACACCAGTGTGACAAACAGGATTTTTATTTCTCGTTTGTCACAACACTGATTTTTCCACACCATGTATACGATAATTGCTAGTGCAGTACCTATATATTCTAAAAAAGTCGATCTGTTGATGATGATGATTTTAGTTTTTTATGCCGTTTTAACGCAGTATTTCAAGGAAATGGTCGACCCTTCTTTTTTTTTCGATATCAATTTTCTTTTGATTGAATAATACTGTTAAAAATTTATTATTGAGTTACTTATGCCGAATCACCATGGCAAGTTACACGATTGAACAGCACGTTCAAATGATAAAAAATCTGTATGAGTATGATGTCAGGCTCACAGAGTACCTTAGTGAGGCGGCTGATGCGGCACAGCAACGGTACCCTTCCGCCCAATTAGTGTTACTGGGGGACTTCAATGCTCACCACCAGGAGTGGCTCTTCCCATACCGGTGCACTGACCATGCTGGACGGGAGATGCGTAAGCTTTCGCTTGCGCTAAATCTAACCCAGCTGGTCCATGGGGCAACAAGGGTACCGGATGTTGATTCACACACGGCCAATTGCTTGGACCTTCTGCTGACAACAGATCCAGACAGATACTCTGTGTCGATAACTTCACCTTTGGGTAGTTCAGACCACTGTCTGGTGAAGTCTGTGTCCGTCTACTCCCCGCCCAGTAGCCCAAGAGGCACCCGGCGGGTTTGGCGGTACAGGTCAGCAGATTGGGATGGCATGCGATCTTTCTTCGCATGCTATCCTTGGCAGCCCACTTGCTTCTCTTCGGATGACCCATCGTCATGCGCTGACGCAGTGACAGATGTGTTGCGTCAGGGGATGGAGTACTACATTCCGTTCTCTGACGTAACGGTGTCCAGCGTTGACCGGCCATGGTTTGGCGCCGAATGTCATTGCGCCGATGCCCTTAAACATGAGGCATACCTGGCATGGGCCGACGCACGATCGCGCAAGGCGAGTGACGTGGATCAGAAGAAGAGAGCCTACAACAGGGCTGCCAAGTCCTGCAAGAAGGTGTTGCGAAGGGCTCGGTTCGACCACATTAGCCGAATAGGCACCAAACTTGCTTCTTACCCAGCAGGTAGTAAAGCGTTTTGGTCCCTGGCTAAGTCGGTCGAATCGAACTTCTGCCGTCCCTCACTACCACCACTGCTGAAACCTGATGGGTCACTGGCCCACTCCGCTGAAGAGAAGGCAAATTTATTTGCCTCTCTTTTTGCGGAATCTTCGCGTCTGAATCCTGGTGATTCGCGGCCCCCTCCTTCTCCTGATGGATGCGAGACGAGTATGTCGGACATTCGCATCCATCAAAAGGACGTCCGTAGGGTGCTGCGAAACCTCGACGTGAATAAGGCTAGTGGCCCTGACGGAATACCAGCTATAGTTCTTAGAACCTGTGCGCCTGAACTGTCTCCGATCTTGACACGCCTATTCCGCCTTTCATATGAGACTGGAAAAGTGCCGAATGCTTGGAAGCAAGCCAACGTACAGCCCGTGCCCAAGAAGGGCAGTCGAGCTGACCCGGCTAATTACAGACCCATCTCTGTAACCTCCATACTCTGTAAGAGTATGGAGCGTATACTAAATACTAAGCTCCTGGCATACCTAGAAACTAATGATATCCTTAGCGACCGCCAATACGGCTTCCGCCGAAATCGGTCTACTGGGGATCTTCTAGCGTATGCCATTCACATATGGAGTGAGGCCATTGAGAGGCACGGGGAAGCGCTTGCCGTCTCCCTCGACATCTCGAAGGCTTTCGATAGGGTCTGGCACGAAAGCCTTATTGGTAAGCTTCCATCATTCGGTCTGCCCGGTGGTCTGTGTGATTGGATTGCAGACTTCCTGAGGGATCGGTCCATTCGAGTGGTTATCGATGGCTGCTCGTCGGACCAATTGGATATTAATGCCGGCGTCCCTCAGGGGTCGGTACTCTCGGCAACATTGTTCTTGTTGCACATCAACGATCTGCTAAAACCCGGCACCTTTGGGTATGCAGACGACAGCACTGTTGCTGAGAGATACTTGTCCAACGCACGTGCTACCGGGCCACTGATCCGGTCTCTCCGTGAGGCCATGGTGGAGCGTTTAAACTTGTCCTTGCAGGCAGTCTCCGATTGGGGTGAAGCCAATCTGGTCAAGTTTAATGCTGCTAAAACCCAGGCGTGTCTTTTTTCCGCTAAAAAGAGCCAATTTCACCCGGCTCCAACTTTCCGTGATGTAACCGTGCCAATAACGGACCATCTTGACCTTCTTGGCGTTACGCTGACATCAACTCTCAATTTTGGGCCATACATTGAGGCAAAGGCTCAGCTGGCTGCCAAAAAGTTGGGGATCCTTGCGAAGGTGCGAAAGTACTTCACGCCGGAACAGCTGCTCAACTTGTATCAAGCGCAAGTTCGATCGAGCATGGAGTACTGTTCTCATCTCTGGGACGGATCTGCCAAATATCAGCTAGATGCACTAGAGTCGATCGAAAAGCGGGCCAAGAGACTCATCGGCGATGAAGCACTGGTCAAATCAAAGCTCCAGAGCCTTGAACATCGTCGCCGAGTTGCCAGCTTGTCGGTATTTTATCGGTTACATTTCGGGGAGTGTGCGATGGAATTGCATGATTTAATTCCGCCCAGCCCGTTCCATCATCGGACAACCAGACGCACGGTGATGCGTCATCGGTACATGGTGGACATCCCACCCATACGCACAAAACGTTTTGGGGACACTTTTATTATGCGTACAGCTAAGGAGTGGAATTCCCTGCCGGAGTCTGTGTTTCCCGATAGCTACAATCTAGGGGTCTTTAAGTCAAGAGTGAATAGGTTTTTTCTAGGCAAGCGTGCTTCACCGTCGACCACATCATCGCTTTCCATCAGGTGAGATAGTGGTCAAGCGCGAGCCTATTGATAATAAAAAAAAAAAAAAAAAAAAAAAAAATGAGCGATTTGAGCATATGGTTTTCTCTCGTAGGGGTGATGTGAATTGGTCACAAAGATCATGCGATTTGACACCGCTAGACCTTTTCTTGTAGGGTTTTTTGAAGTTTTAGGTCTATGCAAACAAACCACAATCGATCGATGCCCTAAAGGTAAACAGACACAGGCCATTGCTTAAATTCAGCCGGATCTATGCAGAAGAGTCATTGAAAATTGGACCATTCGGATCCGTGCCACTGTAAACAGCCGAGGCGGGCATTTGAACGATGTCATATCATATTCCACGCTTAATGGCACAAGCCTTTCAAATAAAAAAAGAATTTTGTTAATACCTTACACACAGCTTCTTTTATTTCATTTCAACATCTACCCGCCTTTATTGAAAAAAAATCGAGAGGTAAAAATCCTGTTTGTCATACTGTGTGATAATCTGGTGTGACTACGAGTCGGCAAGTTTGAAAAACCCTTTAGTATAACTAGGACAGCACTAGTTAGGAATAAATGGTGTGGAAAAATATGTGGTGTGACAAACAAGAAAAAAAATCCTGTTTGTCACACTGGTGTGATAACCTGGTGTGACTACGAGTCAGCACTCGTCGGACGTCGCCATTAACGATCGCTGTTTTAGTTTCCCGATGCGTTATTACTGTTATTGTTGCCACTTAAAGGAGGACCGGTCCGGCTACAGGGAGCAACGCATTTGCGTGCTTTGGTACCGAAACGGTTATGATAAAAACAGAGAGTGAGACCACGCGACCTGGACCGACCGCGACGTCTATTATCATTGTGCGCCCGAGATCGACTTCTTTCGTCGTTATTACGCGTTGTTAAAGACGCTACAATGCGAGTTAAATCTTATTTTTTTTTATTAATCTCGTATATTTGGGGGTCACTCCGGAATGATACCGCTGAAAAATTCGAAGAAGAAACGATCGCCTTGGATGAAAATTGATTCGGCTGAGTGTTAATTTCCATCAACTGGTCTGCTAAGTCACTAAGATCTGACAATGCTTCAAGCCTCTGATCGGTAAGCAAGGTTTGCAGGTATAAAGGCAAGCGGCTCATCCATATGGTTTTCAAAACCACTCTCCGGGGATGCCACGGGCCTCCGCGAGGCGCATACGATGAAGGTCACGTTGATGCTGCGGGCCTGTCGCGAGGCGCAGCTGCCGCAAAGCTGCGATGCCGCGGCCGGCAGAGTTGCGAAGCGCGAAGTTGCAGCGATGCAAAACCGATAAAACGGTGTGGTTGAAATTGAAATCGGGGTCACCAAAATGTGGGTACAAATATCTCCTAGTGCCGGAGATGTTCCAAGTATACGTCGTATGCTCTACTACTTGAAAGTAAACGTCCCAACAAACTTAGCACATAGTTTTTAATAACCTTGTTAAATCGATGCAACCATTACACTCCAATTTTTCAGTCTCACCTCTTGACAACCAAAAGTCATCATAACATTCCATTGAGTTATTATGTACTAGAGAAGCTATCCTAAGTAAAGGACATGCTCCATTTTGACAAGAGTTTAAACTAAACTTCGCTGCAGCGCTGAAACAATAATTAGCCGTCTAACAAAACAGTATAAACACGCAGCACTAGAGCGCTTCTAAGGTATAGTTTTCTCGCGATCAAAAAGACGGAAGCGCCGTAATTTTCATGGCGCTTACGCGTTTAGTTCAACATTCTGCAACAACTTGTCACTCATATAGACTAAACTGCTGACTGACTACAGAAGCGGTACCTACATAGCTTTATACCTAATAAGCTTCATTAGAAATCACACTTTAAAAAAAAATAAAAAAAGTTGAAATAACCTTAGTAAAGTAATATTTAATTAATATTATATTAATAAAATAGTACATTAATTTAATATTATATTTATGTAAGTTTCTTTTTTGGGACATTCCCACAGCACTATTCCCAAATCACTGCAACTCCTGAAAGCCAAAATCAATAGTGGCGACCAACAGAAAAGCACCGAGGCAATAAAGCTCGACGAAGTCCCGGAGAATGAATTTAACTGTCTTGGATGCCGCAACGAAATTAATCAGAAAAGAATAGTGGAGGAGTAGGAAAATATAAAAATTTCCAGTTCCCTCCATATCAAGTAGGAGACAGAACAAACAAGTTCAATAGGCACAAAGGGTCATTTACAACTGGGATAAGCCCAGTTGCCTGGCACCACGGCAAAAAATTGCATTAATATTAATGGGTCCTAACATTGTGAGCTGTTATATTTGATTCCAATAATAAATAGGTATGGCAAAAACGCTTGAACGCACGGAAATTTGTTCTAGTTACCACAAGATCCGTATAGTAAACATCTTCTGATGCAGCCTGCACATTATTCAACATAGTATTGTTTTCATTCTGCCAAAGAATACACTCCCATAAGATATGATGGGCAGATTGTACATATTCGCAGTCAGATGTAGAATACTGACATAAAAGCGAGCCAACGATATAAGGAAAATAATTTACTTTTAAAGTTACCTTGCCCTGTGAGATATTGGGCAACACAGTGATCCACCTCCAGTCACGTCCTGGCCAGTCGCACGCGAACAGATCGAAAGAATTGGTGGAGGTCCTTGGTGGAATTATTATCCCACCTACATTGTTATTTGGATAAAAGTTCCTCCCAGACGTCAATATGTGGTTCAAATAATCTAGAGATTTTCTCACGGTCACTCCGCGTCCATGGTTTCTAGTGCTTAATAGTACATTCAGCACATCGTTGCACATCAAGGTTGACCGGAAGTATGCCAGCAAGTACCTGTAAGGTCTCATTACTAACCGTCCTGTTTGCTTTGCATAAGAATATCAAAGCTAAACGCTGACTTTGAAGTAATTTACGTCGTCCCATTATTTAGGTACTAGCTGTCCCGCGTGACTTCGCTCCCGTCAACTGGATACCTACATACCCTACCCTACCCTAGACACCTACCCACCTATCATACCTACCAATTTGTTAAACTATTTATTTGAATAACCACAGTCAGTTCCTTTCTGAATATAATTAAGATTGTTAATTTTCGCTATAAAAACCAAAGTCTAGCTGACTTTGGTTTTTACTACCTACTACTATTCTACCTACACTTGTTACACAAATTGTCACATCTTAATTTTTAGTCTATATGAGAAATGAGGCATCATGGCGTCCACCAAATATTTCAATTTAAAAATGATTATCTAGTTACTCATTGACGAAAAGTTATTCCTTTGCATTTCGCCGTATTAGTTGAATTATAACTGCAATATATTAAAACACACGACCGGATATTTAATGCGTTTGAAGGTTTTTTCGTTTAAAAACAAACAATGACATAGGCGCTCAAGATCTAGCAAGCAACTGAGTGAAGTGCGGCCGGCCGACCCCACATGAACGGAATACAGCAGTGATGTGTGGTGTCTTCTCTAGTACGTAGTCACTGACCTCTACTATACAAGTACGCTGGACTAAACATACTATATGAAATGACAGTTGATTTTTGTGCTGATTCAAAGCGCCCCGCTCGAGCGTATCAGGAACTAAAATTGACACATTTAGAGATAGGATACTACCAATATTTATAAAAAATAGGTAATACTAATATATTTGACTGGAAATATTATAATATTGTAACTAATATATCAGTATTAGTGATATTTTTAAATAACACTAATATCAAAATAGTAGACTTGGCAAGGCGTATCACTCATCTACTGTATTGACTTCTCGTAGTATGTTGGAACTAAATATCTCATATTTGTATTGGTGATGAATATTATATGAATGCCTAATAATCAGTTATAATATGTTCAATAGCAATGTGTAATACTAAATTCTGGAATCATCATCATGATCATCCACGGCCCGACTTCGCCCACTGCTGAGCATAGGCCTCTCTCTTGTACCAATCACTACGTTCCTGAACCTGGAATTAATTCTGGAACAATATCATGATAATTAGAATGTTATTAACAAATGTTTTGAAGTCAAACAATTTATTATCTGCATCTGAAACAGAGCTGAAAACTGATTTCAGCGGGGGTTGGGTCATCTCGATAACTTATTTTCATTACTTTATTAAATATATATATTTATTTAGGTATGTATCATATAATATTTAGATCAGATTTAAACAATGCACCTGCCATGTTATCTCTTCACCACCCTTGGTTGACTGGTAGAGAATGCCTAAGGCATTAAGTCCGCCATTGTACCTTTGTGCATGAAGTTTAAATAAATAAATATAAGTCTTCACCTTGCTGGAATGCGATGTCACTCTTATTTGCACCTTAACACTACAGAGACAAGATCTCAGCGATGAGAGTGAGAAATACGTCCGTTGTAAATGATTATCCATCTCATTTATTATTATTATTATATAAATGATGTTCCCTTCACGAATCCGATGGGCGTACAACTAGTGTACTTGAGCGAGGAGATACTTGCTCAAATGTGATAGTTTTTAGGATAAGTTGTTAGCCTAACCCCATATTTAAATTTCACTGATCTGACAGTAATGCGCTATAACTTTACTAGCACGCTATCCACTAGTTTATAGCTTGCAATCTGACTGAAAATATTTTTTAGTAACCTTTACAGCAATTATTCTATTACAAATTAAAATTTAAAAACTTAAAAATTAATCATAATAAAAATAACTGTTTTTTTTTTCTCTTACGTATTAAATTATTCTCTCGATCGATAAAACCCATAAAAGTATTTCACCGAAAGCTGTGTCCCATCTCTAATATTAGTTCCATGCGACTCTCACGTTAATTCACGTTGCTATCAGCGCCAAAATGGCGATAATCAAATGTCTTCATTTTGTCATCGTTAATATGAAGTCCAGTGTACAATGTATGATAGAGGTCAGTGTACGTAGTACATTATTACCTCAATGTAACATTCTAAAATATTTAAAAGCAAATAACTAAAAAACTCTATGAAAAAGGAGGTTGTTACCCAACCAAGTAGGCGGGTTGTACGCCGCCACAAGTATAAAACTTAGGGCCGGCTTCGCACGACGTAGACAGCACAGCGGGCAGCAGGATGGACTGGAACCTCATAAGACGTGGAGTGCTCGAGATAGGCTGATGAGTAGGAACCAGGATGGGGAAGCAGGCACACGGGTAGATATTCAGATAAGTAGGCGGCTGAACTAATAGTCAGGTAAACGGGCAGGTAGACAGTAACGCAGGTAGTTACGCAGGCAGCTAGGGATGTGGAGGCCGGGCTGTGGCTTGATACGCCGATCAACGAGCCCTTTAATACGAAGCGATGTAGTACTTAGTAGTCAACAGACTATCGGCGTTCACTGCCAGAATCAAAGTAAAAACTGACGCACGTTTTTCCTCGTTCTGTGTCATATCTTCTGAATTTCAAATTCAAATCCCAAGACATCATGACCAGAACGATTTGCCGGAGGCCAGTCTGCGGCTGCCCTTATTTTGAAGATTTATAATGTAGAAACAGCTTTATAAAAGGTTGACAAGAAGAAGTGTCCATGGTATGTTATGTCTATGGCTTAAGAAAATAAATTGGACAGGCAGATGTCAGATCAGATGAAAATGTCAGAGAATAAAATATTCTATGATTTTTTACAAATTAGATGTATAAATTAAGTTGTAGTTTTTAAAACAATGGGAGATAACTAAAAGTATACTTTTCAGGTGCTAACAGTATCAAAGAATACATAAAAGTGAGTCATATGAGTTGGTACAAGATAAAAAGGTGTGGTTTGTACATTGAGGTAATAATGTACTACGTACTAGACAAGACACCATACATCACTGCTGTATTCCGTTCATGTGGGGTCGGCCGGCCGCACTTCACTCAGTTGCTTGCTAGATCTTGAGCGCCTATGTCATTGTTTGTTTTTAAACGAAAAAACGTTCAAACGCATTAAATATGCGGTCGTGTGTTTTAAGATATTGCAGTTATAATTCAACTAATACGGCGAAATGCAAAGGAATAACTTTTCGTCAATGAGTAACTAGATAATCATTTTTAAATTGAAATATTTGGTGGGCGCCATGATGCCTCATTTCTCATATAGACTAAAAATTAAGATGTGACAATTTGTGTAACAAGTGTAGGTAGAATAGTAGTAGGTAGTAAAAACCAAAGTCAGCTAGACTTTGGTTTTTATAGCGTAAATTAACAATCTTAAGTATATTCAGAAAGGAACTGACTGTGGTTATTCAAATAAATAGTTTAACACATTGGTAGGTATGATAGGTGGGTAGGTGTCTAGGGTAGGGTAGGGTATGTAGGTATCCAGTTGACGGGAGCGAAGTCACGGGGGACAGCTAGTACCTAAATAATGGGACGACGTAAATTACTTCAAAGTCAGCGTTTAGCTTTGATATTCTTATGCAAAGCAAACAGGACGGTTAGTACTGAGACCTTACAGGTACTTGCTGGCATACTTCCAGTCAACCTTGATGTGCAACAATGTGCTGCAATGTACTATTAAGCACTAGAAACCATGGACGCGGAGTGACCGTGAGAAAATCTCTAGATTATTTGAACCACATATTGACGTCTGGGAGGAACTTTTATCCAAATGGCAATGTAGGTGGGATAATAATTCCACCAAGGACCTCCACCAATTCTTTCCATCTGTTCGCATGCGACTGGCCAGGACGTGACTGGAGGTGGATCACTGTGTTGCCCAATATCTCACTGGGCAAGGTAACTTTAAAAGTAAATTATTTTCCTTCAAGCTCGTTGGCTCGCCTTTATGTCAGTATTCTACATCTGACTGCGAATATGTACAATCTGCCCATCATATCTTATGGGAGTGTATTCTTTGGCAGAATGAAAGCAATACTATGTTGAATAATGTACAGGCTGCATCAGAAGATGTTTACTATACGGAAACTAGAACAAATTTCCGTGCGTTCAAGCGTTTTTGCCATACCTATTTATTATTGGAATCAAATATAACACCTCACAATGTTAGGACCCATTAATATTAATGCTATTTTTTCCGTGGTGCCAGGCAACTGGGCTTATCCCAGTTGTAAATGACCCTTTGTGCCTATTGACCTTGTTTGTTCTGTCTCCTACTTGATATGGAGGGAACTGGAAATTTTTATATTTTCCTACTCCTCCACTATTCTTTTCTGATTAATTTCGTTGCGGCATCCAAGACAGTTAAATTAATTCTCCGGGACTTCGTCGAGCTTCTTTGCCTCGGTGCTTTTCTGGTGGTCGCCACTATTGATTTTGGTTTTCAGGAGTTGCAATGATTTGGGAATAGTGCTGTGGGAATGTCCCAAAAAAGAAACTTACATAAATATAATATTAAATTAATGTACTATTTTATTAATATAATATTAATGAAATATTACTTTACTAAGGTTATTACAACAATTTTTTTTTTTGAAAAATAATGTGAATTCTAATGAAGCTTATTAGGTATAAAGCTATTTAGGTACCGCTTCTGTAGTCAGTCAGCAGTTTAGTCTATATGAGTGACAAGTTGTTGCAGAATGTTGAACGAAACGCGTAAGCGCCATGAAAATCACGGCGCTTCCGTCTTTTTGAACGCGAGAAAACTATACATTAGAAGCGCTCTAGCGCTGTGTGTTTATACTGTTTTGTTAGACGGCTAATTATTGTTTCAGCGCTGCAGCGAAGTTTAGTTTAAACTCTTGTCAAAATGGAGCATGTCCTTTACTTAGGATAGCTTCTCTAGTACATATTATCTCAATGGGTTTGTAAAGTATTATAAAACGTAAATAGACTAAAAGATGTGGATCTGTACAGCAGAATCCCTCAATATTTGCGGGTTACCTTCAGTAAGACCCTATTTATCATAACTGACAATGCGACATATTTGCCATAATTGCTACATTATTGTCATAAGAGATGGCATGTTTACTAATGCAGAAAATGTATTTAAGAATCTTACAAAATTTTAATGCCCGGTTGTCAGACTGTCACCGGTTACTGCCTTTCTATGGCGGTCTTATTTAAGCTCCAGATGTTTTTGTGGAAAACTGTGTTGAAAACAATATCAATCTTTAAGTTATTCACAGTACCTACTAATTTTGTCTCACTGTATTATGTATTTGTTGTCTGTTACTTTTTTATTCCTACCAATCACTAAAACACACTTAACCAAACTTCATACGCTTAAGCTTCATACCAAATCACAGTCAAAGAGAAGATCAAACGATACCACATCCCAATTTCCTTCAACACTACAAATTCCGACACCAACCATCTCGTACTTTTCACCAGGATAGTATTCAGTTCCACTTTTGTGCATAAAATTCGAGCTCTCATAAATTCAAAGGCGTCAACTCCTATATACGCTTCAGAGCGTATTTCCTTAGTAAACCGCTCTATCTTGACTCGACTCGCGAACATCATGTTGTGAATGCATGTACTGGGTTATATGTTATGGTCGTTATACAAATAGATGTGGGTATGTTACGGTTAAAGTGTTGGGGGTCAATATTGGTACTGATTTTGATTTTGTCTCATATATTTTCAGTTCTCAATTTTGTTAAAGCCCGTCTTAAAGTGAATCTAATTAATATTTTTATTTGATTCACTTAGCTGTTCGTAAAGTTATAGCTACAAAGATTAATAAAGATGACGATAAGACAAGATAGCAAGGTGGCAACCTCAAATAAAGGCAAGAAAAAAGATAATGACTGAAGCCAGTCACATTAAATGAGAAGACAATTTTACACTGCACTGTGGATAAGACTCTTAAAACGACTTCTTTTCAGACGCAGTATCAGTATTTATAACCCAAATTAATTATCCTTAATTCATAATATCCATTTCCCAACTAAATAGTGCATGGCACATGGTTGTGCAGCGGGACAAAAGATGTCGCCGTAGGTCTGAATGTTCGCCATTATCTGGGATATAATTTCTGTGCCCCCGCCACCACTCGCGGTTTGCTGGCTCTCAGTAATTAAGGGGCTGAGGATGAACAGTTGACAATCGACATCTGAGGTTCTAAGCCACGCCCACTGTCATCGATAGTTTAGGGAAAACTTAAATTGGAGCGAAAAGTATTTGAAAATTAAATACACAAGGCCGACCACAGAGGCTCATATCATAAACGGACTCTTCCAAAGTTTTTTTTTACAAAAATATAACCGCGCAAGTTCTTATTTCAAACTGGCTAGCATCTGACATCAGATCGTTCACTGTTATTTTGCCTATGAATGCAACCTTATTGCTACGATAATAAAGATCACTAAAATAGGTAATCTGGCTAGTGTCATACGAGTCTTTGCCGTGCAAATTGAATAAATATTATAATTATGTCTGCTTCTATGCGACTGCCACATATAAGAACACAGTACGTTACATTTTTTTATATTGGTTTAATAGCTAGATAATTTTATTTATATTATTTTAATGAGTTTTACTATACTGAAATGGACTGTGCAATATTAAACTGGAAACTTTAAATTTGAATTGAGATTTAGTGCTTTCAGTAATCAATTTTATCATTATTTACAATAGGAAAGTCACATCAAATTGTAAAGACACCTTAAATTAGCAAATATCCAAAATTTACTAGGTTTGGAATTGTCTTTTTTAGGCATGTTTAAAATATGCAATAGAATGTATGACGCTATTAATATCATTTGTACAATTAGTAGGTTCATATTCCTTGTTTAGTATTCTCTTGAAATCTTAATATATCATTTAGTTACTAATACAAGATGACTTTCTGCTCTCCTGAAATATAATAATTACAAAGCACGTACTGGGTTTTGATATACATCAGCCCTCTGTGGTGAGGTCACGTGGTGCCGCTTTTCTGTATATTAGAGTTAAAAAACAAATAGACAGGGCGCAAAAAACACGGTCATGTAAACTTTATCTATCTATATAAATAAAAAAAAACCGGCCAAGGGCGAGTTCCACTCGCGCACAAAGGTGCCGTACCATTATCGCAAAAAAACGGAAAAGAACACGTATGTTGTATGGGAGCCCCACTTAAATATTGATTTTGTTCTGTTTTTAGTATTTGTTGTTATAGCGGCAACAGAAATACACCATCTGTAAAAATTATTAATTGGCTTGCTATCACGGTTCATGAGATACAGCCTCGTGACAGACGGACAGACAGACAGGGAGATAGACGGAACCCTAAAAATGCTGTATTTGATTGTAAGCGTCTCACTAGAGAACGGCTGAAACTATTTGTTGCTATTGTTTGTTATATATCAATCAATCAATCAATCATTTATTTGCTATAAGTATTGGTACAGTGTAAGTGTTTAAAGATAATATAGAAAGAAAGAAAATGTTTATATGCGCCAGGCACAACGAATGCCATAAAAAAACCGGCTAAGTGCGAGTCGGACTCGCGCACGAAGGGTTCCGTACTTGTTAAATTGTGGTTTACGATTTATGACGTATTTAAAAAAAAAACTACTTACTTGATCTCGTTCAAACCAATTTTCGGTGGAAGTTTACATGGTAATGTACATCATATATTTTTTTTAGTTTTATCATTATCTTATTTTAGAAGTTTCAGGGGGGGGGACACATTTTACCACTTTGGAAGTGTCACGCAAACTATTTAGTTTATAAAAAAATATATTAGAAACCTTAATATCTTTTTTGAAGACCTATCCATACATGTACAGGTAGGATGAAAAAAAAAATTAAGTTTCAGTTTTTTTCTATTTTTGTTTGAAAATCTTAATGCGGTTCACAGAATACACCTACTTACCAAGTTTCAACAGCATAGTTCTTATAGTTTCGGAAAAAAGTGGCTGTGACATACGGATGGACAGACAGACAGACATGAAGAATCCATAAGGGTTCCGTTTTTTTGGCCTTTTGGCTAGGGAACCCTAAAAAAGAAAACATAAATACTAAAAACAGTGTATGCCTCACAACCACGTATATGTTACTGTAAAATCCGAACTGTTGTTTCAGTTTAAAAAAAAATAAACTATGATGAAACTTATTATTTATCGGTAAAACAGATTTACTAAATCTTACCGGTAAAAGTCTGGAATCATCATCATCATCTACCTGCCCTTGTCCCATGTTACTTGGGGTCGGCGCAACACGTTTTCTTCTTCCATATCGTTCTGTCCCGCACCACGCTATAATTGACTCCCTTTTCTTTAATATCACTCCTCCCACAGTCCATCTATCTTTTCTTTGGCCGTCCCCTCCCTCTTCATCCATCCCCAATTAAATTCATAAGAGTACACCTAAGTCATTCCAGACATTCTTTTCCCGCACCGTCTAGAACCAGCCCTACCGGTACGCGTCCAAATCATCTCGGCACCTATTTCTGGACCGGCCTCAATGGTGCGTTCCATCTTCAAGATTGCGGAGGCTTGCCCAGCGCTCAATTTGCATGCTACTAACGTGAGCCGTAATGGCATTGGCCCATTTGAGCCGAACAGCCTTTTTACCCACGTCTATTATGCCCGTTTGGGAACACAGTGTGTTCCGTATTCGGTCTGTTCTTTTTACATCCAGAATGCTGCGTAAATTTTTGGCAATCCCCAAGTGTAAGTCTTTGAGTTTACTCTCCAGGGCGATCGGCGGATTTTTTGTTAATAAATAAGAATTGTCAGTGCCGATTTGGCAAAATGATAAGATCAATTAATAATTAGCTTAACAATATTAATAGACTAACAAACTATTATTGTTGCCCGTTATTGCAATTGGGATAGTTAATTGCGAGAAATACAGGACTGATCAATGTGATGATTCTTGGTGTGCTTTATGTCCACATGTGGACGATTTTTGGTTGAAACGACGAAAAATGTCAATTCGTGAGAAATAGATTATCATTTCTCAGTAATTTGAAATTTTTTGGTACATTCTAGGTGCCGTATGTTAGAAATAAACAAAGATTGAAACAAATGGATACGAAGAATTTTATTAGTTCTGTCATTTCGAGACACTGCCAGCGTGGTTGGTACGACCATTCCATGTTCTGTGTTTTTTGCTTCTATTGTTTTCACATGAACGAAGAAGGTTAAAATAGTATTCGACCTTACCTATATTTTAAATATTGATTAATTCAAATTGAGATAACATTTGTTGTATTTTCAAAGATGTTCAAATACTTTTTAGTTATGGACTTAGTAAGTAAACTAAACGACGTGAGTCGTTTATAATACAACAAAAATATAGATGCCAATGACAGCGGTAGTGCCAAAAAATAAAAATAATACAGACTTTGACAATATTACTTGTGATTTCGTTAGTTCCAATTAAAGCCACCAGGCTACATGATCTGGCTGCATTATACCTGATATTTTTTGACAGATTGAATTGACGAGAAATAAATTGAATATTATTTTTGCTTTTTGCGGAAAAAAGCGACATACGTCCACCTAGCAACGCCGCAAAGCGGTCACTGTCGAATTGCACTGGATGGAAAGAGAAGCACGATGGAATTTGTATAGACTTTTATACAAAACATAATAATATGAATTACTTAAAAATAATGAATGAAACTTCAATATATAAGACAATGAAGTTTTGCGTCCTTTTATGATACGTTATTGGTGTTAATTGTACAAATGTACGCTGGTCAGTATTACCGGAAAAATCTTTTGAAGATCACGGTAAGAGGTTACTTTGCCATTCAATTGTATCGAGGTTTTTGTGCGTAAACGTGTTTCGGCCACAACAAAGTTTTCGGAAATATGATCAAGATTAACATATCTTTTTTCTGCTGCCACATCTTCAATAGATTTGGCTAAAAAATGTTTAAAAGAAAGCCTATTTTGAGTATTCAGCCCCTTAAGCCTGGTATGCTCCCTGTATGTCTGGTTTTATTTTGCTATTTTATTTTAAATGTACGTTTGTTATGTTTAAAGCGTTTTTATGTGTTTAAGAGAGGAAGACTAATGAAATATCAAAAGGAAAAATTCTAAGATTAAATTAAGATTTACCTTTTTGGTGCCAGTTTATACTGTCAAAAATATGTTATACTTAACTACATTGATAACTGAATTATAATTGTATTCTTTTTTAAATAAATATAATTATTTTATTTACACACACAAGTTATTAAAAAAACAAATTACAAAATTTGAATAAAATAAAATAAGTACTCTAACACTCAGGAAAAGGCCATGGGCCCCAAACTGGACACGGCCTGTGTCTTGGTGGCCCAAGATTTAGAATAAGCAGATGGTAAGTTCTGTGTGACATAGCACAATGTTATCAATCAATTAAATAGCATTAGAAATTAAATAATCAAAATCATAAACAATAAATATTGCGTTTCTAAAGTGTTGTTAGAGTCTGATTGACTTCGGCCATTCTATTTCAATTTCATTTAACAATATAGAGAAATAATTAACCACACATGTAAATTATAAAAGAATTATACGAATAAAGCCAAATACCAACAAAAATATACTTTCAATAGAGCTCTTCGCACAAATTTGATTTACAAGGCAACCATTATTTGAAATTTTAATCCGCTTTCAACATAGCAAAAAAAAAACAAAGCAATAATTTTCAAAGCTTTAGATGAGTTTGATGTTTGACTTAACAGTTGATGAATAAAAACATTGTATTAAATCTCGAGAAAAACATTCGTCTAGGGCATTAAGGCTATTTGGCCAGCAAAAAACCACGACCTTAAACAAAAATCTAATCTAGACTTTCTCTTGAATAATGTCTGAACCTAATTAAGCTATAGTCGATGTCTGTATAGAAACCAACGTAATCGATCTCAGTTTGGCCGGTAATCCATCTTTTAGTGGGATTCGATGGAAGGGAGGCGGACCTATTCATCTAATACGACCCCAAATTTATCTCGACGTCAGGTGACTCGGAATACATCTTCGCATTATAACGTAATCTGGGTGTCGCAAATTATCTTTAATTTGGAGAACGTAATGAGCACGTGATGCAAGGCACCGTATACGTGAGGTCAGAGATAAGCGGAGGTGGTTTTGTGTTGGGAACTACAGATCACCGAGTAATGGATGGTAAATTACGGCTAATATTACCCATGACGGTGCCAAGGAACGACGTAACGTAGTTTGATATTCTGTTGATTACCGCAATAAAGTTACTCTTAATACGAGTACTTTTGTAGCATATTTACCATAAGTGCTGGCAATATTATGGAGCTAGTAATGTATATTGGGAGCAGTGATAGCCCAATGGTAACGGCCGAGACTTACAAGTTGTGGGTCATGGGTTTAAAACCCAGGCACGCTTTACTTTGTGTAAATTATTTCATCACAACTACTCTCAAAACGGTGAAGGAAAACATCGTACGGCATTAGGAAAACCGGCATGTTTTAGAAACAAAAATTCGAAGACATGTGACATCCACCAACCCGCACAGGGCCCGCGTGGTGGTATACGGACCATACCCTTTCACAGAGAGGAGGCCCGTATCCCAGCAGTGGGAACATTAATAGGCTGACGATGATTAATGTATATTAACAATTTTATTGATGACACTAAACTAACATTTCAAATTAGCCGCTGCTTAATTTGCTCAAAGAGTTAAAATTATTCCATTTCCTCAAAGCATTGTACTTAAACAGAAGAGCAACGTCTTGTTCAAAGTCATGAATTAATATGGAGACGCGTTATATCTTCGGGCCATTCATTAGAGGCGCTTCCGACTGCGTCCCGGTGTATGGGTAGCTTATCAAGTGATTGATTGCGCAGATACTAAGAGCCAGGATCTACGTAACAACGTTAGTGCTAAGTACCTATGAAGTTCAAGGTTTCAAAGGTAAAAAATAAAAAACTGTAAAAGAATTTGATGAAACAAATAACGTTAAAATGAATAAAGACAGAAATGAAGACAATAAGGCAATTTAAGCCTATTTGGCACTTGTGTTGCTTTTTAACCTTAATATAGGTCAAAAAGCAACACAAGCGTACGAAAATAAAATAAATGACAAAGGAAATTGTTCTATAAGTTTTTTGGGATCTCTTTCATCAAAAAAAAAAAGATACTGCAGCAGTTGGACTGAAGGACGAAACTAAAGTGAAGTCCACAAGAATGATATATCGTACAAATGACAAAAAATATGTTCCGAATCTAGGGTAAGTTGGAATAGATCTTCGAAAGAGACAACCTAGATGTCCGGTCATAAGTAAGGGAAATCGTAAAAATGAGAAAATATAAGATGAGAATTTTGCTCAGTGACAGAACTTTGTTGGTATTTATTAGATTTTTCGTAGAAAATGTTGTCAGGGATGATAAGAAATGTTTTTGGAATTGATTTGGTAACAAATTCATTTAGTTACAACTAAAGATCTTGATTTTTTATTGTTTTAAAAGGAACTCGTCTGCCGAGAACACGGAATACCATCTTAATTTACAAAGTTTAGTGATTCCCAATCACAAAACTTTCAATTGTATACCAAAATGCCTACGATTGATGCAAAGTTGTTTTATATCATTCCATAACTACAATTTCTAGTCAATCATACGATATTCAAGAGAAAACTATATAATGCAAGAAGAAGAATAATTTACCCAAACAAAAGTGTCTAGGAAGCTCTCTATCTCTGAACTCGCGTTATAAAAGGACGGAATATATTTAATAAATACGGGTCTCGTTTACAAGGCAAACAACTCATCAGCCAGTACAAACAAGGCACGCTTTCCGTAGGAAGTTTTTATGCAGCATTGTGGATCCCAGCATTTTGAGATGTGGGATGGAAACACTTGACGTCATTTGTGATAGCTGGAACATTTCAACTTGTAATATTTGTAAAATCCTTTAGAAGTTTTCAAATGTCTGAAGAAAAAAAAGAGGGATGAAATGTTATGTTTACTGCGACTATCATTTAGATCATGGACTTATGGATATAATAACTTTATTTTTATTTTTTATTCGTTATAGGCTCGCGTTTGACCACTATCTCGCCTGATGTTAAGCGATGATATGGTCGAAGGTGGAGCACGCTTGCCTAGAAGTAACCTATTCACTCTTGACTTGAAGACCCCTAGGTTGTAGCTATCAGGAAACAAGGATGCCGGCAGGGAGTTCCACTCCTTAGCTGTACGCACAATGAAAGTATTTTCAAAACGCTTTGTGCGTATGGGTGGGATATCCACCATGTATCGATGGCACATTGCCGTACGTCTTGTAGTCCGATGATGGAAAGGGCTTGGCGGAATCAAATTGTGCAGTTCCGTCGCGCACTCCCCGAAATAAATTATACAATCATAAATAGTTAGTAGTTTCACGTAATTCATTATATAATTAAAACCTTAATTCACTGCCTGATTCCCAGGGACTCACATCAAA
The DNA here is from genome assembly GCA_964057195.1 of Orthosia cruda. NCBI lineage: Eukaryota > Metazoa > Arthropoda > Insecta > Lepidoptera > Noctuidae > Orthosia > Orthosia cruda. The sequence goes on along the minus strand of OZ059840.1, from coordinate 26,924,478 downwards.
AGTTTAAGCGACCATATTATTTCGTACGTTTTAGCGGCATAGTTTCTCCCCGACTCAGTATCTTCCAGTACTCCAGTAGCGCCACGAGCGACGCGGAGCTGAGCGGACGTACGCGCGCATCAACTATGTGGGGAGTAAGTAACCGTAGTGAGTCCCAGGGACTCATTCTAGTTATTTGTGTTATGATTTTATTTTTTATTTGAATTGTCTGTAAGTCATTTTGTCATTTTGTTATTTTGCACTTAATATTTACTAAATAATAAAGAAGATTATAAAACAACCAATCATTCTAATAATAGTTGTTTAACTCTTTAAAATTAAAATAAAATATGCGAGTCCCTGGGACTAATAAAAGGTGTTTACGTAAGTGTTTTTCACCTAGTGAATTGAGAGTCAAACAAAAACAAAAAAATAATACCACAATTTTATTGCCGAATCTAACAATGCCTAATTAAATACTCAAACAGAAACACAATAAAAAATGTAACAAAGCCATGTCCCAATCGATTTAAATTAAAAAAAAACAAAAAGCCTCTTGAGCAATTAAGCGTGAAATGGGGTCACGTCACATCAACATGAGACATTGAAGCACCGTATCGAATCAAAACTAGAAGAAACAGAAGGCCCATTGTACAGACAAACAGCAATTTATAAGGAATTAACATTACTATGTATGAGAATATTTATTTGAAACCACTATGATAAAGTTAATGGTAAATATAATTTGTTGAAAAAGCAATTGAGACTCTAAAATGAGAATGTTTGAACTCTGAGCAAAAGCTCGACTTTGCCAACTTTTTTATAAATAAAAGTGAATTTTTCATGATTAACGTGACTGGTCATCCTTTGACATAATTATAACTTTCTGAAATCATAATAATAATTCATAATTATAATTTAAAAAATCATATTAAATACAGGCTGTTAATCCCATTTTTATGTCGTATCAGCCAGGGAGATTTGTAGTGCGTGGTGTGTGGTTGACTTTACCACGCCAGGGTTAGATAAGTACGTGCTGTGTTGTTGCATCAGAGTAAGGTAAAATTAATCAAATTAATCAGTTTAGTTTTAATTATGCTATTTCGTTTAAAAAACCAACCATTAGCAACAAAGCTTCATCCTATCCACTGATATATGGCAATGTTAGTCGAGTGCATTATCTTAGTGGTTCAAACGCTGTCTTTGTGTACCTCTCTTAACTTGTCCGCATTTCCCTTCTGCATAAATCTATTGTGTGGGGTCGGGAACTTCCCAAGAGAAGGTATTTAATATATCTGCAGCCAAGTTCTCTTATGATAATAGACTTCTGGAGTGCACTAAGTTGGAAATGGTTTTAGAAAATGTTTGCATTGTCTTCAGAATATCTGTTCAAAACTTTGTGTTTGGGATTAAGTATTATTTGCGATCTTATCAGACTTTTCCTTTATTTTAACTTAAAACACATTTCAACGGAATAATATTAAAGGAAATACGGTTATGAACATCAAAACTATTGACAGAAACAAAACGTTATTAAGTTTTGTTAATCATTTACCAACTGTACACTAGGTTTTAGTCCTTCTTTAACAATATTATGACTGTAAGAATCATAATAAACATGTATAGTTTTCTTTGTGGATAATTAATTTTCCATTTATAAATTTTTGAGTTGACTATTTGAATGTAAATAATATTATTATGACCACACAAATAAATCTCAAATACGCTACACCCCATAGCAAAAATATCACGAAGAAAATTACACTGTCCGTACCCCATGGAAAAAATATCAAGTAGAACACACCTCATTTGCCAAACACGTCCTACATACGTACCAACTACGTCTGCTTAACGTACATACATCAACGTCTCCTACGTCTCCTCGCTCCATTACACTACAAATCGTATGAGATTCCACCCTGATGCTTCTAATTAATGGCTTACATACAACCGTCCCTTCAAGATGTCTTATATAGCACCGTGAATTAAATTCAGCTGCTATCCCTTAGGTGAACGTTAATTTAACAGCTGAATTAGGTTTTATAGTATATGCTTTAGGATAGTTTTATAATGATTAGCTCGTTTCATATAAGTGTCTTTTAAATTCTGCATCAGATTTATATATTTGATCTGGACTTCTTCTTCTATAATTATGATCTATATCTAATCTGTGAATAATTACAATAAACTTTTCAAAATAATATTAATGCGGCAATTGGTACTATATTTTATGTGTTCATTATTATTTAAGGACTCATTTTTGTAACATTAAACACAGCGCCATCTACTGAAACAGCTTTAAACGCTGAAGGCTTGCAGGGTTCGTAGAGCGCGTGGCATTTAGAGAAATGCCACTGGTTCTATGTCATGTATAGGCGTTAAAGTCACAGGCGCGCGGTCCAAGTACTTTCTGCTCATCAAATTATGTTACTTACTCAAGTTCCTATGCAATAGTCCAGATGTCTCTTAATTATGCTTAGTAATAAAAAGCTTGAGTGGTTATTCAAGGATAATATAATTATGAAATTACTTAATAATAAAATTATAATGTTAGTAGTTAATTTTCGTAAGTCCTTCAGTTATGAGAAATTAGGAAATCCACGTACAAGGATGCTAGTTTTGGCCTGGTTTTAGTTTAATTACTTTTTACTTGCAAATAGCTAATTATTAAATTAAGTAATTAATTGTAGAAGTAAAATTGCACATAAAAAGCCTATATATGACAAGTTTTGCCTGATTCTTCTAAAAAAAAAGGCTCAGAAGACGGAAAGAACGCATCTCCCAGCTTGCTTATGGCCAAGAACACTGTGTTTGAACTGTAATGAGTTAACAGACTTTTGTTAGCAAATAGATGAAACTAGATTAATTTAGCTCACTCGTATCGGAAAAATCAGTGCCCATCGATCATCTTCCTGCCCCTGTCTCATATTATTTGAGGTCAGCCCAACCCGTTTACTTCTTCCAATCTGTACGTGTCAACCGTCACACTCTCAGTGTCTCGCATTTTTTTAGTTTCGCTCTTCACACAATCCATATTTTTTTCTTTCATTATATTAGATATTTCTTATTCGCCGGTACACTCTTAACAGAGTGGTCGTGGTTAGCATGTCAAAGAGAGATAACGCGCTGCCATGATTCACATCACGATGCGACGCCATTCCTCTCAGTCGACTGTGACTCGTGTGCACTCATGCAGTGGATCAACAGACTTAATCTGGTCGCTTCATCGTATGGGTGACCTGCAGTGCGCTCTCGTTCCTTCCACCTTCCCCTGGACCACAAGCCGCTCAATAGAGTCGTTGCCTCGGGACAGGAAATCAAAGAATTGAAGAATCCGAGCCTAGAATATAGCCGCTAGACGCTACTTGATGGCGAGTTCTTGGAGAATGGATACGTTGGTGCGAAACTCAGTGCAGTGTACTCCAAGCATTTTCTTTCAGCATTATATTTTCAGAGCGCCTATGCTCTTTGCAGTTTCTCAGTTTCCAGGTCTTGGCTGCGTATAGGAATATGGGGCACACCAGTGAGCCGGGTTTTCGTGATGTTGTGGTTCCTCCATACTTTTTTGAGCCTATCCAGACCTGGTGATAGCCATGCGTCGCTTGATCTCGTCCCCGCATATTAGATATTAGTTTTAATTGTCACTCTCATTGGTACAGCTGCAAAAGAGAATGCATTGTACCTTTATCATTTTCATGTGTAACATCTAAACAAAGTATATTAAGCATTTAGATTAAACTATACTAGATAGTTGGACTCTAGTTAAGATTTAAATAATATAATTTATTTCTCATCATACGAAATTTTGCAATCTAATACTTCCAACCATTCAATTATGACCCGTTGCTTAATTTTTGCAAATGAAATAAAGCTTTCACTAGCTTCGTTTCATTCATGAATTTCACCTTCACCCATTGAACAACGACCTTCCGCCGCGACAGCGTCATATTGATATCATCCTCGAGCATGCGCACTAGAGTCCACGCATGCGTACCACCAGCTCAAAATGTTGTGTATACTGTATACTTTCATGTACCAAAACCTGTCAAGCTGCAATAATAAGTCTGCATTATACTGAAATGGCATTCTAAACGCATTTTAAATACTTTCCGTAGTTATTTTTGTTCAGTAGATCCTTCTTTCTACAGTTTAGTCTAAGTGGACGATATAGTGGTGTGTGCGAGTGAATATCGGACTAACCAATGCAGTGTAATTGATAAAACATTTTCCATTCAGTGTAGATTAGCCGCACGTTAATAATTCAAGGAACTGTTTCATTGAAGTGTATAAGGTGATACATCAACAGGTAGGTTTTGTTTGCTTATAGTTATCTGATGACAAACGTATAGATGTACGGTGGTAGTGGGCGTTACTCCAGACAAACTGCGTGGGTGGAACATCTGGCTCGTCGTAGACTGAACGTCGGTAAATAAATTCAACTCACGAACGATTCGAATAAGATGCTTGTGCCAGATAAATGCAAATGGCTTGGATTGCCGTAGAGAATCTTGTTCGTTATTGTATAACGCGACAAGTGACGTCAGTTTTTACCGCCGTATACAATTGTATCTGTAGTATACAGTACATAGTTCGAACCGCACCTGCAATTGATTTTAGCGCTAAAATTACCATTGCCAAGTAATTTAGTTGATGATTTCCCAAATTCATAAGATATTAGAACCCTCTATAATATCAATTCAATCAAAGGTCTTGCGTTAGTAGATAATTATAATGTACGTATTAAATTGGTAATCAGTTACTTCAGATTGTAGTATTTGAACAAGATAATTAAATATTTCGTCAAAAAGTCACATCATCATCACTCATCTAACTAATTGTTAGATGAGTGTCTATCTATCTAACTAATAAAGTGTGACACAGTAAAATAAAAGGACCCATGTTTGAGGTTCCATTTTACAAAGAATGTTCCGGTAGTCTTCTCCTTAGACAAATTATTCTATATTACCAAATAAGTGCTCAAACGTGTCAAAATTCATTTGCTTAGAGAAATTAAAAAATTTGTATCCAAAAAGTTGCCCGAACAGCATGCTATATATAAACTTCTACTCAAAATCCACCCACACCTTGTTAAGTTGTGTAAATTCACATAAAATCAATATTGAATATTGGGTGCGCTGCAAACGATTACGGGTCGTTGCTCGTGTCCTATATACAGGAACTCGTTAACGATCCTCTACGGTATTAACTACCTACGTCCGTTGCACCCCGTTCACTTAATAACGTGAGTTTATTAATTATATACATGTCAAAAAAAACTTTTTGCAAAAAAATACTACCGACTTCCAAATACAAAACTACAAAATGAAAAATAACTTAATTTTTTGAAGTCGGTGTCTTTCGTAGGTACCATTTTTTTGCGTTATGGACACCGACTTCAAAAAATTAAGTTATTTTTCATTTTGTAGTTTTGTATTTGGAAGTCGGTAGTATTTTTTTGCAAAAAGTTTTTTTTTTTTTCCCTTTTTAGATGTACGTACCTAATAGGCAAGTTAGTAAGGGAACTATTTCGCCAGAATAGATTTCATGAAACTTGAACATAACCGGTGAAATGAGAGGTCTGCTTACCCCTTAAGAGCGAACTGGCGTGATGTTATGTTATGAAATGTTATAAACAATAAACAGACATGCGATTGCAGCAATCCCGAGAGATTTGCCGTTATTCATTGAAGAGTTCTGTTGTATATCTCCGAAGTTCTTCATCAGATCTTCACCAAATTAAAATGGGACCAATTTCGGAACATACTTTTTCAAACAAAAAAAGAATTATCAAAATCGGTCCACAATTGACGGAGTAATCGGTGAACATACATAAAAAAAAAAGAAAAAAAAAAAAAAAAAAAAAACAAACTTGAAGTCGAACATAGAACCTCCTCCTTTTTGGGAAGTCGGTTAAAAACAAATAAAAGGCGTTCGTTTTTCAATGAAAAGAAAGTTGAAAATGAGTATGATACTTCCAAATATCGTTACAGATAATAGAATAAAAAGGATGTTTGAAAATAGGAATTCGATCTGCATATTCCCTTAGATATTTGATACCAAGTTAAGAAGAGCAAAAAAAAAACTTTTTTTGGAAGTCGGTTGTAATTTTTGTAAAAAAGAGTTTTATTTTTCACATTTTAGTTGTGGTACATAATGGACCAGTTCTATATGCTAGCTAACTATAATGCCCAAAGTGAAGCCAGAATAGATTAACCTAATAACGTGAAACTTAAACAAAACTGGCGGAATGAGAGTATACCAGGGTGAACTATTCACACCTGTGTACCCCTTTAGTAGAGCGTAGCAGTGTGATGTTATGTTATGACCATTGCATGTAAGCAATAAACAGACATGCGATCGCAGCTATCCCGAGCCTAAGATGATTTGCCGTCATTTATTGAAGAGTTCTGATATATATCTCCAAAGTTCTTCATCAGATCTTGATGAAAATTAAATGGCACTTCATGACAAGCACCAGCGTTCAAATAAAAAAATGTAGCCAACTCATATTAACATAAGACCTTTATACTGTACTCATGTTTTACAAAATATTTTTTTCTTATCTATCTTATCTTATCAAAATCGGTTAATCCAATAAAACGTTCTGAGGTAACACACATTAAAAAAAATACATTCGAATTGACAACCGCCTCCTTTTTGTGAAGTCGGTTAATAAAAAATAGCAGTAAGCTTTTTTTCAATTAAGATGGGGTAATTACTTTATTCTACGCTTTTGCAGAATTTCATAGGTTTTACAAAACAAATACAAAGAATTTACTAACCTTCGATTTCTGAATTGAGTATTTTGAGTTAAGAACGTCTCAAAACCTATTTTAACGCCGTAATTTGACAGGTCTTCAGCCTAAAGCCTTTGACAAATACCCAAATTCAAATGCTTAGTGAATAAATCGAAGAAGTCTAACCCCAGACTTCTTCTTTGTATCGTCAACAAGACTGTCAGTAATTCACATTTTGCTATCCCAAAACTTAGCTACCACGGCGTCGTCGGTGACAGGGCAGAGGTCACTTTGAATACATATTTTGGGCCACACGGGGTAGGAGAGGAGATTGAGTTCAGTTTGCGACACTACTCCGTATCCGTTCAATAGAACAATTAAAAGATATTATAGTTTGCAAGTGCTGCTAGCATGACATAACATAACACGCCCGTATTCTGCAAAGGGTGAGCCAAAGCTTCACCTACAGTATACACACATTATATTTAAATCCTATGTAAGGGGACGAGGCTTTCAACCGGGAAAAAATCCAGGTGAAAAACCCAATAACAATTTGCCCGACATAGGAATCGAATCCAGGACCTTATGCTCAAGAGTAGCGTTTTAGACCACTAGACTAGCGAAGCAGTTTAACCGTACGTATAGTACGGAGCGGGTTCACTTTGGGGCACGACAAGAAAACCTCCGTTGCCGCCTCCGCCATACGACATCCTAATTAATAACGTAATTATTGATTTAATAACGTAATTATTTGATTTTTATAATACGCAACAAATCTTATTTGGGGGCGTTAATTAAAACAAATGGATACAAAGCTTACATGGTAGCGCCAATTTTTTTTTGGTAAAATCGCGCAAGTTTATTAATTTTAAGTTTAGGTTTAAGTTTTATTTATACCTTTGTTAAATACAAGTGTAATATTGCGATACTCTCCATTTTGATGAGAGTAGTGATCGAGGCTAGCCCACATAAAAAATCATATTTTGGTGCATCCAAACTCCGCCACCATTATTTGACGAATTTATCCATATTTCAAACTAAATATTTAGTGGTAATGAAGTTATTTGTTATCCAAAGTCGAAGTTTCGCGCCAATCGTGTTTGTTTACTTTTTTATTAAAGAGCGTCTTCACTGAGAGCATTCACTTGTAATGAGCATTCGACGTTGAATATTCGAATGGTGTGGATGTTGAGCCGAGCCTCACAAAGCTTACACGCAAGCGCGAACTTTGGCCGGTGTGGATGTTGCAACGATTTTCGCGGAAACGGCTCGCATTCGAATGTTCACGCAAATAAAATGCTCGAAAGCGAATACTCAGATAATAAAATGAATGAGTATGTATGTAGGCATATTACTGGCCACTTGTAAAACAACGAGATCGTATTCGAATGCTCCAAGCTCGCAAGGGAATGTTCGACTCGAACGTTCATAGTTTTGCTCGAAAGTGAATGCTGGGCTCGCTGGGAAGCATTTGTTGCTCGCCTACGATTGCTTGTTTACAAATGCTTACGAAAGAATGCTCCCAGGCAGGACGTTCCTTTATACACAAATATCACCTATATACATGTAAAAACGATTACAAATATGAGAAATTATTTGTCTATTATTATAATAAACAACAAGAACTAGCTCAGATCTTAAAGTTAGTAACAAACACTGGTCCAGTAACACGTACAATTCATTACCACTATTTTATGTTAATTCGTCAATGATAGTTTTTTTATGTTATAGTTTTGTGCTAAACGATTTAGTCAATCGGTGTTTTTTAATGAGCGATTATCCCAAATCGATTCTTAAAATTTGAAAAACCCGTTTCAGGCATAAAATACACTAAGCACTTAACATAGTTAATATTAATACTTTCTTATTGTAATCTTATAGATTTTTGGAGATAAGGAATAAAACCTACTAAACAAATTCATCAAACCGTGAAAAATTTCGCACCGAGTTTTCCAGTTGTCACGCTATGCTCGACCCGAAAATACCAAATAAATAGTGCCGCTGTGCTCAAAATTCTTTAATTCTGCGTAAAAATTGAAAGGTAAAGTTGGAAAGAAAAGTGTTTGAATTCAATTAAATTGAGCAAGAAGCTGAAAAATATTGAAATTAAAATAAAAACAACGAAATCGTAGTTTTAAATATTTTTTGGTTAAGTTTCTCTTTTGCGGAAACACGTTTCGCTTTCACAGTTCTATGGAATGGATGGACACTTTGTTTTTAAAATGAATAACACGACGCCGACGTGTTGAGTGGTGGTGAGGTGAGTGTGCGTTAGTATGATGAAACGGAACGTTTATTAACTTTTTTTCGGGAAAGTAATGGTATTTACATACTAGGTTTTCTTAATTTACTTTTTAAATGGTTAAATAAAATATTACACGTTAACACTTTTCTTCATCACTGCTCGTGAATATGATTTCGTGCATAGCGGAACTTTTTAATAGGTATTTTTCGAGTCGAGCATAACGGGACTAGAGCATAGCAGGACTAACTGGCATTTTCTATCCAATTCAAAATTTTAATTCGAAATGCGCTCGCTATTCAAAAATATGATTGAGTCTTTTAACGTTTGATACTCTCAGAAGGTTTGATACATAGTGCCTAGTATATTTTTATGTAATTATGTAACGCGAACGTAGACACATTTAGTTTCAGTGTTTTTTTTTGCTATTCGTTATATTGTAATGAGTGTCGTGGTGGCTCAGTAGTTAAAGAGCTCATGGTCATGGGTTCAAATCCTGGCAGGTACCAATGTGACTTTTACAAATTCATATTATGTACTTTATAAGTTTATCTTGGACTTCACTGACAACGGTGGAGGAAAACACCGTGAGGAAACCTGGTCTTATAGTTAATATACTGTAAGAGCTCAGAAAAACAAGGGAAAATAATAATAAAATATTTAATTAAAAATAAACTTATGCAGTACAATAAAATGTTAGGTAGGTCCTAAGCCTTCGGTGTCCGCCAGAAAAAGAGAACGCGAGCCTCGGTGCAATATGCGAGCTAGGCGAGCGGCCCGCGCGTTACTATATTGACAGTTGTCAACTTCATGACGGCTTTCGAGCGCCATCTATCGCCTTACAATACCTAAGTCTGAAATCGCCAACCCGCATTGAGCAAGCGTGGTGATCAAAGCTCGTGCCTTCTATGTATGAGAAGAGGCTATTGCCCTTCAGTAGGACAGTTACAGACTGGTTTTATTATTTTTTTGTAAACTAGTGACCCGCTCTGGCTTCGTTCGTGACAAGTTATACACAAAAATCTGCCCCGTTTTTCACTGTTTCTATTGGTGAAAACCGCATGAAAATCCGTTCAGTCGTTTTTGATTTTATCGCATACAAACGCGGCGGGAGACTTTATCTATTTCCAAAAAAATATTGCCAGGGTGTTATAGGAGAACCAGCAGAATCCAATTCCAGCATTTTTGGAATTTCTGTCTGTTTATTTGTGCACGCATCACATAAAATGTTCGAAACCAATGTAGATAACATTTATACATTAAAAATGTGCGTAACTTGAAGTATAACTTAGTGTGTTGAAGTATTACTTTGTTATTACTTTGTTTCATCGCAATCGGTTCAGGCTATCAAAAGTTAAATTATTTTAAATTGTTCAAGAAGTAAAATATCGCAATTTACGAAATTCAGATACTCGGACTGTTTAACTTCATATTGCATAGATGGCGTTGTGCCTTTCGTGTCATTTTCTGAAAGGCGGTGTTATCTTTTACCGCGGAAGAATGACCATAGAAAAAAAATACTGGCCAAGTGCGAGTCGTACTCGCGCACAAAGGGTTCCGTACCACTATCGCAAAAAACGGCAAAAAATCACGTTTGTTGTCTGGGAGCCCCACTTAAACATTAATTTTATTCTGTTTTTAGTATCTGTTATTATAGTGGTAATAGAAATACATCATCTGTGAAAATTTCAACTGTCTAGCTATCACAGTTCATGAGATACAGCCTGGTGACAGACAGATAGACAGACAAACAGACGGACGTACCGCGAAGTCATAGTTATTGGGTCCAGTTTTTATCCTTTGGGTAAATCCTTAAAATGGTAGGTAGTTGGGGTCCCAAAAACCGACCGACCCTAAAATCAACCCAGGGTGGTCAACTCTCTATGTCGAATCAACCATAATATTACTTTCAAGGGCTATTTCAAGTGTGGCTATAGTAAAAATATTAATTGGGGACCTGCTTACTGCACGAAACTAAAAAAATACGTTATAAGAGATTTTAGGTCTCTAATCATACTACTAATGTCAATAATGACGTGGACGTGCGGGCAATGTGGTTCGTAAATTCGATGCCGCTATTGCCCGTCTGAATAGCCTAATGATAAAAGTGGTCGCCTATACTATACTTAAGGTTGCGAGTGCGAGTCCCAGCTATGGAGAGATATTTTCTGACTTTCCAAAAAGGAGGAGGTTCTATGTTTTATTTATGTTCACCGATATCTCCGTCAATTGTGGACCGATTTTGAAAATACTTATTATTTTAGAAAGAGTATGTTCCCAAATTGGTCTCATATTAATTTGGTGAAGATCTGATGTAGAACTTCGCAGATATACAATAGAACTCTTCAATTGTGTGTATTGAAGAGTCACACATCTATTTTTATCTTTTATATAAGTATGTACTTGTTTCACATACACATTTAGTTAATAAAACTGCTTTACGTCCGTCACGTTATCGGTCACAGGTCCAGTTAAAAACCAGCGTCGGACACTAGTTGCCTGACATTTTGCTGAACTGGTCCTACTTGGCGCAGCCGTGGGACACACAATGTTACTAATACATTGTTTTCTTTTTTTTATAATATTATTGTTGTTTAGTCTAAGTTATCTTTTTTTAATATCTTTTATATTTGTGTTGTGTGCTCTGGCTTGTGTCAAATAAATGTGTTTTCTTTCTTTTTCTTTCTAATAAATGACGGCAAATCTCTCGGGATTGCTGCAATCGCATGTCTGTTTATTGTTTGTACCATTTCATAATATAACATCACGCCGGTACGCTCTAAAGGGATACGCAGAGTAGGTAGAAAGGTAAGTAAGGTAGGTAGGTCTAGGTAAGTAGGGTAGGTACAGGTAGGTAGGTCTGGGTAAAAAGGGTAGGTACAGGTAGGTAGGTAAGTAGGCTCAGCTAGTTTTATAATATGTAGTGATTGAGTAATGAGTTGATTATGGTATGGTTAGATATTGAATTCGGTTTACTTTGTTGTAATGTTATGAAAATTGGGTATTCTGTAGATACTTTGAGTTTTTTTTATTCGTTTTAAGAACATACTCGTAAGTTTGGTTTGTATTTACATCTGCATTTCCGAAAAACAAGGCTTGCTGTCCCCGGCGAAGTATTATTTTCTCGTAAAAAGAATGGTGCTGAAATCCTGGAAGCTTGCAAATGTACACCCAGTGCTCAAGAAGGGCGACTGTGCAGACCCTGCCCACTACCGTCCGATAGCCATTACCTCCATACTGTGCAAGGTTATGGAAAGGGTACTGAACAGTTAGTTGCTGACCTACCTTGAACACAATGATCTCCTAAGTGCCGTCAATATGGTTTTCGCCGTTGACGGTCAACAGGCGATCTTCTTGTGTTTTTCAACGCACTGCTGGGGACGAAGCCATCGAGAAACACCTCGATGCACTTGCTGTATCGCTTGATATCTCGAAGGCCTTTGACAGGGTCTGGATCTCAAGTCTACTCAGCAAGATGCCTGCATATGGCATCCCATCTGGTTTTTGTAGCTAGATATCAGACTTCCTTAGTGAACGGTCGAACTGAGTATTCGTTGACGGCTGCTCCTCTGACCTTATGGCTATTAATGCCGGAGATCCTCAAGGGTCTGTTCACTCTGCAACTCTTTTCCTGCTGCACATCAATGACCTATTTCTGCCTGGTATTGTTGGGTACGCAGATGATAGTACTGTTTCAAAGAGATACTTAGCTAGACCCGAGGTCAGGGTTTTACTGTTTTTTTGTAAAAAAAAATATGCTAATAAAGAATTTAATTTAAACAATTTAATTTACTTGTCCAGCGCAAAAACCAGCGGGGATGAAGTTCTTTCCTTGAAAGAGGCTATGGTGGAGCGGACAGATGTGACCTTAAGCCTTGTCTCCCACTGGGCCAGACCAGATTGTCATGTATCTATTGCAGCCACCTCTGAGATGGCTCAGCTAAATATCAGCTTGCCGCGCTTGACTCGGTGGAACGCAGAGCTAAGAGACTAATTGGCGACGTCAAACTGGTGGATGCCAAGCGCCACAGCTTGGCTCTTCGCCGTAAGGTTGCCTGCTTGTCAGTCTTCTACAAACTATACTTCGGCGAGTGTGCTCATTAACTCCACGACCTCATCTCACCGGCCCCCTTCTACCATCGGACATTTAGACGCACTGCAAGTTACCATCGTCACCTAGTTGCTATTCCGCCAATTTGCACCAAGCGCTTCCAAACATCCTTCATAATGCGCACAGCAAAAGAGTGGAACTCACTGCCTGCGTCTGTGATTCCAAACGCATACAACCAGAATCTCTTCAAAGTTAGAGTGAACAGGCTTCTTCTGGGTAAGCTCACTCCATCGTTGACTTTGTCTCTGTCACCTAGACTAAAATCAAGAGCAAACCCATCCTAAATAAAATGCCCTAAATCGTCCTGATTTTTTGGGATTGCTAAATGCGAATTTGTGGTCAAAATAAAATGCCAAGATGGCGCCGACCGAAATTTTTGAAAGTTTCGTTTAGGTTATCATTTTTAGGGTTTTTGGGGTTGCTAAATGCGAAATATGCGACAAAATGTTATCCCAAGATGGCGCCGACTGAAATTTCCTCATTGTTGTCATTTTCATGGTTTTTGCGGTCGTTAAATGCAAATATGCAGTCAAAATAAAATCCAAGATGGCGCCGACCAAAATTTTGGATTTTGTATCATGGTTGTCGGTTTCATGGTTTTCTGGATGGCTAATTGTGAATATGGGGTCAAAATTAAAATATTAGATGGAGCTGACTGAAATTTCTTAAACTGACACCCATGATGAAATATCAAAAGTTTTAGTTGGCGCCTTTTTCGATTTGCATTTTGACCCCATATTCGCAATTAACTACCCCGATAACCATGAAATGACACCTATGACGAAAGTTTAAAAAATCTCGGTCGGTGCCATCTTGGAATTTCATTTTGAACCCAAATTCGTATCTGGCGACCCCAAAAACCATGAAGTGATTACCTATGACGAAAATTTCTGAAATTTCGGTCGGCGCCATCTTGTATTTTCATTTTGACCCCATATTAGCATTTAGCTACCCCAAAAACCATGAATATTACAACCATGATGAGGTTTCAAAAATCTCGGTTGGTGCCATCTTGGAATTGCAGTTTGACCCAATTAACCACTCCAAAACCATGAAAATGACACCCATGGCTAAAATATCAAACATTTCGGTCGGCGCCGTCTTGGCATTTTTATTTTGACTAATATACGCAAAGGTAAAATATTACTAATACTTCTTTAAAGCCAATTTTATTTTCTCTAGATTAAGATTTGATCAATTAATTAGTTTTAAATATTCATTAAATAAGTTTGGAAGAACGTATGCTATTTTTCTCGTGCCTTTGTGCGTTACATGACAGATATTTGTACATGCGCAGTAGATATGCCCGAGGAACTATTAGTTAATCTGTGGATATGCTGAGTGCGCTTGAATAAGCCCGCCATTTTATTAATTTCTTGCTTGGTTCAGGTATTTTTTTTATTTCCTCGCACAATGCATAGTGAAATGTTTTATGATACACTTACGTAAGATGATTCCCGACTCGTGTCGATTAAAAAATGCCACTCATCGGGAATCACCTATCTTCCGCACTTGTAGCATAAACAACTATTTTAAATTCTACCCTGACGATAAAAAGATAAAGATATATTTATTGCATAACTGTGTAAATTAAGTTCTTATTAATAAACATTAAATTTTTAGTTTCAACAGTCTACCCCAGTCGGATATGCAATAGTAGTTAGAAATTAGGTACTTATAACAGTAACATAGGTCCTTTCATAATACATCATATTGTTAATAGACGGTAAATTAATGTCATATTTATATTGTTTACGAATGTTCCTTTTTGAACTTGATTTAAAATTAAAATATTGCATATTAATTTTATCAAATAAACATAATACCAGTCAGTGTCAGGAAACCCACAGTTTTGAAGACATCTCTTAATGATTCCGTACTATACATGTTATATATTGTCTTAAGACATTTCTTCTGAAGAATAAATGTGGATTGTATGTTTGTTGAGTTCCCCCACCATATATAACACCATAAGTTAACAGTGGGTAAACACTTCCAAAATTAGCATTTCTAGTAACACTTGGATTTGTAGTTTCTGCTAGAACTGATAATGCGTAGCAGGCATTGTTTTTTATTTATGAATCTTTTCAATATGTGCCTTCCAGTTTAAATGTTGATCCATTGTAACTCCTAACAAATTTGTGTATTTTACTTCTTCAATCGCTGTATATATTGGTTATATTCAATTTAGCATGTTTACTACTATAATTTCTAAATTGAATCAATTTGGTTTTCGAGATATTGACTTTTAAATTTTTTGACTGCAACCAGTCAGTCACAGTTATTAATGTTCTATTTATTTCACTTTCGTAAAAACATATCATTGTTATATTCATTTGAAATAAATATAGTTGCGTCATCAGCATACATTACGCAAAGGTGTTGGAAGCTCTTTAATATACAATAAGAACAATGGGGTCCCAATATACTGCCTAGTGGTACGCCTAGCATTACAGATTCGAATTTAGATTTCACCACCTCCACCATTTTAATACATTCATTATATACTTCTATAACAGTGCCCTGCATTAAATAATAATTACATATTGCCAATGATGTAGTTTAATTTTTTTGGAATCCAAATTGGTTGACATTTAAAATATTATTTACATTTAAAAACTGTGATTCTAGCATAGATAACCTATTCAAATATCTTTGAGAAACTTGGCAACATTGCAATTGGCCTATTGTTATTAATGTCGTGCCGTGATCCTTTCTTATATAATGGCTTTATGAGAGCTATCTTTAGGGTATCGGGGAATTTACCCATTTCTATCACAAGATTTAGAACATGAATCAATAGATCAACAATAAATGGGATACTTTCTTTGATAACTCTAATGGGTATATTATCGTGTCCGCAACTAGTTTAATTTTTTAATTTTAGCACTATATTAATTATTTCGCTTCTGTCTACTGGGTAAATGAAAATATTGATTGAGTTAGAGATTGATTGTGATTTGTAATTGTTATTGTCCGCTGTAGTAATGTTGAGATTTTGGTTAATGTAGAATTTGTTAAAAATACCAGCTAATTTTACAGGAGATTTTATTACATCCTTATTGTGCAGAATGTAGTCTATTGTGGGTTAAAGAATATTTGCAGTTTTGGTTTGTCGTTTTATTAATGCCCATGTGGCTTTAGTTTTTTTGGTACTGTATGAGATCAATTTCGTATAAGATTTTTATTTTCTTGATTATTTTATTACACGTTTTAAGATTTTACAACAGCGAAATTATTTTATTTTATGTTCTTGAGACGTAGTCTTTTTTGTTTGTAGGTACATTTTTCGTTTATTTTTACTAGAAATTATAATGCCTTTGGTTTTCCATGTTGTATCTTTTTTATAGTGCATTTTATTTTTTTCGACTGGTATACAAATATCGAATATTAATTTAAATAAGCTAATTAATTTTCCGTAAGCTGTGTTTACATCCAAATGATGGTAACCATCTTGAATTTTTTTTGTGAAATGTATCTTAAAAATATGTCGATGTAATAATGTATATATTATTATGTCGCATTTTGAACTAGTATTTTTCTCTGAAACTTAAATTACACGGTATCTTTATATCTTGACATGAATGGTCCGATATTCTTAGGTCCCATATATCTGCTTTGGATTTATAATGATTTGTGATAATGTTATGCATGTCGCAGAATGTGATGTTAATTGGGTTGGTCGGTTTAGGGTCAGGTGCAAATTGAATTTTTTAAAGTATTTTTGAATAAAGTACTTTTTTTTGGTGAAGGCAAATGTGTTTATATTAAAGTAACCTAGGATAAATATTGTTTTGTTTATGGATCTCAATCTGATGGTTAGTTTAAACAATAACAACTCAAGCTTTTCAATAAACAGTTTAAAGTTGCTGTTCGGTGTTCTATAGATACACAATATATACCAATTAGTCTCCGGAATTATTTTACAGCAGCATTCAAAATGAACTTCAACTGATAGTTCAGATAACCATTCAATTTGTTTGTAGTAATTGAGATTTTTACATACATACACAAACCACCACATGATTTATTTTTCCGGGAAAAATACGATCCCATTTTATAGTTCGGCAACTGTAGTGTTTCTGCCCTCTGGTCACGAAAAAAAGGTTTCACTCAAACAAAGAACATCGATGCCTTTTGACTCTACTAGCAATTCCAAATCATTTATTGTTGACCTTGTACCCTGTATATTGCTGTGTAATATAGTAAAATTATATTCAATCCCGAAATAAATTATTTTCAGTTTGAGTTTCTACTGATATTTGAACTGGTTGTAATAACATATCTGTCTGTGTGGCCATCGACACTGCATTTTTGTGTTTAATGTCTTTAAAATAAGACTCACTATATTGTTTATAATTATATTTATAGTTTAGATGCAATATGTCTCACAACACAAACCTGCATAGTACCATAACTAATGAGGCATAAGGAACTTTATAGTTGATGTTAACAAATACACTGTGGCTAAACTGGGTACAGATGTGATTGAATGTTATACATAGTTTTTATTTATTATTGGATTACAAAGTAACACATTCGTATAATTAAGTTTATCCAAGTAAAAATATAGAATTGATTGAATTCTTAATGGGTCCTTATCATTATTGCCACACATAATTACTTCCATGAAGCGTGACAAGAATCCATTATTTATTATCATGAAGCGTGGCCTAAGCTAAGTCTGCTATAAACGCGTAGCGTAAGCTAAAGATGTTGAAATCCTAGTGTACGTGTAAGCGTTGAGCATGATTGTGTGCGTAGAAGCGGACGATCTGCGGGTTGCCTTAGGTCAGGGACGCAAGTCATTGCATTTTTTTTTCTAAACGTTTTTTAATAATTACTCACGGTATCGATTGAGTCCAGATGTATTATTAATATCACTTTTTAGTCCGTTTCACAAGCTTTAGAATGATATACAGCACTAATGAATTGAACAACATTTAACCACTTTTTTTTACAAAATTTACGGAGACAATACTAATACGGTGCTGACTCTTTGAATCTCAACCGACGACGTTAAAGTTCTATAGGTTCAATAGGTTGAAAACTTTTTTTAGATATGTTATGTTTATGTAAATACATATTTCATCGAGGCGATTACGATTCAATTATGTCTGCACTAGAACTTACGGACTGGAATATTCTATTTTCTGTTGGATACCTGGACCAGGGCCTTAGCCTTTTCTATACTAAGCTATACGAGCTCAGGGACTTGTACATTCCGGTTAAAACGTTAAAAAAATCAACACACCCTCCCTGGTACACTAGTGCTTTAATAAAAATATTCAAAGAAAACAAAAATATCATAACAAATAGAAAAATTACGGCAACTTATCCGATTACCACTCATTTTCCCTCTTGCGAAACCGAGCTAAGGAATTGGAGGCTATTTGTTTTGATGCTTATACGGAAAAAATTGAATCCTCAATCGCAAAAAATCCTAAATGTTTCTAGTCGTATATCAAAGGCAAAAAAAGTGGTAATACATTGCCTAACTTGTTACATTATATGGACTCGTCCGCAGACACTGGTGAGGGTATCACTGAGCTTTTGTCTTCTTACTTCCAGTCTACTTTCCAAGAACCTGACTCAGAATCTAACGATCAGGATGTTAATATAGACAGACCTGAGTACAGTCAGCGTGTGTCCGGAGACGGTACTCAAGCTACTTTAAGGGTTGGAACCATCTTATTCTGGTGGGCCAGATCTGATACCGGGGGGATTTTTATAATTAATTGTGCGAAGAACCTGGTGGCGCCAAACTGTGTACTATTCGAGCGGTCGTTGAAACGGGGAATCGTCCCGAGGATGTGGAAATCGGCATTTATTACACCAATTTTTTAAAACTAAAGTAAAAAACTACCGTCCCATATCTAAATGATGTCTTTTATCGAAAGTTCTTGAACGAATAGTACACACTGAAGTTTACTCAGCTATGCAATGCCATTTCGGCGATGAACAACATGGTTTCCTCAGAAAACGGTCAACCGCCTCCAATCTGATACTATCCAATGAAATTATAACCGCTGGGATGGATGATCGATGCCAGGCCGACGCGATATAATTATACGGACTATCATCGGGTGCTTCTTCAGAAACTACTTTCCGCGGGAATTCACGGTGATCTGCTCCGATGGTTTTCGTCATACATAGACAATCGAACACAGGTTGTGGTTTTGCGTGGATACATGTCTGGATGGCAATCTGTCCCATCAGGAGTGCCCCAAGGATAAATCCTGGGACCATTGTTGTTTACAATATTTATTTTAGACCTAAAAAACTGCTTTAGAAACTCACATATCCTACTATACGCTGATGTCATGAAAGTCCATACGCACAAAGACAAAGACAAAGATATTTTATTTCAACTAGGCCACAAAGCGGCACTTTTGAACGTTAGAATACATTAAAATTTACAGTGAATAAAAATTGATTCTACCGTGCATTCGGAAAGTAGCTTGTTATGGAGAAGAACGCACAAGAAACTCCATACTTACTCTTTTAAAAAAATATATGTTTTTTTTACAAAATTTAGGTACATAAGTACATACATTTATAAATTTATATGTGTGAGGACAATGCACCCAGAATCACTACATACTATACTACGTACAAAGTATTAAAAGTACTCGCACATGTACTGTGCAGTTACATAATAAGCACTAGAAAAACACTAGCATCCGAAGCAGTTAAGTTAAGACCAATCCCAACTGACGGCGCCCGTTCACGAACATGACGCATGAATCGGCACCACCCAGCTCAACCATCATGAAGGGAACCGAATGATCCAACACACACGCCACCATCAGAGAGACATTTGAGAGAGCATGACACACTCAACTGCCAGGGCAAACACAAGTCAACGAACGACACCAAGGTACAGCAAATGGTAGATTTACAGTTGGGTACATAGTACTCACACACGTGCTGCGCAGTTATACTATACTAAAAGAAATTGAGTCTATATAATACAAATATATTCATACAGTCTTCAGCAGGTCCAACAATTCTACAGAACAATAATGTTCTGCATATCACTTGTTTTTGCGCCCTAGTGGTTGTGGAGCAAGACTAGCATTGAGCCAAGCATTTTTATCAGTGATGTAATCCCCCAACTTATAATATGCCTGCCTGCATAGTGTGAGTTTTATACAAGTTTTAAATTTCGTCTCATTCAGTTCTAGAATGTGGGGAGGAATTTTATTGTAACATTTTGTACAGTACCCCATGAAAGAAGAGGCTACTTTAGCCAGTCTGAAACCTGGTTGAACTAATTGGTCCCTATTTCTAGTAATGTAATTATGTCTATCTCCGTTTTTACTAAAAAGATGTAAATTCTTTCTCACGTACATGATATTTTCATAAATATATTGACAAGGAACCGTCATGATGTTAATGCCCTTAAACAGTTCCCTTAGGGAATCGCGCCGGCGAAGATTGTATATCGCTCTGATGGCTCGTTTTTGCAGAATAAAAATTGACTCAATGTCTGCAGCCCTTCCCCATAGTAAAATACCGTAAGACATTATACTATGAAAGTAACTAAAATAGACCAGCCTCGCGGTATCTACATCACTAAATTGACGAATCTTTCTAACAGCATAAGCTGCCGAACTTAGCCGCCCTGCAAGTGATATTAAATGAGGACCCCATTGTAACGTTGAGTCTAGCGTGATCCCCAGGAAAACCGTTTTATCGACGAATTCTAGCTTCTCCTTGTTTAAGATAATGTCACAATCAGTACTTTTTACATTCGGCAAGGAAAATTTTACGCACTTGGTTTTTTTACCATTTAAAACTAAATTATTTGCAGTGAACCAATCCTGAACCTGCCGTAGCGCGTTATTTACGTCGTCAACCTGACAAGTACGTCTATTTATTTTAAAAATTAAAGATGTGTCATCAGCAAATAACACCATGTTTAGTTTGTTTTCCAATAAACGGGGTAAATCGTTTATGTATATTAAAAATAAGAAAGGACCTAATATTGAGCCCTGGGGTACCCCCATTTTCACGTTTAACCCCGACGAATTCACACCGTTTATTTGAACTAATTGCTGTCTATCACTTAAATAAGATTCAACCAAACTTAACGCTGATTGACCTAGCCCGTAATGCTCAAGTTTCAGAAGTAATGTTTCATGATTAACGCAATCAAACGCCTTCGACAGGTCGCAGAAGATACCTATGGCATCCTGCGACTCTTCCCACGCATTAAAGATGTGTTTTAATAGGGTGACACCAGCGTCAGTTGTACAACGTCCTTTGGTGAAACCATACTGTTTATCATGCAAGATGTTATTCGTATTAAAATGAATGAGCATTTGATTAAGCATTATCTTCTCAAATACCTTGCTGAAAACCGGCAACACGGATACTGGTCTATAATTATTTGTGTCTTTACTGTCCCCGGATTTAAAAAGTGGTATAACCTTACTATATTTCATTAGATCCGGAAAGACTCCTTGATCCACACACAAATTAAAAATTACAGCTAAGTACGGCGCTATAGTCTGAATAATGGAGGTACAAGCTTTGATGGACATTCCCCACAGATCTTCAGTCGGTTTGATCTTGATTTGCTTAAAAGCTTTTATTACTGTTATGGGGTTTATATGTGAAAAGTTAAATACATTCGGGCAGGCTGAAACGTTCGCGTTTAATAATCCAAAAGCAAGCGCGGGCGAAGAACTTAAGGTTTCAGTAGTTTTAATTGGGATGTTGGTAAAGAAATTTACAAATTCTTGCGCAACTTTTTTGTTATCTCCAATAAGTCCGTGTGCGGTCTCAAGCGTGTAATCAGAATTATTTCTTTTATTCCTGTTCGTTTCATTATTTATAATTTTCCAAACCGTCTTGATTTTATTTTCTGCTAATTTAACCTTATTTCTAATATACAAGGCCTTAGCTGCCTTACATGTATTTTTAAAAATTCTCGAGTAAGTAGCAACATACTTATTAAACGTTTCAGTGTTCATACAAGGCTTAAGGCCATATAGCTCGTAAAGTCTTTCCCTACTTTTTCTAAGTCCTGTAGTCGCCCAGTCACTGAATAAAAACTTAGGGCATACAGTTTTAGTTATCTTCTTAAAAGTGTTATTGAACTCTTTTTGAACCACTGAAAAAACTTCATCATACAAAATATTACCATCATTCACTGTGAGGTCCTGATCGCTTAACTTAGCGATTAAAGTGCTGTTAAATTTATTTAATTTACCGGATGTTATTGGTCTGGATTGAATCTGCACTTGTTTAATTAGCATATTGGACTCAAATGTCACAAGTAGCCCACTATGATCCGAAGGCAGATAATTTATAATGGCATTGTCCAAGTAGTTGCAGCAACAAAAAACATTATCAATACATGTAGCAGAAGTCAGCGTAGTTCGGGTTGGTTCCGTAAACACATGTGACAAATTAAATGATTTAAAGAGATTTAATAACCTACTTCTATCTGAATTATCTTCTAGAATATTAATATTAAAGTCACCACAGACAATTACTAGTTTATTTATTATTTATTTATTTATTTATTATATTCTTTATTGTACACCACACAAATATATATACAGGACAAAAAATCATAAAAGTAAGTGTACAATGGGCGGTCTTATCGCACAGGGCAATCTCTTACAGACAACCTTATTACCCATTGCGAGTTTTGCCAAAACATCTTCGATCACTGACTCGAATATAGAGTAGTTCTTATAATTAGGGGGTCTGTAGACGCACACTATGACATGCTTATCCAGCTCAACACAGGACAGTTCAACACTATGTTCAACTGAGAGGTCTACTATATCTTTACGAGGTTTTGATTTAATACCATTTTTAATTAATATAAGTGAACCCCCACGCAACATAATATTTCTGTTAAAACAACTGCCCACAGTATAATTTTCATAATTGATTAGCATTGCGTAATCTTTCAGCCAATGCTCAGTGAAACAAACAATATCAAACATTGTTTTTTCTAAAAACAGTTCGATTTCTAATTCCTTTGAAGAATAACCCTGAATATTTTGGTGAAATAATTTCAGAGAATTCTGCTCAGACCTTTTTTTTAAATTATTTTTTTGCGAGCAAGAAGGTACCTTTTTGATGGTGGATATACTCGTAACTATTCCGTTATTGATACCCTCCCTTGTCCTATCAACTAGTTTAAAGAATAAATATTAATAGCATTTTTGCTAACGTTATTCAAGGTACTGACCATCTTTAAATTAGTACTATTACTAATATCAATAATAACTGGATACTTCGACATACTACTTATGTCTGAGTTTATTGTATAAGATAATAGCCGAGCTATTTGATGTCTTACCCTAAGAGGCAGATACAATGTATCGCCTGTCGACTTTAATTTATCAACAAAAATGTTGATGTCAAAAAAAACAAGTTTGTCACTATAGTGACTCACAAGAAAGTGCAGATGCTTATTAAGCATGTGAATGTGATTATTTTGTCTATTTGACAATTTATCCAAGTAAGGGAAGGCACACAAAATAATTTTACTGCAATTTAACTTTAACATCTCTTTTACACACTCAGTGATGTCATCTTTTTTTACTTTTTTACTATTACCTACAACTACAGTTAAATTGGTATCTGGTTTATAAATATTCTTTGTCACAGATTCCATTATTTGCTTGTAAGATGACCCGGGCATGCAATAATTAAAAGTGGAATGACTCTGATTGCCATTTAGTAATTTACCGAAACCTTTTCCAATACCGTCTGAAAACATAACCGAATGAAAACCTTCTTTACTTTGACTAATTGAAAAGGCAGCACTCTCAGGCCGGTCTACTTGAGGCAAATCCTGTGCTACATTTGATATGTCTTGTACGAAGACACTGTTTTGAGACACCCTCTCAGCTTGGACCGGGTCCTCTGTAGCATCAGGATGGACTGCAATCAGATTTGAGACTGTCTGGCAGTTACACTGACACCTCACTAACTCATTTGCGGCCAAAATGTGTTCTTTAATTTGTAATTTTGAATTTGTATATTTATTGTAAAGAGAACTAAGTCTGTTCTCAAGTACCTGCAATTCTAACTGCAAGCGGTGAGTGTCAATCTCATAAATTTTCTTGCTGTCTTCTAATTTAATTTGGTAATTATTTAATTTATTAACTAGGTCAACACGTTCTTTCCTGAGTGGAATATTTTTAATAAAGAACTTGTGTTGTTTCCTAAACTTGTTACCATTTCTAATTATTCTATTTAGTTTTGCATATTTTTTGAGTTTGTTATGACTAACTTTAGAACAATTTTTCTTATTTATTAAAGAATCTTCAGTTAGCTTACTTGTAGGTATTGAATCCGGTTTACAATTTGATTTAATAAGTTCATCATACAAATGGCAAGTTTCATCAACCTGAGTTGATTCCTGTTCTTTTTGTAATTTAAAAATATGATTATTTGCGTGAATCAATTCATCTTCTAGATCCCTAACTTTACTTAAAGCCTCCTCGTATAGATTACTGCAGTTATTGAAACCATCCGTGACTACCATCAGCTGGTCGCGTTCATCCACAACATTCTGGTATTGCTGACTAAGTTCAACTAGCTCCCGTTTAAGGATTGTGTTTTTATATACAATGTTCTCAACTTCTACTTCACAATCCTCTCTCTCTTGCAACATCTCCCGACATTGGTTTTGTGAGTCTTTAAGCTCCTGGAGTGCTGTTCTCAGTTTAATTTACAAGTCCTGAGCAGCAGCCTTACGGGTCATCACAGGCATGGTTTCAGGATAGGTTACTGGAAATAGAAAAAAAAAGAAGCGGTGTGAACCGAAGGAATAGAGGAAAAACAAAATAAAGCAAAGCTGGAAATGGAGGAAATAAAGTGTAGTTCAGAAGAGAAATGAGGTAGGCTGTTGAATTGGCTGAAAAAGCTATTTATTACTGACTTTAGTTGCTTATGATTTTGCCTTGAGATTTTACCTTTTTTTTTTTATGTGGGTAAGATGCCCAGAAATTGAATGAATGTTTTATTGTAGTTTTCTAGTTAAATTATGCAAAATAACGATCATAGCGTTATGTAAATGTTTATTATTAAATTATCTGAATAAATTAGTAGAATTATGCACAATTGGGATCTTAGATTTATTTTGTTTTCTACGATGTCAACAAAACCTTTTTAGATTCACTGCACAGTATTAAATCAACATAATTTATACGATAAAACTAACAAGAACGTGTTACAAGGTTAAAATTACACTTTGTGTGCTATAAATAAACAATACTGCCCTTAGAATATCCGTAGTTAAGCACTTCAGACTTCAGGTTCAGTCGTCAGCTGTTTGGTAGGTTACCGGTTTCGTGCCACAACTTTTGTATAACTCGATATTTTTCCAGTAAAACAATAATCCTGAGTATTTATAGCTTTTAGTTGTGTTTTACTTCTAATTAAACCCTAAATACACTTAAATAATAATTAAATATAATTTTAAAATACGGAGCACAAATTTGACATGTCACTCGGGCAGTGTTGCCAATTAATCCCAAGTGTAGTACCACATTATCTGATACCGAGCTACTTCAATCAAACCTTGACAGATTCGTGCAATATTGCAAAACCAACAAACTACAACTAAATGTATCTAAATGTTTTCACATTATATTCACTCGCCAGACGTCTATCATTGGCCCAGGGTATACTCTGGATGGTGCTTACATAAGTAAAGAAACCAGTATTAGGGATCTTGGCGTAGTACGCGACAGCAAGCTGCTTTTTGATGATCATGTAGAAACGGTTGTCAACAAGGCGTTCAAAGCCTTGGGCTTCATTATTACATATTGCTCTAGCTTTCGTTCCCTAAAACCATTAAAAGTTCTTTACTGTTCTCTAGTGCCACATAGTAGCCACCTTCAGTACGTTTCTCAAGTATGGAACCCACAATATGAGATCTACAAATCTCGTATTGAGTCTGTTCAAAGGAAATTCTTGCGGTACTTGGACTTCAAGGCTAGGCAATTATCAGTCATTTTTTACCGTTGGAAGTAAGACGCAATATCAATGATATTTGTTTTTTGGTGAGCATCGCAAACGGCTCCGTCGATTGTCCCGAACTACTAAGCAAAATACATCTTCGTACTAATATAAACAACTTAAGAAAACGACCGCTACTCCATGTACCATCCACATCGACTAAGTACAGGCGCAACGCCTTCTGCATACGTAGTGTTATTGCTTTCAATTGTTTACCATCACACCTGGAAATCGATTTATTTGGCACCAGCGCTCATAAAATTAGATAGATTTTAAACAAGGAGTATTTTTGTGACAACCATATGTAGCTTTTGATTCTCATTTTGAGGTTGCACGACTTGACATACCTAATATGTTGTCTCGACACGCCTAATGTGTTTACATTGTTACCTTACTGTTTCTTTGGTCAAATCGCTGTAACTGGTCAAAGCAAATAACGCGTAATTATCTAGATATTTACATGTGGAAGCTTGTTATTAGCAAATGTCCTTACTTACGCATGATATTTAAAATTGTCTGTACGCTTCCTTAAAATTAAATAAATTAATATAAATAAATAATCTTCTAGAAAAATAAGAAAATTATCAAAAAACATCGTTTTAGAGTCTTTGTCTGATTTTTTTTATCGTGCTTAGTTTACGATATCATGTTTGAATCTCAGAATTGAAAACTAAATTTAGTAAACTACAATATATATTTTTGTTTTGCATTTAAACTATGACTATTTGTTTGTTTAATAATAAATCGAAGAGATGTAAAAGTCAGAGTACCTGCCCAAAACTTTGTGCGTATCCTTATCCTTATGGCATGCTTGTCAACCGACTCGGCTGGAAATCAAAATACAAGATGGCGCCAACGATAATTTGATTTTCATTATTGGCTAATTTTAATGGTTTCTCCGATAAAAGGTGCTTTTATGAACTTATGCATGCAAAATAGAAAGCAAATAGAAAGATTATATCGTTATTTCGCCATTTAACATCTTTTCAAAAAGCGAAGGTTGTTTATGCACATATTTTGAGCGAATCTAAGTTGTCTACCGTTTGGAAAGGTGTAGTAATTTGTACACATTTTGCCGACCTCAACATTTTAATAAAGATATTTTTTTTACAAATTTACCACGTAAATAGCAGCTTACATTTATTTTTCTGAATAAATTCGGGTGTTGAAAATTTATGTAAATTCCTGAATTTCTTGATGTAATTGACAATACTCCTGTTGACTCATAAGTATGTCAAGTGTGAAAATCCTGTCAAGCAGAGTGGTTTTGTGCGACTACTAACATGAGAGTATAAAAGCAAAAAAAAATGGCAAATCCTATGGAACATTAATTGGAATGATGGATGGCTTACTGATTCACTGTATATATACAAAAACAAAAGAAATCTTGACAGCTCTGAAACGGATTTGTCAATGGCCTTCCTGTGACTAATAGGGCGCATCCATCAATTTACTTTGAAAACTACAGACACACTGATGGATTTGTTTACAAAAAGACTAATGGGTATTGAAAACTTCTAATATTATGAAACAAAGTGTTTACAAATATCAAAAGTCTTTCAAGTCATGAACTTGTATAATTAGTTTTAACAACACTGCCCTAAACATCATCGACAAATATGCTTTAAAGTGAAAAAAATATGAAAAAAGTAACATAGACAATGTACTATCCACTAGGTCACACTGGATCCCTGTCGTTGTGGACTCTACTCCTTCTCACATAAAAGATGCCAAAGGCTTTTTTACAACAGTGGGAAAACTTTTTTGATAAGTGTTGAATGAGAAAACTGATAGCATATAATTATGATAACTGTCGGTTTATAAAAAAATCTGTTGTCAGTAAGTTGGAATAGCAGTTTCTTGGTCTGTACTTCATAAATACAACTGGCGACAATGAAAATAATATATTAATTAATGAATTCGTGTGGCTTATATCGTTTGAGTATGGGATATGCGTATAGGTAAAATACAAGCGAAGAATTGACAAACTTGAGTGGCAGTGGGCAAGGCACATTGCCACTCAAGCTCATAAAACGGATGGTCGATGGAGCCGAAAACTTCTTGACAGTCTTTGCAGCGGGCTGTTTGCAGACTGCTCGAATGGGGCTAACGCTAACCCTGCCTGAATTCTGTGCTCCTCTGCAGTAACTGCAAGCTTCATTCTCGGCGTTGCTGTTGTGCATGGGCACCATAAAAGCTATGGAGCTAAGGAACTTTGTGAACTATAAAAGGGGGAATGGTCCTCAAGCAAGCTTCACTTGATGCCCATATAGACTTTTTGCACCTGCGTATAACATTCTCAGACCTCCGATTAAATATGCAAAACAGGGCAGCACTCATGAGCAAAAGCAAAATCTTCTAATGCTTGTATGTATAGTGCCGGACGTAAAGAATTTCACCATCCCATGTTTTCCCGTGGGTGTCGTAAGAGGCGACTAAGGGACAAACCAGAGAATGGGCAGCAGCGTTCTCTGTGCTATAACAACCATACTGCGATCGCCAACCCGCCTGCCAAGCGTGGCGATTATGGCAAAACACCCCCAATGAATAGCACAAATAAAAAATGGCCCCTGGTACCCGACAGCTTGCCTACCCTTGACTACAGTAGCGGTCGAGGCTACGGCATGGCAAGGGGTGCTAAGAATCTCCGGACGAGATCCGGCTACCCCAACAATCACCGACGACTGGACCTGGCAACGTACAACACGCGCACACTTCGGACCGACGAGAAGGTCACCGAACTCGAAGAAGAATTGAGCAGGTTGCGATGGAGTATTTTAGGGTTATCTGAAGTTCGAAGAGAGGAAGAGGACTCGATAATCCTCAAATCCGGTAACCTGCTCTATTTCTGAGAGGGTGACCGGCAGTCCAAGGGTGGTGTCGGGTTTATCGTCCACAAGTCCCTTGTGAACAACGTGGTGAAGATTGAGAGTGTGTCAACCAGGGCGGCGTACCTTATACTCAGAATATCCTCAAGATATACGCTGAAGGTCATACAGGTCTACGCCCCAACCTCGGCACACCCCGACGATGAGGTAGAGACCATGTATGAGGATATTTTCACAGCCATGCATGGTTTCAAAACTGACTTCACCGTTGTCATGGGGGAGTTCAACGCGAAACTGGGAAAACGAGACGAGGATGAGCTGCAAGTGGGGCAATTTGGAGTTGGACAACGGAACCACCGGGGTCACCTACTGGCCAGTTTTATGGAGAAGGAGGGCCTCTATATGATGAAGTCCTTCTTCAAAAAGCGTGAACACAGGAAGTGGACATGGCATAGCCCCGATGGTGCAACAAAAACTGAGATAGACTTCATCATGTCATTAAGCTTGAAAGGTCTCGACTGATGAAGTCCACGCTCCGGCCAGCACAGATGCATGTCCACAACCCCGAAAGCTTTCAGCTCGAACTCCAGAATCGTTTCAAGTGCCTAGGAAGCTCCGTGGATGAATACAGCAACGGGTTCGTGGAAGCTGTCCATACGGTCGGGTCTAAGATTTTCAAGACCCGTCGTAAAGATAGAAACAAAAAGCTCTCTGATCCTACCCTCAAGCTTATGAAGGAGAGGCGTGAGATGATCCTGCAATCTTCAGATGAGGCGTGCAAATACCGGCAGCTCAATAGACAGATCTCTAAATCCTTGAATAGAGACGTCCGCCACGTTAATACCGAGCGTTTTAAAGACGCGATCGAGCGAAATAAAGGCTCCAAGGTTTTTTCAAGAGATCTGGCTATTGGGTAGAGCCAACTCACGAAACTGACGACCGAAGATGGCAGGATCCTATCCGCCAAAACCGGAGTTTCTGAGGGAGATTGAGACATTCTATGGGCAGTTGTACACATCAATCAGCAAGCCCGTTGCAAGTCTAGCAAACGTCCCAAGAGCTAGATTGACCCGACGCTATACCAAAGATATCCCGGACGTCAGCCTGTGCTAAATTAGGATGGCTCTGAAACAGCTCAAAAGCAACAAGGCGATGACGGAATTACGGCCGAACTCCTGAAGGCGGGTGAAAAACCGGTCCTTAAGGCCCTTCAGAAGCTGTTTGATTTCGTCATACTCGAGGGCAAAACGCCACAAGCATGGTGCAGGGATGTGGTGGTACTCTTCTTCAAGAAGGGCGACAATGCCCGGTTGAAGAACTATAGGCCCATCTCACTTCTTAGCCATGTCTACAAGTTGTTTTCAAGAGTCATCACGAATCGTCTCGCGCGCAAGCCAGATTCCGAAAAGGCTTTAGCACCGTAGACCACATACATACGCTGCGGCAGGTTATACAGAAGACCTAAGAGTATAACCTGCCTCTCTGTTTAGCGTTTGTGGACTACGAGAAAGCCTTCGATTCGATCGAGACTTGGGTTGTACTGCAGTCTCTCCAACGGTGCCAGATCGACTACCGGTACATTGAGGTGTTGAAGTGTTTGTACAAAAACGCCAACATGTCAGTCCGTCTTCAGGATCAGACCTCGAAACCAATTCTTCTCCGGTGCGGCGTGAGACAGGAAGACGTCATTTCTCAGAAACTGTTCACTGCTGCACTGGAGGATGTCTTCAAGGTCCTGGACTGGAGGGGACTTGGCATCAACGTTAATGGCGAGTACATCACTCACCTTCGGTTTGCCGACGACATAGTGGTCATTGCTGAGACCATGGAATGCCTCAGTAAAATGCTCTTTGACCTCAGTAGAGCTTCCGAAAGAGTGGGTCTTAAAATGAACATGAACAAAACCAAGGTCATGGTGAATGCCCATGTTACACCCAATCCTATCAAGGTCGGAGACTCTACACTCGAAGTTGTAGACGATTGTCTACCTAGGACAAACGGTCCAGTTGGGTAGGTCCAATTTCGAGAAAGAGGTCAACCGTCGAATCCGACTCGGCTGGGCGGCATTCGGGAATTTGCGTGGTATCTTCTCATCTAATTTACCGCAGTGTCTCAAGACAAAAGTCTATAACCAGTGTGTGTTGCCAGTGATCACCTATGGGACGGAGACGTGGTCGCTCACAATGGGCCTTATCAGAAAGATCAAAGTCAGCCAAAGGGCAATGGAGAGGGCTATGCTCGGAATTTCCTTGCCTGATCACGTCAGTAATGATGATGTCTGCAGGAGAACCAAAGTTACCGACATAGCCCGAAGAATTGCCAAACTTAATTGGCAGTTGGCAGGGCACATTGCTCGCAGAACGGATGGCCGATGGGGCCGAACAGTTGTGGAATGGCGACCGCGAACCGCAAGATGATACGTTGGAAGGCCTCCCACTAGGTGGACTGATGACCTGGTTAAGGTTGCGGGAAGGCGCTGGATGCGAGACGCACGGGATAGGTCAATGTGGCGACGCCTGGGGGAGGCCTATGTCCAGCAGTGGAAATCTTTCGGCTGAAATGATGACAATGATGATGCTTGTATGTCGCTGTATGCTGCAATTAAATACTTTTTCTTTATTTTCTTTAACCTTATGGTCTGTCGATCCACAGCGACTTTCCACAGATGGTGCTTGTTCAACGCCTTTACGTATAGAAGATACACAATCTCCCCGTGGCTGTAGCTGGCGAGCATTTCCAGATGCAGACGTGGGGGTTTTGTGGCCTCGGCTCCTGGACCTTGAGCCCGTCGTCCGTCTTGAACAGATCCCGTATCATATTCAGGTCCGACTTGCTGGCGAACCTCAGGACCACTTACTAGTTTCGTGTTTTCGGTCTATGCTATGGATAGAAAATTCAAAATCAGAATCTGCTAATCAATTTCATAACACTTCGGCTTTTCATAAATACCGCCCATAATAATTATAGCTATAGGCCAGTCATTTTAGCATAATTATGGGGTCAACCTCGGAATGAGAGATAATAAACTGAAAAGTCGTATACACCTTCATTTAAGGCGTCCTAAAAGTTCTCTCAATAGCCTCATAAAATATCGAGTCTGCGCCGCAAGTTATTCAAGGTCAAGGGGCCCAAAGTCTTTTTTTGCTTAATTCTCGACATGTTACATTTTTACTGCACTTTGTGCTCAGAGCAAGTTATTAACTAAATAAATAAAAAGCTCCGAACATAAGGAAATGTGAGAAATACTACTACATCTTAATACATTTTTGGGATCTTTGACATCCTATTTCTCTCGCACATTATATGTTTATGGACTTTTCAAATGACATATCACAATAAACATAATTCGGATAACTTATAATATTATATTTATTACAGTTATTTTCCTATTATTATTTCTCGCATTTCATTATGATCGAAACTGTTTCCTTTTTCCTTTAGTACTGTCAGTGAAAAATACTGCACCCCTTTGTTCATTGAAAAACAAGGGGTATATTTCAGTACCGCTACCTTTCTGATTTTATGTATTTTAAGTACCAAAAATTAATAATATCGCTATCAAAACATGAAAACATACCAGAAAACGTAAATTTTAATGTTGAATGGCTCTCTTGAGCATAAGCACATTATTTAACTAGTCTTAATTACCATACGCACAGATTTAGTACAAAAATACACACAAATAAAAATGTATTTTGCAAACTCATATCTCGAAAACTAATGAATATTTGTGAATTTTATGTAAGACTTTTTGTGCACAGTTGAACAAGGAACAGACTTGCTCTGAGCACAAAATTTGGCCCCTTTACCTTGAATAACTTACGACGCAGACACGAGATTGTATGAAACGATTTTAGTAGTATACGAGTTTTTGGCTTATATGTCTATCGCTACAGCTAAAATAACTAGGTATAAATCAAATGTTGACTGGTAGAAAATACCGCCTCTGTACGTTTATTTACTTATAATATTCAATTAATAAGTAATGTTACAAAAAACTAACAAATTACTTTAGCTACATATAAATCACCTTATGTATTTACCTTGAAATAGACATTGACACATTAGTCTGAAAAATGTTTATTAGAAATCGGTGCTGGTTCTCCTGTCATTTTGTTGAGACTCATAGTCGTGTTAACGTCTAGTTCTTCTGGATTCTGATCGGTTTCAAGTACACACGATGATGAAATCTTCTCTAATTTATCGTTAAGACTTTGCGTAGCGAATACATACTAAATCTATGGTCAAGACCTGTAACGTTTACGTAAGCCACGTTATTAAAAACAAGAATGATTAAAATTTAAAACTAAAAAGGACTTTGAGTATAAAAACTATAGGCCGGCTTCGCAAGACGTGGGTTACTTGAGTTAGGCAGCTAACCAGGCAATAGGACGGGCAAGAAGACGTGGAATGCCCGAGGTAGGCAGGTGAACAGGCACCACGACGGACAAGCAGGCATTCGGTCAGGTAGGCAGTAGAATAGGCAGCAGGACTTATAGACAGGCAAACGGATAAGTACGTAGGCAGCAAGGGGTGTAGAGGCCGGCTATGGCTCAATACGCTAAACAGCGAGGCCTTTCATGCTAAGAGATGACCTTGAGGGTAAATAATGCTCTCTTTAGGGAACCACATACAATATATTTAAATGAAAGCACTTAAGTGATTAAATACTGATACACCAACTGGTTATAATACAGACTTGTTTGCAGATAAGACCAAACAGTAATTCTAGGTAAAAAATCGTCATTCGGCGTTCACTGTCAGAACCAAAACTGAAAAAGCTGACGCCCATTTTTCCTCGTTCTGTCGTATCTTCTAAATTCAAATCTCAATTAAGAAATCAAGACCAGAACGAATAAAAAACGGTTTACAGGGGGGGCAGTCTGCCGCTGCCCTTATTATAATGTACAACTAGCTTAAGCAAGATCTAGTCCATGGTATATTATGTCTGTGGCTTAAGAAAATAAAAAGACAGATAGATGTCAGTTCAGATGAAAATGTCAGAGTATAAAATATTCCATGATTTTACAAATAAGCAGTAAAATTATGTTGTGGATTTTAAAAACAATGAGAGATATCTAAAAGTATGCTTTTCAAGTGCAAACAGTATCAAATCTATATATATAAAAGCGAAAGGTGACTGACTGACTCACTGACTGACTGACTGATCAATCAACGCACAGCCAAAACTGCTAGGCCTAGAAGCATGAAATTTGGCAGAAAGATTCCTCAAGTGACGTAAGTGTGCACTAAGAAAGGATTTTTGGAAATTCCACCCTCAAGGGGGTAAAAAGGGGGTTGAAAGTTTGTATGGAAAATCTAATTCCTTCGGCCAAAATTCTTGAAACTTAGTTAAAATATTATTATTTGTAAATGATTAAGATTGACATTATTAGTATTTCGAAACTACCCCCAAATAATGATTTAGGGGGTGTTGAAAGTTGTATGAAAAAATCTGATTTCTTGGGTCAATAAACATGAAACTTGAAATAAATACCAAACTAAATAAACAATAAAGAATTTCATTGTTAGTTTTCGAAACTACCTCCAAAGCATGATTTAGGGGATGTTATTTTTTTTTGAAGAATCTTATATAAGGGTTAATAAACAAGAAACTTGACATAAATACTAACATCAATAAACAATAAAGGTTATCATTATTAGTCTTTTGAAACAACCCCCAAAGTCGATTTAGGGGGTGTTGAAGTTTGTATGGAAAAATCTGATTTCTTGGGTCAATAAACTTGAAGTTTGCTACAAATACTAACTTATATGAATAATAAAGGTTGTTATTGTTATTATTTGAAACTACCCCCAAAATATGATTTAGGGGATGTTATTTTTTTTGCAGAATCTTATGTCTTCGGTTAATTAGCATGAAACTTGACATAAACACCAAACTCAATAAACAATAGAGGTTTAAACAACCCCCAAAGTCGATTAAGGGGGTGTTGAAGTTTGTATGGAAGAATCTGATTTTTTGGGTAAATGAACATGAAACTTGACATAAATACCAACCTAAATAAACAATAAAGGTTGTCATTATTAGTTTTACTTATCTACTCCCAAAATACGGTTAAGGGGGTGTTAAAGTTTTTTTGAAGAATCTTATTTATTCAAAAAAATAAATTTAAAACTTGGCGCAAATACCAACATAAGGATACAATAATTGTTGTCATTATAAGTTTTTCGAAACTAACTCAAGCTAAGAATCTTACTGGACAGGGTTTCGTTTTTGACGTGGGGTTCTAGGGGAGCACTAAGGCGCAATTTTGCGGCCATTCAACCTTTAAGGAGCTGAAAAGGGTAAAAATTAGTTTGTATGTAAAATCAAATTCCTTGGGGATAAGGTTGATATTCAAAATTTACATAAAACATTTTTAAAACTTGCTCCCAGATAGGGTTAGGGGTTTTAAAGTTTTTTTTGAGGAATCTCACTGCGCTATCTGACTAACATAAACGATAAATAAAAAAGAGAAGAAAAGAGTGAATAGCATATTTAGGTTTTTCAAAACTCGACCCCCAACGGGGCAAAAAGGGGTTGATAAGTTTTTAGGGGAGGATTTTACTTTGTTGCGGTAACCTAAAATGTATTATTCTTTAAGTCAAATAACGAATCGTCCCAATCCAATAAACCCTGTATATCTACGATACCCATTTTTTATTGTTTTAATAATAGCTAATTGTTGGTTTCCTTCACTAACTGCATATAAAAATATCATTTATAGCATAAACGAAATCACGCGAACGAAGTCGCGGGCAGAGTGCTAGTAATACATAAAAGTGAGTCATATGAGTTGATACAATTTCAAAAGATAAAATGATGTGGTTAGTATAGCGTTATAAAACGTAAGTAGACTAAAAGATGTGGAATAAATACCACAGAACATAATATTCAGAAGCTATTCATTTGACATAAATAGTCATAAGATATGACGACTCCGCATCAAAATGTCCTATTCGCAAAATGATTTAATAAGCAGATCGTCCTATTCTCAAAATTAGATGATTAGGACGATTTGCTAAAAGGTCATTTTGAGAATGTAACGTTCTGCTCATAATTCATTTAGCGAATAAGAAGTTTTGATACGGAGTCGGTATACTACTACGAGTCGGTACTAATATTTTTTTAATGATCATTGATGTTTGTTAGTTCACTAACTCAAGTTAAACAGCAAGGAAAAAATAAAAATACAGCCGAATTCCAAAAATACACTACAAAATGAAAAATAACTTCAATTTCGGCCGTCGATCTTTTTTACTTTTCACTTTTTAGTTGTAGTACATAATGAGCAAGTTCTATAATAAGGTACCTATAATACACAACGATAAGCCAGAATAAAATTAAACTTGAACATAACCGGCGAAATAAGAGTGTACTGCGTACCTTCTTAGAGCGTACCGGCGTGATGTTATGTTATGAAATGGCGTAAACAATAAACAGACATGCGATTGCAGCAATCCCGAGAGATTGCTGTTGTTTATTGAAGAGTTATGTTGTATATCTCCGAAGTTCTTCATCACTACTAAACTATTTCACGTACCTTATTGGACAAGCTTGAGCGACTTCAAAATCTCTGTGTCAGGTTCATATTTGGCTTGCGCAAGTATGATCATGTTTCTGAATTTCGAACCAAGCTCAAATGGCTTCCTATTCGCCTTCGCCGGAATGCCCACGTACTTTCTTTGCTATATAACGTGCTCTTTAATCCATCAAGTCCTTTTTATCTTAAAGAACGCTTTCAGTTCCTTTGTGACACACATTCTAAGTCCTTGAGATCATCGGAGAATCTAAAATTAAGTATACGTATGCATTCCACATCCTTCTTCGACAAATCTTTTACAGTTCAAGCAGCTCGTTTGTGGAATGCATTACCTATTGAAGTGAGGCGTGCTCAATCCTTACCAACATTCAAAAAAATGGTGAAGGAGCATTTCCTTTCACTATAATTAGTCTTCTCCTTTCTCTATGATATTTTTGTTATATATTAGTATATTATGTATTATTTTACGTATGTATTTTATGTTATTATGTCTAAGTATTATTATTTAAGATAAGTTGTACACTGACAACCCTAAATTCCTCTCCTCTCGTTCAGTCCATCCAAAGTTTGTCTGTAAGAGATTGCCCTGTGCGATAAGACCGCCCATTGTACACTTGCTTTTATGATTTTTTGTCCTGTATATATATTTGTGTGGTGTACAATAAAGAATATAATAAATAAATATAAATAAATATTGTAACAATGTCTGTAATGTTTATTGTGGTGTGAAAATAAATAAATAAAACGTATTCACCAAATAAATGGGACCACATTGCGAAACACCAGCTTTCAAATAAAAAAGAATCAACAAAATCAATTCACCTAATAAAAAGTTCTGGGGTAACACATATAAAAAAATACAGTCGTGAATCTTCTTCTTTTTGAAGTCAGTTATAAATAGCATCCATACATCCCGCAATTGTAGTAAGGCTCTTATAATTTCTATTATAACTTAAATATATATAAGTCAGTAGGTATTTATCACTGCCAACAAATTGATCGTTAGAGTTCCAGGTAACCATGAAAATCTAAACGCTAATGTACTACAAATATCATACAATCCTCCATTAGTGAAACCACAACTAAAACACAAACTAATATATACCAGAACGTTTACACAGTTCCACCCCATCGAACAAGACTTCATCAAACAACACAGAACGATGTGAAAACAACTTAACTGCGGCTTGATTTCCAAATCTTTTTGATTACTGCTATGCAAATATTCATTTACATTTAAAACCGTTTCGCATACCGAATTAAATTCATGTTTTTTCAGCGCAAACATTTCAAGGAAATTAGTCCGGTTTCCTACAAGCACTAACAAGGCTCGCATTTGATCTGATTTGGAGGAATTCCATTTCATTTGTCTTTTTTAGTTGATAGTAGGTTTTCAACGAAAATAATGAAGACTGTTTAGGTATGTTCTTTTCTTGTGTGAGTAATGGGCTGCTTTTATGTGTGTTGATGATGACTGATGTTTACAAAAAGCTGGTTAAAAGTAAGCCAAGCTCGGCTTAGTTAGCTTAGCTCGCAAAGCTGAGATTATTTTTCAACTCAAACCCAAATCATTTCGATTAAACCATTTGCAGGTATTTTTGAATTGTCAAGTAGTTGGTTAGTTCAAAACATGAAGCTAGTTGAACATTTGCAAGTGTAAGTAGATCTCTACTGAGTAAATTGTGCAAGAAGCTCCATGGTCACTCTTTGAATCAGTAAATAATTTTATGCTTATGTGCAGACCGTAAACTATATAAACTAAGCTAATTGTTTTAATTTTTAATTTTTAATAAACAAATATAGTATTAAGTAAAACATTTATGTAGTTTAAGTTTCAGCCTTGCTAGATAATTGAATTACTTTCTAAGAATCGGAAACTGATTGACTTCCAAACGCTTGTCAACCTCACAGCCTTTGATAACTAGACTAACACTAAAAAAATGTGATGAATTATTAAGTTTTAGTAAACCAAACACTTTGATAAAAATCCAATCACGCACCATGTATAGTCATGTATGTAAAGAGGCCGCCCTCCATTCATTTGTCCACTTGATGGTTCAGCATGACGAAGTTCCTCAAGAAGGAGAAATTGCCTGACTCAACAACCCTCGACAGAACGTCTTGAGGCCGTGAAATAAAGAGAGCCAACCCCACTTAAAGTGGGAAAAGGCTAGGCAGAAAAAGAGGAGAGGTGAAGCTTTGCAGCTTCTAGTTTTATAAATGAAAGTGAATATCATCATTTTTCTTTGCTATTGACTCGCATTGGACCACTATCTCGCCTGATGAAAAGCAATGATGTGGTCGACGGTGAAGCACGGTTCATCATATCAGCCGAAAGACGTCCACTGCTGGACATAGGCCTTCTCCAAGCGTCGCCTCATTGGCCAGAACCATGCGTCCCGCATCCAGCGGATCCCCGCAACCTCCACCAGATCATCGGTTCACCATGTAGAAGACCTTCCAACGCAACGTCTTCCGGTTCGCGGTCACCACTCCAGAACTTTTCTGTCCCATCGGCCATCCGTTCAACAAGCAATGTGTCCCACTGAAATTTGGCAATTCTTTGGGTTATGTCGGTAACCCTGATTCCCTTGCGGATTTCTACATTTCTGATTCGATCACGCAAGGATACTTCAAGCATGGCCTTCTCCATTGCCCTATGGATGACTGTAAGCTTTCTGTTTAGGCCTATTGTAAGAGACTGGTCATAGACTTTCGTTTTGAGACACTGTGGTAAGTTGGACGAGAAGATACCGCGTAACTTCCTGAACGCTGCCCAGCCGAGTTGGATTCGACGGTTGACCTCTTTCTCGAAGTTGGCCTTACCTACCCCGCTGGATCGTTTGTGTCAGGTAGTCATAGTCGTCCACAACTTCAAGTGTAGTGTCTCTGACTATGATAGGAGTGGGTGTAATATGGGCATTCAACATCACCCTGGTTATTTGCATGTTCATTATAATACCACTTGCCTAGAAATAACCTATTCACTCTTAACTTAAAGACTCCGACCTATTAGAAAACAGAGACTCCGACAGGGAATTCCACTCCTTAGCTGTACCGACAATGAAAGTATTTGAAGGGTACGGGCAAAGAAGAGGGAATGTCACAAGTTTTCATTTTTCTATTTTTTATTGGCAAGCATTTCTTTATCTACGGTAGTTTTATTCCGAATTACTAACTTTTTTTCAAAGTAAACGTAAGGCAACAAAAAAACATTTTTGTTTATGGCCGAAACGAAAAGAACCGGGAATGTCCGTGATATACCGGTAAATACCGGTACATACCGGTAAATAACAGGATAAAAATAACATAGTTCTAAACTTTTAACTGCGTTTTTCTCAAAATGTTTTTTTTAGGACATTCCCTGTTTTTTGCCTGTACCCTTCATTTTCAAAACGCTTTGTGTGTATAGGTGGGATATCTACCATGTACCCATGGCGCATTGCCGTAAGCCTTGGCGATGACCGAAAATCAGCACCGTGTTGTGGGTCCCCCACGGCACAGCATTATGCTGAGTGGAAGCCTTCTTGCCACAATCACGACATGCACCTGCCTGACATCTTTTTCACCCTATTTCTTTTCTGTTATAAACAAAATATAGGTACTATATGTTATTATTGTTTGATTTATTTCTCGTCTTTTCTAACTTAAATTAAGTACTACTAATATTATTGTTAAGGCTTTAGCATAAGCATGTTCTTATACTGTATGTCGTTTTGTGACAAATAAACACATTTCCTTTATTTCTTTCTTTCCTTGTAATCGTAACTGATAGTCGAAATAACAAAATATAAAGAATTTAGATAGCGCTAGCATGGCAAAGCGTCTTCGTTTCAGCTTGGAAACAAATCCTTTCGCATGTCGCGCGGATATCTGTCTGATTTGCTCTACAGGTCGCATTTCTCAACCGATACTCGCAAAATTTTGTGAGCAGGTTCGATAATCATATGGAAATATTTGGTCTATAAAAAATCAAAAAGAAGGACTCTCGAAGTGTACAGCTCACAGAGCCACTAGTTTCTCATTTTTAGGGTTCCGCACCCAAAGGGTAAAAACGGGACAGACAGACATTATATCAAAAACTGCATGGTGATAGCGATTGTCAAAAAGTAAAAAAACCGGCTAAGTGCGAGGGTTCCGTCTCAAAAAACGGATAAAAAAAACGGTTCAAAAATCACGTTTGTTGTATGGGAGCCCCACTTAAATATTAATTTCTGTTTTTAGTATTTGTTGTTATAGCGGCAACAGAAATACATCATGTGTAACAGACAGACAGACAGACAGACAGACAGACAGTGAGACACTGTCTGTCTGTTGCCGCTATAACAACAAATACTAAAAACAGAAATTAATATTTAAGTGGGGCTCCCATACAACAAACGTGATTTTTGAACCGTTTTTTTTATCCGTTTTTTGAGACGGAACCCTCGCACTTAGCCGGTTTTTTTACTTTTTGACAATCGCTATCACCATGCAGTTTTTGATATAATGTCACCTGTCTAGCTGGAGCCTCTGTATCGGTAGAAAAATGGAAATTCAATGAAACAAAAGCTAGGCATGAAACAAAAATGTTCGATATTCTTGTGGATCGCACTAGGTATGATGTCAAATAGTTTTAAATGGCCTTTGAAAACTAAATTTACTAAACAACCAAATTTTTTATATGAAAACTGACAAAAATCAGAAAATCTCTCAAATAAAGTTCTTGAAACCGAATCAAAGTTTTTGAGGTTACATTTTTCATCAACACCAATCATTATATCTAACTAAGTGTTCAAAGCGCTAAAACCTAAAATCCAGTCTCAGATTTTTTCTTTTTAATCAAGCGGGGCAAAATCAAAGAAATAAACTTCAAAGCCACGAAGTAGGAACGACATTTCATTTTCTTTGAAGAAAATTTCCGTTGCTCTTACTACTTCCGTAGCAAAAGGAAATGTTACTTACGTGTTTTCTCTTAATGTCACAATGTATTAAGTATTAAAGAAATTGTTGACTTCTTAGACACTGTAGATGAGGCAAGAAAGTAATCCTTTAAGTTTTTATGGAGTGAGTAAGAATGGATGTTCATTTAAGTTTTTAATTCTCTAAATGTAACCATAATCAATATAATGTACCCATTT
The DNA here is from genome assembly GCA_964057195.1 of Orthosia cruda. Classification (NCBI taxonomy): domain Eukaryota; kingdom Metazoa; phylum Arthropoda; class Insecta; order Lepidoptera; family Noctuidae; genus Orthosia; species Orthosia cruda. The sequence continues at coordinate 26,882,918 of OZ059840.1, read as the reverse complement.
ATCGGATGCCTCCTCTCTGTTAGAGGTAGTAATACGTTATCCATCATGGGCTTATTGCGCATTGATGGATGTCACATCTCTTCAAATGTTTGGTTCTCTTCTCTAAGATTTATAAAAAATAATCATGTAACAAGCAAAAGTTTTCAAATAAAGATTTTTGTAGAGCTTTTCGGTCTAAGAAATGAAAATTACTAACCGTAAAATGTTGAAATACGTTTGACGTTCACACATCGATAAACTAAACACTATAGTAAAGCTTATAGGCCAACCGTGACCGAATCGACTCTTTTGAGTTGTGGTACTGGAGGAAGATGTTGCAAATCCCTTGGACTGCCTAAACATAAATATCAGACTGTCCACGGTCTGCCTTCGTAGGATTCTGAAGTTTTTTGGTCACATTGCCAGGAAGGACGGACACAACCTCGAACAGCTGATGGTTACTGGCAAGATCGAAGGGAAATGTCCTAGGGGTCGAAGTCCAATCAGATGGTCAGACCAAGTCCGCACATCGTTTACCAGGCTGCACGATGCTATCCACGACGTCAAAGATAGAAACAGATGGCGCAAATTGGTGAAGGAGAAGTTGTTGCCACGAAGACCAGGGAATCACGACCCTCAGTAATGGGGAACACGATGCGAGGAGGAGAATAGTAATGCTTCAGAATTGGATTTCTCTTTATTCGAGAATCCATTACTGAAAAATGTTTGGTAAAACTTATTACTATGTTAGGTTACATTTATAGAACATACTGAAATTATAAACACTACAACAGATAAGTGTGGATGCGGATTAAATTATTTTGATCAAAACAATCCATACCTAATATCATTCACTCCCACGCGCATGAAAATATGATGCAATTCCCCACATTAAATCCCGCTCAACTTGGACCACAAACGTTTAATTTGCGTGAAGGCAGGCGTCACATCCATTTCATCTTTTCCGTCAGTCGCAGTTCTGGTGCCGCGCGAACCAGTCGCTGCTACCGTAACGGCCAGTTTAATATTTTTTATACCGTTGTCTATTTTGAGAAATTCTTCAAAATGGATATCACTATCACCAGACATTTTAGTTTAGATGAAGTGAGTATTTTAAAATAAAAGTGTTTTTTGTTCTTTTTAATTTTATTGATGTTTTCAAAAGTTTTCAAAAGAAGCTTTTCTTTGTATTTATTTGCATACTGCTTTTAATTTTTCAGTAGCGTGGAATGTTGAATACATTTTTTGCTTACTTTTTCATCATGCTTACCACATTTTTTTTTTCTTTTTATTATATGATGAGCCAACTTTTGACTTCAATATTAGAGATATTGACTTTCAAAAATAATTATTAAACACTTTATCCTTATAACTACACTTCAAAGGCTTCCAGGGACCATTTTAACCTTCATACCTATGAGTAAGATCAAACACTTAAGCTTCTCTTATGAGACGAAGGACAAGATCCATTCAAGCATTGTTTTACACTTGTTTTAAATCCAATGAAATTAAATTCAATACCATTCAAGGAGCTTCCATTTTCATCGAAAACTTTGCTATTTTTAGGTTGATTAAGTTTCCATTTAATTAATTAAATCTTATTTTAAATTATTTATTCCGTTGATAGGCACTGGTAATTTTAATGTTGTTTAGTTATATAATATCATTGTCATCACTATTATTTTATGTCATTTGGTTAGTCTGAAATTATAATTTTTCCTGCATCGTGCTCCAAATTTTTGCCTTAAATATCTCATTTAGATTTTCCATGATTTAACTCAAAGTCAAATCATTTATTTAATTAATTCGGACATTAAACAGCACTTTTGGAGTCAACAATTTTAAGCTAATAATAATAATAATTATATACTGTCAGTTAAAGTAGAATCATTTATTATTATTTTACTTATATTTTAATCAATTACCGCTACCACCACCATAATACTACAGCACTGTATAAATTACGCAGTGATATAATTTATACGAAATAACTTTAATTTTGTAGATCTCATCTGTTTTTGTCTTAAATATAAATAATTCATAAACTTTGAGGGTCAATACCGTCTTAAATTTTCAATAAAAAATCGTTTTACCAGTCGTTACTATAGAAATTGTAATAACGTGCATGAGCACGTTATTACAATTTCTATATTATGAAATATTGAAATTTCATATATTTCAAGGACCGACCCCAACTTGCAAGATGATCACGAAATCGCCCGTCTTGCGAATCGTAAGGATAGGTAATGATAGTACCTACCCTCTCTTGTTTCGCAATTTATCATAACTTGAGCATTATTTATGTACCGGCAGACCGGGGAACGTGACTTATACGACGTCTGTAAGTCTATTTTTGCATCACTTCTGAAATATATTCAGTTCAATATCTTATATTTGAAATATATTGTAGATGGGAAATGAGCATAAAATACCGTTGCTTGGTATTACTTTTTGCAAGTAATTGGATCTCGAAGTAACCTTAAATTTTGCAAGAATTGCATGAATAACAGTAATTACTGGTTATAAAAACGTGACATAATAAAATTCTGTCAGCGTTAACGATTATTGTCAACAGTCAACATTTTTTGATATGGACCACATGTTATTTCAGCCAATGCCACGCATTCTGGCTTTTTTGTTAAACTTTATCGCTGATAAAATGTCACTTTTTGTTGGTTCTATGAGACTATTTAAAAGTAATAAATAAAATGTTTTTTATAGTTTATTTTTATTAGTTATTAATATGTATACCAGTAGACATTTTTATAATAAAAAAAATCTTTACCAGTAAAAAACTTAAAATGAAATATAAGCATCCATAATGTTATCGAAAACTTATCGGCTTATAAGAGCTTAATGCCATCAGATTTTATCCCCAAGTACCATTTCTTCAGCATAAATCTGACTAAATCCTAATTAATCTGTTGGCAAAGTTAATCTTCTTTCACCTTGTAGTTCTTCATTATCAAATGGTTCGTTTTGATCCACCGGTAATTGGTCGGTCCGGAAATCTTCACTAATCACGAAACGTCGTAACTCCTTATTAAACTCTTCGGAAGCTTTTAGTATTAACTCGATTAAGGTCATATTATTTTCATTTACAATCTTCAAAGGCTTTAGATGAAACGCTTTGGAGAAAACAGTTTAATTCTGGTTTTTGAGAGAAGGGAAAATCTTTTAAAGTACCAATTATTCAAGTATCCACTTCAGATTAAGCACAAAGAGATTTCTTGAAGAAATTATGTACCTAGTAGTAAACTCATCGTTTCACACTTAACTAATAGCAAAAACATTTTTCACCAAAGGTAACGAACCTATACAAAGAGAAATCAGAGTTCATTCAGTCATTTTGATTCGATGTTTTTCTTTATAACGGGCAACTAGTACATTATGTTAAAATAAAATTTAGTAAAAAATTTCGGCTTCCAGCCTTTTAAAATTGAATTTCATTTAGCACGCCTTGCATCCAATTTAATGTAACATAGTCGAATAAATTCTCTTAATTTTCAGAATTGAAAACTGTTAATTTACTGCTACATAATTTAATGAGTGATTCTGCATATCATAAAAGTTAGTTCCTCGACCTTATGCCTCGTTGGTCTAGCGCTCGCATGCGCTACTGCTGTACCTATATGTCGTTCGTTGACTTGTGTGTGCCCTGGCTGTTAATAGTGTGTCATGCCCTCTCTAATGTCTCTCTGATGGTTGCACATGTGTTGGATCATTCGGTTCCCTTCATGATGGTTAAGCTAAGTGGTGTCGATCCATGTGTCATGTTCGTGAACGGGCACCATCAATTGGGATTGGTCATAATTTAGCTGCCTCGGCCTGTTTTTAATTACCTATTTATTGTATTTTTTAATAATTTGTTTTACTCTAAACGCTTTTACCAGCACGCCTTTTTACATCGTTCTATCATAAATGTATTTCAACAAGAAGGATGTAACCAAATACTTGTAAAACACTTATTTTAAAGAAAAAGTGTGGAGTTTCTTGTCCGTTCTTCTCCATAACAAGCTACTTTTCCGAATGTTCGATAGAATCAATTATTATTACTTAAATTTAAATATTTGACGATCGAAAGTGTCGCTTAAAGGCCAAAAATAATAAAAACAAATAAAAAAAATTGTCATGGGGCTATCTTGGCTTCGATTTCCAGCTCGGGAAAAGTGTTATTGGGCTTCTCCATCTGGAATTTCTCAGTAGCAGCCCGAGGCCTGGACTTGTGCACAGTTGATGGCAAAAGGCTCGCTCCTATTACATGGGACTTAAATATACCTGGCGAAATGTAGATGTACCGTAGGTAACCTCTACCCAATCTATCGGGGAATGCAAGGCCAATCGCCGTACCTGGGAGTCGAACCGTCGCTCGAGCCCAGTCTCCCATCCCTCGTACAATCTCCGCGCTCACCTCTCTCTTCGATGATAAGCCCGATTGTGGAGTGTTCGCGGACGAATTGAAGAAGATTTTGTCTGTATGTCTGGAGTATTGTGAGATGAGCGTAATAACACATCGGCTATAGTTTATTAAGATATAATTAGAAGAGGTACTGGATGCTATCTAGCCGGTTTCAGCAAAAACGACCGCATTCAGTTTTAAGTATAATATAATTTAAGCACAAACTACACTTTAAAGTGAAGACCAGCATTTCATTTAGTTTAGTTAGATGTGGGACGTTGAAGATTTTTCGTGAATCACTTCCTAGGGAATGAATTTGGTAACGTGCTTTCTATGAAATTGTTTCCTGGAAATCTCTTTACAGGGTAACTTTTTATATACAGAAAACTAATTTACCGGAATTCTTTAAACCGTCGTTGTGGCAATATCTAGGGTTCATCAAGTATCAGAGACATCTTTCCCACAATGATGTTTTCTTCATATTCTAGAACCTACTTCAATTACCATAATGTATATTCTAATAGCAACATTATTTCTGCAGTCGTCAATGCGAAGCGGGGCGCTCGCGGCAATGGAGGCGGAGCCTGACCTCAGCACCTTCGAGAACAAGTCAGGGCTGGCTGAGGACATGAAGTTCCTCGCCTCTATGCCTGAGCTGTGTGATGTCACGTTTCTGGTGGGGGATACCAGGGAACCAGTGTGCGCTGTCAAGGCCGTACTGGCCGCAAGGAGCAGGTTTGTGTTCTATTTTTGAAATCATTTATTTCTTTTTCTCGTAAACGAACTACTTATGTGAATATGTGATTTGGGAATGATAATGACTTGGGTACACGCGATCAATTCTGGAAACCAAATATGTGCAGCTGATCTAAGTATTTTATGTATACAGCTCATAAATGGTTACCAATGCTAATGGGCATTTACGTTACCAGAGACGACATAGATTTACTGGCATTGTAAAATCAAAGCAGACAATGTTTTATATACCAGCTATCACAATTAGCACCAAACCGGGACAAGGTATTTCGGCAGAAAGAAGATGAGATGATGCTTGTACAGGTGGCATAATGTGGTTGTTGTTTGTAAGATACCATCATACTGAAAGCTTAATTTATAAATAAGGTTTATGTTAATACGAAATACTTCAACGAAAAGCATTAAGGCTTCTGAATTAGCTTTATCAATTACTTCAAGTAGGTTGTTACTAGAAGTTAACAGTCAATTTCAATTTAATATACTTCAGATAATACGTAAACATCTAAGAGGATCAAAGTAGAATTTTATTGGATTTTCCGTTAGCAATATAACCTTCTTCTTTTTTTGAAGTACATTACTTTATTAAAGAATTTTATTAAAATTCTACTACTATAAAACTAAGTGGAACTTAATAATTTTGTATTAGTCGTGATTAAGAAAGTAAATTATAACTTGGAGTATGTTGTGGGTAGTTTCATTAGATTAGCGTGGCTGGAAACTTAGTAGAAATTATTTGTTCAATTAATTCTGTTCTCTATCAAAACCTTCCTTCTTATTTTCAAAAGTCAGAACTTAATAAAAAAAGTTAATAACATCAAAAACCCCGACTGCTTATGAAGCGAAAATCATGGTGTGCAGTCAGCCAGCTCGTGAATATTTATCCACCGACTGTACAGCATCATTTTCTTCTTGTTTACATCTTTATAGTTCGCTTCATAAGCAGACGGGTTATTTGTTTTTTTTTTAAATACATCTTTATAGTTAAGTATTTTTTTCTACGATTTACTCTTAAACATATAAGTGACTAGCGAACGCGTTGTGGTTTCACCCGCATAGTTCCCGTTCCCGTGGGAATACAGGGATAAAAAGTAGCTTATGTCACCCGGGGATAGTGTAGCTTCCTGACGGTGAAAGAATTTTTGAAATCGGTCCAAGTAGTTTTAAAGTTTATTCGATACATACAAAAATACAAATCTTTCCTCTTTATAATGTTATGCCCTTTATTTTTATTCATTTTTATTTGATACATTTTAAATATTTAAAAAAATTAAAACTTAAAAAAACATACAAAAAAATAAAAAATAGATGCCAATCGGTATCGGGAACAGGGACCAAGCTACTAGTGGTCAGGGCTCCAGAGACAGAAACCTCCTCACAATGCGAGCCGTATCAAGGAGCACTGCCTTCTGTATCAGGCCCTTGATCCAACTGCGCAATGGTCAGGTACAATACTACATATTTTACTTGAATTTGGATTGTTTGCGTTTCAATATTTTGTTAACAATTAATTGGATCACTTTTATAACGGTTACAAGACCTATAAAACGTAAACATAACCTTAATTAGTTTGGTGACAGAACTTCTTTCTTAAAGATCTAAATTTCATTTTTCCGTTCAACTAATCATCTGTTACTCATTCTACTTCTCTTTTCCGACCTCTTCTTTCTTCTCTTTAATCATGATTAGGACTCGCAGCGCGCGGGCTCGCCTAGAAGAGACCAAACTCAGTCAGGCTTTGAGCGAATTAAAGGCGTCTCAGGAGTTCTGTGACCAACTGATAAGGGAAAAAGTTGAAAACGAAATAGAGTTCCTTAGTGTCCTTGACAGGAATAGCAAACTGAAAACAGAAATGGCTCAGTTATATACTCAACACACTGATGCCATAGCAGCCCGGGACAGGCTCCAAGTTGTTGTGGACGGGTTCAGCCAGTGTAGCAATGAGTATGAACAAGCTCTTAGTCACAATTATTTACTACAACAGCAGCTACATGAGGCTCAAAGTCAGATTGAATATCTTGAAACTACAAATCATAACATCACTGCCTCGTTGAATCAAAGTCTATTCAATGAATTGGTGCCTGTTGCCCCGTCAATGGTTACTGCAATAAATCCCTCTTACACAATAGATTTAACAGGTCATGATGATTCAAAATCAATTAAATCATTGAGGGTAGTCACTAGTAAAAATAAAATAAAAAAGTACATTAAAATTAACAAATACATAGTTAAAACTAAGAAAATGATCAAAAAACAAAGGTTTTTCATCAAAAATGTAAAACTTAATAGAGAAAGGTTGAATCTACTTAAACAATTAGATATGTATTCATTTAATTTAGAAAAAAGTACTAGGAAATACTAAACTGACACAGAAGACTTGTGGTATGAACTTGACCATCTACAGGAGAAACTTACTTCTATGACCATCAAATATACAGCCTCTGAAAACCAAATGAGGGAATATGTATTGGCAATGAATGAGCTGGTAAGCTCACAAACTAACAAATGTGATCATTGTCAACCACCATCTGTTGAACCCACACCGGACCATTCATTGACAATATGTGATGCCACCATACCGCAGTCTAGTGCAAGTTTGCCATTAGAAATTACTAACCGTTTGCCTAAAAATAATTTAAATACAGAAATAGTATTATTTTGTGATGAAATTGGAAAGGATCTAGGCCACTTGTTGACAAATAGATATCCAGGACACTCAATAATGAACTACTGTATGCCTGGTTGTTCTTTATTTGACATAATTAAAAAAGTTATAAAATGCAATTTTAACCAGGATACAACATTATTAATATTTATTGGTAGTAGGGGCAATGTGAACAAAGGAGAATTACTCCAACATTATAACTCTTTGTGCAACCTTAGTTTAAATAAAATTGTGATGTTCACATTCCCATACAGCCAAAGTTTGCCACAGGAAGAAAACATACTTAGGTATGAATTGAATAGGACATTACATAATTTAACATATAGTAGTAATTTATTCCATTTAATTGACACTAACAATTATGTTGGTAATCACTTTTATTTGACAAAAGATAATTTTTTCATGCATAGGTACTTTCTTTCAAAGTATTATAAAAGACAGATAGCTGTGTCGCTATCATATTATTTTTCTACTACAGCCAAGAATTTGGCTAAACAACTTGCTTCTATTGAGCAATGCCAAGGAATGTTATTTAATTCAGCCAATAATTTGGTATCAGAAATTGATATTAATAGTAATTTAAATTAGAAATTAGGACAATAGGGACAACCTCTTGCAAAAGCATACAGCATAAAAATTGCAAAGTAAAATCAAATAAAAGTTTAAATTCGGTAAATAGTATTAACCTGGTGCATCAAAATATTCAAGGATTTATGAACAAAGATTTAGAAGTAGAATTATTTCTGAACTTTAACAGTATTGATATTCTTTGTATAACAGAACATTGGCTTAAAAGCCACCAGTTATTGTTCAATTTTAATAATCACCAGGTTGGTAGTTCATTCAGCAGAGTTAATGCTATACATGGTGGCTCATTAATTTTAGTAAGTAACCAGCTTAAATTTAAAGACCGTAAGGATATTGTGAGCCTATCTATTGAGCGGAGAGTTGAAATAGCTTGTATAGAATTGGGGCAGTTTATTGTATTAAGCGTATACAGACCCCCTTCAGGATTGTATGACTGCTTCGAAAAGGTAATGGATGAAGTGTTACACAAGATTTGTAACTCGAATAAATCCATTATCACTTGTGGTGATTTTAATGTTAATTTATTAGAAAACTCAGGTTCTTGTAGTAAAATAATAAGTCTGTTTCAGTCCTACAATCTTGTAAACCTATTTTTGGAGCCCACAAGAATAACCCCTTCTAGTGCTACATGCTTAGATAATATTTATACTAATGTTATACCAGTCCACAAAGAAATTATAAATTTACTAGATTCTGATCATTGCGGGCAGAGGATTACTATACCAAACCAAAGCAACAAACTGGCTAAAAAGGATATCACTGTTAACCCCAAAACTGCAAGTCGCTTGGCAGCTTTTAAAGTTAAACTCATTAATAAATTACCAATTTTGTCAATTGATGCTGATCCTAATCATCTATATGATGTTTTTTTTTGTATATACTGTAAACAATTTAATTCGACCTTTATTCCCAAGACTATCTCCGTTAATAGTAACGCATCATTCAGTGATTGGGCTACCATTGGTATTCATAAAAGTAGAACACGGCTTTATGAGCTGTACAGTGAAAGGACTTATGTAAACACTGCTGAATTTAATTTATATGTTATAAATTATTCAAAATTATTTAAAAAAGTTTGTTATTTGGCCAAGTCACGTTATTTGAGCTCAAAGATTAAAAACAGTAGTAATGTTATTAAAACGACTTGGAATATTATTAATCGGATTTTATGTCTCCTCTTTAACATCTTACATAACCCGTCCTATCCTTCCTATCTGCGTCAGCGATTCTCTTACGCTCGCCCTAGAGATGCACTATGCAGATCTCATCTCAGATCTATCCTTAAATCCCAACCACATAAAACCAGCTATTATTCCTATTCCTTCTCTGTCCATGCTGTAAGATTGTGGAACTCACTTCCGCCTAGCATCCGAGATTTAAAGACTATCTCACTATTTAAAACACGTTTAAAAGAGCATTATCTTTCCTCTCAAATCTGATCTTTATAATCATATGTATAAATATTAAGAATCTATACATTTTAAAATATGTATTTATGTAAGTATATATGCACCATTACATTATTGTGTAGGTGCCTATAGTTTAAGTCGTTCACTTTTCTTCTCTTCCTGTTCTCACACACTATTGTCTACATTTCTTTTTCATTTTTCCTTTTCGCGGGTCTGCTGGTAGAAATTTCTTTAGAAATAAGCAGTTCCTTTGTACTCTATTGTATTGATGTGTTGTCTTTATGTATTTACTGTGTGTACATTAATTATAAAATAAATAAATAGTGAAACGGGAAGATCTGGTAACCGAAATATTGACTACGGCCTGTCTATTAAGGGCAACATCATAAAATCAGACTCACCAGTCGCAGTGGCCTTTGAAAATTTCTTTTCAGATATTCCCGTTTCATCGACTAAATCCTTAAAAATAAAAAAATCTGCCTTCTGAGAGCTATCTTCGCGTGCGTTGCCTAAACCGTTGAAGATACACAAATAATAATTTACCATAGGATTGTTTGTCTTAAATAGTTCTAAATAAAAGTCCGCGACAGCATATGTCTACCTTTTATGTGAAAGCCAGTATAAGTACAAAATAGTGAACCTTAAATACAATTAAATTGGATACTTTTTTACAAAGCACATTTTAGAATATTTATCAAACTCTTATGAAAATCGACACATTTGTCGCTTTAAATATTTAATGTAGACAAACTTTGTCTTTTACACTAAGTAATTTGAATGCATAGTTTAAAAGTTATCACGATATGATTGCCTTAATTGGAGCTCGAGCGACATAAATACGCGCGGCGGGTAATGTGGGGGAGCGGGGGGTGATGTGATCTAAGCAATGACGCATCGGTATCTATCAGTTTTGAAGTTAGACATCTGAAATTCCGGATACGAGTAGAACATACTTACTATAAAGTTAAAAAAATAAAATTAAAATGGTTTGTCCCGAAACTTTATGTGGCAGACCAAATTCCACGCGAGCGAAGCCACGGGCAAAATCTAGTAGGTCTATAATTCTTAGGTTCCGCGGGACTACCTGTCTTATGGAGCAGGTGGGTAACAGCATTTGTTAAAATCTGCGGTAGCGACCTAGACTCTAAGCATGATTGGAATTGGGATGCCAGTAGCGCGTGTGAGTTGCTATACCATTTAAGCCAAAAGTTATGCAGTCCGTCCGGACCCGGCGACTTCCAGTTCAGTAGCGGACGAACTGCTTTGTCCATATCAGATGGGCTGATAATCACTTTTTCCATTTCTGGTATAGCTTCACACAAGCACCAGATGCTTGGCCAGAATGTACTCGTGGCGACATCATCCGGGCGGCGCACGTCATTCAAATTTTGGTCAGGTCGCTCCCAAGCTCTATATACCTACCTCTCATCGCTCTGGAACATGCGATTCTGCGAGTACCGGTCAACTCGCCGTTTATACCGCCGAATACGATTTGCCCATGCACAAAATATCTGTTTCAGTAAGTCGTTATGCTCCGTGACACGGGACATGTATTCTCGAGGACCAATTTTAGTCCCCGAAAACGCCCGCCTCACGAAACGCATCACACGTGGTCGTTTATTGCCCTCCCTGAAACAGCGCAGTTTGCCGATGAGTACCCTGGTCTCATCGATACGCCGTTCGATCCTGCGTTATCAGGCTGGCACGGCAGGCTTTGGTCATATAGCCTCGTTTGGGTACTTAACATTGGTTAAATAACATGCCGCAACAGCCCCGCAATACAGGATTGAGTGCGTATCAACGAGGTTCTTGCTGCTTTCAAATATGTTCTTAAGCAGCGAGTCCAAAGCACACACCAGCACCCTATTCATCTTGTGCATAGGCAACCGTGGTAATCGGGGCCTAAGTTCAGTCGGTGTTGACCTATACTCGAGAAGCGCATCCTCCAGTACGCTCCTCAATATTTCGTTGCAATGGCTACTTACTATAGCAACCCTATCATCTGCCTCATCGTTAACATTATTGGACCGCGGCGGAATCACAATAGTAGCTGGCTGTGCCGCGGTTTGTGTCAAGGTTAAGACGATTTGGTTACACAGCACTTCTGAGCGCAGCCTATCAAGTGCGGCGTCGTCCAACCTGTGATTACGCTGAATGACTGGCACCTGATCTGACAATCGTTAGGCCGAGACGTTCACGGTTGGTTCTAGGTCCCGAAACAGAGACAGCATCCTAACACGGTACGCAGTGCGGTTAGTTCCCCCATCTGTAGACCCATAATATGCGCGCATGACGTTCTTATTCATATCTTGAGTCCATCTCATGCGCTGCACACAACCACCGGCAGCGGGGACCCGGCTCGGGGCTGATTGGCCCCTAGATCGCAAGCTCCTCGGTGGCCGGCCTCTCCCCTGCCGACGTAGAGGTGTTAGCGACGACGGCGGGGAAAAATACTCGTCGCTCGAGCTCGATGCAACTGTAGCCGCCGATGACACTGGTGATACGAGGTCAGGCGGCGGCGAGGCGGAGCTGAGCGACGAGTTCGGGGGTGGATGGCGTGCGCGACAGGCAGCTGGTCATTTTTATTATTATTATTACTAGCGGACGCCTCGCGGTTTCACTCGCATAGTTCCCGTTCCCGTGGGAATACAGGGATAAAAAATAGCCTATGTATATATGCCCGGGGATAGTGTAGCTTCCCAACGGTGAAAGAATTTTTGAAATTGGTCCAGTAGTTTTTAAGTTCAGTCGTTTATTTTTGTTTGTTTGTATTTTTGTAGAATACAAACATGCAAAAATACAAATCTTTCATCTTTATAATATTAGTATAAAAGTATGGATTATAGATATAAATATTTATAATCACCACTAAAAACCCTTCATTATGATACCCCATTCGAAGTGTTTAAAAGAAAGAAAAATCGGGACCTCTAAAATATGTCGCCCAAAATCCGCCATGTTTGTTTTTAACGTCACTTATCTAAGAATACTTGGGCGGTCAAGACCTATCTAACGATGTCTTAATTGTATAAATTTGAGTATTAGTTTGAAAGATATGAGGTAATAAATAATATTACATAAATAAATACAAAATACGCGCGAAAAATATAATCCTTTCCTTACAGTCGGGTAATGAGTCTAACAAAAAATGTCTTCTATTACAAAATATTTGAGTGACTGTAGCTCAGTGTTGCTTCTATACTACCTTACTGTATATATAAATAAAAATATGTAACGGGTCTTTATTAAAATATCTCAGATACGAAAAATGCTGAGAATTACGCTTATAAATGTTTTCAACGAGAGGTTGCATATATAGCTTACATTATTGTTAAGTTATCCTTTGTGACCCATGTTACCCTCTGGACACTTAGCATATCTTTCCAAATTGTAATGAAGTTTTCATGGTCATAAATAATGTAGCCCGAGCACACATCTAACTCTTGTGGAGAATATTTCAGACTTTCATTTAGTGAAAATATAAGATTTATTTCACATATAAATGGCTCAATAAATTATTGAATATTCATTAGGAAATATTTATGCCAGTAATAGACAGCCAAAAATAAAAGGTTTTCTGAACGAAACATCTTCATATCTTTTTTTTTATTGTCTACTAAAAGATCCATAAGATTTGTATCTGTTTTATCAAACCATCTACAAAAGAAATACATGGATAACATCATTAGTACGGGTTCATAATTAAGGTTAGTAATACCACAAGGCTACATTTTGGGCACAACAATGTTTTCGCAAAAATTATATCTTCTTATGATTTATTACTTGATGTTGATATTTTGTTTTCATTGTCACCAGAGTATTCCAAAAGATGCTCTACCAAGCTCCCAGTCCCCAAAGGAAGAAGGAACCGGCACCAAGGGAGAACAAACTACGATTGTTCCTAAAGAGATCTTCAGAACCCCTGCTGAACCTCCAAAACGCTGCACAGCAGGTAATGGAGACTTTGTAACCCTGCATAAACCCGTGTTGGACTGCAAGAGAATGTTAAATGTTGAACCTCCCTTATTGGCGACCTTTAACTTAAAATCATCATTGTCAATGGCCTTCAGTTCTTAAGCTCTATTAAAAAATCCTGATTATTCGTTATTGAGTTCAATGAATTGCATATTTTTTTTAACTCTATCTTATACCATTGACTACGTGTAATAAAACATAGTAAATTAATGCAACTTGTTGTAAATTCAGTACTCTCATTGAATAACTTGTATTAATGTGGATCGTCAAATATTTCCAGAAACCTTTGAGCTTCTTTCTCATAAAAATTACATCCCATAGCAAAAAATACTCCAGTATTAACAAAAAAGCCCTTGAACCGTACTGGTTCATCCTTCATCCCACATGTACCTACCCACATTATGAACAACAAAATATTTGCTCCATTCAAAAGAACTCGTCTCATTACTCGAGCCAGAGAAACTTCATAATAGAAGTGCACGAATGCGGAAAACTTTTTGTCAAAAGATAAATCCTTTGCAACATCATATTTTGCATAAACAACATCTACGCAACAGAAAACTACTTTTAAAGGGGAAAATGTTTCTACAAATTGCAGAGTAGCATGGAACAAATTTAATGTTAACGTTGAATTTTTACTGTGTTCGCTACAGAGATCGACATTCGCGCAGCAATTGGCACCAATACAAGAGGTAAAAACAAAATTAAACGGTGTTTTAGGGGACTCACTTTTATCGATTTGAGTACTCGGTGTTCATATTGTATAAATTTTCACTTTTCAATACACAATGTAGATAGGAATTCGTCTGATCAAATTGGAATCTTTTTCGATTAAAATTTTACTACACTAGGTTTTTTTGCGTCACAGCTGTTGTGTTGCATGTTATTGTTTATTTTTTTTACTTAATTTGACAAGGTGAGTAAATTGATGTTGTTTCATTTCCTCTTTTAACTCTACCTAATTTGTTATTGATCCAAACGTAGAATTAAAAGCATGTTTGACGTATTCATTGTTATATCTACTAATCAATTTTTCATATACTTTGGTGTTATTTCTACTGTTGAATTCGTTTTTATTCATATTTTTTCTTGAGGCTAAAGTTCCATACTCAAGTTTTCCACTTGATTCACAAGATCGACATTATTTTATTGAACGTTCAACGCGTTCGATTATGCAAAATACAATCTCTTGTGCCTTTTAAATTTGCTTTCAGTTCATGAATGATTTTATAAGGCACTTAATTTTAAGTTGTGAATTAAAGCACTGTATAAAACATCTCAAGTATAAAATTAAAAGTGGCATCAAAAGGTTCTGTATCAAATACATAAGTAAGTATTCCTTTGAAACTTTTGTGAATACAATTTCAAACCATGTTTTACGAATAATTGTTTCATTCCTATTATTTGATACAGAATCTTTCCAAGATTCCTTTAATTTTTAATAAAGTGTAATTTATACTTTATTTGTGACAGCCATCTTCGCAGCAGCATCAAACATTGATAATTGAAGAGTTTGAACCAGACGTCTTTCGTCAACTGATTGAGTACATTCACACTGGATGCGTGACCCTACAGCCCAGGACATTACTTGGTAAGTCTTCCATACAATACTTCAAACAAATTCAAAACTGATTGAGGCTGTAGTTAAATATTGGGAGAGTGAAAGCTGCGATAAAATATTTGAACTGTGCTCAAAGGTTATAAAGAAAATAAATTGCTTATCTACTGAAAGGCGAACGATCGATTTCTCTATATTTAGGTTCGTTATTAGTTTATCAAAGTATTTATTGGATGATACGAATCTCAGTACTGTGAAAAGTGATTAATTAAAATGAGATTTGTCGTTATTAATATTTGGCTATTAGAGTAAACAAACTCTAATTTTGATATTCTGACGAAACACTTTAAAGAGTGTGTAGGTGTAATGCCAGACAGGTCTCAAATATAAAGTAAGTTTATGAAAGTGAAGCTGCCATATTAATAAACAAAACAAATTTAGATTAGCTTTCTGGATACCGACTGATTTTGTTACCTAGATGTAAAAAAAACAAGCTAGGTCCTAAAAAGTATTTAGTCTGACCATTCAACAAGAAAATGAAAATGGGGACTCGATTCAATTTCCGATTTACCGACAATGAGTGGAGTGGAGCGTGGCCGAGTGGAATTTATTACGAATCGGCAACAAAATCGATACCTGTATTAAAGGTTCTGCTGAAAAGAAAATCAGGTTTAACGTTGGCGTAAATTGAATTTTTAGTTTCCAACGCCGAATAGCAATTGAGTGCGTCCATTTTGATTTCTGCCTTTACAATTTTGTATTCTACAACACTACTCCGTTGATGTAGGTATATTTGCGTACGTAAATAGTTTAGGTAGACTTTGTTAAAAGGGATCTTACTTTGAAGACGACCCAAATGACACAAAGGGTAAAATTTTCGCATCACCGACAAATATTTGCTCAAGCAAGTTTGGGTGTTTGAGCGATGTGAGTGATTTTGTGTTTACCGAGGACTTTTACGACACGTAACTGTGATTGATTTATTTATTTCGTGAAATCTTTTTGATGTTTTCGATTCAGTCCTATTCTTTAAGCTTTTATCGATTTGACTCAAATTTTGTGCGATCAAAATGTAGTCTCGTTCAAGCCATAGCAGGCGGATGCTGGACAGGAAAAGAGTTGGTGCACAAACTCTTCAATTCAGTACTGCATAAATATAAACTTACTAAAGTCTTGATGACATTCTTCATTACTTGGTCTGTTCTTGACTATCAAAGTTATTTTGTTATAATTATGAACTTTCATTACCACTTAAAGTTTATCAAAGAAAATCTTATGAAATGCACTAATTATTCTAGAAGATGCGACAGAAATGCTCGTCGCAGTAACCAAGGCAATAAAATTAAAAAAATGAAAAACAGCGATAACGGCAGTGGTTAGGTACCTCCGTTAATTGGTTATACCTAGCTGTAGTTTGCGATAGGCTAAGCTCATCGATGCGTATCTTCAATTTTCGCGAATTACTCACCAATATTCATGAATTTCGTCACTCACTTCCGCTAACCAAACTGAATTGTTTACAACAACGAGCATGAAATCCAATTTAACTGAGCTTCGTTCATTACCACTTTGAAATCCGTGGTCCTGACATATTCCTATTCAAACTTTTCGTCCCCTGTCAATCCAGCATTCACCCTTTTTGTAAAATCTTTACATTATAATATAATAGGATCACGAAATATGTTTTGGATGAATATCAAGGGATCTTCCTAAAGGCGCGATGCAATTAAAATTGCGTTTACAGGTCATATCGTGCACGTATTTTCTTAGAAAATGTCATTATCGTATTCGATCGTTCACACGTTCAAGTGAATGTATTTACAATTTCGCTTAGTTAAAATCGTTTAGTGGTGTGATATATATCGAATCGCGTAAAGCCATCAGTATGGTCTGCGTTGTATATATATCTCTGAATCGTTTACAGAGATAAACGATTCAGAGATATAACGTGTTTCAAATGGGTGTCAAATGTTGACAGTTGGTAAATAAGTAAACTCTCGATTTTGTTTGGGAAAGTTTCGAAAATTTTGCTACAGATAGAGTTTATGAGTGTTTAAATAAGTTCAAAGCGAGACGGATATAACGTAATTATAAGGGAGACCTGTTTTACTACCCAACCCAACTTTATAAACATCTATGTTTACAAAGTTTTTAAAATATCCAAGAATTGGGTTTAAATCATTGGTATACAGGTATACAGGGTTAAATTAAATTAGGAAGCGAAACTCCGCTGACCCGAGGGCTTTTAAATGGTATTTATTTTGGAAAAAAATTATTTCAAGTAATTACACTATCATATAAAAAAGCGAGGAGGAAAACTGATTCAGTTTTCCTAGCTGTAGGATTGTCTCTTTTATGATGGTATACTCTTGGTAGAATAGTAGTGGTCAGCATGTTGCAGTAAGACAATGGGCCGCCGTGATTCGCCTCACGATGTGACGCCATCCCTCTCTGTCAGCTATGACTCGTGTCCACTAATACGGTGGACCGTCTACTGGAGATTTGATCAGAAGTTCTAGACAAGTATCATTCGAATTTCTGTTAGCGTGAGTCGAAATGTCAAAATTTAAGGGATTGATCACGTGACATTTCCATACGTTTTTGATCTTTCCAATCGCTATCGCCACGCTTTCGATGATAGAATGCCACTTGTCTAGGGCCTCTGGTGGGTCTATCGCAGACTTGATGAGGGATAGTATGGACTAGTAAACAAAAAGAATATCAGCAGCCGCTGTACCATTTTTAGCTGTAGGATCACTTGAAATTAGAAACTCTTATTTTATTTGACCCTGTGTTATTCTGTGACAGGTTGTTAGTTCCAGCTATTATTAAATATTATATAAACATGACTTAGTAAATTGCTTGTGGCCTGAACGATAATATTGTTGTCTCAACAATATTATCCATTAACTAACTATACAGTTAAGGAAGTGAACACAGTAAATTATTATAAACCTCAATTGCACGATAGTGAACAGGAAACATTTTAAATGTGCAAGCAAACATACATTTACCTTTAATTACAGTTTTATATGTAGGGTAAAAGGCGGATAGTGGCCACACTTTTTGAAACCACTCAAATATACCTCTCAAAGCAAAACACTTTATTTGTAAAACTAGCCTGAACGATAATATTGTTGTCTCCCTTTCTCATATGCAATTATACCAGTTCCGCATTAAATTACGTGCTTGTCTAGTTCCCAGCCGGTGTGCTTGTGACAGGAACCTAAAAGCCTGTTTATATGGAGAGAGTTTCTCATCGAGTTAAATTGTCTTTGAGTCTTATCAGTACGCCATTAAATTAAGTTTATGTCTACAATCAAGCGGAGAAAACATCTCCTATAGTTTAAATAAATGTTTTATCTTAACGCCGCATAATTACGAGACTCAGGCGGTATTTCAGACTATCATTCTAAAATTCGGCATACCTAATCGGTTTACACGATAACGTTTCAAGGAAAAGCAAAAATGTATGGCGTACGATTATTTTAAATACGCTTCCACTGCGGCTATGACCTAATCAGTTTTGATTTCTTTAGCTTCGGAAATATCCATATTTAAAGGGTTGTTTAAAAAAATCTTTGTTGGGCCACGAACTTTTCAAAAGGCCTTAGTAAAAGTGGTTAAATTTGAAAAGAGTTACCTTATAAATACCTGTTTATTACTCCTATGCAGCCAGCAAGCTCCCTAAGGGTTTAATTTAAGAAATAATCAAAAATGGTTTGTCTTTTTTGTGGCGAACAAACACTTTTCTTTCTTTTTTTTATTTTATTTTTATTTATTTATTCAAAATTTGTTTACACTATTACATTCATACATTTTGCCAAACTTTAAAACAGTTTGTCAGCAGTCTATTAAGTCAAAATACCACAGTGTAAATGAGCCATTTACGTAAATTAATAACTTGCTACCGCAACCCGGACGTAATTTGTATTAGAAAATACACTCTCCCTAATTATATTCATTATAATATACAGAATACATACCAGACACAATTGCTTTACGTACAAACTATGTTAGGAATTCTATTATACTCGTAGATGCATTTGCGTAAATATGTTCGGTAAATGGATTAGCCTGTGTCTTGTATGTTTAAAGCTTGAAGATGTATTCGTGATTTATGTTTCCCACACTATATAGTTTCAGATTTATGGGTTCAGTATTTATCTAGTAATTTATACCATGGATGTCATTGGACAATACTAATCATATGGGTTCCTTTGGTATGAATTGTCCCGTGTTCTACGTCTGGGTGGCAAATATTTTTTCTGTTAGAATTATTTCAAATTATTTGTTTTGATTTTTATTTATTTATTTTTAATTTTTTGTTGTCCATGAAATCATTCCGTGCATATTCTGTAGACGCATTTTTACTAACATAGCCTTCTGTCAAGGCAGATAAAATCTATACTCCATAATATCATTATAAAAGCAAAAATAACGCTCTATGCGTGCTACCTTTTCACATCTTAATAGCTGAAAGGATTAGGATGAAACTTGGCACATGGTTAAACAATCCCACCGCACTATTCCCAAATCACTGCAACTCCTGAAAGCCAGAATCAACAGTAGCGACCACCAGAAAAGCGCCGAGGGTTTTTCCTACTCCTCCTTTATTCTTTTCTGATTAATTTCGTTGCGAGATCCAAGACAGTTAAATTCATTCTCGGGGACTTTATTGCCTTGGCGCTTTTCTGGTGGCACATGGTTAGACCATGTGCTGGATTAGGACGTATAACCAAGTGTGTCATTTATATCGAGTGTGTGTAAAAAGTATCCCACGAAATCATTTTTATCCCGGCAGTATGTTGGGATAATTGTCTCTCGGGCGTGAATACACCAGCAGACGCTGGCAGAAGCTAGTATCTAATAACATCATAAAGAAAGTTTATATTTAATGCCTATAATGTTATCAAGGGTGCGGTCAATATTTTGCAACCTTTTAATGATATAATCCTTAAATAGCCTTATGCAAGATACTTAGTCACGTTTATTTTCTTTGTTACTGTAAACAAGAATATCCTATAAAGTGGTTCTATCAAGCTTGTTTAACTTTATAAAGCCACTATAGAGTAACAAAATATTTATTTTATAAAGATAGTTGAGTAAAGTTTTATGCAACGATAGGTTCATTTTCTCAACCAAAAATAGTGTTCCTGTATTACGTAAGCATTTTTTGTAGCGATCGAGAAGTGTTGAATGATCAATATCTTTGAGCTAAGACTCGCACAGTTTTTGGTTAGAACATAATATTATTATGTCTACAAAAGGCCTAACTCCAAGCAATTTCCCGTTAGGTATGTAATCCTGGAGAAGTAATGAGATACGTGACAAAATGATTATTACTGCTAAACTACGAGCACTTATTATGAATGATCCACAAATTATATTTGCGGGATGAATAATGCTTATTCATGAATACTTTCAATGGCTTAGTCGCACCAAACAAATAATATTTGAATATTATTATTGAAGTTTAATGGAGTTTCCTTGTTTTTTTTTAATAGGATACCTTTTTCCCGCGGCTTTGCTCTTTTGAGCATCAGCTACTCGGTTTTCCGTCTTCTTGTCTAGTGAAAGATTTTTTAAATCGGATTTGTACTCTGTTTTACAAACATAATTATAAGCAAACACAAGTGTACCTCTTTATAATATTAATTTAGATTATACCATGAAAAACCTACCTTAACTAAGCCTTTTTAAAGTGTTTAAATTTTCCGCTAGGGGCGCTGAATGTGAAATTTCATAGTTTCTTGGCTTTGAGAGCGAGTTAATATAAAAAAAAAATACTTTCCAAATATGGCAGATTAAGGTAGGTAGGTACGGGATTAACCAATCACTGCTCTAATCGAGTTTTATGTTTCGGAAAATGTTATGTTCCTTTTTGTGGATCAAAAGAATGAAAAGAAAATCGAGTATCATACTCGATTTTATCGAGTATGATACTCGAGCACTTTAGCACCCATTAGCGCGTGTAGCCTGAATATAAAAAACCTTACTGGAAAACTCAATAATAGTTCTGGCATAGAGTCACTCTGCCTGGGGGCGGCATATACATTTTATAGAAATTATGTTATGGACATGAATAACTGCATCCTTCAGTGCGCTAATTACTACAGACTGCAAATACATTATTTTAAAACCAGGGTATTTTTTTAATTGTTGGATGTTTGGCGATATTACAGAAAAACAAAATACTGAGAAACAAATTCGAAAAAGGAAAAACATGCCTTTAACATAAATTTTATTTGAACAAAGACAAACCGTAGTTGTCACAGCTCAAAGTGATCCGTTTCAAAAAACAACAATTTCACAATAATAATAATAAGGACCTCCTAATAATAATGACAGGATTTCTTTTGGGTCAGAACCAGACAGGCGCTTTATTTTGTGTAAATTATTTCATAACCACTGCTCTCAAAACGGTTAAGGAAAACATCGTGAGGAATCCGGTATGTCCTAGAAACAAAACTTAGATGACATCCACCAACATGCACTGGGCCCGCATGGTAGATTACGGCCATTTCCCTCTCACAGAGAGGTAGCCTGTGTCCCAGCAGTGGGAACATTCAAAAGGCTGATGATGATAATGTTAATTCCTTTTGTATCGTACATTCATCTCTGGCTGGTAACGACAAAAGAAAATACCCAGTAAGTAGCAACATTAAGATCTAAGTAGACCTAACGAAACTCCACGAAATTGTAACCTTGTATCCTCGTGTAAAGTATTCTGATACTCAAAACCAAGGCCGTAACCATAGCAACAGTCTAAATAACAAGTAGCCATACAAAATCAGTGAAAGCAATCAGGAATATAATATGCCTTACCATTATCAGCTGTTGTTCTAATATTATCTATTTATTAACTCTGAAAGGTCAGTACTTGATAGTGAAATTAATAACCGTATGAATTATTTTGTGGAAGGATTAGATTGTGATTAATTGGAGGCTCGCCTTGATGTTTTGTAGATAATTAAATGTAAATATGTCATGGACCAAGTGATTAATCAGTGCACTATGAATAATGTCCGGGCATTATGAATCTAGCATAGTCAAATCGGGTAATGAAATGAATACTGATTTAAACTTCTATATTTATCACATTGTCTGGTCATTATGAATATTGCTATGCAACGGTTGGACAATTTGATAATTATGGTTAATGAATTAATACTATAATTATGAGCGAAGTGAGCTCGGGAGCTTAGGGCATCCCAACACGGATAGGTTAAGTAAGAAGGAGATGACGGTAGCTGAAGTGAGCGAGCAAAGCGAGCAAACTCAGCTGCCGTCATCTCCTTCATGTTCGGTTAGTTGAGACGCTGCAGACAGAAATAGGACTCTACTAGAACTAGGACAGTCGACTTTGTTACTTTAATAGTAATCGTTCTTACCTATTCTATATTAAAATCAATGTTAACATTAAAATAATAAAAAACACATATTTTATCACCCAGCCCAGTAACTGATGGAATTATTCAGAAAGTCCGTTCAATTTAACTATTTCAGTAGTTTTTATTGGGTGTTTTCTAATTGGCCGGGCATTATGAATGAAGCCGTATTAATTCCTTGGTCCATAACAATATACACATACACAATAATAATTTGACGTGATTTTTCCGATATTCGTTTTGGGCAACATCGCTAGCATTTTTTCTTATGTGCAGTTTCTACTTTAGGTCTCTGTGCTTTTCATACGTAAAAAGAACCAGTGTTTTCTTGCTAAGGGTCAGCTCATACCGAGATTAGACGCGTTGCTGCGTGCAGTTTTTAAAATGACGATAAAATATTAAATTTTATTTACTGCAAAAAAAAGAATAATAATATAGAAAAACTTTTGTTCGACACAGACACAAAATAACAGGAAATAACATAGTATAAGAGAAGAATAGTGAAAAAAGCGCTGCGCTGCACTGCACTGAGCGTGCTTATACCGAAAACACTCATTCAATCACTGAAATATTGAATTGCATGCTTTGCCAATAGTGACATATTTAGAGAATAAGGATAATTAAAATAATACGACCATCCCGTTTACTAAGCATAACAATGGAAACAATAAATGAGCGAATAAGTATGTTTAAATATACGCCACCTGCTACGGATCGTATTAGGTGGCGTTTTGTAGTTTCTGCCTATCCCCATGGGAAAAAGGCGTGAGTTTATGTATGTATGTAAGTATGTTTAAAACACCGCAAGAAATTGAAAGTGTATGACGTTAACTGAGAGGAAAAATAATGCAAACAAATAGCGTGAAAACAGACAGAAAGATTGCTAATTGCCATGAAAACCTACATGGTTGGGAACACAGAGCCAAACGGCAAACGAAAACGTTGGGAATGGCTTAATGTAATTTCCACGAAGTCTTTTGTTACTCCTTTATCCACTCGTTCCACTAAAGAGGATATGGAGTAGTGGATTGCCGTAACACGTCTATATTTAGAAATACTGGAAATGTTTGCACCCACGCTTTTATTTCTTTTCTATAAAGATTTAGAGTTTGCTTTGTTTTACATTTTACAAGACAATGCTTTTTGCAGATTATCAACTACTCAGGATTAAGAACACTTCATGATTCTAGCCTTTTTTAGTCTTTTTACAATTGAATACCAGTATTTCAAACGCAGCAACAAAACTTCTTATTAGTTAAATTTATATGCGTTTGACAATTTGTCACACTATTATTTTACTATGGGTTAAATCGAAGAACAGGGGGTGAAAGTCCCAAGGACATTATTATAGAGCTTCTAGGATAAACTTCCGTGTTCTTAGGTAAAACTGTACTTGCCCCGTTTTTGTTACGACATAATACAAAGACAAAGTTTTTAAAAACATAAGTATGAAGTAGCTAGGTACAAATTAGAGTTCACTGCAAGCTTTTTTACGTATTGAATAAAACCAATTTATAAACTACACAGCATGAACTAGATTTAAAAGTGTGACTAATAGACGAAAAGAATAATAAAAACACATAGCATGAAAACAGACAAGATACAATTTCCGTATTGAATGTATCTAGTTAGCTTGTAAACCCACATGGTTGCATGCAAAGCAAACGTTTGGTATGACTTATTACAGGAAAAAACAGCATTTGGCTATACCAAATGAAAGGAGATCAATCACTTGCTTTGGAGCTTAAGTACTGACCTTGTACAGTCTATGGTACTGACGTTTTACAGCATCAAAACTTATGTCATTATTAGCCTTAATGTACAAGAATAATCACAGAATTAACTTGCTTTTGATAACTAGTGGGATTGTCTAGATAGCTTGATTCAAGTATTGATATAAAACGGCTCTTTTCTGTAATTAATATCAAGACAAAATTTGCATTTCGATACTTATTGGGAATAACTTTACATAATTATAAGAAGTCTTTGTTATAGGGCAACCTGTAGAACCTCTTTTTTGTCGATAGAGATGATTTTCGAGATGAATTTCTCGTTTAATTGCATCTAAAAATATACAGCGCTGTACCAATTTGGTTGATCTCCTTTCCACGAAGTCTTTTGCCAGAAAGTGTTCCTTTTACCACTAAAGAGGAATTTAGAGGGTATATTTTTTACACGTCTATATTTAGAGATCCTGGAAAGGTTTGCACCCACGCTTTTATTTGTTGACTATAAAGGTTTGAAGTTTGTTACATTTTACAAGACTAAGCTTTTAGTACACCTATATCTGTAAAGTGATCCACCTACTCAGGATCAAGAAATATTTGAGATAAAGTTCACCATCCTAGCATTTGCAACCATCGGGTTGGCTTCTAGTCTAACCGAGTACAACGGAATACCAAACATTATATCTAGTATTTTGCATGTAGAGCAACACTGTCGTCTTTACGATAAGTGCAATAAATAGGTTTGCGCAACTTTCGAGAAAAACGCGGTTAAAGATTTAATTTTGTTTTGTTTATATCTCCATCATTAGACATGCTATAAACATGAATCTTTCACTGGATTATGAATAAAATTAAACAAATTAATCATCATCATCATCAGCCTTTTAATGTTCCCACTGCTGGGACACAGGCTTCCTCCTCTCTGTGAGAATGGGAAAGGACCTTAATCCACCACGCGAGCCCAATGTGGATTGGTGGATGTCACATGACTTCGCATTTTTGGTTCTAGGACATGCCGGTTTTCTAACGATGTTTTCTTTCACCGTTTTTAGAGCAGTGGTGATGCAATAAAAAAATAATAACTTAGTAGCTAATGTTTTATAGTACATTATGGTACAAGTGTGTAATGTTGGTGATTACCGCTGAGACGCCATTGAGACCCGAGCCGTTAGGTGAGGGTCTTAAGAGAGCCGAGGACGGTAATCATCAATACACACGTGTATCATACGACGTTTTTCAACACACTTGTGAAGAAAATAATACTAAAAAATCATTTCCAACAGTGAAAACGAGGTGTGAATTTTTTTTCGCAATGGCGGGCAAAATTAATCATTTTTCCTATGCGCGCGCATCTAACAATGGCGATCGGCCATAGACTAAAAATAATGAGTTATCTTTTTTTTGGCTTTTCGCGGATAGCGTTTTAGCCACGTACAAAATGGGGAATTTCAAGTTTTCTTTATTACAGACAAAAACAAAAGTTATATTTAAGTAAAAGTTTTATTTATTAAACACGTACAAGTTGAAATTATCTATTTAAATACGACGTTGCATAAAATGTGTTGCATTTGTACTATTGAGCACGATCTTTTTTGTATCGAAACTTTTTTAAGAACAAAGCAACTCAACCAATAAATTAAAAAAAAAACTCTTTATCTCACTTGTGAATAATAGTAATGAAAAAGTCACAGGTTGATAACAGGTGTCATTATGTGCCTAATTGCGGTGAAATTAGAGCCACTTTATGAGCAAGTGTGTTGAAAAATATATTATACTTTTAGAACCATTTATTTCATAGATATAACTTTTACTAGTCATACCCGCAATAAGCAGTTATAATAAACTGCAGTAATCGTTAGATAATCAATATATTACACTTTAGACCAGCAATAGTTGTGTTATAACCTAATATATAAGTGCAATAAGCATTTTACTTATTGCGGTATTTATTAGTAAGACATGCTAGTCAAGACAAATATATGTTACTTGTTTCAAAAATTGTTAATGTTATATCATAACAATTTTATTGTTGATAGGCTTGCGCTTGACCACTATCTCACTTGATTGAAACGATGATACGGTCGACGATGTAGCACGCTTGCCTGGGATAAACCTATTCACTCTTGACTTAAAGACCCCCATATATATATATATATATCTGCACTAACTCAAACCTATCGCACTTATCACTAGTAATGAAGAGTTTAAAATACTGAAATGCCCTAAATAAATATCCAATACTTATTGTGGTTTTTGTTAGTAATATTACTAAGTTCTTTAACAAATCTTTGAAACCAAACTTGGGTCCTTTTATTAAGTAAATCACAACAAAACATGGGCCAGATGTTGCAGTTATAGTTAATTAAAAATCCAGATTGTTAATAGAAAATAGGCTATTGGTTTTGCTGATTACGGATATTTATGTAATTTTGTGAGAACCAAAACTCGAGTTATGACACTTTTTGAAAGGACGGCAGAACAGAACTAATCAGTCCATACAGCCAAATTAATGGGTAAATTCGAGTAAGATACGCTTTCAAAATTATTAATGACATTATTTTCTTGGCATGGTGCTATCTATCATTAGTGTTGTTTCAAAAGACCTGACCAGGTCCCACGAGCATTGATCACTGCGATTTCAGATTTCAATATCTTCATTTCTCTGTCCCATATGTTACTTAGGGACAGCGCAACACCTTTTTTTCATCAACTCTCTCAAGTTATCCATCACACTATCATTCATCCTTTTCTTTTATATCATCCCTCACGAATCTGATATTTCCGGCTTATGTTCTGCTAATGGTGTTTGTGTTTTTAGGTATGAAATCCAACTATTTACTCAGTACTGGAATTGTATAACTCTCATCTAATTGTTGCAGTAATTTCTAAATCTCTCATTTTTTTTTCTACGAATGCAAACTTGGATAACCATTCACGATCCAGCTTAAAATAGCAGCAATTTACTTAAACTTCATGTACTTGTGATACATAGTCGGACTTAATGCAGCAAGGTATCTACCAGTCAACCTTTGGGTTAAAAAGAAACAAAAGAGGTAGGAGTACAAAATAAAAATGTGAACAATAATTAAAGTCGGGTATTAATAAACCACCTAATAAAATACATAAGTTATTTCTAAAACAATAGACTAATAAATATTGTAATAAATACCAAATTCTAAATGAGATTGTGAGCAATCATAAATTCTAGAACTGTAACAAAATAATTGAACCTAAATTACAAAGATTCAAATTACTTGAACCGCTAATGAACTCGCTTACTGAAGAAAATATTCAAAGAGATATTGTAATAATTTTCACAAGAATTCTCTTCGTAACTCGCAAACAAGGCTGCTTAGTTTAATTATCGAAGTTTCCAACTCTCAATACATACTGGGTACTTAGAGCTTCTTAGTACGTACTCTTCAAATATTCAGATTGAATAATATATTTCATCACGCTAAGTTTGTGTTACCTGAAGTGATATGCAGAGGCGTAAGTCTGTAGATGTTACACCCACACTTTGTCAAACTAGATATTAGTCTATTTCAATTATAAAAACAATAGCTTTTTCTTGCGGCTATAGAAACCGTGCCTTTTTAACCGACTGCACAAAAAGGAGGAGGTTTCTCAATTCGACCGTATATATGTTTTTTTTTACATGACTCATTATGTTTCTGATAAAAATTTGCCGAGTGCAGAGATATTATAGCTTATTATAGTTTAATGAAGGAAAGGACAAGGGAAGCAAAATAGTTACACAGTGGTACCCAAGTGAAGGTAAAAGGAAAAAAGTGGTAGATAAGTAGAGAACAAAAAAGATGGGACATTGATATCAGGCAGGTTGCAGACATTACTGGGAGTAGAGTGGGCAGAGAGAGATCAGAATGGAGTAGATTGGAGGAGGCCTTTGCCCACTGGCAAACGGACTTACAGAAACTAAAGAAGCTCTAAATACGCGAATAATTTGAATTATGTCAAATATATAATTACGTAACAGTGTAGTGTGTAAGAAACATAAATTATCTCCTACATTTTTTTAAATCTCTGTAATAATATTAGATATATAGTCGACAATAATCCATTTCGAAAATTTATTTGATTACATCAAGCATAGTTTCCAAGTTAAATTTAAGTTAAGCGTGACGTACTTAAGATTTAATTATGTTCGGTACTTAGCATCGGATGTTGGTTCATTAGCAATGCTGTAGATTTATGCTAAATTATTTTGTACCAAAGGGAATTAGTTCCCAGATTGAGTTTAGTTTATGGTAAATCCCATATTATTGTGCATTTCTTAGATAAAAGTAAATGCTTACAGCTTATCTTGACTAGGTATATATATCATGGACCAACTTATTAATCAAGGCACCATGTATAATGCCCGGGCAATATGAATCAAGTCAAGTCAAGTCAAATCGGGCAATGTAATTAATACTGATTTAATCCACATTGTTTATCACATTGTCTGGTCATTATGAATATTGCTACGTTACTTTTGGGCAATTCGATAATTATGGTACATTAGTATGGTTTTAATTTTAAATATTTGTTCAGCAAAAAATATCTGCGAAAAAGTTATTTTGAAATTCAGGAATAAAGAATCGGTTAGCATAAAATAATATATGTAAGCGGTGCCGCTATTTTAACAAATTATTCCAAGATAGAGCGAAGCGAGCTCGAGAGCTTTGGGTACCCCGACACGGATAGGTTAGGCTCATAGGAGATGACGAGAACTGAATTCGCTCGCTTTGCTCGCTCACTTCAACTTCCGTCATCACCTTCATGTTAGGTTACTTTAGACTCCGCAAACAGAAAAAGCAGCAGGGCTCCGTCGACTATGTTGCTTAAATAGTAATGGTACTTACACATTGTAATTCAATTAGTATATTCTGTGCAACTAACATAAAATATAGATGCAATTTTTTGTCATTGACTAAGCAATTGACTGAATAGAAATGGTAAATTGAAAACTGACGATAGTAAATATTACTTTTGGGTTACAATTATTTGTGAAGAGATTTATTGCTAAGTAATAATTTGGCAAATTAAATTATGCGGAAAATTGTTTGGAAAGTGATAATTTGTCAATTTCTTTTCGATGAAACATAGGTAACCCATTAAAATTAAGCGGCACTTTCGAAAGACAAATAAAAAATTAAAGTAATAATAATTGATTCGGAAATGTAGCTTGTTATGGAGAAGAACGGACAAGAAACTCCACACTTACTCTTTTTCAAAAAAATGTGTTTTACTAGTATTTGGATACATTATTCTTGTTTGAAAAATACATATATGTGAGAACGATGTAAAAACGTCTATAGTAAAACAAACAACAATACAATAAATAGGTAATTAAAAACAGGTGGAGGCAGCTAAGTTATGACCAATCCCAACTGATGGCGCCCGTTCACGAACATGGCACATGGATCGGCATCACTCAGCGCTCAACCATCATGAAGGGAACCGAATGACCCAACACATGTGCCACCATCAGAGAGACATTAGAGAGAGCATGAAACACTATCAACTGCCAGGGCACACTGAAGTCAACAAACGACACATAGGTACAGTAAATGGTAGATTTACAGTCGGTACATAGTACTCACATATGTGCTGTGCAATATAATACAAAAATAAACTGAGTTTATACAACAAAAATATATATATATAGTTTTCAGCAGGTCCAACAATACTCAGAACTTTTCTGCTTATCACTTGTTTTTGTGCCCTAATGGCTGTGGAGCAGGACTAGCGTTGAGCCAAACATTTTCATCCGCGATGTAATCTTCCCAACCTATAATATGCCTGCCTGCATAGTGTGCGTTTTATACAAGTTTTGAATTTCACCTCATTCAGTTCTAGAATGTGGGGAGGTATTTTATCGTAACATTTGATACAGTACCCCATAAAAGATGACACAACTTTAGCCAGCCTGAAACTTTGTGAATTAATTGATCACCATTTCTAGTAACATAACTATGTCTACCGCTGTTTTTACTAAAAAGATGTTAATTCTTTCTGACGTACAAGTTATTCTCGTAAATATATTGACAAGGCACCGTCATGATGTTAATATTCTTAAACAGTTCCCTTAGAGAATCGCGCCGGCGAAGATTATACGAGTATATCGCCCTGATGGCTCGTTTGTGCAGAATAAAAAATTTCTGTATGTCTGCAGCCCTTCCGCATAGTAATATACCGTAAGAAATTATACTATAAAGAAACTAAAATAGACCAGCCTCGCGGTATCTACATCAGTAAATTGACGATTTTTTCTAACAGCATAAGCTGCTGAACTTAAGGGCCTACATACGCTTTAGTGCCGTAAAACGGTAATTTTCTAAAGCATACTCCTCAGTAATAGCTAGGTTAAAAGGTTTGAAAAAAAATATATTTATTATTGATTCATGTACATAATTTTGAACACAAGGTTTTTTCGTGTAACTAATA
This sequence comes from Orthosia cruda, assembly GCA_964057195.1. Taxonomy (NCBI): domain Eukaryota; kingdom Metazoa; phylum Arthropoda; class Insecta; order Lepidoptera; family Noctuidae; genus Orthosia; species Orthosia cruda. The sequence goes on along the minus strand of OZ059840.1, from coordinate 26,852,024 downwards.
GTTTTGCTTTAAAAAAATTATTAACAACACGATATTTTTTCGCAACTTTTGGAAACTCCTCCAAAACGACTTGGATGTTTAAAAATATTTTTAGATAGACAGATTGGTGTTTAGAGGTTCTTTCGATGTAACTTTGCTTATTTAAATCAATCAATATTTTGCAAAGAAAGTCTTGCAAAGTAAGGTCCAATGTATATTTTCTCGCTCTCTACGGGGGCGAAGCCAGTCGCGCGTTAGCATTGGCACGGGGAGGCTGTGACGCTCGCTGCTCCGCCGCGCTATCGTCTGACAAAGCGCATTCGCACGTGTCAGTGCAAATATTTACTTAGTTTCTGTATTAGTGTGCGTTCACAGACTAGCTCGCGCGCCGCAGAGGACCCTACGTAATCGTGCGCGTGGACGCTTTATTTTTATTTATTTGTAGACTATTTTTTATGGGAATTTGTAAATACTTTTTATTTATATTGTGCATTGTGTAAATAAATCATAATGCCAAGACCAACTAATACAAGAAAACTTAGAATTCTAAAGGCTAAGAAAATGCATCTGGTTATGTAAGACATACCCTACTTATTATTATACCTTATGGATACTCTATTCGCTGGGAGAAAAGTAAAAAGTAAACAAACCATAAAAAAGATTTTACTGTGTCTCCTTTCCTGTCACTAAAATCTAAAGTAAAATAGATATCATGCAGAGCTATTTATTTCATTGAACAACAACGTGCACACTTTTCAAACGTTTGAACTATATTCTTATTAATAACTCTATTTGAAATAACATTAGACATTTCTACAACCCTTTTAGGGTCCGTTCAACCGATTTTGAGTTCTACCCCGTAAATATAAGGATAGCATAAAAAGCATAAACCTGTTACCAAAACTAACTCTTTACTACAGCTGCCATTATGTGCAATTTGGTGTGGAGAATCAAAAGACATAAAAATTGAGTGGATAGTAAGAGATGACAATTTTTGGAAACGAGAAATGAAATCAAAACTAGTTTCATTTTATATGGAATTTTTGCTTCCTGAGTTGGTAGATCCCAGGTTGCCAAGAAATATGAGAATAAGAGACCCGATATATATACAAGAAGCGATTATAGAAAAAGAAAAGAAAAAAAATTATTAAAAAATCAAAAAACCCGACTGTCGGAGGAGGATACATATTCGCTAGCTGACTGACCAAAACCAGATGTATCCTCCGACTGCAAAGCATGATTTTCTTCTTGTTTACTTCTTTTTAGTTAGCTTTTTAAGCAGTCGAGTTTTTTGTTATTTAATGAATTTTACCACCTACAAAATGGCGCCTAAAATCCAATTTGTATATAGACTATGAGACTCGCAGGGTTAAGACGAATCGATTGACGTAAGAATCATCAAAATCGACCAACGCGTTTGGTCTCTAGAACGCCACATAGGAACAAACATACATACATTCATAGACTGATAAACACGTTACCCTCCTTCGGCAGTCGAGTAAAAAAAACAAAATCGGATCAAGAAAATGAAGAGCGAAGTATTCAAAATCAAAATCAAAAGAAAAATCACAACACAAGATGAAGTAGAATCAAATGAAGGGAAACATAAAAACCGGCCAAGTGCGAGTCGGACTCGCGCACGAAGGGTTCCGTACCATTATCGCAAAAAACGGCAAAAAAATCACGTTTGTTGTATGGGAGCCCCACTTAAATATTTATTTTACTATGTTTTTAGTATTTGTTTTTATAGCGGCAACAGAAATACATCATCTGTGAAAATTTCAACGGTCTAGCTATCACGGTTCATGAGATACAGCCTGGTGACAGACAGACAGACGGACCGCGGAGTCTTAGTAATAGGGTCCCGTTTTTACCCTTTGGGTACGGAACCCTAAAAAGCAGAAAACGGATAAAAAATACAAGTTTTAGCAGAACAAAACTATACAAGTTTACAGATTTTTAGAATAACTGTGTTTTATTTGTAACCTTATATAAAGATCATTGAGTAATAAACTGTTATTACTAACTTTGCTAAAACTGGGTAAAGTAGTACGACACATCTTATATAAAACTTATGTGTGCTAAAAAGTCACTTAGAAATTTAATATGGAAACATTATAGGTAATCTTTAATTATGGTATCCAAAAAAACATCACATGATGAATCCAAGAAAAATGCACATAAGCATGTGGGATATTTATCATTAGAACCATTATTTAAAATATGTTTATACAGAATCCACAGTGCGTGAGTCCGGCTCGCACTGTGCCGGTTTTTATGTAAGTTAGTAATTACAGTCTATGCAAATAATTAAAATGAAATCATTTCTAAAGTTTTGAGGATGGGGTGAGAATGTTACTCTCAAAAGCTGAATCGATCTTGGTTAAATTTGAAAGAGGCTAGGGCCGAGTTTCTTATCGCTTGGATGAAATTTCAACAGCGAATCACAGCAGATAACGCGTGCTTGACAATTTGTCTCATTAAAGTACGGCGCTACAGTCTGAATAATGGGGGTTCAAACTTTGATGGACATTCCCCATAGATCTTCTGTCAATTTTATCTTTATTTGCTTAAAAGGTTTTGTTACTGTTATTGGGTTTATATGTGAAAAGTTAAATTCAGTCGGGCAGGCTGAAACCTTAGCGTGTAATAAACCAGAAGCGAGCGAAGGCGATGAATTTAAGGTTTCAGTAGTTTTAATTGGGATGTTGGGAAAAAAATATACAAATTCTTGAGCAACTTCTTTGTTAACTCTTATAAGTCCATGTATAGTCTCAAGCATATAATCAGTATTATTTATTTTGTTCCTGATCGTTTCATTCATAAATTAAATGATTTGAAGAGATTTAATAGTCTACTGCTATCTGAATTATTTTCTAAAATATTTATCTAAGAGACTGGAAAAGTGCCGAAGGCTTGGAAGCAAGCCAACGTACAGCCCGTGCCCAAGAAGGGCAGTCGAGCTGACCCGGCCAACTACAGACCCATATCTGTAACGTCCATCCTCTGTAAGAGCATGGAACGTGTGCAAAACGGTAAGCTCCTGGCATACCTAGAAACAAACGACATCGTCAGTGATCGCCAATACAGCTTCCGCCGAAATCGGTCCACTGGGGATCTTCTAGCGTATGCCATTCACATCTGGAGTGAGGCCATCGAAAGACTCGGGGAAGCTCTAGCAGTCTCCCTCGACATCTCGAAAGCTTTCGACAGGGTCTGGCACGCAAGCCTCAATGGTAAGCTTCCTTTCTTTTGTCTGCCTAGTGGTCTGTGTGATTGGATTGCGGACTTCCTGAGGCGTCGATCCATCCGAGTTGTTATCGATGGCTGCTCATTCGGTCAGTTAGATATCAACGCCGGAGTGCCTCAGGAGTCATTGCTCTCAGCAACATTGTTCTTGCTGCACATTAATGATCTGCTAAAACCCGGAACCTTTGAGTACGCAGACGACAGCACTGTTGCTGAGAGATACGTGTCCGGCGCACGGGCTACTGGGCCTCAGATTCGGTCTCTCCGGGAGGCCATGGTTGAATGCTTGAACCTGACCTTGAAGGCGGTCTCTGAATGGGGTGATACCAATCTGGTTAGTTTCAATACTGCTAAGACCCAGGCGTGTCTATTTTCCGCTTAAAAGAGCCAATTCCACCCGGCGCCATCTTTCCGTGGTGTAACAGTGCCGTTAACGGACCATCTCGAACTTCTTGGTGTTACGTTGACATCAACCCTCAACTTCGGTCAGTTTATTGAGACAAAAGATCAGTTAGCTGCAAAAAAGTTGGGGATTCTTGCAAAGGTGAGACTGTATTTCACGCCTGAACAGCTGCTCAACTAGTATAAAGCGCAAGTTCGGTCAAGCGTGGAGTACTGCTCTCACCTCTGGAATGGATCTGCCAAATACCAGCTTGATGCACTTGAGTCGATTGACAGACGGGCCAAAAGGCTTATTGGCAACGATGCACTGGTCGCGTCAAAGCCCCAGAGCCTCGAACATCGACGTCGAGTTGCTAGCCTGTCGGTTTTTTATCGGTTACATTTCGGGGAGTATGCGACGGAACTGCACAATTTGATTCCACCTAGTCCTTTCCAACATCGGACTACAAGACGTACGGCCATGCGCCATTGGTGCATGGCAGACATCCCTCCCATATGCGCAAAGCGTTTTGCTAATACTTTCATTGTGCGCACAGCTAATGAGTGGAACTCCCTTCCGGAGTCTTTGTTCCCCCATAGCTACAACCTTGGAGTCTTTAAGTCAAGAGTGAATAGGTTTCTTCTAGGCAAGCGTGCTTCACCGTAGATCACATCATCGCTTAACATCAGGCGAGATAGTGGTCAAACGCGAGCCTACTGATTACAAAAAAAAATAGGGAAAAATTATGTGAAATTTCGTGAAAACTTGTGCAATGAACAAGGTGGTTGACCTTTTAACACCTTTTGTTAATTGGATAAAGACTTTTTGTAAATACTTGTTATTAATCTTTGTAAATTATATCGAACAATAGAAATAAAACCTACGAACTGAACCTACGTAGGGATCCCAGTATCTTGCATAATTTACGCGTAATACACATAATTACAGATCTGTAGAACGATGGCCTGGTTTGTAAATTGTTTCGCCGTGATTATTTAAAATTTAATTTAAAAGAACTGCTTAAATTTCTTAGAGTTAGAGAATTCTCCTGAGAATTCGCAGGAGGAAAATTCTTGAACAAGCTACTAAAAATAACGCGGTATTAAGTTTATTTTGCCAATCAATAACTATTGAAACAAAACTTACCTTTAAAGCACTATTCGCAAAATATGGTTAAAATCAAACTTGGAGTTCGTAGACGTACATTTTTACAAGTTGCAGTCTATTTCTTGATAAACTGTTGAAAAACCATATCATCATAATATTTATCCCAGAATTAGTTAGTAAAGTGGCTAGATTTGGTTATTCGTTGGAAGTACTTTTAAAGTTTGACATGTCCTATTTAAAACATAAACAATGTTACAATATACTCTAATATCACGTTTCCTACAATTTCAGGAGTAATGAACGCTGCCGATTACTACGGTCTAGACGAGCTGCGCCGCGCATGCGCCGGTTTCGTGCAATGCTGCATCACTGTGGATACTGTGTGTGCCCTTCTCGCGTCAGCTGAGAGGTACATACAGTACAAGTGCACCAAGTCGCTTGTACAGAAGGTGGGTTGATTCAAACCTTACTTAATTTAGCATGGTACGTATTTCAAAGGCTTTCGAGTGTTCTCAAAGCTTATAGTAAGAGCATTGAGCTACTTCCAAGAATAAGTGACAGTCTTCCAATATTTACTTTCTCATTCCGAAGACCTCCAATCTACTCGTATCTAGGTGTAGTCAGTCACTACATTTATCTTCATATGAGGACTAACAGAAACTGGTTAGATATACAACTTCATAGATTGGAAAAAGAAGGGATGCAAAAGACGGAACGATTGAATTATTCCTATTTCCATAGATTTTGCATATCGTCGCTTATCGATTAACTCCGCTCCGAAAATTGGTAGCTTTTACTTTTGAATGTCATTGGATAGAACTCCTTGTCTCGGATCGATATATATTGAACGATATGAGCCACACCAATGAGGTACGACAAAGAGGTCAATTCTGCCTGCCTATCCGACCTTCATAACCATAGAGACCGTTCGATCTAATAAGAGTCTGTTTCATTTCCAGGTGTTGGAGTTTGTAGACGAGCACGGCAATGAAGTGCTGAACCTCGGATCTTTTACGCTGCTGCCCCAACACGTCGTGAGGCTGATACTAGCACGGGATGAATTGAGGGCTGATGAGTTTACTAAGTTTCAGGTATGACAGTATACAAGAAAATAATCTTGTGAATTGTTTAGTTTAGATAACAGTGTATATAAGGTCTGGAAACATAAATATCAAAAAAATCTACCTAGCCCTTTCCCCTAGTACATACAGCTGAAGAGAAACCTATTGGACAGGAGGATATACTACGACTTTTACGTGCGCAGCGTGCGCGCCATCTCTGTGACATTAATGAAGTTAGTTTTCTGTAGAAATTGACATCGATTCCACAAGTAAGCGTGCAAGATACCCATTTAACAATACTTGTTTACCTTATTGATACAAAGTTGTCATGCGCTAACCAACATCAGCATATATAAGCAGCACTGTATGGCTATACAGGGGTGTTGCGGGTTGAGGGGAAGCAGGTATAATAAAATTAAAAAAATAGGTATATACTATTATTAATTTAACAAATAATAATAATTCAGGTGCTTATAAAGCGGTCTTTCAAAATAAAGGAGATTCACTTATATATACGTAGTATATTTTTTTGTTTTGTTTTTCCCGGTACCTTAGTGTCCTGGTCCTTTGAAAGGCATGCGAGGAACCGAACCCAACTCGTAGAGGCCCCGTTAGGCATGTATCAGGAAATGTGACACCAACCGACGATAATCCCTGTATGCACTACGCAACTGCACACAAGGACAATCCCCGGTTGGTGCAGGACTATTGCAAATTATAGAGAAAAAAAATATTGGGCTATAGACTTTTTAGGCTTAGTGGATCGATTGCCCAAAACTATAGGAGGACTACCGGCTCCTGCCCAAACACTATTGAACTACACGGCTACAACGGCAGGGGGTGACTTGGACATTCAATTAATTGGCCGCCAGCGCTGTAGTGACGTAGCGCCAAGGGAGCAACATATCCGGAGGCTCTTGAGGAGTGGAGAGATATACCACGGCTATCAGGACAATCTCGGCAGTATGGTCAAGATCCCTTCCAGCATCTAACTGGGTTAACTTCCTTCATCCGAGCACGTTTGCTCTTACGAATCACCACTCAAGCCAGCCAATTAATGGAAGAGAGAGATGAGAGCTCTGGTCGTCAATTTTCACTCCAACCGGCCAGAAAAACAATTTACATATCTTGAGATTTTTGCCTACCTACCCTGTCTACCCTGACTACCATGGCTATTCTGCCCACCCTGCCTACGCTACCTACCCTGGATACCCTGGGTACCATGGCTACCCTGCGTTCCCAGTCCACCCTGGCTAACATGGCTACCCTGGCTAACATGGCTACCCTGGCTACCCTGACTACCCTGCCTACCCTGCCTACCCTGCCAGATTATAGAGTAAAAGTATACTAATAAGCAGTTTAAAGCTTTATTACATGGTTATTAAAGATTACGGGACAGACATATGCTGTATTGAATGGTTTTTGGGCTATTATTACTCTTTTAGCTTAATAAAGTCTTAATAACACTGATTTCCTTTTTTTAAGCTTAATATTGGTCATGAAAAGAACTATTAAAGATACGCTATTCAGTTTAAGGCATCCGAGACCACTGAATGCTAGATTTTAGCTGATTTGATAGCAATTATCTGTATAACTTTGGTATCAATTTTCATTATACTGCTTGATGCTAAATAACCTATGTTCTGCTCTCTGCAAGCTGTATTGCACTTCAATCATAACTACTTATTCAGTAGCTGAATATTTGAGTAATATTTAGTTTTTTTAAAGCAGAAGGCTTTATAATAGAAAGTGAGTAAGCTCTTTTAACTAACTTAAAGCGCTTAGCGCAGTATTACCATCATATACAGCTTATAGCGTTAATAAATATGAAATAAAGATTTTTATACAGAAGATAACTGGATATTGAAGAGTCGTAAAACTGTTATAACTCTACTTAAAAATGACGCCGTGTAAAAATATTAAAATAAAAACATGAAAAACGGGAAAACAACGTGAGGAATGAAATGAAATTACGTTTTATTAATAGAGCCGCGTTGTTTTTGCACACTAAAATTCACAAAAGCATTGAAAATTTTTCACTCTTCATACCTAGCATATTATAAAAACTTTTTTTAATTCTTGAAAGGTAGCATTATCTTGAGGCGCTTTAAAAATTTACAGTAATTATATATGTATATTAAAAATAAAGTTACATGCGCAGTAATAATTCACTCGCCATTAACATAAACACTCGAAAAAGTTTACTTATCAAAATTCAATAATATACATCATTGCAGAATATGATGTGTTGGTAAAAGTCACATTAAATGTTATTTGTATAATTATCTCCATAAAAGTACGAAAATAATTTAAATACTGAATAATGACTGACTAACTGAATTTGAACATTTTCAACTGGTTAAAAGAGTTATAATAGCTGTTAAAAAGGTAGATCAGCGATTTTACAGACGATATTAAACTTGTTTTACATTTATTCAGCTACTATGTGACGATTATATTGCTATTATACAAATTAAAGCACTTTATTTTGTGCCCAAATTGCTTGAATAACAATCTACAATCTGTGTAAGCGCTTATCCAGACATTAATCAGTTAACTATATCAGCTTGAAGTTTACAGAAACGCTTTTATACAATGATTATTCAGCCAATTTGTGTTGCTTGGGTACCCTGGCAACCCTGCCTATCCTGCCTACCCTGGCTACCCTGCCTACCCTGGCTACCCTGGCTAACCTGCCTACCCTACCTATCCTACCTACCTACCTAATAATTTGTATTTATAATCAATAGTTTTCTCAGTGCACGCCAAATAATGTATTTTACAGGCAACATTTTGCTACCTTGGGTTACATTATTGCAATTTTCATAAGGATCTCTAATTTTTTTGAAATTATAATATAACCTATGACACTCAGGCATAATGTAGCTTTCCATTGGCGAAAGAATTTTCTAAATCGGTTCAGTAGATCCAAAGATTACCCCTTACAACGTCACAAACTCACAAACTTCACCTCTTTATAATATTAGTATAGAAAACACATCTTTTTATTGGCAGGGTAGTGATGGGCATTATTCAGAAAACCCAGTAAATTTAATTATTTCAATAGATTTTATCATATTGCCTACTCATATTAGACATATTTCAAATTGCCCGGGCATTATGAATAATGTCGTATTAATCACTTGGTCTATAACATATAAATTTTTACTAAAACTAAATAAAATGGAAAATGAAGGACGCCTTATCTTGTTCATAGGAAACTACCACTACCACATTTCTCTGGCCATTGGCCACTACAGCCAGATAACAAATCTCAATTCTTCAAATAGAGAGGAGACTTTAGTCCCAATAGTGGCATGTTATAATCGAGTACATCTCTTAATTAATAAAATAATACCTATTATTAAATAACCCAAAAAAGTTACTCACAATCAACCACAATCAATTCCAGGCTGCCCTGATGTGGAGCAAGAAATACTGCGACACCAACCAGAACATGAACTTGAAGGAAGTCATCGGCAACTTCTTGGAGTACATCCAGTTTCACAAGATCCCTGCTAACGTGCTGATGAGGGAGGTCCATCCTCTCGGTCTGGTACCTTACTCCATCATCATGAATGCGCTAGCATACCAGGTGCTGTTACGAAACATATTCAATTATTTGTTTAAGATTGTCATGCTCATGTGTCTGCCTTGGGAAGGGAGACCGTAGATTAGAAACAATATTCTGTGCTTCGTTACATTTTCAAAGCTAAATGATATTCTTGATTTTATTATTTATAAAAACACATCTTTGCAATTATATTTATCGCTTATTAATTAACAAATGTAATTATTCTTTATGTAAAATGCTATTGCCTTTAGTAGTAGTTCATTGAATAGAACGCTGAAACCGCTGTTGTTGCAGGCAGACCCGGCCAGCGTAGATCCAGGCAAACTCTCCCCAGCGCGAGTCCGACGCGCTGGCCGCTCCATGTCCGTGCAGTCTTCGCTCGATCCCTACGGGTCCAACACCACCCTCTCCTCCACCGGCTCGAGCGATGTTCCGTCGTCAGACTCTCGGCACAACTAACGCGAGGGGAACCTCCCCCGTCCTCCTCCCGAACCCACCCCAGGCCCTTCCTCAGCTCCTGTACAACCCATTCCTGCACCCCCCACGGACAAGCCTCCGGAGAAACTCGGACTTTTCTCCTCCATCAAGCGTGCTGCTAGTAAGAAGTTCGGCGATCGACGCTCGCCCACACCGAAAACGAGGGAGCCCCGATCTAAGTCGGATTCTATCAAGCATGCAGCGCTAACGCGACAGGTCTCCGAAACGGTGGGAGCGTCAGGAGACCCAACGTTCGAGCGCTGTAGACCGAGGAAGCGGGACAGTGAAACAGAGTTTCCAGTCCGCAAGTCCACTTCAGAGATATCTGAGAGTTTCCCCTTTGTAAGGCGTGCGCTAGCTGAGATAGAAAATGGACTTAACTATTTTAGGAGGTCTATCGCGTCAGATACGACTGAATCGAAGCCTCTTTTAATTAGGACTGAGCCAGTGGTCGTGGTTGCGGCAGCTGAGGATGATGAGGCCCCCATGTCACCGCCACCGCAGATGGGATTGAAGGAACGTAGAGGTTCTCGTGGATCACCGTGTGCTAATCTTCCGCCGTTGATATTACCACCAGCTATGCCGGAGCCATCGCCTGGGCGGTTGACTCCAAATAGACTTTCTCCGCAAAGACCACAGGAGCCAGCGTCGGCTCCGGTGATGCGTAATCTTCCAGCGCCTCGACGTACGAGGACTCGATCTGAGATGCCACCAGATCCTCCTCCGCGTTCGCCTCAGACTCCTCGCCCAGCGTCTGTGTCTCCAAAACATACATTTGCATTCAAAATCGTACTGAAAAAAGTAGAGAGCACTCCGAATACATCATTTGATAGACCGGACCAATGAGAGTACCTCCTCTAAGCGCGGCCGTTGATATACGGTGGGGTACTCGAGGTTAATGACGCGCTTTTCTCCGTTTTCTAGAAACAGCTAGCATAGATTAGTTAGCGGCGATGACGAAGACTCGCCAATGAATATTGTATTAAAATCAATGACGCTTCGGAAACTTCTTCGTATTCTTATGAATTCAGGGGCTGGTCCTCTGGTTGGTCGTATCGACATTGTGTGTCGGACTTTTGACTATATGATAAGGTAAAAGAATTGAAATTTATATGGTTCATATACTTGTTGTTAATAAAATAATACAAGATGAAAGTTTATTGATGAGTGCGTTAGAGTGGTGTATGATAAAGTGTGTAAAACTTCACTTAAAGAAAATATTTTGTGTGAAAATATGAAGATATTGATAGGTATATGTTTTTCGAATATTCCAACCACGATGATGTTCACAAGTCTCCTTTTTTATCATGTATGCGTATATCATAATCTTCTTTAACTTTTGTCTGTCGAATGGGGATTTCTAATATCACTTATGCTACGTACTTTTATACGGACACTGACATAAATGGACAGTCTAAATGTATTTTCGATGTTATATAAATTGTCTGACGTGAAAGTATTTTTATAATATTGTATATAGATGGAGATGTTTGTTGTTACTTCGATAGCAGTTTTTAAATTATAATCTTCTCTATATATATATGCTTTTATCTTCACAGAAGTATACATATCCGAAATATTTTACACGTTAAGTTCAGTATGTTTTCAATTAAATTCAGAAACTATGGCATAAGATATTGAAAAACTCGATTATTGTTGTTTCAAGTTTTTTGTTTCTCTGTGTCTATTAATATCTATCGTTACCTACTCAAGTATTTATTTAAATGTCATTGTAACAAATATTTATATTATTATCATTACGTACATATTTAAACACATAATAAAGGCACAATAGTTGTTGTGATTTGTGTGAGTTCATCATTGTCTGTATCAACCCACTCCAAAATAGATACTAAATTTTTAATTCTGGCTTTTAGAAAATGTTTCACCCGATATTGTGCAATTGTAAATCTGTTTCAAAACAAGACTTATTTTCATCTTTGAATTATTTTGAAAACTATTACCAATGTATGGTAAATTCATTCTCACTTTTAAGAGGCCTGTAAACGGGCTATAAAAATTGCATCGTGCTGGTAATTATATTGAGCAATATAGCTCAGTATATTTGCAACATATACCCTTTCTGCAATTTCATTGAGCAATACATTGCCGGATGTTGCCCAGCAAGATAGTGCAACTGGATTGCTGAGGAATTTTGCTCGTACACGGGGAGCAATAATTGCGGCTAGATCTCAGTTGACAAAATGGCGGATAACGAGGCTGTTCTCGTTGCTTCAGCATTTATTGTTTTGTGTCATCGTTTAAACAAACCGAAACCTAAAAAGAGAAGAAGAGTGTGGATCCGGCCATATTTAAACAAACGAATGTCAAATCGAAATAATGCTCAAATTTTCTAGCAAGTTTGAGAAAATAAATTAATCTACCTAGATACAAAAGGTCTAAAAATAGAAGACAATAAACAAACTAACTTAAAATTTAAGAACCAGACTTGTCGGGAGGAGGCGAGCGAGGGAAAAGAGTTAGGTTTTTTTTAATGGTCTTGTCAATCATCCAATGACTTCTCCCGCTCTGGGTGAAACGAGAGGGCGTGTCAAAATTTTACTGACTAAAACCCATCCGTGTTCCTTCAGTTACCAGCCCCAGGGCCGCGGGTAACTCTCTTTCAAATTTATCCGCGACCGATGATACATCAGAGCAAAGACGATATATCTACGGTGATTGCAGTAAAGTCATACCGGGTTAAATCATTTGCAATCTAGCCGGATAGACACTGAATACAAGCGATTTGAATTAAAAAGAAAAAAAGCGGCAATTACGGCCCAAGCATCCTTCATATTTATACGCACTAGCTTCTGCTTCTACATCTCATAATTCTGGACGAACATGGTTTTCGTTGATAAAGTAGAAAATCTTTTCGTTTGACCACTCGGCCATAACGAACAGAATAAAATCAACAACGGGTACAAAACAACGTCACTAATCAGGCAGCGACAGGACGAGGCGGGGCGAACCCGGTGAGGGAAAAGAGATTCAGCTTTATATCAGAGCAAAGACGATATACGGCTATATTGCAGTAAAAAGTCAAAGCGGGGTAAATCATGTGCAATCTAGCCGGCTAGACATTGAAACATGCGGCAACTATGAAATATCTCGGCAATATCGCCGGGCTACACTGCAAGATTGCAGCAATTGTTGCACTGTATTGAGCGATATACTTGGCAACTTGACGGCTATACAATTGCAGCAAAAAACTAGCCCGTTTACAGGCACCTTACGTAAACAATTTTTTTCTAAATTAACAGGAGAATAATTTTCTTAGTCGATGTAAAATTATTCAGAACCGCAGCCAGAATTATCATAATAATAGGTAATAAAGATGTGTTGTTGTATTTAAATAACAGTGTGTTATTTTTCATTTATCAATATAAATGTATAGATAGGTAATTCACAATTTTTTAATTGATTTAAAATCAGTGTTCTTTATTATGTAAGTGATATATTCTGCTGCTTTTAGGGTCCGTTCAAAACTTTTATTACTCGTAGTATTTAGTTGTTAAATTATTTTCTCTTATATCGGATTTCTAAATTATATTTTATTTAAACCTTGAAATACGATGGTGTTATACTGTGTTTTTAATTTAAAAATCTAATAACATATTTATTTGATTTTTAATATGAAATGTAATAATCCAATTACATAAAGATCTGCGTACTGAAATCATGACTCATTTGTTATTTAAAATTTAAATAAATCAGTCTCTGGTGGTCACATTCAAAATCTTTTGATCGGACACTACAGCAAGTTAATATGTTATACCATATCGATATCGACTGGAATTGTACCAAAATACATAATATTTGTTGCACGAAACATTGTGTTTTTTCTAAATAATATTATTATGTAAATAATGAAAAATGTGGTCAAGAGATGAGAATTCGGTGTTCTTGCTATAAAGCTGTGTTTTATTTTATCTCTCGTTTTCCCTTTTATTTTATGTGGAAATTCATCCAATGACTTTTCCTGCTCTGGTTGAAGCGAAAAGGCGTGTCAGAATTTTACTTACTAAAACCCACTCGTTGTAGGGGCGCGACCTAAGTGGTACCTGGTGGGTTTCGCTACGCTACTAAGTTAAACACTCAAATCACTTTTAAAGGTTTATTGTTGAGGGCTAACAAGGTTACTTTTACGCTAGGCTATCGCTAAAATGAGGAAAAGATGAAAATGATAGCACCCGCTTGCTGTCCGTAATGCACTGAGCTCGTGGCGCCTTTGGTGCGACCGCATTGTATCGCTAGGTCAGCAAAACGTGGTCGATTGCAATGATTGCTTCGAACATGCTCCCGAGTGGAAGAGATGAGTTGATGAGATAAGCTTATACAAAAATAAAGAGTTACGTGAGTGTGAGCTTAAACGCTAGGGAGTTAAGACATTATTAGAGAGATGATTGACAAGGTAAAGGAACAATCATAACATGATCTTATAGCTAGACATATATGCTCAAACGTATGAGTCACTAATCGAGAATACAGATTGCCTTTTAGCTAGGGGAGACGTCGATGTGTCTCGCCTCTTCGTACGCAAACTAGAGCACCATTTAGAAAAATAAGCTACGCGCGCACTATTACTGACACATGGCTCGGACATGGATTGGTTTCGCGCACTTGCACTAGAGCTTTGATCTGGCTCTGATTAAGTTATGCACACACTCACACTCGCTGGTACGCTCGCGTTCCGCTCTTGGGTGGTTGGACCACCGGCCCGCTGACACCTCCTCCTCAGGAACCAAAGGACGGCTGCGACAGCTGCTACTAAAAGGCCATATGACAACGCATACTGATGTATGTCATGTGTCGATAAAACCTCTGTCTGTTGGGCTGATTCCTTCATCGCTTTAATTTGTTCACCGAGATGCTTTAAAGAATCGTTTATCGGTGTGGAATCTTCTTTGCCCGTGTAGTCTTGGAAATTTTGGATAGGTGGTGTTAGATTACTGATTAAACGATTTATAGGAGTTAATTCAGACTCGAGTAGATTTGTTTCAAGATTAAGCGTATTCTCTAATTGCTGATGAGATAAAGTGTTACATCATGACCCTTCACAATGCATTGCTTAGTTAGTTGAATAGTTAATAGGTCGTCGTCACATATTACTCTCAAAGAGTATGAGTCACAACAGAAATACAAATAGGTAGAAAATTCATGCAATGGGACCCATTTGTTTTCGCACCTAGATTTCATGATTCGGCAAGTAGATAGCTCCTCTTTCTCGCATAATTGTTCATCTGGACCTAAACGCTGGACAGGTCCTCGCAGACGACAAAGGTAAGTTTCCGCTTGATATTCGCAACCTTGAATATCGTTGACGCTGGCTGATAAGTATGAGTCTCTTCTGAAGTTGATCGCGACGTATTCGGATGTTGGCTTGATGATGATCATATTTTTGTTAATTTGAACCGGCACTGGTATCAAATTGTATAGCTGGAACGTATCTATGCTTATTAACGGTAATGTAATTTCAAATATGAGATATTCCTTAGTCATCCTCGCTTTAACTTTTAACAATTTGTAGATCTCATACAAGATGAATTGAATGTTATCTACGGGTAATGCAAGCTCTTTAGAAATTTGACTAGATACTATCTGTAACTCCCCACGGAGCTCTTGTGGAGTCAAGAGATGCAGGTTGACCTCAGTCATAGTATCAAGAAAAGTATCATGAATCCGCCTTAAATTCTGAATCATATTTATGGTCGCTAACGCTGCTAAAGAGAAATCTTGCTGAATAGACATTACGTCGATCTCTTGCTGCAATGTATTGGTGATGCTGTCTAAATAATTCAAATGCTTATTAATACTCTTATGCTGCTTTTTACTAGTCTCTTCTGTTCTCTTTAAGATATTATACTCCGCTTCTATGACCGATGTCTGATTCCTGTACAGCTGACCAAGGTGGAATGCATTCTTATGTATTAGGTCAATGTCACGCTTGTATTTTTCTGCGAATTCTTGATCCAGTACTCCGAACAATGAATTAGCTATGGAGCCGACAGCGTTAATAAGCCCGCGTCGAGTTCGCGGACGCGCTCCAAAGTGCTGATTGAGCAACAGCTGATTATAATATTGTAGTTCATCGTACTCGTGTTATATTTGTAGGACGATAATTGTACAATGACTCTGCTCTTGAATTTGCCCGCATGTTTGCTCGAGATATTGAGAAAATTGTTTGACCGTTTTGTCTCCTTGCCAGTAAGGAGTTAAATTATAGTAAGTTATGATTTTCCATTGATCACGAATAAGATGCATTTGTGTTGTCAAAAATACAACGTTTTATTGCTATCAAATGAAGTTGCTTTGTAATTTGCTTCAGTGGATCCTATATGGCTCATAAAAAATAGCAATGATAATACTATGCTATAGATTTTCGGACAACCACTCAACTGTTTGCTCGCTTTCCCTTCCGCTTTGGCCTCATTTCCTTGCTGATGCTGTTTTTTTGTTTCACTTTTTTCTGGCTTTTGATTACTTTCTTCCTTTTCTGCTATAGGTAGGATAGAAAGCTTGATAATCGGCCGCTTAATAAAACCATATTTTGTTTTTAAAGTCACCACTCGGACAGCTCCATTTTTTCCTGGATGTACCTCAACAACCCGACCAACGGGCCATTTTCCAGGGGTTAGGTTGTCGTCATGAATGGTTAACATATCACCTATCTCTATATTCTTTTGTGCTTTTAACCACTTGCTGCGTATCGATAACAGGCTAAGATACTCCGCTTTCCAGCGCTTCCAAATATCTTGGAACGTTTTAGTCAAGCATTTACGAAGCTGCTTTTTGGTTGCTCTGTTTCCTTGGATTATCCAATACTGCTGTCTCAATAAAGACAAGGTAAGTCGAGCTCCGCCATGGAAGGAGTGCTCATGTGCTTGCTGGATAAGAAGCTCCGTTAATCTGCCGCTATAAGGGATTATTATTGGATGTTTCATATCAGAGTTAATGTTGGCATTTTAAGACGTCCCCCGACTCTTAATATGCCGCTTTTATCTATAAATTGTTGCAGATTTAATAATTTGCTATCGGAATTAAGTTAATTTTTCATTAAACTCTCGATATTCGAGTCAAATTCACTGCGCTGTATGCATTTAATTATATTTAATTTTGCTTGTCTTAGCTCTTGTAATGTGAAATATGACGGTCTTTGTTTACTTGTCCGGGCAAGTGCACGTAATAGCCATGCTCTTATGCGATTTAATTTTGCGAATGAGCTGTGACGATCTAATAAATCTTCAATTACGCTTTTGCCAGGATTGCTATTTTGGACGGTTGTAACTTGCTTCCGGACCTCTTCTGCCGTCGTATACTCTGCTTGCACGCAAGAGCGTTGGCTTAAAGTGAGGTGTCGATAACCAAGCTGGGCCTCGATTGGGCCACCATAACGTATTCTCCATTAGTTGTGTAATGGATAGTTCCTCGAGGGCAAAACGCCACAGGCATGGTGCAGGGGTGTGGTGGTACTCTTCTTCTTCTTCACTCTATTCGCTACAAAAGGCTTCCTACGGGTGACCTTAGAGTTGCTCCAGGCATAGATTTCGTAATCTATGGCAGTCATGCTAGTTGCTACTTTTGTAAATAGTCTGGATAAAAGTTCCGCTGCACATAGCTCCAATCTAGGAAGCGATACTGTTCTGCTGTTAGGTACTAATCTTGTTTTAGCTGCAACTAGTACAACCGATGCTTCAGTTTTTGATGCGATTCTGGCATATACGACACACGCGTACGCTTTAAGTGATGCATCACAAAATCCGTGGAGTTGGATAGTGTCATCTCGTTTGCTTTGCAACCATCGTGGGATTTTAAATCTGCTAATACATCCCATATCTTCAGTTAATTTTACCCACTCATTTTTGATCTCGGCTGAAACTTCATCGCTCCATTGAATTTCATCTAGCCAGACTTTTTGAAACAACAATCTGAATTTTGTAATCAGCGGCGCTAGCCAACCTAAGGGATCAAATAACCTGGATATTTTCGATAGAAGCAATCTTTTTGTAAGCTTTGTAGTTTTCGTGCTTGTAAATTGTGCTGCGATGAATTTATCTCTTCCAATAGCTTTTTCTCGTTTGCTGACCACTTTCTCAGCAAAAATCCGCCGCTGCTAAGACTCGAATTGAGTTCTGATATACTGTTTCTCCCTTCGTCGATAGTATTAGCCCTGGATACCAAATCATCCATAAAGAAATCTTCTAGTATTATTATTGCTGCTGTAGGATAGTTATTCTTCTCATAGGCTGCTAATTTTCAAAGGGTCATCGTCGCCAAAAAAGGAGCTGATTTCGTGCCATATGTAACCGTCGTTAACTGGTATGCTCTAATTGGCTGTTTGCTTTGTGCTTTCCAAAAGATTTGTTGAAGCCTTTGATCTGCTTCGCTTACTAGTATCTGCCGAAAATTTTTTTCGATATCGCTAGTGAATACGTATCGATATTGTCTCCACTTAAGTAACAGTGCCTGTAGATCTTGCTGCACGGTCCACGATGCATGACATCATTGAGACTTAGTCCCGAAGAGGTCTTTGCGGATGCATTAAATACGACACGTAGCTTCGTAGTGGAGGATTCCGCTCGCTGAACCCCGTGATGAGGTAAAAAAACACTCTATTCCGTCGCTGCTAAGAGTCGCTCATTTCATAAGGCCCAACTCTTCATAGTCACTTAAGAATTGCTCATATTGCTGAGCTAAAGATTCTTGCCTGCTAAGCTTTTTCTGTAGATTCTTTAATTGCGCTAGTGCCATTTCCTTTGACGATCACAGCTTTTCGCTCGCTTGCTGCTTCATCGGCAACCTAACTTCATAACGACCGCTATCCAGACGTTTTGTCGTTGATAGGTAATACTCGACGCACTGCTGATCTTCCGTTGACATTTCATTTTGCTCGTTTATATCTTCAATTTGCCGAAATTGATGAATATATCCGCTGTATTATTTACGATGACGTTACAATGGAACTGTGGCTTTATTGTTTCACACAGTAACCATCTTAACTGTGTTTGCTGTGCTAAGGGCGAAGACGAATCACCACCTCTTATCAAACCATCTATCATGATGAGAGCATAGGCGTCTGCCCCGAGTAACAAGTCCACTGGACGACTTGTATGATACTCTGGATCCGCTAAATTTATATTTTCCAAATTCGACCACGAAGGCTTTTCAAATGATCGATTTGGTAATTTTTTGATTAGAATTTTCATAATCAAAACATCCATATGGAATTTAAAGCTAGTATACATAGACTGGCATATAATGCTTAGCTTGCCCGTACAGTTAGATTCCTTTTCTGCTATTCCGGAAAATGCTCCATTAAGTTGCTGTCGTTTTAAAACTAACTGCTGAGCTGCTTTCTCTGTAATCAACGATACCTGTGAGCCCTGATCAATGAGAGCCCTTAGGACAAGCTGTGTGCTATCTGCTGCTATCACCCTCACTAACGCTGTAGCTAAAAGAATCTCGGTGAGGTTTTGTTGTGATGCGTATGCACCATTGCCGCTGCTTTGCCTTGAACGCTCTTCTTGCTCAAGATTTTCATCATTCGTATCTTTTGCTTACCATCAGCAAAACAATCATGCAATATGGTATGATGCCTGCCAGAACACGTGAGGCATCGTTTTTTGAAGTGGCATTTGTTTCCATTGTGATTAAAAATGCAAATAATACAACATTTCAGTTGTTTGAGGGTTTTAAGTTTCATTTCCTGCGGCATTTTATGAAACTTTTCACAATTGTAAAATTTATGCTCAGCAAAACAATGAGGGCATTTGATTTCCTGCACGTGCATTGCTTTTGAGGTCTTCGAATTATTATCATTCGATTGAAGATTAGTGTTAAGTTTTCGATTGTTTGGAAATGGCTTTGAAGAACCCGCTTTCTGCTGAGATTGCTGCGATTTTTGCATGGTGTCTTGTCGTCGACGAGATGTTTCTAGACTAGTGAATTGATTTTCTAAAAAGTCTAAATACTCTTGTAGGACTGGTAGCTCTCTAGGGTTCTGTAACGAGTCTATATACTCGGAATAAGATTCACTATCCAGCTTTTGCGACATAATATGCGCAATTCCTAGGTTTGGATTTCTCGCGATAAGACGATGACCACATCTTGGAGTTAATAGCTTTTCTCAAGCTGTTAAAAGTTCGCTCGTGCTTGGTGAAGTTGTACTCATAATCTACAGCTACATCTTCCCCCGATTCTCCAATGATTTCCCAATGAAGGCTATCAATGGTAGTCCACCGAGGTTGAGGCTGTAGGTTTCGAAGGGCGTCTTCGGACTCCCACTTGTCAACAATATTTTCTTCATCAATATTGTCGCCTGCTCTAAGAAACGCTTTAAAATTGACCGACTGCTTATGGAGCATATCGTCAAGCTTGCTGTTGGACCCTCTTGATTCGAAGGTCGGAATTGCTGCTGCTGTTGCTGGTGCGCCCGGCTGGCTTGCTGAAGTGCCGGGTGCCTCTCGGTGCGCTGGTTGAAGAAGATACGGTGATTTCTGATGTTGTTGCATCAACTCTTCTTTATATTGACTAATAAGTCCTTTAGCTGTTAAATAAAGCTGGTTCGTACTCTCAAATTCAGACTTAGTAAAATATTTCTGATTCGTCTGTTCAAAAGTAAGAATATTTTCATGATTCACTTGAAAGTCCTTCCAGTACTTCTCAAGCATTTCGCAGCAGATGTTGACTCAATTTTCATCTTACAAAATAGGGCAATCCGCGCAATTTATAAAATGGGTCCTCGCGAGTCCCTCAGAGATAAATTTAAAGAGATAGATATACTGACTCTACCTTCACTTTATATTTTGGAATGTAACGCGGACATACAAGTCCGCAAAAATCGAGGGCATTTCAAAATTAGAAGCGACTTCCATAATTTAAATACACGCAGTAAACATGAAATTGTAATACCCAAATTCAGATTAACTAAAACTAGCAAGTCTTTTCTTATAAACAGTATAAGCTTTTATAACAAGTTGCAAAAGTCAGTTATAGAACTGACCGATGGAAAGTTCAAAAATCACATCAAATGTGTCCTTATTAAAAAAGCATATTATAAAATCAAGGACTACGTTGAAGATAAAACTTTTGGCTTTAGCTCCTTCTGCGCATGCGGCTTCCCTGGTAACTCATAAACGGCACAAATATGTGGTTGTCTCTAACTATTCTAAATATCAATTCTTCTATTATTTTTTTTTGTTTTTCTTCGTTTCATTGGATTTTTTACAATGTTTCTTAATCATATTTATAGGCCTTTGCTAAGAATAGTTACAGCACTGATAACAACATTTGTGCCACATGTTAAATTTAGTCTTGTTTTTTTTTGACCTTTGTATAGATTCTTTTACCGATTATTTTGTGAATGTGTGAACATTGTAGGCCTTCTAGATGCTTACAAAATGGTGCGGGATAAGCTCCGCCCATGGGCGCCCCCGCTGACGCAGAGTCTCCGGCTGCAGCTCGTGGAAGGAGTGGTAAGCACACTGTTCCCTTCGCCATGGGAAAATACTCCCCCACCCATGGCTCCACCTCTTGCGGTGCCCGATGCGGACCACACCACTGACGACGACGACGATGCTCCGGAGGTGACTGAGGTAGAACTGAGAGTGGCGGTACGTAGGCTGAATGCCAAAAATACCGTCCCAGGACCCGACGGCTTACCTGGGAAAGCCTGGATCCTGGCCTTGGAGACTCTCGGGCCTCGACTAAGGAGGCTCCTTAGCGCATGCTTGGAGAGGAGCCAGTTCCCGCTTCGCTGGAAGACGGGGAAACTGGTCCTCATTAAGAAGCCGGGGCGCCCAGCGGACTCTCCGTCCGCTTACCGGCCCATTGTTCTGCTCGATGAGGTGGGCAAGTTCTTTGAAAGAGTTATTGCAGACCGTCTCGTTGGGCGGCTGGTGCGGGTGGGGCCGAATTTAGCGGAGAGCCAGTTTGGCTTCCGCAGGGGGCGTTCTACGGTGGACGCCATCATGCGCGTGCGAGCCCTCACGAAAGGGGATGCAGTGGCCCGGGGTGCGGTCGTCTTGGCAGTGTCTCTAGACATCGCCAATGCCATCAACACCCTGCCCTGGAGTTGCATCAGGGAGGTACTCCGGTATCACCGGATGCCGCCCTACCTCTGTCAGGTGGTCGAGGCCTATTTGACGGATAGGGCCGTCATCTACCCCAGTCCCCACGGAGAGTGAAACCGACGAGAGATTTCGTGCGGTGTCCTACAGGGATCGGTCTTGGGCCCATATCTATGGGACATCAGCTAATCCCACGGCAAATGCCAGCGCGGGGCTCGTTTGCCGCCCTGATGACATCCAACGTCTCAATTTATTTTGCGGGTACAATACCCGCACTTTCTGTTTTGTCAATCGTGTGCCGTATATGCATCTCTTCGGTGTTTCTGATACCTGCATTCCTTTTATTCAAAACATAATAATATTTATAGTTTATTCGTAGTTTATTTTAAATATCTTACTGTATTATTTTTTTTTGTACCTATTTTTACATGCACTACAGACCTTGGTATCCGTACGTCACGTCCTAGGCGACCACTGAAAAACAGCGCCGTGTTGTGGGTCCCCCACGGCACAGCATTATGCTGAGTGGAAGCCTTCTTGCCACAATCACGACATCTGCATCTGCTTTTATTTACACTCGCATTTTTTTTTTTTTGTCTTTTATTTTACATTTCTAACATAATTTAAGAACTACTAACACTATTGTTAACCACTATTCTCGTTCTTGAAATGTAATGTTTGTATGTCGTTTTGTGGCAATTAAATATTTTTTCTTTCTTTCTTTACATCGGGTATGACTGGGTGCTGCGTGCCGACCTCCTTGGCGGCGTCAGCGTAATTTGCTACGCTGACGACACGCTGGTCCTGGCGCAGAGGAAGTCGCACCAGGCGACGGCTGAATTAGCGACACGCGGGGTTGCGACAGTCGTTGAGAGGATCCGGCAATTGGGACTCGAGGTGGCCCTGCACAAGTCCGAGGCCATGTGCTTTCATGGTCCTCGGAACGCGCCATCGTCGGGTTCCCAAATAACGGTAGGAGGGGTTCACATCGGCGTCGGGTCGACGATGAAGTACCTGGGACTCGTCCTCGACAGCCAGTGGAATTTCGTGGAGCATTTCCGACGTTTGGCTCCCAGACTGGAGCGGGCCGGGGCTGCCCTCAAGCGACTCCTGCCCAATCTAGGGGGTCCAAATGCCTCCTGCCGGAGGCTCTACACGGGGGTCGTGCGGTCTATGGCTCTTTACGGCGCACCGGTGTGGGCGCGTTCCCTTAGGCGGTGACCAGCCCGCTCGTTGATCGCGTCCCAAAGGGTCATGGCCATCCGGCTGGTCCGGGGATACCGCACGGTCTCTGGTGAGGCGGCGAGCCTCCTTGCTGGATTGCCGCCATGGGATCTGGAGGCAGAAGTCCTCGCGCACATTTTGGAGTGGCGCGAGGTGAAACGCCGGGGTGAAACTCCGCTGCCACGACAAATCGTGGCTCGGCGGACAGAGCTCCGGCAGGATCCCATGGCGACATGGAGAGAGCGACTGTCGCAACCCAGTGCTGGGCACGCCACAATTGCGGCGATAAGGCCCCTCTTTGAGGAGTGGCTTGAGAGGCGCCACGGCGTCCTCGCCTACCGCCTGACGCAGGTCCTTACCGGACAGTTGCGTAGAAAAATATGCATTTGAGGATAGTACATCCATGTGCACAACAAAAGCTTATTAAAAACTCGTAACAATTTTAAATACAAATAATATAATAAATAATAATAATATAATAATATATTTTTAATACATTGTTACGCTTAAAAGTTGCAAGCTTATCAGAAAATATTCATAGATGAGAAAGCTTTTACTGGTAGAAAGTTTGCCTATAGTTGAGAGGCATAAGCAACTATTTATTCTTCTTTCTTATTAATTTTTTTCTTAAAGTAAACTTTTTTAGAGTTTTAACAAAAAAAAATCCGCCTCTAAAACAAAACACTATAAAGAGAAAATAACTTTCGTTTCGGAAGTCGGTGTCAAAAACGAAAAAAAATTGTTACCAAAGACATCGACTTCCGAATATAAAGATATTTATTATTAAAACTTTTTATTTTTCTCTTTTTAATTTTGGTACCAAATCTTACTAATATTATAAACGCGAAAGTTTGGATGAATGTATGTTTGTTACTCAATCACGCCAGAACGGCTGAATGGATCTGAATAAATTTGGCACAGAGATAGATTATAGTCTGGATTAGCACATGGGCTGAATTTTTATCCCGGTATAATATTCTCTTGGGATGATAAAACACTTTTCACGCGGGTGGAGCCGCTAGTAGAGGCAATTACCACCATAAATAATACTCATTATTAAGGATAACTTAAAAACGACTTGCACATTAAATTTAAATGGGACCACAAGAGAAGCACCAACTTTCAAATAAAAAAAAAGAATCATCTTAATCGGTTCATAATTAACGGAGTAACCGCGAAACAAACATACAAAAACATACAGTCGAATTGAGAACTTCCTACTTTTTCAAGTTCTGGATAAGACCAAACATGGAATGAGCACAACGTTATTTAAATAAACCTTTTTTTTCCAATGCCTGCGAATCCTTTAAACTTTTTATTAAGAATGAATTTACAAACATAACCTGTCATCTCGCCTGTATTCCCCAAAGCAGTAGGCATAGGTGTACGTAAAGTACAACCACATGTCACCAGGAACTTTAGTCCATTGTAATAGAGCCTATTGTCATAAACCACCCGGTTTTTTGCAAGTCAAGACTTCCGGCTACCTCTGAAAAATGCTAGATGGAAAAACAAAATAACACTATCCGACCCGGAAAACGAAACCCGGTGTTTTTAAAGTTGTTTTTTTTTTAAATAAATGCTAGATATTAAGTATGCAAAAAAGATTATTCTTACCACCT
The DNA here is from genome assembly GCA_964057195.1 of Orthosia cruda. Classification (NCBI taxonomy): domain Eukaryota; kingdom Metazoa; phylum Arthropoda; class Insecta; order Lepidoptera; family Noctuidae; genus Orthosia; species Orthosia cruda. Next base: position 26,827,281 of record OZ059840.1, on the reverse strand, counting down.
TAATGGATTTCTCGTTAGATATGACCTATTTGCTAAAGAGCAAACCAAACCCGAAAAAAAGGCCAAGTGAGAGTCGGATTCGTCCACCGTGGGTTCCAAACAACAGCAACAAATTATAATTAGGTAAAAATACTGAGGTTCATAAACAATGAAAGCACCGAAAATTATTACTTTTCCAAGTACATTATATAAGTTGGTCGACTATTACTCGTATACTTGTAAATCATACGCTGTGCTAGTTTTCCTTTTAATTTCGTTATATATATGTCGGGTTTAGTCAATAGTACGGACGTCAAAACAAATCACAAGCACGTCCCTGGCAGCAAATCAAGAACACTACGCATTGGCGCGCTTTTTTTAACCACTTTCTTGGTGGGTACAGCAGAATATGGCAGTTGAGTACTGACTATCTTAGAGCTAAGACGTCGTAGAATCACTGTTGTGACTATTTGAATAAACTCAGTGTATCGAATAATTTGTGTGATTTCATTTTCACGATTGTACACACCGACCTGCCCACAAACGATGTCTTAACCTAAAGGAATACATCCTGACTGCCCGATGGTTTGCATCTATCGGCCACCCTTGATGAGAGATCAGAATTGGGATTCAGTCGTGCTCATGAGATCACACGTAAAAACAACTCTAGTGAAAATGGCGGTTACATTCTTAAAAAAAAATAAAGTCAGTTGGTTCGTTTTTGAAGAGCATCAAATGCACACGTCTGTCGAAGCAATGAGTAGTCGAACTATTGTTTTTCGAAATTGAGACTGTTTCGAAATAATTAATTGTCGAAATTCAGAATGACACTCGAGTAGAGCACTTGCTGAGTTGTGCCGTAGAGTTAAACCCGAAAACAATTCACCGTTGGCGTCGTATTGTTTTGGTCCCGGGAAAACAGAATGCAGTTTGTAAGGCGCTGAATGCTTTTGCATATATGTGGCAATCGCTGATGACCTATCCAGGAACACCGAGGGTCCAGTTTAAGGACCATACTCTTAGAAACTTGAGTAATGAAAAACCAGTCCGGAGTGGAGCAGCAAGGAGGCTAGCAACAACCAAGGAACTGGACAGGTCAAGGCAGAGCGTATGGATGTGTGGAAAGATCCATACACACTGATCTATATGCCAATCTGCTGAGTCTATTTTTAATTTGTTATGGCTATGGACAAATGTGTTCATTATTAAAAATTCTGGTTTTGTTTGTGGTATGGCCCATGTCAGGTCATAATCTCATGTTAGCTATCGCTGGTCAAGTTTTAGTCTTGCTGAAGAGTTATTATTTATTTATTTATACTTCATGCATTCTATAGGCATTTTCTACCAGTCAACCAAGGGTGGTGAAGAGATATCATGGCAGGTGCATTGATAAATAATAAAAATAAAACCAGTTATTATATAACATACTGAAATAGGTAAAATACACGTACATATATATTGATAATAATATATACTTATATAAATATATATATTTATAAAGTAACAGAAAAGAAGAAAGTGAGATGACTCTGCTTATTTATTTATTTATTTATACTTTATTGTACACCACAAAAAACATACAGGACAATTGTTCAAATATACAAGTGTACAATGGGCGGTCTTATCGCACTAGGCAATCTCTTACAGACAACCTTTGGATGGACTGAAAGATCGGAGAAGAATTTAGGGCTGTCAGTGTACAAAATATCAAAAAAAATATTACTTGGACTTAATAACATACAATACATACATACAATATTACATAATATACTAATACATATCAAATATATAACAGAGAAAGGAGAAGAATAAAACTTATAGTGAAAGGTAATGCTCCTTCACCATTTTCTTGAACGTTGGCAGTGTTTGAGCACGTCTCACTTCAATAGGTAATACATTCCACAACCGAGCCGCTTGAATCGTGAAAGATTTGTCAAAGAAGGAAGTGGAATGCGTACGAATACTCAATTTTAGATTTTCCGATGATCTCAAGGACCTAGAATGGGTGTCACAGAGGAACTGAAAGCGTTCTTTGAGATAAAAAGGAGTAAAAGGATTAAATAGCACATTATAAAGCAAAGAAAGTATATGGGCATTCCGGCGAAGGCGAATAGGAAGCCATTTGAGCTTAGTACGAAATTCGGAAACGTGATCATACTTGCGCAAGCCAAATATGAACCTGATACAGAGATTTTGAAGTCGCTCAAGCTTGTCCAATTGGTCTTGGGTGAGATCAAGATAGCTGGCATCAGCATAGTCTAGAATTGGTAGAAGAAGAGATTGAGCTATCGCAATTTTAGTGGTGATGGGAAGAAAATTACGAAGACGTCTCAGGGAACCCGCAGAGGCAAACAGTTTTCGACTGACTTCCTGCAGTTGTTTGGTCCAGGAAAGGTTGCTGTCGATATAAATCCCCAAGTTCTTCACAATATGATTTATAGGAATAATAGTATTATTGAAAGAAACCTGGGGAAGTATCGACCAGTCAATCCTAGAGACAGTCCGGGAACTGCCAACAACCGTTACTTGAGTCTTCGTTGGATTGATCGTCAACCCGAACTCATTGCTCCAGTCACCTATTCGAGCCAGGTCTGTATTAATTGTCTCAATGGCTTTAGATAACTCACCGAGAGGGGCTTGGGTATAAATTTGAAGATCGTCAGCATATAGGTGGTAGAAAGAAGAAAGTCGTTGAGTGATAGCATTAATAAAGAGTGCGAAGAGAAGAGGAGATAAAACGCCACCCTGAGGCACACCGGCAGACAGTTGACACCAAGAGGAGAAAGATTCATCAGTGCAAATACGCTGCCGACGGCCAAACAGATAACTATGAAACCAGTCAATTACCGGAGGAGATATGTTAAAAGAGCATAGGACGCCAAGCAAAATGTCGAAGTCAACAGTATTGAAAGCATTGCTAAAGTCGAGCAGAGCAAGTACTGTTAACTTCCCCACATCCATGCCTGACCTGATATCGTCCGTGATGTGCACAAGTGCTGAGGTAGTGCTGTGGCCACGTCGAAAACCAGATTGGAAAGGATTTAAAAGATTGTGTTTGGAAAGGAATGTGTTGAGCTGATGATGAACAAGCTTTTCAAGGACTTTAGATAGGAAAGAAAGAATAGAAATGGGACGATAGTCAGAGAATGATGCAGGATGTGATTTTTTGGGTAAAGGAATAATTTGGGCATCTTTCCAGGCTTGTGGGAAGACACCACTGGAAATAGAGAAGTTGAGGATGTAAAGAATGACAGGAAGAATGTAATCAAGGATGGGGATGATCATCTTACGGCTGACACAGTCACTACCAACAGCGTTGGATGTAATCGAAACAATACTCTTTTTAACATCACAAGCAGTGAATTGACTTATAACAAAAGGGGAATAATCAGGTATCGGAAGATTTGAAAGATAATTAAGCGTAGTAGCTTTGGTGGCCCCATCCAATACGGGCGAAGTAGAAAAATGATTGTTAAGTAAGTTGAAGTCCATGTCTTTAGGAATCGTGTCATGAGACTTTTTTCCGATACCTAATGATTTAAGAAATTTCCAGACCTTAGCTGGATCACCGTTTTGAACTGAATTATGAATATGTTGGCGTTGTGCGTTCCTACACACCTTGCTGCAATAATTTCTAATTGAGATGTATTTTTCCTTGGTAACATTGTTGGGCCGAATTTTAAACCTAAATTTCGCAGCTGCTTTTTTGTTTATTAAAACTTTAATTTCATCAGTTAACCATGGCGCTGGAAGATGTTTCACTCTCACGGCTCGAATAGGTGCATGTGTGTCGTAAAGCTGAATGAGGGTAGAAGACAAGATTTCAACTTGTTCGTCGACGGACGATGATGCAATCAGCGACGTCCAGTCAATATTACTAGCATCCTCCTGAAGGCGAGCAATATCCATGCCATCAAAATTACGAAGCAGAAGAGTTTTAAACTTATGCTTAGGAGGTCGAATTTTATAGGAAGTGTAAATTAGGTCATGATAGGAAAAGGCGTCTGCTGAACACTGACCATGTTTAGCGACGTGATCGAAGGAAGAGACAACAATAAGATCAAGAAGCGAGGGAACAGAGTTAGGAAAACGGTGAGTGGCACCAAGATCAAGAATAGAAAGATTGGCAGATTCAATAACATGACGAAGAGAAGAAGAGCGGAAATCTTTTTTAAGGAGACATGTATTAAAGTCGCCCATTATAATGCTATGACTGTAAGAGGGAATTAAATCTTCCAAAATACGTTCGAAAGAAGAGAAGAAATTAATCCGAAGAGAAGGACAGTAATACACCCCAAGGAGAATCTTAGAATGATGCAGTTCAACTTCCAGGAAAAGATGTTCACCGGAGTTCGGCGGGGGCGGCTGCGTGGACATGTTAACAATAGAAAAGGGAATGTAATTACGAAGATAAATGGCCACACCGCCACCACCACCGACCGCGCGATCATTCCTGATAAGCTTAAAACCTGGAAGAGAGTAGGAGGAAGATGGAAGACAAGGCTTCAACCAAGATTCAGAAACAAGAATCGCATGAATATTCTTACAGTCAAAGCTTGCCAGCATATCGGGGAAGTGGGCCGGAATACTCTGGGCATTTATGTGGACTACATTAAAGTTCCTGGAGACATCGGAAAAAAGTGAAACAAGAGTGTCGGCTAGACAAGGAACACTCTCAAAGCTTAGGTCATCACTATCCAACGAATAACACGTATCAGAATCACTGCTATAACCAGGGCTGAGCATAAAAATAAAAAATATAAATAAATACTTAACAAAACAATAATAAACTATGCGGTTAACAATTTTCTGTCCACCTGCCAGTTGTGTTTAACATAAGAGTACAAGAAAATAAAACATTAAAATTCAATGTGATTTTGTAGTCCAGGTATAAAACAACGTACATACGTACGCACAAGTTTATAAAAATAAAAAATAAGATCGTGTAACGGAGCGAAATTAAAATAATTTTGAGACGAACGCATCCACGCAAATTTAAGCTGTCAGCCTGTCAGATAGTGACAGTGACATTAAGTCATCTGACATTATTGATATTGAAAACCAATTAGAGAAACGGTACACAAAAAAACAATAAATTAAATAGGAATAGATGTGAGGTGATGACAAATAAAGTTAATTATACCTACCCACAGAAAAACATACATAGTAAACAAAAAATACCTGGACTATCAAAAGGGAAAAAACAACAGAGAACTTCACTTTCTGGCCACAGTACGCTTGGCTTTTGCTGTGGCGATCTTTTCGACTGCGACTGGTTGAGCGATGCCCGGCCCGGGCTGTCCAGAGACCTGTTCCGACTGCTGCGCGAATCTATTAAGGTCGGCAGTGGAGGTCACTCGATGTCGAGATCCCTTGGCGTCAAGGACGATCACAGTGCCTTCTGAGGTCCAGCATTGAGTCACGCCAAATCTGTTTCGTGCCGCCATGAAGACATTGTGCCTGGTTTTCGTCAGGAACTCCGAAATTGTGATTCCAGACCCCTTCAGCTTGGTCTTGCTAAACCAGACCTTATCCCGGAGGGCAACATCGTGGAGTTTGAAGAGGATCGGTCGGGGTTTGTTAGATGTGCTGCGCCCCATCCTGTGACACCTTTTGATACCAGATACATCCAAGTCGAGCTTCAGACGCTGCGTGACAACTTGAGCCACCACCTGTGCAGTCTCTTCGTCTTGCCGCTCCGACACTCCGTGCAACAGCAGTATCTTACGCCGCCCACGCATCTCCATGTTGTCGAGGCTCTGCGCTAACATGGCAGCTTGCTGCTGGAGAGAACCAAGCGCCTGAACAATAAAAGTTCGGAATGACAGGAACTCGGCTGCCAAACCTGTGGTGGTGATTGATGTGGTGCACGGAGTCTTTTGCAACTCCTTTTCGAATTCTGCCATTCTTACACTGAACAAATTGCTCATATCTGTGATTGTGCGCGTGATTGCATCCATAGTGAGAATGTGAGAAAAGAAGTTAAGTTTAGAAATAGAAAACACTTGACTGGCAGGTTGTGATGATTAGCTACCAATATGTACCATTAATATCTATATTCTTAAACTATTACTATTTTTAATTAAATTTTAAAATTAAGAGATAAAATTTGGCTGTTTGAATTTTGACTACCCACTTTTTTAGTTGTTTTGAAAGTAAATCCGCAATTTCCGCTTGAATGCATACCGACTAGTGGCCGTCCTGATCTCCGGAGGAAGCGCATTCCAAAGAAGAATGGACTGTATATGAAAGGAAGAGTGAACGAAATCATTCGAATGAGAAGGACAGAGTAAGAGGAGATTATTAGAAGAACGCAGATTCCGAGCATGTGAAGAACATAGATATTGAAAGTTAGACATAAGATAGGAAGGAGGGGTGGGAGAATTGAGTAGGGAGAAAAGTGTGGTCAAAGCTCGTAAACATTTCCTCTGGCGAATAGGCAGCCATTTTAACTCAGACCTGTAGTTCGACACATGGTCATATTTTCTGAGGTTAAATATAAATCTGATACAGTTGTTCAAGACCCTATCTAGTTTATCCAGCAAGACCACGTTCAAGTCAAAGTAGCACACGTGACCATAGTCGACGACTGGGAAAATTAAAGTCTGTACAAGCATTGTTTTTGTCTTAACGAGTAAAAACCTTCTCAAACGATATAAGGATCGTAAACTGCCGCTAGCTCTCTGACTGACACTGGTCACTTGACTTTGCCAACTAAGTGTCGAGTCAAAAAAACCGAGATCTTTCACACTAGGGCTGATGGGAATGACGGAACCATTAAAAAATATCGGAGGAAGAGAGCTAACCGCCACTCATCATGCGCGAGCTTCCAATAACAATGGCCTCACATTTTGAGGGGTTTACGGACACCCCAAATCTGTCAGACCAGTCTTTGATAGCATTCAAGTCCCGGTTTAGATCTTCTATGGCGTCCAATAAATCTTCCATCCACGCCGCTGTGTACAGTTGGAGATCATCGGCATAAAAATGATACGAACACCGAAGACAGTAAGTTATAAAATTAATGAAGATGGAGAATAATAATGATGAACTCTCATCAACGCGAACCGACTGCTGACGTCCCCGGAAATAAGAGGAGAACCATTCAGGAGTGCGGAGGTTTTACTGTGCCCAGGTCTGAATCTAGACTGGAAGGTGCTTATAAGGCTGTTTCGGTAAACAAACCCCGAAAATTGCTTGTGTACGCAGGCCTCAAGGACTTTGGATAGGAAAGGGAGGACGGAAATTGGCCGAAAATGGTTAGGTAGGGAGGGATTTGAAATTTTAGGAAGTGGACGTACATAGGCCATACGCCACAGGGATGGGAATTGAACGGAATCGAGGGAAAAGTTGATGATGCGGGTTATCGGGGGTAGAAGAAAGTCGAGGATCAAGGTGACCATGTAACGACTAATGTCATCATGGCCCACAGCCTTGGAATTTATCGATAGGATCATCTTTTTGATTTCATCTTCGGTGGCTGGAGAAAAGCGAAATGGTTCTATGATAGGACTGGGTAGGCTAGTAATGGAACCAACCGTTTGAGACAACATTTGGGAATCGAAATGGCTAGTTGTTGTGAAGTGACGGTTGATTTCATTCAGGCCAATCGTCTTGGGGAATTCCACATGACGATTCCTACCTATACCGAGAGTTCCTAAGAATTTACAGATATCGGCAGGAGAAGAAGATGAAATGTTTTCGAGAATATGGCGGCGCTTGGCGTTACGTATCATCTTATTACACCGATTTCTTGCAGCTATGAAGAGGTTCTTATTATCATCGTCGCGATCCTTCTAAAATTTCCGAAAGGCGCGATCCCTGCATCTCATTGCCATACGTACTCCCGCTGTCAGCCAAGGAGCAGGTGGACGCCTAAGTTTTACTTTCTTTACAGGAGCATGTCTGTCGTAGAGGGCAATTATCGTCTGATTAAATTTATGCAGTTTGTCGTCAACCCCTTTTTTCGCTGCAAGATGTCCCCAATTAAGTTCCGACGCATCCTGAGAGGTTTAGGTGGTTTTAGGATATGCGGTGGGAAAAACCAGGTGCAGGACACTGACCATGAGAGGAAACAAGGGAGGGGGAGGACGTAAGGATTAAGTCGAGCCACGTGTCATCGCCTGAGACATTCAAATGAGTGGGCTGCAGTGGAAGAACATGGAGACTAACGGACTCAATGATGAGAAGGAGTTTACGGGAACGAGGGGATTCGACGACTAAGGTCTATATTGAAATCGCCCATGATGACGCAATGTGCATACTCCGATCCTATCGATTCCAGCGCCAATTCATGGTTGGAAAAGTAGTCGACGGCGGGCGGACAGTAGACTACACCAAGTAGGGTCTTGACACCTTTGACATAAATTTCCAGAAAGAGGAACTCAGCAGAAGAATTCATAATTAATAATTCATAATCATTTATTTGCTAATATGGGTAATTACATAAAGTTGTTAAAAACATAGCACAGTCCAACCATATTACACCATAAAGCATGCAAATCATAAGCTTGATAACACACATTTACTTGCAAAGATAATTTATAATTTACAACATATATATTTAATTGCTTGACAAATAACAATGAAAACATGAAAAATTAAGCCATCAATAATGTCACTAAAATAATTAAATTTAAAATGTCATGTATTAAATGAAAATGTCAAATTAATAATATATAAGCATTAAATTCGTGCATTATTTGGTAATTCACCACGGCAAATAATAATGAAACACAACAATCATGAAGCAAATAGTAATGTAACTAGATTAATTAAAATTTAAATGTCATGTACTACCTATTAGATGAGAATGTCAAGATATATTTTTAAATAAATGTCAAAATAAAATCAAAGTAATAATATTAATAATAAAATTAGTGCACTAGTCACATCAACAATAATAATATGTCCTTACATCCTCTCTTAAGTAATCCTGAATACTATAATAACATTTTCATAGCAAGAATCTTTTTAATTTCTTTTCGAATTCACCGATAGATGGAGTTTATAGTATGGACTTTGGCAAGTGATTGTATACACGCGGCGCCATACTGAAAATGCTTTTGGCATATAAGGCTGTCTTGTAAGATTTGCAACAAATTTTATCACTATGCCGCCTACTTCTGTACCTATCAGAAAGATGTTTGTTAGTTCTTGCAAAGCTAGCAATCTCATATATGTAGACAGACGGCAATGTCAATATATTATGTTTGATAAAATATGGTCTGCAGCTATCAGTCTGGTTGATATTAAAAATACCCCTAATACACCGATTTTGCGCCTTGAATGCCATATCTTTATTAGTGGAATGACCTCAATACCATACTTTATCAAGGATCCCACGTAGCCATGGTATGCTGTAAGTACAGCAGAGGTGTTTACCGTTTTTGCCAGCATATGTAGGGCGTATGATTGCTTATTTAATTTTAGATTTAAATTATCAACATGAATGTAGGGTGAAGGAGAAGAGGCAATGATTTTGAAAGGGAAATGACTGCGGAGATAGATAGCGACACCACCTCATCCCTTTCCAATTCAATCGTTGCGGATAAGTATGAAACCGGGAAGAGGGTAGGTGGTAGAGAGAAGATGAGGTTTGAGCCAACTCTCCGAAGCCAGCACGGCGTGGACATTGGCGTCAAAAAAGGTGTCGAGCAAATCACCGTAGTGACTTGGCACACTCTGAGCGTTAATATGGCAAATATTAAATAAATGGCGTTTCTGTTGATTGAAGCTCTGACGCACAAAGTCACCAAGTGTGTCCGTCAAGGCAGTGAAACTTGCATTAGCGGAAGACTTAACGGATTCAATAGCTGAGTGAAAAGAATCATCATCGGACGACATATAATAAGAATAATATAAATACCTAACAAATATGAAATTAAACTATACCTAAAGACTATCTTGTCGGTACAACACCATTATCTGTGCACCACCCACCAGCCTCACCAGTATAATACACATACACTTCTTCTTATTCGTTTCGCTCTTGACAGAGCGGTCGTGGTCACGATGAATTTTGTCCGATCGCTGGTGTTCTTGTCACTCGCCTCACGATCTCCCTCCATTTGGCTCTGTTAGATGAAAGTTTAGCGCATTCATTTACTGGACCGCCTATCGCAGATTTAATTTGGTCGGTCCACCTCATCGGTGACCACCCGCGTGGCCTGTTACCGTTCACTCTGCCCTGCACCACCAGGCGCTCAATAGAGTCGTTATTCCGCCTTGAGACATGACCAAAGAATTTCAGTATGCGAGACTGTACTATTGCTGATAGACGCTGCTTGATGCCGAGTTCTTGGAGTATGGAGACGTTAGTACGGAATTCTGCCCAAGAAATTCCAAGCATTCTTCTCCAACACCACATTTCTAGAGCGTATATCTTTTTCCGTTCGAGTTCTCTTAGTGTCCATGTCTCAGCTGCGTACAGAAATATGGGGAAAACAAGCGCACGGACGAGCCTGATCTTAGTGGCTTTCGTTATACTGCGATTCCTCCATATCTTCCTTAACTTATCCATTGCCCCTCTAGACATCGCCATTCGCCGTTTCACCTCATCCACGCAACTGCCATTGCTCGCAATCATAGCGTCAAGATATATATAAGACTGAACTACGTCACAGTTGGCAATCTGTGTCACAGCCGACGAGTTGTTGTTGCTTTGGTCTACAATCATTATTTTGGTCTTACTCCGGTTGATCTTCAATCCGAATGCAAGACTCACGCGCTCCATCTTAAGGAGAAGTTCCTCCATTAGGTCAGCACTAGTCGCAAACAATGTTGTGTCATCAGCGTAGCGAAGATTTGCAATTTTGTAGCCGCCAATCGCAACACCATCAGTCCAGTCTTCGAGGGTGATTCGCATAATGAGCTGCGTGTAGATATTAAACAAAAGCGGCGATACGATACATCCCTGGCGGACACCTGCACTGGGATAGAAGCTATCCGAAATGTGGCTATCTGTTCGCACTGATGCAGTTATTCCTTCGTAGAGTTCTCGAAGAAGGTGCACAAGATGTTTTGGTGTGCCCATTTCCAGTAGCGTCTACCACAAGGTTTGCCATTTCACGGAGTCAATCGCTTTTGAGAAATCAACAAAGCATATGTAGGTCGGCTTGTTGAATTTTCGTGCCTTCTCGATAACCTGACGGACACTGAAAATTTGCTTCCGAGTTCCTTTGCCCTTCACAAACCCAGCTTGTTCTTGCGCGATTTTTTTCGACAGGTGTGCCTTCAGCCGTTCGTTAAGGATGTGCAGCAATATTTTGCTTGCATGACTGATCAGTGCAATCAAACGGTAATTACTGCACTTTTTGGTCGAACCCTTTTTGTGGAGAGGAATGAAAACAGTGTGAGCCCATTCCGTCGGCCATTTTCCTGCCAACCATATCTTATTGCAGATGATGTTAAAGATCTAAACGCCGCGTTCCCCCAATGCTCGAATGGTCTCAATTGGGATGGTATCAGAACCCGTAGCCTTTCCACACTTCAAATGCTTAATGGCAGCTCTGACTTCAGATTCAAGAATATCTGGCTCCAGTGTATCACTCTCAGGTTCTGTAGGTGTAAAGGCTTCCGATTGCGTATCCTCAAATAGTGACCTACAGTAACTTCTCCAAGCCTCAGATATCTGCTCCAGTTCGCTGACCATTTGACCATTACCGTCTTCAATGGCCCAAGTTTTAGATGGGAGCGCTTTAGTTATAAGCCGGATTTTGTGATGCAGGTCTCTCGTATCTACCTGCATGAGCTTCAATTTCCTCACATATATGGCGCAGGTAGGCGTTGTGATCCTGTCTGCATTTCCTTTGGATCTGGGCAGACTTTTCATTACAGGCTTGAACACTTGCACCGGCTGCTTTCATTTTTCGACGCTCCTCAACAAGCGCAAATGTTTCATCCGTCATCCAGTGTTGCTGTTTGTGTGTCACAGTTGGTGTTTTAGATCCTGAAACCGCCAGTTCTATAAGGGACTTTGCTCTGTTCCAAAGTTCTTCCGGTGGTTCGCTCTCAAAATCCGTGTTCGTCCATTTAGCCCAGTTGTGTTCCACTAGAGACATGAATTTCGGAATATCTGTCACGTCTAGCCTTCTTCTCTGATATTCGAGGGCTCTGGCAGCCGTTAATTTGAGTTTGAACTTAGAGATCAGAAGTTGGTGATCTGATCCGCAGTCAGCGCCAGGTAATGTATGGGCATTCATGACAGATGACCTCCACCGCGATCGAACCAGAATATAGTCTATCTGGTTGCGGTATTTTCGGATGATGTCCAAGTGTATAGCCTTCGAGGGTGGTGTTGGTAGAAGCTGTTTGTAATAACTAGATCATTTTCGGACGCAAATTGTATGAGCCTGTCACCTCTGTCGTTCCGAATACCGAGTCCAAAACTGCCGATGCACTTGCCAAGCTGCTGAGCATTTCCTCCAATTTTTGCGTTGAGATCACCCAGAATGACAAGAAGTTCTCTGTTGGGGATTTTAGCTATGGTGGTTTCCAGTTCGGAGTAAAATCTTTCTATTACCTCGTCACTGACAGTGCTCGTAGGGGCATATATCTTTATCAGGTTCAGATTCACTGGCGACGCTTTCAGCTTTATGCTGATTATACGGTCGCTTACTGGCTCGTAACCTATCACACTATTCCTCCCCTGGACGGGAACTAAAAAGACTACACCGTTCTGGCTGTTTTTTTCGTGCCCGGAGAAATAAACGACGTGGTCGTCAGTTACGAAATGACCGTTGTTTTTCCAGTGCGTCTCGCTGAGTCCACAGATGTTTATGCCGCATCTTTCAACTTCTCTTTCCAGGATGGTGAGTTTGCCAGGTCTTAGTAGGCCGCGTACATTCCAGGTCCCTATCGTCTGGCTTTGTCGCAGCTTGATGGAGATTTCAGTAGTTGGATTTCCATGGAGAGCCTGGTCTCCTACTACTCCATGGCCGGTAACCAACTTCACACCGTGCGCCCCGGACGCAACACGGCGCCGGTTGCTAAGCGGCTCGCATGGCGATCGTTCTCTATTTAATGCTACTTTCATGGTGACTGTCTTGGGAATATATGCAGTGGTTTCCCCTTGCCTTCTGCATCAGTCGTTTTTGAGGCTATTTGGGCCACAAGACTGCTGAAACTTCTTCTGCCTGGTAACCCAAGTAGGTGAGTGGTTATACCGCCACAGCTCGGTCACCATTGCCTCGTTAGTTGTCTAGCAGGGAGCACCACGACAGCTGAATGCTGTCGTCCCTGGTTGTTTGTATGTACAAACTTCCAGAGCGTGCAGGTGAGGTTGACTGGGGCTGAATAGATGTTATCGTCATTCTCCCGTATCTCCCCTACATACACTACTACAACATAAATAAAAATATGAAAGAGAAAACAATAAAACATGAAACAAATATCAAACTAATACCATTATACAAGCTAGGAACGAATCGATAGATACATAACACATTAAGAAAGAACGTAATTGACAATACACAAAACAGACATGGAACAAGCAAAGAATGAAACGACATTTGACAAATTAACATTTAGCAAGAACGAAATAACAGAACGCAATTGACAGAACACATAACAAACTTAACTATAGCGGAACATGTGTCACATTCAATGATTTACACCCACATTTTGTTTCGTTTACGACATTATAATGACACTCACACACACAATTCAAAACAAAGAAGAAAAGAAAAAAAAACATAATTTCATGTTTCTACACAAATACTCGTAGGTACCCCCAGAACCTTTGAAAACATAAAATAAGAAATATTAAGTGGGTAGACTAGACGGGTAATAAAAAGAAAAACAATAAATTCATGATTCCACACAAATACCCTCAGAATCATTATAAAAAATAAATATTAAGTGGGTAGACGTGTACAAACATAATAGAAAATACACAATAACAATGTGAATCGTGTTATCCCAAACAGATACAGTACCTGTAAATATTACAAGTATAAATAGGTTAAATGTTTCTGAAGTAACGACTAATTCTTACGCACTCCGGTAGCCGGCTTGCTCCCCGCTGCAGCAGATGATTCCTCTGTCTTCTTTTGTTACTTCACCAACAAGGGATTGAGTTCCTCCAAGCAGAAAACCTTGTGCCGTGTGCCATCGGGCGATCTGACCAGAATGATCCCGTCCTGAGTCCAACACGCTTGAATCCCGAAGTGCGATTGCGCCCTACTGAAAATAGTCTGTCTAGTCCTGGTCAAGAACTCCTTGACAGTGACTGTGGAGCCTTTCAATGCAGATTTCGCCTTCCAGATAGCAGATTTATGGTCAACATTCGAGAGCCTCAACAGTATTGGTCTACTGCGCGTGGGATCCCTGCGTGATGCCCCCAGCCTGTGACAAGATTTTATGGAGCAGCCAGTAATATCCAGCAGAACCAGTTTACTGTGCAGCACGTCCAGCACTAGAGTTGCAGTCCTCCTTGTCCGACTCAGCAAACCCAGTGAAAATCAGGGCCTTCAGTCGTGTCCGTGTCTCCAAACCATCCACTACTCTGGCGCACTCTGTGATATGGCTTCGAAGAAGTCCCAGCATACCGAACATCAGCTCTCTGAATGTGCGTCCAGCAGACTGAATTTGCGCCTCTAGCTCACCCATCTTCTTGAGAAAACATTCCTCTAAGTTTCTTTGAGCCGATTGTATGTCGTCTAGTTGTGACATTGTGAAGTGATATTGGTATCTTCTAAGTGTATGAAAGCACTAGTGAATAGCTGGCAGGTGATGCAGTTTTGAGTTATATTACATGGAATTTCCAACGTAAGTACTGCTTATAAATGGTTTATGCACCAAATACTTTGAATTATTTTTATTTAAAACTACGTAATTATAATGAAAATTGCGCTACGAAAACACGTCTTAACTTTATTAACACCTACAACCGCACATTGTTCCATTATTATGCTTCTGTGTTTCGTTCTCGAGATTAGTTATATATACACTTGTAGTCACACATACAATGTCGCCACTATTGCACTAAGTTCAAAGAGAAAAAATAAAATAAAAAGTAGATGTGGGTACACTGACACTTCTCATAGGTTTACCGCGTTCAATACCTCATTCACATTCCAGTGCTCCGCCACTTTGTATTTTTATTTTTGCGTTACAGTTTTTTTGACAGTTTAGTGTTTTTGTGTTTTTTAACGAAAAATGCCGAATAGGAAACGTAATGACAAGGATTCATTGAGTTATATTAAGAAGAAAATTAAGAAGTTGGAAAGAAAATTGTTAAAAGGACGACGTAGATCTTCATCATCCTCGGATTCTGAGCGGATGTTATCAAAACCTCAAGGTAATGTTTACGTTTTATGACGGATAAGTTTTATTGTTTTATGGATTAACGTTACAACGTACGAGTTGCAACTTATCCTATTTCAAACTCGGGTATACGATGCAACGTCTTGAGTTCATCTTACCCGCTGTGTCTGTACATGTGATTACATGTAAATATTACTACGTTACCTGTTTAGGTACCCAATTATAACCACGTAGCATTTTATGCATTTACTAAACTCGGGTTCATGATGTAACGCCTATGAGTTCATCTTACCCGCTGTGCTCTTGTAATGAAAGTAAATCATTTGAATTAAATCCGTTATTACCTGTTAAGGTAGCCATTGTCATTATTTTTCATGCGTAACTATGCATCGATTTACATATTTAAATGAAAATTATATTATGAACGATTACTCTCTTTACTTGTTTTCACAACAATTATATTGTTACTATCCTAACGGGAATAGTATAGCAATTTATTATTTCCGATTGCAGATAACGCAATTATAGAATCGGAAAATAATGAAGACCTACCGGTGGACCTTGACGAGCCGGTACCATCGATTAGCGCATCATGCTTGGAGTCACATTTATCTGAAGCGACACAAGAGCCTCCTTCCCAAGCAACGGCTGAAGAGGCTACCGCTGCTCAAAATGAGAATCAGCATGATGATTTAGACGAAACCGTGTTGGCAATATTGGGAACTGATCCATTATTCAGAACATTGTTTGGTAAAGATATCCAGAAGGACTTAGCCGTACGTTATGAGTTCATAGCCACTTCTGGTCTGACAAAAGAACTCCGCAAGGAGCTCTTAGAATCTCATTTGCCTCCAGCTAACTGTAAGCTAATAAACGCACCATCCCTTAATCCAGAGATTAAGGCGGCTGTCACTGACGCCATAGTAAAGCGAGATAATGCTATGCAGGCGAAACAGAAGCAAATAGGCAGTGCTATTGCATGTCTTAGTGAAGCTATTACTATTATTTTTTCCAAAGAAACAAAAGATCCCGACATATTGAAATTACTTGTGGACACAGGGCGCATCTTGTGCGACTGTCAACATAATGATTCTGTCACCAGGCGTAATTTTATCCTTGCTGTGCTGAAAAAAGATTTGAAAGATCAGATGCAACTGACCAAAATAGATAGCTTACTCTTTGGTCAAGAGCTCACTGACACGTTGAGAACAGCTAAGGCTATAAATAAGTCAGGAGCTGAACTGAAGTCTGTTCCGCCACCTAAAGTTTTAGCAAACAAGCCAAGGCCTCCACCATCCAACCGGAATTTAAACTGGAAGGCTCCAGCCCCGTACCGCAGACCGATGGGGCCTCGGAGAACGAAGGAGTCTGCACCCTCGACGAGACAACAGCACGTGCAGCCATCCAGAGGCTCACGTCCGAGCAACAGCCGCAACCGTCAATAGAAACTACGGTAAATCTTGCCGGCAGGCTATGTCATTTTTACGATCAATGGTCGCAAATAACATCGGACCAAACTGTACTGTCATGGATAAAGGGTTATGAAATTCCTTTTGCACAAACTCCATTTCAGATTAATATGCCTCCTTCTAAAAAATATTCTCGTATAGAAGAATATAATTTTGACCAGGCCATAGATAATTTATTAACTATAGGTGCTGTTTCAAAATGTGAACCTTGCGACGGGCAATTCATATCTAATATATTCTTGGTACCGAAAGCAAACGGCAAAACTCGCTTAATACTAAATTTAAAAAATTTGAATGCCTTTATAAATACACAGCATTTTAAATTAGAAGATCTTCGAACAATAATTAAGCTTATTACAAAAAATTGTTTTATGTCGACAATCGATCTTAAAGATGCATATTTTTTAATTAAAATTCACGATAATTCTAAAAGGTACATACGATTTAAATGGAAAAATAATTTATTTGAATTTAATGTTTTGCCGTTTGGTCTCAATACCGCACCCTACGTTTTTACCAAAATTATGAAACCTGTTGTCAAATTATTAAGATGTACTGGTAATTTGTCAACAATATATCTTGACGATTTATGTCTTGTATCACATTGCTACAGAGATTGTGTTGATAATGTTGAAATTACAAAGAAATTTCTTTGTTCTTTGGGCTTTATCATAAATGAATGTAAAAGTTGTCTGATTCCAAGCAATTCATGTAAATATTTAGGATTTGTCATTGATTCTAAAACAATGGAAATTAGTTTGCCTACTGAAAAACGTGAGAAGATAAAGAAGGAATTGTTAAAATTTAAAAATCTTAATAGATGTAAAATTAGGGATTTTGCTCGCTTAGTAGGACTTATAACATCTGCTTGCCCTGCCATTGAATATGGCTGGATGTATACTAAAGAGATTGAGAGATGTAAATTCTTAAATTTAAGGGGCTGAATACTCAAAATAGGCTTTCTTTTAAACATTTTTTAGCCTAATCTATTGAAGATGTGGCAGCAGAAAAAAGATATGTTAATCTTGATCATATTTCCGAAAACTTTGTTGTGGCCGAAACACGTTTACGCACAAAAACCTCGATACAATTGAATGGCAAAGTAACCTCTTACCGTGATCTTCAAAAGATTTTTCCGGTAATACTGACCAGCGTACATTTGTACAATTAACAACAATAACGTATCATAAAAGGACGCAAAACTTCATTGTCTTATATATTGAAGTTTCATTCATTATTTTTAAGTAATTCATATTATTACGTTTTGTAAAAAAGTCTATACAAATTACATCGTGCTTCTCTTTCCATCCAGTGCAATTCGACAGTGACCGCTTTGGGCCTTGCTAGGTGGACGTATGCCGCTTTTTTCCGCAAAAAGCAAAAATAATATTCAATTTATTTCTCGTCAATTCAATCTGTCAAAAAAATATCAGGTATAATGCAGCCAGATCATGTAGCCTGGTGGCTTTAATTGAAACTAACGAAATCACAAGTAATATTGTCAAAGTCTGTATTATTTTTATTTTTTGGCACTACCGCTGTCACTGGCATCTCTATTTTTGTTGTATAATAAACGACTCACGTCGTTTAGTTTACTTACTAAGTCCATAACTAAAAAGTATTTGAACCTCTTTGAAAATACAACAAAATAATGTTATCTCAATTTGAATTAAACAATATTTAAAATATAGGTAAGGTCGAATACTATTTTAACCTTCTTCGTTCATGTGAAAACAAAATGGAATGGTCGTACCAACCACGCTGGCAGTGTCTCGAAATGACAGAACTAATAAAATTCTTCGTATCCATTTGTTTCAATCTTTGTTTCTTTCTAACATACGGCACCTAGAACTGACCAAAAAATGTCAAATTCGTGAGAAATGATGATCTATTTCTCACGAATTTGACATTTTTCGTCGTTTCAACCAAAAATCGTCCACATGTGGACATAAAGCTCACCAAGAATCACCACATTGATCAGTCCTGTATTTCTCGCAATTAACTATCCCAATTGCAATAACGGGCTACAGTAATAGTTTGTTAGTCTATTAATATTGTTAAGCTAATTACTAATTGATCTTATCATTTCGCCAAATCGGCACTGACAATTCTTATTTATTAACAAAAAATCCGCCGATCGCCCTGGAGAGTAAACGCAAAGACTTACATTTGGGGATTGCCAGAGATTTACGCAGCATTCTGGATGTAAAAAGAACAGACCGAATACGGAACACGCTGTGTTCCCAAACGGGCATAATAGACGTGGGTAAAAAGGTTGTTCGGCTCAAATGGGCCAATGCCATTACGGCTCACGTTAGTAGCATGCAAATTGAGCGCTGGGCAAGCCTCCACAATCTTGAAGATGGAACGCACCGTTGAGGCCGGTCCAGAAATAGGTGCCGAGATGATTTGGACGCGTACCGCGAGGGCTGGTTCTAGACGGTGCGGGAAAAGAATGTCTGGAATGACTTAGGTGTACTCTTATGAATTTAATTGGGGATGGATGAAGAGGGAAGGGACGACCAAAATAAAGATAGATGGACTGTGTGAGGAGTGATATGAAAGAAAAGGGAGTCAATTATAGCGTGGTGCGGAACAGAACGATATGGAAGAAGAAAAGGTGTTGCGCCGACCCCAAGTAACATGGGACAAGGGCAGGTAGATGATGATGATGACGATTTCAGACTTTTACCGGTAAGACTTAGTAAATCTGTTTTACCGATAAATAATAAGTTTCATCATAGTTTTTTTTTTAAACTGAAACAACAGTTCGGCTTTTACAGTAACATATACGTGGTTGTGAGGCATACACTGTTTTTAGTATTTATGTTTTCCTTTTTAGGGTTCCCTAGCCAAAAGGCAAAAAACGGAACCCTTATGGATTCGTCATGTCTGTCTGTCTGTCTGTCTGTCTGTCCGTCCGTCCGTATGTCACAGCTACTTTTTTCCGAAACTAAAATACCTATGCTGTTGAAACTTGGTAAGTAGGTGTATTCTGTGAACCGCATTAAGATTTTCAAACAAAAATAGAAAAAAACTGAAACTCATTTTTTTTTCATCCTACCTGTACGTGGGGGTATCTATGGATAGGTCTTCAAAAATGATATTGAGGTTTCTAATATTTATTTTTCTAATCTGAATAGTTTGTGTGAGAGACACTTTCAAAGTGGTAAAATGTGTCCCCCCCCTGACACTTCAAAAATAAGAGAATGATAAAACTAAAAAATATATATGATGTACATTACCATGTTAACTTCCACCGAAAATTGGTTTCAACGAGATCAAGTAAGTAGTTTTTTTTAAATACGTCATAAATCGTAAACCACAATTTAACAAGTACGGAACCCTTCGTGCGCGAGTCCGACTCGCACTTAGCCGGTTTTTTTTATGGCATGCGTTGTGCCTGGCGCATATAAACATTTTCTTTCTTTCTATATTATCTTTAAACACCTATGGTTACGCTTCCTAATTTATAGTTCATATTTTATTACATCACCATAGGGCGACTGAAAGGTATTGGTATAGTAGTTCCAATTTATTAAATTAGTGTCACCTATCGTTGTTTTGGTGGTATTCCGCGCCGTGCCGCTACGGTCGTTACGTCAAAGCCAACGATGGCCGCCGGCGATGGTGGTCAGTCTCTTATCAACCAGGGCGGAGGTGCGCGCACTAAGTCACCCTCTCGCCCAAAACTCTTAATTGAACCTACATGGAAAGTGTTATCTGTATTACCTAGACCTACTGTGTTGTGTACCGCTGGCCAGCATAGTGTACCTAGTCTGTGAGCTGAACTTCTCGAACGTGGCATCTGCATCTGCATGGGAATCGCTGTTTCAAAGGTATGTGGCATAATTAGTAAATTGAACTTTATCCATTGCCTTTCGTCTCATCTGCGTACTTTTCTCCTTTAATTTAGCACTGCTGAATCAGCAATTATAGCCTAGATTACTCTAATAATTTAGGTTCAATCGCGTGTGATTTTACTAGTAATCTTCTAGAGGTTATACGCACCATTTTGGTCCTTCGAATTGGATAAATTAAATTTGGGCCTATTTACAGCCTAATTTTAAGTCCTAAAAGTCTAAATATAAGCAAAAAGTTTGGGAAATTTCCATATTAATTGCAGATCATCACACAATTCTCGCCTCTATTGCGTTGGGAATAAGGCTGGCTGCCTTGCGTGTAGTACTTTCTACCGGCAAATTAATTGTTAACGTAAATCTTTAATTTCACTAATTGAAACTCCGAAAAATACATTTAATTGAATATCAACGTTGATTCATATCGCTAAATAAGTTTATTTAATAAATCAGTTAATTTTCGGCGTAATTACATATTTTTTTGTTCGTGTTTGAAAATTGTGGGTAGTCTGTTAAAACATTCGTTCAAGTTGGCCTACGTGACTGTGGAATATTCCAGTTCTTGTTATCGTACGGTTAATTTTTATTTAAGCATTGGAAACTTTTGTATATTTTTTCTAGTCGAGATTTGCAGAATGAATGACATTGATTATTTTACGATACACTACTACTGTTGGTTCGTTAAGTAAATGCCTACTATACTCGTATTGCACGAGTAGGTATTTTTTATAATTCTAGACTCAACCGCATTTGATTAATTATTGCAAATAACCAGATTATCATTGCGTCGTTTGTTATTTTATTTTGTAAGGTAACTTGATCTTTTGATAGGAACCTTCAGGTAAAATAACAGATTTGTATAAACTTTATGCGTTTAGTTCTCCTCATAGGAAACAGCCGTATATTTATACATATCACCCCCGCACCTAACTTGTAAGCGTAGTACTTACTAGATAATTTACTTCGAACGGTCATCTGCGTATTTACTTGTTAGGAATTTTATTGTGTTTTACGAAGGTATTTCGTTACGAACACAATCGCATCGCTTACGGAAATAAGTACCATACTTGTTTCTAAGTTTCACACTTAACTTATTGTTAGTTAAGAATCTGTACATATTCTATGTATTGAGTAAGTTAATCTCATATAAATAGAATAATACAAGGAAAAAAAAAATTCGCTTCGCATCCGACATAAATGTTAATTATCGGGTTGTAGGTATCTCTAAGCTAATCATAAATATAGGTAGATGGGTACATTCATAAGGTATTTCGCGTGCTTACTATTTTATTTGTATTAGACTTTGTTGCTTGTACGCGGTTCAAACTTTGTACGTTATTCAAACTTTGTACGCTTTATATTTTTTTTCACCTTACAATTTATTATTGTTAGGGTTCGCGTGTACGGATCGTTCCGTACTATTGTTTACGTAAGTTGTAAAATCTTTCGTTGAGTTATCAGTTTGAATGGACCACTAATTTCACTTACGCGGGTTCCGTAAAAGATAAAAATTTGTTGTTTTTTTTTTTGTTTCCATATTTTAACTTCTGTTCACTATGACGGACAAGGTTAAACTTAGATTATTGGAAAGTAAACGCGACTCGTATTTCGCGCGGGTTCAAAGGATTTTGGATTCAACAGAATCTTTAACAACAGAAAGATTACGTAATTCTTTTATTGCTCAGGCTAAACAAATTGACGGCCAACGTAGCGAATTCAATGAGATAATGGACGAGATAAATATGTTAAAATTGACATTGGATCCAAAGTGCGAAGTAAGCTATAGTGCCTTACATTCATTTGATGACTTGGTCGGCGAGATAAAAAATACTTTAGCTTCATTAACTGAATCAACTGTTTCCAAGGAACCTAGCCCGACAATGAGCCCTAGTGCTCATCATATAAAGGTACCTAAAATTGAGCTGCCTGCCTTTGACGGTGATATTCAGAGCTTTCCGTTCTTTTATGAGACTTTCAAACGTATTATACATACGAACGCAGATTTATCAGATTCTGATCGCATTCATTATCTGTTGAGTTGTCTAAAGGGAAAGGCTAGGAGTGTGGCAGTAGGTATTGTACCTTCTGGCGATAATTACCGCGTGGTCTGGGATGCGCTTATCGCAAAGTACCTGGATACTCGCGCGCTCGCCACTAATTATCTAAATCAACTGTTCTCATTGAAGTCGTTCGGAACGACACCCGCTAATATTGAACAAGGTTTCGATAAATTAACTTCTACGGTTGCTGGACTCAAACAATTTAGCTTCATTAACTGAATCAACTGTTTCCAAGGAACCTAGCCCGACAATGAGCCCTAGTGCTCATCATATAAAGGTACCTAAAATTGAGCTGCCTGCCTTTGACGGTGATATTCAGAGCTTTCCGTTCTTTTATGAGACTTTCAAACGTATTATACATACGAACGCAGATTTATCAGATTCTGATCGCATTCATTATCTGTTGAGTTGTCTAAAGGGAAAGGCTAGGAGTGTGGCAGTAGGTATTGTACCTTCTGGCGATAATTACCGCGTGGTCTGGGATGCGCTTATCGCAAAGTACCTGGATACTCGCGCGCTCGCCACTAATTATCTAAATCAACTGTTCTCATTGAAGTCGTTCGGAACGACACCCGCTAATATTAAACAAGGTTTCGATAAATTAACTTCTACGGTTGCTGGACTCAAACAATTAAAAATACATAACTTGGAGGATTTTATATTTATTCATTGGGGTCTTAAGTTAATAGACTCAGATACAGCAAAACATTTTGAAATGTCGCTTCGTAATCAACAAGAGTTGGATTATGATTATTTCGTAAAGTTTGTTCGTGAACAAGTAAAAATCTTATATCGCTCCTCTTCTGCGACAACTAAGCCCGCCCCCGCAGGTAGACCCAGCACCTCATCTAAGGTCTCGCAGGTGTTTGTGGCTACTGAATCTAAATGTTCGCTTTGTCGATCCACGCATAAAAACTTGTATACGTGCAAAGCGTTTCAAAAGTTGAGCGCGAATAATAGATTTAAGTTTGTAAAAGACAATAACAGATGTGTAAACTGCTTAAGTAGCCAACATACCGTCTCTAAGTGCCTATCTAAGTCAACATGTAGGAAATACAACGGTAAGCATAATTCCTTATTGCATTTTGAGCAATCGACGCAAGCCCCTGCGCTGGTTTCCGCTAGTGACCCAGCCTCCGTTTCTGCGGCCGACCCAGCTACTTCTGATCGTGTGGCGTTGTGTACGCATTCTTCTGCTCAAGTCCAGGCCACACGTAGTACCGAAGTTCTGGCTACTGCCAAGGTGTTAGTGGCGGGTAGGAAGGGTAAGGGCGTGGTGGTTAGATGTCTTTTGGACCCTGGGTCGCAAAAGAATTATATGACATCGCGTTGCTGCCGTATGCTCGGTCTAACTATACATACGGACTCAATAACTACCGTTCGTGGTATTGGTGGCACATCGCAGGCCGTTCGTGGCTCGGTGAATTTTACGTTCAGTTCACGGTTTTGCTCGCAGCCTAGGTATAGAATTGATGCTCTAGTTTTGGATCAGATAACCGGGCAGCTTCCTCTGGGCGCTATAGATACTGCCGAATTGAAGCATATTGATCCTAAACTACTCGCTGATGACAGCTGGGGTGTGCCAGGTAATATTGACATGTTACTTGAAGTCACGTTGTTCGCTAAGTTATTGCGACCCGGTACCGTGACCAGCGCACCCGGTTGCCCCGATGCATTGGAGACTATGCTCGGCTACATACTTCTAGGAGAAGCACCTATTATCGAACCTTCAACTGACACTTTGTCTTTCTTTGCGAGTTCTTTCGATAACTTCGATCTTCGTATGTTTTGGGAGATTGAAGATGTTACTGCTTCGTCCGTTGGGAGTGTGGATGATAAACACTGTGAAGATTTTTATTGTAGCACAATTACCCGCGCTCCAAATGGCAAGTATGTTGCAGCTTTACCACTGAAAACAGACGCGTCAGCGTTAGGAAATTCTTTTGATATAGCGCGCAAGAGATTCTATAGCCTCGAACGTAAACTTAAATCGCTTCCTAACGTCAAGCTTCTTTATGATGACGTCATACGGGATTATCTACAGAACAATTATATTTCTTTGGTGCAGAATATTTTACCTGAATGTGGGTTGCCCAAACGAAATTGTAAGGAGCGAGAAATGGACTACTATATTCCTCACCATGCTGTTATTCGAGAGGATAAAGTGACCACTAAGCTACGCGTGGTCCTAGATGCTAGTGCAAGTACAGATAACGGTACCTCGCTCAATGATATCCTGTACGCAGGTCCAGTCCTTCAGGCTGACCTTTTTAACATCTTGTTAAATTTTAGGCTTTTTAGTGTCGATATTTCCGCAAATGTTAAATCTATGTACCTATGTATAGATATACGCCCACAAGATCGTTCGCTTCAACGTATCTTATATCGGTTTAATGAGGAAGAAGAACTTCAAATTTATCAGTTTTCAGTGCTTCCGTTTGGATTAAAGTGTAGTCCTTTTATAGCGATTCGCACTATCCAACAGTTATGTCAGGATGAAGGAACGCAGTTACCTCTCGCCAGGGACATTTTGCAGCGAGATATTTACATGGATGACATAGTTAGTTCTATACCTAGCACTGCGCTGGCTATAGACTCGGCTCGTGAACTAATAAAAATATTCTCTCTCGGTGATTTTCAGCTAACGAAGTGGTCTAGCAATAGTGTCGATGTTCTTCGGAATATTCCAGAGTCATTACGACTTGCACAGAGCGTGGACCTAAGTAAAGATCCGACACAGAAAATACTGGGACTTCGTTGGTTCCCTGATGAGGATTGTTTCGTATTCCAGGTTAACCCTAATGTTCGCCCTTGCACGAAACGGAATATTCTTTCTTCCATTGCACGTCTTTTCGACGTTTTAGGCCTCGTGGCACCGATAATCTTATACGCCAAGCTTCTTATTAAAGAGCTTTGGCTTGGCAAACTTGGATGGGATGACGTCCCACCACCTCGCATTGTTCGTCTGTGGGAACAATTTGAAGCTGAATTGCCAATTATCTCTGAACTGAGATTTTTGCGACATGTCGGCGTCGTAGAACGCTGTAGGCTCTCCCTCGTCGGTTTTGCCGACGCTAGTGAGAAAGCTTACGGTGGTTCGGTTTACGCCCACGTTGTCAGACCCGACGGTAGTATCGTCGTTTCGCTGGTGTGTGCGAAATCTAAAGTCGCGCCACTGAAAGTAGTTTCGCTAGCTCGTCTCGAGTTATGCGCCGCACTCCTCTTATCAACTGTGATAAAGCGAGTATATAATCTTTTCGCAGCTCGGCACGCCATTGAGGCAGTCGTAGCTTTCTCGGATTCAACTGTAACCTTGAGTTGGATTCATTCCGCATCGCATCGATGGCACACTTTCGTAGCCAATCGTATCGCTAAGATTCATGAGAATCTTTCGGCAGATCACTTCTTCCATGTCAAAGGGTCTGAAAATCCTAGTGATTGCCTCTCTCGCGGTTTAACGCCTGTTCAATTAGTTCATCATCCGTTATGGCTAAATGGACCGCCGTGGCTTAAACTTCCGCGCGTTGAATGGCCGATAAAACCATTCGTTTCAGGCGAGTCGCAAGAGCTTCCCGAAATGAAGCCCGTGGCTTTACCTGTACTCTCGCACGAATGCTCGGACAGAAGTCCTCCTTCCGACAACATTTTATACGCTCACTCTACTAGATTCTCGTCATGGTTGAAATATTTAAAAACCATTTGCTTGGTTTATAAGTTTATCAAACGACTCCCTAGAGGGCCCGTTACCGCGTCTGATCTAGAGTTCGCTGAATCTATTGTGTGGCGATCTGTGCAGAGGATCCATTTTGAAGTTGATCTCGATCGCTTAGCCCGCAATGAGTTGTGCTCTAAGTCACTACAACGGCTAAGTCCCTTCCTCCACGAAGGACTTATCTACGTTGGAGGTCGCCTAGCAAACTCTGAGCTAGATTTTGACTCACGTCATCAGATCCTTCTTCCGCGTCAAGATCATATAGTGGAACTATTAGTTTCCCACTATCATGTGAAAAATTTCCACACAGGACCAACCTTGCTCGTATCTATCTTACGACAGAAGTATTGGATCCTGTCCGCGCGACGTATTGCACGTCACATTACCTTTAATTGTAACCTTTGCTTTCGAGCAAAGCCGCGACCTACCTTTCCTATAATAGCGGATTTGCCACGTTTTCGCGTTGAGTCGGCTCCTAAGGCTTTTTCTCAAACAGGTTGCGACTACGCGGGACCTTTCTTGATCACGTCAATACGTGCTAGAGGTCAAAAATCGAGAAAAGCGTATATCTGCCTTTTTACATGCCTGACAACTCGTGCTCTGCATCTTGAGATTGCCTCAGATCTTAGCACTGCGAGCTTTCTGTCCGCTTTTAAACGCTTCCTGGCGCGTAGAGGACCGGTTCAGTGTCTTTACACAGATAACGCTACCAATTTTATTGGAGCCAAATCCTATCTACGAGATCTCTACCAATTCTTGGCTAAGGAATATCGCCCTTTGTGGGAAAGAGAACTTGCACAGCATCGAATAACACTTAAAAACATCCCCTGTAGAGCTCCACATTTTGGTGGTTGTTGGGAAAGTGAAGTAAAGAGTGTCAAAACGCATCTCTGCAAGGTCATAGGTCAGCAAATTTTTAGTTTTGATGAGCTTAACACTATACTAACTCAAATAGAAGCTTTATTAAACTCGAGGCCTCTGTATGCGATCAGCTCGGATCCGTCAGAGCCCACTTCATTATCGCCGGCGCACTTCTTGCATACGAAACCTCTTTTATTTCTCCCCGCCCGCGAAGTCAATGAAACGCGGTTACATCTTATTTCACGTTATGAATTAACTGACCAAATGGTCCAGTCTTTTTGGAAGCGGTGGCGCCAAGAGTACCTGCACACCCTACAATCCAAACAGAAATGGAACACCCCTGCCAATCCAATACGGGTCGGTATGGTTGTCGTCTCCATGCAGGACAATGTGATGCCGCTGCATTGGCCGTTAGGAGTAATCACAGAAATATTTCCAGATAAAAACGGAGTTTGTAGAGTCGCATCGGTAAAAACTAAAAGCGGGATCCTTCAGAGTCACCCGGTAGTAAAGTTGTGCCCTTTGCCAACGCAATAAGCTTCGTTACATTAATAATTAATTTTACCGTGCACCAATGTGCAGTATTAGATTTAATTACCGCGTAGAATAGTTAATTGTATATTCTTATTTATAATAGAGAGTCGCAACTTTAGAGTTCTCATAACCTTTGGTAGAGTTGTGATGATCTGCAACTTATTTTACTTCTCCTTTGTGTTTCGAAAGTAGGAACTTTCAAGCCGGGGAAAATGGTTACGCTTCCTAATTTATAGTTCATATTTTATTACATCACCATAGGGCGACTGAAAGGCATTGGTATACTAGTTCCAATTTATTAAATTAGTGTCACCTATCGTTGTTTTGGTGGTATTCCGCGCCGTGCCGCTACGGTCGTTACGTCAAAGCCAACGATGGCCGCCGGCGATGGTGGTCAGTCTCTTATCAACCAGGGCGGAGGTGCGCGCACTAAGTCACCCTCTCGCCCAAAACTCTTAATTGAACCTACATGGAAAGTGTTATTTGTATTACCTAGACCTACTGTGTTGTGTACCGCTGGCCAGCATAGTGTACCTAGTCTGTGAGCTGAACTTCTCGAACGTGGCATCTGCATCTGCATGGGAATCGCTGTTTCAAAGGTATGTGGCATAATTAGTAAATTGAACTTTATCCATTGCCTTTCGTCTCATCTGCGTACTTTTCTCTTTAATTTAGCACTGCTGAATCAGCAATTATAGCCTAGATTACTCTAATAAATTAGGTTCAATCGCGTGTGATTTTACTAGTAATCTTCTAGAGGTTATACGCACCAACCTACACTGTACCAATACTTATAGTAAATAAATGATTGATTGATTGATATATAACAAACAATAGCAAAAAATAGTTTCAGCCGTTCTCTAGTGAGACGCTTACAATCACATACAGCATTTTTAGGGTTCCGTCTATCTCCCTGTCTGTCTGTCACGAGGCTGTATCTCATGAACCGTGATAGCAAGGCAATTATTTTTTTTACAGATGGTGTATTTCTGTTGCCGCTATAACAACAAATACTAAAAACAGAACAAAATCAATATTTAAGTGGAGCTCCCATACAACATATGTGTTCTTTTCCGTTTTTTGCGATAATGGTACGGAACCTTTGTGCGCGAGTGCAACTCGCACTTGGCCGGTTTTTTTTATTTATATAGATAGATAAAGTGACATGACCGTGTTTTTTGCGCTCTGTCTATTTGTTTTTTAACTCTAATATACAGAAAAGCGGCACCACGTGACCTCACCACAGAGGGCTGATGTATATCAAAACCCAGTAAGTGCTTTGTAATTATTATATTCCAGGAGAGCGGAAAGTCGTCTTGTATTAGTAACTAAATGATATATTCAAGAGAATACTAAACAAGGAATAAGAACCTACTAATTGTACAAATGATATTAATAGCGTCATACATTCTATTGCATATTTTAAACATGCCTAAAAAAGACAATTCCAAACCTAGTAAGTTTTGGATATTTGCTAATTTAAGTCGTCTTTACAATTTGATGTAACTTTCCTATTGTAAATAATGATAAAATTGATTACTGAAAGCACCAAATCTCAATTCAAATTTAAAGTTTCCAGTTTAATATTGCACAGTCCATTTCAGTATAGTAAAACTCATTAAAATAATTTATATAAAATTATCTAGCTATTAAAACAATATAAAAAAATGTAACGTACTGTGTTCTTATATGTGGCAGTCACATAGAAGCAGACATAATTATAATATTTATTCAATTTGCACGGCAAAGACTCGTATGACACTAGCCAGATTACCTATTTTAGTGATCTTTATTTTCGTAGCAATAAGGTTGCATTCATAGGCAAAATAACAGTGAACGATCTGATGTCAGATGCTAGCCGCCAGTTTGAAATAAGAACTTGCGCGGTAATATTTTTGTAAAATCATCGGAAGAGTCCGTTTATGATGTGGGCCTCTGTGGTCGGCCTTGTGTATTTAATTTTCAAATAATTTTCCCTCCAATTTAAAGTTTGCCCCTAAGCTATCGATGACAGTGGGCGTGGCGTAGAACCTCAGATGTCGATTGTCAACTGTTCGACTACAGCCCCTTAAGAGGCAATGATAATTATGAAAAGTTCATGACCATGCCTTCTACTTTAGATTCAGATTTTGATTGGTGGATAAACTCCATCAATAAATCTGTTTGCAAAATTAAATTTGATAATTATAATTTGGAAATTCAGTCTGACGCCTCAACTACGGGATGGGGTGTAGCTTGTGCGGGAAAAACGACAACCGGTTGTTGGAGTCAAGAGGAAAGAAATCAGCATATTAATTATTTAGAATTAATGGCTGCTTTCATTGGTCTTAAAATTTTTAGCAAAGAGTTATTCGGCTGTCAAATTATTTTACGAATTGACAATACGACAGCGATTTCTTACATAAATCGCATGGGAGGTGTGCAGTTTCCCCATTTAACCAAACTGACCAAAGATATATGGCAATGGTGTGAGGCTCGCAACCTTTTCGTTTCTGCTCTTTATATACCATCAGTCGAGAATAGTATCGCCGATGCTGAATCGAGACGAGTTCACCCCGACATTGAATGGGAATTATCAGACTTGGCCTTTCAAAAAATAATTAATTCTTTCGGTCAGCCTGATATTGATATGTTTGCTAGCCGAAAAAATGCGCTAAATACGTATCATGGCACAAAGATCCTGACGCTTATAATATTAACGCGTTTTCAATATGTTGGTCAGAATGGTATTTTTACGGTTTTCCTCCATTCGCAATGATTCTAAAAACATTAAGAAAGATTATTAGTGATAGGGCTACAGGAATACTAGTCGTTCCGGCATGGCCGTCACAGCCGTGGTACCCCTTGTTTAATAAGCTTTTGCAAAGTAAACCTTTGATATTTAATTCTTCTCAAGAATTAATAATTTCTCATTCCAGCAACAATCAAATACACAAGCGGATTACCCTGGTTGCCGGAATATTGTGCGGGAATCTCTACTGAGAAGAAGTATTCCTCCTGCATCAATTCACATCATGTTGGCGTCCCTCTCGGATAATTCCATCAAACAATATGATACTTGTTTGAAAAAATGGTATCTTTTTTGTAAGAACAACAGCGTTAATATTTATGAGGCTTCCATACCGAAGATTATTTATTTTCTTACCGAATTATTTGAATCTGGTGCGCAATTTGGTACGCTAAACAGTTGCAGGTCTGCACTGTCTTTAATTTTAGGTCATCAAATCAGTAAAGATGATCGGGTAAAAAGATTATTTAAAGGGTTATTTAGACTTCGTCCACCCTTGCCCAAGTACGATTCAACGTGGGATACTTCATTAGTTACAGAACCTCTGTCTACCTGGATACCTAACGATAATATACCGTTAGATAAAATGACAAGGAAGTTGGTAACTTTACTTGCACTTGTTACAGCCCACAAGGTTCAAACCCTATCAAAAATTAAAGTCGAGAAT
This sequence comes from Orthosia cruda, assembly GCA_964057195.1. Classification (NCBI taxonomy): domain Eukaryota; kingdom Metazoa; phylum Arthropoda; class Insecta; order Lepidoptera; family Noctuidae; genus Orthosia; species Orthosia cruda. The sequence continues at coordinate 26,796,084 of OZ059840.1, read as the reverse complement.
ATTAGTGCATTACCTAATAAAATATCTATTAAGATCCCTGATTTAATCAAGCATCCAGTGTAAAATCGAAACAGCCAATGCTGATACTACCATACTTTCGGGCAAGACCCGAAATATGCCCTGCTAGATTATTAATGGATTACTTACGAGTAACCGAATCGCTGCGTAATAATCACACCTTTATTTTTATTAATACCAAAAAGCCACATAATAAAGTTTGTGCTCAAACACTTAGTAGGTGGATAAAGAGTACCTTAAGGTCAGTGGAATCTATGTTACCGAATTTTCCGCTCACAGTACTAGACATGCCAGTACTTCTCGAGCTCATAAAGTGGGTGTCAATTTAGATCTGATAAGGAAAACTGCCGGATGGTCAGGCACATCCACAACATTTGCCAAGTTTTATAACAGGGCAATAACAGATTCTAGACACCTATTTGCTAGGAGTATTTTGGTCGATGATAATTCATAAATTAGTAACATGATTGTTTGTAACCTATCCTAGGTAAAATTACTAAGATTGTGATAAATAAGTACTATTTACATATAGATATTCCTATGTAATCAGCTGTGATTAAAAAATATTGTTTATTGAGTTCTTTTGGTTCTTTCAATATTTTTATGATTTGTCTAACTCCTATACACTACACTATGTACATTTCACAAAGAACTCTCAATAACTACAATTGTATATATAACTAATCTCGAGAACGAAACACAGAAGCATAATTAATGATTAAACGAACTTACCTGTAAGTGAAGTTTTATCATAATTATGCGAGGTGTTTCGTTCGAAGAGATTAGTATCCCACCCTCCCTATTTTAACCCTCTAAATTGTGAAATGCATATCTTATCTCTGAACTAAATGAGGTATTGAACGCGGTAAACCTATGAGAAGTGTCAGTGTACCCACATCTACTTTTTATTTTATTTTTTCTCTTTGAACTTAGTGCAATAGTGGCGACATTGTATGTGTGACTACAAGTGTATATATAACTAATCTCTTCGAACGAAACACCTCGCATAATTATGATAGAACTTCACTTACAGGTAAGTTCGTTTAATCATTAATTATTCTACAATTACTGGTAATAGACCTAAGTTTATATAGCTTAGGCTGGCTATAGTTGTTCGGACTTTAGAGCGATGTAGTAGCATTGCTGTACCAAACACATCATTCTGGTAATTATGATGATTCAAAATAATAATAATAATTATGTATATATAAAGTATATATATATCTGTTTAAAGATATTTATTTTCATAAAGAAATTTACATTTCACTTATATGAAAACAGTAATTAAAAACTAGGGTAAATTAATCATAAATCTTCGACATTCGGACTTAATAATATTTTATAGTAGGTATTCCTAAAATTATGTTGTTAAAAATCAATTCATAACTACCTCGCTTGGAGAAAAACAGTTCGATCCCGCGGTCATAAAGCAAAAACATCACCTTCGACATTCGGTCTTAATAATATTTTACAGTGGGTATTCCTAAGATGTTGTTACTAGAATCATGCATAACTACCTCGTTTGGAGAAAAAAGAGTTCGATACCGCGGTCATAAGACAAAAACATCACTCAGAAGTGAAATATATGAGTAAAACAACGTGTAGCTAGTAATTCGGTTTATACGGAACGGCGATGACACACCATTCCCGTGACAGGCCATCGACAAGAACGATCATAAACAATAAGTAGGTTACCATACATTACACCTTCACCCTTAATCTAGAACCCTTTACATTTTAACAATCAATAAAAGGCTTTCAGAGCTTTAAAACTTAACTCATAAAAACAAAAGAAACTTAATATGACTTCTACGCCTTCACCATAAATTATACCTAGCTGGCTTATCAATTCGACATTGACGAATGGGACGAGACTGGGGCGGCTTAGGAGAAGGCAAGGAAGGCTGTGTTGTGCTCTGAACCGGCTGTTCTACGCAGTCTTCAAAAGATTCTCCATCCCCGTCATCCTGATGTGTGGTCGCCGCGGTCGAGGCTTCGCTCCGTGGACCGCCCGGACTGGGCGCTCCCTGTTCTTGCGTTACCACAACCGTCTTGGAATTCTCACTGATCGGGCTAGAGGGAGAAGGACAGATTAGTGAACTCCGTATCCGTGGCTTCAGCTGATCTACATGTTTGTGGGATTCTCTACCTAAAGCATCTACTACCTTATAATCAGTGGTACCCATCTTTTCTGCAACCTTTCCAGTTACCCATTTATCCTGTCCACGATATTGACGCAGCCAGACCTCATCCCCCGGGCGTAGTTGACGCAACCCATTTGCGCCGTATTTTTGTTGACGCTCCTGAGCATCTCTAACTCTACTGTCCCTACTTGGTCTTAGGGCGTCGAATTTTGTACGTAACCTACGGCCAAACATGAGCGACGCCGGTGTTTCGCCTGTAGTACAGTGTTCTGTATTCCTATAATATAGAAGGAAATTATTTAAAAATAAATTTATGTTTAAGTTCTCTCTAATTGCCTTTTTAATAGCTCTTTTAACTGTATGAACTGCGTTCTCTGCTGCCCCGTTTGAGGCGGGGTGATATGGCGCTGAAAATACATGTTCGATCCCGTTTGTACCGAGAAATTGAGAAAACTCATGGCTTGTAAAGGGCGGCCCGTTATCAGATACTATTTGTCTGGGTAATCCAAAACGTGCAAACACGTCACTTAAAACGCTGATCGTGTGACTAGCCGCTGTACTAGGTACTTGACTAACTTCCAACCATTTGGTCCTGGCATCAACCATTACTAAAAATATCCGCCCCGTGATAGGGCCTAAGAAATCAACATGTACACGGGCCCAAGGTCTATCTGGCCAAACCCATGGGCAGAGCATATGTCGAGGCGGTGCCTCGCTCTCTGCAGCACAGACACTGCAACCACGGCACGTTTTTTCAATCTCTTCGTCCATACCCGGCCACCAGACATAGCTCCTAGCGAAAGCTTTAGTTTTTACTATGCCCATATGTGCCTCATGTAAATCCATTAAAACCTTATTCCTACATTCACCCGGTACGACCACCCTATGGCCCCACATCACACAACCTAACTCCTCGTATAGTTCTTTTTTACGATTAAAATAAGGTTGGAGCGATTTAATTTCGTTATCAGACGGCCATTCGTCGCGAAGATATGTTAGAACTCGGCCTAGCAACTGGTCTCGGCTCGTCTGTCTTTTAATCTCATTATAATCCAATAACATGGCATTTTGGGCGAAATGTAAATATGATTGTTCCGGAACTTTAATAGGTTGTTTAACATCAGAAAGAGCTGGCAACCGTGATAACCCATCTGCCCCATTCTGCTTTGAAGTAACATACTCAATGTCGTACGTATAGGCTGACAACTTAATAGCCCACCTTTGTAATCGGCTCGCAGCCATTGATGGTATACCCTGTTTAGGCCCAAAAATAGTGACCAGTGGCTTGTGGTCCGTACGTAGTGTAAAACGTCGCCCATATAAATACTGGTGCAATTTTTCTAAGCAAAACACAATAGCCAAAGCCTCCCGCTCGATTTGTGAATAATGCTTTTCAGCTGCGTTAAGCGCGCGCGACACATACACAACAGGACGCTCATGCTGTCCGTCTGTGCTACTATCATTGAGTTCACCCATCTGACTTAATACGCCTCCTATTCCTCTCGCGCTCGCGTCACAAGTTAAAAACAATGGTTTGTTTGGTTCGTAATGAGCAAGGACGTCGGCACTAATCAAAATATTTTTAATTCTCTTAAAAGCTGACTCACACTCATCATTCCATGTCCAAGTAACTCCCTTCTTTAGTAACCTGTACAAAGGTGCCAAAATATTGCTCAAGTTTTTAACAAATTTCGCATAATACATGATTGTTCCTAAAAAGGCTCTCAAATCGGTAATATTTTCTGGGCGGGGTATGTTTAATATACCTTCCACCTTTTCAGGGTCCACCTTAATTCCCTCGGCAGAGATAATAAAACCTAAATATTTAACCTCATTAGTCAAGAACATGCACTTTTTTTGATTCAGTTTCATTCCATTATGATGTAACCGCTCTAAAACTCTCTCTAAAATAACTAAATGCTCCCTAATATTGGGTGATCCAATAATAATATCATCGAGAAATACTTCTACGTTTGGAATATCGTTCAGAAGATTCGCCATAATTCGTTGGAATATACCAGGGCTTGACGATAAACCGAAGACCAATCTTTTATACTTAAAAAGGCCCTTGTGAGTATTAATAACTGTACAATTATCAGGGTCATCCAATTCTATCTGATTATATGCTTGCGTTAAATCAATTTTTGTAAATATCTTAGAACCATTTAATTTAACCAGCAAGTCGTTTATAAGTGGTAAGGGATATTTGTCCACCAATAGTACTGGATTTAATGTTATTTTGTAATCAGCACAGATACGGAGTCCACCATCAGCCTTACGAACCGGTACAAGTGGAGTAGCCCAATCAGCGCACTCCACAGGCTCGATGACCCCGGCGCGCAGCATGCCTTCCAGCTCAGCCTCGACGCGCTCGCGGAGCGCGTACGGCACAGGACGTGCGCGACAGAAAACCGGCGTTGCTCCCTCGCGTAGTCGTAACCGAGCCTTGCCTCCCGTGAACCGGCCCAGTCCCTCCGAAAACAAATCCTTAAATCTGTGAAGTAATAATGTTAATTGATCATAACATGAAACATTGCCATTTCTTTTGTCTGTGCTCAGTGTGATCATATTTTGGTACAAAGGTATTTTAATACCTAGTTCAGTAAGCCATTGTCGACCTAATAGCGCGGTGGTGCCACCCTCTATTACAAACAATTCCATTTGCTTGGACTTATTTCCATACTTAACCATTGGCCTAATCACCCCTATAGGTTTTGTAATAGTACCATCATAGAATCTAAAAACTAAATTAGAATTATCTAAAGGTCTATGGCTAAACAGTTGATCATACTTTTCCCTACTAATACATGATACTAAAGATCCTGTATCAATCTCCATAGACAATTGGGTTTGATCTACATAAATAGTTAAGCTCACCGGTTTGTAGCTATTCAAACTAAGTTGATGCAAATCTTCTACTACCCAATCCTCCTCGTCAGTCAAAGAAGGCTCATCCTCCCCTGCCTGGCTCCAGAGGTTTGACTGATTGGCTACCCCGCCTGCTGCTTGAACATGCGCCACCATGTTATTGGTGTCACATCGGTCCTTCGGCTGTCTTCCACCAGAACGCACCGGACAAACCCGACGTAGATGTCCTTTCTGTCTACACATACCACAGATAAACCGACTGTATCTACATCGCTCCCTCTGGTGATCCGAAGCTCCGCAAGCAGAACAATTGTTTTTCGAATCATCGGCGGTGACCTTCCGTGCCGCCGGCAGCCCGCGTGATCCATCACGCCCTCGGCGGCCCCCGCTGCCCGACGCCACCACCGTATGCACCGCTCCAGCCGCGTTATCACCGCTACCGCCCGAGTCGCAATTTTTCCCGACTGTTTGTTCCACTGCCGCTGCATCCCTCTCCGCCGATTCCATAGCGCATGAAATCTTAACGGCATTTGCATATTGCAGATTTTCTTCCGTAAACAATCGTTGCCTAATCGACTCGCTTCGCAACCCGCATACTAACTGATCACGTAAATTCTCTTCCAATACGGACGTAAATTCGCAAAATTTGGACATTTTCTTCAGTTCTGAAATATATTGTAAAATGGATTCACCCGCATTTTGTCTTCGTTGTCGGAAACGGTACCTCTCTGCCATAAATGACGGCTTTGGTTGCAAGTGATCCGTCATAACCTTCACCACCTCCACATAGGTTTTTGCACTCGGTTTGTCCGGACTTGTTAAGTTGCTTAAAAGTTCATAAGCTTCGTCACCCATCGCCGCAATCAATGTGGGTAACCAAAATTCCTCCTTAACATTGTTGACCTTGAAGAACATTTCCATGCGTTCCACATACATTGTCCAATTGCCCGATCTTACATTAAACTCGGTTAGTTTTCCGATTGACATTTTGGATTAAATTTTTATTTAGCACGCTTCTAATTTTTATCCTCGTCGCCACTGAAATATATGAGTAAAACAACGTGTAGCTAGTAATTCGGTTTATACGGAACGGCGATGACACACCATTCCCGTGACAGGCCATCGACAAGAACGATCATAAACAATAAGTAGGTTACCATACATTACAAGAAGTACCAGTCTTGTTTACATTTGTCAGTTATGTGTTCCAAAAATTATAATTATGTATAAAACAAAACAATTGCTTTCGGTTTAAATTATGAATGCACATTCAGAGTTATATTAATATAAATGTTTATTTAATTAATATTAACATTTTGGAAGATGTGTTTTTTTACCTCGGTTTTAAAAATATTTAACGTATTCGAACTCCTTATCTGCCTTGGTAATTTATTATAAAGTTGCGCTCCCCCGTAAACAACTGTTCTTCTACCTTGAGTGGTTCGCACTCGAGGAAGTACAATGTCATCCCTTCTACGACTGCTACGGTTCTGTATTTGGTGTGTTTTGGTGAAGGAAATTTGTGTATGTATGGTTTTGTTAAGTATTTTATGTATGAGTATGCAGGTACAGTATGCGTGGAGTTGATTGATATTCATGAGTTCAGTGTCTTTGTATATTTTAGTTGTAGGTGTTATATAATCGAAGTGAAAAAGCATTTTTATAATTTTGTTTTGTGCAATTTGCAAGTCTTTTAGATTTGTTTTGGGTGCATTGCCCCAGATTTCAATTAGGTACAGTATGTGTGGCTTTACTAGGGAATTATATATTGTCTGGCGTACATTATGAGGCAAACAATGAACTATATTGCGTAATGAGCCCAATAACGACGTAAGTTTGGATTTGATGTGGTCGATTTGAATCTTCCAATTCAAATGGCAGTCCAATCTTAGTCCAAGGTACTTCTCATGTTGTTTGAGTTCGAGTATTTGATTATCTATTATAAGAGGAGGATGTGGTGGTATTTTCTTATTTTTGGCTTTAAATATGACGTAGCTTGTCTTGGATGCATTGATGGTTAAAAGATTATGTTGGAACCATACCGATAATGAGTCTAGATCTTGTTGGGCTTGACTTATCATGTCAGCAATAGAATCACCAAAGTAAAAAAGACATGTATCGTCCGCATATAGCGAAATATGCCCGTTTAGTGGAACCTTGTGGATGGAATTTATGTAAATTAGGAAGAGTAATGGACCCAACAGTGAGCCTTGGGGAACTCCAAACGTGATATCATGCGGTTCACTTTTATATTCTCCGATTTTTACTACTTGAGACCTTTTAGTCAAATAAGATTCGAACATCTTATACGCTATGCCTGATACTCCAATGTCCTTTAGCTTTTTAAGCAGTATAGCGTGGCTCACAGTATCGAAAGCCTTCTTGAGATCAATAAATAAACCTAACACCATGTGTTTTTGATCAACGTGTGTTTGTATTTTGGTAGTTAGGTCTACAGTAGCCGACAGGGTGTTTGACTGTGACCGAAACCCATACTGTCTTTCGAAAAGGAAATTTATTGATGTGAGGTGTTCATTTAGACGAGTATAGAGAATTTTTTCGAATATTTTAGACATGATTGGAAGCACTGAGATAGGTCTATAGTTGTTAGGGTCCGTCTTGGTACCAGATTTGTGGATTGGGGTAACTTTAGCTATCTTTAGTTCGTCTGGAAACGTTCCTCTGGCAATATGGATGTTTATACAGTCGGTCAGTTTTACCACAATTAGGTCACTCAAGCACTTAACGATTTTGGTAGTAATGCCGTCGATGCCCGCACCGCAGTTTGGATCAAGACTCTTAATTATTTTGAATACTTCGTCAGGTCGACATGGCTCGAGGGTAGTGAGTTCTTTCTCCGTTTGGATATCTGGTGTTAGTAAAATGCTGTGTTGTGTATGAATGAGGTTTGCGAGGGTGGAACCAATCGTAGAAAAGAAGCGGTTAAATGTTTCACAGATCTCATAGCCATCGGTCACTGATCCAGAATCAGTTGAAAGTTTAGGGGAATGACTCTGAATTCCGACTTAATTTTATTGTTAGAGAGTGTATTTATTAAGTTCCACATCTTCTTAGGGTCTGTAGTATGTTTCATAAATGCCTCGTAGTAGTACTTTTTCTTAGTGTGTTTTATTGTTTTTGCAGTGTTATTGCGTTCAATTTTAAAGATTTCGATAAGATGTTCGTTTCTTGGCTCTTGTCTTAATCTTTGCCAGATTTCATTCCTTCTCTTAATTTTATCTGTTACTTCTTTACATATCCAAACTTGGCGTGGTGGATTTAAAATTTTCGTTTTTGTAGTTGTGCTTCTACGGATACCACACTTTAGGTACCTCTCAAGATTTCCGTAGCTGTTATCGATTGAGCTGTGTTCGGCAAGTGCGATGCTTTCGTGTAGTTTTTCATAATCTATCGCTTCGTATATCACACGTTTCTTTGGTGGTGGTTTGTATTTTTTTACGCTGAAATAAATTTGTTTGTGGTCCGACATAGGCGAGTCGATAATGGCCATATGAAAGCTTTTGTCCTTTAAGTTTGTGCATATATGATCAAGGATAGTTTTTGTGGAAGAAGTCTCACGCGTGCAGTAATCTTCATGGATGTTATTTATAAAGTTATATCCAGCCTCTTTCGTAGCATCTCGGTAGCACTTAGTCTTGCCATTTTTTGTTAGCAGATCGATGTTAAAATCACCAAACACGATGGATCGTGACCTTTTTGTTAGTTGCTGTGAATATGTTTCGACAAACTCACTTGTGTTGTTGTTTCCTGGATTGTAGATAGCTCCTATGTTTAATGCGTGTCTCTCAAGATGTATCCGAAGGTAGTTGATGCCTCCAGCGTATACTTCATTGCCTTTGCTGTGATTAAGAGTATTGTGCACATAAATAGAAACACCACCACCCCTAGAATCTGTTCTAACATTAAAGTAGTGGGTATAATTGGGTAATTGGAAATGATCGGCTTCTTCGCTTGATTTAAGCCATGTTTCGGTTAATACTATAACATGAGTAGGGTGTCTGATGGATTTTATTATGCATTGCAGTTCGTCAAATTTTCCTTGTCTTCGAATGCTTATTATGTTTGCGTAGAAGAAAGTGAGGGTTGATTTAAGCGATGGTAGATCTTGGTAGGATTGACAGAGCTGATACGTAATGGTTTCATCAGAGTTGTATAGTATGTTTGGTTTTTTTATTGACATTAGTTTTTTGGGTTGGTTTGCACAATTTTTGGGGTGCCTTTCACATATTTAATAATTATATCCTTTTCACCGTTTTCTTTGCGACGGATTAGTTCTTGGCTGAGCTCCTTCATTATTGCCTTTTGGGCAGGGGTCTGATCCGAGTATATTTTTATGTTATCCGGTAATTGAGCTTTGCTTCGTAGTATATGTTTCGCTTCTCCAGGTGATCCGAAGCAAATCTTTAGTGGACGGTTTTTTCCCGAGGTGTATTTACCAAGTCGAATTGCTCTTACTATTTTAATATGTTCGGACAGACCATGTTGCAAAACGTTTTTAGCCGAATTCATGTCCTCAGCCTGACGTGCAGCGTTATCTGGTAGAGTTGGCTCGGGTAGGCCTATAATAACTATATTGTTGCTTCTGTTCGCTCGTTCCTGCAGTTCGCTAATAACTTTTTCATTTGCGAGAACGCCGTTTTGTAAAGTATCTAGTTTCGGTGGAGTAGATTTGAGCTCACTAATTTCGGTTTCAAGTTTAGATATCTTTAGATCTGCAGCGAGGTTGTTTTTCTTCAGTTCTGAGATTTCAGTTTTTATATTCTTATGTTCCGCCAACATGAAAGATCAATGAGATGAAAAGTTCAACTGCCAAGAGTTGAACTTTTCATCTCATTGATCTGGTCTTTCATTGAGGAGATATCATCGCGCACTGGCTTTAAGTTCGTCTCCAGTGTCGAGACCATTTGTTCACGAAGTTTATTTATTGAGGATAATATGTCACAGCATTCTTTTTGTTTTCTGTTCCTTCGAGTGGTAAGACTGTCTGTTTCATCACCACTAGTTTTAGAAAGATCCGATTGAGAACCACTTTGACCTACTGCTGTTTTCTTGGATTGTGGCGGGCGTCGAGCATTCATGATGAGATGGCTGATTATAAGCACTCGTGGGAAGGGGATAAAAAATGCAACTGTCTCTTTTACCCGAGGTGAGCGGGGGGCACGCGCGCCGCTTTGAGGCGCTGCTACTCGTTGTTGTATAGTAACACACAGTCGCAACCAAAATCACAATTTGACACCACTTTTGTACTTGCACTGTAAGCTTTATGACTTATTATTGCGTAAAGGGTATTTTTTTATTTTTGCAAATTAGTTAGGAACACGTCTGCACGGTCCGAGAGCCGAAGTAGTAATTCCATATATAATAAATAAATGGAATAATAATTTAACTAATAATAAATTCCCCCTACACACTTGGCTCCGGCCCGTGTGTAAAGTCGTATACTCTCTCAAAAGAGAAGCAAAACAAAGAACTCGATTATAATAATAATTATACTTTTTTTTTATTATTTATTTTGAGTTAATTGAGTTTGAATGTGATTTCAATGCTTCTTCTTGTCAAGTTGAGGATAAACTCTTTAGATAGTTTTGGCCGAGTATGTGGCTTTGTAATTGCGACTTAAAATGCCACTGACGCTATGGCATTCATTGGAATCTCTAAAGCCCATATACCTACCTGGCCACTTGGGACACTGTAATGTGTGGTTCATATTCTGGACCGGGTCCACCCCGTTTTGCCGTGCCGGTGTTAGGTTATTACACCGTTTAATTTCCATCAAAGCTGTGTATGGTTAAGATAACTGTGTGAACATGAGCTCTCGTAGTGTTTTTCATATTTCAGATACCATATTGCGTCGCAGTGGAGCCTCTACTGCAGGCTATCGGTTCAGATGCTGAATGCGAAGTTTGACGTGTCGACATCTGAGAGGTTAAGAGGAACGGCAGGTTAGCAGTTCGCAGGTGGTAGCCGAACGTTATGACAACAGCTTTGAGGTTGGGTGCGCGCAAGTTTGGACTGGAATACTCGGTGAGTCTCTTCCATGTTATTCCGATAGTGAGGTCGAATGATCTCTGGTGAAGAAATGCTATTTCGAGTTATATGAGTGTTCATGTTTGATCACTGAATTGGTAGTGGTTATAACTAGCACTATCACTAGATAATTAAGACACACTTATTAAAAAGCAAGTAGTTAATAAGTTTCCTATTGGCGGTATCGTTTCAACATATGGTTTAGTACGAACTTTAGGATGATATATCCCATAAGAAGGAGATGAGATATCCAAAATGACTGCACAACCAGTGATTTTCAGTGGCAAAGCGAGTTAGTAATATCGTTGGGCCAACGCAATTGCATCGAGGTAGTAATGGTACTGATCAGTTACGTGTATTCAGAACAGATCTTATGTTGCGTAACGATTTACAACCACCGTCTTAAGATCTGAATTCACTTGCTTACTTTCTAAGTGAATATTATGATAGCAGTAGATCTCGCAATCGTTTTCCTTACATAAAAACTGTGTTAGTGAGCGATAGTGAATGGTTACTGGTGGTAATTTGACTTTAACGATATTGATCAGAGTTCATTCGTGAAGTTCCTTCACACAAGCTACTAAGACCTAAATATTATCAAGCTTAATTGTTTCTCATATTAGTAGTCAGTATGTTCCAAAAACGTTGAGTAAAAAGCGCAAATATTTTGAGAAGGATCCTAGATTACCAAGTTCCTCCAGAATTAGATGTAATTACTGATGACATTGGTAGTGAAACCAAATTTGATTGCCATGTTTACTCATACTCGAAACTCTGGACCGCACCTCATGAGAAACATGTGGCGATGGGTCTACGAAGAAGTTTCATGAGTTGAATACGCATTGCAAGAATTATGATAAAGAGTTACAGAATTATTAGAATTACTGTGTTTGTAACTTGTTGATCATCGGACTTTTTTCTAATGATGTGTGTGTGGGAAACTCTGGTACGAAAACTAAATAGGTCCCGTATTAAGGACGGTAATCGTTATACACCGAAAACTTTAAATAGGTACGCTTAGAACCTACAAGTATGCACATGGTAGATTAAGGAAGATACCAGCGGGTCATGTACCAATCGATGTTGATATTAAAAAAGATTTCGATGATAATGAGCAAGCTTAAGTTGTCGAGTAATTCAGTATATCGCCCATACTAAGTTTGATCGTACCAGTGGATTCTGGCGAAGTTCGGCGTATAGAAAGACCGTTGTGTGAGAGCAATGCGATTGCTGGTCGCCTCAAGAACCGTGTTGTTAAAGATTTTACTCGAGGGTTTCTATAAGCTTGGCAGTTGTTGCTGCAGCAGAAGTCTTAAAGTTTGTTTGGAATGACTGTGGTACATGGCCCAGGGTAATGATTTAGTTAAAGAGTACAGTTCTAAAATTTCTCTATTTTCACAAACCCCGTAATCTAGTTTGGTCAGGAGTAGCCAAGCGTTGTGTAGCAACTGTAGGCCTGTCTGGCAACTGTGGGTCTTTGTAGCAGCAATAAATATATGGCACCTCTAAGTCTATGTGATAATTCATGTTTGTGTAAGGAACCTTATAGAAAGTTCCAGATAAGTTAAGAGGTTACTAGAAAATAAACTCGCAGTTTTGCGTGTAGAGAGATCAACATGTTATCGTTGATAACGTTCGAATCGTCATGTCCTCATTACGAAAATTTTAATAATTTTGGCTTTTCTAATTTTGTTTATTATGCGTAGATTGTGTTAGGAAGACACACAAAGCTCAAGTAGCAATTGTGATTGTAGATGAAGTTGATAATGAATTGACGTAAAATAGGACATACTGAGTGTCTGTGTGAACAGGTTCTGAGTTCAGAGAATTGAGTTGACTCGATATCGTGGGGATGTGCGAGTATAGCAATTGTGATTGCTAAGAGAGCTATGAGCTAGCTAGGAGAGCTAAAGGTCGTGAATAAGGCATCTGTTTGGTTTCTTTTGTTTGACTTAATGTTAAATTAATGACACCCCAAAGAAAAGAAAGAAAAGTTTCCTCACTCACCTAGAGTCTGAGTCAGGATTGGACGAGCGAATACTGTTTGGAAATTTTGTATTTTTTTAGAAAAACATCCCTTGTATGATGGGAGATTGTCAGGACGGAGTGGACTAAAGACGTGTGGTGGACATGAGGTGGCATGGAGCAAGGACAAGAAGATAATGCCTGCGGGTGAGAGATTTGGGGAGTCTGTCACCTGAAAGAGGCCCGAGAAGGCGACGCACGTGCTGTGTTTCACGCTCGCTTCTGAAGAGGAACTAAGGCCTATAGAAGACCATGTGTTTTTAGTCAGTAAGAGTCTGACAGACTCCTCAGCTTTCCCCTAGTGCTGAGGGCATCCGATACACTGTTAAAACCTGACAATGAGGAACAGACGAAGACGTCTGTCTTGCAGGATGGCCGTGTCCGGTTAATTCAATAGTACGGACGTCAAAACAAATCACAAGCAGGCCCCTGGTGGCATATCAAGAACAACTACGCATTGGCGCGCTTTTTCTAACCATTTGCATGGTTGATAGCAGAATATGGCAGTACTGACCGCCTTAGAGCTAAGACGTCGTAGAATCACTGTCGATCCGTAATATTAGTAAGCAAGATTGTAACTGTAAGTAGCGACTATTTGAATAAACTCAGTGTATCGAATAATTTGTGTGATTTCATTTTCACGATTGTACCCACCGACTTGCCCCACACGATGTCCACGAACCTAAGGGAATATCATCCTGACTGCTCGATGGTTTGCATCTATCGGTCACCCTTGATGCGTTATATACTACTGCCGTGTTTTTTTTACATATCCAAAAGCAACCACTCAGCATAGTCAGGGCACTTTACTTTAACAAAAAATTGCAATTTAAAAGCTTAATTTTACGAAAACGGATTCCTGAATCGAAAACTGGATTTAATAGACCCGTAATATTTTTGAAAAGCCCATCAATAGAGCCGCCACGCCATGGGAAATACGAGCAAAAAAAACTTTACGTGTACAGCAGCAAATGAAAAAAAATGGTTTTTACACGATTTTATTTTACCACTTTGTCGGCGTGATTAATATGTAGGCATGGATTGCCAAATTATAGCTTTTTAGTACTTAGACGCTTAGATTTTTATTTTTGGATTTTTGTATGTAACGAATAAACTTAAAAACTACTGGACCAATTTCAACAATTCTTTCACCGTTAAGCTACAGCACTATCCCCGAGTGACATAGGCAAAATTTTTATTCCTGTATTTCCACGTAAACGGGAACAACGCGGGTGAAACCGCGAGGCGTCCGCTAGTTGCAAGAATTTTAGCATAAATTCAAGATAAGCGTAACTTTGTTAGCAATATAATAAAGGAAACAGTCACATACATTTTTATTTACTAAAACCATATTATTAAATATTTATAATATTTAATACATAACTTATTTGGAGATCTTATTCATTAATAAAACAAAAAAGTCTAAAACAAAACAAATTATTATTAAAAACACTAACCCGACTACTAAAAAATTGTTAAGTGAAAAATAAAGTGCTTATATAATAGACATTAAATATTGTTGCAAACAAAAATTATAGAAAAACCTACCAAAACTTCGTTTGTCACCGCTGCACTGCATCATATTTAATGTCTATTTTATTATTAATAGCTGCATTTGTTATTTTTCTCTTTACATTTCATATTTTTTTAGCAGTCGGGTTTTTGTTTTTATATATTTTTTTATTAGTTTTTTAATAGATTTTTCATTCTGATGTGGAATTCTGGAGAGCCTTATAAAGATGGTTTTGGTGAGTGTATGAAAATTGTTCCAGCTCTTTTATAGAAAGTTATTGGTACTAAAGCATACAATCACCCCCCTCCTCCAATATAGATCAAGCTAACATACAAACAAAAACAATAAACATACAAAGTCTTCCAACCCGGCTGGTCACCGTGGAAGAGTACGACCAAAACCCTCCAAAGCTTAAAACCACAGCTACAGAGAACAAAAATTATCGTAACAAATGTCACCCTTTAAAGATCGCAACATATAATGTCAGGTCCTTATCTTCGTACGACCGCTTATTGGAACTGGAAGAGTCAATAAAAGAAATTAGTTATGACGTGATAGGAATCTCGGAAATGAGACGACTAGGTACCAGAATAGAAGAACACGAGAAATTCATAATATGCTACGTAGGCAACACCCCAGGAAAATACGGGGTGGGATTTCTGATAAATTATATACATAAAAACAACATAGAGAGCTTCAATGGCATATCTGAACGGGTGGCAGTAATAAACATGAATATACAAGGCTATATGATTACCATCATACAAGTTTACGCACCGACAGAAGCCGCTAGCGAGAGTGGCTTGGACGAGTTCTACAAAACAGTCGACAGGGCACTTGAAGACACACACGAGACCGTGATACTGATGGAAGATTTTAATGCGAAGATCGGAATACCCAAGAAGGAAGAACACTTAATTATGAAGGAATTCGGTTATGGCAAAAGAAATAACAGAGGAAAGAGGCTTGTTGATTTCGCTTTACAACACAAACTAACGATAGTCAATACATGTTTCAAAAGGAAACAAAACAGAAGATGGACATGGAGATCTCCAAGTGGCGACTACAAAAAAGAAATATATTGTCTAATCAACCGAGAATATTCCAAGACACCGGTACTAAGAATCTTAATTACCCGTCGGATCATAGGCTAATCAGAGCAAAAGTAAATCGAATTCACTATAAGAAAAGTAGAGTGAAATTTGCAAATAAACAAGCAAACCAACTAAAGTGCGAAGAGGAGATATTTAATTACAAGGCAATCTTGTCAAAACTGCTAGCAGATTCATCTGTTCTTCAGGAGGACACCAAGGTACAAACCTACTACTATAGCATTACAAACGCTATCACATGTAGCTTAAAAAAGCCAGATTGCCACAAGACGACCAAAAACGCCATAAGATTTTATCTGCGCGAACAGTTGCTTTATTACAAAGAAGGAAAGAACTACAGAGAACTAAACATAAAACTATGAAAAACGAACTTGCCGCACTCTACAAACTAGTCAACAAATATATAAAAAACGACTATGCAAAATACAGACAAAATATCATAGAAAGACATCTTAATCTGACAGGAAGCACAAAAAGAGCCGACAAAGATCTGAGAACAAACAAAACTTGGATAGAAGGACTAAAGAAGGCGGACAAAGACCCGAACAAGCGTATGGATATTATCACTACCGCAACCGATTTTTATAGAAATTTATACAGTGAAAAGACTCAAAAACCCACAACCCATATCAACGACACAAAGTTCAGTAGTAAAGATAACATCGAAATAAAAGATGAAACTGAAGTTATAGAGACAATAAAAAGGCTAAAGATGGCAAAATCCCCCGGTTCAGATAACATCACAATCGAAGCATTGAAGACAGCTCAAGAAATTCTGGCCACACCGCTAGCAAAACTATTCAGTCTGATACTACAAAAATCTGAAACACCTAAACAATGGTCCGAATCCAACATTATTTTAATTTATAAGAAAGGAGACCCAAAAAATGTTGGTAACTATAGACCGATAAGTCTACTACCAAGTATGTACAAGCTGTTCTCCACTATTATTAACGCAAGAATCAGTCCTGAAATCGAAAACCGACAACCAGTGGAACAGGCAGGCTTCAGGAAGGGGTTTTCTACACTAGACCACATTCACACCCTTGAGTTGACTATAGAAAAATATCAGGAACAACAGAGACCCTTATACCTTGCATTTATTGACTACTAGAAAGCTTTCGACACGGTGACACACGCAAGTATTTGGGAAAGTCTGAAAGAACAAGGAGTCCAAGAGGTGTACATTGAAGTCATCAAGAGCATATATAAGAGCAATATAGGGAGAATAAAGCTAGAAGCTCTAGGTCCAAGCTTCCCCATAAAAAGGGGCGTAAGACAAGGCGACCCGCTGTCCCCGGAAATATTTATAGCCATCCTGGAAGTCATAATAAAGAAGCTAAACTGGAGCAATCGGGGAATCTATGTACATGGCTCTTAAGCCATCTCAAATTCGCAGACGACATAGTATTTCTATCGGAAACAAGCTCACAGATACAGAATATGATTGAGTCCTTACAGATAGCTAGTACAAATGTAGGACTGGAAATTAACCTCACTAAGACCAAGACAATGACAAATAGTAGAAAAATCCCAATAAGAGTCAATGGAGATCCACTGGAATACCCGGAACAGTACATATATTTGGGGAAAACAATCAGTTTTGAGAGAAAAACCAACGAAATAGAAATAGACAGGAGAGTGCAACAAACATGGAACAAATACTGGAGTCTCAAGGAGATTTTTAAGAGTAACATGCCTATTAGCCTGAAAACTAGGATCATGAACTCGAGCCTCATACCGTGTTTGACGTACGGATGCCAGACGTGGAAATTCACTGCCAAAACTAAGCACAAAATGACCACCTGCCAACGAGGAATGGAGCGAAGTATGCTCAAGGTATGGAAAATAGATAAAATACGACACACAAAAATAAGATCTATTACAAAATCTAAAATTGCCTTGACCTATGCACAAAAGCTTAAATGAAAATGGACAGGACACGTCGCGAGGCTTACAGACCAACGATGGACCATAAGAGCAACCTTATGGAAAGGTCCACAGGGGAAAAGAAGCAGAGGCAGACCACTGACACGATGGGAGGACGAGGTAATAAGAACAGCCGGCTCAAATTGGAGCCAAATAGCAAAAGACAGACACACATGGGCATCTTTGGATGAGGCCTTTACCCAATCTGGGGTTCTTGCAAAATAAGAAAACTAACAAACTAACCATTACATTTAATGCAAGAAACTAACCCACTAACATATAATATACCTACTAGAAATTAAGTTAATATTGTACATACGAATGCAAGGAATAAAAGGCTTTTTATTTTTATTATTATTGGTACGAAACTAAAATTAAAGCTGGTTACTTTCCACAAAAAAACCTTGGAAATTACATGTGATTCTATAAAGCAGCTGGGCCATCTATTACATAGACGCAGTGGCATATATTATTATTTATTTGACATAGACACAAAACAAAAACAACAATCAGAAAGTAAATGGTGTCTCTTCTGAGCTTGATTGGTTGCCACTTTCAGGAACCATAATGTCACGTCACCTGCCTCTTCAACTCATCATCGTCTTCCTTCAACCAACTGGGGATCTGTTCATCCATATTTTGAAAGCATTTGATATTAAAACAACAAAAACACTCAATATTGAATGAAATATTATAAAAAAACTCTCCTTTGAAAAATTAACCAACACCATTATAATAAATTTCAGTTATTTACCGAACTTTCCAGTCAAAAATATGCCGCGAAAACACCTGATGACATTCACAATGCAAACCTAACAAATAAACTCAAAATATAACGCTATTACTAATGAAACTGAGGAAAAGCCGGCGCGTGCCGACTTATGACATTACCTAAAATGGAACCATCGTGCGTTTTGCTTTTTCAAAATTTTTTACGAAAATATAATTTGCAAATCGCTCAGGACTCCAGGGTAAGGTGTGTAAGTGTTAAAAATCATTCTTAAGATTGACAAAATAATTTCTATGATGTATATATTAATTATCTATACAATACTTAATTAACTAAGACTAACAAATTAGATGTCAAAGTCACAACGACACGTCAAAAAGCGTTGTCTTATAACTAGTCAAATAACCCGCCCCTAACTGTTCCCGGCGCAAAGGTGCCCATAACTATATTTCTATGATTGACAATATAATTCCTATGATTATCAAAATCATTCCTATGATTATTATTATTAATTATTATGAGATTTCTACAAATAATGCACTTATGAGTGACTGACTGAGTTTTAATATCAGGGGGGGGGAGGGGGGGTTCTGCAGGTATCCATCAGAATATCAGCGTCAGGTATATTTGCCTGACACGTGCCAAGCTGGACTCCCATTTGGTGCAACCTTGAGACGCACACCGCACTGTTTTTTAATCGTTATACCTACTATTTGAGGTATGTTACTATGCTATGCTATGCTATTTTTAAGAAAAAATAAATTTCATATCGGTTGAATTGCATCGCATTACGCCCATGTGAACATACTTGCAATTTTACTTAGTAAAAATCGTTTATCGGTGTAATATAAATCGAATTGCATCGTGCCATCAGGAAATGCACTTAAGGAGTAGAAGGCTTATAAGACAATTTTGTTAATAATATTTGGTGAAATCTGGCGTAACTTATTCGTTTATCACCAGCATAAAATCAAAGGTATACCGACTCATCATTCTAGAAAAATAAGTGCACTCTTTATTCTCCAAAGCAAAAAACGGATAAACAAAATAAGGGCTATCGCGTTTGAATTGGCCACCAGGGCCACTGCCCCCCTAGCAAAGTTACAAACGTTTCTTATCGAATCTCTTTCTTTCTCTTTCGATTTTTCGTTAATGCCTTCTATTAGTTTGGTCTGACCATGTGATATTTCGTTCAGATGTGTCATCCCCATACATTGTTTCGTGATCTAATAGCGATATCGATTGTAGATTTACAAACTTAAACTTGAACTTGGCTACAGGTGCTGGTGTAGAGTGAGGTCTTCAAAAAGTCAAATATAACCGTTTTTTGGCTTTTAGCACGAGTTTATTTACTACTTTTTATCGTTGTTAATATTTTACAAATATTGCTGATTAAGAAAGGTACAAGTTTTATGTTTCATACAAAAAAATCTACTTTCTTTCGAAAAAAGGGACTGCTCAAAACTGCGCGGCATACTCGATATTATACTTAATCACACTTCTTCGGCATTAGAAATGATTTTACTTAATTCAAACTTTGCTTCCATGCGCGTAATAATAACTTTTAAGAGCTATGTTATTTCGATTCCAGATTCTGATTTTTTGTCCAGTCCAATTTTCATAAATCGCTACAGGCAATGTTGAATTAAAATACTATTTCAATACATTGAACAAAACAATTACGAACCTCGAACATACCTCGCAGGTAAAACAACATTCGAAGAATTCATATCGTTCAATGATGAAAAAACATTAATAAAAATTGTGTTCAATATTTACTTTTTTCAAGTTAATAATAAAATATCGTATTCCGTCATAAAAGTCATAATTTGTCCTCTTTTTCTTCTAATATATTTGTGTTCAGTACGATACATTTATTATTTTGTCTTTTATTTTCTTTGGCCTGCTCCTATTTTCCACCAGCTTTTGCCTACGCTTTAGCTACTACGGCCAAACTCACAACAAACGTGCATTTTCGCAGGATAGAAGCCTACGACAGACACTCAGTAATAATGTTAATTTCTACCAGGGCAAGAATTTTCCTTCTTCTTCTTTTCGTGACGATTTGTCTCAAATATTGTCCGATCAAAATGAGGCTAAACCTGAAAAATTTAACCTGAATATCTTTATCGATAACCTCGCTCAAGTCGTGGTTGTAGTGCAGGTGGTGACGGATGCTGGGCAGGAAAGAAGACGATACATATCCTGTGAAGGGACTCCACAATGGTACCATTTTGGGATGGGTCAAGAATATTCCTAATTGGGTCAGATTAAACAAATGTATTTATATATTGTGTGTGTAGAGTAGATCAAGTTAAGTTTGTTATTAAATAATATGCTATTCATTCTATTACATCGCAATCACAATGTCCATACCACGACAATCAGCTACTCTTCATATCTTCTGTCCAAGCCGCAACTCTCAAACGAAATAAAACACTGAATAAAACTCACATTTGCATTTCCCGTACGACTTTCGCAACGTAATTTCACAAGTAATTAATTAAAACGAGTAAAAACAAAACTTACTTTGTTTAATTAATGAAAATTTACACACTCACAACATTATCAACAAATTTCAAGTTCGTAGGACAATGGGAAATTAGTAAATTCTTCAGAACAAAATTTTGTCTCAGACGACGGACAGACAGACGGACACACAGACATGTGAGTGACAGCAATAGGACTTCGTTTGGACCCTTCGGGTACGGAACCCTGAAAATAATCATCAAAAATTTTATTTTAAGTAAAAACTACTGATATAAAACACATAAAATAAAAATAAAAATCTAGTCGAATTGAGAACCTTACTTATTTTTGAAGTCGGCTAACAAAAGGGAAATAAGGATAGACTAAGTTGCGGAATAAGGACTAAATTCCACGGAAGTGCAGTTATAATAAAAAAAGCTAGAACTATCATTTAAAAGCAATTATACAACAACATACGTATAAAATATTTAATTAGAAAATTAATATAACAAAAGAATATTGCATTTTTTTGCATTGTATACAAACTGAAAGTATGAGTTTTCTACCAAAAGAACTTTTAAGTGTGTGGATGTGGTAGTAATATAATAAATTTTCATTACCTGTTTTGTTTTGCCATCAGGTCAAAATTAAAACGGGTTTAATATATCACCCAATAGAAAAATAATTGGGTGATTTTCCACCCCACGTGTTCATACCACCTCTGTCCAAGGCTGCAATGTGCTAATTATTGCTTGTGGTGCGAAACCGCACGTATTTCCTGTTGATAACTGTCAATTTGCACTGTTTTGTTTACTTTCAATTACCCTGATTTTATCTGGACGTACCTACTGATCCGATTATGGAAATATTTTACTGATCGAATAACTAAAGGAAAGGCTAGTTTTAGCCCCGAGAAGATTTGCGGTAGGCCTCGGGAGAAAAGCCTTGAAAAAAGCTAGTATGTGATATTATTAACAAATTGTAGAAATATATCTTTTAGAATCGTTAGTTTAGGAATAGTTATAATTTTCTCGTAGCCCAGCACCAAGTATCTTGACAAAAACCTTTTAAAAACTGAATTAAAATAATTGAAAATGAACAATTTAATAATTTATTCTAGGAACGTAAGTAAATAAACACTGCCTATTATATCTACATTTACAATTCAGTTTTTCAAACAGAAGAAAGATGTCGGCCAAAAGAAAAGGGTTGAAAGGGTCAAGCAGAGGTCAAGCACGTGATGTATTTGGATAGACGAAATGAAAATTTTCAAATATTATTTGAAGCGCGTAAAAAATAAGTGATTTCTGAAGCAAGTTTATATATTAAACAAAGAACAATAATACAAATAAAAGTATGAGGTAAAAATTCGAAAGCATTAGATAAAAGATATTTAAAGGTTTTAAAGAAATGTTTGACCTACACTGCATTTCCTAAACATTAACGAAAACTTACATTGAAGAAAATATGGGTTGCATAATGGTTTGAAATATTTTATCTGCACAAATTGCATATAAACCTTTTATTCAACATTTGTCTGCGCTCAGGAAACCACGAGCACTTAAAAACACAAATTAACATGAAACCCTTGCGAAACCAAATAAGACAAAAAGTAATGCATACACTTTTTTAGCTCACTTTGCTCACGAGGCAAAGTTCTGTCAAGTACCCTTCAAGAGTACTAACGAGGTTTCACACAAATGAAAAACCACTTCTATTCAACGTCACAAGAACTTTGTCTCTATTTTAAAACTGATTCGCAAACACAAAGGGAACTTGACTTCTGAACTTTTTAAAATGGAGTGACGTTTTGGCCGGTCTCCTGGAGTTTGGTGAAGCGTTTATTTTAATGGTAAAGGGATTTACCTAAATGTGAAGTTTTTGGTGCAAAGATAATATAGTTAGTATTTTTACGTAAACATATTAAGATATAGGTGAACAAAACTCACACACTAAACAGAGACTTATTATACCCATTGATGTAGGGAGCAACTAAAGAGCGCCAGCTGCTGCGATACTAACATACTCATTTTGCTTATGAGTACGTTCATAAATCTACCTAGCTATACACGCACGCAGGTTATGAGTACTGCACACCTGGCTTTTTCACCGATTCATCTCATCTCATTTAAGAAAAGTCTGCTGTTTTCTTATTGGGTTAATGTTGGAGTATAAATGCCTAGTACAGGCGTGTCTTTACTAAATGTACCTTGATGGTCGAGTATAGTTAGCATGAGGCTTTCGAAATTTCTAACTACTAAATATACCCGAGTTGGAGTATCATAATCGGGTATATTTAGGACTTAGCGTTGCGTGATTACGTACTAATAAATATACCCGGCCAGACGAATGAAAAAATGACGAAGATCATCATCATCATATCAGCCGCAAGACGTCCACTGCTGGACATAGGCCTCCCCCAAGCGTCGCCACATTGACCGGTCCCGTGCATCCCGCATCCAGCGGATCCCTACAACCTTCACCAGGTCATCTTCCGCAACGTCTTCCGGTTCGCGGTCGCCACTCCAGAACCTTTCTGCCCCATCGGCCATCCGTTCTGCGAGCAATGTGCCCTGCCCACTGCCACTTAAGTTTGGCAATTCTTCGGGCTATGTCGGTAACCCTGGTTCTCTAGCGGATCTCTACATTTCTGATTCGATCACTTAAGGAAACACCGAGCATAGCCCTCTCCATTGCCCTTTGGGTGACTGTAAGCTTTCTGATGAGGCCCATTGTGAGCGACCACGTCTCAGAGCCATAGGTCATAACTGACAACACACACTGGTCATAGACTTTCGTCTTGAGACACTGTGGTAAGTTGGACGTGAAGATACCGCGCAACTTCCCGAACGCTGCCCAGCCGAGTCAAATTCGACGGTTGACCTCTTTCTCGAAGTTGGCCCTACCCAACTGGATCGTTTGTCCTAGGTAGACATAGTCATCCACAACTTCGAGTGTAGAGTCTCCGACCCTAATAGGAGTGGGTGTGACATGGGCATTCAACATCACCTTGGTTTTTTCCATGTTCATCCTAAGACCCACTCTTTCGGAAGCTCTACTGAGGTCAACGAGCATTGTATTGAGGTCCTCCATAGTCTCAGCCATGACCACTATATCGTCGGCAAACCGAAGGTGAGTGATGTACTCGCCATTGACGTTGATGCCTAGCCCTCTCCAGTCCAGAACCTTGAAGACATCCTCTAGTGCAGCGGTGCAACAGTTTCGGAGATATGACATCTCCCTGCCTCACACCTCGCTGCAGAAAGACAGGTTCCGAGGTCTGATCCTGAAGTCGAACTGACATGGTTGTGTTTTTGTACAAACACTTCAACACCTCGATGTACCGGTAGTCAATTTGGCACCGTTGGAGAGACTGCAGCACAGCCCAAGTCTCGATCGAATCAAAGGCTTTCTCGTAGTCAACCAACGCTAAGCAGAGAGGCAGGTTGTACTCTTCGGTCTTCTGTATAACCTGCCGCAGCGTATGTATGTGGTTTACGGTGTTAAAGCCTTTACGGAAACCGGCTTGTTCAGGAGGCTGGAAATCGTCAAACCTGCGCGCGAGACGATTCGTGATGACTCTTGAAAACAGCTTGTAGACATGGCTAAGAAGTGAGATGGGCCTATAGTTCTTTAGTAGGGCATTGTCGCCCTTCTTGAAGAAGAGTACCACCACACCACTGCACCATGCCTGTGGCGTTTTGCCCTCGAGTATGACGGAATCAAACAGCTTCTGAAGGGCCTTAAGGACCGGTTTTCCACCCGCCTTCAGGAGTTCGGCTGTAATTCCGTCTTCACCCGGCGCCTTGTTGTTTTTAAGCTGTTTAAGAGCCATCCTAATCTCATACAGGCTGACGTCCGGAATGTCTTCTGTATAGTGCCGGGTCAATCTAGCTCTAGGGTCTTTTGCTAGATTCGCGACGGGTTTACTGGTTGACGTGTACAACTGCCCATAGAATCTCTCGATCTATCTCAATAGCTCCGGTTTGGCGGATACGATTCTGCCATCGTCGGTCTTCAGTTTCGTGAGCTGGCTCTGCCCAATAGTCAGATCTCTTGCAAAGACATTGGAACCCTTATTTCGCTCAATCGCGTCTTTAATACGCTCGGTATTAAAGCGGCGGAGATCGCTTTTCAAGGACTTTGAGATCCGTCTATTGAGACGATGCGTTGAAATAACGGCTATTTCATCATCGCATGGCATCGTCTGAAGACTGCAGGATCATCTCACGCCTCTCCTTCATGAGCTTGAGAGTAGGATCAGAGAGCTTTTTGTTTATATCTGTACGGCGGGTCTTGAAAAACTTAGACCCAACCGTATGGACAGCTTCCACGAACCCATCGCTGTATTCGTCCACGGAGCTCCCTAGGCACTCGAAACGATTCTGGAGTTCGAGCTGAAAGCTCTCGGGGTTTTGGATCTGGATCTGTGCTGGACTGAGCGTAGACTTCATCAGTTGAGACCTTTCAAGCTTGATATTAATGTTCAATGTGCCTCTCACCATGCGGTGATCGCTCCCGGTTTTCACTGAATTGATCACAGAGACATCATTGAACATTTGCTTCTTGGTTGACATGATGAAGTCGATCTCGTATTTAGTTGCACCATCAGGGCTTTGCCAGGTCGACTTCCTGTGCTCACGCTTTCTGAAGAAGGAGTTTATCATATAGAGGCCCTCCTTCTCCATAAAGCTGGCCAGTAGGTAAACCCGGTGGTTCCAACTCCAAATTGGCCCACTTGCAGCTCATCCTCGTCTCGTTTGCCCAGTTTCGCGTTGAAGTCCCCCATGACAACGGTGAAGTGAGTTTTTAAACCATGCATGGCTCTAGAAATATCCTCATACATGGTCTCTACCTCGTCGTCAAGGTGTGCCGAGGTCGGGGCGTAGACCTGTATAACCTTCAGCGAATATCTCGAGGATATTCTGAGTATAAGGTACGCCACCCTGGTCGACACACTCTCGATCTTCACCACGTTGTTCACAAGGGACTTGTGGATGATAAACCCGACACCACCCTGGGACTGCCAGTCACCCTCTCGGAAATAGAGCAGGTTACCGGATTTAGGATTATAAGAAAGAAAGAAAAAGAAAGAAAGAAAAAATATTTAATTGCCACAAAACGACATACAAACATTACATTTCAAGAACGAGAATAGTGGTTAACAATAGTGTTAGTAGTTCTTAAATTATGTTAGAAATGCAAAATAAAAGACAAAAAAATAAATAAATGCGAGTGTAAATAAAAGCAGATGCATGTCGTGATTGTGGCTAGAAGGCTTCCACTCAGCATAATGCTGTGCCGTGGGGGACCCACAACACGGCGCTGTTTTTCAGTGGTCGCCTAGGACATGACGTACGGATACCAAGGTCTGTAGTGCATGTAAAAATAGGTACAAAAACAAAAAAAAAATACAGTAAGATATTTAAAATAAACTACGAATAAACTATAAATATTATTATGTTTTGAATAAAAGGATTGCAGGTATCAGAAACACCGAAGAGATGCATATACGGCACACGATTGACAAAACAGAAAGTGCGGGTATTACACCCGCAAAAACACGTAAAATCGTTCAGTGTTCTGTCCTGCTCCCATACCCACACTCGCGCAGCGCTCCCACAAAGCCTTACTTTGTGAGCCTACGCGAAGTAGTACGTGTGCGCGCTCGTTGGATCATAGACTTATATATAATAAATTGAGACGTTGGATGTCGTCAGGGCGGCAAACGAGCCCCGCGCTGGCATTTGCCGTGGGATTAGCTCGTGTGGTTCGATTGGTGATGTTAGACAACAAAGGTAGAAGAGAAAGTGTTGTGCCTAGTAAAGAACGCACCCCACATCACAACCGCTTGGATTCGATGCCAATGGATTATAAACCTTAAGTGAGTAACTTTAAAGCAATTTTTAATTATAATATATACATTGTTCAACCTTCTGTTCTTCTAACAGGATTCTTTTTAAATGAAATTTAAAGCTTTGTTTTGTTTATTATCGAGTCCTCCTCCTCTCTTCGGACTTCAAATAACCCTATATTACTCCACCGCAACCTGCTCAATTCTTCCTCGAGATCGGCTATCTTCTCGTCGGTCCGGAGTGTTCGCGTGTTATACGTTGCCAGGTCCAGTCGTCGGTGTTTATTAGGGTAGCCGGGTCCACTCCGGGGATTCTTCGCACCCCTTGCCACGCCATCGCCTCGACCACTACCGTAGTCGAGGGTAGACGGGCTGCCGGGAACTCGGGGCCGTTTTTTCTGTGTGCTTTTCATTTTGGTTTGGGGGGGTTTGCCTTAATCGCCACGCTTGGCAGGCGGGTTGGCGATCGCAGTTTGTTGTTAAAGTGCACAGAGAACGCTGCTGCCCATTCTCTGGTGTATCCCTTAGTCGCCTTTTACGACACCCATGGGAAGATATGGGATGGTGAGATTCTTTACGTCCGACACCATACGGAACATAAGGATGACGAAGATAAGGAGTTGCAATTATAAAGTAACATCCAGCTATTTGCGTCAAGAAGTTTTATTGAGATCAGGAATTAACATAAGTTTACCTATTTATATTTATATAAACATAATTATTTTGCATTAGGCACATTTAAATTAATATTATCGAGGAGGCTGTGTTGTTCATTTGCCATTTCTAGTTTGGTGGGACGGCCAAATTGGATGCCACTTTCAGTTTTGACCAAACCTCTTGATGTATGACGACTGACCGAAGTAGGCTGAGCTGGATTTTTCTTAGAATGTTTTCTATTTATTTTTTTATTTTTAAAATGAACTGTTGTGTTGCGGTCGTTGTCTTGTCCTTTATGTAGCTGGTAATTTTTTTATTGCCCTCATATTATGCGGAGACATATTCTCACTGAATAGTTTATTGAATAGTGTAAACTCTTGATTAAAGGAAGCAAAAGCACCAAATCTATGTACAATACAGAGACAACACACCAGAGTAATGGGTGAGAGTGACGAATCCTGCTCGGGTATGCTCAGTACTATTTTTGAAGTAGCTACTAATTATACCCGATATGAATCAATCAAGTTATACTGAAATAGGATATATTTAGTAATGATACATTTTAAACTGATATTACTAAATATACCCGAGTAGCGGTGTCTTGGAAACCGCTACTCGGGTACATTTAGCGGTAGCCACTCGAAAATATGATCATATGATATGATAGGATCTCCTAATCATACCTGAAGTCGGTCAGGTCCACGACGTCACTGGCATCTCCACAAGTTACACTTAGTAAAGACGCGGTACAGGAACACAAACAGTAAGCCTGAAAAACCCTGAAACCGATAGGTCCTGACGAGGACCTGATACTGCTTAATCAGTAAAACTGACAATAATGCAATCTGCAAGCTAGCAAACAACACCTTACTAGAATACCTACATCTTCACGGTAAAAAAAGCTTTTATGTAGATATAAAAAGTGCCAGAAGCTCGATGACATTATAATTAAAAAAACAGGCACACCATTGAGGGCACGAGACGACATCCGATTATAATCTGAAACATAGCTTCAATACCTTCTGTCCTCGTTTGATCCTACTACACAAAATAAGACAACCAGAGAGTAGCCAATAATATTCAAGATTGAATAGATTTCCAAGCCTTTCTAGGTTACTAAAGATACATAACCAGGTCAGCCAGATATTGCTATTTCTGGGAAATAGAGTCTCTACAACGTAAAACAAAACATTTCGAAAAATCTTAGCCCATTATGGTCAATTATGAAATTGTATTTACGGTAGGATATAACGTAATCTATTAAATTGATCCATTTTATAGGGAAAAATAAAGAATATTTTATTTATTTTATACATGTTTATTCTAACGGCTTCGCCAGCGTGGTACTCGGCAATCACAAGGGAATATTAGAAGAAAGTCTTAAGTCCTTTAAGGTATAATTTTATTCATTATGAAAATATGCTCAGCTGGCGTGAAAACCTAACAAATACATAGACAGACAGACTAGAAATACTGTTGCAATTATGATATTATAACAAAATATAGCAGTATGGATAAACAAAATTCTAGTGAGATTGGTCAATAATTATGCTGCTTCCCGAAATCTCGCTAGAGGCATTTAACTTGAGTGTCGACATTTATGGAGTATACAACACAACGCACTGCATCATTTCACGATTCAATAAATGCCTATACTGTTTGAACGGTAGCGCAATATCACTTTACTAGCATCAGAGCTTCAACCAATTAAGTTCCACACTATATGCATAGACACCAGACCAATTCAATTATTTATTCTAAAGACGCGGCAAGATTATTGCCAATACACGGCTCTAAACGGCTACCAATTCCATTCACAATCCGCACGTTTATAGTGGGCTTTATTAGGTCCATATGAGGGTACTAAAAGTTATGACTCGAGCAATTTAATTAGGCCATAATGGATTTTTATGGTGCATAGCTTAGAACATTCTTGGGGAAATCTCAGTCGCCATCGTAAAGCGAGAAGAGAGTTTAGTTCTTGTTTTATTAATGCTATTCTTGGTGAGATTAAAGGGTTTATGTTTAAAAAATCGATAAGAAAGTATTTGCTTTGCCTTTTGGCTAGAACGGGTAGACAGTGCAATTTAACCTCAGTCTAATAAGGGTGCATAGCTCCTTGTGGTAGATTGCATTTCATTAACTGAACTAAGTATGGTAGTAACTCGACGTACGAGTATGAGCTACGTTAGCAGATTATCTACGTATAAGTTTCATCATATACTTGGGTACCATCATTATTATTTCAGCACACAAACTTAACTAGGTTATCGGTCCACCTAGTGGGAGGCCTTCCAAAGCAGCGTCTTCTGGTTCGCGGTCGCTACTCCAGAACTTTTCGGCCTCATTGATCCCGTCCCCGGGAATCAGACTGGTTTTAAAGCCCCTTTTTTATTATGTGCTTACCAAATGAAAAATGGAACAAAGTGTTGTAGGCACTTTACATATTTTCATTTATTTGTATAAAATAGGTAGTAACATAATATAAACTTCTGTTTTTTGGTGATTATTAATAAAATCAGTCATTATTTTATTTTTGCACATTCTTCAGGATATCTTTAATCCAATTGATTTTCAAGGATATCTTCTAAGGAGTACGGGTGGTTTCCGCTTGAGAACACGTCAGTGTTCCACTGTTCGGGTATGGGTACGTTGTCAACCACGAACACGGGTACATGTGACTTCGGATGACTTTCCTTCACGTCCTGAGCAAGTGAGTGGAACATCTAGAAACAAATAGTTATATAAATTACATTGAACATGTATAAGTACTCTGATCATTTTGTGATGAATGACTAGACAAATGATTACATAAGGTATAGCAATAAAAAAGGGTGAAGTTTTGTCTTGTAACTCATAAAATTGAAAAAGACAGTTGATTCTGGAGAGACAAATAAATAGTCAGCGCCATGCGTGGACTTTTGCAATACCGACAATTATTCATGTGCCTGTAACAACAAAGATTTGGGGCAACGTCAATGGTGGTCTGCCCTTATAGCAGGCACACTGCAACGCTGCTTGATGGTAGAAATAGATTCATAAATGTTACCTTGAAGCCGTCAGGGCCCCTCTTCTTCCTCAGGTAGTTGAAGCAGCACGTCCTGAAGCGCCTAGTGCCGCACGCGCTCGCACACTCACTGCCGCACGAGTCACACGCAGACCACACCGAGCTCACTGCAGCAAATTTTTTGGAAATAATTGCAATGTGCGCACAGTTATGGATGAGAATTCCCTGCTGGAGTCTGTGTTTACTGAAAGCTACATCCTCTTTAATTCAAGAGTGAATAAGTTACTTTTAAGCATGCTTCACCGTCGACCAATCATCGCTTTTCATCATTTTTATTTTTTTTATTCGTTATAGGCTCGCGTTTGTCCACTATCTCGCCTGATTTTAAGCGATGATATGGTCGAAGGTGGAGCACGCTTGCCTAGAAGTAACCTATTCACTCTTGACTTGAAGACCCCTAGGTTGTAGCTATCAGGAAACAAGGACGCCGGCAGGGAGTTCCACTCCTTAGCTGAACGCACAATGAAAGATAATCAATCATGTGTGATAATGGTCAATAATAAAAAAAACCGGCCAAGTGCGAGTCTGACTCGCGCACAGAGGATTCCGTAAGAACAGCTACATTCACCAAAGTAAATAGGTAACATTACTAACGTTCTTATGCAATGAAAGCACCGAACATTGTACTAACGAAAGAACAAAAAATTTACTTCGCCGTTTGAAAACTGTTTCCCATCCAACCCATTCATCAATATACAAAATGTTTATTTTCCAAGTACATTTTATAAGTTGGTCAACTATTACTCGTAAACTTGTAAAGCCTACTTATGATAGTTTTTCTTTTAATTTCGTGATATATACTACTGCCGTGCATTTTTTCACATATCCTAAAGCGATCATTAAGCAGGCAGGGGGCGGACACTTGACTAACAAAAATTAGCAATTTAAAGTTTATTTCCAAACACTCGCAAACAGATCCCCGAATCGAAAAATGGTTTTCACAGACCCGTAATATTTTTAATGGCCTATCCAACGATACTCAAGACCATGAGATAGACGAAAAAAAAAACTTTCCCACTTTACGTGAATAGGAGATACGAGGTATGATTTTATTTTACCAGTTTGTCGGCGTGATTAATATGTATATCCATGCCAAATAATAGCTTTCTAGTACTAAGAGTCTCTGAGCTAAGCTGCGGACGGACATGGTGAAACTATAAGGATTCCTTGTTGAAACGGAACACTAAAATACCACCAAGCATTACACTCACTGCCACACGATTCGCACGCGAAGGAACGAGCGCGCCCGAAGCTTGGTTAATATGCAATCACAGGAATACGACATACCTATGTAATAAATGTGGTTGTGCAAACCGCATTAGTTTATGTACTATCTCCAGATTCTATAATCTATCGATAAATTGTGAACTGAACATTTCGAATAGAATAACAGTCAGGCATTCAAGTGAGCTGTTTAAGTAATGGCACCAAACTGAACAATGAGAGGCGTGTATACAATATAACTGTTACACCAAAACGGATAGATTGTAGCCTGTTGCACTGATTGGATAACTTATTCTATTTGAATTTTTCAGTACACAATTACTAAGATTTCTTTACTACAGCAGATAGAAGATAGTTTGCAAAAGTAACTTACCAATAAATATAAGCGAAAGAATAGATGTGATTTTCAGCATTTTGGTAGATTAAGTTATTTTTGTTTTAATTCTTAGCACGGAGTAGTTCTCCTACCGAAGATGAGATCAGAATGGTATGATATAGTTCGCAGCCCCTTTTTATCTAAGATAAAGTTTACTTACCAAAGAGTGTAGGCGTCACTAGACAAAGCTTTTTAGCTTAGAATATTTGTTTACGAATATTATTGGATTTGTACATCCATTAGATCCGTGCAAATATAACGACCTTATTCTAGTCGTTTGAAGATGAATCACAAGGGCTGCGTAGTTTCACTGCTTGCTTACTTTCGGTCATCATCACTATCATCACTTCAGCCAAAAGACGCCCACTACTGGACATAGGCCTCCTCTAGGCGTCGCCACATTGACCGATCCCTGCGTCTCGCATCCAGCGCATTCTCGCAACCTAACCAGGTCATCGGTCCACCTAGTGGGAGGCCTTCCAATACATCGTCTTCCCGTTCGCGGTCACCATTCCAAAACTTTTTGGACCCATCGGACATCCGTTCTGCGAGCTATGTTCTCGTCAACTTCTTTGCCGCCCTGAAGTTGGATACAATGGCTGCGTAGTAGTAAATCAAAGCAGCACCGAACATACAAAAACAGCACCGTTTCATGTCTCGCGCATGTGGTAAGCCAATTTCAGGGCGGCCCAGAAGTTAAGCGATAGATATACTCTAATGCAAGATAAATGCATGCAAATAATCACTTTTTATAATGTAACCTATAATACATGGACACACACACAAGGCAAGAATACATTTATGGCATTTTCAACTGATAAATGAAAAGGTAATTATCTGACTTAAGCTATTAAAATAAAGATAGTAAAAATCTCAAAGATTGTGATGTATATTCATTTAGAAGTATAGATAACATGATATTAAGGGCGGTCTGTCCTATCACAGTCATCAGTCAATTCACATTTTTCACAGAGATACGGGTAAGTATGTCATTGTACAATAATCATTGTGTTGGGCCAAAATAAACACATCAACACGGTCTAGGGATATTTTAAAAAAGCGAATTACTATCAATGTGTTAATTATTTATATGACATGTATATATTTAAAAGATACGTTATTTAATATTCTACCATTTTTTAATAATGGTTAAGGTACTTTGATTAAAATTTCAGGATTTTATGGAAAAAAATGAAGCATAGACGGAAACCGTATATGAATTAACTTTTAATTTATGTGTAAAAACTGAAAAAAATAGAAAAATCATTTAATTTGTGTTTATAAACTTGAAGTTAGTAGTCTGAGAAAGCGCCCATGATGTTCATAACACATCGGCAACGATTCGGCATGCTCAGAACAAGGTTGTCAATGTCTTGCTGCGGAATATTGTCCCATGTCCTTCTGAGGTGCGCAAAAAGTTAATCTTCTGTAGCCAGATTTTCAGGAACTTCCTTCAGAGCTTTTCTTTGCAGCATATCTCACGCATGCTCAATGGGATTTTGATCTGGCGATTGAGCAGGCCAGTCTAAGGCAAAACTAACATTGTGTGTATGTAACCTGCTGCTACCGATCTCGCCGTGTGTGCCCGGGCATTGTCGTGCATGAGCAGGAAATCTTGCCCCATTTGTGTTCTGTGGGGCAAGATTACGGGCCCCAGCACCTGTTGGACGTATCGTTATGCCGTCATATTGCCCCGCACCCAAACGAGATCCGTCCGTCCTCCAAGACGAATTCCTGCCCAAACCATAATTGTTCCTCCTTGGTATGGGTGAAATTCCTGAGGGTTCTGAAGACGGCTCCATCGTCCAGGAACTCGCCAAACACGCGTCCTTCGTGAATCTGGATGGAAGCCGAACCTGGATTCATCCGTGAACAGCACATTGGATCATTGCTCACGGCCCCAGTCCACGTGGTTCCGAACCCATTCTAATCGTCGTCCACGATTGCCTCTCCGTAAAGGTGGGACCCAGAGTGGTCCCCGAGAGCGTAGATTGATTTCATGCAGTCGCCTTCTTACAGTTTGGTCACTCACAAGCACTTGGTGTTCCACTCGCAGCCTTTGGACCAATTGAGTCGCCGTTGCATTTGGTTGAGCTCGCGCAGTAATTTGCAAAAATCGGTCTTGTCTGGGGGTAATGATGCGACTTGGCCCCCGGATGCCTCTCCGCTACTTCACCTGTGGCACGATAGCGTGTCCACAATCTTGAAATTACATTTTGGTGGGTCCCTATGGCCTCAGCAACATTACGCTGAACAGACCCAGCTTCCAGCATTCCCACAGCTCGTAACATCTCCGCCCTCGTCAAATGTTGGCGTTGCATGGCTACAATACCTCAATTTTAACTTTATCTTTCGTTTAAAAATGAAAAAAAAACTGTAACTAAACGTAATTCGTATTGTTTTCTAAATTTCGCACAAATGAAAATTCCCTCTCCTACACATCAAGACATTTTTATGCAACCGAAACAAAAGAATTTTCAAAAATTTGAATTTGGAATTAGTCTGAGATAAATTACAAACAAATCGGTGTATAAAAGATTCCAATGCGGCCAGTACTTTTCGAGTTTTTTAATTGAGTATGAAATATCCCTAGACCGTGTTGATGTGTGTATTTTCCCTTGCGAGCATTAAAGTTCAAATCTGAACATTATATTATAGCCTGAGTAAAAGTCTGCGTTTACATAAATCAGGTCTGGATAAAAAGGTTTAATTTTTCACTTTCTAAAGTTCATCTAACCACTTACGAGGGTCGAGAGTTCTAAAAACAAAATATATCTAATAAAAAAACAAGATCTCCCTTTTAATAAAGCTTTTAAATTTTAGAACTCTCGTTGCTTTTACGAAGTCCCTTCCCTCCTCATCTTAATTAGCTGAAGATCTTCTTAAAGATAACTTTACTAAAGACATACCCACCTTTAAATTTAAACCAATATGTCTTGATACAATTAAAAACGTATTCAAAAGTCTGAATGTAAAAAATACTGAAGACTTATATGGGGGATATCCGTTAGGGTTCTTGTAGATATTATTGACCCAATTGCTGCTGTCCTAACGGGCATATTCAATCAATGTTTGGACAGCGGCACGTTTCCTGACTTAATGAAGCACAGTAAATTAGTACCAATTTTCAAATCAGGCTGTGATCCCTCTAATTATAGACCTATATCCAAAATCTATGAAAAAATCACGCTGGACCAGATGTTGTCTCACTTCAATTCGAATAGGATCCTGCTTAGTCAACAGTTTGGTTTCACGAAAGGTAGGTCGACAACGGACGCGGGAATAAAACTCATCAGCGACATCTTGGAATCTTCTTGAGAGAAGTCCCAGGATGCCGTTGGCATTTTCTGTGATCTCTCAAAAGCGTTCGACTACGTTGACCACAACACACTGATCTGGAAATTTCACCACTACCGAATTCGAGGACAAGCTGCTGATCTTGTGCTTTCCTATTTATCAAACAGACAGCAAAAAGTTGATGTTAATGGGGCGACGTCCTCCGGATCTCTAGTAGAGATGGGCGTGCCCCAAGGTTTAATTCTCGGTCCTTTCCTCTTTCTTGTTTACATTAATTGATCTCCCTTATATGATTCTATTTGCTGATGATGCTTCGCTAATGTTTTAAATAGATAGGAAAGATACGGATGTCTTACATGTCAACAAAAGTCTAATTGTTCTCTCAAAATGGTTCGCAGCTAACAATCTTTTACTGAATGCGAAAAAAACAAAATGTCTTAAGTTCTCTTTACCAAATGTACCACACAACGTGACCTAAACTTAAATCTTGACGGCAAAAATCTTGAATTTATAACGGAAACTGTATTCTTAGGGATTACTATCGACTCAAAATTGCAGTGGGGCGTGCATATTAGAAACTCTTTCGGGTAGGTTAAGTTCAGCTGCATATGCAGTAAGGAAAATAAAGCAGTTAACTGATGTAGCCACAGCTAGGTTAGTATACTATGCTTATTCCCACAGTATTATGTATTATGGCATTCTGCTGTGGGGATCAGCAGCAGATGTTGACTCAATTTTCATCTTAGAAAAGAGGGCAATCCGCGCGATTTATAAAATGGGTCCTCGCGAGTCCCTCAGAGATAAATTTAAAGAGATCGATATACTGACTCTACCTTCACTTTATATTTTGGAATGTATTTTGTATGTGCTGCAAAAATCGAGGGCTTTTCAAAACTAGAAGCGACTTCCATAATTTAAATACACGCAGTAAGCATGAAATTGTAA
This sequence comes from Orthosia cruda, assembly GCA_964057195.1. Lineage (NCBI taxonomy): Eukaryota > Metazoa > Arthropoda > Insecta > Lepidoptera > Noctuidae > Orthosia > Orthosia cruda. The sequence goes on along the minus strand of OZ059840.1, from coordinate 26,759,808 downwards.
TACCTACCAATTAATAAGTTTAAATGTAAAATGTTTGCTTGGCTTTTGGACATGTGTTTTTATTCCGTCAATGAATTTTTAATTCATAAATTTTGATATTGTAATCATTCATCATCAATCATCATTAGTATAGTATTAGTACCTACTTTGACATTATTAGGAATTCTATAACATATTGTATTTTTTTTAATTAATATTTTAGACGTTATGTTTTATATTTTGACATGATGATTTATTTTCTGACATTTTGATTTTTATTTTTTGATATCATGATTTATTTTCTGACTTATTGATTTTTTTTTTGACACTATGTTTGTTTTTTTTTTTGTTGACATTATATTTTTATTTTTGATATTATGATTTATAATTTCGACACTATACAAAATTTTATTAATTTATATAATATTCTTATAATGATACCAATTGATTTGCATGTACCTAGCTTATTGTTTGATATTTCTACACCAGCAATGGTAGTATGTGTGAAACAATATTAAATGTAAGATCCCAATGTACCATATACTGAGAAATTATTATTTACTTACTTACTTACTTAATACCCAAATTCAGACTAACTAAAACTAGCAAGTCTTTTCTTATAAACAGTATACGCTTTTATAACAAGTTTCCAAAGTCAGTTATAGAACTGGCAGTACCCGACGGCTTACCTGGGAAAGCCTGGGTCTTGGCCTTGGAGGCTCTCGGGCCTCTACTAAGAGGGCTCCTTAGCGCATGCTTTGAGAGGGGCCAGTTCCCGCTTCGCTGGAAGACGGGGAATCTGGTCCTCATTAAGAAGCCGGAGCGCCCAGTGGACTCTCCATCCTTTTACCGGCCCATTGTGCTGTTCGATGAGGTGGGAAAGCTCTTTGAAAGAGTTATTGCAGACCGCCTCGGCTGGTGCGGGTGGTGCTGGATTTAGCGGAGAGCCAGTTTGGCTTCCGCAGGGGGCGTTCTACGGTGGACGCCATCATGCGCGTGCGAGCCCTCACGACGGGGGATGCAGTGGCTCGGGGTGGGGTCGTCTTGGCGGTGTCTCTAGACATCGCCAATGCCTTCAACACCTTGCCCTGGAGTTGCATCAGGGAGGCACTCCGGTATCACCAGATGCCGCCCTAACTCAGTCACGTGGTCGAGGCCTATTTGACGGACAGGGCCGTCATCTACCCCAGTCCCCAGGGAAAGTGGAACCGACGAGAGATGTCGTGCGGTGTCCCACAAGGATCGGTCTTGGGCCCGCATCTATGGGACATCGGGTACGACTGGGTGCTGCGCGCCGACCTCCCTGGCGGCGTCAGCGTAATGTGCTACGCTGACGACACGCTGGTTCTGGCGCAGGGGAAGTCGCACCAGGCGGCGGCTGAATTAGCGACACGCGGGGTTGCGACAGTCGTTGAGAGGATCCGGCAATTGGGACTCGAGGTGGCCCTGCACAAGTCCGAGGCCATATGTTTTCATGGTCCTCGGAACGTGCCACCGCCAGGTTCCCAAATAACGGTAGGAGGGGTTCACATCGGCGTCGGGTCGACGATGAAGTACCTGGGACTCGTCCTCGACAGCCGGTGGAATTTCGTGGAGCATTTCCGATGTTTGGCTCCCAGACTGGAGCCGGCCGGGACTGCCCTCAAGCAGCTCCTGCCAAATCTAGGGGGTCCAAACGCCTCCTGCCGGAGGCTCTACGTGGGGGTCGTGCGGTCCATGGCCCTTTATGGGGCACCGGTGTGGGCGCGCTCCCTGAGGCGACAACCAGTCCGCCGGTTGAACGTGTCCCAAAAGGTCATGGCCATCCGGCTGGTCCGGGGATACCGCATGGTCTCTGGTGAGGCGGCGAGCCTCCTTGCCGGATTGCCGCCATGGGATCTGGAGGCAAAAGTCCACGCGCACATCTGGGAATGGCGCGAGGAGGCGAAACGCCGGGGCGAAACTCCGTGGCCGCGACAAATCGTTGCTCAGCGGAGAGATCTCATGGCGACATGGAGAGAGCGACTGTCGCAACCCAGCGCTGGCCGATAAGGCCCCTCTTTGAGGAGTGGCTTGAGAGGCGCCACGGCGTCCTCACCTTCCGCCTAACGCAGGTCCTCACCGGACACGGCTGTTTCGGGAGGTTCCTGTTCAGGATTGGGCGGGAGAAAACGCCCGGGTGTCACCATTGTGTAGATCGCTCAGAGGACACGGTGGAGCATACGGTGGAGATCTGCCCCGCTTGGGCTGGGTGCCGCCGTGTCCTCGTGGAGGCGGTCGGTGGTGGCAACCTCTCGCGTCCGGCCCTGGTTCAAGCCATATTACGGAGCGAGAGGGTATGGGAAGCTGTCTCCTCCTTCTGCGAAGCAGTAATGCTCGCGAAGGAGCAGGCGGAACGCGTGAGGGAGACGCAACGGAGACGCCCTCACGCCCCTAGCCACCGCAGGAGACGCCCTGGGCGTTGGGAGTCGCAATCCGATTCCCGACCACCGTAGGCGCGGGCTTGCGGACGGCGAGTAATGGGTAGCTCACCGTCCGATAAGGACCAGGCACGAGTCGACAGCGCGTGGTGTTCCAGGCGCGCCTCAAAGAGATGTCAGCAGAACTGACGGGGTCCACTAGGGCCAATACCTGTCTGCGTCGCGGATAAATTTGAAAAAGAGTTACCGCGGCCCTGACTCAAGTAACTGAAGGAACACGGGTGGGTTTTAGTCAGTAAAAGTCTGACACGCCCTCCCGTCTCACCCATAGCGGGAGAAGTCATTGGATGATGTCCCAACCAAAAAAAAGGCCTTCTAGATGCTAGTTAAAATCTGTTAACTTTTTTATATAATCTTTTGTTTTTAGTTTCTTACGACTTATTGTCGGGCCTACGTTATCCCCCCATAGTACTAATGCTGTAACATGGAAATATTGTAAGAGCAAACCATTTTTTATAAGAGTAATTGGATAAACATTAAGCCTATCCTTCTAAATATCCTATCCAAATTGTGTTCCTTCCTAATTCAAAATTGGCGCCATCCCGCTGGTGCCACGCTAGCGCCTCACTGCGGTGAGAGTGAAAACGAAGACTTGAAAAAATGGCGAAAAGCAGATAACTGCTCCCGCGCTGGGTCCGATTCAAAATAGGGTTAAAAATTACCCAAAAGGCTTCGCTAGAAATTGATTAACTGATTGGTTCTCGTAATCCTCCTTGTGAAGTGAAATCAAGCAGAAACGTGAACTTGTAGTGCATATTGAATATCCGCCACGCCGGCCGGCCCGGAGTCCCGAGTGTAGTGGTTACCTTCAATCCCTGCCTATCCAGGTGAGTGTTTATACTTTTTCTCAACGCAAGGAATCGCAGGGTTGGGATTGCCAACATCGGAGATTGTAATTGTTTCTGCGGACGAAGTCCAATCATTTCTTTTTGGTGCCTCCTGTGAGGTTTCTACTTACCCTCACATTCTCTTATTAATCATAAATTCTCGTTTTAATGAGTACATATTGCGTTGTAATATCGTGTATTCTTATTAATTTAATAAGTAACAAGTAAGAATCACGATTTAAATAAATACATTTCATAATTTCTATTAACGGTACAACGCAAAAGGTAGGTCCAATTCAAGTCGGGTTCCCGTACAACGTGCCAAGCTGGCCAGCGGACCACGATTGTACCTAACCTACTCTCATTGATCATTATTATTTATTCAGGAAATTTAAACGTATTTAAGGTTTAAATTGAAACCTTCAATTCAATGGGTATTTCTTGTATGACTATTTCTTGCAATAACTGATGTTGGTATAAAGCTAATGGGAATGTTTCATGGTCAAATAGTTGTGCTCGAGAAATTACCTATCCACCTACATTTTATTACGAATAAAAGTGATAACTTATAAGTGTCTAAATCGTAATAGGTATTTATACCTACATATTTAAATTCATAACTTGTATTGCTTGCCAAAGTAGGTACGCATAATAGTGCCTAAAGTATATTCCGCTTGCAGTTCGGATAGGTACTTACCTACCTACCTTCTCATCTCATTTACAAATCGTGAATACGTAAGTTAACAAAATGTCTGATGAAGTTGAATTACAGGCGTCCCTTAAAAGACGCGAATATGATTTCAAGTGTATGCAGATTATCTACGATTTGTCCAAAGATGTTCTGAAGGATAGTTCTAAGCTATCTCCTTTCAAGGCTAGATACAAGAAGATTGATCAGATTAGGGCTGCTTTTATGGAGTCTAGCGAAAATGTCAATAGATTACAGTTAAAGTTAAAACCCAAGTCAGAAATAGATTTGAGTGCGATGTTGTCATTTGATGATTTGTATTATGCGTCTATCGAAGTTGCCGAATCTTTGTTTGCGACGTCGCTGCCTGCGCCCCACGCGTCTGCAGTCGCCGATCCGTCCGTACATTGTCGTCCGGAAGGTTCTATAGTTCAAGTGAAATTACCTAAATTGAAAATTCCGCATTTCAATGGGAAAATAGAAAACTGGCAGACGTTCAAGGATAGTTACATCCCGCTTATTCATAACAATAGTTCACTTTCGGACACGGAAAGGTTTCATTATTTGCTGTCTTGTTTGTCTGGGTGTGCACTGACCTTGGCCAGGGGCGTACCTATAACCGAGTCGAATTATTCCGTGGTTTTCAATCTTTTATTAGATCGATATGACAACAAGCGTATATTAGCAAATACTTATCTAGAAAAAATATTTAAATTAACGTCTGTTAACAAGCCGTCACTTGAAACTTTATCCGAACTGACCAATGCGTTATATGAAAGCGTAAATGCGTTACGTGCTTTGCAAATTGATGAGCTAAGTGAATTTATGTTATTTCACATTGCATCGCGATCACTTGACCTTGAAACTAGGAAACGGTTCGAGTTACAAAATACTCACGAGATTCCTAAGTTCAATGACTTTGGATAAACATTAAGCCTATCCTTCTAAATATCCTATCCAAATTGTTTCCCTTCCTAATTCAAAATTGGCGCCATCCCGCTGGTGCCGCGCTAGCGCCTCACTGCGGTGAGAGTGAAAACGAAGACTTGAAAAAATGGCGAAAAGCAGATAACTGCTCCCGCGCTGGGTCCGATTCAAAATAGGGTTAAAAATTACCCAAAAGGCTTCGCTAGAAATTGATTAACTGATTGGTTCTCGTAATCCTCCTTGTGAAGTGAAATCAAGCAGAAACGTGAACTTGTAGTGCATATTGAATATCCGCCACGCCGGCCGGCCCGGAGTCCCGAGTGTAGTGGTTACCTTCAATCCCTGCCTATCCAGGTGAGTGTTTATACTTTTTCTCAACGCAAGGAATCGCAGGGTTGTGATTGCCAACATCGGAGATTGTAATTGTTTCTGCGGACGAAGTCCAATCATTTCTTTTTGGTGCCTCCTGTGAGGATTCTACTTAACCTCACATTCTCTTATTAATCATAAATTCTCGTTTTAATGAGTACATATTGCGTTGTAATATCGTGTATTCTTATTAATTTAATAAGTAACAAGTAAGAATCACGATTTAAATAAATACATTTCATAATTTCTATTAACGGTACAACGCAAAAGGTAGGTCCAATTCAAGTCGGGTTCCCGTACAACGTGCCAAGCTGGCCAGCGGACCACGATTGTACCTAACCTACTCTCATTGATCATTATTATTTATTCAGGAAATTTAATCGTATCTAAGGTTTAAATTGAAACCTTCAATTCAATGGGTATTTCTTGTATGACTATTTCATGCAATAACTGATGTTGGTATAAAGCTAATAGGAATGTTACATGGTCAAATAGTTGTGCTCGAGAAATTACCTATCCACCTACATTTTATTACGAATAAAAGTGATAACTTATAAGTGTCTAAATCGTAATAGGTATTTATACCTATATATTTAAATTCATAACTTGTATTACTTGCCAAAGTAGGTACGCATAATAGTGCCTAAAGTATATTCCGCTTGCAGTTCGGATAGGTACTTACCTACCTACCTTCTCATCTCATTTATAAATCGTGAATACGTAAGTTAACAAAATGTCTGATGAAGTTGAATTACAGGCGTCCCTTAAAAGACGCGAATATGATTTCAAGTGTATGCAGATTATCTACGATTTGTCCAAAGATGTTCTGAAGGATAGTTCTAAGCTATCTCCTTTCAAGGCTAGATACAAGAAGATTGATCAGATTAGGGTTGCTTTTATGGAGTCTAGCGAAAATATCAATAGATTACAGTTAAAGTTAAAACCCAAGTCGGAAATAGATTTGAGTGCGATGTTGTCATTTGATGATTTGTATTATGCGTCTATCGAAGTTGCCGAATCTTTGTTTGCGACGTCGCTGCCTGCGCCCCACGCGTCTGCAGTCACCGATCTGTCCGTACATTGTCGTCCAGAAGGTTCTATTGTTCAAGTGAAATTACCTAAATTGAAAATTCCGCATTTCAATGGGAAAATAAAAAACTGGCAGACGTTCAAGGATAGTTACATCCCGCTTATTCATAACAATAGTTCACTTTCGGACACGGAAAGGTTTCATTATTTGCTGTCTTGTTTGTCTGAGTGTGCACTGACCTTGGCCAGGGGCGTACCTATAACCGAGTCGAATTATTCCGTGGTTTTCAATCTTTTATTAGATCGATATGACAACAAGCGTATATTAGCAAATACTTATCTAGAAAAAATATTTAAATTAACGTCTGTTAACAAGCCGTCACTTGAAACTTTATCCGAACTGACCAATGCGTTATATGAAAGCGTAAATGCGTTACGTGCTTTGCAAATTGATGAGCTAAGTGAATTTATTTTATTTCACATTGCATCGCGATCACTTGACCTTGACACTAGGAAACGGTTCGAGTTACAAAATACTCACGAGATTCCTAAGTTCAATGACTTAATTGTTTATTTACAAAATTATATAAAGATTCTGGAAGTTAGTCAACCTGTCTCGGTTTCGACTACTCCTCATAAGGCAGGACATAAGGGTCAGCAAAGGTCATCATCATTTGTAGCATCTACGAACCAAAGTAATAATAATAATGCATCGGGCTCATTTGTTTGTTTATGTTGTAATGAAAATCATTCTATTTACCGATGCGGCAAGTTACATTCTATGACACTAGAACAGCGTCAACATTTCGTTAAGAAATTGAACCTATGTGCCAATTGCTTAAGGCCCGGTCACGATAATAATAATTGCAAATCTAAAACCACATGTTTTGTTTGTAACGCGAAACATAACACGTTATTACATGTGGAAAATAAAAGTTTATTAAGGTCTACTGTTAATTCAAATGAGAATAGCGAAAGTTCCGCTAAAGCTACGAGCACACTTACTTGTATTACGTCACAAACTTCGAGTCCAAATTGTAGTACGAAGATTCTTGGCTCAGCGGTAGTTCGTTTACGTCACGCAGACGGCTCGCTTCAGTGTGCACGCGCCGTTATTGACAGCGGTTCGATGGATTCTTTCATTACCAGCGCATGCGTGCGCCGCCTTAGTTTACGTATAAGAAAATGTAACTTGAACGTTACCGGTCTCGGACAGAGTAATGTTTGTGACATAAAAGGTTATACTTTCGCTTCAATAATACCTCATTCTTGTGAGTCACCTAAGTTTGACTTACCTTTAGTAGTTTTGCCTAAAATTACTTCCTTGCTGCCTTCATCAACGTTACCGTTGCACGTCAAGGATCATTTCAAACATCTTGATCTCGCCGACCGCGACTTCCTTAGATCCGGTCCGATCGATCTACTGTTAGGTGTCGAGTGTTTTGATCAAATATACACTGGCTCACGTTTCACTCCCGGTCCCGGATTACCTTGCGCCTTGTCTAGTGTATTCGGCTGGGTGATAAGTGGTCAATATTTTCATAACACACCACCTAACAATATTCACAGTGAATCCGTTACGTCACTCCTCGCGTCCTCTTGCACGCTCGAAGATATCGTTCAACGGTTCTGGGATTCTGAAGAACCGCCAAAATGTAAAATTTCCGGTCCTGAAGATGATCTCTGTGAACAAATGTATAAACAGGATACTTACCGTACACGTGAAGGTCGTTACGTGGTACCTATAATGTTAAAGAAGGATGCGCCTTCTTTAGGCGATTCGTCTCGCCAAGCTTTTAATCGCTTTCTCAGCTTAGAAAGGCGTCTTATTAATCAGACCGAGCTGAAAGCTGATTATAAGGAATTTATGCACCAGTACGAAGAACTAGGACATATGAAGCCTGCAGATTCTTCGACTACTGATCGTTACATAATTCCACATCATTGCGTCGTGCGTCCAGATAGCTCTACGACACGACTCCGGGTAGTCTTCGACGCTAGCAGTCGGACTACAAATAATCTTTCTCTGAATCATTTAGTTCATGTTGGACCGAAACTTCAAATTGACATTGTCGATTTAGTTACGAAATTCCGACTTCATAAGATTGTCTTCACTGCGGACATCTGTAAAATGTACCGTCAGATATTGATACGTCCTGAGGACAGGTGTTATCAACATTTTTTGTGGCGTGACGAGCCTAACGAGGCTTTGAATGAGTATGAGCTTAATACCGTGACTTATGGAGTCAGCAGCTCCCCATACTTAGCTATTCGCACTCTGCGTCAACTTGCTGAGGATCACGGTTCTGAATATTCAAGCCGCGCCGCTCAAGTTCTTTATGAAGATACATTCATGGACGACATCACTACGGGATGCTCATCTCTTGATGAAGCGAAACAATTAAAAGAGGATGTTACCTCGTTATTGTCAAAGGGTCATTTTGAACTTCGTAAGTGGAGTACGAATACACCAATTCTTTTGTCTGATGTTCCTCCTGACCATCTTCAGACTTCTAAATCCTTCGATGATGCTGGAAATGAGTTTGTCAAGATATTAGGGATACGGTGGAATCCATTGGATGACAATTTCTCCTACAAGTTTTCAGACTCATTTGACCTTAAATTTACTAAGAGATCTATCCTCTCTATAGTGGCCCGCATTTTCGACCCACTCGGTTGGATCAGCCCGGTAGTGTTTTCTGCAAAGTCGCTTTTACAAGAAATGTGGCGCTTAAACTTAGGTTGGGACGAAGCTATACCACCACAATTGGCTAAGGTGTGGCATTTAATAGCAGCCAACTTATCTGATTTACAGAATATTTCACTACCGAGACTGATTATGCCCTCTAGTCCTGCCGAAGTGCATTTGGTAGGATTTTGTGATGGTTCACTCAAAGGGTATGGCTGTTGTGTATATCTTTGTGTTGTTGTGGATGAAGTTACCACGGTCACTAACCTGTTAATAGGTAAATCTCGAGTGGCTCCGTTAAAACCGACAACGATAAATAGACTCGAACTAAGCGCAGCTGTGCTTCTAGCGCAAGTTATGTCACACATGCACAACTTACTCAAGGATAAAATTCACATAAATTCTATGAAAGCCTACTCGGACAGTACCACCACTCTTTCTTGGCTCAACACGGCACCTCATTTGCTAAAAATGTATGTAGCAAATCGAGTCGTGCAAGCAACCGATTTAATTGGTCCCGAAATTTGGTTTCACGTGTCCACTGAGGATAACCCGGCCGACTGTTGTAGTCGCGGTGTTCTCTGTTCAGAATTATTTGATCACCCACTCTGGTGGAGCGGGCCTTCTTGGTTGCAAATGTCGCCTAATAAATGGCCTTGCAAACGTACGTTCCTCGTAAATGCAGAACTGCCTGCCAGAATTAAGAACTTCAGTTCCAAGCAGCCTACACGCTACTCAATCTGATAATCCGCTTCTGACGTTAACTTCTAAGCTTTCTTCTCTGACAAAGTTTCAACGAACTTTGGCATGGTGTTTCCGTTTTATATCAAATGCAAAGGTTGTTTCTTCAAATAGAAATTTCTCCTCCCTTAGTAGTTCTGAACTCGATAAATCAATGAAGATGCTAGTCAAGTATACTCAAGACCATTATATGTCGTCTCACGTCAGTCAAGTGAAAAATCATGAACAATGCTACAAGTCGATTCAAAAACTGTCTCCTTTTTTGGATGAAGATGGTTTATTGCGAGTGGGGGGACGCATCGATGAAGCTAATCTATCGCCATCTGCGTTACATCCTCTTCTCTTACCTAAATTGAGTCCTTTGTCGAGGCAGATTGTCGAACATTTCCATCTAAAATATCTGCATTGCGGCCCTCGGACTTTACAGTGTCTAATTCATAGAAGGTTCTGGATAATTGGGTTGAGACTACTTATTCGTACCGCACTCTCAAAGTGCGTGCGTTGCTTCAAAGTAAAACCAGTGTCCAGTCAACCCATGATGGGCAAGCTCCCTGCCGCTCGTCTTCAGCCCTCTCGATGCTTCCAAACCACAGGTATTGATTTCGGTGGCCCATTTATTATAAAGGAAAGTCGTCGACGTGGAGCAAAAACCTATAAAGCATACATATCTCTTTTTGTATGCTTGAGTTCTAAAGCCGTCCATTTGGAGGCCGTCACTGAGTTGAGTTCTGAAGCATTCCTCGCGGCTCTTGATAGATTTGTTTCCCGTCGCGGAATGTGTGATACAATCATTACAGATTGTGGCACCAACTTTGTGGGTGCAAACAAATATCTTAACGAAATAACCGGCGAGCTTCGCAAACATCAAGCTGACATATCAGATGGTTTGGCTATCCGTCAAATAAAATGGAAATTTAACCCGCCAGGTGCACCACATTTCGGTGGCATATTTGAAAGTGGCATAAAGTCCACAAAATATCACCTTAAGCGTGTAGTTGGTGCTCAAGTTTTAACTCTGGAAGAGTTTATTACGATTCTCGCTAAAGTGGAAGCTGTGTTAAATTCACGCCCGCTTTGTACTTTGTCTTCAGACCCGCAAGAATCGAACGTCTTGACTCCAGGACACTTCTTGTCGGGAGGTCCTTTAGTTTCACTACCTGAAGAACCTGTTAGTGACTGCTTAAGTCCACGTTCTCGTTGGCAAATGCTCAAGAAAATAACTCAAAGTTTTTGGCTTGCTTGGCAACGTGATTATCTGCATACGCTTCAACAAAAAACTAAATGGTTCAAAGATACACCTAACCTTAAAATAAACGGCTTAGTCCTGGTTAATGAGCCTAATCTGCCTCCTTTACTATGGAAATTAGCTCGTATAGAACAGATCCATCCGGGATCTGATAACATAGTTCGGGTTGTGACTCTTCGAACTGCAAACGGTAAAACTATGCGCAGACCAGTAGTTAAGGTTTGTCCGCTACCAATTAATTAACTATTATCTTATATCTCGAACAATATTGTGTATTGATCAGTATTGTTCAATTAAAATAGTTTAAGGTACTTAGGTAATTGTGCTTATTAAGTAAGAATTTTATATTTCTCGAGCACTGCTAGTTGTACTCTGGCAGTCCTTTAACTTGCGAAATCCTGGTCGATTTCGAGTGGGGGGAAATGGATAAACATTAAGCCTATCCTTCTAAATATCCTATCCAAATTGTTTCCCTTCCTAATTCAAAATTGGCGCCATCCCGCTGGTGCCGCGCTAGCGCCTCACTGCGGTGAGAGTGAAAACGAAGACTTGAAAAAATGGCGAAAAGCAGATAACTGCTCCCGCGCTGGGTCTGATTCAAAATAGGGTTAAAAATTACCCAAAAGGCTTCGCTAGAAATTGATTAACTGATTGGTTCTCGTAATCCTCCTTGTGAAGTGAAATCAAGCAGAAACGTGAACTTGTAGTGCATATTGAATATCCGCCACGCCGGCCGGCCCGGAGTCCCGAGTGTAGTGGTTACCTTCAATCCCTGCCTATCCAGGTGAGTGTTTATACTTTTTCTCAACGCAAGGAATCGCAGGGTTGTGATTGCCAACATCGGAGATTGTAATTGTTTCTGCGGACGAAGTCCAATCAGACTTAATTGTTTATTTACAAACTTATATAAAGGTTCTGGAAGTTAGTCAACCTGTCTCGGTTTCGGCTACTCCTCATAAGGCAGGACATAAGGGTCAGCAAAGGTCATCATCATTTGTAGCATCTACGAACCAAAGTAATAATAATAATGCATCGGGCTCATTTGTTTGTTTGTGTTGTAATGAAAATCATTCTATTTACCGATGCGGCAAGTTACATTCTATGACACTTGAACAGCGTCAACATTTCGTTAAGAAATTGAACCTATGTGCCAATTGTCACGATAATAATAATTGCATATCTAAAACCACATGTTTTGTTTGTAACGCGAAACATAACACGTTATTACATGTTGAAAATATAAGTTTATTAAGGTCTACTGTTAATTCAAATGAGAATAGCGAAAGTTCCGCTAAAGCTACGAGCACACTTACTTGTATTTCGTCACAAACTTCGAGTCCAAATTGTAGTACGAAGATTCTTGGCTCAGCGGTAGTTCGTTTACGTCACGCAGACGGCTCGCTTCAGTGTGCACGCGCCGTTATTGACAGCGGTTCGATGGATTCTTTCATTACCAGCGCATGCGTGCGCCGCCTTAGTTTACGTATAAGAAAATGTAACTTGAACGTTACCGGTCTCGGACAGAGTAATGTTTGTGACATAAAAGGTTATACTTTCGCTTCAATAATACCTCATTCTTGTGAGTCGCCTAAGTTTGACTTACCTTTAGTAGTTTTGCCTAAAATTACTTCCTTGCTGCCTTCATCAACGTTACCGTTGCACGTCAAGGATCATTTCAAACATCTTGATCTCGCCGACCGCGACTTCGATAGATCCGGTCCGATCGATCTACTGTTAGGTGTCGAGTGTTTTGATCAAATATACACTGGCTCACGTTTCACTCCCGGTCCCGGATTACCTTGCGCCTTGTCTAGTGTATTCGGCTGGGTGATAAGTGGTCAATATTTTCATAACACACCACATAACAATATTCACAGTGAATCCGTTACGTCACTCCTCGCGTCCTCTTGCACGCTCGAAGATATCGTTCAACGGTTCTGGGATTCTGAAGAACCGCCGAAATGTAAAATTTCCGGCCCTGAAGATGATCTCTGTGAACAAATGTATAATCAGGATACTTACCGTACACGTGAAGGTCGTTACGTGGTACCTATAATGTTAAAGAAGGATGCGCCTTCTTTAGGCGATTCGTCTCGCCAAGCTTTTAATCGTTTTCTCAGCTTAGAAAGGCGTCTTATTAATCAGACCGAGCTGAAAGCTGATTATAAGGAATTTATGCACCAGTACGAAGAACTAGGACATATGAAGCCTGCAGATTCTTCGACTACTGATCGTTACATAATTCCACATCATTGCGTCGTGCGTCCAGATAGCTCTACGACACGACTCCGGGTAGTCTTCGACGCTAGCAGTCGGATTACAAATAATCTTTCTCTGAATGATTTAGTTCATGTTGGACCGAAACTTCAAATTGACATTGTCGATTAAGTTACGAAATTCCGACTTCATAAGATTGTCTTCACTGCGGACATCTGTAAAATGTACCGTCAGATATTGATACGTCCTGAGGACAGGTGTTATCAACATGTTTTGTGGCGTGACGAGCCTAACGAGGTTTTGTATGAGTATGAGCTTAATACCGTGACTTATGGAGTCAGCAGCTCCCCATACTTAGCTATTCGCACTCTGCGTCAACTTGCTGAGGATCACGGTTCTGAATATTCAAGCCGCGCCGCTCAAGTTCTTTATGAAGATACATTCATAGACGACATCACTACGGGATGCTCATCTCTTGATAAAGCGAAACAATTAAAAGAGGATGTTACCTCGTTATTGTCAAAGGGTCATTTTGAACTTCGTAAGTGGAGTACGAATACACCAATTCTTTTGTCTGATGTTCCTCCTGACCATCTTCAGACTTCTAAATCCTTCGATGATGCTGGAAATGAGTTTGTCAAGATATTAGGGATACGGTGGAATCCATTGGATGACAATTTCTCCTACAAATTTTCAGACTCGTTTGACGTTAAATTTACTAAGAGATCTTTCCTCTCTATAGTGGCCCGCATTTTCGACCCACTCGGTTGGATAAGCCCGGTAGTGTTTTCTGCAAAGTCGCTTTTACAAGAAATGTGACGCTTAAACTTAGGTTGGGACGAAGCTATACCACCACAATTGGCTAAGGTGTGGCATTTAATAGCAGCCAACTTATCTGATTTACAGAATATTTCACTACCGAGACTGATTATGCCCTCTAGTCCTGCCGAAGTGCATTTGGTAGGATTTTGTGATGGTTCACTCAAAGGGTATGGCTGTTGTGTATATCTTTGTGTTGTTGTGGATGAAGTTACCACGGTCACTAACCTGTTAATAGGTAAATCTCGAGTGGCTCCGTTAAAACCGACAACGATAAATAGACTCGAACTAAGCGCAGCTGTGCTTCTAGCGCAAGTTATGTCACACATGCACAACTTACTCAAGGATAAAATTCACATAAATTCTATGAAAGCCTACTCGGACAGTACCACCACTCTTTCTTGGCTCAACACGGCACCTCATTTGCTAAAAATGTATGTAGCAAATCGAGTCGTGCAAGCAACCGATTTTATTGGTCCCAAAATTTGGTTTCACGTGTCCACTGAGGATAACCCGGCCGACTGTTGTAGTCGCGGTGTTCTCTGTTCAGAATTATTTGATCACCCACTCTGGTGGAGCGGGCCTTCTTGGTTGCAAATGTCGCCTAATAAATGGCCTTGCAAACGTACGTTCCTCGTAAATGCAGAACTGCCTGCCAGAATTAAGAACTTCAGTTCCAAGCAGCCTACACGCTACTCAATCTGATAATCCGCTTCTGACGTTAACTTCTAAGCTTTCTTCTCTGACAAAGATTCAACGAACTTTGGCATGGTGTTTCCGTTTTATATCAAATGCAAAGGTTGTTTCTTCAAATAGAAATTTCTCCTCCCTTAGTAGTTCTGAACTCGATAAATCAATGAAGATGCTAGTCAAGTATACTCAAGACCATTATATGTCGTCTCACGTCAGTCAAGTGAAAAATCATGAACAATGCGACAAGTCGATTCAAAAACTGTCTCCTTTTTTGGATGAAGATGGTTTATTGCGAGTGGGGGGACGCATCGATGAAGCTAATCTATCGCCATCTGCGTTACATCCTCTTCTCTTACCTAAATTGAGTCCTTTGTCGAGGCAGATTGTCGAACATTTCCATCTAAAATATCTGCATTGCGGCCCTCGGACTTTACAGTGTCTAATTCATAGAAGGTTCTGGATAATTGGGTTGAGACTACTTATTCGTACCGCACTCTCAAAGTGCGTGCGTTGCTTCAAAGTGAAACCAGTGTCCAGTCAACCCATGATGGGCAAGCTCCCTGCCGCTCGTCTTCAGCCCTCTCGATGCTTCCAAACCACAGGTATTGATTTCGTTGGCCCATTTATTATAAAGGAAAGTCGTCGACGTGTAGCAAAAACCTATAAAGCATACATATCTCTTTTTGTATGCTTGAGTTCTAAAGCCGTCCATTTGGAGGCCGTCACTGAGTTGAGTTCTGAAGCATTCCTCGCGGCTCTTGATAGATTTGTTTCCCGTCGCGGAATGTGTGATACAATCATTACAGATTGTGGCACCAACTTTGTGGGTGCAAACAAATATCTTAACGAAATAACCGGCGAGCTTCGCAAACATCAAGCTGACATATCAGATGGTTTGGCTATCCGTCAAATAAAATGGAAATTTAACCCGCCAGGTGCACCACATTTCGGTGGCATATTTGAAAGTGGCATAAAGTCCACAAAATATCACCTTAAGCGTGTAGTTGGTGCTCAAGTTTTAACTCTGGAAGAGTTTATTACGATTCTCGCTAAAGTGGAAGCTGTGTTAACTTCACGCCCGCTTTGTACTTTGTCTTCAGACCCGCAAGAATCGAACGTCTTGACTCCAGGACACTTCTAGTCGGGAGGTCCTTTAGTTTCACTACCTTAAGAACCTGTTAGTGACTGCTTATGTCCACGTTCTCGGTGGCAAATGCTCAAGAAAATAACTCAAAGTTTTTGGCTTGCTTGGCAACGTGATTATCTGCATAAGCTTCAACAAAAAACTAAATGGTTCAAAGATACACCTAACCTTAAAATAAACGGCTTAGTCCTGGTTACTGAGCCTAATCTGCCTCCTTTACTATGGAAATTAGCTCGTAAAGAACAGATCCATCCGGGATCTGATAACATAGTTCGGGTTGTGACTCTTCGAACTGCAAACGGTAAAACTATGCGCAGACCAGTAGTTAAGGTTTGTCCGCTACCAATTAATTAACTATTATCTTATATCTCGAACAATATTGTGTATTGATCAGTATTGTTCAATTAAAATAGTTTAAGGTACTTAGGTAATTGTGCTTATTAAGTAAGAATTTTATATTTCTCGAGCACTGCTAGTTGTACTCTGGCAGTCCTTTAACTTGCGAAATCCTGGTCGATTTCGAGTGGGGGGAAATGGATAAACATTAAGGCTATCCTTCTAAATATCCTATCCAAATTGTTTCCCTTCCTAATTCAAAATTGGCGCCATCCCGCTGGTGCCGCGCTAGCGCCTCACTGCGGTGAGAGTGAAAACTATGACTTGAAAAAATGGCGAAAAGCAGATAACTGCTCCCGCGCTGGGTCCGATTCAAAATAGAGTGTTAAAAATTACCCAAAAGGCTTCGCTAGAAATTGATTAACTGATTGGTTCTCGTAATCCTCCTTGTGAAGTGAAATCAAGCAGAAACGTGAACTTGTAGTGCATATTGAATATCCGCCACGCCGGCCGGCCCGGAGTCCCGAGTATAGTGGTTACCTTCAATCCTTGCCTATCCAGGTGAGTGTTTATACTTTTTCTCAACGCAAGGAATCGCAGGGTTGTGATTGCCAACATCGGAGATTGTAATTGTTTCTGCGGACGAAGTCCAATCAGTAATCATTGAGTTTCTTGACGGTTTTTCTCCATAGGAAACGACCAACCCGAACCGTGCACCTTTTGTCGACGTGTTATAAGTGCCCATCTAGGCCTATGTGAAATAAAAAAGTTTGATTTTGATTTTTTGTACAACGTACAATCTTTATAAGAATTACTCACTACAGCCCGCTTGACTGTTCTTTCCAAAAGTCATTTGCCAACAGATAAACTGAGATGAAAGTGACTAATTAAAAAAAGAAAATGACTGAAAACGAACTGAGAGAGGTATCAGACAAGCCCTGTTTTTGTTTAACCAAATTACATTCTCTACACATTTTCCTTTGTGATGCAAGCAAATTCAATTTATATCTTGATGAAAAGCACACCAATAGCTGGTGAATTATATTATTTTAATACGAGTAGGAGTAATGGACGCTTGCGAGAATTAGCTTTTTTCATGAGGTTACAAAATCAACTTATAATCCTTTAACATAAGGTGCATTTTAAAAGAAGATTTCTTTTAACTATGTGAAGTAATAATCATGTCTATCAAACGTGTGTGAAAACAAGCAGGAAGTGTTTCATAATGAGTCATCTCTAGAAGTATCAACTGATGACTATAAGCTCTTAGAGTAGGTTATTTTGAGTGTGTGTAAGGGGCAGATGTATATGACGTGTATACATCTTTCACTTACTCCATCTCAAAATAACCTTACGCTAGAGCTTATGGTTACACCCCTACTCCAATTAAAAATGCTTATACTTAAAAAAACATAAACTACTGTCAAATGACACAGACTTTTTTAGTCCTGAAAAATGCACGGTTCCCGTAGGAAGAGCCACAAAAGCGAATCATAAAAAAACAGAAGTCACATAACTCAATGACTACCTACTTTTTTGTTCTACCTATATAGTCTGTCTCACCCATATTCTTCCACGATCCCTATCCCATGTTTTGCCTTTTCAGGCCAATCACCCGTTAAAGCTTCAAAGCCGTTACACCAGCGATTCCTAGACTCCCTACGTAGTTACATCAAAAGTGGAATAATTTCGAATGAATTCAGAATACTTTTAACAAAGTGAAACGGTCCGCGAGCATTTCTTTCTGTGTCAAGGGGTAAGGCACAGTCTTCGCCACTTGTTATAAACGAATAACAGTTAATTAAAACGTTGTATCTTCTGCTTGAAAGATTTCTATTAATTTTAGGTTTTCTTGAAAATTCTTCAAGGAAGTAAATGTGAATAAAACTGCACCAATTTTTTTTGATATTCCGCTTTGTTAAATTTGAATATCTTTTTCTTTATCTTTTTGAATATTTTTTGTTCTGTAGTTTCTGCCTACCCCATGGGAAAAAGGCGTGAGTTTGTGTTATGTATGTATGTTTTTTCAATTTATTCTCAAACGCGAACCTATAATTAATAAAAAAGGCGTATGTCGTCCATCGTAGCCGGTTGCGTTCTGTAGTTTCTGACGAGACTGTTTCTGTTAAAGACGAAAGTTTATGTATGTGTATGTATGCGTAAAATTTGTAGACCATTATCATCATCATTCCAGCCGAAGGACGTCCAATGCTGGACATAGGCCTCGCCCAAGTGTCCTGTGCGTCGTGCCCTCCACCTCGATCGTGTCCTGTGCGTCACGCATCCAATGGATTCACACAGCCCTGATGCCCAGGCCATCGCTCCACCTAGAGGTAGGCCTTCGTATGACCACTCCTGCATTATTTTTTTAATATTTTCATTATCATTTTTTCAAATAAAAAAAATATTAATCCAAAATTTTTCTTTATGGTAATTGAAATTCGATCTGAGTTGGACGAAATCGACAAACATAACAACCAATGGTCAACACTGGCCCTGCTGAGGCAAGTGACACTCTATTTTCGAAAGTGTCGCCATAGCGAATAGAAAAATGTCAAATAAGAAAATGTAAATGATACGTGATCAATCACTAACATTTTAAAGGAGATGTTTGATTTTGGGCCAACACTAAGTACAATAATTAGATAAATAGGAAAAATAGGGGAATTAATTTTGCAGACGTACCAAATGATCATTTAAAAAGTTTTTTATAAGATAACCCTATATTTAACATGACGTTTATAGACTTTGAAAGTTTTAAGAAGTGACATCAGTGACGTCTTTCTTTGCTATAACTTTGAGTTTGATATGTTTCGGTGATTGTTTTATTTTTGCAACCTAGTTTCCTAGTACGAACATTGATTGATTGCTTCTCTGTTGCAATCGAATTCGAGTTGTTTATTTTGAACGCAGATATTACGATGACAATCATATGTCATTGTCAAAATTACATTTTTCGCATACTGCTGATCTGATCCACCATGTTTAATTTTATGTTGTGTTGCTCTACTTGACAAAGTTAATAAAGGTGTACATAGAAACAAAGTGAAATGAAAGAAAATTAACAATAAAAAACAGTTACTATATTATATAGCGATTTTTACATATAGTGTACATAGTGCTGGTCAAGGCTCCATACATTTCTGGAACTTCTCCTTTCGACCATCTCCAACACTGATAGAATTACACTTTATCTAAAGCCTCTGGGTCAGCCAACAGCTTTTATTCAAGGCGATCCAGCATACGCATACAGTACTTAGTACAAAATAATTATCTCCAGTGTTAGGGCAGTTATGTACTACATCCGTTCCGTGTCCGTGAAATGTCGGTTCCGGAGTAGCCGTAGTACTTCTTGTAGGGAAGTTTAAGCATCGGATATACCGAACTCTATCCGTCATAATCTGTCATAATTCAGAACATTTTGAACTCGAAACTCAAATCACGGACACGGATCACGAAAAATCTCTATGACACTGAAGTTTGCTGTAAAGGAACCCAATTATGGGTTCAGCTCGCCTTTGTCCATAAGCTGTCCTACAGTATTTGTATATATATTTTTTGTGTAGAATAATGAATTTGAATATGAATCATAATCACCTCATCATTGGAGCATAATAGCGGAATTAGTACCGGATGTAACTATGAGAAAGTTTTAAGATCAAGCTAAGTTGCAAGCAATTGCAAAGGTTCAGGTTTATGTGTATCAGTGGTCCACGGCTAATGCAACACTAATAATGATGATGATAAAATTAATGTCAAAAAACAATCCAAAACTAATAATCAAACAAAACGTATTTTATTGGCTTCTAAATGGCAGTAGAGTTTGTATTATGTGACTTTAATATTTTTTATATACGGGTATTTTTTTTGTGATAATTTCTGTAACGGTTTCGTAGTCAAGAACCCCAACGGGTCTAGCAATTCCTCTTGAACCCTGCACGTATTTGGATATAGCAGCCTTCTCAGCTTGTGGAGTACGAGCAGCGATGTAGGCCAGAGCGCGGGTAATGTATTCAGGGATGGGAGGAGGCACGGGGAGGTGGCTTCCCTGTGGAATGAAGAAATAAATATTTAGAAGAGTCATAAAACATTTCATATGTGATAATGTAGTAGTAATTAATGGCTTCTCATATCAATTCCAGCAAGCCTAAACACGACTGGATTACATTATTTTATTACGGAGTTCCGGTATCTACCTTCTGGCTTCATCACCATATCAGTTGATGGTCCATAATTGACGGAGTAATCGTTGAACATACATAATAAATATATATATATAAAAATAGTCGAACATAGATCCTCCTTCTTTTTGGAAAGTCGGTTGAAAATCAAACGAGGATCACAACTATAACGAGGCAAGTAACTAAATGTGTACCCAATATATACATTACTTAGTCATAGATAATGGTCGCGGACAGACAAAAGATAGTGACAGGCGCCGTGAAAGCTATTCTGATATCGTCATCGTCATCAGCCTTTTTTAATGTTCCCACTGCTGGGACACAATCCTTCTCTCAGTGAGAGGGAATGGGCCATAACCCACGACGCGGGCCTAGTGCGGGTTGGTGGATGTCACATATCTTTGATTTTTTGATTCTAGGTCATGTCGGTTTCCTTACGTTTTTTTTCCATCACCGTTTTTGAGAGATGTTGATATAATTTACACAAATTAAAGCGCCTGCCTGGGTTCGGTCCCATGACCTACACTTTGTTAGTTGCGGCCGTTACCACTGGGCCACCACTGCTCTCGATGATTCTGATACAGGTCGCACCAATGCTAAAAAGATGAAAATCTATCATTTGTAGGTTACACATACCACGGGCTGGAATCCAAACTCGTTGGCAATGTAGCTTAGTTCAATGGGTGTACCGTCAGGGGCGATGTATTTGTAACCACCCTTCACTTCCAGGATTGGGTTTGCCTGGAAAATACAGAAAGTAATGTCAATAGAATATAAATAAGTATTGGTCTAAAAGCCTATTCGGAGTCGTAATGCCACAGCATCATGTGTTAAACCAAGAGTTGAGCTGAAGGAGTGGTGAGGAAATAAAATGTCTTCTATGTATGATAAAATATAAGGAATATTTTCCTAGTAAAATCTTTGAGAATTCAATTAATACTTGGTTCTCAAGCTATTGTTTGCCAATCAATCTTTAATATTTTTAAAACAATAAATCATGCGGAATTAGAATTAAAAACAATATTTTTTTACACGCTTTTACCTGACTACGGCGAAAACGAGGATTAGGATTTTAACCAGTTTGCATGTATGTATGTATGAACGTGCATCTGCTCCCTCATAACTTTTAAACAACTTATCATAAATTGACAAAAAAGTATCGTTAGAAGCTCTTGATTGTCCGCTGGTTAAAGGCTAAATGAAATATACTTATTTCAATGGCGCCCTCTAGAAGACAAAGTTATGAATAATTAACATAAAAATTGTGAAGATGCCGTGTAGGGTACACAGCATCCTAATATTTTTTATCAAATAATATGCCTTAAATAGCACATTTAAAAAAAAAATAGCATTTGCTCGCTGTAATAAAAACATGTTCACAAACAAATAAACCGACTTTCAAAGCAAAACACTAAAAAGTGCAAATATAACTTACATTTTGACAGTCGGTATCGCAAAATAATAAACAGATCAGATCATCTCGACGAGGTCGCAGTAGACCAAAGAAAACATGACGGGACGGTCTGAATGATTTCTTCAAGAATTTCCGTAAAAAAAACCCAGTACAGGTGGAAATGGAACGAATGGCGGGATGCATTTGCTCAGGAGTGAGATGGATAAGGGTGATAAAAAAAAACAAAATACATAACTTACCGAGTTCTGGTCCCGGATGACACCACCAACGTTGTGGCTGATTCCATTGCCAGTCTCATACCCGTACTGGAATGCACCATCAGGGCTGCTGTTGAATTCTGACTTGACTATGGGCGCTTGACTCTCTAGGTGCGAGACGTCGGCGCTGACGCACGCGATTGCCACTGCGAGAACTGCAAGGAATTTCTGGAAGAGATTTCGAAATCACATTATTTCCTTGGAGATGAGCCAGCTCTATTATATTATACGAGTATTAAACGAGATTAACCAGAACTTAGACTTTGACAGTTCATATGAAAAAAAAAAACACTTTTTTATTCATATTATTTTGCAGATAGCTTTGAATAAAACAAAAAAGAAAATGAAATTACAACATTATTAAGGATGTTATGTAAAATAGAAACAAAGAAATAGAAGAACATACTACAAGAAAGAAAAGTATCAATAAATTTTATTACTATAGTACAATATACACAATGCTTACTTACCATTTTTCTATTGGGATGTCAACTTTTTGTTTCGATCTGATTGAGGTATTACGTGTTCGTCTTTATATACCAATCGTTCAAAATATAAATGAGGACGTTTTACTAGTTTTTGGAGCAGCTATAGGTCAAGATTAATGTGATGCAGATTTGATGCATGCAACCCTCGGTGCGCGAATCCTACTCGTAATTTGCTCAGGGCGCACGTTTGGCGCAGTGGTTGAGCGATTGACTGCTGCGCTGCGTATCGCGGGTTCGATTCCCGCACGGAACAAATATGTGTATGAACTACAGATAGTTGTTTCGACTCTGGTTCTTGTGTATGAGAGTTTGTATGTTTGTAAACGTACCCACGATACAGGAATAAATTCTTAGAGTAGGACAATGCTTAAAAAAAAAAAAAAAACTGGTTTTGTTATTTCTCTCAAAAAGCAAGGAAAACTTTCTTAAACGGACGAAGGGAAACGTAGTACTATCTGCCCAGTTTATCTGGGGTCGGATCTTCTTGTTCGTATGCGTCCGAGAGCTCTGTTCTAGGCAGGCTGAGTACTCAGGTTTTTTTTCTGGACCTTAATTTGCATGCTGACCACCTGACCAGGTGTTGGACGTCCTCTGCCTCGGAGATATTTAGGAACTCGTTGATAGGGTTGTCATCGCCGTGAGAGTTAAAATAGCGGATGAACAAAATATACTATTTTGTACCTAGCTCTAAAAAATCAGGCAATGGAGAGGGCTATGCTCGGAGTTTCCTTACGTGATCGAATCAGAAATGTAGAGATCCGCAAGAGAACCAGGGTTACCGACATAGCCCGAAGAATTGCCAAACTTAAGTGGCAGTGGGCAGGGCACATTGCTCGCAGAACGGATGGCCGATGGGGCAGAAAGGTTCTGGAGTGGCGACCGCGAACCAGAAGACGTTGCGTTGGAAGGCCTCCCACCAGGTGGACCGATGACCTGGTGAAGGTTGCAGGGATCCGCTGGATGCGGGACGCACGGGACCGGTCAATGTGCCAACGCTTGGAGGACGCCTATGTCCAGCAGTGGACATCTTGCGGCTGATATGATGATGATGACATATAATTAAGCATTAATTTATATATGTATGAAGTGAACTTTAGCACAAAATAAACTTTATTATCTATTTGATACTGATAAGGACTATGTCATCTCTACTGTTTGCATATTCTTTAATACCACTGCATATCATCAAACCATATGATATTTCCTTAAGTGTTTGCTACCCGGAAGGTAAACGCTGACTAGTCTGCTTGTCATTCAAGGTTCACCTGTCTTATCCTCTTTTTTAAACCCCGAGGGATAAAGAGGGATGTTATAAGTTTGACGTGTGTACATGTGTGATTGTGTATTTGTGTATCTGTCCTTTATGGAGATATGATGCCGCATCATAGATCCTAATCAAAAGTACCAATTTTGATTTAGTTTTTTTTTGTTTGAAACATGACTTTATTGAGAGTCTTCTTAGATGTGTTTGATGAAAATCGTTTAAGTTGTTCAAAAGTTATGGGCGTTTTATAGTTTGAATTGGGATATTTTCACCAGATATCGTGTCATAAATACGTATTCGATAGATTGTCAATCGAAGCATGTCTACAATTACCTGCTATCTATTTATCTCCTTGTCTATTATTCACTAATTATGTAGTACAAAAGCGTAAAATAAAAATATGTCCGCGGTTATTTAAATTTTACTTGTCTTCAGATTCATTTTATTTTTAGTTATTTTGAGTTTATTTTTTATAGTTCTTATTAATATTTTTGTAAAGTTATTGTAAATATTTATTAGCATTTATAAACTATAAAATATTACTAGCTTTTGACCGCGACTTCAACTCCATAGCATAAGATCTTCGAAACCTTCGTTCAACATACAAATACTTCTTACAGTCCTTAATTAAGGACTCACCTTTTGTCGACGTTTTGTAAGTGCCCATGTAGGCCTATGTGAAATAAAATAAATATTTTGAAGGATGATTTCCGGGATAAAAACTATCTAATCTCCTTCCCAGGGTTTCAAACACCCTTCATAGTTTTTTTTTCTAAATCAGTTTAGCGGTTTAAACTTGAAAAGGTAACAGACAGACAGAGTTACCTGCTTTCGCATTTATAGTATAAAATAACGGTATGGAAGTAGTAATACCCATTTAAAAAAATTAAGAATAAATTGATGCCAAGAAACATTTGAAAGCACTCCCATTTCTGGGCAGCATATTTTGGTTGAGCATGTTTGGTCAATGTCCTTTACAGTTTTCAGATTTTTCTTTACTTGCGCTATAAAACATTATGCCATGCCAAATTTCATGATGATGAACGGGCAGTACGCTGTAGGTTGACCTAAACCTTTTTTTAAATTTTGGTTTATAGAGGGTGTGATCAAACTTGACCTAATGTTTATAAAATACGAGATAGCTTTAAAATCGCTCCGATCACAGACACAATTACAGGCCACCACTTAAGTAAATAATGCGTTCCAAGTTGCTCTGAACCTTCCGGAACAGATAAAAGGTAGAAGCTAGCGTTCTTCATCGTGGTGGTCAAATAAAAAGAGAGACTTTTGCATGCCCAATTGCCTGAACCGACAATCCAAGACAGTCGTCTTGGCACAGAAAAGTCAGGAAAGGATGTGTTTATTTTTGTAAAAAAAATGAATATTGGCGATGTCTTCTCATACATTATTATTTAGTAGTGTATTTTATTTATTTGTTTGAAATTTCCGCAGTCATTTTCAAAAACAGAACGCTATATCCATAAGTAACGTTTCTTTGACAACTACATTATTATTTTTCATGTTTATTCATGAATTTGATAAATTTTTGTTGTTATTTCAAAACAATGTGTGAGAATGTCAACTTGGATGCATCTTTTTTGTTATTGACCTTATCCGAGTGAATACCAGATGTGGAATAACTAAATGATAATTCACATTACTGAGGTTTTTGTAGAACTGCGTTTTTGGAATTTACCGATTCCTTCCGATTCGTCATGGTTTATTTTTGGATGGCGTATTTCCCAATCTTTTAAGTCTTTTGCTAATAATACTTATGGTATTATGTGAGTAAGTTCGGTTTGTCAGTAATATTACATTATAACTGTTCGCTTTTACTCCCTGAAGACTTAGTCCAGCGTAGCTACCGCGTACCAGAAGATGCAAGGTTGGAAGGCCTCCTATAAATAAAGTTGACCAGTGACCTGGTGAAGGCACGAGAATCAGCTGGATGCGAGAAGTACAGACCGGTCGATGTAATGACACTTAGGGAAGTCTGAGTCTAGCAGTGGACTTCTTTAAGTTTTAAAGATATAGTTCTGTTTAACTGTTCTGTAGTGAATCTATGTTCCTGATGAGCATACACTTGTGCATCGATCTCGCCTGGTGGCACGCGATGAATGAGCTCTAGCTTTACATTAACATTTATCGATTTGTTTAAACAGCATTTTTCGTAAAAATATGTCAATTTTGTCGCATCGCAGTTTTAAGTAGGGCACAGAAGATGCCTGTTAACTTGAAGGCTAGCGAAATTTTTTATGGCATCTCCAGGGGATATTAGTGGTAGGGACTCCCTTTTCCGCACTAAGACTCCCATTTGGTCCGTTGTGCGTGGGGGTACTGGCTGACATAGCCAGCCCAGCTCCGCCCAAAAGCACAGAAGCTTACTGGGAGCTTCACAGGCTTCACGGAGCGACCTCATTGTTTCGAGGATTTCTTCGCGCTCCAGGATTACGTGGGCGGCTGATTCTTCGGCGTTAAAACAGCCCCTGCAAAGTGGGCTGTCCGTGGCGCCTATGTTGAATAAATGTTTGTTAAGGAGGGTGTGGCCCTCTATTGTCCCTTTAATTATTTTGAAGTTATTTCTACTCAGGCTGAGGAGTTTTTTAGTGAGACGCGGATGTACTTTTGGCAAAGCCATTTTTGACTGTCTACAGTCCATTTCCCGTGACCCTCTGTTATTGTGTAGTTCTGTTGATCTTTGACAAATCTACGCATGAAATTGCGAGAAAGGCAAGGGGATAAGTGAGTACGGGTCTAGCACTAACATCTCGGAGCCCATTTTCGCAAGCTCATCTGCGGCATCATTGCGTAGGGATCCACTATGCCCCCTGATCCACTGGAGGGTGATTCGTTTGGATTTCGATATACTCTCCAGGGCGAAATGGCACTCAAATATTAGTTTGTTGTTAGTTAGTTTGTTTTCTAAAGCTTTGAGCACAGCCAGACTATCAGATAGGAATCTGATTCCGTAGTTCTGGATACCTAAATGCTTTACGGTTTTTGCGGCTTGCGTTAAGGCGACGCACATTGAAATATCGAACTATGTGTGCTAAGCGGTATGTGAAAGTTAATGTTGAGGTCAAGGGAGTGTACGCAAGCACCTGAACCGTTTTATGTTGTTGAGCCATCGATGTATATTTGTACTTCATTGGCTTCTGACTGATCCATTTCTTCCTCTATTGATTGTATGTTATAGTTTTTGTTTAACATATGTTGTTTTTGTATTCTATCACACGGATGATACTCAATCGCCCGGTCCAGGATTTTAGAGTGTGGACTTGTGAGGTTATTGCCCCATATGCCTAGATGCATAAGCCTGATGGCAGCTAGCGCCGCCTCATGCTGTATGTACAGGTCCAGGGGAGTTATTTGTAGGGCCATCTCCATGGCTGCTGTTGGGGTGGTTCTCATGCAGCCGGTGATAGCTGAATAGGCCTGTCGCTAGAACCGTTGGAGTCGGGTGATGGTGGTCGAGAGTTCTGTCCTCGTCCACCAAACCAAAGTGCCATAAGCCAACATTGGCCTGATCACCGCTGTGTATAGCCACAGAGTAATCTTTGGAGAGAGCCCCCATGTTTTTCCTAACATTTTTTTACACTGGTAGAGTGCGATTGTGCATTTTTTGAGTTTGTGTCAAGGCGCTTGTTCCAGAGCAATTTGCTATCAAGGATTACCCCCAAGTCCTCCTCTTCAAGTGTTAATTTTGTATTGAAAAATTTGGAAGCCTATGCGGTCCAAAACTTTGTTTGTTAGTGAACATTATTAGTTCCGTTTTTAAGAGGTTAACCGATTATTTTGAAGACCTTTCTCATTAGATCACATAAGATGCCCTCAAATTTTCCCGAGATTAGAATTTCTTTGTCATCTGCGTATCCTACCGAGTAAAGACTGCTGTCGCTGAGCTCTACAATGACCTCATTCACGATTCCGTCATCCCCTCTGCCCTGAATGGTAGGAAGGTGTTGATTGCCCACGTTATTTTATCTTCGTAGATAACTTCTATCGCCACCTCCCAAGCTACTCGTAGCCCTCTCCATGTACGGTTCCCAGCTTTGCTGGGTGGAAATCTGGCAGCCCGGGAAGTGGGTAGATAGGTCTATCTCTTGAGCAAGACATGTTTTGACCCTTATTGCCTGGTTGTTATTTTCAATGTTAGTACTAAAACGCCTCCAACTAGTTTTTCCTCGGAGGCGATTTAGTTTTTTATAGGTTTTGCGGTTTGTTACGTAACGGTCCCAGACTTCTGGCAACTGTGTGTTCCTAGCTCTGTTTAATAGCCTTCTCAGTTTGTGTCGGTGTCTCTCCAGTTCAGGACTCTACCAGGACTGCCTGATTCCTCGCCTAGGTATGGTGAGGGGACACGACTGTTCATAGCTAGATAAGAGGGTGGAAGTGATGTTGTGATGCATGCTTTCAATTACCCTTTCAATTATTTCATCTGGACTTACTTACTGATCCGATTATGGAAACATTTTACTGATCGAATCACTGTCGGCAACTGCCATAGGCTAGTTTTAGCCTCAAAAATATATCCGGTAGGCCTCGGGAGCTAAGCCTTGGGAAAAAGTAGTATGTGATATTATTAAAAAAATGTAGAAGTATAGATTTTAGAATCTTTAGTTTAGGAACAGTTATAATTTTCTCGTAGCCAAGCACCAACTAGCTTGACAAAAACCTTTTAAAATCTGAATGAAAAAAATTAACAATTTAACAATTTATTCTAGGAACGTAAGTAAATAAACACTGTACATACACACATATCTACATTTACAATTCAGTTTTTCAAACAGAAGAAAGATGTCGGCCCAAAGAAAAGGGTTGGAAGGGTCAAGCAGAGGTCAAGCACGTGATGTATTTGGATAGACGAAATGAAAATTGCCCAATATTATTTGAAGCGCGTAAAAAATAAGTGATTTTCCGAAGCAAGTTTTTATAATAAACAAAGAACAAAATTATAAATAAAAGTATGAGATAAAAATTCTAAAGCATTATATAAAAGATATTTAAAGGTTTCGAAGAAATCTTTGACCTACACTGCATTTTCTATACATTAACGAAAACTTACATTGAAGAGGTTATAGTTTCGTAGGTACCATTTTTTAGCGTTATGGACACCGACTTCAAAAAATTAAGTTATTTTTCACTTTGTAGTTTTGTATTTGGAAGTCGGTAGTATTTTTTTGCAAAAAGTTTTTTTATTTTTCACATTTTAGTTGTACGTACCTAATAGGCAAGTTAGTAAGGGAACTATTTCGCCAGAATAGATTTCATGAAACTAGAACATAACCGGTGAAATGAGAGATCTGCTTACCCCTTAAGAGCGAACTGGCGTGATGTTATGTTATGAAATGTTATAAACAACAAACAAATGAAAATGAGACCAATTTCGGAACATACTTTTTCAAACAAAAAAAGAATTTTCAAAATCGGTCCACAATTGACGGAGAAATCTGTGAACATAAACAAAAAAAAAAAAAAAAAAAAAAAACAAACATGAAGTCGAACATAGAACCTCCTCCTTTTTGGAAAGTCGGTTAAAAATACGGGTTCCATAATGGTTTGAAATATTTTATCTGCACAAACTGCCACACTCAGAAAGGTTCATTAAACTATTCCTAATGAGTACTTAACTAAGTATCATTAAATCCGTTAATTAACGATACATCCCAGAGACATAATTTAAGGGTTAATTAGTTAATGACAATTTAAGTATCCGCAGTGCATCGTCAAACCATTCTATCGATTGCACATCGATAAACGGTTGGTGTAGCCATATTTGAAAAAGTGTTAGTATTAAATAGCAACAAAATATTTAAACACATTGCAAGCATATAAATAAGTAATATAAATGAAAATTTGTTCTTTTACTGATCGTTTTTAATAAAAGACAAAGCGATACAGCTGTTTTCATATAAACAACCGGACCCTTTTTACCTGACTGCTGAAGGAGGGTAATGTGTTTATTAGTCTATGTATGTATGTTTGTTCATATGTGGCGTTCTAAAGACCAAACGCGTTGGCCGATTTTGATTGTTCTTATGTCAATCGATTCGTTTTAATCCTGCGAGTGTCACTGGCAACATTGAAATTTGAAAATAGGAAAATTGCCGAATTTCGGCGCCATACTATAGGGGCCCAATTTTTTTTCCTTCCAATCCCGTCGTGTGCGGTATCAAAATAAAGGGTTTTAAGAGGTGATTTAAAAAATATCTAACACTTATTTAAATGTACCTAATTCGAAAAAAAAACTAAAAAGACATAAAGTACACGCGGGACATAGCACTATAGATCTTCAAATTTATACTTAAGCCCCTCTCGGCGAGTTATCAGACGCTATTGAGACTATTAATACGGACCTGGCTCGAATTGGTGACTGGAGCACTGAGTTTGGGCTGAAGATCAATCCGACGAAAACTCAAGTGGCTGTTGTGGAAAGTTCCCGAACGGTCTCTAGGATTGATTGGGCGACACTTCCCCAGGTTTCTTTCAACAACACCATTGTTCCTATAGCTGAAACTGTGAAGAACCTGGGGATTTACATCGACAGCACCCTTTCCTGGACTAAACAACTGCAAGAGGTCAGTAGTAAACTGTTTGCTTCTGCGGGCTCCCTGAGACGCCTTCGTAACTTTCTTCCCATCACCACTAAAATTGCGTTAGCACAATCTCTTCTTCTCCCTATCCTGGACTATGCTGATGCCAGCTATCTCAATCTCACCCAAGACCAATTGGACAAGCTTGAGCGACTTCAAAATCTCTGTATCAGGTTCATATTTGGCTTGCGCAAGTATGACCATGTTTCTGAATTTCGAACCAAGCTCAAATGGCTTCCTATTCGCCTTCGCCGGAATGCCCACATCCTTTCATTGCTATATAATGTGCTCTTTAATTCTTCTAGTCCTTTTTATCTTAAAGAACGCTTTCAGTTCCTCTGTGACACACATTCTCGGTCCTTGAGATCATCGGAAAAACTAAAATTGAGCATTCGTATGC
Organism: Orthosia cruda; assembly: GCA_964057195.1. Classification (NCBI taxonomy): domain Eukaryota; kingdom Metazoa; phylum Arthropoda; class Insecta; order Lepidoptera; family Noctuidae; genus Orthosia; species Orthosia cruda. The sequence goes on along the minus strand of OZ059840.1, from coordinate 26,729,048 downwards.
ATTCCACATCCTTCTTCGACAAATCTTTTACGGTTCAAGCAGCTCGTTTGTGGAATGCATTACCTATTGAGGTAAGGCGTGCGCAAAAATTATCTTCCTTTAAAAAAATGGTGAAGGAGCATTTCCTTTCTCTGTAACTATTCTTCTCCTTTCTCTGTTCTATATTTGATATTTATTAGTATATTATTTTATTCATATGTATGTATTTTATGTTATATCTAAGTAATATTATTTAGTATAGTTTTTGTACACTGACAGCCCTATGTCTATCTTCTCTCGTTCAGTCCATCCAAAGGTTGTCTGTAAGAGATTGCCCTGTGCGATAAGACCGCCCATTGTACACTTATCTTTATAAATGTTTTGTCCTGTAATTATATCAGTGGTGTACAATAAAGTATATAATAAATAAATAAATAAAGTTAAAGTTTGGCTAGTTTAGAATTAAGTAACACCTCAAAGCCGACTATAAATTGTTTCACCCGGCAAAAATAAACTTTCGTGTTGTTCATTTTAATTACATCTTTATCATAATATATTAATTGAAATCTGTTGTTTATTTTTGTGTTGCGTATAAAATAATAATATTATATTTTGATTAATTTATGGATTTTCATTTATTATAGAATTCATCTTCCTACCTTGCCCCATGTTACTTGGGGTCGGAACATTTCAATCAATGATAGTTTTTTTATAAGAATTTTCATTTTTATTTTATTTTATTTATTAAGGAAAACCTTTCATCTAAAGATACGCACCATAAAAACGAATTCTCTAATAAAAATAAAATATAATCTCAAACGTCATTTACGTTTATACAAAATCAATCGTTAAAAGTTATGTAAGGGTTTTGCTATACTTAACTTTAATTGACATTAAGGAATGTAAAGGAACCGTTTACTGTCTCTGAGAGTGTATTTTTTTAAGTGTTTAATAAGGAACGACTTCAGTAAACGTTAAACTGCTTTGAGCGCGGCAGAAAGTGCAAATAAACCTTTTATTTAACATTTGTCTGCGCTCAGGAAACCACGAGCACTTAAAACACAAATTAACATGAAACTCTTGCAAAACCAAATAAGTAAAAAAATAATGCATACACGTTTTTAGCTGACTTTGCTCACGAGGCAGGGTTCTGTCAAGTACCCTTCAAGAGTACTAACGAGGTTTCACACAAATGAAAAACCACTTCTATTCAACGTCACAAGAAATTTGTCTCTATTTTAAAACTGATTCGCAAACACAAAGGGAACTTGACTTCTGAACTTTTTAAAATGGAGTGACGTTTTGGCCAGTCTCCTGGAGTTTGGTGAAGGATTTATTTAAATGGTAAAGGGATTTACCTAAATATGATGTTTTTGGTGCAAAGATAATATAGTTAATATTCTTACATAAACTTATTTAGATATAGGTGAACAAAACTGACACACTAAACAGACACTTACCCATTGGTGTAGGGAGAAACTAAAGAGCACCACCTTCTGCGATACTAACATACTCTTTTTGCTTACGAGTAGGTTCATAAATCTAGATAGCACTAGATACACGCACTCAGGTTATGAGTACTGCACACCTGGCTTTTTTTACCGATTCATCTCATCTTATTAAAGAAAAGTCTGCTGTTTTCTTATTGGGTTAATATTGGAGTATAAATGCCTAGTACAGGTGCGTCTTTACTAAATGTACCTTGCGGAAACTCCCCTTAAATAGGGATATGGTCAAGTATAGATAGCATGAGGCATTAAATTTTTTCGAACTACTAAATATACCCGAGTTGGAGTATTATAATCGGGTATATTTAGGACCTAGCAATGCTTGATTACGGACTACTAAATATACCCGGCCAGCGTCTGTAATGTAATGAATGATGAAGATAAGGAGTTACAATTATAAAGTAACATCCAGCTATTTGCCCTCTAGGGGGCCTGATGTCCCCCACCGAAAGTGTCTCCACGTTGTCGTCGTGGTGGGGCTTGCGCGTCTCAATGATCTTGGAGCTTCGTCGGTAGAGCAAAGCCCAAGTGAGAGACCTGACTAAGAGAGACACACGGAGGGGTCGCTCCTGATCAATCGACGGTCGTTGATTGACAAAGAATGCGACCAAGCCCCTCCTCTTCCTCCGGACCGCCGCAAGGTGTTGACGTGCCTCGGTAGCGAACGCAGTTTTTTATTTCATTTAAAATCAATTTTAATCAGTCTTAAATACAAAGTAAAAAATAGGAGTGCATATCCACCGAAGAGCTCATTACAATATTGAAAGTAACGACGCGTCATTGCGAGTCAGCAGCGACTATTCCTGTTTTCGTGCGCGCCTGGTATTTGAGCTGGCTCCCAGCTGTGAAGACTCCACCCCCAAGGACACGTAAGGAGCCAACCATTGCTAACACTGCGCGTGCGCACCTCCTACAATAGCAGAGGCGCAGAGACCACACCCTCGTCGTTAGGCGATTGGAGGACGGAAGCTATTGGACTCATTAGCTTATCAGGTCATTAGCTAATGACCGTAGACGCGTAGAACAAGGACGGAATCGAAGTGTCAGTGTCTTCTGCGCGCCCAGTAACCTCGAGCAACGTTCAACATTGAATTAAGACAAAATTTGATGCTTTCTTTGTAATTCGCTTAATATATAAATAATATTTACAAGATCAACTACCAAATTACTCGTTCTTTGCGAGTGCGCCTACGGTTGTTTATGTACGAGTTATTTTCTTACTGCCAGTGTTCGCCTCAAAATTAGATAAAGGTTGCGTTTTGATAAACAAACTCCTTGACTGTCTTGTTGTCCTAGTATCATTTAAAGCCAAATGGATGAAAATTTGGCGGATTCGGACTTGAACAAACTGAGTCAAGAAAGCACACCTCCAAACTTTGGTCAGCCTCGCTGCAAAAGACCGCGAGGAGAATAGAATTCCGATACCGATATAGATATTAAGAATATATATTCTCTTATGACTCAGCAACGTAAGGAAATGGAAAAGGAATTGAATAAAATTAGCTTGGCTTTGTCTAATATACAAAAGACGAACACAAATATTGAGAGCTCGGTTGCCTTTCTGACAGCGCAAAACAAGGACATGCTAAGTAAAATTGACCTTTTGGAAAAGCAGGCAGTCAAGGACAGAGATTATATAGCGGTCTTGGAAGGCAAAATTGAAGATATGCAAATGTCGAATCGAAAGTCAAACTTTCAATTGAAAAACGTGCCGAAGACGAGTGGAGAAACAAAAGAGGATCTGATTGGGATGGTACTCTCACTCTCTAAAACTGTTGACTGCAGAATTGAGAAAAGTGAAATCAAAGATATTTACAGAGTGAGTAGCAAGAAGGAAGAACGAAATAGCCTCATCATTGTGGAAACCTCTTCGACGCTTTTGAAGACTGAACTGCTCCAGATGTGTAAGTCTTTTAATACTAAACACCAAACTAAGCTTTCTGCAAAACATGTAGGATGCCGCACAAATACAGAAACTCCCATCTTTGTGTCGGAGCAGCTGACTGCGAAAGGCTCTCGTCTACACTTTCTTGCGCGAGACCTAGTAAAATCCAAGAAATTAAAATTTTGTTGGACAGCTTATGGCAAAGTATACCTAAAGAAGGACGAAACATCACATAGAGTATTAGTCAAGTCAGAAGCGCAGATCCACCAGTTGACACAAGGAGCATGACTGGGCCAAAAACATTTGCCCGATTATGTTCGCTCTGGCTTCACGCCTATTCTAAACGATTCCTTACTTTTTTCATTTGGTTTTAATGTACTGATTTTTTTATTTATATTTACTAGGTTAATCATAAATAATTGTAATACTACACAAACATCCACTCTATCACATATCATTCTATTTCTATATATCTACAACTACCGAAACCTACTCATATACAAACACCACCCCCTCAATCTCAACTCATATACACCTATTTTGTATGAACAATCCTACTTGGAAAATTCACAAAGAGTATACTATACCTCTTGGCTATCAGTCGTAACGCCGGCCGGCTATATGCATATATTTCATGCAAATATGTATTAAAGTTCACCCTCGATCCCATTCAATCGTAAAATAAATGGATAGCTCGCTTCAAACACTCAACGAAATAGACAATGCAAATGTCGCTCAGGCTTTCCACTGTGACATTGAAGATTTGTCTAAACATATAAATGTACAAAAGAAAGACTGCAAAATATTCTGACAAAATATACGTAGCGTTTATAGTAACATTGATGATCTGCAGTTGAGTCTGTCTTGTCTAAAATTCGAACCTGATATTCTGATTCTAACTGAAAGTCAACTTAGTCCTAGTAAGCCGGTACCAATTATTCAAAACTACTCAGCGTTTCAAACTACAAACCACATGAATAAAAACGATGGCGTAGTTGTATACGTCTGTAATAATATTACGAGTACAGTTAACGTCAGAGAAATTGAGTTGACTCACGCCTCCGCCTTAGAAGTTAAAGTTAATGATAACTATGTGATATTGGGAGTATATCGATCCCCTTCAACTACCAACGCTGAAATGTTTATTAACTCGATCGACACATATTTGGATTCCATAAAATCTTTCAACTGTATTACTTTAGCTGGTGATATAAATATAAATCTTACTCCACCTCTATCAGAACAGGCCCAGGAGCGCAATAATAGACAAAATTACACTTCAATGTTAACTATGCATGGGTTGATGGCTGGACACACTTTTCCTACTAGACTAAATAACTGCCTGGATCATTTTATGATAAAGCTTAATAAGGAAAAGTCATGTGCACAGATTGCTGTCCTTAAAACATCAGTGACTGATCATTCTCTGTTCTTTCTAAACTTATCCAAAATCAAGTTTAAAAAATAAAATACAGAAAACAAAAATAACTACTGATTTCAGTAAGGCTCTTAAATCTTTAGTAGATAAAAATGTTGGCGACCTCTTATTTTCTAATGATCCTGACCTTATCGTGGAACTATTGATAAAATTACAAAATCACTGCAGGAGAACACTATCAAGACTACCATACCCAAAAATAAACGAACTGTAAAACCCTGGATTACACCCGGCATCTTAAAATGTATTAGAAATAGAAACAACATGCAAAAGAAATTAAAAAATGAACCTCACAATGATATATTAAAAATTAGTTATAAAAGATATCGCAACTTTTGTAATCAATTAATTAAAAAACTGAAGCGCGGGTACGAAAGGGCACAGTTGGCAAATTCCACCCAAAACAGCAAAAGACTTTGGTCAAATATTAAAAACATAACTCACATGAAACAAACTAACGCAGATAGTACCAGACTCCTAGAATCTATGTCATCTCCAATTGAGGCAGTCAATCATGTGAATGATTATTTTGTGGGAATAGGTGAACAGCTTGCAGAGACAATTGTGTCGGGTACCAGATCTGGAGCTGAGACTAGCTTAGGGAGAAACAGGGCACAATTAACTTCATTTGTTATTTTAGATACAGACATTGACGAGGTGAACTATGTACTTACGAATTTAAAATCGAGTAGTGCTCCTGGTTGGGACAACATCCCAACCAGTTTTCTCACATTGGCAAAGCAAGAAATTATTCCAGTTATCGTTCACCTAGCAAACTTGTGTTTTAGCAAAGGTATCTTCCCTAAACTCTTAAAAAAGTCCACTATTACGCCTGTGTACAAGAGTGGGGCCAGAGATGATGTTAGTAATTACAGGCCTATATCAGTACTAGCGGCTCTATCTAAAATACTAGAGAAACTCTTAAATAAAAGATTAACTGACTTCCTTAATAAATATCATATATTATCCGATACACAGTATGGTTTTCGACAGGGGAAATCAACTGAAGATGCAGTTACAGCTTTAACATCTCTAATTACGGAAAGTCTTGATCGTGGAAAGAAATGCCTCTCAGTTTTCCTCGACCTAAAAAAGGCTTTTGACACAGTTTCTGTTCCCATTCTTGTACGCAAGCTTGAATACATAGGAATAAGAGGCACCCCCCTTGAATTATTTAAAAGCTATCTAACATTTCGAACGCAAAAAGTTAGAATCGGCCAGTATACAAGCAGTGACTCAAATATAACATTCGGGGTACCACAAGGAAGCGTACTTGGGCCCACCTTGTTTCTTATCTACATCAATGATCTGTGTGGGTTGGAGGCAGGTGGTTCTCGGGTCTTCTCTTATGCTGATGACACTGCGCTGGTCTTTACCGGCTATAATTGGGATTCAGTGCGGAGGGATGCGGAAGTGGGATTATCGAGAGTTGCCTTCTGGCTAAAAAGTAATTTACTTACGCTGAATAGCCAGAAGACCATCTATATGTGCTTCTCTATAAGTGATAGAACCCAGCCGCATACAAATTTTAAAGTAAAAATACACCAATGTGACAATATCAAGGATACCAATTGTGCTTGTACAACTATTGAAAAAATGGAGAAAACCAAGTACCTGGGTATTGTACTTGATCAGCGTCTCTCTTGGCATTCTCATGTATCATTGGTTAGTGATCGTTTGAGAAAATTAATCTGAATTTTCAAGTCACTGAGATATGTTGCATCAGCGAGTCTAATTAAACAAATATACATTGCTCTAGCCCAATCTGTGTTAACCTATTGCATTCCTATCTGGGGTGGTGCCTCCAAGATTAAATTTCTTGATGTTGAAAGATCACAGCGCGCCCTTCTCAAAACTATCTACTTCAAACCTTATCGATTTCCTACACTCGAGCTGTACAACCTATGCGACCTCTTAACTGTTAGGAAGTTGTTTATTCTAAATTCAATCTTAAAGATGCATAAAACAATGGTTTTTGATCCTGGTATACTGAGTAAGAGAGGAACTCACTTTCGTATTCCTGTGATTAGGGTTCGCACTGCATTCGCACGACGGCAATTTATTGCTCAAGCTTCTATTCTATACAGCGCTGTTAGTAAAAAGGTTGCTCTGTACCAAAAAACGCGCTATGAATGTAAGGGATCCCTGACCGCATGGCTAAAGACCCTTAATTATGAAGAGACTGAGTTACTTCTACACCCAGTTACATAATAAATACTTAAACTAATGGAGGGAATTACGCTCACAAACACACACAACGCTCACACACAACACACGCACAGCCCACACACCACACACACACACTGACACTGTGACACTCCACAAGTCTTTAGTTTAGTTTTATAGTCTGCACCTACTTTGTTTTATATTTAATTTAATTTTATTGATTGATTATTATTTTTTCTTATCTAATCCAATTTTATTCTTATTTAAACCAATTGTAATTGAATTGAATTTAATGTTAATTTAATTCAATTTTAATATATTTTGATTATTGACTGATTTAGTATTCAATTTTAACTTTATTTCATTAATTATAAATTATTATTTTTAGTTAAGTTATTCAATTTTAACTTTATTTTATTCATTATTATTTAATTTAATTTCTCATTTTATGTAATTCCATTTTAACTTTCGTTTTGATTTTTATTTTGATTATAATTATGTTATTAACAGGCTCTTTAAGTTATGTTTGGATATGGAAGAGTGAGGTCCTCTGGTACAGGTATATCCATACCTAAAAGAGGTCCTCTACAACTTTTATGTAAAACCTGTTGATTATGAAATAAATAATTTAATTTAATTTAATTTAAAGCCACAGTAGTGCAGGCGCACCAATGCGGCGGGTCTGTCTCTCCTTGAGGGGATTCCTTTGAGGAGAGAACTTTCGGCGGGTTCGCTGAGTCGGGTTGGCCGGACAGCGAACAGAGGGAACCGTCGGGGGCTTGGCGTAACCGCCTGGCCCAGAGGAAGGACACCTCTAAGATAAAAAACCACCTAATCCTAAGCTTGAGGCGCGGCGAGAGGATGAATGGCTGGAGGGACTTCAGTCGTTAGCGCTTCACCTGTAGAGCACCTGCTGCACTCTGCAGTATCTAGGCTTACCTGGGTAAAAGGCTCTGCCCAGGTGGACATTTATTCCTTTACTACTCGTGGGAACAAATATGGACACACTCAATACAAATAATATCGACGAAGAGGTGAGGAGTGATGCGGGGTCGGAGTCCGACGCCGCATCTGGCGCAAAGGGCTCACAGAGCTTGGAGTGCGAAGTGGTGGGGGCTGCGGAGAAGAACCGAAGGTTCTTTCGGAAGCGCCCCAAATCGGGGGATGGCCTGGAGTCATTCTCCGATGACGATTTGGCCTCGGCCCGGAAGATCCCTACCAGTATGCGGGGTGGGGGCCGAGACAGAGGAGGAAGGAGGGGGCTCACCACCCAGGAGGCTGCCCAGCGAGTCGAGAGGCTTGCTGCGGAGGGGCGCCACCCCGGATCGACCAGCCGCAGGGCTGTCCTCTCGGGGTCTTCTGGTGGTGAGCTAGATTCGGAGCTGGATCTAGATTCGGAGAGAACAGCCAGGTTCGCAGAGGTCGTGGGAGCCGCAATCCGAGATGTGGCCTTGAAGAGGAATAAGTCCTCTAAAGACAAGGCCATATCAGCGGCCACGGCCTCTATTATGGCGGCAGCGGAGGCAAATCATGTCGGGCCTTCGTTGGATGGAATATCCGAAATGCGAGCGGAGGTCGACCGCTTGAAAGCCGCCATGGAGCTTCTCCAAAAGGAGAACGAGAAGCTCCAAGCAGACCTGGCAGGGCTCCGAGGAGCCGGCCCTCGGGAGATGCCGCAGGAGGGGGCGCAGCATGGGCAAGGTCAGCCCGGGCCTGCAGATGACCGGGTTCTGAACCTGGTGTGGCAGGAGCTGGCCGCCTTCCAGAGTCGTTTTTCTGCTCTGGAGGCTATCGTCCTGCGTCCCCCGCTAGCTGCGAGCCAGGCAGCCCTGGGCCAGCGGAAGGCAGCCTCGTTTGCCGCCGCCGCGGCTAAATCGGGCTCGTCGGGACAAGCCAATCGCGAGGCCATGCCTGCAATTGCGAGGTCGACCCCAGCGACACCGGGAAAATCAGCACCCAAAGGGGGCGGAACGGCTTCACAGGCAGCGAGGGCCCCATCCCGGGCGGTGTGTCGGCCGCCCCAATCTCTTCCACCTCCTAAAACTCCTGCAGCCGACGCCGAATGGCAAGTGGCCGGGAGAAAAAGAAGGCGAACAAGGCAGCAAGGGCGGCCAAAAGGAAGGAGAGGCGAAAGCGGTGCAAGGAGAGAAGCATCGCGGCTAGGCTCCGCGCCCCGAAGTCCGCAGCTGTAGTGATTACACTACAGCCGGAAGCGGGAAAGAAGGGCGTGACCTACCGCGACGTGCTCGCCAAAGCGAGGGCGGCGGTGAACCTGGAGGAGCTCAGCGTCACCGAGGGTATCCGAGTTAGGATCACCGCGACTGGGGCTCGGATGCTGGAACTCCCCGGTGCAGCCAGCGGCCCGACCGCCGACGCTCTGGCCGATAGGCTCAGGGCATCCCTAAATGCGGACGAGGCCCGAGTGTCTAGGCCCACCAAGTGCGCTGACATGCGCATTCTGGGCCTGGACGATTCTGTGACGGAGGAAGAGTTGGTGGCCGCCGTCGCCAAGACTGGGGGGTGCTCTGCCGAGCAGATCAGGGCAGGCATCATACGTCCTGATGCCACGGGGATGCGAGCCGTAACGGTAAGCTGTCCCGTCTCGGCAGCCCAAAAAATTACCGGAGAGGGCCGAAGGCTCTTGGTGGGCTGGGTTTCCGCGCAGGTGAAAGTGCTGGCAGCCAGACCTCTGAGGTGCTTCCGCTGCCATGTAGGCAATCACGTGGGAGCTCAATGCACCTCGGAGGTGGACTGCAGCGACCATTGCTTCCGCTGTGGTCAGCCCGGTCACAAGGCTGGTACGTGCAATGCCATGCCACACTGCGTCGTATGTGCAGCAGCTGGCAAGCCGGCCGATCACCGGGCCGGGAGCAAGACCTGCGCTCCACCCGCCAAGGCCAGGCGCAGGGGCAAGCACTTTACCACAGCCGTCACTAACGCGGCCACCATCACCGCCGTCACCGCCGCAGCCACCGCCACTTGCGCCGCCGCTGCCGCCGCCGCTGCCGCCGCCGCTGCCGCCTCCACTGCCATCGTCGCCGCCGAAACCACCGCGGCAGGACCTTCACCGGGGGTTCGAGAGGGGGCTGAAATGGAGTGCCAATAACGGCCCCATTACGCCTCCTCCAGGCGAACATCAACCACTGCGCCGCTGCTCAGGATCTATTGCTCCAAAGCATGGCGCAGTGGTTGATTAACATCGCCGTGGTCGCTGAGCCGTATTTTGTCCCGCCCAGGGACGACTAGGTGGAGGACCTGAGCGGCTCAGTGACCCTAATTTCGTCGGCCGCCACCGGCACACCGTCCCTCCAGGGTGTCAATAGAGGACAGGGTTGCGTGGCAGCACGGTTCGGGGAAATAGCCGTGGTGGGGGTATACTTCTCCCCGAACCGAACTCTCGCCGAGTTCCACAACTCCCTTGCGGAGTTGAAAATTGACGTCGTCGGGTACCGCTCCCTCCCTGTGCTCGTCCTCGAGGACTTCAATGCCAAGAATGTGGCTTGGAGTTCCCGATATACGAACACACGGGGCAGGATGGTTGAGGACTGGGCTCTGGAGACAGGCCTGGTCATCCTCAACCGGGGTTCTGTCCCTAAGTGTGCGCGGATGCAGGGCGAATCGGTGGTGGATATTTCATTCGCCAGCCCCGCTCTGTCACCGCGTGTAATCGACTGGCGCGTTATGGAGGAGGTGGAGACCTATTCCGACCACCGGTATATCCGGTTCGACGTCTCCACCCAGACCTCGGGCGGACGCCCGAGGTCTGGGTGGAGACCACAAGGTACATTTAGTAAAGACGCGGTACAGGTACACAAACAGTAAGCCTGAAAACCCAGAAACCGGTAGGCCCTGACGAGAACCTGATACTGCTTAATCAGTAAAACTGACAAAAATGCTATCTGCAAGCTAGCAAACAACACCTTACTAGAATACCTACATCTTTTCGGTAAAAAAAGCTTTAAATAGGTATAAAAAGTACCAGAAGCTCCATGATATTATATTTTAAAAAAAAACAGGCACACCATTGAGGGCACGAGACGACATCCGATTATAAATAATCTGAAACATAGCTTTACAATACCTTCTTCCTAGTTTGATCCTACTACACAAAATAAGACAATCAGAGAGTAGCCAATAATATTCAAGATTAAATAGATTTCCCAGCCTTTCTAGGTTACTAAAGATACAGAACCAGGTCAGCCAGATATTGCTATTTCTGGGAAATCTACAACGTAAAACAAAACTTTTAGAAAAATCTAAACCCATTATGGTCCATTATGAAATTGTATTTACGGTAGGATATAACGTAATCTATAAAACTGATCCATTTTATAGGTGAAAATAAAGAATATTTATTTAATTTTACACATGTTTATTCAAACGGCTTCGCCAGCGTGGTACTCGGCAATTATCACAAGGGAATATTAGAAAGTCCTAAGTCCTCTAAGGTATGATTTTATTCCTTGTGAAAATATGCTCAGCTGGCTTGAAAACCTAACAAACACATAGACAGACAGACTAGAAATACTGTTGCGTTTATAATATAACAAAATACGGCAGTATGGATGAACAAAATTCTAGTGAGATATAAATATGCTGTTTTCTATACCTAAACTGATTGAACGCTAGCGCAATATCACTTTACCAGCATTAGAGCTTAAACCAATGAAGTTGCACACCATATGCATAGACACCAGACCAATTCAATTATTTATTCTAAAGACGCGGCTAGATTATTGCCAATAAAACGGCTCTAAACGGCTACCAATTCCATTCACAATCCGCACGTTTATAGTGGGCTTTATTAGGTCCATATGGGGGTACTAAAACTTATGACTCGAGCAATTTAATTAGGCCATAATGGATTTTTATGGTGCATTGCTTAGAACAGTCTTGAGGAAATCTCAGTTGCCATCTTAAAGCGAGAAGAGAGTTTAGTTTATATTTTATTAATGCTATTCTTGGTGAGATTAAAGGGTTTATGTTTAATAAATCAATAAGATAGTATTTGCTTTGCCTTTTGGCTAGAACAGGTAGACAGTGCAATTTAACCTCAGGCTAATAAGAATGCATAGCTTCTCGTGGTAGATTGCATTTCATTAATGAACTAAGTATGGTAGTAACGCGGCGTATGAGCTACGTAAGCTGATTATCTACGTATCAGTTTCATCACATATTTGGGTACCATCATCATCATTTCAGCATGCAAACTTAACTACGTTATCGGTCCACCTAGTGGGAGGCCTTCCAACGCAGCGTCTTCTGGTTCGCGGTCGCTACTCCAGAAGTTTTCGGCATCATTGACCCCGTTCCCGGAAATCAGACTGGTTTTAAAGCCCCTTTTTTATTATGTGCTTACTGAAACGAAATTAAAATGTTGTAGGAACTTTACATATCTTCATTTATTTGTATAAAATAGGTAGTTACATACTTATAAACTTCTGGTTTTTGGTGATTATTAAAAAAAGTCAGTCATTGTTTTATTTTTGCACATTCTTCGAGATATCTTTAATCCAATCGACTTTCAAGGATATCTTCTAAGGAGTACGGGTGGTTTCCGCTTGTGAACACGTCAGTGTTCCACTGTTCGGGTATGGGTACGTTGTCAACCACGAACACGGGTACTTCTGACTTCGGATGACTTTCCTTCAAGTCCTGAGCAATTAGTGAGTGGATCATCTAGAAAAAAAAAAGTTATATAAATTGCATTGAACATGTATAAGTACTCTGATCATTTTGTGATGATTGACTAGATAAATGATTACTTAAGGTATAGTCATAAAAAAGGGTGAAGTTTTGTCTTGTAACTCATAAAGTTGAAAAAAGACCGATGAATCTGGAGAGAGAAAGAAGTAGTCAACGCCACGTATGGACATTTGCAATACCAACAATTTTTCATGTGCCTGTTGGGGCAAAGGTTTGGGGCAACACCAATGGTGATCTGCCCTTATAGCAGGCACACTGCAACGCTGCTTGGTGGTAGAAATAGCTACTGAAATGTTACCTTGAAGCCGTCAGGGCCCCTCTTCTTCCTCAGGTAGTTGAAGCAGCACGTTCTGAAGCGCCTCGTGCCGCACGCGCCCGCACACTCACTGCCGCACGAGTCGCACGCAGACCACACCGAGCTCACTGCAGCAAAAGTTTTGGAAATGATTGCAGTGTGCGCACAGCTAAGGATGAGAATTTCCTGCTGGAGTCTGTGTTTAGTGATAGCTACATCCTCTTTAATTCAAGAGTGAATAATTTACTTTTAAGCGTGCTTCACCGTCGACCCCTTTATCGCTTTTCTTATTGTGTGATAAAGGTCAATAATAAAAAATAACCGGCGAAGTGCGAGTCTGACTCGCGCACAGAGGGTTCAGTAAAAAAAGCTACATTCACCAAAGTAAATAGGTAACATTGGTAACGTTCTTATGCAATGAAAGCAACGAACATTGTTCTAACGAAGGAAAAAAAAAATAACTTCACCGTTTGAAAACTGTTGTCCCCATTCATTAATATACAAAATGTTTACTTTTACAAGTACATTTTATAAGTTGGTCAACTATTACTCGTAAACTTGTTAATCCTACTTAGCTGTGATAGTTTTCCTTTTAATTTCGTTATATATACTACTCCCGTTCATTTTTCACATATCCTAAAGCGATCATTAAGCAGGCAGGGGGCGGACACTTGACTAACAAAAATTAGCAATTTAAAGCTTATTTCCAAGCGCTCGCAAACAGATCCCCGAATCTAAAAATGGTTTTCACAGACCCGTAATATTTTAATGGCCTATCCAACGATACTCCAGACCATGAGATAGACGAAAAAAAACCCTTTCCTACTTTACGTGTATAGGAGGTACGAGGTATGATTTTATTTTACCAGTTTGTCGGCGTGATTAATATGTATATCCATGCCAAATAATAGCTTTCTAGTACTAAGAATCTCTGAGCTAAGCTGCGGACGGATATGGTGAAACTATAAGGATTCCTTGTTGACTACGGAACCCTAAAATACCACCAAGCATTACACTCACTGCCACACGATTCGCATGCGACGGAACGAGCGCGCCCGAAGCTTGGTTAATATGCAATCACAGGAATACGACATACCTATGTAATAAATGTGGTTGTGCAAACCGCATTAGTTTATGGACTATCTCCAGATTCTATAATCTATCGATAAATTGTGAACGGAACATTTCGAATAGAATAACAGTCAGGCATTCAAGTGAGCTGTTTAAGTAATGGCACCAAACTGAACAATGAGAGGCGTGTATACAATATAAATGTTACACCAAAACGGATAGATTGTAGGCTGTTGCAATGATTGGTTAACTTATTCTATTTGAAATTTTCAGTTCACAATTACCAAGATTTCTTTTCTACAGCAGATAGAAGACAGTTTGTAACAGTAACTTATCAATAAATATAAGCGAAAGAATAGATGTGATCTTCAGCATTTTGTTAGATTAAGTTATTTTCGTTTTAATTCTTAGCACGGAGTTGTTCTCCTACTGAAGATGAGATCAGAATGGTATGGCATAGTTCGCAGCCCCTTTTTATATAAGATAAAGTTTACTTATCAAAGTGTGTAGGCGTCACTAGACAAAGCTTTTAAGCTTAGAATATTTGTTTACGAATAATTGCACGGATCCAATAGGATTTGTATATCCATTAGATCCGTGCAAATATAACGACCTTATTCCAGTCGTTTGAGGATGAATAAGGGCTGCGTAGTTTCACTGCTCGCTTAGTTTCGGTCATCATCCTATCATCACTTCAGCCGAAAGGCGTCCTCTGCTGGACATAGGCCTCCTCCCGGCGTCGCCACATTGACCGATCCCGTGCGTCTCGGAACTTAACCAGGTCATCGGTCCACCTAGTGGGAGGCCTTCCAATACGTCGTCATCCCGTTCGCGGTCACCATTCTAGAACTTTCCGGACCCATCGGCCATCCGTTCGGCGAGCAATGAGCCCAGCCCACTGCCACTTAAGTTTCGCAATTCTTTGGGCTATGTCGGTTACTTTGGTTCTCCTGTGGATATCCTAATTTCTGATTTGATCACGCAAGGAATATCCGAGCATAGTCCTATCCATTGCCCTTTGGGTGACTTTCAGCATTCTGACTACGTCTCGGTCCCATAGGTAATTACTTGCAACACACACTGGTCATAGACTTTTGTCTTGAGACACTGCGGTAAATTGGACTTGGTTTCCTTCCCGCCTTTAGAAATTCGGCCGTGATTCCGTCATTACCCTTGTTGTTTTTATGTTGTTTAAGAGCCATCCTAATCTCATACAGGCTGACATCCGGAATGTCTTCTGTAGAATGTTGGGTCAATCTAGCTCTTGGGACGTTTGCTGGATTTACTTTCGGTAGACATCATCAAATCATTCCAAGGTCAATGCTTTAAGTGAATAGAATGTCCAAACGGTGAAATTTTATTAGTGACTAGCTGTTGCCTGCGAAACAAGTAAAACTAAATTTTATATGTTGTAAATTCGTATATTCGGAAGGTTTAGGTTTAGATAATTGAAACAAAAAGATGTAAGAAGTACATATTAAAGAAAAGTTTCCAATAGATATATGGGCAGCATCAATTTTATTATGTTGTGGATTTCTTCAGATAGTAAAATTTATTTGAAATGAGCTGTATTTGTCACTAACTTTTTTATACCACAGCCTTCAATTATGTTAAAGCGTTTCAATCTACTGTACAGTTGACGTTTTCGTTTCTGCAAATTTTGCGTCTTCCACTTCCATTGCAAACTGTTATTTTGTCATTACATTGAAATGTCTATCTTTCATATCTTCTATCGCTTGATTTTTCCTAAAAAAGGTTCTTTCTTTTCGTATTCACTCATTTTTACAAAAAATATCTGTCGATTCTCCAATTATAATTCAGTTTTAAAAACTTTGCGTTTCTTCGTAATTTATGTCGACCACCTTAACTTTTTCAAGAGTTTTGGCTGATACAACTAGTCAAAACTACTTTTAACGCTATTAGTCTGTCAAAACAACTTTTCACCAGCTCCATTGGGCAAAACTAGTTTTGACTACAATTTCAGTCAAAAGTACTTTTAACTGATTTTGCTAGCTAAAAGTACTTTTGACTAGTGGTGAGTTTTGACTGCGACATAATTATATATTATTAGTAGCATATTTAATAAAAATCTCTTATTTTGAAATTACAAAGAGACACTTCGATTTTATTTAGTATGTAAATATATAATGTATGTATAACGACTGTCGAAAGACTACATGACATTACGGTATTGCATTTTTAACGTTTTACCAACTAAATGTCTCTAGAACGCGAACTTCAAAAGGCTGTCCAATTTAGTTAATCAAATAATCACTGGTATTATCATAGATTAGACCTCAAATCTATCAACTGTAGCTCAGATGCTCCAAATGCAAACTATAAAGTCGGGTATGGAAATTTCAAGGCGCCTCGCGAGGCAGCTGGCTGTGTTCAAAAGGTGTTCAGAGTGTGAGCTGCTCAGTTGCAAGAGACGCATATTAATTGCCTCACGCGCTCGCGTCATGAAATATATAGAATAACTTCTTGTTATGCCTACAATCGATCCTTTCAAATAATCTTTGAAATGTGAATTAAGAGCCCAAATTGCTATAATTTTGTGCTTAGGAGAGTATGCAATAAATTATTTAAAAAAAAATAGAGAAATATATAAAATAACTTCTTGTTATGCCTACAATCGATCCTTTCAAATAATCTTTGAAATGTGAATTAAGAGCCCAAATTGCTATAATTTTGTGCTTAGGAAAGTATGCTATAAATTAATTAAAAAAAAAATAGAGATCCTTATGAAAATTGCAATAATGTAACCCAAAGTAGCAAAACTTTGCTTATAAAATTCATTATTAAATAAGAATATACAATTTTATCTTCCATTCCATAAAATGTTATTTTTACACTTAATAACGTGCATGTCGCGCCATCTAGTGTGCTGAATTTGAAAAAAAATTATTTCTTAGTACTGGAATCCCGTGGTAGAAGGAAGCTGAGCGCACCGCGAGGCTGCCTTTTTTATTATTATTTCGTTTATTGATTTATATTCTTATTTAATACATTTTTAAATATTTAAAAAAGAAAACTTAAAAACATTTAAAAATATAAAAAATAGAGGCCAACCGGTATCGGGAACAGGGTCCAAGCTACCGGTGGTTAGGGCTCCAGAGACAGGGACCTCCTCACAATGCGAGCCGTATCGAGGAGTACTGCCTTCTGTATCAGACCCTTGATCCAACCGCCAAATGACAGCCTCGACAGATGGTCGTCGAGGCTCTTGGCCATAAGGCCGTTGGCCGTAACGACAATCGCCACAATGATCGCCGAGTCCACATTCCACATGTCGACAACCGCGTGTGCTAAGTCGAGATACTTGATTTGTTTCTCTTTCTCAGCTTTCACGAGGTTCTCGTCATGCGGGATGGTGACATCGATTATCATTGTGCGGCGCGCTAATCGGTCTTTCACCACTATATCCGGCTTATTGGCAACAATAGTCCTATCAGTGATGATAGACCGATCCCAGTACAACGTGACATGGTCATTTTCGAGAACTGGGTCGGGCACATACTTGTAATACGGTACCTCCGATTCCACTAGATTGTACTTCAATGCAAGTTGCTGGTGAATAATCCTGGCCACTTGGTTATGCCTGTGCAAGTACTCGCCGTTAGCCAAACGAGAACAACCAGAGATAATATGTCTGATGGATTCACCCGGACGGTGGCATGCCCGACATATGTCAACCGTCCCGTCCTTCATTATATGTCTCCGGTAGTTATTCGTCAGGATAACTTCATCCATAATTGCACAGACAAAGCCCTCAGTTTCCCCGAAAAGGTCGCCGAAACGTAGCCAGGATACGGACGCTGGGAAATCGACATCGGGCCCATGGAGAGCCCGATAGAAGCGCCCGTGTAGCTCCTTGCCTTGCCATACCTCTTTGCGTTGATCGGTCGATAGTATTACAGACTTGCGCCAGTTCTCTTTAGCCATGGACAACGGGGTGAGGCCCTTGTCTACTGCGACCACATCCCGGTGCATACCCACTTCAGCTTTTAAAAAGTATTATCTGAGGCTGCACACCTCGCGGCCGTGAAGAGTCTTGGCGTTTAAAAAGCCGCGACCCCCACACTTCCGCGGGATGTACAGTCTCATCACCGATGATCGTGGGTGATGCATCCGGTTTGCGGTCAGCAGTGTCCGGACCCTCCTATCGAGGGCGTCGAGCTCGGTCTGAGTCCATTTGAGTATGCCGAAAGTGTACATCAAAACCGGCATGACCCAACTGTTGAAGGCGCGCACCTTATTTCCGCCCGACAAAAGGCTATTTAATACCTTTTTCAGGCGGCTAAAGAAACGCTCCTTCAGCAGTTGCTTCATGTCAGTACTGTAAATGCCCAACGCTTCCGACATACCCAAATACTTGTATGTTTCGGTCGAGGAGTGGTGTCTAAGGTGTATGGAATCAGAGAGTTGAATTCCCTCGGATTCCATAATCTCCCCTTGCTTTACATGCATGACTGCACATTTGTCCACACCAAATGCCATCCTGATGGAGTTACTGAAGGTTTCAGTTACCTTCAGTAGCTCCGTCAGTTGGAATTTATAGGGGGTAAAGAGTTTCAGATCATCCATGTAAAGGAGGTGAGATATGACCTGACCACCTCTTCTTAACCGATAGCCTAGTCCTGAATCCTCCAGAAGTGTACTTAGAGGATTCAGGGCTAAGCAGAACCAAAGTGGACTCAAACTGTCGCCCTTAAAAATCCCCCGCTTAATCCATACAGGCTCATCATCCCCCCGAATCGGTCGACATCCTGGATATCGAAGGACTGTCTTCCATTGCCCCATACATGACTCAAGGAAGGTGCATAGAGTTGCATCTATTTTGTACAACTCCAGCACCCTCATGAGCCATGTATGTGGCACAGAGTCGTAGGCCTTCTTGTAGTCTATCCAGCATGTCAACAGATCCTTGCGGGAACGTCGAACCTGCTGGCTTATGGCCATGTCAATGAGGAGTAGCTCCTTAGTGCCGCGGGACCCATTCCTACATCCATTCTGAGAGGTAGACATTATTGAGTTACCTTCAATGTGTTTATCAATTTTTACTCTCAGGATGGATGTAAGAAGTTTATAAACCGTTGATAAGCAAGTAATTGGTCTATAATTCATGGGTTCCGCGGGACTACCTGTCTTATGGAGCAGGTGGGTAACGCCTGTAGTTAAAAACTGCGGAAGCGACCCAGACTCTAAACATGACTGAAAAAAAGTCAAATGAAAGAAAATTAACAATAAAAAACAGTTACCATATTATATAGCGATTTTTACATATAGTGTATATAGTGCTGGCCAAGGCTCCATAAATTTCTGCAACTTCTCCTTTCGACCATCTCCATCACTGAGAGAATAACACTTTGTCTAAAGCCTCTGGGTCAGCCAACAGCTTTTATTCAAGGCGATCCAGCATACGTATACAGTACTTAGTACAAAATAATTATCGCCAGTGCTAGGGCGGTTATGCACTTCATCCGTTCCGTGTCCGTGAAATTTCGGTTCCGGAGTAGCCGTAGTACTTCTTGTAGGGAAGCTTAAGCACTATATCCGAACTCTATCCATCTATGATACTGAAGATTGCTGTAAAAGAACCCAATTATGGGTTCAGCTCGCCTTTGTATATAAGCTGTCCAACAGTATTTGTATATGTATTTTTTGTGTCGAATAATGAATTTTAATATGATATATGAATCATAATCACCTCATCAAATCACATCACATCATCAGCCTATTAATGTTCCCACTGCTGGGACTCAGGCCTCCTCTCTGTGAGAGGGGATGGGCCATAATCCACCACGCGGGCCCAGTGCGGGTTGGTATCACCTCATCATTGAAGCATAATAGCGGCATTAGTACCGGATGTAACTATGAGAAAGTTTTAAGATCAAGCTCAGTTGCAAGCAATTGCAAAGGTTCAGGTTTATGTTCATCAGTGGTCCACGGCTAATGCGACACTAATAATGATGATGATAAAATTAATGTCAAAAAACAATCCAAAACTAATAATCAAACAAAACGTATTTTATTGGCTTCTAAATGGCAGTAGAGTTTGTATTATGTGACTTTAATATTTTTTATATACGGGTATTTTTTTTGTGATAATTTCTGTAACGGTTTCGTAGTCAAGGACCCCAGCGGGTCTAGCAACTCCTTTTGAACCCTGCACGTATTTGGATATAGCAGCCTTCTCAGCTTGTGGAGTACGAGCAGCGATGTAGGCCAGAGCGCGAGTAATGTATTCAGGGATGGGAGGAGGCACGGGGAGGTGGCTTCCCTGTGGAATGAAGAAATAAATATTTAGAAGAGTCATAAAACATTTCATATGTGATAATGTAGTAGTAATTAAGGGCTTCTCATATCAATTCCAGCAAGCCTAAACACGACTGGGTTACATTAATTTATTACGAAGTTCCGGTCAGAAGAACCTTCTGGCTTCGGCACCGTATCAGTTGGTGGTCCATAATTGACGGAGTAATCGTTGAACATACATAATAAATATATATAAAAACAATCGAAAGTCGGTTGAAAATCAAACGAGGATCACAGCTATAACGAGGCAAGTAGCTAAATGTGTACACAATATATACATTACTTAGTCATAGATAATGGTCGCAGACAGACAAAAGATAGTGACAGGCGCCGTGAAAGCTATTCTGATATCGTCAGCGTCATCAGCCTTTTTTAATGTTCCCACTGCTCGGACACAATCCTTCTCTCAGTGAGAGGGAATGGGCCATAACCCACCACGTGGGCCTAGTGCGGGTTGGTGGATATCACATATCTTAGAATTTTTGATTCTAGGTCATGTCGGTTTCCTCACGTTTTTTTTTCTTCACCGTTTTTGAGAGCAGTGATGTTGATATAATTTACACAAATTAAAGCGCCTGCCTGGGTTCGGTCCCATGACCTACACTTTGTAAGTTGCGGCCGTTACCACTGGGCCACCACTGCTCTCGATGATTCTGATACAGGTCGCACCAATGCTAAAAAGATGAAAATCTATCATTTGTAGGTTACACATACCACGGGCTGGAATCCAAACTCGTTGGCAATGTAGCTTAGTTCAATGGGTGTACCGTCAGGGGCGGTGTATTTGTAACCACCCTTCACTTCCAGGATTGGATTTTCCTGGAAAGTACAGAAAGTAATGTCAATAGAATATAAATAAGTATTGGTCTAAAAGCCTATTCGGAGTCGTAATGCCACAGCATCATGTGTTAGACCAAGAGTTGAGCTGAAGGAGAGGCAAGGAAATAAAATGTCTTCTTTGTATGATAAAATATAAGGAATATTTTCCTAGTAAATCTTTGAGAATTCAATTAATAATTGGTTCTCAACCTATTGTTTTCCAATCAATCTTTAATATTTTTAAAACCATAAATCATGCGGAATTAGAATTAAAAACAATATTTTTTACACGCTTTTACCTGACTACGGCAAAAACGAGGATTAGGATTTTAACCAGTTTGCATGTATGTATGTATGAACATGCATCTGCTCCCTCATAACTTTTAAACAACTTATCATAAATTGACAAAAAACTATCGTTAGAAGCTCTTGATTGTCCGCTGGTTAAAGGCTAAATGAAATTATACTTATTTCAATGGCGCCCTCTAGAAGACAAAATTATGAATAATTAACATAAAAATTGTGAAGATGCCGTGTAGGGTACACAGCATCCTAACATTTTTTATCAAATAATATGCCTTAATTAGCAAATTAAAAAAAAAAAAAATGGCTTTTGCTCGCTGTAATAAAAACATGTTCACAAAAAAATAAACCGACTTTCAAAGCAAAACACTAAAAAGTGCAAATATAACTTACGTTTTGACAGTCGGTATCGCAAAATAATAAACAGATTAGATCATCTCGACGAGGTCGCAGTAGACCAAAGAAAACATGACGGGACGGTCTGAATGATTTCTTCAAGAATTTCCGTAAAAAAAAACCCAGTACAGGTGGAAATGGAACGAATGGCGGGAGGCATTTGCTCAGGAGTGAGACGGATAAGGGTGATAAAAAAAAACAAAATACATAACTTACCGAGTTCTGGTCCCGGATGACACCACCAACGTTGTGGCTGATTCCATTGCCAGTCTCATACCCGTACTGGAAGGCACCATCAGGGCTGCTGTTGAATTCTGACTTGACTATGGGCGCTTGACTCTCTAGGTGCGAGACGTCGGCGCTGACGCACGCGATTGCCACTGCGAGAACTGCAAGGAATTTCTGGAAGAGATTTCGAAATCACATTATTTCCTTGGAGATGAGCCAGCTCTATTATATTGTACGAGTATTAAACGAGATTAACCAGAACTTAGACTTTGACAGTTCATATGAAAAAAAAAACACTTTTTTATTCATATTATTTTGCAGATAGCTTTGAATAAAACAAAAAAGAAAATGAAATTACAACATTATTAAGGATGTTATGTAAAATAGAAACAAAGAAATAGAAGAACATACTACAAGAAAAAGTATCAATAAATTTTATTACTATAGTACAATATACACAATGCTTACTTACCATTTTTCTATTGGGATGTCAACTTTTTGTTTCGATCTGATTGAGGTATTACGTGTTCGTCTTTATATACTAATCGTCCAAAATATAAATGAGGACGTTTTACTAGTTTTTGGAGCAGCCATAGGTCAAGATTAATGTGATGCAGATTTGATGCATTTAAGATGCATGCAACCCTGGGTGCGCGATTCGTACTCGTAATTTGCTCGGTGCGCACGTTTGGCGCAGTGGTTGAGCGATTGACTGCTGCGCTGCGTATCGCGGGTTCGATTCCCGCACGGAACAAATATGTGTATGAACTACAGATAGTTGTTTCGACTCTGGTTCTTGTGTATGAGAGTTTGTATGTTTGTAAACGTACCCACGATACAGGAATAAATTCTTAGAGTAGGACAATGCTTAAAAAAAAAAAAAAAACTGGTTTTGTTATTTCTCTCAAAAAGCAAGGAAAACTTTCTTAAACGGACGAAGGGAAACGTAGTACTATCTGCCCAGTTTATCTGGGGTCGGATCTTCTTGTTCGTATGCGTCCGAGAGCTCTGTTCTAGGCAGGCTGAGTACTCAGGTTTTTTTTCTGGACCTTAATTTGCATGCTGACCACCTGACCAGGTGTTGGACGTCCTCTGCCTCGGAGATATTTAGGAACTCGTTGATAGGGTTGTCATCGCCGTGAGAGTTAAAATAGCGGATGAACAAAATATACTATTTTGTACCTAGCTCTAAAAAATCAGGCAATGGAGAGGGCTATGCTCGGAGTTTCCTTACGTGATCGAATCAGAAATGTAGAGATCCGCAAGAGAACCAGGGTTACCGACATAGCCCGAAGAATTGCCAAACTTAAGTGGCAGTGGGCAGGGCACATTGCTCGCAGAACGGATGGCCGATGGGGCAGAAAGGTTCTGGAGTGGCGACCGCGAACCAGAAGACGTTGCGTTGGAAGGCCTCCCACCAGGTGGACCGATGACCTGGTGAAGGTTGCAGGGATCCGCTGGATGCGGGACGCACGGGACCGGTCAATGTGCCAACGCTTGGAGGACGCCTATGTCCAGCAGTGGACATCTTGCGGCTGATATGATGATGATGACATATAATTAAGCATTAATTTATATATGTATGAAGTGAACTTTAGCACAAAATAAACTTTATTATCTATTTGATACTGATAAGGACTATGTCATCTCTACTGTTTGCATATTCTTTAATACCACTGCATATCATCAAACCATATGATATTTCCTTAAGTGTTTGCTACCCGGAAGGTAAACGCTGACTAGTCTGCTTGTCATTCAAGGTTCACCTGTCTTATCCTCTTTTTTAAACCCCGAGGGATAAAGAGGGATGTTATAAGTTTGACGTGTGTACATGTGTGATTGTGTATTTGTGTATCTGTCCTTTATGGAGATATGATGCCGCATCATAGATCCTAATCAAAAGTACCAATTTTGATTTAGTTTTTTTTTGTTTGAAACATGACTTTATTGAGAGTCTTCTTAGATGTGTTTGATGAAAATCGTTTAAGTTGTTCAAAAGTTATGGGCGTTTTATAGTTTGAATTGGGATATTTTCACCAGATATCGTGTCATAAATACGTATTCGATAGATTGTCAATCGAAGCATGTCTACAATTACCTGCTATCTATTTATCTCCTTGTCTATTATTCACTAATTATGTAGTACAAAAGCGTAAAATAAAAATATGTCCGCGGTTATTTAAATTTTACTTGTCTTCAGATTCATTTTATTTTTAGTTATTTTGAGTTTATTTTTTATAGTTCTTATTAATATTTTTGTAAAGTTATTGTAAATATTTATTAGCATTTATAAACTATAAAATATTACTAGCTTTTGACCGCGACTTCAACTCCATAGCATAAGATCTTCGAAACCTTCGTTCAACATACAAATACTTCTTACAGTCTTTAATTAAGGACTCACCTTTTGTCGACGTTTTGTAAGTGCCCATGTAGGCCTATGTGAAATAAAATAAATATTTTGAAGGATGATTTCCGGGATAAAAACTATCTAATCTCCTTCCCAGGGTTTCAAACACCCTTCATAGTTTTTTTTTCTAAATCAGTTTAGCGGTTTAAACTTGAAAAGGTAACAGACAGACAGAGTTACCTGCTTTCGCATTTATAGTATAAAATAACGGTATGGAAGTAGTAATACCCATTTAAAAAAATTAAGAATAAATTGATGCCAAGAAACATTTGAAAGCACTCCCATTTCTGGGCAGCATATTTTGGTTGAGCATGTTTGGTCAATGTCCTTTACAGTTTTCAGATTTTTCTTTACTTGCGCTATAAAACATTATGCCATGCCAAATTTCATGATGATGAACGGGCAGTACGCTGTAGGTTGACCTAAACCTTTTTTTAAATTTTGGTTTATAGAGGGTGTGATCAAACTTGACCTAATGTTTATAAAATACGAGATAGCTTTAAAATCGCTCCGATCACAGACACAATTACAGGCCACCACTTAAGTAAATAATGCGTTCCAAGTTGCTCTGAACCTTCCGGAACAGATAAAAGGTAGAAGCTAGCGTTCTTCATCGTGGTGGTCAAATAAAAAGAGAGACTTTTGCATGCCCAATTGCCTGAACCGACAATCCAAGACAGTCGTCTTGGCACAGAAAAGTCAGGAAAGGATGTGTTTATTTTTGTAAAAAAAATGAATATTGGCGATGTCTTCTCATACATTATTATTTAGTAGTGTATTTTATTTATTTGTTTGAAATTTCCGCAGTCATTTTCAAAAACAGAACGCTATATCCATAAGTAACGTTTCTTTGACAACTACATTATTATTTTTCATGTTTATTCATGAATTTGATAAATTTTTGTTGTTATTTCAAAACAATGTGTGAGAATGTCAACTTGGATGCATCTTTTTTGTTATTGACCTTATCCGAGTGAATACCAGATGTGGAATAACTAAATGATAATTCACATTACTGAGGTTTTTGTAGAACTGCGTTTTTGGAATTTACCGATTCCTTCCGATTCGTCATGGTTTATTTTTGGATGGCGTATTTCCCAATCTTTTAAGTCTTTTGCTAATAATACTTATGGTATTATGTGAGTAAGTTCGGTTTGTCAGTAATATTACATTATAACTGTTCGCTTTTACTCCCTGAAGACTTAGTCCAGCGTAGCTACCGCGTACCAGAAGATGCAAGGTTGGAAGGCCTCCTATAAATAAAGTTGACCAGTGACCTGGTGAAGGCACGAGAATCAGCTGGATGCGAGAAGTACAGACCGGTCGATGTAATGACACTTAGGGAAGTCTGAGTCTAGCAGTGGACTTCTTTAAGTTTTAAAGATATAGTTCTGTTTAACTGTTCTGTAGTGAATCTATGTTCCTGATGAGCATACACTTGTGCATCGATCTCGCCTGGTGGCACGCGATGAATGAGCTCTAGCTTTACATTAACATTTATCGATTTGTTTAAACAGCATTTTTCGTAAAAATATGTCAATTTTGTCGCATCGCAGTTTTAAGTAGGGCACAGAAGATGCCTGTTAACTTGAAGGCTAGCGAAATTTTTTATGGCATCTCCAGGGGATATTAGTGGTAGGGACTCCCTTTTCCGCACTAAGACTCCCATTTGGTCCGTTGTGCGTGGGGGTACTGGCTGACATAGCCAGCCCAGCTCCGCCCAAAAGCACAGAAGCTTACTGGGAGCTTCACAGGCTTCACGGAGCGACCTCATTGTTTCGAGGATTTCTTCGCGCTCCAGGATTACGTGGGCGGCTGATTCTTCGGCGTTAAAACAGCCCCTGCAAAGTGGGCTGTCCGTGGCGCCTATGTTGAATAAATGTTTGTTAAGGAGGGTGTGGCCCTCTATTGTCCCTTTAATTATTTTGAAGTTATTTCTACTCAGGCTGAGGAGTTTTTTAGTGAGACGCGGATGTACTTTTGGCAAAGCCATTTTTGACTGTCTACAGTCCATTTCCCGTGACCCTCTGTTATTGTGTAGTTCTGTTGATCTTTGACAAATCTACGCATGAAATTGCGAGAAAGGCAAGGGGATAAGTGAGTACGGGTCTAGCACTAACATCTCGGAGCCCATTTTCGCAAGCTCATCTGCGGCATCATTGCGTAGGGATCCACTATGCCCCCTGATCCACTGGAGGGTGATTCGTTTGGATTTCGATATACTCTCCAGGGCGAAATGGCACTCAAATATTAGTTTGTTGTTAGTTAGTTTGTTTTCTAAAGCTTTGAGCACAGCCAGACTATCAGATAGGAATCTGATTCCGTAGTTCTGGATACCTAAATGCTTTACGGTTTTTGCGGCTTGCGTTAAGGCGACGCACATTGAAATATCGAACTATGTGTGCTAAGCGGTATGTGAAAGTTAATGTTGAGGTCAAGGGAGTGTACGCAAGCACCTGAACCGTTTTATGTTGTTGAGCCATCGATGTATATTTGTACTTCATTGGCTTCTGACTGATCCATTTCTTCCTCTATTGATTGTATGTTATAGTTTTTGTTTAACATATGTTGTTTTTGTATTCTATCACACGGATGATACTCAATCGCCCGGTCCAGGATTTTAGAGTGTGGACTTGTGAGGTTATTGCCCCATATGCCTAGATGCATAAGCCTGATGGCAGCTAGCGCCGCCTCATGCTGTATGTACAGGTCCAGGGGAGTTATTTGTAGGGCCATCTCCATGGCTGCTGTTGGGGTGGTTCTCATGCAGCCGGTGATAGCTGAATAGGCCTGTCGCTAGAACCGTTGGAGTCGGGTGATGGTGGTCGAGAGTTCTGTCCTCGTCCACCAAACCAAAGTGCCATAAGCCAACATTGGCCTGATCACCGCTGTGTATAGCCACAGAGTAATCTTTGGAGAGAGCCCCCATGTTTTTCCTAACATTTTTTTACACTGGTAGAGTGCGATTGTGCATTTTTTGAGTTTGTGTCAAGGCGCTTGTTCCAGAGCAATTTGCTATCAAGGATTACCCCCAAGTCCTCCTCTTCAAGTGTTAATTTTGTATTGAAAAATTTGGAAGCCTATGCGGTCCAAAACTTTGTTTGTTAGTGAACATTATTAGTTCCGTTTTTAAGAGGTTAACCGATTATTTTGAAGACCTTTCTCATTAGATCACATAAGATGCCCTCAAATTTTCCCGAGATTAGAATTTCTTTGTCATCTGCGTATCCTACCGAGTAAAGACTGCTGTCGCTGAGCTCTACAATGACCTCATTCACGATTCCGTCATCCCCTCTGCCCTGAATGGTAGGAAGGTGTTGATTGCCCACGTTATTTTATCTTCGTAGATAACTTCTATCGCCACCTCCCAAGCTACTCGTAGCCCTCTCCATGTACGGTTCCCAGCTTTGCTGGGTGGAAATCTGGCAGCCCGGGAAGTGGGTAGATAGGTCTATCTCTTGAGCAAGACATGTTTTGACCCTTATTGCCTGGTTGTTATTTTCAATGTTAGTACTAAAACGCCTCCAACTAGTTTTTCCTCGGAGGCGATTTAGTTTTTTATAGGTTTTGCGGTTTGTTACGTAACGGTCCCAGACTTCTGGCAACTGTGTGTTCCTAGCTCTGTTTAATAGCCTTCTCAGTTTGTGTCGGTGTCTCTCCAGTTCAGGACTCTACCAGGACTGCCTGATTCCTCGCCTAGGTATGGTGAGGGGACACGACTGTTCATAGCTAGATAAGAGGGTGGAAGTGATGTTGTGATGCATGCTTTCAATTACCCTTTCAATTATTTCATCTGGACTTACTTACTGATCCGATTATGGAAACATTTTACTGATCGAATCACTGTCGGCAACTGCCATAGGCTAGTTTTAGCCTCAAAAATATATCCGGTAGGCCTCGGGAGCTAAGCCTTGGGAAAAAGTAGTATGTGATATTATTAAAAAAATGTAGAAGTATAGATTTTAGAATCTTTAGTTTAGGAACAGTTATAATTTTCTCGTAGCCAAGCACCAACTAGCTTGACAAAAACCTTTTAAAATCTGAATGAAAAAAATTAACAATTTAACAATTTATTCTAGGAACGTAAGTAAATAAACACTGTACATACACACATATCTACATTTACAATTCAGTTTTTCAAACAGAAGAAAGATGTCGGCCCAAAGAAAAGGGTTGGAAGGGTCAAGCAGAGGTCAAGCACGTGATGTATTTGGATAGACGAAATGAAAATTGCCCAATATTATTTGAAGCGCGTAAAAAATAAGTGATTTTCCGAAGCAAGTTTTTATAATAAACAAAGAACAAAATTATAAATAAAAGTATGAGATAAAAATTCTAAAGCATTATATAAAAGATATTTAAAGGTTTCGAAGAAATCTTTGACCTACACTGCATTTTCTATACATTAACGAAAACTTACATTGAAGAGGTTATAGTTTCGTAGGTACCATTTTTTAGCGTTATGGACACCGACTTCAAAAAATTAAGTTATTTTTCACTTTGTAGTTTTGTATTTGGAAGTCGGTAGTATTTTTTTGCAAAAAGTTTTTTTATTTTTCACATTTTAGTTGTACGTACCTAATAGGCAAGTTAGTAAGGGAACTATTTCGCCAGAATAGATTTCATGAAACTAGAACATAACCGGTGAAATGAGAGATCTGCTTACCCCTTAAGAGCGAACTGGCGTGATGTTATGTTATGAAATGTTATAAACAACAAACAAATGAAAATGAGACCAATTTCGGAACATACTTTTTCAAACAAAAAAAGAATTTTCAAAATCGGTCCACAATTGACGGAGAAATCTGTGAACATAAACAAAAAAAAAAAAAAAAAAAAAAACAAACATGAAGTCGAACATAGAACCTCCTCCTTTTTGGAAAGTCGGTTAAAAATACGGGTTCCATAATGGTTTGAAATATTTTATCTGCACAAACTGCCACACTCAGAAAGGTTCATTAAACTATTCCTAATGAGTACTTAACTAAGTATCATTAAATCCGTTAATTAACGATACATCCCAGAGACATAATTTAAGGGTTAATTAGTTAATGACAATTTAAGTATCCGCAGTGCATCGTCAAACCATTCTATCGATTGCACATCGATAAACGGTTGGTGTAGCCATATTTGAAAAAGTGTTAGTATTAAATAGCAACAAAATATTTAAACACATTGCAAGCATATAAATAAGTAATATAAATGAAAATTTGTTCTTTTACTGATCGTTTTTAATAAAAGACAAAGCGATACAGCTGTTTTCATATAAACAACCGGACCCTTTTTACCTGACTGCTGAAGGAGGGTAATGTGTTTATTAGTCTATGTATGTATGTTTGTTCATATGTGGCGTTCTAAAGACCAAACGCGTTGGCCGATTTTGATTGTTCTTATGTCAATCGATTCGTTTTAATCCTGCGAGTGTCACTGGCAACATTGAAATTTGAAAATAGGAAAATTGCCGAATTTCGGCGCCATACTATAGGGGCCCAATTTTTTTTCCTTCCAATCCCGTCGTGTGCGGTATCAAAATAAAGGGTTTTAAGAGGTGATTTAAAAAATATCTAACACTTATTTAAATGTACCTAATTCGAAAAAAAAACTAAAAAGACATAAAGTACACGCGGGACATAGCACTATAGATCTTCAAATTTATACTTAAGCCCCTCTCGGCGAGTTATCAGACGCTATTGAGACTATTAATACGGACCTGGCTCGAATTGGTGACTGGAGCACTGAGTTTGGGCTGAAGATCAATCCGACGAAAACTCAAGTGGCTGTTGTGGAAAGTTCCCGAACGGTCTCTAGGATTGATTGGGCGACACTTCCCCAGGTTTCTTTCAACAACACCATTGTTCCTATAGCTGAAACTGTGAAGAACCTGGGGATTTACATCGACAGCACCCTTTCCTGGACTAAACAACTGCAAGAGGTCAGTAGTAAACTGTTTGCTTCTGCGGGCTCCCTGAGACGCCTTCGTAACTTTCTTCCCATCACCACTAAAATTGCGTTAGCACAATCTCTTCTTCTCCCTATCCTGGACTATGCTGATGCCAGCTATCTCAATCTCACCCAAGACCAATTGGACAAGCTTGAGCGACTTCAAAATCTCTGTATCAGGTTCATATTTGGCTTGCGCAAGTATGACCATGTTTCTGAATTTCGAACCAAGCTCAAATGGCTTCCTATTCGCCTTCGCCGGAATGCCCACATCCTTTCATTGCTATATAATGTGCTCTTTAATTCTTCTAGTCCTTTTTATCTTAAAGAACGCTTTCAGTTCCTCTGTGACACACATTCTCGGTCCTTGAGACCATCGGAAAAACTAAAATTGAGCATTCGTATGCATTCCACATCCTTCTTCGACAAATCTTTTACGGTTCAAGCAGCTCGTTTGTGGAATGCATTACCTATTGAGGTAAGGCGTGCGCAAAAATTATCTTCCTTTAAAAAAATGGTGAAGGAGCATTTCCTTTCTCTGTAACTATTCTTCTCCTTTCTCTGTTCTATATTTGATATTTATTAGTATATTATTTTATTCATATGTATGTATTTTATGTTATATCTAAGTAATATTATTTAGTATAGTTTTTGTACACTGACAGCCCTATGTCTATCTTCTCTCGTTCAGTCCATCCAAAGGTTGTCTGTAAGAGATTGCCCTGTGCGATAAGACCGCCCATTGTACACTTATCTTTATAAATGTTTTGTCCTGTAATTATATCAGTGGTGTACAATAAAGTATATAATAAATAAATAAATAAAGTTAAAGTTTGGCTAGTTTAGAATTAAGTAACACCTCAAAGCCGACTATAAATTGTTTCACCCGGCAAAAATAAACTTTCGTGTTGTTCATTTTAATTACATCTTTATCATAATATATTAATTGAAATCTGTTGTTTATTTTTGTGTTGCGTATAAAATAATAATATTATATTTTGATTAATTTATGGATTTTCATTTATTATAGAATTCATCTTCCTACCTTGCCCCATGTTACTTGGGGTCGGAACATTTCAATCAATGATAGTTTTTTTATAAGAATTTTCATTTTTATTTTATTTTATTTATTAAGGAAAACCTTTCATCTAAAGATACGCACCATAAAAACGAATTCTCTAATAAAAATAAAATATAATCTCAAACGTCATTTACGTTTATACAAAATCAATCGTTAAAAGTTATGTAAGGGTTTTGCTATACTTAACTTTAATTGACATTAAGGAATGTAAAGGAACCGTTTACTGTCTCTGAGAGTGTATTTTTTAAGTGTTTAATAAGGAACGACTTCAGTAAACGTTAAACTGCTTTGAGCGCGGCAGAAAGTGCAAATAAACCTTTTATTTAACATTTGTCTGCGCTCAGGAAACCACGAGCACTTAAAACACAAATTAACATGAAACTCTTGCAAAACCAAATAAGTAAAAAAATAATGCATACACGTTTTTAGCTGACTTTGCTCACGAGGCAGGGTTCTGTCAAGTACCCTTCAAGAGTACTAACGAGGTTTCACACAAATGAAAAACCACTTCTATTCAACGTCACAAGAAATTTGTCTCTATTTTAAAACTGATTCGTAAACACTAAGGGAACTTGACTCCTGAACTTTTTAAAATGGAGTGACGTTTTGGCCAGTCTCCTGGAGTTTTGTGAAGGATTTATTTAAATGGTAAAGGGATTTACCTAAATATGATGTTTTTGGTGCAAAGATAATATAGTTAATATTCTTACATAAACTTATTTAGATATAGGTGAACAAAACTGACACACTAAACAGACACTTACCCATTGGTGTAGGGAGCACCACCTTCTGCGATACTAACATACTCTTTTTGCTTACGAGTAGGTTCATAAATCTAGATAGCACTAGATACACGCACTCAGGTTATGAGTACTGCACACCTGGCTTTTTTTACCGATTCATCTCATCTTATTAAAGAAAAGTCTGCTGTTTTCTTATTGGGTTAATATTGGAGTATAAATGCCTAGTACAGGTGCGTCTTTACTAAATGTACCTTGCGGAAACTTCCCTTAAATAGGGATATGGTCGAGTATAGATAGCATGAGGCATTAAAAATTTTCTAACTACTAAATATACCCGAGTTGGAATATTATAATCGGGTATATTTAGGACCTAGCAATGCTTGATTACGGACTACTAAATATACCCGGCCAGCGTCTGTAATGTAATGAATGATGAAGATAAGGAGTTACAATTATAAAGTAACATCCAGCTATTTGCCCTCTAGGGGGCCTGATGTCCCCCACCGAAAGTGTCTCCACGTTGTCGTCGTGGTGGGGCTTGCGCGTCTCAATGATCTTGGAGCTTCGTCGGTAGAGCAAGGCCCAAGTGCGAGACCTGACTAAGAGAGACACACGGAGGGGTCGCTCCTGATCGACCGACGGTCGTTGATTGACAAAGGATGCGACCAAGCCACAGTAGTGCAGGCGCACCATTAGGCGGGTTCGCTGAGTCTGGTTGGCCGGACAGCGAACAGAGGCATGTTTAATGCCGCCGTCGGGGGCTTGGCTTAACCGCCTGGCCCAGAGGAAGGACACCTCATAAGATAAAAAATCACCTAATCCTAAGCTTGAGGCGCGGCGAGAGGATGAATGGCTGGAGGGACTTCAGTCGTTAGCGCTTCACCTGTAGAGCACCTGCCGCACTCTGCAGTATCTAGGCTTACCTGGGTAAAAGGCTCTGCCCAGGTGGACATTTATTCCTTTACTACTCGTGGGAACAAATATGGACACACTCAATACAAATAATATCGACGAAGAGGTGAGGAGTGATGCGGGGTCGGAGTCCGACGCCGCATCTGGCGCAAAGGGCTCACAGAGCTTGGAGTGCGAAGTGGTGGGGGCTGCGGAGAAGAACCGAAGGTTCTTTCGGAAGCGCCCCAAATCGGGGGATGGCCTGGAGTCATTCTCCGATGATGATTTGGCCTCGGCCCGGAAGATCCCTACCAGTATGCGGGGTGGGGGCCGAGACAGAGGAGGAAGGAGGGGGCTCAGCGGCCACGGCCTCTATTATGGCGGCAGCGGAGGCATATCATGTCGGGCCTTCGTCGGATGGAATATCCGAAATGCGAGCGGAGGTCGACCGCTTGAAAGCCGCCATGGAGCTTCTCCAAAAGGAGAACGAGAAGCTCCGAGCAGACCTGGCAGGGCTCCGAGGAGCCGGCCCTCGGGAGATGCCGCAGGAGAGGGCGCAGCATGGGCAAGGTCAGCCCGTGCCTGCAGATGACCGGGTTCTGAACCTGGTGTGGCAGGAGCTGGCCGCCTTCCAGAGTCGTTTTTCTGCTCTGGAGGCTATCGTCCTGCGTCCCCCGCTAGCTGCGAGCCAGGCAGCCCTGAGCCAGCGGAAGGCAGCCTCGTTTGCCGCCGCCGCGGCTAAATCGGGCTCGTCGGGACAAGCCAATCGCGAGGCCATGCCTGCAATTGCGAGGTCGACCCCAGCGACACCGGGAAAATCAGCACCCAAAGGGGGCGGAACGGCTTCACAGGCAGCGAGGGCCCCATCCCGGGCGGCGTGTCAGCCGCCCCAATCTCTTCCACCTCCTAAAACTCCTGCGGCCGACGCCGAATGGCAAGTGGCCGGGGAGAAAAAGAAGGCGAACAAGGCAGCAAGGGCGGCCAAAAGGAAGGAGAGGCGAAAGCGGCGCAAGGAGAGAAGTATCGCGGCTAGGCTCCGCGCCCCGAAGTCCGCAGCTGTAGTGATTACACTACAGCCGGAAGGGGAAAAGAAGGGCGTGTCCTACCGCGACGTGCTCGCCAAAGCGAGGGCGGCGGTGAACCTGGAGGAGCTCGGCGTCACCGAGGGTATCCGAGTTAGGGTCACCGCGACTGGGGCTCGGATGCTGGAACTCCCCGGAGCAGCCAGCGGCCCGACCGCCGACGCTCTGGCCGATAGGCTCAGGGCATCCCTAAATGCGGACGAGGCCCGAGTGTCTAGGCCCACCAAGTGCGCTGACATGCGCATTCTGGGCCTGGACGATTCTGTGACGGAGGAAGAGTTGGTGGCCGCCGTCGCCAAGACTGGGGGGTGCTCTGCCGAGCAGATCAGGGCAGGCATCATACGTCCTGATGCCACGGGGATGCGAGCCGTAACGGTAAGCTGTCCCGTCTCGGCAGCCCAAAAAATTACCGGAGAGGGCCGAAGGCTCTTGGTGGGCTGGGTTTCCGCGCAGGTGAAAGTGCTGGCAGCCAGACCTCTGAGGTGCTTCCGCTGCCATGTAGGCAATCACGTGGGAGCTCAATGCACCTCGGAGGTGGACCGCAGCGACCATTGCTTCCGCTGTGGTCAGCCCGGTCACAAGGCTGGTACGTGCAATGCCATGCCACACTGCGTCGTATGTGCAGCAGCTGGCAAGCCGGCCGATCACCGGGCCGGGAGCAAGACCTGCTCTCCACCCGCCAAGGCCAGGCGCAGGGGCAAGCACTTTACCACAGCCGTCACTACCGCGGCCACCATCACCGCCGTCACCACCGCAGCCACCGCCACTTACGCCGCCGCTGCCGCCTCCACTGCCGTCGACGCCGCCGAAACCACCGCGGCAGGACCTTCACCGGGGGTTCGAGAGGGGGCTGAAATGGAGTGCCAATAACGGCCCCATTACGCCTCCTCCAGGCGAACATCAACCACTGCTCCGCTGCTCAGGATCTATTGCTCCAAAGCATGGCGCAGTGGTCGATTAACATCGTCGTGGTCGCTGAGCCGTATTTTGTCCCGCCCAGGGACGACTGGGTGGAGGACCTGAGCGGCTCAGTGACCCTAATTTCGTCGGCCGCCACCGGCACACCGTCGCACCCCGAGCGGTCCACGGTGGGCGCTGAAACAGCTGGACCGGGAGCTCCTCCTGGAAGCCTCGATCGTGCAGGCCTGGGTGTCATCACCGGATAGGCCTGCTGACATCAACAACGAGGCGGAGTGGTTCCGGGAGGCCATGTTCAGATATGTGACGTGGCAATGCCCCGGGTCCAGCCAGAACGCGCCCAGCGCCAGGTGTACTGGTGGTCGCCAGAACTTACGGCTCTGCGCCAGGCGTGCGTTGATGCGCGACGCCGGTACACAAGGCACCGCAGGCTCCGTAACCGTCCTCCGGATACGGAGACCATTGAAGTGGAGCTGTACGAGGGGTACAGAGCGGCGAGGAACGCCCTCCGAGTGGAGATCAAGCGAGCCAAGGTATTGGCCCGCGAGGAGTCGCTAGGGACTCTAAACAGGGATCCGTGGGGGCGCCCCTACAAAATGGTGCGGGATAAACTCCGCCCATGGGCGCCTCCGCTGACGCAGAGTCTCAGGCCGCAGCTCGTGGAGGGCGTGGTGAGCAGTCTGTTCCCTTCGCAAGGGGAACACACTCCCCCGCCAATGGCTCCACCTCTTACGGTGCCCGATGCGGAACACACCGCCGACGACGACGACAATGCTCCGGAGGTGACCGAGGTAGAACTGAGAGTGGCGGTACGTAGGCTGAATGCCAAAAATACCGCCCCAGGACCCGACGGCTTACCTGGAAAAGCCTGGGTTCTGGCCTTGGAGGCTCTTGGGCTTCGACTAAGGGTTTCCTTAGCGCATGCTTGGAGAGGGGCCAGTTCCCACTTCGCTGGAAGACGGGGAAACTGGTCCTCATTAAGAAGCCGGGGCGCCCAGCGGACTCTCCGTCCGCTTACTGGCCCATTGTGCTGCTCGATGAGGTGGGCAAGCTCTTTGAAAGAGTTATTGCAGACCGCCTCGTTGAGCAGCTGGTGCGGGTGGGGCCGGATCTGGCGGAGACCCAGTTTGGCTTCCGCAGGGGGCGCTGTACCGGTGGACGCAATCATGCGCGTGCGAGCCCTCACGACGGGGGATGCAGTCGCCCGGGGTGGGGTCGTCTTGGCGGTGTCTCTAGACATCGCCAATGCCTTCAACACCCTGCCCTGGAGTTGCATCAGGGAAGCACTCCGGTATCACCGGATGCCGCCCTACCTCTGTCGCGTGGTCGAGGCCTATTTGACGGACAGGGTCGTCATCTATCCCGGTCACCAGGGAGAGTGGAACCGGCGAGAGATGTCGTGCGGTGTCCCACAGGGATCGGTCTTGGGCCGTATCTGTGGGACATCGGGTACGACTGGGTGCTGCACGCCGACCTCCCTAGCGGCGTCAGCGTAATTTGCTACGCTGACGACACGCTGGTCCTGGCACAGGGGAGGTCACACCAGGCAGCGGCTGAATTAGCGACACGCGGGGTTGCGATAGTCGTCGAGAGGATCCGGCAATTGGGACTCGAGGTGGCCCTGCACAAGTCCGAGGCCATGTGTTTTCATGGTCCTCGGAATGCGCCACCGCCGGGTTCCGAAATAACGGTAGGAGGGAATCACATCGGCGTCGGGTTGACGATGAAGTACCTGGGACTCGTCCTCGACAGCCGGTGGAATTTCGTGGAGCATTTCCGACGTTTGGCGCCCAGACTGGAGCGGGCCGGGGCTGCCCTCAAGCGTCTCTTGCCCAATCTAGGGGGTCCAAACGCCTCCTGCCGGAGGCTCTATGCGGGGGTCGTGCGGGCCTTTACGGTGCACCGGTGTGGGCGCGTTCCCTGAGGCGGCGACCAGCCCGCTCGTTGAACGCGTCCCAAAGGGTCATGGCCATCCGGCTGGTCCGGGGATACCGCACGGTCTCCGGTGAGGCGGCGAGCCTCCTTGCCGGATTGCCGCCATGGGATCTGGAGGCAAAAATCCTCGCGCACATTTGGGAGTGGCGCGAGGAGGCGAAACGCCGGGGAATAACTCCGCTGCCACGACAAATTGCGGTTCGGCGGACAGAGCTCCGGCAGGATCTCATGGCGACATGGAGAGAGCGACTGTCGCAACCCAGTGCTGGGCACGCCACAATTGCGGCGATAAGGCCCCTCTTTGAGGAGTGGCTTGAGAGGCGCCACGGCGTCCTCTCCTTCCGCCTGACGCAGGTCCTCACCGGACATGGCTGTTTCGGGAGTTTCCTGTTCCGGATAAGGCGGGAGGAAACGCCCGGGTGTCACCATTGTGTGGATCGCCCGGAGGACACGGTGGAGCATACGGTGGAGGTCTGCCCCGCTTGGGCGGAGCACCGCCGTGTCCTCGTGGAGGCGATAAGCGGTGGCGACCTCTCGCGTCCGGGCCTGGTTCAGTCCATGGTACGGGGCGAGAGGGCATGGGAAGCTGTCACCTCCTTCTGCGAAGCAGTAATGCTCGCGAAGGAGGAGGCGGAACGCGTGAGGGAGCCGCAACGGAGACTCCCTCGCGCCCCTAGCTACCGCAGGAGACGCCCTGGGCGTCGGGAGTCGCAAGCCGATTCCCGGCCACCGTAGGCGCGGGCTTGCGGACGGCGAGTAATGGGTAGCACGCCGTCCGATAAGGACCAGGCCTGAGTCGACGGCGCGTAGTGTTCCACGCGCGCCTCAAAGAGATGTCAGCAAAACTGACGGGGTCCATTAGGGCCGATGCCTGTCTGGGTCGCGGATAAATTTGAAAGAGAGTTACCGCGGCCCTGGCAAAAGCAACTGAAGGAACACGGGTGGGTTTTAGTCACTAAAAGTCTGACACGCCCTCCTGCTTCACCCAGAGCGGGAGAAGTCATTGGATGATTTCCCACCAAAAAAAAAAAAAAAAGGGGGCCCTGATGTCAAGGACAAAAATAAAAATTTCACGTAACCCCATCATGTGTGTTATCTTTGAATAGGTATTTTAATATTACTGTAGGCTTCGGTACGTCTTATTTTTGTCAAGCGTACCGTTTGCGAGACGCATCCCTTCAAAATTATGAAAATAAATTTTCACTAACCGCGATGTTCGAAATGCGTAAGCAATGATCGAAATTTATAACTACTCAATATACCCGAATTGAAGTATTATAATCGGGTATATTTAGGACCAAGCGTTGCAATTATAAGTAACATCCTGCTATATGCGTCAAGAAGTTTTATTGAGATCAGGAATTAACATACGTTTACTTACTTATATTTATATAAACATAATTATTTTGCATTTAAATTAATATTATCGAGGAGGCTGTGTAGTTTATTTGCCATTTCTAGTTTGGTGGGACGGCCAGATTGGATGGGAGTTTTAGTTTTGACCAAACCTCTTGATGTACGACGACTGACCGAAGTAGGCTGAACTCGAATTTTCTTAGTGTGATTTCTATTTATCTTTATATTTTTTATAATGAACTGTTGTGTTGCGGTCGTTGTCTTATCCTTCATGTAGCCGGTATTTTTTTTATTGCCCTATTATTATACGGATACATATTCTTACTGAATAGCTTACTGAATCTAGTATACTCTTGATTAAAGGAAGCAAAAGCGCCGTATCTATGCACAATACAGAGACAACAAACCAGAGTAATGGGCGAGAGTAACGAATCCTGCTCGGGTATACTTATGCGCGCTTTTTTGAGCAGTAGCTACTAATTATACCCGATTTGAATCAATCAAGTTATTCTATTGAAATAGGGTATATTTAGTAATGATTCATTTAAAACTGATGCTACTAAATGTACCCGAGTAGCGGTTTCCAAGACACCGCTACTCGGGTACATTTAGCGGTAGTCAATCGAAAATATGATCATATGATATAATAGGATCAAAATCGGCACTTATAAAACGTCGACAAAAGGTGCACGGTTCGGGTTGGCCGTTTCCTATGGAGAAGAACCGGCAAGAAACTCCATGGTTACTCTTTTAAAAATGGTTTGGTTTTACAATATTTCCATGTTACAGCATTAGTACTTAGATATGGGGGACAACGCAGGCCCGACTTATGACAATAAGTCGTAAGAAACTAAAAAAATTAAAATAAAAAGATTATATATTAAATAAAAAAGTTAACAAATGTTAACTAGCATCAAGAAGGCCTACAATGTTCACACATTCACAAAACAATCGGGAAAAGAATCTATACAAAGGTAAAAAAAAAAATAAGTATAACAAGACTAAATTTAACGTGTGGCACAAATGTTGTTATCAGTGCTGTAACTATTCGCCTAATCATACCTGAAATCAGCTAGGTCCACGACGTCACTGGCGTCCCCACAAAGTACATTTAGTAAAGACGCGGTACAGGTACACAAATAGTAAGCCTGAAAACCCAGAAACCGGTAGGCCCTGACGAGAACCTTATACTGCTTAATCAGTAAAACTGACAAAAATGCTATCTGCAAGCTAGCAAACAACACTTTACTAGAATACCTACATCTTTTCGGTAAAAAAAGCTTTAAATAGGTATAAAAAGTACCAGAAGCTCCATGATATTATATTTTAAAAAAAACAGGCACACCATTGAGGGCACGAGACGACATCCGATTATAAATAATCTGAAACATAGCTTTACAATACCTTCTTCCTAGTTTGATCCTACTACACAAAATAAGACAATCAGAGAGTAGCCAATAATATTCAAGATTAAATAGATTTCCCAGCCTTTCTAGGTTACTAAAGATACAGAACCAGGTCAGCCAGATATTGCTATTTCTGGGAAATCTACAACGTAAAACAAAACTTTTAGAAAAATCTAAACCCATTATGGTCCATTATGAAATTGTATTTACGGTAGGATATAACGTAATCTATAAAACTGATCCATTTTATAGGTGAAAATAAAGAATATTTATTTTATTTTACACATGTTTATTCAAACGGCTTCGCCAGCGTGGTACTCGGCAATTATCACAAGGGAATATTAGAAAGTCCTAAGTCCTCTAAGGTATGATTTTATTCCTTGTGAAAATATGCTCAGCTGGCTTGAAAACCTAACAAACACATAGACAGACAGACTAGAAATACTGTTGCGTTTATAATATAACAAAATACGGCAGTATGGATGAACAAAATTCTAGTGAGATATAAATATGCTGTTTTCTATACCTAAACTGATTGAACGCTAGCGCAATATCACTTTACCAGCATTAGAGCTTAAACCAATGAAGTTGCACACCATATGCATAGACACCAGACCAATTCAATTATTTATTCTAAAGACGCGGCTAGATTATTGCCAATAAAACGGCTCTAAACGGCTACCAATTCCATTCACAATCCGCACGTTTATAGTGGGCTTTATTAGGTCCATATGGGGGTACTAAAACTTATGACTCGAGCAATTTAATTAGGCCATAATGGATTTTTATGGTGCATTGCTTAGAACAGTCTTGAGGAAATCTCAGTTGCCATCGTAAAGCGAGAAGAGAGTTTAGTTTATATTTTATTAATGCTATTCTTAGTGAGATTAAATGGTTTATGTTTAATAAATCAATAAGATAGTATTTGCTTTGCCTTTTGCCTAGAACAGGTAGACAGTGCAATTTAACCTCAGGCTAATAAGAATGCATAGCTTCTCGTGGTAGATTGCATTTCATTAATGAACTAAGTATGGTAGTAACGCGACGTATGAGCTATGTACGACGATAGTCTGCACACTTATGGTAAAAAGATAGAAACCGGGGATGATAATAAAACCGCTCGTGTTGAGTGTAGAAAAATCACTGATTTATTTTACTTAGTAACAACTATATAAAATGGTCGCGCGTGTGCAAACGCAGCAAAACCTACTTAATTGTACTAATGTGCGGGTTCACCGTACATACTGCCAACTCTAAAGGAGAAGACAGGAGACGTGTTTAATCCTAGATGATAAGTGGTCAAGTTAAACACATGAAAACTGATGACTTACATTAATGGTACATATTTCAGTTGAAAGATGATACAAGGTGATTTCATTAGGTTTATATCTATGTAACTAATCTAAATCGTAAAGTCTGTAACATTAAATTGTCTGGTTTCTCAAGTTCACTTTCACTGACGGACCATGGGTGAGGTCCCCTTATCGACACTTTCGGTAGATTTACTTATATCACTAAACTCACTGAACACTGGCACTGGCACAGTTACCCTCACGCTCTGCGTTGAGTTCGGCCCTGCGTGCTCGGCTCGCGCCTCCGCCCCAGGGGCGCGCTCGTCCGGCTGCCCACGTACTTCCACCATCTCGTGCTGCTGCTTTTCAAGTGCGTTCTGACACTTCCCTCTTGTAACGAGGTAAATGCAGGTCCCGCCTAAGATGACAACTAAGGCCAGGACAATATAAGCGACGGAATAGTGATGAATGTCGTGAACGGTTAACTCTGTAGAAGATTGTTCCTTAATGTTTCTTATTTGCTCTTCCAGCTGATTCCACCTGTGGGTGTGGTTTACCGCAGAATCATAATCGATGGGCAAGGTCGTGTTAATGAGTGAGTTTAGAATGGACACCTCTGGGACTTCGATGTTCGATTGTATATTCAAGTGACTTAGAAAGTTGTTGTGCGCATGGATACTATAAGCGTCCGATTTCAATGTGCATCCCTGACCTACGTTAATGATACCACTGCCTTGAATGACTGTAGTTGTTGTATCAGCAATACAGGAAATACGAAGTTCACATGACTCACAACAGGTATAAAACCAGGAGTTCACATTATGTAATTTGACCCAATAATTGTGGCACGTGGATACTTCTTGTTTACAAACGTTTCTGATATCACTTGCATCTTGAATATCACACAGCGATTGTTTTATTTTTAGATTGTAGACAGGTTTGTCATAGGTACACAATAATTTTTTGCTCCTTAGAACATGTATGCAAGCCTGCAGGTCACTATCTGATAAGAAGAGAGCGAGGTCCTTTTGGATGTTGTAGGCAATAAATGGCGAGCTTGGGACTGTGCGAATGATGCGATTCGTTCCCCTTTTCTGAGGGATAGGTACGATCCTGTCTAACTCGAAGATGTCGTTGCTCACCAATGGAATCTTTATCTCTATGATAAGATAGCCTTCATATAACGTTGCTGACGCCTTCATGATTTTGTACATGTCAGATAGGTTTGTTGACTCAATTGGGGTCATTAAGTTTCCCTGCAATTGCCCGGAGATGATATTGATCTGTTGAGCCAGTTGTTCTGGTGACAGGAGGTAAGGGTCAATACGACCGTGGCTGATGTCTGTCACGGTGTCAATAAGTGTGTGCTGTATGCGCATTAGATTTGCCAGAATGACACTCGCGGCTAAGGCGGTAGATGTTACATATAAACCGTTCCTATTGTCTAGACGCACCCGATTGATTTCAGCAGTGGCGTTTCGAAGATGTTCCTTGATGAAATGGAACTGGTTGTTCATTGTCTCCTCGCTGCGTCGTAGAATGTTGTATTCTGATTCCAAGACCAGTGTTTGATTCCTGAGTAATTTTTGGAGATGATTCTCATGGGTGGTTATCTTTTCTATATCCTGTTTGTATTGTTGAGCAAAGCTGTCATCCAATACTCCAAACATAGTATTTGCCAGATACCCCACTCCATTTATCAAGCCACGTTTTTGCCTTCTTGCGTTAGGTTTTTCGAGGAGTGTTTGATAATGCTCAAGTTCTTTTACTTCCTGTTCTAGTTGTAGGATGACGCTATCGTATTGCGAGCCCATGCAATCGGCGGTGAATTTCAAGTGCGTTATGTAGCTCTTTACGTTCGTTACTCCGTGATAGAACGTGGACATGTTGTAAAACACAATGAGTTTCCATTCGTCCTTGATAACTTGGAGGTTGGAAATCTTGTCGAAGTAAAGACCTTGGTTGCTCGAAATTTGCGTAACATTATATGGCGTCAATTTGAGTTGCTGAGTCTGATCACTGGGTGATACAAACAAAAGCATTAGTAAAGCGGACATGAAAAAGACTTGTAAAGGTTTCTGTTTTCGTAGTCGCGGGGAACGCCTTTTAGCATCAGGTTCAGCTGGTAATCGTGGAGAGGACTCATCCACGCACTGTGCCGCGGATTCGGATGCGGGTCTCTGCTCATTTACGGGTAAGTATACAAGCTTGTTGACTGGACGCTGTATGGTATTGTTACTCGTCTTGACGGTAACAACTCTCACATACCCATCCTTTCCTGGATGCAGCTGCTTTACTCGACCCATTGCCCACTTACCCGGTGGTACGTTCTCTTCCCGGATGAGGACGAGGTCATCGACCTCAAGATTACTTCGTGGTTTTTGCCATTTAGTTCTCGTTTGAAGTTGTTGAAGATATTCCGATGACCACCGTTGCCAGATATTTTTGGTTAAAGCTTGAACGAGTTGCCACCGCGTGGTTAACGATGTAGACTCCGGTTCAGTTTGAGGTCTTGACACAATTGGTGTCCCAGTGAGGAAATGTCCTGGAGTTAAGCAATCGTCGTCAGAGTTTTCAGTAAGTTGACATAGTGGCCTGGAATTCAGACACGCCTCTATTTGACAAAGTAACGTTGAAAACTCTTCATACGTAAGACGTTGATCACCTATGACCCTTTTCAAATGGTATTTCAGGCTCTTCACTGCGGCTTCCCAAAGCCCACCTGCATTAGGCCAGGCAGGGGCATTGAAGTGCCAGTGGATGTTCATCTCACCGATTTTGTTAAAGAAGTCCGGGTTGATGTTCTGGATGATCTCCTTATACTCCTTTTTCATGAGTCGATTAGCTCCCACGAAGTTTGTACCGTTGTCACTGTACATGTGACCTGGTGATCCACGCCGGGAGCAGAACCGGCGAAATGCAGCTAGAAAAGCGGCCGTACTCAGATCAGATACCAGTTCCAGGTGGACGGCCTTCGTTGACAGGCAGACAAAGACTGCTACATATCCCTTCGTCGTTTTGATCCCGCGCCCTTTATTGGCTTTCAGTTCTACGTGGCCCGTGAAGTCGACACCAGTATGCGTAAATGGCCTTGACGGCGTAACTCTGGCTCGTGGTAAATCCGCCATAATTTGTTGTTGTACTTCGTTGTTAAATCGACGACACTTAACACAAAGTCTTAATTGCCGTTTTACCGTCCTGATTCCGCTGATAATCCAGTGCCTGTCCCTTATGTATGAAAGGGTTAGTCGGGGGCCACCATGTAAAGTTGTTATGTGAGCCTGGCTAATAACAAGATCAGTAAGTCGACTGTGGCTGGGCAGAATGATAGGGTGCTTCGCTGATGTGCTTATACTGGCGTGATTTAACCGTCCACCAACTCTTAATAGGCCGTTTTCATCTAGAAAAGGGTTTAAACTGCAAATCTTGCTTTTCGAACTCACGTGTTGTTTACATTTAATATGTTGCAATTCCTGATGAAATTCCAGTGATTGCACTTCTTTAATAATTAAATTATATGCGTTATTTATTTCTGATGACGATAGGTAACTATGGTATGTTGAAATATGT
Source organism: Orthosia cruda (assembly GCA_964057195.1). NCBI lineage: Eukaryota > Metazoa > Arthropoda > Insecta > Lepidoptera > Noctuidae > Orthosia > Orthosia cruda. The sequence continues at coordinate 26,684,312 of OZ059840.1, read as the reverse complement.
TTGTCGCGAATGCGCTTGGCGAAACGTGAAACCCAGCAAATAATGCGCACAATTCGAGTCAATGAACTACAGTTTTGCAGTAGGTCACTGATGAATGTTACATTATTTTGTTCTAAGGCTGTGTTCACACAAGCTGCTTTTATTTCTATGATGGGGGACTGGTACATGATATGAGTTTCATCTTTTCCCTCGTAACCTTTTAGCCATTTCGGCCCTTCCCACCACAAGGAATGGTTTAATAACTGAAGAAATGTTATTCCTCGTGTGGCACAATCAGCTGCGTTTTCCTCCGAGCTGACATGACACCAGCGTTCTGCCGGTATTATGTCGGTTATCTGCTTCACTCTGTTAGCTACAAATGATTTCCATCTGGATATATCTCCAGTAGCCATCCCAAGACTATCATTGAATCCGTCCACGCATGAAGAGTCATACGTGCTTTTGGTAAGGAATCAATGACCTTCTTCACTAGTTGGGATAGAAGTAGAGCACCGCAGAGTTCAAGTCTGGGCAGAGATGTTTTCTTTGCAACTGGTGCCAACTTTGTTTTTGCAGCAACAATAGTCGATGTGTACTCGCCCTTATGGTTCTTGGTGATGAGGTAAATAACGCAAGCGTAAGCTTTGTCTGAAGCATCGCAAAATGCGTGTAATTGACTGTTTATTTCTGTGTTACCTAAAAATCTTGGTATGCGGAGTTTATCGATGCAGTTAAAGTCTTCCTTTAGTTTAGGCCAATTATCTTGTATGACCTCGGGTAGTTCTTGATCCCAGCTGGTTTCCATGGACCACGTTTGTTGAAACAGTAGCTTCGCTCTGATTGTAAGCGGTGATAACCAGCCAAGTGGGTCGAAAATCTTAGATATTTCTGACAATAATTGACGCTTTGTAAACGCGACTTTGTCATCAGGAATTATATTGCTTTGAAACGAGAATGAATCAGATGATGGATTCCATTTTAATCCAAGAGTCTTTCTGGATTCGAGGCCCTTGAATTCGTAAGGACTGTTCAATTGTTCAGTTGTCAAATGCTGCAAGAGTTCTGGTTTGTTGCTGGACCATTTCCGCAAATTCATACCAGCACCCTGGAGCATTTTGATCAGTTGCTGTTGTAGCTCCATGGCTTGATCAGCTGAGTTGTGTCCACTCAGCAGATCATCCATATAGAAGGAGTTTTGCACAGCTACTGCTGCTAAGGGATATTTTTCAGCGTCATCAGTCGCAAGTTGCTTCAGCGTCCGCATAGCCAAGAAGGGCGCCGCCTTGGTCCCGTACGTTACAGTGGTTAAGTTATACTGATTCAATTGATCATCCATTGGATCTCTCCACACTATTGCTTGCAGAGTCTGATCTTGCTCCCTGACTAATATCTGGCGGAACATCTTTTCGATGTCCGCAGTGATTACATATTGGTACTGCCTCCAATTTATTATCAGTGCTAACAAGTCTTGTTGCAAGTTTGGTCCACTGTACATCAAATCGTTTAGACTGTTACCCGATGTAGTCTTGGATGACGCATTGAAAACCACTCTCAGCTTCGTAGTTGTCGAATCAAGTTTCCATACACCATGATGCGGTAGATAATACGCCTGATCAGCGGTTGTTTCGACTTGTCGCATATGACCTAATTCCTGGTATTCGTTTATAAATTGTTTATATTGGCTTGAAAATGATTTATTTTTGGAAAGCTTAGACTCTAATTGTTTAAATTGCGCTATAGCCTTGAACTTTGATGATCCGAGTTGCTGTTCGAAGCCTGGCATCATAGGTAGTCCAACTACATATTTTCCATTCTCTAAACGTGTCGTGGTGTTTTTGTAGAAGTCTTCACAAAATTGATCACCAATAGTTACGTTTGATGATGATGAGTCATGGATATCCTCCAACTCCCAAAACTTGGCTATCTCTTCAAGGTTATTGATGGCGACATGACAATTGAATTTTTTGACATTTCCTGATAAGATCCAACCCATTTTGGTTTGTTGAGCTATCGGAGCCTGAGCTGGACCCTTTATAAGGCCGCTTAATATGATTTCTGAATATACACTGGCATCCAGAAGAAGATCAATAGGTCTAGATACATTATACTCCGGGTCTGCTAACTGAAGATGTTTCAAGTGTGACCAGGCCTGTTTGCTAAATGATGAGTTAGGTAGACTGTTTATAATCTTGGACACAACTAACGCCTGAGTTTGCAAGGTGTAATCTCCGTAGATAGACTTACAATCTAGGGTTACAATGCCTTTGCTCTGTTTAGAGACCGGCCCTACCCCTGAAATGGAGGCATGATATTGCCGCCGTTGTAAACCTAACATTTGTGTCGCATTTTCCGAAATCAGTGAAATTTGAGACCCCTGATCAAGAAGCGCCCTTAACGTAACGTATGTACCATTATTTGATAAAACTGTGAGCAGCAACGTAGTTAGCAGGATTTCTTCATTGTCAGCAGCGACGTGGTTAACGTTATGTTGTGCCGAGGAAAGCTGCTCGGTTGAGCTCAAGGTTGCGGTGGTTTGGTGTTGTGGCACACAAACGTCGTGTAGTAGGGTGTTGTGGCTAGCGTTACACCTTTTACAACGTTTGGAACTAGTGCAATCATTGTCTGGATGATAGTTGAGGCAATTTTTACAATATTGACTCTTTGTCACCCAGGTCAAACGATCCTCTGGAGTCATTTTCATGAATTTCCTACAGGTAAATATGAAGTGACGCGTATTACAAATCGGACAGTTAGGTCCTTGAGTAGCGGCCGCTTGATATTGTTTCTTATAGTGGTTCCCCTGGTTAACAGGTTTGGTATTCTGCAAACTTGACTCCCGTTTAACAGCAGGCTTCACTGTTTCTCTCTCTCTACGGTGTAAGGGTTCCAAAGCAATAAATTTGTTTTCGAGGAACGTCATAAATTCTGACAAGGATGGTAATTCTCGTGGTGTTGTACGCGCCCCCTTATAATCACAGTACGTCTCCTGGTCCAGTTTCTTACTGAGAAGATGCACTAACAACGGATCCCATGTGTTTGTGTCCACACCAAGGTTGTGTATAGCGTGGATACACTCCGTGGTGGTGTCATATAGCCGCTTCAGTTCATAAGCGGTTTGCTTGGAAATAGAAGGCTGATTTAAAAATATCTCTATTTGATAAGTAAAGAGAACTTGAGCATTATTATATCTGTGAGTTAGGATTTCCCAAGCTGTATCGTAATTTTCTGCCGAAATATGAAGATGCTGGATAAGGCGTTCAGCTTCTCCTTTGAGCTTCCCTTTCAAGTGTTGCATCTTCTGAGCCTTGGTAATGGTGCTGTTTTCGTGAATAGCTTCTGTAAACAGGTCACAAAACGTTGGCCACTGCGTGTATTTCCCCGTAAAAGTAGGAATTTCGAGCTTCGGCGTAGCTTGCTGTACATGTACCATGGACGATATTTTCTTATTAAGTGAACGTTTGATGTCTTTGTAATTACGCTCCAACATGCTAAATTCATCTTCGTACAATACGTCACCGCCTTGAAGTAAATGATCGATACGCAGATGCAACGAGTCAATAGTGTTCCACTTGGTTTGTATAGCCCTAAGCTCGTCTTCAAGTTCCCATTTTTCCGATATTTCGTTCACGCTGATGCTCTTCACCAACCTGTTGAAGGCCCTAAAGTTGGTTCTTTGTTGAGCCAACAGTTCATTGGCTTCCGTGTTTGCTTGGCTTCCTTTCTCATCAGAGCCAAACGCAGTAAGCAGGTTACGGGTAGACTGGTAGAGAATCTTACCCTGATGAAATATGTCTGAGGAGAAGTATTGTGGTTCCTTGTCTGGAAACTCGGAGAGCTTCAGGTGATTTTGTTCGAATTCTCCCCAGAGGTTATCCAACGACTCAATTCTTTTTTGGATATAATCCGGAGTTTTTCTCGATAATGGATCCTTACCGAAATTGACCTTTATCCTATTAAGTCCTTCTAATATTTCCGACTGACGAGCGCTTGACACTGCCATGACGATTAAACAAAAGGAACAATCTTACTTGGTCACCGATGAGATGTAATACCAACAGCGATCTGCAGATGCTGGCACTCGGATGAAGGCACTCAGAGTCTCACTGATGTCTTCTATGAACGATTCACTACGCGTTCACTGAATGGACTTATAATTGAACTTTACGGAACTGTCGCGAAATTAACAACGAATATTATCAAGTCTGGGGTTCTGAATCCGAACCACCCGCGCACCTTGATATATATACCCGACGGACTGTTACTACGCGTGATATCAGATCCGGCTCGAAGGACCAAAAAAATGTACGACGATAGTCTGCACACTTATGGTAAAAAGATAGAAACCGGGGATGATAATAAAACCGCCCGTGTTGAGTGTAGAAAAATCACTGATTTATTTTACTTAGTAACAACTATATAAAATGGTCGCGCGTGTGCAAACGCAGCAAAACCTACTTAATTGTACTAATGTGCGGGTTCACCGTACAAGCTACGTAAGCTGATTATCTACGTATCAGTTTTATCACATATTTGGGTACCATCATCATCATTTCAGCATGCAAACTTAACTACGTTATCGGTCCACCTAGTGGGAGGCCTTCCAACGCAGCGTCTTCTGGTTCGCGGTCGCTACTCCAGAAGTTTTCGGCCTCATTGACCCCGTCCCCGGAAATGAGACTGGTTTTAAAGCCCCTTTTTTATTATATGCTTACTGAAACAAAATTAAAATGTTGTAGGAACTTTACATATTTTCATTTATTTGTATAAAATAGGTAGTAACATACTTAATATATAAACTTCTGTTTTTTGGTGATTATTAAAAAAAGTCAGTCATTGTTTTATTTTTGCACATTCTTCGGGATATCTTTAATCCAATCGACTTTCAAGGATATCTTCTAAGGAGTACGGGTGGTTTCCGCTTGAGAACACGTCAGTGGTCCACTGTTCGGGTATGGGTACGTTGTCAACCACGAACACGGGTACTTCTGACTTCGGATGACTTTCCTTCAAGTCCTGAGCAATTAGTGAGTGGATCATCTAGAAAAAAAAAGTTATATAAATTGCATTGAACATGTATAAGTACTCTGATCATTTTGTGATGATTGACTAGATAAATGATTACTTAAGGTATAGTCATAAAAAAGGGTGAAGTTTTGACTTGTAACTCATAAAGTTGAAAAAAGACAGATGAATCTGGAGAGAGAAAGAAGTAGTCAGCGCCACGCATGGACATTTGCAATACCAACAATTTTTCATGTGCCTGTTGGGGCAAAGATTTGGGGCAACACCAATGGTGATCTGCCCTTATAGCAGGCACACTGCAACGCTGCTTGGTGGTAGAAATAGCTACTGAAATGTTACCTTGAAGCCGTCAGGGCCCCTCTTCTTCCTCAGGTAGTTGAAGCAGCACGTTCTGAAGCGCCTCGTGCCACACGCGCCCGCACACTCACTGCCGCACGAGTCGCACGCAGACCACACCGAGCTCACTGCAGCAAAAGTTTTGGAAATGATTGCAGTGTGCGCACAGCTAAGGATGAGAATTTCCTGCTGGAGTCTGTGTTTAGTGATAGCTACATCCTCTCTAATTCAAAAGTGAATAATTTACTTTTAAGCGTGCTTCACCGTCGACCACTTCATCGCTTTTCATAATGTGTGATAATGGTCAATAATTAAAAAAAACCGGCGAAGTGCGAGTCTGACTCGCGCTCAGAGGGTTCAGTAAAAACATCTACATTCACCAAAGTAAATAGGTAACATTACTAACGTTCTTATGCAATGAAAGCACCGAACATTGTTCTAACGAAGGAAAAAAAAAATAACTTCACCGTTTGAAAACTGTTGTCCCCATTCATTAATATACAAAATGTTTACTTTTACAAGTACATTTTATAAGTTGGTCAACTATTACTCGTAAACTTGTTAATCCTACTTAGCTGTGATAGTTTTCCTTTTAATTTCGTTATATATACTACTCCCGTTCATTTTTCACATATCCTAAAGCGATCATTAAGTAGGCAGGGGACGGATACTTGACTAACAAAAATTAGCAATTTAAAGCTTATTTCCAAGCGCTCGCAAACAGATACCCGAATCTAAAAATGGTTTTCACAGACCCGTAATATTTTATTGGCCTATCCAACGATACTCCAGACCATGAGATAGACGAAAAAAAACCTTTCCTACTTTACGTGTATAGGAGGTACGAGGTATGATTTTATTTTACCAGTTTGTCGGCGTGATTAATATGTATATCCATGCCAAATAATAACTTTCTAGTACTAAGAGTCTCTGAGCTAAGCTGCGGACGGACATGGTGAAACTATAAGGATTCCTTGTTGACTACGGAACCCTAAAATACCACCAAGTATTACACTCACTGCCACACGATTCGCACGCGAAGGAACGAGCGCGCCCGAAGCTTGGTTAATATGCAATCACAGGAAAACGACATACCTATGTAATAAATGTGGTTGTGCAAACTATAGAATCTGGAGATAGTCCATAAACTAATGCGTTAGTTTATGGACTATCTCCAGATTCTATAATCTATCGATAAATTGTGAACTGAACATTTCGAATAGAATAACAGTCAGGCATTCAAGTGAGCTGTTTAAGTAATGGCACCAAACTAAACAATGAGAGGCGTGTATACAATATAAATGTTACACCAAAACAGATAGATTGTAGGCTATTGCACTGATTGGTTAACTTCTTCTATTTGAAGTTTTCAGTTCACAATTAGCAAGATTTCTTTTCTACAGCAGATAGAAGACAGTTTGCAACAGTAACTTACCAATAAATATAAGCGAAAGAATAGATGTGATCTTCAGCATTTTGTTAGATAAAGTTATTTTCGTTTTAATTCTTAGCACGGAGTAGTTCTCCTACTGAAGATGAGATCAGAATGGTATGGCATAGTTCGCAGCCCCTTTTTAACCGACTTCAAAAAAAGGAGGAGGTTCTCAATTCGTCGGAATCTTTTTTTATTTTATTTTTTATTTGCCCCGATCACTCAAAGAAACCTGGACCGATTTCAAAAAATCTTCTTTTGTTTTGAAGGGTATACTTCCTAGTTGGTCCCATAGTTATCAGGTCAGGATCTGATGATCCTAGAGAAATCGAGGGAACTCCTCAAATATTATAGGCATACATATAGCGATTTTGGTATTTTCATCAACAATGCAATCATTTGCACTCAAAAAGTATAATTTTGTGAAGGGGAACTGATGAAGAAGACCACAGATGGTCACTGGAACTACTAATTGCTAAGTATGTCACGGGTTTAAAATATCTCGAATAGTTAACCGAATATGATGACGCAAATATTTATAAATTAATGGTACTGATGAAAATGGCACCATTCTGATGATGAAGCCGGAAGGTAGGCACTGGAACTCTGAAATAAAATAATCTATCCTAGTCGTGCTTGGGCTTTTTGGAATCATCATGAGATGTACTTTGGCCATAAATGACTATCATTTTAATTGAAGATACCTACCAAAACTAAAAAGAGAAAAATAAAAACCTTGTTAACAAAAAATCAAACCGACTTCCAGAACACAAAAACTACAAAGCAAAAATAACTTCTTTTCCGACGTCGGTGTCGAAAAACTGAAAAAATGAGTACAAAAGTAGAGAGTAAAGAGAGTTTTTATATAAGATAAAGTTTACTTATCAAAGTTTGTAGGCGTCACTAGACATAGCTTTTAAGCTTAGAATATTTGTTTACGAATATTATTGGATTTGTATATCCATTAGATCCGTGCAAATATAACGACCTTATTCCAGTCGTTTGAGTATGAATAAGGGCTGCGTAGTTTCACTGCTCGCTTACTTTCGGTCATCATCCTATCATCACTTCAGCCGAAAGACGTCCACTGCTGGACATAGGCCTCCTCCCGGCGTCGCCACATTGACCGATCCCGTGCGTCTCGCAACTTAACCAGGTCATCGGTCCACCTAGTGGGAGGCCTTCCAATACATAGTCATCCTGTTCGCGGTCACCATTCCAGAACTTTTCGGACCCATCGGCCATCCGTTCTGCGAGCAATGAGCCAGCCCACTGCCACTTAAGTTTCGCAATTCTTCGGGCTATGTCGGTTACTTTGGTTCTCCTTTGGGTATCCTAATTTCTGATTTGATCACGCAAGGAAAATCCGAGCATAGTCCTATCCATTGCCCTTTGGGTGACTTTCAGCTTTCTGACTACGTCTCGGTCCCATAGGTAATTACTTGCAACACACACTGGTCATAGACTTTTGCCTTGAGACACTGCGGTAAATTGGACTTGGTTTCCTTCCCGCCTTTAGAAATTCGGCCGTGATTCCGTCATTACCCTTGTTGTTTTTATGTTGTTTAAGAGCCATCCTAATCTCGTACAGGCTGACGTCCGGAATGTCTTCTGTAGAATGTTGGGTCAATCTAGCTCTTGGGACGTTTGCTAGATTTACTTTCGGTAGACATCATCAAGTCATCCCAAGGTCAATGCTTAAAGTGAATAGAATGTCCAAACGGTGAAATTTTATTAGTGACTAGCTGTTGCCTGCGAAACAAGTAAAACTAAATTTTATATGTTGTAAATTCGTGTATTCGGAAGGTTTAGATAATTGAAACAAAAAGATGTAAGAAGTACATATTAAAGAAAAGTTTCCAATAGATATATGGGCAGCATCAATTTTATTATGTTGTGGATTCATTCAGCTAGTAAAATTTATTTGAAATGAGCTCTATTTGTCACTAACTTTTTTATACCACAGCCTTCATTTATGTTAAAGCGATTCAGTCTACTGTACAGATGACGTTATCGTTTCTGCAAATTTTGCGTCTTCCACTTCCATTGCAAACTGTTATTTTGTCATTACATTGAAATGTCTATCTTTCATATCTTCTATCGCTTGATTTTTCCTAAAAAAGGTTCTTTCTTTTCGTATTCACTCATTTTACAAAAAATATCTGTCGATTCTCCAATTATAATTGAGTTTTAAAAACTTTGCATTTCTTCGTAATTTATGTCGACCACCTTAACTTTTTCAAGAGTTTTGGCTGATACAACTAGTCAAAATTACTTTTAACGCTATTAGTCTGTCAAAACAACTTTTCACCAGCTCCATTGGGCAAAACTAGTTTTGACTACAATTTCAGTCAAAAGTACTTTTAACTGATTTTGCTAGCTAAAAGTACTTTTGACTAGTGGTGAGTTTTGACTGCGACATAATTATATATTATTAGTAGCATATTTAATAAAAATCTCTTATTTTGAAATTACAAAGAGACACTTCGATTTTATTTACTATGTAAATATATAATGTATGTATAACGACTGTCGAAAGACTACATGACATTACGGTATTGCATTTTTAACGTTTTACCAACTAAATGTCTCTAGAACGCGAACTTCAAAAGGCTGTCCAATTTAGTTAATCAAATAATCACTGGTATTATCATAGATTAGACCTTAAATCTATCAACTGTAGCTCAGATGCTCCAAATGCAAACTATAAAGTCGGGTATGGAAATTTCAAGGCGCCTCGCGAGGCAGCTGGCTGTGTTCAAAAGGTGTTCAGAGTGTGAGCTGCTCAGTTGCAAGAGACGCATATTAATTGCCTCACGCGCTCGCGTCATGAAAGATATAAAATAACTTCTTGTTATGCCTACAATCGATCCGTTCAAATAATCTTTGAAATGTGAGTTAAGAGCCCAAATTGTTATAATTTCGTGCATAGGAGAGTATGCTAAAAATTATTGAAAAAAAAATAGAGATCCTTATGAAAATTGCAATAATGTAACCCAAAGTAGCAAAACTTTGCTTATAAAATTCATTATTAAACAAGAATATACAATTTTATCTTCCATTTCATAAAATGTTATTTTTACACTTAATTAAATAACGTGCATGTCGCGCCATCTAGTGTGCTCAATTTGAAAAAAAAAATCTTTCTTAGTACTGGGATCCCGTGGTAGAAGGAAGCTGAGCGCACCGCGAGGCTGCCTTTTTAATTATTATCTTTTATTTAACTTTTTTCTTATTTATTACATTTTTAAATATTTTTACAAAACACACAAAAAAGAAAACATTTAAAAATATAAAAAATAGAGGCCCACCGGTATCGGGAACAGGGTCCAAGCTACCGGCGGTCAGGGCTCCAGAGAGAGGAACCTCCTAACAATACGAGCCGTGTCCAGCAGTACTGCTTTCTGGATCAGGCCCTTGACCCAGCCGCCTAACGAGAGCCTCCTAAGGTGTTGGTCGAGGCTCGTGGCTATTAAGCCATGGGCTGACACGACTATCGGTACAATGATCGCTGAGTCCACATCCCACATGTCGACAACCTCGCGAGCCAAGTCAAGATACTTGATTTGCTTATCTTTCTCGGCTTTCACGAGGTTCCCGTCATGCGGGACAGTTATGTCAACAATCATTGCACGCCTCTCGATTCGGTCCACCACCACTATATCAGGCTTATTAGCGATAATAGTTCTGTCAGTGATGATGGACCGATCCCAGTACAATGTGATATTGCCATTCTCGAGAACTGGGTCGGGCACATACCTGTAGTACGGCACCTCCGACGCCACAAGAGTGTATTTCAGAGCAAGTTGCTGATGGATAATCCTGGCTACAAGGTTGTGCCTATGCAAGTACTCTTCGTTAGCTAGACGAGAACAACCAGAGATAATGTGGCGGATCGATTCACCCGGACGGTGACATGCCCGACAGATGTCAACCGTGCCATCCTTTACAATAAATCTCCGGTAGTTATTCGTCATGATAACTTCGTCCATAATTGCACAGACGAAACCTTCGGTTTCCCCAAAGAGGTCACCGAATCGCAGCCAGGCTACGGACGCTGATTGATCTACTTCGGACCCATGTAGGGCCCGGAAAAAGCGTCCGTGAAGCTCCTTACTCTGCCATACCTCCTTGCGGTCGTTAGTGTCAAGCACTATAGGCTTGCGCCAGTTCTCATTCGCCAAGGAGATCGGGGTGAGTCCCTTGTCCACTGCTACTACATCTCGATGAATACCCACGTCGGTGTTTAGAAAATATTCTCTGAGATTGCATATCTCGCGGTTGTGGAGATTTTTGGCATTTAAAAAGCCTCGGCCTCCACACTTCCGCGGGATATACAATCTCATGACTGACGATCGTGGGTGATGCATTCGATATGCAGTCAGCAGTGTACGGACCCGCCTATCCAGGGCGTCAAGTTCCGTTTGAGTCCATTTGAGTATGCCGAAAGAGTACATCAGCACCGGCATGACCCAACCGTTGAAGGCGCGCACCTTGTTTCCGCCCGAAATAAGGCTATTGAATACCTTCTTCAGGCGGCCAAAGAAGCGTTCCCTCAACGATTGCTTCATGTCTATAGTACTGATACCTAACGCTTCCGACATACCCAAATACTTATAGGTTTCGTTTGGAGAGAGGGATCTCAGGTTTATGGAATCCGCAAGTTGAATTCCTACGGATTCCACAATCTCCCCTCGCTTTACATGCATGACCGCACATTTGTCCACACCAAACTCCATCCTGATGGCGCTACTAAAAGTTTCAGTTACCTTTAGTAGCTCCATCAGCTGAAGATTGCTGGGGGCAAAAAGCTTCAAGTCATCCATGTAAAGGAGGTGAGATATAACCTGACCACCTCTCTTCAACCGATAGCCTAGCCCTGAATTCTCCAGCATCATGCTTAGAGGATTCAAGGCTAGGCAAAACCAAAGTGGACTCAAACTATCGCCCTGGAATATACCTCGCTCGATGCTTACAGGTTCGCTATTCCTATGGATATTTCGACATCCTGGATAGCGAAGGACTGTGCTCCATTGCCTCATACACGACATCAGGAAGGTGCGTAGAGTTGTATCTATTTTATACAATTCTAGCACCCTCATGAGCCATGTATGCGGCACCGAGTCATAGGCCTTCTTATAATCTATCCAACATGTCGACAGATCCTTTCGGGAACGCCGAACCTGTTGGCTAATGGCCATATCAATAAGGAGTAGCTCCTTAGTAAAGCGGGACCCGTTCCTACATCCATTCTGAGAGACCGACATGATGGAGTTATTGTCAACATGTTTATTAATTTTTACTCTCAAAATGGATGTAAGAACCTTATAGACCGTTGGTAAACATGTAATTGGTCTATAATTTTTGGGTTCCGCGGTGCTACCAGACTTGTGGAGCAGGTGGGTTATACCTGTCGTAAGGAACTTGGGTAGCGAACCAGACTCTAAGGCTGCCTGGTACTGAGATGCCAAACGAGCGTGTGACCTTTGTAGCCACTTGATCCAAAAGTTGTGCAGTCCGTCCGGTCCTGGAGATTTCCAGTTCGGCAACGGACGGACTGCACGGGCTACATCTTGGGGGCTGATCGTGATAGCCCCCATTTCTTGTATTGGATCACACGCTCGTTCGACCTCCCGAGTCCATTCACCTTCGGTGTGACTGACAGGCACCGACCAGATGCTGTGCCAGAATGAAGACATAGCGTCATCATCCGGCAGGTGCGTATCAGTCACACCTTGGTTGGGTCGCTCCCAAGCCCGATAAACCCACCTTTCATTACTTTGGAATGTGCGATTCTGGGTGTATCGCTCCACTCTCCGCCTGTACCTACGAATACGGTTTGCCCATGCATAAACTTTTTGTTTCAGGAAGTCGATGCGCTCTGTGACATGGGATATATAGTCCCGGGGGCTGACATCAGTCCCCGAAAACGCCCGTCTCACAAAGCGCATCACTCTTGGGCGGCTATTGCCCTCCCTGAAACAAATTAGTTTGCCGATGAGTGCTCTGGCCCCACCAATACGACGCTCGATCCTGCACTGCCAAGCCGGTACGGCTGGTTTCGGTCGTGTAGCTCTGTCATCTGCAAATTTGACATGAGCTACACGACATGCCGCTACAGCCGCGCAGTACATAATCGAATGTGTATCAGTGAGGTCTTCGCAGTCATCAAAATAGTTTGACAACTGCGAATCCAGAACAGCCACCAGCGCCCTATTCTTGTTATGCATGGGCAAACGAGGTAATCGTGGCCTAAGTTCGGGTGGCATGTTGCGATACTCCCGAATAGCACACTCCAAAGCACTCCTCAATTCCTCATTGCACTGGGTACTTACGTTTGTAACCCTGTCACTACTCTCCTCATCAGCGTGGTTGGACTGTGGTAGCACCACAGCCTGCGACGTTGGGGCAGTGACACGGTTACCCATTTCCGTTCGGAGGCGATCAAGTACAGTATCATCCAACATACGATTACGCTGGATGACCCGCACCTGATCCGAAAGTCGTTGGGCCGAAACGTTGACGGCTGGCTCAAGCACCTGAAACAAAGAGAGCATCCGGACACGGTACGCGGTCAGGTTGTTTCCTCCCTCTGTAGCCCCAAAGTATGCGCGCATGACATTTTCGTTTATGGATTGTGTCCATCTCATGCGCTGCACACTTCCGCCGGGTGCTGGGACCCTATCAGAGACCGGTAAGCCTCGAGGTCCTAAGCGGTCCGGCGGCCGGCGTCCTCCCCGTCGACGCGCAGGTGGTGGTGTCGTCGGCGGAGAGAAGTACTCGTCGCTCGAGCTCGACGCAACTGCCACAGCCGGTGTCACAGCACTCACGGTGGGGCTGGTTTCCGGCGGCGGCGAGGCGGAGCTGGGCGACGAGGCCGGAGATGGTGGGCGTGCACGTCTTGCAGCGGCAGCTCTCGTCAACATGACGTAGTTTTCATTTTTCTCATATTTTGTAATTCAGTTTATAAATCGGTCATAATTTTGATAATGTTATTGTATTATGTTTTTTTTTCTTGGTTTCATTGTATATATATATATCTGCACTATTTAGATGGTTGAAATTTTATATTTTGTAATAAATTTGGTAGAGAAAAATTTTGGCATCCGTCTGTCAAGTCGAGCCACAGACTATAATATAATTATTATTATTATTATTTATTTATTTAAAGAAACTTAGACATAATTTACAAAATATTTTAACAGGCTAATTTAGGTCGAGATTAAGTGGTGTAGTCATCTGTAGCCGAACTAGGCAGAGTCTGTATTTCGGCTATCAGCGCCAAACCCCTCGAGTTTTATACATACATAGTAGACATTACATACATTGACATGATTTCATTTGTATCATAAACATAATCTATTTAACAAAATAATGTATGTACTTTACTTAGGTATTAAGGATAGAAAAAGTATATGAAATAGAGAAAAAATTTGTATAGTGTTTGCATGAAGGACCTCTTGTTTGTGTGAGATGGGAATGTACGTGACTGATGTGTAAGAGGGTGTATATGGCGTTGTCTAGTGTTCTGCTGTGTATTGTGGTGTGAGAGAGCGTGCTTGCGCTTGCGTATGTTATGATAAATTTATATTATATCGTAATTCATAGGCTTTTTATTAGAATGCAATGTATAGGATAAGTTCAGTCTGTTCATAGGTAAGACTTTTGAGGTATTCTGTAAGTTTCCTTTTGCATTGCATTTTTGTTAATGGGTATATTTTAAGGACTCTGTTCAACCTATTGTAGATTAATGGACCAATGGAGTGGGCAAAGCGTTGACTAAATTTAGTTTTAAATTGCCCACTTCCTTCGCACACCATATCTTTTCTTCGTTTTAGGAGAAGTGTTGGGTTGTAGCTCAGTTTACTGTGTTGTAGGAGAACAACGCTCAGTATGTATAATTGTCTCACGGTCATGACTTCCCATTTTTCGTAAAGTGATTGTAGAGAAACGAATAGGCTTGAAGGTCGCGACCTTTAGTATTGCACGCTGAGCGACCTCAACAGACTTCAGAGTTGTTTTTGATGTCCCTCCCCAAGATGATAGATAATATGTTAGAAGCGATTGACAAAGAGCGTAGTATATCTGCTTGAGCAACTTAAACTTATATATGAGCTTTCGTATTCTACAACAAAGCAGCTTAACATGCTCTTTGAAATTGAGGTTGCTATCTATGTTTACTCCTAGATATTTGATTGCATGCACGCGTTCCAGTGAAGGGCAATTGCAGTTTTTTCCGGCGCGACACTCGTGCGACATGATATTTCGCACGATGCCATCTCCAGTTAAATTTCTTATACTAAAGCAGATATACTTGGTTTTTTCCACATTTAATGTAAGAATATTACTCTGAAGCCACTTTCTCACGATATCGAAGCTCCGCTGTGCAGCACCGAAAGCCTCTTCCCAAGTGTTGGCAGCAAAAGAAAGGGCAGTATCGTCTGCAAAAGATATGATTTCACCATGGGTGAGTTCAAGACTCGTGAGACCATTCATGTACACAAGAAATAAGGTGGGTCCCAGTATGCTACCTTGTGGTACGCCGTGTGTAACCTGAAGGTGAGAACTTTTATGATTACCTACACGAACACACTGAGACCGGCCAGTCAGGTAACTAGTCAAAGTTTCAACTGTGTACCTCTAATCCCCAATCTTTCGAGTTTGTCCAGTAAGAGGGAAACAGAAATCGTATCAAATGCTTTTGTGAGATCTAGAAAGATAGTGAGACATTTGTCCTTTTTATGTAAATTGGAAGTAACAAAATGTATAAGTTTATTTACGGCTTGCTCAGTTGATTTTCCCTGTCGAAAACCATATTGGTTAACTGAAAGCAGTTTATTTTTTTCTAAATATTTAACTAATCGTAAATTTATAATTTTTTCTACTATTTTTGATATTGCTGGTAAAATAGAAATAGGTCGACAGTTATTAATACGATTTCTGTCCCCACCCTTATAGATTGGACAAACTTCTGCTTTTTTCAGGACGTCGACGAACACTCCATTTTGCAGACAATCATTTATGATCTTTGTAAGAGGTGGTACAATAATGTTTCTATAAGTTTTCAGAAATTTATTAATATAATTGTCGCCACCACTAGCACAGTCTGATTTTGAGTCGAGGATGAGACGTTCTAACTCCTCTTCAGTTGTGTCTATGAGAGCAAATGAATGTGGACTACTGGTAACGGTAGCTGTGGGTAACTACTGGTAACGCGAAGAATAAAGTAACTGTTTCACTGAAGTCACATTACTGAATGACTGCCAATTTTTATTATTATTTTACCTATCCATGACTGGGGAAAGGTCCCCATAGCCTTACACTCTACCCGATGTTTTCTCTTCTCAGGCCAATTACCCGTAAACGCTTCTAAGTCGCCACGCCAGCGTTTTACAGACTACTTATCGTAGGTACATAAAAAAAAAATATATATATATACATTCATTGATGGCAAAATTAACCATTTTAATGATATTTCGGATAGACTCTCCAAAATTAACCTTCATTCGGCTTTTATTCTTATTAGGTACTAGAGGACGCCTCGCGGTTTCACCCGCATAGTTCCCGTTCCTGTAGGAATACAGGGATAAAAAGTAGCCTATGTCACTCGGGGATAGAGTAGCTTCGCAACGGTGAAAGAATTTTTGAAATCGGTCCAGGAGTTTTGGAGCCTATTCGGTACAAACAAACAAACAAACAAAAAATCTTTCCTCTTTATAATATTGGTATAGATTGCTGTTTCGGACCAAAATTTATGTATTTTCTCCGCTCTTCCCCTATAACCCTTTCACTGGTTAACTGTGAAGTGCCGTGCTTGACCGACGCAGTGTGTGCCTGGAAAATGGCTTGCCCAAATACGGCGTTGCCCGAGAACCCATCTTCCCAGAGACAGTGGGATGAGCCGCTCTGCAGGTTGGTACGGAATAAACTTATAAATACGTCCACCAATACTACTGAGCGTGCCCGCCTGCTGGCTGTGGGCGAGTGGGAGTCGGGCCTCTGGCTACAGGCACTACCGTCACTCAACATAGGTATTATGTTGAGTGACAACTCCTTCCGGATCACTACATGTCTACGTTTGGGTGCTCCTAGCAGAGCTCCACATCGTTGTATATGTGGTGAAGCAGTCGACCGCCTCGGTCACCATGGCCTATCCTGCAGTAGGAGCACTGGCCGGATAGCACGGCACGCCAGCATTAATGACATCATACGTCGGGCTCTTGTCACCGGGGTGCCAGCAGTTTTAGAACCCAATGGCTTGGCACGTGACGATGGGAAGAGACCAGACGGGATGACCACTATGCCTTGGAAGGTGGGCAGGCCTTTGGTGTTGGATGCAAGATGAGCCGACACCCTTGCGCCATCCCATCTTCTAAGCACGGCAGGTTGTGCTGGGGGGACTGCTGCTGGTGCAGAAAACCTCAAACGGCGCAAATATAACAACCTTATTGGAAGTTATATGTTTGAGCCGTTTGGGGTTGAAACATTAGGTCCATGGGGTCCGAGTGCGCATCGAGTTTTCGAGAAATTAGCACAAAGCTCGTCGACTCTTCACGTGACCAGAGGGCTGGCCTTTTCTTCGGCCAGAGAATCAGCATTGCCATACAACGTGGCAATGCTGCCAGCGTTCTGGGCACGTTACCCGTTGAAATCGATGTGGACGAATTTTTTGATGCACAATGACCTTTTTTCCGTCTCCCCTTTGTATTTGTATACAGGTATTTATTTTTTTAGAATATTCAATTGTATATACTCGTAGATGTTTAATTTCTATTGACTGGTATTGAAAAACAAGTTGATTTTACAGGTATAAGAGGCATTGCGGGTTGATGCCTGTATGAGTGCGGATGAATATGCCGAAAGTAGTTGTATCTTTTTAGGCCATAACTCACGCTAATGGTTGAAACCGTAGGATACCTAGTAGGTGGTAGGAGTTAAACTTAACTCTCCATTATCTCCAGGTGGCGGGTTTCTGCGAGGAAATCTATAGAAATTTCACGACATAAAAGAGTTATTATGTAAATACAGGTACGCTCAACGCTTTGCTTCAACTCTATTTTCTAAGTCTTATATCAATGCAAGAGTGTGCATTTCCCATATCAAAGATTGCTCGTCAGTTATATTTTTTTTTTTTAATATTCTATAGGCTCGCGCTTGCTATCTCACCTGATGGTAAGCGATGATGTGGTCGACGGTGAAATACGCTTGCCTAGAAATAGCCTATTCACTCTTGACTCAAAGACCCCCAGATTGTAGCTGACGGGAAACACAGACTCCGGCTGGGAATTCCACTCCTTAGCTGTCATCATCATCATCATCATTTCAGCCGCAAGACGTCCACTGCTGGACAAAGGGGCACCCCCAGGCGTCGTCACATTGACCGATCCCGTGCGTCTCGCATCCAGCGCATTCCCGCAACCTTAACCAGGTCATTAGTCCACCTAGTGGGAAGCCTTCTAACGTATAGTCTTCCAGTTTGCGGTCGTCATTCCAGAACTTTTCGGCCCCATCGGCCATCTGTTCTGCGAGCAATGTGCCCTGACCACTGCCACTTAAGTTTGGCAATTCTTCGGGCTATGTCGGTAACTTTGGTTCTGCTGCAGATATCATCATTTCTGACGTGATCACGCAAGGAAATTCCGAGCAAAGCCCTCTCCATTGCACTTTGAGCTTTCTGATAAGGCCCATTGTGAGCGACCATGTCTCGGTCCCATAGGTGATCACTGGCAACACACACTGGTCATAGACTTTTGTCTTGAGACACTGCGGTAAATTGGACGAGAAGATACCAAGTAACTTCCCGAACGCCGCCCAGCTGAGTCGGATTCGACGGTTGACCTCTTTCTTGAAATTGGAGCTACCCAACCGGACCGTTTGTCCCAGTTAGACATAATCATCTACAACTTCGAGTGTAGAGTCTCCGACCTTGATAGGAGTGGGTGCAACATGGGCATTCACCATGACCTTGGTTTTGTCCATGTTCATTTTAAGACCCACTCTTTCGGAAGCTCTACTGAGGTCATCGATAATTTTACTGAGGCTCTCCATGGTCTCAGCCATAACCACTATGTCGTCGTCAACCTGCGCGCGAGTCTATTCGTGATGACTCTTGAAAATAACTTGTACACATGGCTAAGAAGTGATATGGGCCAATAGTTCTTCAGCCTGGCACTGTCGCCCTTCTTGAAGAAGAGTACCACCACACCCCTGCACCATGCCTGTGGCGTTTCGCCCTCGAGTATGACGGAATCAAACAGCTTCTGAAGGGCTATAGGGACCGGTTTTCCGCCCGCCTTCAGGAGTTCGGCCGTATCACCCGGCGCCTTGTTGTTTTTGAGCTGTTTCAGAGCCATCCTAATCTCGTCAGGCTGACGTCCGGGATATCTTCGGTATAGTGTTTGGTCAATCTAGCTCTTGGGTCGTTTACTAGACTCGCAATGGGCTTGCTGATTGATGTGTACAACTGCCCATAGAATGTCTCGATCTCCCTCAGAAGCTCCGGTTTGGCGGATACAATCCTGCCATCGTTGGTCTTCAGTTTCGTGAGTTGGCTCTGCCCAATAGCCAGATCCCTTGAAAACACCTTGGAGCCTTTATTTCGCTCGATCGCGTCTTCAATACGCTCGGTATTAAAGCGGCGGAGGTCTCTTTTCAAGGA
The DNA here is from genome assembly GCA_964057195.1 of Orthosia cruda. Classification (NCBI taxonomy): domain Eukaryota; kingdom Metazoa; phylum Arthropoda; class Insecta; order Lepidoptera; family Noctuidae; genus Orthosia; species Orthosia cruda. The sequence continues at coordinate 26,664,885 of OZ059840.1, read as the reverse complement.
TTTAGAGATCTGTCTATTGAGCTGCCGGTATTTGCACGCCTCATCTGAAGACTGCAGGATCATCTCACGCCTCTCCTTCATAAGCTTGAGGGTAGGATCAGAGAGCTTTTTGTTTCTGTCTGTACGACGGGAACTTGAAAATCTTAGACCCGACCGTATGGACAGCTTCCACGAACCCGTTGCTGTATTCATCCACGGAGCTCCCTAGGCGCTCGAAACGATTCTGGAGTTCGAGCTGCAAGCTCTCGGGGTTTTGGATCTGGATATGTGCTGGACGGAGCGTAGACTTCATCGGTCGAGACCTTTCAAGCTTAATATTAATGTTCAATGTGCCTCTTACCATGCGGTGATCGCTCCCAGTTTTTACCGAATTGATCACAGAGACATCATTGAACTTTTTTTTCTTGGTTCACATGATGAAGTCGATCTCATTTTTTGTTGCACCATCGGGGCTCTGCCAGGTCCACTTCCTGTGTTCACGCTTGTTGAAGACGGAGTTCATCATATAGAGGCCCTCCTTCTCCATAAAACTGGCCAGTAGGTGACCCCGGTGGTTCCGTCGTCCAACTCCAAATCACCCCACTTGCAGCTCATCCTCGTCTCGTTTGCCCAGTTTCGCGTTGAAGTCCCCCATGACAACGGTGAAGTGAGTTTTGAAACCATGCATGGCTCTGGAGATATCCTCATACATGGTCTCTACCTCATCGTCGGGGTGTGCCGAGGTTGGGGCGTAGACCTGTATGACCTTCAGCGAATATCTTGAGGATATTCTGAGTATAAGGTACGCCACCCTGGTCGACACACTCTCGACCTTCACCACGTTGTTCACAAGGGACTTGTGGACGATAAACCCGACACCACCCTGGGACTGCCGGTCACCCTCTCGGAAGCTCTCCTTAGCTGTACGCATAATAAATGTGTTCTTAAAACGTTTTGTGCGTATGGGTGGGATGTCCACCATGTTTCGATGGCGCATCGCCGTACGTATGATAAAAGACTGACGGGCTGGTTACTCGGCGACGATGTACAAAACTCTGGAGCTTTGACTTGACCAGCGCCTCGTCGCCGATTAGACTCTAAAAGAAAATTGCTTATTCAGGGGCTCCGTACCCACCAAAATGCGTTTAAATTGTCATTAGAAATTGTCTAAAATATAACATTGTCGGTTTAATGCTTAATGGTTATAGGCCAAGGCGAGAATACATTTATGGCACAATCAACTGATAAATGAAAAGGTAATTATCTGACTTAAGCTATTAAAAAAAGATAGTAAAATTCTCAAAGATTGTGATGTATATTCATTTAGAAGTATAGATAACATGATATTAAGGGCGGTCTGCCCTACCACAGTCATCTGTCAATCCACATTTTTCACAGAGATACGGGTAAGTATGTCATTGCACAATAATCATTTTGTTGGGCCAAAATATTTTCCCTTGCGAGCTTAAAATCTGAACATTATATTATAACGTGAGTAAAAGTCTGCGTTTACATCAATCAGGTCTTGATGAAAAGGTTTAATTTTTCACTTTCTAAAGTTCATCCAACCACTTACGAGTGTAGAGAGTTCTAAAAACAAAATATAATATATATTAAAAAATAAGCTCTCCCTTTTAATATAGCTTTTAAATTTTGGAACTCTCCTTGCTGTTACGAAGTCCCTTCTCTCCTCATCCAAATTAACTGAAGCTCTTCTTAAAGAAAACTTTACTAAAGACATACCAACCTTTAAATTTAAACCAATATGTCTTGATACAATTAAAAACGCGTTCAAAAGTCTGAATGTAAAAAATACTGAGGACTTATGGGGGATATCCGTTAGGGTTCTTGTAGATATTATTGACTCAATTGCTCCTGTCCTAACAGGCATATTCAATCAATGTTTGGACAGCGGCACGTTTCCTGACTTAATGAAGCACAGTAAATTATTAACAATTTTCAAATCAGGCTGTGATCCCTCTTATTATAGACCTATATCCGTGCTTCCAGCATTGAGTAAAATCTATGAAAAAATCATGCTGACCAGATATTGTCTCACTTCAATTCGAATGGGATCCTGCATAGTCAACTGTTTGGTTTCACGAAAGGTAGGTCGACAACGGACGCGGGAATAAAACTCATCAGCCACATCCTGGAATCTTCTTGGGAGAAGTCCCAGTATGCCATTGGCATTTTCTTCGATCTCTCAAAAGCGTTCGACTGCGTCGTTCACAACACACTGATCTGTAAATTTCACCACTACGGAATTCGAGGACAAGCTGCTGATCTTGTGCTTTCCTATTTATCAAACAGACAGCAAAAAGAAGATGTTAATGGGGCAACGTCCTCCGGATCTCTAGTCAAGATGGGCGTGCCCGAAGGTTCATTTCTCGGCCCTTTCCTCTTTCTTGTTTACATTAATGATCTCCCTTTTATGATGGCCAAATTATCGGATATAATTCTATTTGCTGATGACACTTTGCTAATTTTTAAAATAGATTGGAAAGATACGGATGTCTTAAATGTCAACGAAAGTCTAATTGTTCTCTCAAAATGGTTCGCAGCTAACAATCTTTTACTGAATGCGAAAAAAACAAAATGTCTTAAGTTCTCTTTACCAAATGTACCACAACGTGACCTAAACTTAAATCTTGACGGCAAAAATTTTGAAGTTATAACGGAAACTGTATTCTTAGGATTACTATCGACTCAAAATTGCAGTGGAGCGCGCACATTAGAACTCTTTCGGGTAGGTTAAGTTCAGCTGCTTATGCAGTAAGGAAAATAAGGCAGTTAACCGATGTAGCCACAGCTAGGTTAGTATACTATGCTTATTTCCAAAGTATTATGTCTTATGGCATTCTGCTGTGGGGATCAGCAGCAGTTGTTGACTTAATTTTCATCTTACAAAATAGGGCAATCCGCGCGATTTATAAAATGGGTCCTCACGAGTCCCTCAGAGATAAATTTAAAGAGATCGATATACTGACTCTACCTTCACTTTATATTTTGGAATGTATTTCGTATGTCCGCAAAAATCGAGGGCTTTTCAAAACTAGAAGCGACTTCCATAATTTAAATACACGCAGTAAACATGAAATTGTAATACCCATTCAGATTAACTAAAACTAGCAAGTCTTTTCTTATAAACAGTATAAGCTTTTATAACAAGTTGCCAAAGTCAGTTATAGAACTGACCGATGGAAAGTTCAAAAATCACATCAAACGTGTCCTTATTAAAAAAGCATATTATAAAATCAAGGACTACGATGCAGATAAAACTTTTGGCTTTAGCTCCTTCTGCGCATGCGGCTTCCCTGGTAACTCATAAACGGCACAAATATGTGGACGTCTCTAACTATTCTCAATCTCATTTTTTCTCTTTTTTTTCTTTTAATTAGACTTTTTACAATGTTTCCCAATCATCTTTATAGCCCTTTGCTAAGAATAGTTACAGCACTGATAACAACATTTGTGCCACATGTTAAATTTAGTCTTGTTATATTTTTTTTTATCTTTGTATAGATTCTTTACCGATTATTTTGTGAATGTGTGAACATTGTTGGCCTTCTAGATGCTAGTTAACATCTGTTAACTTTTTTATATATAATATAATCTTTTGTTTTTAGTTTAGTACGACTTATTTTCGGGCCTACGTTGTCCCCCCATAGTACTAATGCTGTAACATGAAAATATTGTGAGAGCAAACCATTTTTTAAAAGAGTAATCATTGAGTTTCTTGCCGGTTCTTCTCCACAGGAAACGAACAACCCGAACCGTGCACCTTTTGATGACGTTTTATAAGTGCCCATGTAGGGCTATGTGAAATAAAAAAGTTTGATAGTGATTTTAGATTTTTTGTACAACGTACAATATTTATAAGAATTACTCACTACAGCCCGCTTGACTGTTCTTTCCATAAGGCATTTGCCAACAGATAAACTGAGATAAAAATGACTAATTAAAAAAGAAAATGACTGAAAACGAAGTGAGAAAGGTAACAGACAAGCCCTGTTTTTGTTTAACCAAATTACATTCTCTACACATTCCGCTTTGTGATGCAAACAAATTCAATTTATTTCTTGATGAAAAGCACACAACCAGCTGGTGAATTATATTATTTTAATACGAGTAGGAGTAATGGACGCTTGCGAGAATTAGCTTTTTTCATGAGCTTACAAAATCAACTTATAATCCTTTCACATAAGGTGCATTTTACAAGACGATTTCTTTTGACTATGTGAAGTAATAATCAAGTCTATCAAACGTGTGTGAACACAAGCAGGAAATGTTTCATAATGAGTCATCTCTAGAAGTATCAACTGATGACTATAAGCTCTTAGAGTAGGTTATTTTGAGTGTGTGTAAGGGGCAGATGTATATGACGTGTATACATCTTTCACTTACTCTGTCTCAAAATAACCTTACGCTAGAGCTTATGGTTACCCCCCTACTCCAATAAAAAATGCTTATATTAAACAAACATAAACTACTGTCGAATGACACATACTTTTTTAGTCCTGAAAAATGCACGGTTCCCTAGAGCCACAAAAGTGAATCATAAAAAACAGAAGTCACATAATTCAATTACTATCCACTTTTTTGTTCTACCTATATTGTCCGTCTCACCCATATTCTTTCACTCTCCCCGATGTTTTGCCTTTTCAGGCCAAACACCCGTTAAAGTTTCAAAGCCGTCACACCAGCGATTCCTAGACTCCCTACATAGGTACATCTAAAATAAAGACGAGAGTTTATGTATGTTTATATATGCGTAAAATTTATAGACTATTATCAATATCATTCCAGCCGAAGGACGTCCAATGCTGGACATAGGCCTTCCCCAAGTATCCTGTGCGTCGTGCCCTCCACCTCGATCGGTCCTGTGCGTCACGCATTCAACGGATTCACGCAGCCCTGATGCCCAGGCCATCGCTCCACCTAGAGGTAGGCCTTCGTACGACTGATATTATCATTATCATTTTTCAAATAAAAAAAAAATATTAATCCAAATTTTTTCTTCATGATATTTGAAATTTGATCTTAGTTGGACGAAATAGACAAACATAACAACCAATGGTCAACACTGGCCCTGCTGTGACAAGTGAGAGTCTATTTTCGAAAGTGTCGCCATAGCAAATAGAAAAAAGTCAAATATGATTATGGAAATGATACGTGATCAATCACTCACATTTTAAAGGAGATGTTTGATTTTGGGCCAACACTTAGTACGCTATATAGATAAATAGGAAAAAGAGTGGAATTAATTTTGCAAGCCTACCAAATGATCATTTGCAAAGTTTTTTATAAGATAACACTATTTTTATGGCAGCCATGACAGTTGTTTTTGACATGACGTTTATAGACTTTGAAAGATTTAAGAAGTGACATCTTTGAGTCTTTCTTTGCTATAACTTTGAATTTGATATGTTTCGAAGTTTTAAGTGATTGTTTTACTTTTGCAACCTGGTTTCCTACTACGGACATTGATTGATTGCTTCTCTGTTGCAATCGAATTCGAGTTGTTTATTTTGAACGCAGATATTACGATGACAATCATATGTCATTGTCAAAATGACATTTTTCGCATACTGCTGATCTGATCCACCATGTTTAATTTTATGTTGTTTTTTAATTTTATTTTGCTCTACTTGACAAAATTAATAAAGGTGTACATAGAAACAAAGTGAAATGAAAGAAAATTAACAATAAAAAACAGTTACTATATTATATAGCGATTTTTACATATAGTGTACATAGTGCTGGTCAAGGCTCCATACATTTCTGGAACTTCTCCTTTCGACCATCTCCAACACTGATAGAATTACACTTTATCTAAAGCCTCTGGGTCAGCCAACAGCTTTTATTCAAGGCGATCCAGCATACGCATACAGTACTTAGTACAAAATAATAATCACCAGTGTTAGGGCGGTTATGTACTACATCCGTTCCGTGTCCGTGAAATGTCGGTTCCGGAGTAGCCGTAGTACTTCTTGTAGGGAAGTTTAAGCACTATATCCGAACTCTATCCGTCATAATCTGTCATAATTCAGAACATTTTGAACTCGAAACTCAAATCACGGACACGGATCACGAAAAATCTCTATGACACTGAAGTTTGCTGTAAAAGAACCCAATTATGGGTTCAGCTCGCCTTTGTCCATAAGCTGTCCTACAGTATTTGTATATATTTTTTTTGTGTAGAATAATGAATTTGAATATGAATCATAATCACCTCATCATTGGAGCTTAATAGCGGAATTAGTACCGGATGTAACTATGAGAAAGTTTTAAGATCAAGCTAAGTTGCAAGCAATTGCAAAGGTTCAGGTTTATGTTTATCAGTGGTCCACGGCTAATGCAACACTAATAATGATGATGATAAAATTAATGTCAAAAAACAATCCAAAACTAATAATCAAACAAAACGTATTTTATTGGCTTCTAAATGGCAGTAGAGTTTGTATTATGTGACTTTAATATTTTTTATACACGGGTATTTTTTTTGTGATAATTTCTGTAACGGTTTCGTAGTCAAGAACCCCAACGGGTCTAGCAATTCCTCTTGAACCCTGCACGTATTTGGATATAGCAGCCTTCTCAGCTTGTGGAGTACGAGCAGCGATGTAGGCCAGAGCGCGGGTAATGTATTCAGGGGTGGGAGGAGGCACGGGGAGGTGGCTTCCCTGTGGAATGAAGAAATAAATATTTAGAAGAGTCATAAAACATTTCATATGTGATAATGTAGTAGTAATTAAGGGCTTCTCATAACAATTCCAGCAAGCCTAAACACGACTGGGTTACATTATTTTATTACGAAGTTCCGGTCAGAAGAACCTTCTGGCTTCGGCACCATATCAGTTGATGGTCCATAATTGACGGAGTAATCGTTGAACATACATAATAAATATATATATAAAAACAGTCTAACATAGAACCTCCTCCTGTTTGGAAAGTCGGTTGAATATCAAACGAGGATCACAACTATAACGAGGCAAGTAGCTAAATGTACATTACTTAGTCATAGATAATGGTCGCGGACAGACAAAAGATAGTGACAGGCGCCGTGAAAGCTATTCTGATATCGTCATCGTCATCAGCCTTTTTTAATGTTCCCACTGCTCGGACACAATCCTTCTCTCAGTGAGAGGGAATAACCCACCACGCGGGCTTAGTGCGGTTTGGTCGATGTCACATATCTTTGAATTTTTGATTCTAGGTGATGTCGGTTTCCTTACGTTTTTTTTTCCTTCACCGTTTTTGAGAGCAGTGATGTTGATATAATTTACACAAATTAAAGCGCCTGCCTGGGTTCGGTCCCATGACCTACACTTTGTAAGTTGCGGCCGTTACCACTGGGCCACCACTGCTCTCGATGATTCTGATACAGGTCGCACCAATGCTAAAAAGATGAAAAACTATCATTTGTAGGTTACACATACCACGGGCTGGAATCCAAACTCGTTGGCAATGTAGCTTAGTTCAATGGGTGTACCGTCAGGGGCGGTGTATTTGTAAGCACCCTTCACTTCCAGGATTGGATTTTCCTGGAAAATACAGAAAGTAATGTCAATAGAATATAAATAAGTATTGGTCTAAAAGCCTATTCGGAGTCGTAATGCCACGGCATCATGTGTTAGACCAAGAGTTGAGCTGAAGGAGAGGCAAGGAAATAAAATGTCTTCTTTGTATGATAAAATATAAGGAATATTTTCCTTGTAAAATCTTTGAGAATTCAATTAATACTTGGTTCTCAACCTATTGTTTTCCAATCAATCTTTAATATTTTTGAAACAATAAATCATGCGGAATTAGAATCAAAAACATATTTTTTACACGCTTTTACTTTACTACGGCGAAAACGAGGATTAGGATTTTAACCAATTTGTATGTATGAACGTGCATCTGATCCCTCATAACTTCTAAACAACTTATCATAACTTGACTAAAAACTATCGTTAGAAGCTCTTGATGGTCCGCTGGTTAAAGGCTAAATGAAATTATACTTATTTCAATGTGGCGCCCTCTAGAAGACAAAGTTATGAATAATTAACATAAAAATTGTGAAGTTGCCGTGTACCGTACACGGCATCTTAACATTTTTTATCAAATGATATGCCTTAATTAGCACATTTCAAAAATATTTTTTGTTAGCTTTTGCTCGCTGTAATAAAAACATTTTCACAAAAAAATAAACTGACTTTCAAAGAAAAACACTAAAAAGTGCAAATATAACTTACATTTTGGCTGTCGGTATCGCAAAATAATAAACAGATCAGATCATCTAGACGAGGTCGCAGTAGACCAAAAAAAGATGACGGGACGGTCTGAATGACTTCTTCAAGAATTTCCGTAAATAAACTCAGTACAGGTGGAAGTGGAAGGACTGGCGGGAAGCTTTTTCTCAGGAGTAAAACGGATAAGGGTGATAAAAAAAACAAAATACATAACTTACCGAGTTCTGGTCCCGGATGACACCACCAACGTTGTGGCTGATTCCATTGCCAGTCTCATACCCGTACTGGAAGGCACCATTAGGGCTGATGTTGAATTCTGACTTGACTATGGGCGCTTGACTCTCTAGGTGCGAGACGTCGGCGCTGACGCACGCGATTGCCACTGCGAGAACTACTAGGAATTTCTGGAAGAGATTTCGAAATCGCATTATTTTCCTGGAGATGAGCCAGCTCTATTACATTATTTGAGTATTAAACAAGATTAACCAGAACTTAGACTTTGACAGTTAATATGAAATAAAAAACACCAGTTTATTCATATTATTTTGCAGATAGCTTTGAATAAAACAAATAAAAAAACTTTTTGCAAAAAAATATTACCGACTTCCAAATACAAAACTACAAAGTGAAAAATAACTTAATTTTTTGAAGTCGGTGTCTTTCGTAGGTACCATTTTTTTGCGTTTTGAACACCGACTTCAAAAAATTAAGTTATTTTTCACTTTGTAGTTTTGTATTTGGAAGTCGGTAATATTTTTTTACAAAAAGTTTTTTTATTTTTCACTTTTTAGTTGTACGTACCTAATAGGCAAGTTAGTAAGGGAACTATTTCGACAGAATAGATTTCATGAAACTTGAACATAACCGGTGAAATGAGAGATCTGCTTACCCCTTAAGAGCGAACTGGCGTGATGTTATGTTATGAAATGTTATAAACATCAAACAGACATGCGATTGCAGCAATCCCGAGAGATTTGCCGTTATTTATTGAAGAGTTCTGTTGTATATCTCCGAAGTTCTTTATCAGATCTTCACAAAATTAAAATGGGACCAATTTCGGAACATACTTTTCCAAACAAAAAAAGAATTTTCAAAATCGGTCCACAATTGACGAAGATATCGGTGAACATAAACAAAAAAAAAAAAAAAAAAAAAAAAAAAAAAAAAAAAAAAAAAAAAAAAAAACATACTTGATGTCGAACATAGAACCCCCTCCTTTTTGGGAAGTCGGTTAAAAAGAAAATGAAATTGCAACCTTATTAAGGATGTTATGTAAAATAGAAACAAATAAATAGAAGAATATCTACAAGAAAAAAGTATCAATTAATTTTATTACTATAGTACAGAATACACAATGCTTACTTACCATTTTTCTATTGGGATGTCAACTTTTTGTTTCGATCTGATTGAGGTATTACGTGTTCGTCTTTATATACCAATCGTTCAAAATATAAATGAGGGCGTTTTACTTGTTTTTGGAGCAGCCATAGGTCAAGATTAATGTGATGCAAATTTTATGCATTTAAGATGCATGCAAACCTCGGTGCGCGAGTCCTACTCGTAATTTGCTCGGCGCCAAACGTGCGCCACGTTTGGCGCAGTGGTTGAGCGATTGACTGCTGCGCTGCGTGTCGCGTGTTCGATTCCCACACGGAGCAAATATTTGTATGACCTACAGATAGTTGTTTCAGCTCCGGTTCTTGTGTATGAGAGTTTGTATGTTTGTAAACGCACCCACGATACAGGAAGAAATTCTTAGTGTTTGCCTTTTTTTAAACATTGCCCTTTTTTAAAAAAAAAAAAACAAAATTACCAGTTTTGTTATTTCTCTCAAAAAGCAAGGAAAACTTAAACGGACGAAGGGAAACGTAGTACTATCTTCCCAGTTTATCTGGGGTTGGGTCTTCTTGTTCGTATGCATCCGAGAGCTCTGTTCTGGGTAGGCTGAGTACTCAGGTTTTTTTCTGGACCTTAATTTGCATGCTGACCACCTGACCAGGTGTTGGACGTCCTCTGCCTCGCAGTTTATCGGGGATATTTAGGAACTCGTTGATAGGGTTGTCATCTCCGTGAGAGTTAAAATAGCGAGTGTACCATAGTGAATTCAATCATGCCAATTACCAAAAAAAAATACATAAAGTATACTATTTTGTATCTAGATTTAAAAAATCCGCCGTCAGAACGAAATTATTTTAAAATTAAGGTACACTCGTGTTCTATAATATTTTATTATTTTGCCATTACTCATAAAATACCCCAAAACATTGTACCTAAAAATAACCTTAAGTGAAAAGCCACACTTGATAAGTTGGATAGAAAGAGAAATCTGACTCATCTCCACGTCTCAGGATGTAGATCTAACTAGTATTATAGGGAGGTTAAGTAGTTTATATTTATTTACTAGCATTTCGCCCGGGACTTCGTTCGCGTGATCCGTATTTTATCCTACAGATGACTTTTAGTTTCGCTCTCTTAAAGGTAGAATCAGAATGTAAAATCCAAAAATCCATTCTCAGAGCTGCCCTACATCATAAAAAGAAGACCTACACAGTAAAATTCTTCAAAAATCTTTAACACCCCCTAAATCGTCTTTTAGGAGTAGATAACCTTTACTATTTATATAAGTTAGTATTTATGTCAAGTTTAAAATTTATAAGCCCAACAAATTTCCACCTTTTCACCTCCTTAGGGGTAGAATTTCCAAAAACCAATTAATACTTACATGAATTCTTTTGATCAACCAAGAGCGTAAATCTAAAATATCATGAGTCACACTTAAAAGTGTAGATGTTTTACACAAACTTTTAGCCCCCTTTTTACCACCTGAGGGGTGGTATTTCCAAAAACCAATAAATACATGATGTCTTTTTATCAACCAAGAGTATAAATCTAAAAGTTTAGGTGTTCAACATACAAACTGTAGAAATTTTATACAAAGTACCAACCCCCTTTTTACTCCCTTAGGGGTAGAATTGGCGAATAAAAAATGCATTGTTTTTTATTAACCAAGAGCGTAAACCAACAATTTCATTATTATTTACCTTCTAAACTGAAGAAATTTCACATAAAGTTTCAACCCCAGTTTTATCCCCTTAGGGGTAGAATTTCCAAAAACCAATAAATACAGGAATTCTTTTTATCAACCAAGAGCGTAAATCTAAACCTAACTTTCAACCTCGCTTTTACCTCCGTACGGGTGGAATTTCCAAAATCATTTCTTAGTGCGCACTTTATACGTCAAGCGGTTTTCGATATTTCGCGATAGTGCTAAATTATCGCAGAATTAATGTGACAAATTGTCAAGTTATCGTTATCTGCTCGGATTGGTTGAATGATTTTTCAACAGCCAACCACAGCAGATAACCGGCGATTATTCGTCAATAACGTTAACAGCCCGATAATCGAGTGTTGAAAAAACGGGGGTTAGACTCCCATTTGGTCCGTTGTACGTCCGGGCCTCGTCTCTGCGAGAGAGAATGGACCGTAACCCACCACGCGGGCCCATTGCTGGTTGGTGGATGTCACATATCTTCGAAATTTTAGATCATGCCGGTTTCCTCACGATGTTTTCCTTCACTGTTTTGGGAGCAGTGGTGATGAAATAATTTAGGTACACAAAGTAAAGCGCCTGCCTGGGTTCGAACCTAAGACCTACAACATGTAAGTCACGGTCGTTACCACTGGGCCACCACTGCACATATATAAAATATTGTCTGGAATTTGGTATTTAATATGGTGATATGTGAATACCAGGTTCAACTTACTATAGGATACTTTTACCACGGAAATGCGTCACGGAGTTTTTTTTTTTATTTTCAGGGGAAAATACAAAAAGAAAATATTTGAGCAATAACTTGATGAAACTACTGCGTAAATGTTATGGTAAAAAATATATAAATACCTATCTTCGTTTGAATTAATTTTGTTGTATTTTCTGTTTGTTGTATTATAAGTCAATAAATGTTTGTTGAACACATAGCGTTGCAAAAGCGAATATATTCTATTTATTATAGTTTCTTTTGTTCCTGTATTTTCTGGTGTACAATAAAGCATACATAAATAAATAAATAAATATTACCTTATACTGGCCCTGTCATAAAATTTGTTCCTACCTGACATGTCTTAGCTATATTCTATCTCTTTACCAATTTTCTGATATAAAAAGCCAAGGATTTCATATAATCTTGCGAGAGCCCCTAGTCCAGGCTATCACAAAATTCTTTCTTAGCTTATGTCTCCTAGTCATAAATTCTAGACATGCTAAATTTCAGGACGGTAGTACAAAAAAAAATCCGTTCTTTCATACAAACTTGCGAGAGTGCTTAGACCTCCTTAATCCAGCCCTGTCGCAAAATCCGTTTTACCTGACATCTACTAACTATAAACTACTTCCCTGCCAAAGTTTAAGTTTGTAGCTCAAAAAATGAAGGCCTTTCATTCAAACTTGCGAGAGCCCTTAGACCTCCTTAATGCGGCCCTGTCACAAAATCCGTTCTTAGCTGACATCTACTAACTATTAACTACTTCCATGCCAAATTTCAAGTTTGTAGCACAAAAATGAATGAGTTTCATACAAACTTGCGAGAGCCCTTAGACCTCCATAATCCGGCCCTGTCGCAAAATCCGTTCTTAGCTGACATCTACTAACTATTAACTACTTCCATGCCAAATTTCAAGTTTGTAGCACAAAAAATGAATGAGTTTCATACAAACTTGCGAGAGCCCTTAGACACCCTAAATCCAGCCTTGTCGCAAAATCCGTTCTTAGCTGAAATCTATTAACTATTAACGACTTCCATGCCAAATTTCAAGTTTGTAGCACAAAAAATGAAGGAGTTTCATACAAACTTGCGAGAGCCCTTAGACACCCTAAATCCAGCCTTGTCGCAAAATCCGTTTTTAGCGGACGTCTACTAACTATATACTACATCCATGCCAAATTTTTAGTCTGTAGCTCAAAAAATTAACGACTTTCATACAAAATTGCGAAAGCCCTTAGACCCCCTAAATCCGGCTCTGTCGTAAAATCCGTTCTTAGCGGACGTCTACTATCTATAAACTACCTTCCTGCCAAATGTTAAGTTTGTAACTTCAAAAATTAAGGACTGTCATACAAATTTGCGAGAGCCCTTAGACCCCCTAAATCCGGCCCTGTCGTAAAATCCGTTCTTAACGGACGTCTACTAACTATAAACTACCTCCCTGCCAAATTTTAAGTTTGCTGCTCCAAAAATGAAGGACTTTCATACAAACTTGCGAGAGCCCTTAGACCCCCTAAATCCGGCCCTGTCGTAAAATCCGTTCTTAACGGACGTCTACTAGATATAAACTACCTCCCTGCCAAATTTTAAGTTTGCTGCACAAAAAATGAAGGAGTTTCATACAAACTTGCGAGAGCCCTTAGACACCCTAAATCCAGCCCTGTCGTAAAATTCGTTCTTAGCAGACGTCTACTAACTATAAACTACCTCCCTGCCAAATTTTAAGTTTGCTGCCCAAAAAATGAAGGATTTTCATACAAACTTGCGAGAGCCCTTAGACCCCCTAAATCAGGCCCTGTCGGAAAATCCGTTCTTAACGGACGTCTACTAACTATAAACTACCTTCCTGCCAAATTTTAAGTTTGCTGCCCAAAAAATTAAGGACTTTCATACAAACTTGCGAGAGCCCTTAGACCCCCTAAATCCGGCCCTGTCGTAAAATCCGTTCTTAGCAGACGTCTACTAACTATAAACTACCTCCCTGCCAAATTTTAAGTTTGCTGCCCAAAAAATGAAGGACTTTCATACAAACTTGCGAGAGCCCTTAGACCCCCTAAATCAGGCCCTGTCGTAAAATCCGTTCTTAACGGACGTCTATTAACTATAAACTACCTTCCTGCCAAATGTTAAATTTGTAACTTCAAAAATTAAGGACTTTCATACAAACTTGCGAGAGCCCTTAGACACCCTAAATCCAGCCTTGTCGCAAAATCTGTTTTTAGCGGACGTCTACTAACTATATACTACATCCCTGCCAAATTTTAAGTTTGCTGCACAAAAAATGAAGGACTTTCATACAAACTTGCGAGAGCCCTTAGACCCCCTAAATCCGGCCCTGTCGTAAAATCCGTTCTTAACGGACGTCTACTAACTATAAACTACTTCCCTGCCAAATTTTATGTTTGTTGCTCAAACAATGAAGTACTTTCATACAAATTTGCGAGAGCCCTTAGACCCCCTAAATCCGGCCCTGTCGTAAAATCCGTTCTTAACGGACGTCTACTAACTATATACTACATCCCTGCCAAATTTTAAGTTTGCTGCTCAAAAAATGAAGGACTTTCATACAAACTCGCGAGAGCCCTTAGATCCCCTAAATCCGGCCCTGTCGTAAAATCCGTTCTTAACGGACGTCTACTAACTATAAACTACCTCCCTGCCAAATTTTAAGTTTGCTGCCCAAAAAATGAAGGACTTTCATACAAACTTGCGAGAGCCCTTTGACCCCCTAAATCCGGCCCTGTCGTAAAATCCGTTCTTAGCAGACGTCTACTAACTATAAACTACCTCCCTGCCAAATTTTAAGTTTGCTGCCCAAAAAATGAAGGACTTTCATACAAACTTGCGAGAGCCCTTAGACCCCCTAAATCAGGCCCTGTCGGAAAATCCGTTCTTAACGGACGTCTACTAACTATAAACTACCTTCCTGCCAAATTTTAAGTTTGCTGCCCAAAAAATGAAGGACTTTCATACAAACTTGCGAGAGCCCTTAGACCCCCTAAATCCGGCCCTGTCGTAAAATCCGTTCTTAGCAGACGTCTACTAACTATAAACTACCTCCCTGCCAAATTTTAAGTTTGCTGCCCAAAAAATGAAGGACTTTCATACAAACTTGCGAGAGCCCTTAGACCCCCTAAATCAGGCCCTGTCGTAAAATCCGTTCTTAACGGACGTCTATTAACTATAAACTACCTTCCTGCCAAATGTTAAGTTTGTAACTTCAAAAATTAAGGACTTTCATACAAACTTGCGAGAGCCCTTAGACACCCTAAATCCAGCCTTGTCGCAAAATCTGTTTTTAGCGGACGTCTACTAACTATATACTACATCCCTGCCAAATTTTAAGTTTGCTGCACAAAAAATGAAGGACTTTCATACAAACTTGCGAGAGCCCTTAGACCCCCTAAATCCGGCCCTGTCGTAAAATCCGTTCTTAACGGACGTCTACTAACTATAAACTACTTCCCTGCCAAATTTTATGTTTGTTGCTCAAACAATGAAGTACTTTCATACAAACTTGCGAGAGCCCTTAGACCCCCTAAATCCGGCCCTGTCGTAAAATCCGTTCTTAGTGGACGTCTACTAACTATAAACTACCTCCCTGCCAAATTTTAAGTTTGCTGCACAAAAAATGAAGGACTTTCATACAAACTTGCGAGAGCCCTTAGACCCCCTAAATCCGGCCCTGTCGTAAAATCCGTTCTTAGTGAACGTCTACTAACTATAAACTACCTCCCTGCCAAATTTTAAGTTTGCTGCCCAAAAAATGAAGGACTTTCATACAAACTTGCGAGAGCCCTTAGACCCCCTAAATCAGGCCCTGTCGTAAAATCCGTTCTTAACGGACGTCTACTAACTATAAACTACCTTCCTGCCAAATGTTAAGTTTGTAACTTCAAAAATTAAGGACTTTCATACAAATTTGCGAGAGCCCTTAGACCCCCTAAATCCGGCCCTGTCGTGAAATCCGTTCTTAACGGACGTCTACTAACTATAAACTACTTCCCTGCCAAATTTTATGTTTGTTGCTCAAAAAATGAAGGACTTTCATACAAACTTGCGAAAGCCCTTAGACCCCCTAAATCCGGCCCTGTCGTAAAATCCGTTCTTAGAGAACGTCTACTATCTATAAACTACCTCCTGCCAAATTTCATCTTTATACGTCAAGCGGTTTTCGATATTTCGTGATACGTGAATGAGTGACCTTTCGCTTTTATATATAATATATAGATAGATATGTTATTAAATTTTCTCACTTTTTAGCCATGTCTACAAGCTGTTTTAAAGAGTCATCACGAACCGTCTCGCTTGTTTTAAAAAAATATTTTTAATCCAGAATTTTATTTTTCACTTTGTAGTGTTTTTATTTGGAAGTCTGTTGCATTCTTTTGTAAACATGTTTTAAATTTTTCACTTGTAAGTGCTACATAATGGAGAATTTCTATAGTAAGGTACCTAAAATGCCCACTGTGATGCCAGAATAGATTACCTGAATGACATGTAACTTGAACATAACCGGTGGAATGAGAGTGAACCAGGATGAAATATACACATCTGCTTACCCGTTTATAGCGTACTGGCGTGATGGTATGTTATGAAATGGTGTAAACAATAAATAGACAAGCGATTACAGCAATCCCGAGAGACTTGTCTTCATTTATTGAAGAGTTCTGTTGTATATCTCCGAAGTTCTTCATCAGATCGTTATCAAATTTAAATGGGACAATTTCGAAAAATACTTCTTTTGACAATAAAATATATTTAGCAAATCCGTTTATAAAATAATATGACAGAGTTATGCCAGATCTTTTTATTAAAAAAAAAACGGTATCAATATCTGAATTAAGAATCTCCTCCTTTTTGAGAAGTATTAAAAAAAAATTATGATCAAAATAATATATACATATATAATTAAGCATTAGTTTATGTATGTATGTTTGAAGTGGTAACTTATGCACAAAATAAACTTAATTATGTATTTGATACTGATAAGGACTATGTCAACTCTACTGTTTGCATATTCATTAATACCAATGCATATCATTATACCATATGATATTTCCTTAAGTATTAGCTACCCGGAAGGTAAACGCTGACTAGTCTGCTTGTCATTCAAGGTTACACCTGTCTTCTCCTCTTTTTTAAACCCCGAGAGATAAAGAGGGTTTTTTTTATAAAATACGAGATAGCTTTAAAATCGCACCGATCACAGACACAATTACAGGCCACCACTTAAGTAAATAATGCGTTCTAAGTTGTTCTGAACCTTCCGGAACAGATAAAAGGTAGAAGCTACCCTTCTTCATCGTGGTGGTCAAATAAAAAGAGAGACTTTTGCATGCCCAATTGCCTGAACCGACAATCCAAGACAGTCGTCTTGGCACAGAAAAGTCAGGAAAGGATGTGTTTTTTTTTGTAAAGAAAATTAATATCAGCGATGTCTTTTCATACATTATTATTTAGTAGTTTGTTTAGCCGACTACATTATTTTATTTATTTGTCTGACATTTCCCCAGTCATTTTCAAAAACAGAACGCCATATACATGACGGCGGTTACGTCAAACGTCAGGTTGACAGGACTATCGATGTCAACCTAGCGAAGCGTCATTGTCGATGGTAGTGCGGGCGGCCATCTTGTCTTAAACTCACTTTTTGAACGGGACGGCGCCTGCGCACCACGCTTGTGACGAATCGCTCAGAATCTTCGCCATCACGCTATACCAAGATTTAATTAAGTTGATTTCGTATAGTAGTAATTGCTAATTACTTAATTACATCGTGATTCCTGTGAATACTGATTAAAATACGTCGATTGTGGTCTGAAGCCATTTATTCCTATTTCCGCGCCTACCTACCCACATAATTAGAAGATGAGTTCTGGTGATCTAAGCCTTCCTGGCTCTACATCAGAAGCGGGAATCGATCGTGCTAATGAGATCACACGTAAAAGCAATGCTAGTTAAAATGGCGGTTACATTCTTGCAAATTACAGTGTTGTTTATCCGGGATCAACGTGGGACTGGTTTAAATAATCGTAGAGTTTTCTGCGACTACCCTCAGTCTTGAATAATGAAACAGCAGTCTGGAGCAGAGCAGCAAGGAGGCTAGCAATAACTAAGGAGCTGGACAGGTCAATGAGGAGCGTGTGGACGACGTGTGGAAAGATCCATACACATTGATCTTTATGCCAATCTGGTGAGTCGTTTTCAATTTGTTATAACTATGGAAAAGTATGTTCATTATTCAAGATTCTGGTTTTGTTTACGGTATAGCCCATGTCAGGTCCATAATCTCATGTTAGTTATCGCTGTTCAAGGTTTAGTGTTGCTGAAGAGTTATTATTCTACTGTCACTGGTAATAGTCCTTAGCTAGCTATTATTGTTCGGACTTTAGAGCGATGTATTAGCATTGCCGTACCAAACACATCATGCTGGAACTTAAGATAATTCCAAATGTAATAGTTTGATTAGTTTTGTAGTGTGAGAGTTAACTAAGTTTGAGAAGAAGCGTGGCATTCTTCTTTTCGAGTCAGAGAGCCAAACTATCTGGAACGTAGTAAACCCTACCAGGCCATGTTAATTGAGGCATAAAATGTCGTGGCCACTATGGCATTCATTGGATTCTCTAAAGGGGATGCTGTAATGTGTGGTTTATGTTTTGGACACTCTGCACTCACACTCGGTGTTCATAATAACCCATATTGTAGTGCCGGTTTAGGTTACTGCACCACTGTAACGGTAAAATTACATCAAAGCTGTGTATGATTAAGATAACCACGTGAACATTTACTCTCGTAGTGTTTTTCATGTTTCAGATACCACATTGTGTCGCAGTGGAGCCTCTGCTGCAGGCTAGCGGTTCAGATACTGTACGCGAAGGCTGAAGTGTCAATATCTGAGAGGTTAAAAAGAACGGAAGGCTAGCAGTTCGCAGGTGGTAACCGAACGTTATGACAACAGTTGTGAGGTCGGGAACGCGCAAGTTTTGAATGGAATACTCGGTGAGTCGCTTCCATGGTATTTCAATAGTGTGTTCGAATGTTGTCTAGGGAAGAGATGAAAGTTCGAGTTTAATAGAGTGTGTCGAAATTTGACCACTGAATTGGTAGTGGTTATATCTAGCACTATCACTAGGTAATTAAGACACACTTAGTAACAAGCAAGTAGTTAATGAAATTCCTATTGGCGGTTTAGTTTCAACATTTTGTTTAGTACGCGCTTTAGGATGAGATATCCCATAAGAAGGACATAAGATATCCAAAATGACTGCGCAAATAGTGATTTTCAGTGGCAAAGCGAGTTAGTAATGTCATTGGGCCAATGCAATTGTATCGAGATAGGTACCAGTACCTATCATTTACGTGTATTCAGAACAGATCTTATGTTGCGTAACGATAAACAACGACCGTCTTCAGATCTGAATTTACTTACTTACTTTCAAAGTAATATTATGATAGTAGTAGATTTCACGATCGTTTTCCTTACATAAAAACTGAGTTACTGAGCAATTTACTGTTGATAATTTGATTTTAACGGTATTGATCCGAGTTAATTCGTGAAGCTCCTTCACACGAGCTATTAAGACGCAAATATTAGCAGGCTTAATTGTTCCCTTCACATTGACAGTCGGTGCGTTCCAAAATCTTTGAGTAAAACCGCGAATCTTGTAAAAAAGATCCCCGATCACCAAGTTCCTCAAGAATTGGACGTCAAAGTTGATGAAAGTGGTAGGGAGACCAAATTTGATTAAGAAAGGCTTGACACTCATATTCCAAACTTTGGACTGCACCTCATGAGTAATATGTGGTACATGTCTATAAGGAATCTTTGATGTAATTCTGGCTTGTGTTGGTGCACAGATCGCAATGAAGGTTTAATGAGTTAAGTATGCATTGCTAATGGATTATAACAAACCGTAACAGAATTGCTACAATTACGTAGTTTAGTTGTTGATCTTTTTGGTCGTTGGACCTTGTTCTAATGAAGTGTTGTGTGGGAACATCTGGTATGGCAACTAAATAGGCCCTGTATTCAGTCCGCGATAGGTGATTATGACAAGACGGTGATCGTTATACACTGAAATCTTTAAATAGGTACGCTTAGAACCTACAAGTATGCACACGGTAGGTTAAGGATGATACCAGCAGGTAATGTACCTCATCAACATTGAAAATGAAGTTAAAACGATTTTGATGATGATGAGCAAGCTTAAGATGTCCAGTAACTTAACCAGGAATTATCTAGGAACTTAGACCAGTGGATCCGCAAAAAATCGTGTATAGGTGTCCCACGAGAATTTGCGTGCAGTACCCCGGGGACATTATGGATTACTTAAAATCGCGTCTAGTCTTTTAAATGAAGTTAAGGCCGAGACGGCGTCTGATTATGTAGAAAATACTTTAAGCTCAACTAATGATAATGGGTCATTAGACCGTATTGACACCTTGACCGTATGCTCGGACACTGCTTCGGCTGACTCACACACTGTCACTGCAAGCTCAGGTACCCTGAGCGTGCACTTAGACCCTGAAACATGGGAGGTCCTTCATGAAGTTGAAGTGCACACAGAACATGACAATTCACTATCATAAGCAGGTATAGTACAAACTATCGTTACTATACTGTAGCATTCCTTTAATTATGATACATTGTAAAAATCGTTGATCCTGGGCGAAGAAGTGTCGTCCTTACTATTCCAGGGTGAGTAGTGAGAGGGCACACTTCACTCGTCACAGAAGGTAGACGAAATTTGTCGTCCGAGTCAGGTGTTGACTTGTCACAGTGGTTTATTTAGCGTCATCTGACGAAATTTGTCGTCCGAGTCAGCTGCTGACTTGTCCTGGATGATCGCTTGTCTAGATGTTTACAAGGACGTAAATGTATTGTCTTGGCTAAATTTTAGCCTGAATTGGTATCTAATGCGTTGTCGACTGGTCTTACTGAAGTGTAGTCCGAGTCACACCTAACGGTTGGCTAAGCGATACACTTGCCTGGTTAGTCCAAGTCATTAAATCGACTGGTCTTACTGAAGTGTAGTCCGAGTCACACCTTACGGTTGGCTAAGCGGTACACTTGCCTGGTTAGTCCAAGTCATTAAATGATTTTAGTGTTGTGTGCTGATGAAAATGATTAAGTCAGGATGAGCGAACGGACTATGCAGTTATCTTAATTTATTTCAGATACATCGCCCGAGGACGGTCGCAAGTCAGTCCGGCCGTGACGGCGGTTACGTCAAACGTCAGGTTGACAGGACTATCGATGTCAACCTAGCGAAGCGTCATTGTCGATGGTAGTGCGGGCGGCCATCTTGTCTTAAACTCACTTTTTGAACGGGACGGCGCCTGCGCACCACGCTTGTGACGAATCGCTCAGAATCTTCGCCATCACGCTATACCAAGATTTAATTAAGTTGATTTCGTATAGTAGTAATTGCTAATTACTTAATTACATCGTGATTCCTGTGAATACTGATTAAAATACGTCGATTGTGGTCTGAAGCCATTTATTCCTATTTCCGCGCCTACCTACCCACATAATTAGAAGATGAGTTCTGGTGATCTAAGCCTTCCTGGCTCTACATACATAAGTAACGTTTCCTTGACAACAACATTATTATTTTTCATGATTATTAATGAATTTGATAAATTATTGCTGTTATTTCAAAACAATGTCAAAATTTCATGGTTGTCTTGAGAATGTCAACTTGGATGCATCTTTTTTGTTATTGACCTTATCCGAATGAATACCATATGTGGAATAACTAAATGATAATTCACATTACTGAGGTTTTTGTAGAACTGCGTTTCTGGCTTTTACCGATTCCTTCCTATTCGTCATGGTTTATTTTTGGATGGCGTATTTCCCAATCTTTTAAGTCTTTTGCCACTAATACTTATGGTGTTATGTAAGTAAGTTCGGTTTGTCAGTAATATTACATTATAACTTTTCGCTTGTACTCCCTGAAGACTTAATCCGGCGTAGCGACCGCGTACCAGAAGATGCAAGGTTGGGTGGCCTGCTTTAAATAAAGTTGACCAGTGACCTGGTGAAGGCACGAGAATCAGCTGGATGCGAGAAGTACAGACCGGTCGATGTAATGACACTTTGGGAGGTCTGAGTCTAGCAGTGGACTTCTTTAAGTTTTAAAGATATAGTTCTGTTTTACTGTTTTGTAGTGAATTTTATATTCCTGATGAGCTCACACTTGACATCGATCTCGCCAGGTGGCATGCGATGAATGAGCCCTAGCTTTACATTAATATCTATCGATTTGTTTAAACAGCATTTGTCGTATAAATATGTCAATTTGTAAGGTAAATTCCCTTACTCACCAGCCAGCTCAGGAGTAGATGTTCAGGATGTGACAATTGCAGGGATGATTTCGCATGAGGGTCGACATAAGTCTTTCTATTTGGTCAACTAGTTTAATAACACATTGGCATCACTGCAGCATCACAGTTTATAGATATTACACTTACTTGTGTATGGGATATAAAATACCCTTTAAACATAGTACCAGATGTATGATATCTCAATCAGCATTGCTCCTCTGTGCAGATGGCATCCAGTATCTCACCGGTCAAAATATCATGGGTATTCGGAGCCTGTTGTTGAATGCTGTAGCTGTTGCTCTTACACTTCGTTGACCATATTTTAATATTTATTATTTAATTATATTTAAATTAATCCTAATGAGCCCTGTTAATGGAAAAGAATGCAAGATGAGCGTCGTACAAGCACATTTCTCACAAGCATGAAAATATAGTTTAATTCCACTAATACTAACAGCGCTTGCTGGCACATTATAGTTTTGTATTTAGGGCTGTTTCCCTGTCGCCTCCGAGTCATTTTAATTGTGGTTATTAACTTTTTCTTATATAACAATTTTTTGTGACCTTCTCAGTTAGTATTAGCAATGGAAAGGAAATGTCACTCTTGTCAGCCACAGACACTGAGCATTTAATTAACCAATAGACACGTCATGTCCATATTTTCTCTAAGTAATTATGTTTACCAGAAATTAATAACCTAGATATGTAGGAAATTGTGTGATTGTTGAATTATATTAATACACACAATATCTAATAGGTTTTGTAAATAATTTTATCAATTCCGGCCCGACCTCAACGCCATCTAGTACCAAAGTACACACAACCACCTAGTGACACACCCAGATGAAAGAATGCCTGACACCAGATGTCGCTGAAAGCCGTTACCGATATTTATTTGTTACAAATTTTGTCGCATCGCAGTTTTAAGTAGGGCACAGAAGATACCCGTTCACTTGAAGGCTAGCGATTTTTTTTAATTCTAATATAAAAAAAATGTAAAGCGGCATCTACAGGAGATATTAGTGGTAGGGACTCCCTTTTCCGCACTTAGACTCCCATTTGGTCCGTTGTGCGTGGGGGTTCTGGCTGACTTAGCCAGCCTAGCTCCGCCCAAAAGCACAGAAGCTTTCTGGGAGCTTCCGCAGGCTTCACTGTTTCGAGGATTTCTTCGCGTTCCAGGGTTACGTGGGCGGCTGATTCTTCGGCGTTAAAAAAGCCCCTGCATCACTTTGGAGGAGCTTTTTTAACGCCGAAGAATTGAACAATTTTGAAAACAAAAGAAACGATTTAAAACAATTGAATGAAAACATTTATTCAACATAGGCGTTGAACCTATGTTGAATAAATGTTTGTTACGGAAGGTGTGGCCCTCTATTGTCCCTATAATTATTTTGAGGTTATTTCTACTCAGGCTAAGAGTTTTTTAGTGAGACGCGGGTGTACTTTTAGCAAAGCCATTTTTGACTGTCTACAGTCTGTTGCCCGTGACCATCTGTTATTGTGTAGTTCTGTTGATCTTTGACGAATCCACGCACGAAATTGTGAGAAAGGCAAGGGGTAAAGTGAGTACGGGCCTAGCACTAACATCTCGGAGTCCCTTTTCGCAAGTTCATCTGCGGCATCATTGCCTAGGGATCCACTATGCGCCCTGATCCACTGGAGGGTGATTCGATTGGATTTCGATATACTCTCCAGGGCGCAATGGCACTCAAAGATTAGTTTGTTGTTAGTTAGTTTGTTTTCTAAAGCTTTGAGCACAGCCAGACTATCAGATAGGAATCTGATTCCGTAGTTCTGGATACCTAAATGCTTTACGGTTTTTGCGGCTTGTGTTAAGGCGACACATTCACATTGAAATATCGAACTGTGTGTGCCTAGCGGTATGTGAAAGTTAATGTTGAGGTCAAGGGAGTGTACGCAAGCACCTGAACCGTTTTTTGTTTTTGAGCCATCTGTGTAGATTTGTACTTCATTGGCTCCTGACTAATCCCTTTCTTCCTCTATTGTTTGTATGTAATAGTTTTTGTTGAACATATGTTGTTTTTGTATTCTATCACACGGAGAAGCGATGAGAGGTTGATACTCAATCGCCCGGTCCAGGATTTTAGCGTGTGGACTTTTGAGGATCTTCGTGAGGTTTTTGCCCCATATGCCTAGATGCATTAGCCTGACGGCAGCTAGCGCCGCCTCATGCTGTATGTACAGGTCCAGGGGAGTTATTTGTAGGGCTATCTCCATGGCTGCTGTTGGGGTGATTCTCATGCAGCCGGTGATAGCTGAATAGGCCTGTCGCTAGAACCGTTGGAGTCGGGTGATGGTGGTCGAGAGTTCTGTACTCGTCCACCAAACCAAAGTGCCTTAAGCCAACATTGGCCTGATCACCGCTGTGTATAGCCCCCATGTTTTCCCTAACATTTTTTTACACTGGTAGTGTGCGATTGTGCATTTTTTGAGTTTGTAGTCAAGGTGCTTGTTCCAGAGCAATTTGCTATCAAGGATTACCCCCAAGTACTTGACCTCCTCTTCAAGTGTTAATTTTGTATTGAAATGTTTTGGAAGCCTATGCGGTCCAAAACTTGTCCAAAAAAGAACGAGGTGAGGCTTATAGGTCTAAAAGATTTGGGCTGGATGTAGTCGCCCCTACCTGGTTTCGGAATAAATATTATTCTTACTTCGCGCCATTTCGAGGGGATATAGCGGTGGGCCAGGCAAGCTCGAAATACCTTGACGAGGTAATCAGACCACCGGTCCATCTGAGAAGAGCTGAAAAGATACCGTCCATCCCCGCTGCCTTGAATGGTAGGAAGGTGTTGATTGCCCACGTTATTTTATCTTTGTAGATAACTTCTATCGCCACCTCCCAGTCCAAGCTACTCGTAGCCCTCTCCATGTACGGTTCCCAGCTTTGCTGGGTGGAAATCTGGCAGCCCGGGAAGTGGGTAGTTAGGAGTAGTTCGCTAGTTTCTGCGTCGTTTGTTGTATAAGTGTCATATCATTTTTTCAGGCATCCTATAGATAAATCTATCTCTTGAGCAAGACATGTTTTGACCCTTATTGCCTAGTTTTTCCCCAGAGGCGATTTAGTTTTTTATAGGTTTTGCGGTTTGTTACGTAACGGTCCCAGTCTTCTGGCGACTGTGTGTTCCTAGCTCTGTTGAATAGCCTTCTCAGTTTGTGTCGGTGTCTCTCCAGTTCAGGACTCCACCTGGACTTTCTGATTCCTCGCTTAGGTATGGTGAGGGGACACGACTGTTCATAGCTAGATAAGAGGGTGGATGTGATGTTGTTTACGTGTTCGCCTATATTGGTACTGTTATTTCAGCCGGTTGAGAGGGTAACCTACCCAGTTCAGTCCCGATAAGTCTAACGAACTTGGATTGGTCTGTGTTGCGAGGAACCGTTCTTGGCCGTGGTGTAGTTAAGTTGTAGTTAATTGTAAAACGGATCCATCTATGGTCTGATCATGATATCTCGTTGGACACATGCCAGTCCTGGATGGAGTTGGATACACAAAAATTTGCTAAAGTTAGGTCTATTATTGTTTGCGATCTTGCGTTTATGAAGGTGGGTTCAGAACGCTTGTATCTATCAAGGTAAGGAGATGCTTGATTTTATTCTTAGCAATAACCTTGTATTTGTTAACAAGGTTATTACTAAGAATAAAATCAAGCATTTCCTTACCTCGGTTGTTGGTTTTTATCATTACCCCAGAGCGTATGATGCGCGTTGGAATCTGTGTCGATGATTAGTTCAAGTTTCTCCCTTTCACAGTACTCCACCAGCAAGGCGAGATCTAGTAAAGGCACGTCCGCGTCGCCTGGCAGGTATGCCGAGGCTAGTACAATGTCCGGGAGTTCCTGTACAGTTCTGAAAAGCCTGGTTGCTGTCATGTCCCTTGAACAGAATTCGTTAATTAAAAGGTTAGGTACATGTTATGGGACCAATATGCAGGTACGCGGATTACTTACGGAGGTGTATATCAGCAACTTACCTCTAATGTTAGCAATACCGCATATTTTGCAACTTCTTATGCACAGCTCTTGGATGAGGGCGATGGTCTTTTCTTGTTGATTCTCCAGCACTCTGCGTAAAGTATCCGACGCTGTTTGACTGTGCTGGAGATTGGTCAGCAGGATCCTAGTCGTCCCGCAAAGGAGAGCAGCAGGGATCGCTGTCCTCGTCCCTACTACTCCCCCCTGGCGGAAAGCAGTCCTGGTCTAGTCCTGGCGAGGGTGGATCCCGTGTTGATCCCTCCGTTGTGTCAACCTCAAGCACTGCCAAGGAAGTCGCCAGTTCGCCACATCCCCAGCGGTCCCCGGGGGAACGCCCAAGCAGCGGCGGATCAAGCTCCGCCCCAGGCGCAGTTGAGGTCATTGAGGTTGATGGCGCAGCGGCAGCCTCTTTGGTTCCACCGTCCTTCAGGAACCGGATGTATATACTACCCATGAGGTAGTTTACTCGCCACTGCTGGTCCTTTATGATTTTTACCATGGACTCCGGCATACGAAAGAAGAGACAGATACTCGGTGGCTCCTAGTCAGGAGCCACCGAGTACCTGTCTCTTCTGTCCTGTCTGTGTTAGAGTCCAGGTGTTATTTTTCAAATTCGGGTTCTTCCTCGCCAACATCCCGAGAAGGTCTGAAGTGTCCTCGCTGTTCTCGGGGACATACAGCATGCACAACGCTTTCTTGGGTATGTTGGCTTGAGGCCGAACGGTGAGTCTGGTCTCCGGTAACGAGGACGCTGTGTTATTTATGACCCCCTTGAGCCATGCCAGTGTGAAGTCGTCCTCGCACCATGTCTTGAGGAGGTAGTGGGCCTGGCCTCTGAATTGGATCGCGGTATTTTGGGTTGGAGTGGCTGGTTCAAGAACTGCCTTCAGCAGACCCCGGAGCTGGTCATCAATGATTTGTCGGATTCCCTCCGCTTGCTCCTGCGTCATGTCCATGAAGGGTTCGGTCATGACGGTGAGACACAGTTCATTGTTCCTGAACGACGCAGCCGCTTCGGCGTAGCTCACCAGGGTTCCATCAACCATATGGGAGCGAGCAGGCTTGCTCTTCTTGCTTACCCCAGTTGGTGTGACGGAATCCTCGGGACGCGAACGCTTCTACGCCCTAGCCGGTGGTTCCATGTTGTTTTTTACCTGTTTTTTAAGCCCTCTAGGCCTCTTGCTGCGTTCGCGCTTAGCTACGGTGGCAGCCTCGCCTGTCGGTGTTTCAGCCGCCTAGGGGAGGGTCTTATTTATGGAAACTGTTTGCCAATTATTTGCGTTAGATGATCCTGCCAATGGGCCTTCGGCTACATTCGTCAGGTCCCCCTAGAGACCGCAGCCACTAACGCAACCTGTTTTGAATGGATTTCTGAATGGAAAAATGGTTTTCACAGACCCGTAATATATTTGAATTGCCTATCCAACGATAACCCACAACATGGTTCAGACGACAAAAAATAAACAGGCCCACTTTACGAGTACAGCAGCTGGCAAAACCACTTTGTCAGCGTGCCATATCCATGCCATAACTTTTTAGTACTAATAATTTCTTGAGATAAGCTGCGGACGGACCGGCAGACGGACATGGCGAAACTTTAAAGGTTCCTTGATGACTACGGAACCCTAAAAAAATATTACTTAGATTATTCCTTTAGTATAAAACCGGTCAACGAATCAAGGATTGCATTGATTTCTTTAACATTTTCACAACCAATTTTCAATGCCATTTTCCCCTTTTTTTACTTTTTCCTTTCAAGCGATTTTCTTAGCCTTTCATCAGTGTTTATTAGATGATATAAACTGCCTCTTATACCCAAATTCGAAGTGGTAAATCAGGTATTTTTCTATCTCATTAGGTGGAGCATGACCGACTTCATGATATAATGGCCTCTCTTTTTATCCGACTGCGGCAGAGTAATGTTTTTTGATTGTATATATGTCCATTTCTATAACACGCTATACACCCGAATGGCTTGGCGGATTATCACATAGGAGGTGGCGTTGGGTTCGTCTCAATTGTGGGATTGACATAGGCTATATAATCATTAAATAGGGCGTCCCAAAAAGGGGTGATACTGTAATTTTTTCGTAATCATAACAAAAAAAATGGCACAAATTCAAGATAAGCGTAAGTTTGATAGCAAAATACTAGTCACATACATGTTTTATTTACTAAATCCGTATTATTAAATATTCATATTTTTTTATATATATGTCGGGTTTAGTCAATGGAACGGACTTCAAAATAAATCGCAAGCAAACCATCTGGCAGCAAAGCAAGAACCACTACGCATTGGCGCGCTTTTTCTAACCACTTGCGAGGTGGGGACAGCAGAATATAGCAGTTGAGTAATGACCGCCTCAGAGCTAACGTCTTAGAATCACTGTCGATCCGTAATATTAGTAAGCAAGATTGTAACTGTGAGTTGTGGCTATTTGAATAAACCCAGTGTATCTAATAACTTGTGTGATTTCATTTTCACGATTGTACCCATCTACCTGTCCACATACGATGTCTTAACCTAAGGGAATACATCACGACTGCCCGATGGTTTGCATATATCGGCCAGCCTTGATACGACATATAACTTATTTGGAGATCTTGTTCTTTAATAGAATGAAAAAGTCTGAAATAAAACAAATTATAATTAAAAAGACCCGACTGCTAAAAAGAATTAACTGAAAAAAAAACAAGTGCTAAACAAGTGCCTGCTGGTCTTACTTAAAATTACGCGCGCTTTTGACTCTAATAATACCTCGCTCCTCCTATCGAAGTTGTCTTATTATGGATGTCAGCCTGAGACAGTAAAGTGGTTTGAAAGTTCCTTGACTCACCGTTCTCAGTTTGTCCAGGTGACGAGCGATAGTGATGGAACCGTAAAACCCTCTGGTCCTAAGTGCGTGAATAGGGGTGTACCGTAGGGATCGATCCTGGGCCCGATACTCTTTATTCTATACAGTGCTGACATCATTAATTGCCTGCTCAACATCAAGTTCCACTTATATGCTGATGATCTGCAGATGTATCTATCTTTTCATCCCCAGCTGGCTGTTGACACAGTATAAAGTTTGAATGAGGATCTTGATAGGATCTCGGCATGGTATATGAGAAACGCCTTAGTTTTGAACCCAGCTAAGTCTAAGTTTATTTTAATGGGATCAAGAGATTTTTTGAATAAAATGGATAATGGGAATTTGGACTTAAAGATTGACGGGTGTTCCATTGAAAGGGTCCGGGAAGTCCGTAATCTTGGGTTACTATTTGACGAGCCTACACTTTGAGACCCACATCATGGAGGCTGTGCGCAACTGCTTCTACAGGCTTAAGCTTCTGTATCGTATGCGTTCTTACATAAGTGTTGATATGCGCATTCTGCTTTGTGAATCACTAGTTTTATCTAAGTAGAACTACGCTGACACTGTGTATGGGGCGTCCATTCTAGGTAGAAGCGAAGGGTTGATTCAGCGAGTACAGAATGCTTGTGCAAGATTTTGTATCACCATCCCTCCTAGATCACAAGTAACTCCTTTTTTAAATAAGGGTAATTTGATATGTCAGATCGTAGAAAGCTGCATCTGGCTACCCTGCTCTTTGGCACAATTCTCACAAAAAAACCAGACTATCTGTTTAGTAAATTGACCTGGTCACGTTATGTAAATAAAGTTAAAACGAGAGCTTCTACGTACCTGTTGTTAACGTCACACAAAACTGCTGCATTCCGTGGAAGTTTCAAATTCGCTGCCTCTCGTAACTGGAATGATCTTCCTCCACCGTTTCGCGCTATAAAAACGATTGCAACATTTAGTACTGAATTCAAGCAGTACTTATTACTCAAACAAAAGGAATCCGGAAGATAAGTTTACCCGGGGTTTCCACGCAGTTAGTATTACTGCCCTATTTGAACTTGCTTGCGAACACCACACCACACATGATAACATTCACATCACTCTGTTTTATCCAAAACACTATTCTATGTATTCTTTTCGCCTGGTTTATTTACACTTATTCACAGACTACTTTGAGATAGCACTTATTTATTTACACTATTTCATAACATATTTCTTTTGACAACCGACCATAGATTTTCTTTTTTTTCCATAGGTATTTAAGGTCCTTTCTAAGTAATTTAATATATTACCCTTTGGTCCGCGCGCTCTGTTTTTCGTCTATGGTTTTGACAAATGATCATTAAGCATCGCGGACTCTGTACATAGGTCTACCTACATTTAATATGATTTATTTATAGATTTGTATTAAACTTATACATAACTAGCTGACCCTCGGGGCTTCGCTCCCGTCAACTGGCTATCTATCTACCTACCCTGCCCCTATCCTGCTTACCCTGGCTACCCTGCCTACCCTGCCTATCCTGGCTACCCTGCCCCTACCCTGCCTACCCTGCCTATCCTGGTTACCCTGGCTAACCTGGCTACCCTGGCTGCCCTGGCTACCATGGCTACCCTGCCTACCCTGCTTACCCTGGCTATCCTGGCTACACTGCCTACCATGGCTACGCTGCCCCTACCCTGGCTAACCTGGCTACCGTGGCTACCCTGCCTACCTTGCCTTCCCTGCCTAAGCTGCCTACCCTGCCTACTCTACCTACCCTTCCTACCCTGCCTAACCTGCCTTTATTGCCTACACTGCCTACTCTACCTACCCTTCCTACCCTGCCTAACCTGCCTTTATTGCCTACCCTGGGTATCCTGGCTACCCTGGGTATCCTGGCTACCCTGCCTACCCTGGCTACCCTGCTTACCCTGCCTACCCTTCCTACCTACAAATTTTTATCTATCATCAATAGTTTTCTCAGCGCCAAATTATGTATTTTACAGGCAACATTTTGCTACCTTGGGTTACATTATTGCAATTTTCATAAGGATCTCAATTTTTTTTGAAATTATTCTATAGCCTATGACACTCAAGACTAATGTAGTTTTCTACTAGTGAAAGAATTTTCAAAATCGGTTCAGTAGATCCAGAGATTACTCCTTACAACGTCACAAACTCACAAACCCACAAACTTTACCTCTTTATAATATTAGTATAGATTATAATATACATACTTTGACCAACCTTCTGTGTTTATTCTATTTTGTTTGTTATTATATATTATTTTATTATTTTCCGTTTCCGTAAGTATGTCCGTGACATCAACAGTGGGTCCTATCAGAATATCAGGCGGCGTTATTTTCTTCTTTGGATATCGCTGTTCATGCTGAGATAGGAGCCTTTTTGGTCTCGAACGGGGTTTTTTTAAATATTATTGTTTAATTTTATGCATATTTCTCGTGTCTCCTGTGCGGGTCACAAATTAATATTTTTCCTTTCTTTCTTCTTTCTTTCTATTAAAATAAACATTAAATAATATGAGGTGCTGCAAGCGGGGACAAACAAAAATTATAGAGAAACCTACCAAAACTTCGTTTGTCACCGCTGCAACTCATCATATTTAATGTCTATTTTAATAGCACTTATTATTTTTCTCTTCGCTGTAACCTGCATTTATTTGAAAAACTGCGGTCTCGCCGTTACCAGAATACCATTCATGTTGCCTCACATAAAACCGCATTTTTCGGAAAAAGTGTGCTATGTATGGCTCCAAAAATATATAACAGTATACCAGCAGCTATTAGAAATAAAAAGTGCCTGGGATCATTCAAGAGGTATTTGTTTAAATTCCTTGTAGATAGATTTTACTACTCCATCACTGAGTTTTCTACTGATAAACAGGGGTATGACGATTCCGACTTGACAATTATACACTTATGATTTTATTTTTGATTATGAATGAATGTGTTTATTTATCTAAAATTGAAATGACTTTACCTAATTGACATATTTTAAATTGATTTATTTTTTAATGTGATCTATTGACACCTTAATTGTATTATTTTAATTATTATTTGTTGTTGCTTGCTTATATTAATTTTGTACGCCAGATATTAGCAAAACATAGTGCACATATTTTAACAATATACCAACTGTAACCATACCTATGTTTTACAAAATAAATGATTGATTGATTGATCTTTTTTTTAGCAGTTCGACATTTCATTATTTTTTGCAGTCGGGTTTGGTTTTTATAATAATTTGTTTTTTCATTCTGGTTTAGTATTCTGGAGAGCCCTAAAAAGATAGTTTTGGTGAGTTATGTGTATGGAAAGTTTCTAGATCTTTAATTTAATAGAAAGTTATTGGTACAAAACTAAAATTAAAGCTGGCTACTTTCCACAAAAACCCTAGAAAATTACATGTGATTCTATAATGTAGCCGGGCCATTTATTACTTCCAGAGATGGGTCAAGTAAGTTATTAAATTTAAAACATCATCCCTGTGATCCCAAAGAGAAAAACAGATTGCCTATTATGATAAATGTATAAGGTTAAAAAAAATCAGTTCATGGATTCCAGCAAGTTTTATTAAGTTTAATTATTAACCCATTCCTGGAGAAACACTATTACTACCCTGGGAATCGGGAAGAGCACAATATATTAAATTTTATATTTTAGAAATAAAACAATATTATAAAAGCATACGTTTTTGATTGAAATCAGTAGTAAATCAGTGTGTTGATAATCAGCCGTAATCAAACGCACATTTAACTTTCTTATTCAGTCATTCCTGGCCTATATCCTGGGTATGTTCTCTACAGAAAGGGTTTCGGCACATATCACTCCTGATTTCGATTTCCGGTCCTTATTCTTTGGTCACACCACACATCTTTTTATGAGCAGAATAGGGTTTCAAACTACCAATGGCCTTTGCGAATGAATCATCTTTCTTCTATTTGAGGGGTATTATATAAGATTTATGGCAATCTGTTTTAGAAAATGGATGAGTAATAGAAAACATTTATTCGACATAGACACAACACAACAACAACAATCACAAAGTTAATGGCGTCTCTTCTAGGTTTGATTGGTTGCCACTTTCAGGAACCATAATGTCACGTCAATTGCCTTATTAACTTCATCATCGTCTTCATGCAACCAACTGGAGAGCTGTTTATCCATCTTTCAAAAGCATTTGAAATTTAAACAACATAAACACTCAATATTGAATGATATATTGTAAAAAAAATAACCACGACTATTATAATAAAATTCATCTAGTTACCGAACTTACCCGTAAAAAATATTCCGCGAAAGCACCTGATAACATTCACAATGCCAACCTAACAAATAAACTCAAAATAGTACACTGTTACTACCCAGGTTACAGCTGAGGAAAAGTCGGCCCGTGCCGACATAATATGGCATAACATAAAATGGCACCAACGTGCGTTTTGCTTTTGCTCACTTAGGGCTCCAGGATAGGATATAAAGGTTAAAAATCATTCCTATGATTATTATAAGATTTCTACAAAAATGCACTTAAATATGCCTGACTGACTTTACTATAATTTTCTTCGAGTTTTTCAGTATTTTATTATTTTTGATCGAAAAGAGCCATACCTATAATTCAAACCCAATAATCCTGTTTACACCAAAATTGGATCCCAAATAGTTCAGAAAGTACGGAAAAGCTTTTGCTTGTTCCGCAAATATAATACAATAATGTATTTCCTTACCAACGGAACTGTGTGAAATGACGAATAGCTCGAAGAGAAATACGAGTAGCTTGTATTTGTTGGACATTTTGTTTATTTTCAAGAAATGTTTTTATAACAAAGCAAAATAAGTTACTCTGTAAATAGTGACTTATTTTGCTTTGTTATAAAAA
Organism: Orthosia cruda; assembly: GCA_964057195.1. Lineage (NCBI taxonomy): Eukaryota > Metazoa > Arthropoda > Insecta > Lepidoptera > Noctuidae > Orthosia > Orthosia cruda. The sequence continues at coordinate 26,630,856 of OZ059840.1, read as the reverse complement.
CTAGCTTCTTTCAGCAGCTTTGCTCCCGTGGTTCTTCCCCCTGGGCATTTTTTCTGAGATAAGATGCTGACTTTATTTACATAAATGACATGACATTTCAAGTTTTAGGCCCTATTCCTGTTGACGCCAGGCGATATCGCGCACGAATTTACTAAGAAAAAATATTTGCATATAGGTTGAATTGCATTACGTCCAATACTTACAATTTCACTAAGCAAAATCGTTTATCGCTGTGATATACATAGAATTGCATCGCGCCATCAGGAAAGGCACTTAAGGAGTAGAAGGCTTAAAAGACAATTTCGTTATTAATATTTGGTGAAACCTGGCGTATTTTCGTTTACCGCCAGCATAAAATCAAAAGTATACCGACTCATCATTCTACAAAGCTACGTGCACTATTCATTCTCCGAATCACGCTAGACGACAAATTGCAATGGGGTCCTCACATAACATCTCTTGCGGGTCGGCTAAGCTCAGCCGCTTATGCTGTTAGGAAGATAAGACAGTTAACGGATGTAGAAACCACGCGTTTGGTCTATTTTAGTTACTTTCACAACATTATCCCTCGTCGCCTCAGGCGCTTGCCTAGATCGGACGTGCTTGTGAGACGTGTGAAAGCAACTCGTATATTTATTTTTTAAATCAATTTTTAAATCGGTGTTTTGCAATCAAACTCCGACCCTCCTTTTCCATCTTGGGTGATTCCCCATTAGATGCAGTGGCCATATTGGTTGGTGTCGGAAGTCTCACTTTCACCAGCGAGCTGAGCTGTCAATTGGAAGAACAATATAGACTTGGAAAAGCGTCGTCGCCGGCGGGATTTGAACCTGGGTTGCGCGCCGCATCGAGACCGCTGTGGTAGACACCGCGCGAAATCAACGTAGTTGTCATTCATAACTCAAAACTACTGTCCACTACGGGTTGAGGGCCATATACGTCATCGCGTCGGCTACGCGGCTGCTACAAGTGCTACGAGCTACGTTATTTGCTACGCGCTGCCTGACTCGACTTGTGATCTGCTTCGCCGCGCCGCTCGCAAGTAAGGAATCAAACCAATATTTACATCGGATAGGTACATGTTTGTTCCACATTTGCGTTAGTTGGAATATCGAGATCGAACATTACCTGCATTGTTTTTGCTTACTTATTTATTCTATATTGTATGATGGCTTCGTTGATGAATAAATCAGCTTTGGAGTCAGAGATTAACCAGATGAGCTTTAACGACTGCACCACGCCACCTAATTTCGTATTCCAGCCGACAAAAAGAAGCCGGGAGGACATCTCAATTTCTGAGCAATTAGATGAGTTCAAAAAAGAATTAAAAGAAATGATGGCATTATTTATGACCAAATGCGAACGTGAGATACAACAAGTCTCAATAACCCTAAAAGATATTCAGGAATCTAATCTTAACATACAAGATACAGTTAAATTCCTCCAGTCTTATTACAAAAAACGAAATAAACCATGGTTTAAACCTGTACTATCAAGTCCAGGCTTATCTGCAAAACCATGGTCTAAATTTGTTTATTACAAAACTCAAAAAAACCGTGGTCTTCTTAGTACCGTCATTTGAACCATTGTCTATACATCAACCACAGATTAATATAAATATCATTTGTATACCATAATATCATTCTATTGGAACGTTCCGTATGCCCAGAAAAGAAAACGTTTTGATAATATGACAAGGATTAAATGATGTTTAGGAGTGTTAAAAATATTGAGATTTTGTTATTTTGCATGGATTTAAACATTTGTCATTTATCGATTGGAGTTTTGTTTAGATTTAAGCAAATTACTTACATTCGTATTAATTACTAATAATACATCTACGTACGTGTAACGAAACGTAATATTCTCGCGCGTTATATGAAACCATAAAATTAAACAAAACCATCGCTAAACAAAACCATCGCAAGCTGAACAAAGTTAATTAAGCTTTGGAATTTTAAAGTTATCGAAGTCTCTAATAGAACAATTGCCTCTTTGTTAATAATATATATAATTATATATTGTGATGGACCAACTAAAAAAAAAGGATCTGAGAATTGGAGTACCCAGGCAAAAGTAATATCCTCAATATTAATTAAATCAACCATGTTAGTATCCATTTTCGGGTAAAAACAACACAACACAATAAAAAAGATGCTATAACCTAAAAGAGAAACTTTGACAGATACGACTTAGACCATCGTTAAACTAGAGGCCGCCGAGGCTTAGCTTTAGACCATGATTTGGTCTATGGTTTATCGCTTAACCATTGTTTGTAATATCATTTTTGTGTAAACCACAGTTTATAGAGATTTAAACCTGGGTTTCTCTCAAATATTATAGGCATACATATAGCGATTTTGGTATTTTCATCAACAATGCAATCATTTGCACTCAGAAAGTATAATTTAGTGAAGTGGAACTGATGAAGAAGACCACAGATGGTCACTGGAACTCCTAAATGCTAAGTATGTCACGGGTATAAAATATCTCGAATAGTTAACCGAATATGAAGACGCAAATACTTATAAATGAATGGTACTGATGAAAATGGTACCATTCTGATGATGAAGCCGGAAGGTAGGCACTGGAACTCTGAAATAAAACAATGTATCCTAGTCGTGCTTGGGTTTATTTGAATCGTCATGAGATGTACTTTGGCCATAAATGATTATCATGTTAATTGGAGATACCTACAAAAACTAAAAAGGGAAAATTAAAAAACTTTTTAACAAAAAATCAAACCATAACTTTCTTCTCCGAAGTCGGTGTCTTTCGTAACCATTTTTTTTTCAGTTTTTCGACACCGACTTCGGAACAGAAAGTTATTTTTTGTTTTGTAGTTTTTTTGTTCTGGAAGTCGGTTTGATTTTTTGTTACTTTAACCGCTTTTTGTAATAAGACTGCTCATGTCACAGAATATAGACCTTGAAAAGAAAATTTCCCACCTGGAAAATCAGGCGAAAGAAGATAAAAAGCATATTATAACTTTGGAGCATAAAATTGAGGAAATGGAAACGGGATGTCGTAAAACTAATTTTATGATAAAAAACGTACCTAAAATCGCAGGTTAGTCTAAGCAAGACTTAATAGACATGGTGATGAGTCTTTCCCAAAATATTGATTGTGCCATGATTAAAAATTACATGAAGGACATTTATAGGGTACGTGGAAAGGAACAGAACTATAATACACCCATAGTTGTAGAAACAGGATCGACACTCCTCAAGAATGATATTTTGAAAATGGCTAAGAACTTATAAATACTGCTGGCATAGCGGCGCTTATAAATGGCATATGGCAAAGTACTAGTAAAGCAGGTTGACCAGGCTCCGCCCTTAATTATTAGAAAAGGTGCACAAATACAGCAGCTAATGCAAAAAGTATGACTATTTGATGTTTATTATTGCTTAGAAATATTGGTTAACACATTTTATTTTATCGGTTTCTAAGTGTAATATTCTCATCGAACACTTATTATCAATTCACACTATGTAATAATGTAGTTATTATAAGTTATTTTTTTGCATGTTATATAAGTTTAAGTATTCACACAGATACCCATTCCCATAAATTCCTCACCCTATTTAATACTAACAAATACATAACTTCATCATATAGAACTCAAACACATGTCACCACATACACACACACGCCTCAAAAATTTCATAAGAAAATATATCATAACATATTTTATATATTTAACGAAATAATAATACAGGCAACACTTATAATAATATTACACAAACAATTACTCTCTGTTACAATGAAAATAGACTGTATTCGCCTATCTATAAGGGGTGTTTACTAGGTGCAAGCTGCGACTATAATTCTACTTAAAAATAATAAGTATGAGTAACACGGTACAAAGAGTTAATGAACTAGATAAAATTGAAATTTCGAGTTCAATTGAATGCCATCCTTTAAATCTTTCTAATTATATTTGTGTCAGGGAAAACGATCTAACTATAGTTTCACAGAACATAAGGAGCATATAATGCAATTTTGATAATTTTGTTATAACGTTATCTTTACTTAAATTCGATAAAGATTTGATAATCATAACGGAATGTAGATTAAGTATTAAAACACTTATCTGAACTTTCCAATCTGGCTTTCGTGCCGGTCACAGTACTGTAACTGCACTTCTGAAGGTCACTGATTACATCCACAGAGCTATGGACATTAAGTCTCTAATCGTTTTAGTCCTACTTGACTTCAGTTGTGCGTTCAACTCTGTGGATTTCGACATTCTGCTTGGGATCTTGCAATCTATTAACTTCTCTTCTTCTGCATTCGCCTGGTTTGACTCATATCTTCGGGATGGCTCTTAGTGTGTCCACCTTGAAGAGATCTTTTCTGATTAGTGTAATCTCACTACTGGTGTTCCTCAGGGTGGTGTTCTCTCTCCTCTTCTTTTCTCTATCTTCATTGACTGTTACCAAGGTTATCACCTCCAACTTCCATCTTTCTACGGACGATTTGCAGCTTTATGGACACTTCCTGCTTGCAGACGCGGACTCAGCGATTAATGACATGAGTCGTGACCTGGAGAGAATCAGTGAATGGGCTAAATCTTATGGCTTACAGATTAACCTTCCCAAGTCCCAGGCCATGATCATAGGCAGTCGGTGTTATCGCACTGCTCTTGTGACTTCTACCTTGAGGTCATTAACCCTTAACGGCTCGACCATTCCTTACACCGATACGGCAAAGAATCTCGGTTTCTTAATTGACAGCAATCTTACTTGGCGAGCGCAAGTAAATGAAGTTAGTCGTAAGGTGCATTTTTCCTTCCACTCTTTAAAAAATCTTCAAAGTCTCCTGTCATTTAATACTAAAATTTATTTAGCCCAAACCTTAATTCAGCCGATCATAGACTACGCCGATGCCTCCTATCTGGATGGTAGCATCGACATGGTAGCGCCCAAGCTTATTTAAGAGCTCCTCAGTATTAAAGAGATCTTAAATAAGCTTGAGCGCTTGCAAAACCTGTGTATTTGTTTTTTTTTGGTCTTAAGAAATACGATCATGTCTCTCAGTTCTGCAAGGATCTCAAGTGGCTCCCTATCCGTCTTCACAGGAACACTCACATATTATGTCCCCTGTCTGTTCAACATCCTTTTTAACCCTGCATAACCTGGCTACCTGCGCGACCGTTTTTCGTTTACTCGCCCTGCTGACGTTCTGTGTAGATCCCTCCTTAAACTCCATCTCAATTTCCCATGCCATAAAACTCGTTTCTATTGCCACTCCTTTTCTGTTCATACAGTACGACTGTGGAACTTACTTCCACCTAAGATCCGTGACGCTAAACGTATCTCTATTTTTAAAAAGCAAGTCAAAGAACACTTTCTTTCTGCTATCCCGTGATCTTATATATTATAGGTATTTATTTATTTTATAGTAGTTATGTTTTTTTTTTTATATATAATAATAATCTTTAGGCACTTATTGTAATTTTATATATTATGTGTGTTTAAGTTTAGTTTTATTACCTTTCCTTGTACTTATACACATTGTGTCTATGTTTCTTATCTAATTCTCCTGTCGTAGGTCTGCTGGAAGAAATTTATCTAGAAATAAGCAGCACTTTTGTGCTATTCTAACTATCTATGTAATTTATCTTTTAAGTGTTTTGTGTGTACCTACATAAATAAATAAATAAGTCAAGTTTATTAACCCAAGAAATAAGATTCTTCAAAAACCCTTTACACCGCCTGAATCATATTTTGGGGGTAGTTTTAAAAAATAATAATATTAACCTTCAATATTCATTTAGGTTATAACCTTCAATATTCATTTAGGTTAGTATTTGTGCCAAGTTTCAAGTTTATTGACCCAAGAAATCAGATTTTTTCATATAAACTTCAACACTCCCTAAATCATCGGGGGATAGTTTCGAAAAACGAATAATGGCAACCTTAATCATTTTCTTAGATTACTATTTGTGCCAAGAATGAAGAAAAATTTTTTTTTTTTTTGCTTGTTATTAGTTGTACCAGTAACACTTAAAAAAATACGCTCATAATTGAAATTCAATTTAATTTAATACAATAATAATGTACAATATTTTATGTCATATTATAATAGTTCATAGTTATTACCTGCTAGTGTAGCGTTATCTCCTCACAACTTCTTCTTCACAAAATATTATCACATCAAGACAATGGATTCACTGACAAGCACTTTAAGTGATCTGAAAGAGTTGTTCCACACAAGGATGTCTATCTTTGAGGCTGAATTGCAGAAGACCCCTCCATCACCTGTCTCAAATTCCGGCCTGGCAGTGGAATTTAATATGTTCCGGGCATTTATATCGCAAGCTCTCAACAGTCTTCAGCGACAGGTGGTGCTTCTAGCTGGTACTGTTGACCAAATGGAGATGCGTGGTCGGAGAAAAATCTTGCTTCTACATGGCGTAAGTGAAGAGCAAAAGGAAGACACAGCTAAAGTCATCGCTAAAGTGGTATGTGACAAATTACAGCTTAATGATTTCACTGTTGCTGACATCAGCCGATGACACAGGATAGGTCGAGCAGTAGCCAATAAATCCAGGCCTATATTATTTAAGGTGCGCAGTCTTGCAATCCGGGATAAGATATGGTTCTCAAAAGTCAAGCTAAGGGCTTCAGGCATTACTATGTCCGAGTTCCTGACAAAGGGGCGGCATGACGAGTTCTTGGCAGCGAGGGCAAGAGTTGGCGTCGCTAAGAGCTGGACTAAGGCAGGATGTGTGTATGTCCTTGGTCCAAAAGATACGCGGCACCGGATTGAATCACTCGCTGATTTGGAGAAAATTGCGCCGATTCCCATTGAGCCCGAGCCAAGTGGACCTAAAGTGGCGGTGTCTGAAACTATTCCGACCGCTGCTTCTTTGAAGACCGCAAGACTGAAACGTGCTACAGCTTTGAAGAAGTAATTTTTATCCTTGTGATGTTTTCATGTGGGTCAGGGTAATATTATGTTTTATTTTCTACCTTCACAGTTTATAATAAACTTCAAAACGTTATTGTTTACAATAAAATTCACATATTGTCATAATACGTCTTGCTTGTCACTGTCATTGAAATGTCAAATTGTGAATTAATCGGTGCGTTCCGTTTGATGGTCAAGTCCTTAGTTAAAGTACCATAACTAAGGTCAAGTCTTATTTTGTATGTTCCATTTAAATTCTCCTGTACGCGTGTTTTTTTCTTTCTTTCTCTTGTGTTTCGTGAAGATTCTGTTTTTGTTGCCCGGATTCAACATGTTTTGATTCAACATGTTTTTATTTTATTCTTTTAATGAATAACGCAACTGGCAGGTGAACTTGTTGTTTTGTTATATTTTTAAGATAGGGTTTTAGTATTTATAGTATTATAATAAGTTAATGTTTATGTCTAATGAAAGCAATGATAGTAATAGTATTTTTTCTTTGACTAGTGATGACAGTTTTGTGAGTGTTCCTTCTCTTGTAGACAGTCTTAGAGCGCAGTTCTCCGATGTTTCTAAGAATTTTAACGTTATTCATATCAACACTCAGAGTATTCCGGCTCATTTGCACGATATGCTGGCTAGTTTTGACTGTAAAAACATACATGCTATTCTTATTTCCGAGTCACGGCTTAAACCTTGTCTCCCTTCTACTAATTACTCTCTGCCCGGCTTTGTGCTTATTAGAAACGACCGGACTGTTGGTGGTGGTGGTGGTGAAGCCATATATATCCGCGCTCATATTCCTTTCTCTATTGTCAATGTGTCAGCGCAAACACCGCCATCGGGTGCTGGTGAGCATCTTTTTCTGCAGGTTGAGCTAAATCATTATAAATTACTTCTTGGACTTCTTCCCTCATTACGTGTCAATTTCTTTTCATCTTTCGAGAAGCTCTTAGAAATGATTAGCCTTCATACAGTCATAGCATAATCATGGGTGACTTTAACACTTGTCTCCTGAAGAAGGACCATCGTTCTTCTTCCCTTACTAATGTTTCAGTTTCTAGTAATCTTTCCATTCTTCCGCTTAGTGCTACTCACCATTGCCCAAACTCTACTCCTTCACTTCTTGACTTGATTTTTGTTTCCTCTCCTGATCGCGTCGCTAAGCATGGCCAATGCTCAGCCGATGCCTTTTCTTATCACGATTTGATATTTTTTTCATATAAAATTCGTCCACCTAAGGCTAAAGCCAAAATCCTCATGCAACGCAATTTTGGAGGTATGAACGTTGACAGTCTTTGTGAGGATGCCAGCAACATAGATTGGTCTTATCTATTTGCCTCTGCTTCAGTCGATGAGCAAGTTATTATGTTCACCACTAAGCTTGTTGAGCTTTACGACCATCACGCTCCAGTTCGGGCAGTTAAAGTGAGACATTTGCCGGCACCATAGCTTACGGATGAAATTAAAAATGTCATGAATAAAAAAGTTACGGCAAAGTCGAAATTTAAGCGCAACCCTACTGACGCTAATAGGGAAAGATATGTCTCAATACGTAAACACTGCAATAAGGTGTGTAGAAATGCTAATCGCCAACATATTTATGATTCTGTCCAAAATGGGGACGCATCCAAAGCTTGGAAATTTCTACGGTCATTGGGGGTCGGTAAAACCCAGGAGGAGACTATTCCTAAAGATGTTGATATTGATGCAATGAACAATCATTTTACTGCTTCGTCCAATTTTGATAGGACAACTAAATTAAATACATTGAATCATCTTTCATCTCTTCCGACTCCCAGTTATTCTCCATTTGTATTTGGTCAATTTACTACATGTGATGTTAAGAAGAGCATACTATCGATTTCGTCAAACGCAGTAGGAAGCGACTGTATCAGCCGCAAAATGCTACTCCCGGCTCTGGACATTATACTTCCCGTCCTTTGCCATATCCTCAATTTTTCCGCGTCTAGCTGTGTCTTTCCAAGCTCATGGAAAGACGCTCAAATAATTCCTTCACCTAAAAAATCCAATCCCACATCCTTTGCCGAGTATCGCCCAATATCTGTCTTGCCATTCCTATCCAAAGTCCTTGAACGCTTAATCCACAACCTAATTATCGCCTTCCTATCCAAAAATAATCTCCTTAACCCCTTCCAGTCCGGCTTCCGCCCTGGTCATAGCACCGCTACCGCGCTTCTGAATGTTACTGACGATATAAGGTCTGCCATGGAACTGGGAAATCTAACGGTTTTGGCTCTACTGGATTTTAGTAATGCCCTTAATACCGTAGATTTCGATATTTTGCTTGGCATCCTTGGCTCTCTTAACATATCTCCAACGGTAATTGAATGGTTTCGTAGTTACCTGTTCGGTCGCCGACAACGTATTTGCATCGGAGAGATCTTGTCTTCTTGGTGTAGTACTTATGCCGGGGTACCACAGGGCGGCGTTCTATCTCCCTTACTTTTCGCTGTTTTTATTAACTCAATCTCCAACGAATTATTTTTTTCCTACCACCTTTATGCAGATGATCTGCAAATTTACTCACGAGCTCCTCTTGGAAATCTATCTGAGGCTATCTCGACCATTAATAGTGATCTGGCCCGTATATGCGACTGGAGCAAGAGGTTCGGACTTATGGTGAACCCCATAAAGACGCAAGTTTTGGTGGTGGACAGTTCAAGAACGGTCTCAAGGATCGACTGGACGACTCTACCCCAAGTTTCTTTTGACAATTCTGTTATCCCTTTTAGCGAGAAAGTTAAGAACTTGGGTATATTCCTTGACAAAAACTTCTCTTGGATTGCCCAGCTACAGGAAGTTAGCCGCAAGCTATTCGCATCTGCTGGATCTTTGAGAAGACTGCGTAATTTTCTGCCGATTGCAACCAAGATTGCGCTTGCACAATCTCTTCTGCTACCCATCCTTGATTATGCTGATGCCAGCTATCTTGACCTCACTGAAGTGCAACTTGATAAACTTGAGCGGCTTCAAAATGTTTGTATAAGGTTCATATTTGGTTTACGCAAATATGACCATGTTTCTGAATTTCGTGTGAAAATCAAGTGGTTGCCATCGCCGGAATGCTCATATTCTTTCTCTCCTATATAATATTCTCTTTCTTCCTTTTACCCCTCTTTTTCTCAAGACACGGTTTCAGTTTCTGTGTGACTCGCACCTTAAGGTTAATATGAAACTTAAAATGCCAATGCATTCCACTACCTTCCTAGACAAATCTTTTACTGTCCAGGCCACTCGTCTATGGAATGCATTGCCTGTGACTATAAAGAGCGCGCAATCACTGCCTATTTTTAAGCGATTTGTGAAGGAGCACTACTTGTCATTGTGATCATAATGTTGTATAAGCTAAATTGTTTTCTTGTCTGTATATTAGTTGTATGTATGTATTTATGTATCTAGTATTTTATTTAGTTTATATTTTTTATTTAGTATCTACATTCTTAATAAATTAATTATTTGTAGTAAAATTTGCACCAAGTGCAACCCCATATTGTGTCCAGGCTGTCTCTTTCCATTCTTGGTTGCCTGGAAGAGATCGCGGTTCGCGATAAGGCCGCCTGTTGTATGTTTGTTTTTGTTATAAGATGTCTTTTTGATTAATTTTTATCTTGGTGTACAATAAAGTATATAATAAATAAATAAATAAAGTTTGGCCGACGGAATTAGATTTTTCATACAAAATTTCTACCCTCTTTTACCGGGTAAGGGGTAGAATTTCTAAAAATACTTTCTTAGTGCTCACTTACGTCACTTGAGGAACCTTTTTGCCAAATTTCATGCTTCTAGCCACCTACCTACCAACCTTCTCACCTGCACCTACCTAGCCTATTTACCCTACCCTACCTACATACCCACCTACCCTACCTTCCTACATACCCACCTACCCTATCTACCCTACCTACCAATTTGTTAAACTAATTATTTGAATAAGAATAAATACTACAATAAATATGTAACCGACTTTTGTTTCTACCGGCGATCTAATTTAATTCAAAATCAAAAATCAAAATTTCTTTATTCAATTAGGCCATTAAGCGGCACTTTCGATCGTCAAAAAAATAATTAAATGTAATAATAATTGATTCTACCGTCCATTCGGAAATGTAGCTTGTTATGGAGAAGAACGGACAAGAAAGTCCACATTTCCACTTTTAAAAAAAAAATGTGTTTTACAAGTATTTGGTTACAAATAATCTTGTAGGAAAAATACATATATGTGAGAACGATGTAAAAAAAACGCACTTAAAAGCGTCTAGAGTTTTACTCGGGAGAGGCTGGATTAATCCAACGCGAATGTATACGTACATCCGTGGTGGAGTGATTCGGACTGCCAGGCACTTCTTCTTATGCAACCGAGCGGGTGGGCAGGTTGCGGATAGCCCAACTCCGGCTGCGGGACCGACCGCTGGTGGCTGCATCACTGCCAGTGGGTGATCCCGCGGTCGGGGCATCTCCTAAAGAGATCCCGGACAAGAGAAGTTCCCGAAAGCCAAAATCCCAGGCTTAGGGTAACCCGTATACCATCGTCCTATGTGCCCATCACCTAACAAAGCCATCCCTCCCTATCCACACAGATCCCGTCGATCCCCAAATCCCTAGGTCAACGCCCAGGCCTAGGGTGACCCCTCAAGGAACCCACACCCATATCCATAAAATTCCTTCCCCCCTATCCCTCAGTCCCGTCGCTCCCAGAGGAAGGGTAACCTCGGTTTCAAAAAAGCCCACCCCCCGACAACATGAAAAACAATGCAGGAAGACAAACGCACTACCCAGGTGGGTCCCGGCCAAGCCGGGGAATCCCACACCGCTTCGGCGGTTAGCTCCCAGCGTATTATGGGCATCTGGCAACAGAACATGCGGGGCAGCCACACCCATGTAGAAAGTGACCCAGACCAACACAGTAAGACTGACACGGGGAAGGATGACAGACCTGGCAGCTCTAACACTCTCCCGGCTGTAGCCGATGAAGTACGCCTGGCAAAGTGCGGAAAAATCCCAGCCCGGGGGAAGGAAGTAGGCGACCGAAAGCGCAGTGCGCGCGAAGGCGACAGCCAGCGCGGAGCGCGATCGGACGCTGAAAGGAGGGTACGCGACCAGCCACAAGTACGCGCAGGGGCAACCCAGCGTGGAAAAGGGCCGGACGCGGACCAAAGCGAGCGGGGCAGGTACGCGAAGGGGCAACCCAGTGCGAAGAGCCACCGCAAGCGGGAGCATCTGCCGGGGCCGCCGCCCGATCCCAAGACACCGACAAAACACAAAATCTGACACGACCTAGACACAAGAGGGGTAAGCGCTCTCATGCCTCACGCCGGGCGTTGCTGACATCTAACGCCCTGCCAGGCACCTCAATTCCGAAGCCTGTACCAACTGGTAAGGGGCCGGAGAAGAGGACGCACCCCGACGACACAGCCTCACCCAGTACTCTTCAGGGGGACGCAAAGCGCGTGAGAACTCACTCCGCACAGGGGGGGCAGAGAACCTACGCGCGGGCCACAAAGGACATCCCTGCGCGGCTGGCGGTAGCAATCTGCCTTCCCCACCCCAGTAGAGAGCTAACCAGGGTGGAGGCCGAATATATAAAGACCGCCCTAGAAGACAGACTTATGGACGCGGACCCGTCGACACCTCTCCCGGCCTTCCGCGGATACCCACGGGTAGCGGATGGCACGGTGCAGGTATGGTGTGAAGACGAGAACGCCCTGACCTGGCTGACCTAAAATGTGCCCCTCATAAAACTCCCCGATAATGACCAAACGCTGACGGTACTAAGACAGACCGACGTGCCCACCCGTGTCCGAGCCTCGCTCTTTGTCCCTCGCTACAGAGGTGATGTGGGCAAGCTCCACGGCATTCTGATCCGTCAGAATACCTGGTACAACATCGCCAGGTGGTCACTATACAGGGCGACTACCATCGGTGGTGACCGCTACGGAACATACCTGACCCTGGGGCTGCCACCGGAGGAAGCCGAAAGGGTCCTGGGGCGGGAGCGACGGATATCGTACCTGCTAGGGTCGATATACGTGCGCTTCTGGCCCACGACCCGCCCCTCCGACACCCAGACCGTCAGCACTGACACAAAACAGACAGAACCGACGATGACACAGACGAGCGACACGGACATTGTCCAACTCGAGGAGGAGATGGCCCGAGCAGCAATGGCTGATGACGCCGAACCCACAATGCCCGCATCACCCGGCTGGAATGTGCAACTTCTTGCCTCGTCGCCGGGGGATACGCACGACGACAAACCTTACCGGGAGGTGGAGACGGAGAGATTATCTGATGGATCCGTCTCCGACTAAATCAACTCCACCTCCACCAACACCCCTCAACGTCATCCAAACAAACCTCCAGCATAGCCAGACTGCCACGGCTAGCTTACGCAGGGCACTGGAGGTAAAACACCGAACCATCGCACTGATCCAAGAGCCGTGGATCAGGAACAACAGAATATGTGGCCTCGGTAACATCGGAGGTAAGATAATTCTCGACACACATGGCTCTGATAAGCCAAGAATCTGCATCTTCATACCCAAAGAAATTAGCCCTTTACGCCACTGACCCAATTCTGTTCCAGAGACCTGACAGCTGTCAGGCTCCAAACCGAAGGTAGCGTTCCGGATGTTGTACTGGCCTCGGCATACATGCCAGGCGAGGACACAGACTGCCCGCCAAAGGAGTTCGCCGACCTGGTGCAGCACTGTGAGCGCGCCAGTTTGGACCTGATCATCTGTACCGACTCAAACGCCCACCACCCGCTCTGGGGCAGCGACACACCGAACTCCAGAGGAGAGGTACTATCCACCTTTTTATTCTCCACTAATCTTAACATCGTTAATCGCGGCTCAGAACCCACTTGGGTCACGGTCCGTGGACAGACGATTATAGACCTAACACTCGCCACTGAAAACGCGACAAACCTTATCACAAACTGGCAAGTATCGGACGAGCCTTCTTGCTCAGACCACAGAAGAATCCGCTTTACACTAACTACAAACACTAAAAAACCCGCACCGAGGCGAAACCCAAGGCGTACCAATGTGCCCGGGTATAAAAACCTTCTGGCCTCGCTCCTAGCTGGGCATCTAGCACAGGTAACCATAAGGGACCAAGCACAATTAGAATACACCGTAACAAAATTATCCGAATATCTAACCGAAGCTTACCACGCATGCTGCAAATCAAGAGCACCACAAAGCAGGTTCGAGAGGAACCCCTGGTGGAACGCTGAACTTGGTAAACTCAGAGAAGCGCTGCGTAAGCAATTTAACAGAGCAAAAAACACAAGACTCCCGGAAGACTGGGAGTTATACAAAGAAACCCAATATGTATACAAAAAACAGATAAGAACCGCCAGGAGATCAGCATGGCAGAAATTCTGTGAATCCATTGAGACAAATAATGAAGCCGCCAGGGTACGGAAGATATTATCAACCGATCAGGACCGAACCCTCGGCACGCTGAAAAAACCCGACAACTCATACACACAAACTGATCACGAGACCAGCAAGGTCCTCCTCGAAACTCAGTTTCCGGACTGTCAAATCCTTGAGGACAAGACGTGGGAAACTGATATCTGTTAAGGTTTATGGGGATCTGAACAGAGAAACTTCAAGGAAATCTTGATAATATTAGTTTTATTATATAGACCATTATAAACGAGCAGAAGACGCCATCGAAAGTGAAAAAAGGGAGCGAAAACTTATTTAAGACATTGACAGCTGTCTTTAAACGTCAGAGTGACATTTTCATATATTAATCAACCGTAATAACACTGGTACAGTTTTCATTGCTGATTTACACATTTTCAATACCCTTCTTCAATGAAAACAGTACCTACCTAAGTACTTGATTAAAACTAGGCTATGAGTATGACTTACTTTTATATCAATAATCATCTATAACTAAATCTTTTACAAAAATATTTAAATACCTATATCTTTAACCATTTACCTATATGAGAAAACATATAAATAAAATACATCTCTTATTTATAAGCATAATAGTAACTTAAATATATGTCTATTCATTTATCATTTGACACAACTTGGTGAATACTTCTTTACCTAAACCTTTAGTGAATATATCTGCTATCTGTTTACATGTTGGTACATATTTTAGCTCTACAATTTTTGACTCTACCTTATCTCTTACAAAATGATATTTCAAATCAATGTGTCTTCTTTGATGCTTTTCAGGGTTTTTGGCAACATGAATGGCTGACTGGTTATCAATGTAAATAGTAAATGTATTGCACTCTATACCAATTTCCATCAATAAGTTTTTAATCCAACATCCCTCAGCTACTCCTTTTCCTAAAGCAATATACTCTGATTCTGTTGATGACAGTGAAGTGCACTGTTGCTTTGAGCTGCACCAGGACACTGTACATCCATATACTTTCATAATGAAGCCTGAAGTAGATTTTCTGTCCAGTTTATCTCCACCCCAATCTGCATCTGTGTATCCTATCAGTGTCTCTCCTTCTCCATTTTTATAAATCAGCTTGTAATCCAGAGTACCTTTTATGTATCTGAGAACTCTCTTCAGTGCCTTCCATAAGTTTTCATCAGCGTACACTTGATATCGGCTAAGGTAACTAATTGCAAAGCATATATCTGGCCTTGTGCCTAGCATGGCATACATAAGGCTTCCAACTAATTGTCTGCATCTCTTCACCATATTACTGTCTGTAGCTGGTTCTGAAGACAGCAATAAACCAGTTTCTACTGGTGTTGCTGATGGGTTACAGTCGCTCATTCCATATTTATTTAGTAATCCCTCTAAGTACTGCCTCTGGTCAAGTTCTAATTGTTCGTCTTTAACTGTGATGTTGATCCCCAAGTATCTCATCTTGTTGCTGCCCTGGTCTGTCATTTGGAAGTTTCTCTGTAAGGCTTCTTTCAATTTATCAATATCTTCTTGCTTTTCAGATATTATTATTAGGTCATCAACATGTAGAAGTAAATAGAATCTTTTCTTCTGTTTATAGTACATGCAGTAGTCCGCCTTGCTTCTGATGAACCCTTCCTCTTTCATGAAATTATTAAATTTATTATTCCAATTCCTTGGTGATTTCTTCAATCCATAGAGTGACTTCTGCAGTTTCAGTACTTTTCCTTCATATTTTTCAACTCCTTTTGGTAATCTCAAATATACATCTTCTTCTATATCGCCATATAGAAAGGCGCTCTTTACATCCATCTGTGATAAGTTTAAGTTATGTCTGCTAGCTATTGCCAGAAGAATCCGTAGTGTTGGTAATTTTGCAACTGGTGTGTATATTTCAGAGTGGTCAAAATCATCTTCTTGCTGGAACCCTCGAGCAACTAGTCTAGCTTTGTAAATGTCGTCATTCTTCTCCCCTTTCTTTACTTTGAACACCCATTTTGTGTCTAATATTTTCTTGTTGTTTGGTGGTTCTACTTCTATCCATGTGTTATTAACTTCTAGTGCTGTCAATTCTCTTTCTATGGCTTCTATCCACTTATATGAGTCATCTGCTTTCATAGCCTTTTCATATGTCACCTGTTCTTCAGCACATGCATTAAATCCAGTGTAGTAATCTTCAAACTTTTTGGGCATTTTCACCACTCTAGTTCGTGTCCTCTGTAGTAAATCTCTATTTTCTTCGTCCAATTCCTCACATGACTCATAATCCTCTTCTGTTTGTTGTTCTTTTGATTTCTTTCCATGAGGAGTAGGAGATTCCCTTCCTAACTGTTTGCGTTCCAGTGATTCAGTCTCCGTTTCTTTATTTCCTTGTAAATAAGTCTCTGTCCTGGTCTGTTCTTCTTCCCTCTGAAATTTCCTCTCTGTCTCTCCTCTATTATGTATGGTCATATCTGGTATTTCTCCTTCTTCTGATGTTCTGTGTATGTTCATGTCGTCTTTGTTTTCTTCATAATCAAAGTAGACCACTTTACTCTTTTCTGTTTTTCCTTGGATGAATATTACATCTCTGTAAGTATTTACATTCTTGGTTTTCTCAATCCAAATTCTGTATCCTTTAGTGTCTATGCCATATCCAACAAAAATTCCTTTCTTACTCTTCGCATCCCACTTATGTCTTCTCTCTTTTGGGATGTGTATGAAAACTTCTTCACCAAATGTTCGCAGGCTCTGAATGTTGAAACTTTTATTGTATAGTAACTCATATGGTGTTTTTCCTTGAACTTTTGATTTTCTGGTTCTATTTATAGTGAAAACTGCTGTACTCACCGCCTCTGCCCATAGGTCCTTCTGTAATTTCTTAGCCTGTAGCATAGTCCTGGCTGCTTCTACCATTGTCCTCATTTCACGTTCTACACGGCCATTCTGTTGAGGTGTGTAGGCAACCGTTGTTTGGTGAGTTATCCCTTTCTGTTTTAATATATTGCTTACATCACTATTAATAAATTCTCCTCCGTTGTCTGATCTCATTGTGAGAATTTTATACCCGCTTACATTTTTAAAAGTTGCTATAAAATTTTGAATACACCCTTTTGTCTCCCATTTATTTTTAAGAAAATAAACAAACCTAAACCCACTATAATCATCTTTAAAAAGTAAAAAGTATTTAGAGCTCCCCATTGATATAGTTTCCATAGGACCACACAGGTCCATATGAATCATTTCACCTGGCACTCTAGCCCTATAGTCACTATTTTGAAATGGCAATCTACTCTGTTTACCCTCAATGCATGCTGTACATTGATCCGTCAGCCCTTCATGTTTAACATTATGTTTATTTAAAATCTCCTTTACATAAGCAATATTCTGGTGTGCAAATCGTTCATGCCATTCAGTTAAAGTGATCAATGCTACTGTTTCACATTCAATTTTAAATTTCATGTAGTATAGATTCCCTACCCTGTTTGCAGTACATATAACCTCACTATTTTTAGTAAATTTACAACCCTGTTTAGTTGAAGTCATAGTGTAACCTTTATCAATTGCACAAATAACAGAAAATAGATTTACAGTCAAGTCTGGCACATGTAATACAGAGTGAAGCTCACAAGGTGTGTACTCTTTTCCATTAAATCCGTTCAACATTATTGTACCTATCCCCTCAACTCTAAGCTTCTTCCCATCTCCAATTATAACAAATCGTTCTTCTTTTAACTCTTTATAGTCTGAAAATAGCCCTCTGTCAAAACACATGTGTTCACTTGCCCCTGTATCTAAAATCCAACTTTTATTTTTACTTACATGAGAGTTAATAATAAATGCATTGTGGTTACCTTTGTTCTGTGTTTTCCTTACTTTGCAGTCCTTGTAAACATGGCCTATCTTTCCACAGTTATTACATTTCCGTGACCTACAGTCTCTTTTGAAGTGCCCTATTTTACCACATAAGAAACACTTTAATTTGCTTTTCTCACTGTTACTGCTTTCATTATTTTTCTTCACCATAAGCGCTGATGAAGAACCTTCCTCCTTCCCCAGACGCTCCTCTTCTACTAGCAATCTGGCTGTCAGTTTCTTGATTGTTTGATCTTCATCTGGTACAGATTCCCAGGCCGAAATGAAATGCTTGTATTTATCAGGCAGACTCATCACTATTTTTGTTACAACCATTTTTTCAGAAAGTGACTCGCCTGTAGTTTTTAATTGGTTGACCAGCTCTTCTGTTTTGGCTATAAATGTTGCCATTGGCGCCTCATATTGAAGGTTGTAAAACTTTTGTTGGACCAAATGTACACCGACTTTTGACTTGGCTTCGAAGATAGTGGTTAGTTTTTCCCACATTTCATAGGCAGATGAACATGTCACTAGATATGTCAAGATATTTTCTTCTACTCTGGTTACTATTACTTCCTGTGCTTTCCTGTCCGCTGTTTTTTCTTCTGCAGATGCCGGCTCCTTTAACAGTACGTCGTACCATCCTTTGGATTTCAATACTATGGTGGTCTGGAAACGCCATAGCGACCAGTTGTTGTTGTTCAGAACTAAAGCCCCATCTTTTCTATCCATCTTGTCACCGGTTCTACCTTCTGTAATCTTCTGTGTAAAAACTTCTGTAGCACGGGGCTGACAACGCGTGCCTATATAATTTTCTTCTATCGATGAAATCCGCTGTATTTCTGTCCGCTGTCGACTATCTCATGTCTGGGCCCATAACCTGTTAAGGTTTATGGGGATCTGAACAGAGAAACTTCAAGGAAATCTTGATAATATTAGTTTTATTATATAGACCATTATAAACGAGCAGAAGACGCCATCGAAAGTGAAAAAAGGGAGCGAAAACTTATTTAAGACATTGACAGCTGTCTTTAAACGTCAGAGTGACATTTTCATATATTACTCAACCGTGATAACACTGGTACAGTTTTCATTGCTGATTTACACATTTTAACAACAACACAACAAGAAAACATTACAACAAGAAAATATTAGACACAAAATGGGTGTTCAGGGTAAAGAAAGGGGAGAAGAATGACGACATTTACAAAGCTAGACTAGTTGCTCGAGGATTCCAGCAAGAAGATGATTTTGACCACTCTGAAATATACACACCAGTTGCAAAATTACCAACACTACGGATTCTTCTGGCAATAGCTAGCAGACATAACTTAAACTTAACACAGATGGATGTAAAGAGCGCCTTTCTATATGGCGATATAGAAGAAGATGTATATTTGAGATTACCAAAAGGAGTTGAAAAATATGAAGGAAAAGTACTGAAACTGCAGAAGTCACTCTATGGATTGAAGAAATCACCAAGGAATTGGAATAATAAATTTAATAATTTCATGAAAGAGGAAGGGTTCATCAGAAGCAAGGCGGACTACTGCATGTACTATAAACAGAAGAAAAGATTCTATTTACTTCTATATGTTGATGACCTAATAATAATATCTGAAAAGCAATATAATAGTAATATCTGTATTTTTATGTTGTTATTTTAATGGAATCCTACGGAACAAGACTGGTCAAGAGCCCACAATATAGTAACAGTAGACCGGATAAAATGGGCTATCAACACTTTTCAACCTTTCAAGTCGGCGGGGCTGGATGGTATCTTCCCAGCCCTGCAGCAGTGGGGGGTAGATTATCTAACACCATGGCTGCTGGAGATCTATCGAGCCAGCATAGCACTTAGATACATACCTCTAGCATGGCGAGAGGTGAAAGTCATCTTCATACCCAAACCCGGAAAAACCGATTACACACAACCCAAGGCCTATAGACCCATAAGCCTCACATCCTTCTTACTGAAAACCCCCGAAAGACTGCGATAGGCACATCCGTGATGGGCCTCTCGGGGTAAAACCACTTCACAAACAACAGCATGCGTACTCCTCAGGCCATCGACCACATAGCCACTAGACGCCTAATGCTTGATCTAATACATCAAAACAATTCTGTCAACTAGCTGAGGTATGAGGCACGGGGTACTGCGCTCTGATTGGTCCTTTACCAAGGTCATATGTCTCATTAAGGATGGGACAGGTTTAAATAAAACCAGGCAGGTATCGATATTTTTAGATAAATAATATTTGTACTTATTTTTTTAAATAAATTATACCTTTTTTATTATTAATTATACGGCGTTTTAAACATTTTAGTAACAAAATAAAATGTTAAAACTAAAAAAACATATCAAAATTCTAAAGGAAACATACTTTTTTCGGTTGTTGGTTCTTAAATATAGTAATATTAAATATTAGTAAAAAACGTAATCAAAAAATCGTTTCACACTTAACAAACTATTCAATTTAATGTCTTCATTTGTAAGGTGTCTATTTCTATCGATAACAGATTTGGTCATAGGATATGGTGCATCACTAGTTGTGTTTACGAAATTATAGAGGAGAAGAATAGCGAAAAAAATACTTTAAAAAGAAAGAGACGCACACATGCAGTGGGCGTTTTCACCTACAAACATGACCAGTATAATATGAACTCCGATAAATAATATCAGAAAATAAATCTAATTATGTTTATATGTAACTATTAACTTATAATGAAATGTTATGCCATTTTGCCGGAAACTCGAAGTCTGGCTGTTGTTACCATACCAACGTATTGTACAAGAGGCCATTATAATATTTATTAAATCTATTTTTTATTGACTGACGCGGAAGTGTTTACGGCTCTCAGAAGTGGTCGCTACTAATTTGAAATTGTCGATTGGCGACCTGCCTTACCTGTATATGATCTTTTTAGTCATATGTGTTGACAGACATCGCTCGCCTGTTATGAGGCGTTTAGGGGCTGTGTGGTCGCTGCCTCAGGCAAATCAACAGAATCCGCGTTGCACAACGTGGTTTCTAAAATTGAATGCGCAGTGGACCATAAATGCTCAGCACTGGCTGCCTTCATTGATATCGAGGGCGCTTTTGATAAGACCACGTTCAACAGCATAAACACGGCCCACGACAGACATAGCATAGACCCGGCCCAAGGAGGCTGGATCACCAACATGCTCAAACTGCGAGTGGTTCAAGTCACGGTTAACAACACCACAAGAGCAGTCGTCGCGAAGGGCTGTCCACAGGGAGGCGTCCTTTCGCCACTGCTGTGGAACCTAGTTGCAGACAGCTTCATTAAAACACTCAACGACAAAGGTTATTTCACTGTTGGATAAGCAGATGATATAACAATAATAATAAACGGGACCCACGAAAATACTCTATGCAATCTCATGCGTCAAGCCCTAAAACTAGTAGAGGAATGGTGCAGCGAGCACCAACTCTCAGTGAACCCCACAAAAACGGAACTAATTCTCTTCACGAAAAAGAGGAAACCAATGATAATGCAATTACCAAGATTCTTTGGAACAACCCTAAGCCTTTCAACTGAAACCAAGTACCTGGGTATTTACTTGGACAAACAATTGAATTGGGCGAAACACATGAACTATATCACGACAAAACCCAGTATATCCCTGTGGCAGTGCAAGAAACTGCTGGGCAGGAATTGGGGAATCAGCCCCATGGTCACCCACTGGCTATACACTACAGTCATCCGACCAATCATTACATACGGCTCGTTGGTCTGGTGGCCCAGGACAGACCTCAGCACAGCCCAAAGAGATCTCGAAAAACTGCAGCGGTTTGCTTGCATTGCAATAACTAGCAGTATGAGAACTACACCCACGGCCGCCCTACAGGCAATGTTGGGACTGCCACCTCTGCATCTAATCGTGCGGGAGGAGGCAGCCCTGGCCACTTTTAGACTCCATCTATCAGGTACCCTAAATAAAGACTCCAGAGTTAAACACACACGCATAAAGGAGGACGCGATCAAGCGAAAACCCATGTTAGCATCACCATGCGACAAAGCCCCAAAAACACATCACTTTCATAGACACTACAACATAATACTCACAGAAGAACGATGTGACTACTCGGGCTCGAAAGAGATGAGAGTATACACTGACGGATCGAAGACGGCCTCCGGTACCGGAGTCGGGGTCTTCTCACACGACCTAAATATAAATATATCCAGACCGCTAGGAGAGTTCAACACCGTCTATCAGGCGGATTGTGTGGGCATCATACTGGCGGTCCACGCCCTAGAAGCCAGGAGGGTTACGGACACTCACATACGTATACTCTCCGACAGCGCCTCAGTCCTCCAATCCTTACGGAAAAAATATATCACATCAAAATTAATACTAGAATGCCACAACGCACTAGAACAAATAACCGTATCTAGTCGTAACACGGTGACACTGCAATGGATAAAGGGACACAGCGGATCGTTGGGTAACGACGCGGCTGACGAGCTTGCGAGACGCGGATCCAGCACGACGGTCCATGGACCCGAACCTGTTGTACCCATCCCCTTCAACCAAATACGCAGGTGGCTACAGGAATTCACCCAGGCACAAGCGGAAACCTGGTGGACCTCGGCACCAGGCTGTAGGCAGTCCAAAGAGGCTTTGCCATCTTTGGACAGTAGGCTTACCAGACGTTTGCTACGCCTGGACAGGAATGGCCTGCGCCTGATGACGGGGACCATCACGGGACATTGCTCACTTAACAAACACTTCCACACCATAGGCATAACGGATAGTCCTCTATGCAGGGCATCCATGGAGACTGAGGAAACCGTTGCGCACGTTCTCTTTGAATGCACAGAGGTCACACAGATAAGAACACAAACCCTCGGGTCACCCAGATCATACACAGACGTTCTAAGTAAACCAGGAGCCCTAATTAGCTTCTGGAGGGAGGTGGGCTGGTTGGAATAATCCACCCAACGGCCGCCATGGCCCACGCACAATTATCCACTTGAAGGACTAAGTGCGGAAACCAAACCCCATAACATAGAACATAGATAGCGTCTAGAGTAAAACAAACAATTAAAAATACAATAAATAGGTAATTAAAAACAGGCGGAGGCAGCTAAGATATGACCAATCCCAACTGATGGCGCCCGTTCACGAACATAACATATGGTTCGGCACCACTCAGCTCAACCATCATGAAGCTCGTAACCGAATGATCCAACACATGTGCCACCATCAGAGATACATTAGAGAGAGCATGACACACTCAACTTCCAGGGCACACTGAAGTCAACGAACGACACATAGGTACAGTAAATGGTAGATTTACAGTTGGTACATAGTACTCACATATGTGCTGTGCAGTTATATAATCCAAAAATAAATTAAGTTTATACAACACAAATATTATATTATATATTCATACAGTCTTCAGCAGGTCCAACAATACTTCAGAACTTTTCTGCTTATCACTTATTTTTGTGCTCTAGTGGCTGTGGAGCTGGAATAGCGTTGGGCGAAGCATTTTTATCAGCGATGTAATCCCCCAACCTATAATATGCCTGCCTGCATAGTGTGCGTTTTATACAAGTTTTAAATTTCGTCTCATTCAATTCTAGAATGTGTGGCGGTATTTTATTGTAACATTTTATACAGTACCCCATAAAAGATGACGCTAAAAAGATGTAAATTCTTTCCAATTTTAGAACACAAAAGCTGCTATTGTGGCCTAACTATGTTAGTGAGATACATTCTCTCGCAGCCTTTTTTGTAGTTAATAATGAGTACTTTAATCATGTACTACATATTTTTTAAGTAACATCCATAGTTTTCTCAGCGCACGCCTAATAATGCATTTTATAGGCATAATATTGATACTTTGGTTTACATTATTGCAATTTTCTTAAGGACCCCTAATGTTTTTGGAAAAAGGTAGACTATGTTACTCGGTAAAAATGTAGCTTGCCATAGGTGAAAGTTTTTTTTTACTCGGTCCAGTAGTTTCGGAGCCTATTCGGTACAAACAAACAAATAAAAAATCTTTCTTCTTTATAATATTGGTATAGATTGCTGTGGAAGAGCGGAGTCTCCTAACACAGGCATTACTTGCTTAAAAGGAGGCTCCAATCATCAACGAATGTAATACTTTTTGGTTCAGAAATAAAGATTTTGTATTTTTGTTTTTGTTTTATGTCATACGGTATTTTACTGTGGGGTCGAGCGGTTTACATTGAATCCATATTTATATTGCAATAGAGAGCTGTCAGAGCAGATAAGTTAAGTCACCGTGAATCTCTTAGGGAATTATTTAAAAGTTTAATTTTATGACTTCTTGCCAATTCATTTATGAAAATATGATGTATGTAAGGAAAAATATATATCTCTTTAGTAAAGTCAGTGATAGACACAATTGTAATACGAGAAATAAAGATAAGTTACACCAACCATCTTATAGAATAGCTAAAGCACACTCATCTTTCATGGGGTACTATGTTAAATTCTATAACAAAATACCTTATGATATATTAAAACTAAATGAAAGTAAATTTTAAACTGTAGTTAAAAGCAAGTTTTGTAAACAAGCATATTACAAATTAGATGATGATATTCAAGATATTATGTAGAGTCTTTAGTGTAGACAAAATCAAATTTGTTAATTTATATTCATAGTTAGTATATTCATTTTTTTTTTAATTTGCCTCAAACACTGTTCCGTTGTTGTTGAATTAGGTATTTTACCTATGTTTGCAATATTTGTAAGTATAATAAATTTACCTGTTAATGCTTTTAATACTTTATACCTGTACATAGTATAGGGGTTGCCTGGTATAGTGTGCCGCCTTATATAACGTAAAGTTGGTGAAGGTGGCCACTATAGAAAATCTAAGTAGTTTATGTATATACTTATGTAAATATTGTAAGACACTTTTTTTTTTTTAATCGTAAGTATGGAGTTTCTTGTGTATTCTTCTCCATAACAAGCTACTTTTTCGAATGCACGGTAGAATTAACTTTTATGTAAATTTTAATTTGTGTATGACGTCCAAAAGTGCCGCTTTTTGGCCTAGTTGAATCAATATATTTGACTTTGAGAAGACTATAGGCTTTATCTCCTAGTCTCGTTGAAAACTCATGAAAAGAGTTTTCAAATTGGTCCTGTCCTAACAGGCATATTCAATCAATGTTTGGACAGCGCCAGCGCCACGTTGCCTGACTTAATAAAGCACAGTTAAGTAGTCCAATTTTCAAATCAGGCTGTAAGAGTGATCCTTCTAATTATATACCTATATCCGTGCTTCCAGCATTGAGTAAAATCTATGAAAAAATCCTGCTGGACCAGATGTTGTCTCACTTCAATTCGAATGGGATCCTGCATAGTCAACAGTTTGGTTTCACAAAAGGTAGGTCGACAACGGACGCGGGAGTAAAACTCATCAGCCACATCTTGGAATCTTGGGAGAAGTCTCAGGATGCCATTTGCATTTTCTGTGATCTCTCAAAAGCGTTCAACTGCGTCGACCACAACACACTGATCTGTAAATTACACCACTACGGAATTCGAGGAAAAGCTGCTGATCTTGTGCTTTCCTATTTATCAAACAGATTCCAAAAAGTAAATGTTAATGGAGCTACGTCCTCCGGATCTCTAGTCAAGATGGGCGTGCCCCAAGGTTCAATTCTCGGTCCTTTCCTCTTTCTTGTTAAATTAATGATCTCCCTTTTATGATGGCCAAATTATCGGATATAATTCTATTTGCTGATGACACTTCATGTCAACAAAAGTCTAATTTTTCTCTCAAAATGGTTTGCAGCTAACAATCTTTTACTGAATGTGAAAAAAAACAAAATGTCTTAAGTTCTCTTTACCAAACGTGACCTCAACTTAAATCTTGACGGCAAATATCTTGAAGTTATAGCGGAAACTGTATTCTTAGGGAATACTATCGACTCAATTTATTTATTAGTTTAACCTCGCACTGGAACGCCTTACAGCAATTACATCAATGGAGCACAATCCTATAATAAACTCATTATAAGTCCAGGTTTCTTCACGCTGTTTTCCGTCACCGTTGTCAACGATGTCCAAGTTTCACTTAGAAAGTACATATGAATTTAAAAATACACATTGGTACTTGCGAACCCACGACCTCAAGCATGAGAGGCGAGGTCTTAGCCACTGGGCCACCACGACATAATAAATTGCATTGGGGCGCGCACATTAGAACTCTTTCGGGTAGGTTAAGTTCAGCTGCATATGCAGTAAGGAAAATAAGGCAGTTAACCGATGTAGCCACAGCTAGGTTAGTATACTATGCTTATTTACACAGTATTATGTATTATGGCATTCTGCTGTGGGGATCAGCAGCAGATGTTGACTCAATTTTCATCTTACAAAAGAAGGCAATCCGCGCGATCTATAAAATGGGTCCTAGCGAGTCCCTCAGAGATAAATTTAAAGAGATCGATATACTAACTCTACCTTCACTTTATATTTTGGAATGTATTTTGTATGTCCGCAAAAATCGAGGGCTTTTAAAAACTAGAAGCGACTTCCATAATTTAAATACACGCAGTAAGCATGAAATTTTAATACCCAAATTCAGATCAACTAAAACTAGCAAGTCTTTTCTTATAAACAGTATACGCTTTATAACAAGTTGCCAAAGTCAGTTATAGAACTGACCGATGGAAAGTTCAAAAATCACATCAAACGTGTCCTTATTAAAAAAGCATATTATAAAATCAAGGACTACGTTGCAGATAAAACTTTTGGCTTTAGCTCCTTCTGCTCATGCGGCTTCCATGGTAACTCATAAACGGCACAAATATGTGGATATCTCTAACTATTCTCAATCTAATTTTTTCTCTTTTTCTTGTTTTAATTAGACTTTTTACAATGTTTCTCAATCATCTTTATAGGCTTTTGCTAAGAATAGTTACAGCACTGATAACAACATTTGTGCCACATGTTAAATTTAGTCTTGTTTATTTTTATTTTTTTTACCTTTGTATAGATTCTTTCACCGATTATTTTGTGAATGTGTGAACATTGTAGGCCTTCTAGATGCTAGTTAACATCTGTTAACTTTTTTATATATTACATAATCTTTTGTTTTTAGTTTCTTACGACTTATTGTCGGGCCTGCGTTGTCCCCCCATAGTACTAATGCTGTAACATGGAAATATTGTAAAACCAAACCATTTTTGAAAAGAGTAACCTGGAGTTTCTTGCCGGTTAGGTTAGGTTAGGTTATATAGGAAACGACCAACCCGAACCGTGCACTTTTTGTCGACGATTTATAAGTGCCCATGTAGGCCTATGTGAAATAAAAAAGTTTGATCTAGATTTTTTGATTTTGAACGAGTTTGGGGAGAAGTAGGTTATCTAGGGGACTACAATAGATCCTGTCCACGGAGCAGACAATTAAAAACAAAGTATTATGATTTGATTTGGTTTAATGAATTTCGTTACAATAAAATAGTTTTAAGAAAAAATAATAAGGCGATGCGCGTGCGTCGTTCTTGAGTATTGTGAGCGAGTGTCCCGCGGCCGGCCCGCGCCGCACCTCTCGTCCGGTTCGCGTGACGTCATCGGCCAGGACTCGTAGACGGCGCGAACATCCTGCCCCTCCTTGAAAGGAGCAATCACTTTCAAGACTCTATTCAGCCTCCTCCTCCTCTTCATGGTTTGTTAGGAGCGGACATACTTTGTTGACGGCGCGCCGCTCCGTTCCCCGATATGTGTTGAAGTCGGCGACGCGGACTACTCCGTCAGCGCCTGGGTATACTTTTTGTACTCGGCCCATCTTCCACTTGAGAGGTGGAAGGCCCTCTTCTTTGAAAACTACCAGGTCACCAATTTGTAAGTTTCGCTGCTGTAGGCGATATTTTGTACGCTGTTGCAACTCTGATAAATATTCTTGCGTCCACCGTGCCCAAAACTGTTGTCTTAAGTTTTCAATTAAGATGTATCGGTTCTTGGGGTTCTTGTTCTCGCCTGGAGGTGCTGGCAGTGACGTCAGTGGCCGCCCGATCAGGAAGTGCCCTGGGGTCAAAGGAGAGAGATCGTTGGGGTCAGGTGATAAAGGAGTAAGAGGTCGGGAGTTGAGGATCGCCTCTATTTGTGTAAAAAGCGTACTCAACTCCTCAAAAGTAAGACTGGCATTTCCTACAATACGCTTAAGGTGATGCTTAGCACTCTTTACGCCAGCTTCCCATAGCCCACCGAAAGTAGGAGAATATGGTGGATTAAACACAAATTTAATGCCTTCATTGCTAGAAAAATCATGAACAGAACGTAGACTGGATCGCAACATCCTACCCAATTCGTTTTTCGCCCCTACAAAATTCTTTGCATTATCGCAATAAATACTATAAGGTTTCCCTCTTCTGGAAATGAATCGTTTAAGGCAAGCAATGAAAGCTGCGGTACTGAGATCGCTGACTGTCTCGAGATGTACTGCTTTTGAAGCGAAACAAATAAATATGCATAAATAACTTTTAGACACTCGATTGCCGCGACCCTTCTTACTTGATATCATGAAGGGGCCAGCGAAATCAGTTCCGCAGGTCTGAAATGGATAAAATTCAGTAACTCTGCTAGAGGGCAGATCACCAAAATACGGATTTATAGTTTTAGCCTTAAATCTTTTACATATTATGCATTTACGAACTATACTTCTGGCTAAATTTCTGCCTCCTATAGGCCAGAACTGTTCTCTGAATGAACATAGGAGAAGTTGAGGACCGGCGTGACCGAGACGCAGGTGATCGGCTGTCATTAAGAGATTTGTGAAATGATGTTTGGAATCTAGCAAAGCTGGATGTTTTTTCTCATATTTAATAGCAGCATTTTTGAGTCGACCGCCTACTCTCAACACACCGCTGTTATCAATGAATGGAGATAAACTTAAAATATGTGATTTAGGCTTAAGACACTTACCGTTAGATAAAGTTTCGATTTCATTTAAGAAAGATTCTCGCTGAGCCATTTTTATAAGAAAATCAAGAGAATGTTGAAGTTCAACGTCGTTCAACGGCGACTTGTTTTTAGTTAAAGTTTTACAATTACTAATGAATCGAAATACATAAGCATAGACTCTTTTAAGCCTTGTAGCACTAGAGTAATTTTCAAAATTAATGAATTTATGAATTTCTTGAGTAATATTAACCTTAATTTCTGGTAAATCTAGTTTTATGTTTGGGTGAGTAGGCCATTCCGATACCGAGTTTAAGAGGAAGGGTGGGCCTTCCCACCATAAACAAGAATTAACTAAAATACTCGGTGCTACCCCCCTTGAAGCCATATCCGCAGGATTAAGATCGGTTGGTACGTATCTCCAAGAGTTTCGTTCGGTAAGCTCATGTATTTCATTAACGCGGTTGCATACAAATGCTTTCAATAATTTAGGCTGAGTTCTAATCCAACCTAACGTGATGGTTGAATCAGACCAAAAGTATTTACTGTCTATTCCACAACGCAGTGCGTTACTGACTTTATGCATGAGGCGAGCACCCAGCAATGCCGCGCACAATTCAAGTCGCGGAATTGTCACAGGCTTTAAAGGCGCTACACGAGTTTTAGAACACAAAAGTTTTATAGTTACGACGTTATCAGCATCAAGTGAACGTAAGTACACACACGCTGCGTAGGCGTCTTGGGAGGCATCCACGAAGCAGTGTAGTTCCGTTTTAACGGGTGAGGAACCCATCGCGTACCTCGGAACAGATACTGTAAGAAAAAGGTTAAGATTGCTAATTACTTTTTCCCATGACTTTTTAATATCCTGTGGGACGGGATCATCCCATTCTAATTTTAGTTTCCACAACTTTTGCAACAATACTTTTAAAGTAATTGTGCAAGCGCTCAGAAGGCCAAGAGGATCAAATATTCTGCATGTATTGGATAGAATGTTTCTTTTTGTGAGTGTTTGTGTGTCTGTATTTATATTAATAGAAAATTTAAGTAAATCAGTGTTTGGAGCCCACAGGACTCCTAAAACATTAGAATCCTTATCTAGATCAAGAGATTTAGTCTCCATTGGGGATGTGAATATCTGGGAACAATTTGTACGGAATTTATGAATGGGAAAACAAGCTGAAGCTAGTGTCTCTGTCACACCTTTATGAATGTGTAATAAGTCATTTTGATTGGATGAGCCAGTAAGTAGGTCATCGACGTAAAAGTCATGTTTTATGACCTCTGATATTATAGGATCTGTACAATTATCTGCTAGTTGCTTAAGGCATCTTGTACTTAAAAACGGTGCAGCAGCGGTACCGTATGTGACAGTGTTAAGCTGTAAAATGTTAATGGGCCCTGAATCATCATCGCGCCATAGGATAAGCTGTAAATTTCTTTGAGACTCGTCAATTTTTATTTGTCTAAAAAACTTCGTGATGTCGCCTGCCAGAACGTATTTGTGCTGGCGAAACCGAATTAGAATGTCAAACAATTCATCTTGAATGGTCGGACCTATGGCTTGAATGTCATTTAACGATTTTTTTGAAGTAGTCTTAGCTGACGCATCAAAGACGACCCGGAGTTTTGTTGTCTCGCTTGTCTCCCGTATCACCGCATGGTGAGGTATAAAGTAACCGAAGGATGGTCTATCTATTTTAGTAAGGTGACCAAGCTCCTCGTATTCTTTGATGAAATTACGATATTGTTCTCTTAGGCTTGAATTTTTCAGTAATTTCCTTTCAATGTTTAAGAATCGCTTTTCAGCCATGTAATAGGATTCGCCAAGCGCTGTTTCAGGATTCTCAATAAATGGCATTTTAACTGAAAATCTACCATCTTCCAAACGGGTAGTATTTTCAACAAAATGTTGTTCGCAGAACTCATCATGTGGTGATAAAGGTAGCTTTGAAGTAGAAACTTCCTCGATATTCCAAAATTTTGTTAAGTTATTATTAATTTCTTTAGTAAAATTACAAACTGTATTTTTAATCCCTGATTTATTAAGTGAACCTGTTGTTATATTAAGAGGTCCCGCTACAATCCATCCGAATTGAGAATCTTGGAGGATGGGCATCCCCGGCCCCATATTATGTTTGTTAGGAGAAATAGCTTCGAAAAATATCTCTGCACCTAAAAGCAGATCGACTTCTGATGGCTGACTAAAATTAGGATCAGCTAACTTTATGTTCGCGGGTAGATTAAGACGCGAAACATCCACAGGAATGTTAGGTAAGTGACCAGTTATTTTAGGCATCACTAAACACTTAAGATGAGTGATAAAAGGACTGTTTAGTGACTGAATAATCACCTCACAGCTGTCCGACAAATTAATCGTATTATTGCTAATGCCGGTAACGCAAAAACTAGTGTTTTGAGTTTTTAACTTCATTGTATTTTTTAAGTTTGTTGTTATGAATGATGATTGACTGCCTGCATCAAGCAACGCGCGAGCAGTATAAATATTTTTTGTTTTAGGATCCATGACTTGCACTACAGCAGTACCTAAAAGTACCTGACCTTGTGACTGTGCTGACAGCGAAACTGATAATGAATTTGAGCCTGTTTGATTATTATCATTGTTTTGATTTACGTGTAACAAAGAATTATGTCTTTGTCGGCAAACTCGACAACTGCCATCCAAGCGACAGTCTTTTACGGCATGGCCTCTCCTCAAGCAGTTCAAGCAAAGATTAAGTTTTATGGCCTCACTTGATCGTGCTTGCGGTGTCAAGTCTTTAAATGTGCTACATTCCACAATCCTATGCTTTTGATTGCAGAATGGGCATGTATGATTGTCAGTGTTATTATGCTTTGACTTGCTATTATTAGCAGAAGCGACAAAACTTTTCGAACTCTTTTGTTGAAACGAATTTTTATGATTATTATCACTATCAGATCTTTTTATATCTTTTTGTGAAGAAAAAACATTTTGTTTCGGTTTGTCGCTTTTACTAACGCACATAGTCTCAAGAATGTCTGCCCGATTACGTATAAATTTAATAAAATCATTTAAGGTAGGGTAGTCTGTAAAATTGTTTTTATGTTCTTCCCATTTTGATAAAGTAACCGGGTCCAATTTCGTAGTCATAACGTAAATAATAAGAACGTCCCACTTATCAGCGGGTAGACCTAAGGTCTCAAGTGATCTTAAGTTTTTTAATATGTGATCAATCAGAAATTGTATAGCCTTGTGCGACTCACGGGTCATGGGCTCTAAAGCAAACAAGGCTTTTAAATGATTGTTTATCAAAATTTTCTTGTTATCGTAACGAGCACATAACAGCTCCCATGCTATTATATAATTTTGAGCCGTAAATTCAATGGACTTAATGACTACAGTCGCGCTGCCTACCAAAGACGATCTCAAATAATGAAATTTGTTTATATTGGACATTGACTCGTTTGAATTTATTAACGCATCGAAGGTGTCCCTAAACTCGAGCCATTTAAGATAATTCCCGTCGAAGGTAGGTAAATTAATAGTTGGAAGCTTAATATTATTCATGTGATTGCAACCCGTGTTCGCAGATTTATAAGAAGGTTGACTATTTACGTCGTTGTTATTATCAGGATTAGCTTTCGAGTACGACTCAATGACTTCCTGAGCAAACGCTACGCTAGAATAATAAAGGTCCTCGAATAAATCTCGCTCGAGACGCTGTTTAGGTTCCTCGGTCATCACTTCGATTTTGTTTTGAATTTCATCGAATTCATGAATAATATTTTCTATTTTACTCAACCGAACAATTAATTCCTTATTTTGTTTATTTGTAATAGATTGAACAGGAATTTCAGATAAAGTGCTTACGAAATTATTAAACTTAGTTAATTGACCTTTTTTAGTGCCTCTTAAACTTATTAATTCCTTTAAGCCTGCATTCACCGACGCGACTTCTTGAATTTCATCATTTCCAGAAGTCATTATTAATAAATACAATTATTGTCAAGGGCAAATAAACAAATTAGATAAGATAATAAATGTGCATCAAACCACAATGTTGATTATGCGGCGATCCAATCTTCGTAGCTGTTACTGCACGGTGTCACAGACGGCCGAGCGGCGGACGCTTCGGTGTAACCGCTTGGACCCTTGCACCTGCGCGCTAGCGCAGCCGGCCGGTCGGTCTAATGTAGGTCACGCGCACAACGCGCGATCCGCTGATATCCTGGAATGTTCGGCCAAACTGCGGTGACTGCCTTTGTTTATGATATTGAATTAATCTGAATAAGTTTGGGCATGAGAAGTGGCTTGTGAAAAGATTAATCACACAAAGAAATCCGATTATTAATTAAGAATGTGGGTAAAATAAAAATTTATTAATTTGCTATTTTTAAGCATAAGACTGAGCTAATTATGTGAAAGAATATCACGCTTGCGACAGTTAAAATGAATGCTTAGCTGTAATTATGTAAGTAATTATGTATTTAAGAAATAGCACGCACAAAATATGATTATGTACTTATTCTGCACATTAGCAATTAAGACGGTGATTATAATTATGGAACCACTCGTTGCGATGTGCACTTTGGAAGCATAAAGAATAGCTAAGCACCAAGATTAAGCGTAAAATGCACTCACTGCACCGGCTAAGCGCGCAAGCAGATAACGGAACTCGCGTGAAACAATTCACTAATTTTATAGATTTAATGTTAAATACACTTTTACACAAATAGAAAGGAATAGTATGGATCAAAGGAATAAAGGAAAGAGCACTCCCCTGGTTCAGTAATGCAGCCGAAGCACACCCGGCAGCCACCTCCTTGATCTCGATTCCTTTGTTTCGTCACCGATGTTCCGTTACTTTTCAAACTTTTTGAGATTTTGCAAATTCTTTGCCTTAACGGTCGCCAATATTGTCCACGGAGCAGACAATTAAAAACAAAGTATTATGATTTGATTTGGTTTAATGAATTTCGTTACAATAAAATAGTTTTAAGAAAAAATAATAAGGCGATGCGCGTGCGTCGTTCTTGAGTATTGTGAGCGAGTGTCCCGCGGCCGGCCCGCGCCGCACCTCTCGTCCGGTTCGCGTGACGTCATCGGCCAGGACTCGTAGACGGCGCGAACAGATCCCAATAGGTCAAAGTGTCCGAGCTATTTCTCGGCCCCTCCACAAGATAAGATAAGATACAAACGTATCGTATCAAATCTCTTTCTACAATCGTGAACGCCTTCTATTAGTTTGGTCTGACCACGTAACAAATCGTTCAGATGTATTATTCTCATAGATTAATTTGTTTTATATTAGCGTTATTGATTGAAGATTGTCAACTTGGCTTTAAGTGTTCGTTAGAGTGAGGTCTTCAAAAAGTCAAATACCACCGTTTTTTTTGGCATTCGACGCGAGTTTATTTACTACTTTTTTATCGTTGTTAATATTTTACAAATAAGGCATATTAAGATAGGTACAAGTTTTACCACCCACGGCTTTAATAGAGATTATGTTTCAGAAAAAAATATTCTCCTTTCTATCAAAAAAAGGGTTTGCAAAAAACTGCACAATACTCGATGTTATATTTAATCTACGGCATTAGAAATGGTTTTACTATATTCAAACTTTGCTTCCGTGCGCGTAATAACAACTATTACAGCTATATATAAGGACCTTACTCGACAGTGGCGCTAACTGGTTTGTACAAAAACGGTAGCGCTCATTGCAAGCATGCTATCAACCAGTCCATTTTCAAAAATCGCTTCAGGCAATGTTGAATTAAAATACTATTTCAAATACATAGACCAAAACAATTAAGAACCTCGAATATGAGGTATGTTCGAGGTTCGTAATTAATGACAACATTCGAAGAATTCATATCGTTCAATGATGAAAAGGAATTTTCCTTCTTCTTCTTTTCGTGACGATTTATCTAAAATTTTGTCCGACCAATATGTGGCCCGGATAACTATATCATTGGCCTCGTACAATTCGAGGAAGTGCAGGTGGTTAGGGATGCTGGGCAGAAAATAAGACGATACATATCCTGTGACATATCCTCCACACTGTTACCATTTTTGGAATGGGTCAAGAATTTTCCTTATTGGATAAGATTAAACAAATGTCTTTTTATATGTATGTAGCGTTAATTTTCTTATTAAATTAATATGCTATTCATTCTATCACATCACAATCACTATGTCCATACCACGACAATAAGCTACTCTTCATCCCTTCTGTCCAAGCCGCAACTCTCAAACGAAATAAAACATTGACTAAACACTGAATAAAACTCACGTTTGCATTTCCCGTACGACTTTTGCAATGTACTTTCACAAGTAATTAATTAAAACGAGCAACAAACAACACTTACTTTGTTTAATTACTGAAAATTGTCGCACTGCAATTACTTGGATGAATGGAAATTGAACAGAACACCTCGCAATATATAGTCGGTAATTAAAGTTCATTCCAGGTTTTAAATGTAAAGCATGATTCATTTGCATGATAATATTATAATTGGTGACATCGATAATTTTTGATAAAACAAGTTCGATTATTTACATTATTATGGAATTAAATTACGTAGTATCTCTAAGTAGTCTGTGGTGACAATAATCACTGATTTGTCTATTAGTTAAAGAAAATAGTTCAAGTAAAAAGTTTTTTACTTTACACATAGAGTTAATAGTATGTCTCATCTCTTTGCGTTTAATGTGAAGCTTTGCAGTGCCTCAATTTTCAATAAATATACAAAGTAAGTGTTGATTGTTGGTCGGTTTAATTAATAACTTGTGAAAGTACATTGCCAAAGTCTAAAAACTGCCGAATATAAAGTAATTTTTCACTTTGTAGTGTTTTTATTTGGAATTCGGTAGTATTTTTTTTGGAAAAATGTTTATATTTTTCACTTTTAGTGGTGATACGTATTTATAATGCCCAAATTTATGCCTGAGAAGATTACCCGAATAACAAGAAACATGAAAACAACTGGTGAAATTAAAGTGTACCAGGGTGAACTGTACATATCTGCTGTAACGTTGCGATTAGCTCTAAAAGAGGTAAACGTAAGTTAAGTTTTAAAATTAAATAAAAAGATAAGGGTTAAAGAACGTAAGGTCAGCTTCGTACGACGTGCCACCTCTGCACCATGTCTAACTATGGCATCCGCTGTGGCCGTTGATGCAAGCGCCTGCCTACTAAAAGCTGGCGAATGGGCAACCACACCAGTGCGGCGTGGTACGGCGCGACGGGACGGCTGGTGGAACACTACCGCGAGCAGTGGGCCGACGTGAACGGCGTGCGCAACGTGCGCGTGCTGCTGGCGGGCGCACTGTGGCCGCGCGCGCCGCTGTGGACTTGCCTGCTCTACAGCACCACGTAACGGACTGGCACATCGATTTATATTAACAGTAAAATGTTCACTTAAGATTCCAATTGCTATTTTTTTATTGTCTTCTGAGATTTTTAACACTCATTCACAAGCTGAAAATCTAACAGTTTAAAGAGTTTGTAGAATAGAAAATACCCATGGTAATTCTAGGTAATAATCAGACTTCCAGCGTTCACCGCCAGAACCAAATTAAAAACTGACGCCCGTTTTTCCTCGTTCTGTGCCATAATTATCTTCTGAATTTAAAATGTAAGTCTCAATTATAAGTAATCATGACCAGAACGAATAAAACGGTTTGCAGAGGGGGCAGTCTGCCGCTGCCCTTATTTTGAAGATTAAAATGTACAACCAGCTTTTTAGAAGATCGAGAAGAAGAAGAGTCAATGGTATGTTATGTCTATGGCCTTACGAAAATAAATTGGACAGACAGATGTTAGTTCAGATGAAAATGTCAGAGAATAAAATATTCTAAGATTTTACAAATTAGCGGTGTAAAATAAGTTGTGGATATTAAAACAATCGGAGATAACTAAAAGTACGATTTTCAGGTGCTAACAGTATCAAATAATACATAAAAGTGAGTCACATGAGTTGATACAATTTCAAAAGATTTAATGGTATAGTATTATAAAACGTAAATAGTCTAAAAGATGTTGATCTGTACTGAAGAATACCACAATGCGTACCCCTTTAGAGCGTACTGGCATGATGTTAAGTTATGAAATGGTATAAACAATAAAAAGACAGCAATCCCGAGAGATTTGCCCTCATCTATTGAAGAGTTTGGATATACGAGTATATCTCCAAAGGTCTTCATCAGATCTTAATCAAATTTAAATATGAATATGACATGAGAAGCAAAAGAATTAAAATAAAATAACCGGCCAAGTGCGTGTCGGACTTCGCTCATTTAGGGCAACTAACCAATAAAAAATTATCATATTGGTATCAATTATTGCTATTTGACCAATATATTGATAAATCTATTTTTTTCTAATAGTAATAATAAACATTATCACAAAATTTCAAGTTCGTCGGTCAATGGGCAGTTAAAATATTCCTCGCAACAAAATTGTTGGACAGACGACGGCGGACAGACAGATACGTGAATGACAGCAATAGGGCTCCGTTTCAATCCTTAAAAAATGGAGTCCAATTGACAACCTCCTCCTTTTTGAAGTCGTTTAACAAAAGGGGTATGAGGATAGACTAAGATGCGGAATAAGGATGCACTAAGAGCTAGGTATGTTTAGACGAATCCATGTATTTATGTTTGTAAATGTGTTAATTTTCGAAAAGGCGGGAGTGGCCCTTCTGTATACTTCATATTTTGTGGTCTCGTGGTGTTTGGTTGAAGCGTTTATTTTAATGATAAGATTTACCTGAATGTGAAGTTATTGGTGCAAAGATAATATAGTTAATATTCTATAAACATATTTAGACATAAGTAAACTTAAAGTTCGAGTCGACTGCAGACAGCAACAGAAGACTACGTGTCACTGCGCCACTACTTGTTTCTATGAATTTCTATGAAATACCACCCGCAGCTAGCAACACGTCGCCCGGCTACACGTTGTACGATTGCAGACCATTAGTGAGTGAGTGTAGTCAGACATCTTGCCTCACGGATCACTCAGAACCAATAGGAATACGGCGCTGCCGACTGCAGTCAGGTTCGGAATTATGACTGCAGAGTCATGACGCCACGACATGTTGCTGCGTCATATCGCGGCGATACATCGCCTGCTGCTGCTGGCTGCTACGAACTTGTACCTTAACACACTAAACATACACTTTGCCAATGGTGTAGGGAAAAACTAAAGAGCGCCACCTACTGCGATAATTACATACTCTTTTTGCTTCATTTACGAGTACTTTCATACATCTAGCTAATCATACACGCACGCAGGTTATGAGTACCGTCCATCTGGCTTTTTTACCAATTCATCTCATCTTATATAAGAAAAGTCTACTATTTCCTTACTGGGTTAATCTTTGAATATAAATGCATAGGGTATAGGTGCGTCTTTACTAAATGTACCTTGTGGAAACTCCTCATAGGGTTTGCTCGGGTATGTTTAGTATGAGGCTTTCAAAATTTCTAACTACTAAATACACCCGAGTTGAAGTACCACACTCGGGTATATTTAGAGCTAGCGCTGCTTGATTACGTACTACTAAATATACCCGGCCAGCATCTGTCATGTAATGAATTATGAAGATAAGGAGTCGCAATTATAAAGTAACATCCAGCTATTTGCGTCAAGACGTTTTATTGAGATCAGGAATTAACGTAAGTTTACCTACATAATGATTTTGCATTAGGCACATTTAAAGTAGTATATGT
This sequence comes from Orthosia cruda, assembly GCA_964057195.1. Classification (NCBI taxonomy): domain Eukaryota; kingdom Metazoa; phylum Arthropoda; class Insecta; order Lepidoptera; family Noctuidae; genus Orthosia; species Orthosia cruda. The sequence goes on along the minus strand of OZ059840.1, from coordinate 26,592,051 downwards.
GAGAAGGCTGTGTTGTTCATTTGCCATTTCTAGTTTGGTTTGGTGGGACGGCCAGATTGGATGCGACTTTAGTTTTGACCAAACGTCTTGATGTACGACGACTGACGACGACTAACCGAAGTAGGCTGAACTGGATTTTTCTTAGTATGTTGTCTTATATCTTTATATTTTTATAAATGAACTGTTGTGCTGCGGTCGTTGTCTCATCCTTTATGTAGCCGGTAAATTTCTGTATTGCCCTCATATTATACGGAGACGTGGTGTGTTAAAATCCGGGCAAGTACCAATGTGACTTTTTCAAATTCATTTTTACTTTCTAAGTTTATCTTGACCATCACAGGCAACGGTGAAGGAAAACATCGTGGGGAAACCTGATTTTTAAGTCTGAAATAGCCAAGTCTGAGGTCTGTGGGGTTCCCAGAGGCGGCTTAGTTAACTCTGACACCAGAAGTGGTTACACATCCTCACAGGAAAAAGAAAGAAAGTCTGAATAGTTTTCTCAATCGTGTAAACTCTTAATTAAAGGAAGCAAAAGCTCGTGAATCTATGTAAAAAACAGAGACAACTGCACAACAGAGTAATGGGTGAGACTGACGAATCCTGCTCGGGTAAGCTTAGTACAGCGCTCTTTTTTGTAGTAGCTACTAATTATACCCGATTTCAATCAATCAAGTTATTCTATTGAAATAGGGTATTTTCATTTTAAACAGATTAGTAATGATTTATTTTAAACATATGCTACTAAATATACGCGAGTAGCGGTCTCTTGGAAACCGCTACTCGGGTACATTTAGTGGTAGTCACTCGAAAATATGATCTCCTAACTATACCCGAGGTCGGCCAAGTCCACGACGTCACTGGCGTCCCCACACACCAAGACGCGGTACAGGTACACAAACAGTAAGCTGGAAAAACCCAGAAACCGGAAGGCCCTGACGACGAACTGATACTCCTTTATCAGTAAAAAAGTGCCAGAAGCTCCATGATATTATAATAATCCTGCCAATCCTAATCTACGGTAATAACTTTGGTCTTTGAACGAGTCTCAAAAGTCCAAACTCAAGGTCTGCCAAAGGGTGATGGAGCGTAGCGTATTGGGTATTAAGCTCAGCGACGGAAAACGTAATACTACGATACACTCCAAAACGGAATCGCCGATGTGGGCAGCAAGTCTGCTGGGCTGAAGTGGGATTGGGCGGGTCATATATGCAGAATGCATAACGATAGATGGGCCGAAATCGTCACGCAGTGGGAGCCGGAAGATGGGCGTCGTCGCCGTGGGAGGCCTAGGAAACGCTGGCTCGACAACTTAGAGGCGTTTACGGGCGATTGGCAGGAGATGGCAAATAATAGGGAAGAGTGGAAAGCAATGAGGAGACCTTTGCCCAGTAGTGGGACAAGACAGGTCGATAAAAAATTAAAATAAAAAACAGACGCCATTGAGGGCCAGATGACATCCGATTATCATCTTAAACATAGCTTTACAATACATTGTGTCCTAGTATGATCCTACTACATAAACTAATACAATCAGAGAGTAGCCAATAATATTCAAGATGAATAGATTTTCCAGCCTTTCTAGGTTTCTAAAGATACAGAACCAGATCTGCCAGATATTTTTTTCCTGGGCAATAAGGTCTCTACAACGTACAACAAAACTTTTCGCAAAATTTTAGCTGATTATGGTTCTACAGATGAAAATGTATTTACGATGGAGATAACTAAATCCAGAAATCTGAATCTTAATCTGATCTATTAAATTGATCCATTTTTGTAGGAAAAAATAATGTATTTTATACTTATTTTTTCAAACGGCTTCGACCGCGTAAAACTAGGAAGTTATCACAAGGGAACAGGAGAAAGTCCTAAGTCCTCTAAGGTATTATTTTATTCTTTATGAAAATATGCTCAGCTGGCGTAAAACCTAAGTAGGTTGAAATTGGGGTTTCTGGATCAGATAAGATCCAGAAACACCCAATTTCAACCATCATTCATTACATTCGAATAGTACACCCAATTTTAGCCATCATTCATTACATTCGAATAGTACACCCAATTTCAACCATCATTCAGTACATTCGAATAGTACACCCAATTTCAACCATCATTCATTACCTTTTAAATATGGAATGCATTCATATGTTGCCCCCACCGCTGCCTTTTATAGCGTAGTGGCTAATTGTGCTTTACTGTTCTATTAGGCGAGTACTTCATATTTTATAAGGTAGAAATAAATGAACTATTCTTTTCTAGAATTATTTTATTTTAAATTAGCATTTTAATTATGACTTTTTACATAGTTTCTTGTCAACACTCATGTGAAAACAATTGATCACACCGAATATGTATTTACAATGTGTATAATATTTAATATTATTCTAAAATAGCAGGCATGGTAGTAAGTATGTTCAAATAGAAGGTATTTCGTCTTCTGGCAGAATCTGGTAGCAAAAAATGTCTTCTAAATCAGGAAACACTACATCACGCACAATATTTCTTGTTACTAATGTACTGTCAACTTGAGGATTTGATGCACTTATAGCCGGTTTTTTAGGTCCAGGCTGTATGTTACCAACTCGAACAAATTTTAGGAACTCATCGTGATCACTCTCGAGAGTGAGATATTGTGTATTTTCGAAGGCGGATTTTACTGAATCTTGCCTTGTCCTGTTCGTATTATCTTGATGTTTTGATAAACTAGTATTCATTTTTTTCTGATCAGTTATGTCTTGAGTAAATATAATCTCTCCACTAGCATTTTTTAAAATAAGTTTCGAAATGCCTTCTAAATCAAATTTTCTTGAACGAAGCATGATGTTATTTATATCAATTTATTATTCCTCATGAAATATTTGCAAATATTTGCGTTTTTTGTTACTTAATTATTACAATTAAGATCGAACCATCACACTACAATGCCATGAGTTTAATGCTATGATGGAGACATGAGTATTTAATTATATATTCTGTTCCTTTCACAGCGTTCAAATAAAAACATTGAGGAAATTGTATAGTATGTTGCATCCAAGGATCATCATAAATCTCCCAATCTTCTATAACACCTCCACATGAGAAACAAGCTACTTTATCATTTACACCATCTCCACAATAAAAAAATCCAGCATCAGCCATTTCCGTTACCAATCTTCTCCTTGAATCAGCTGTTGCCCAATAATAACTAAATGAAAATTCACGCATTTTATATGCATTATACATGTCATATCGAGGGTTGTAATTATTTTGAGACATGTTCTGTTTACTCACTTCCTAGCTCTTGTTTTAGATAATTATAAATGTATAATGACATCGCAAAGCTGATGTCAGCAACTTATAACAAATCACATTGGAGGGATTGATTGAATAGGAAACTGATAAATATTACCCAATTGTGAAAAATTAAACAAGAAAATATTTATTTAAAATTTTTATTATCCATACACCATTTATTTAAACATATTACATTTTTTAAAGCACATATCGTATCATGATAAATACAACTATACAAATCATGATAATTTTGATATTTGTTATACAAGATTAATAAATTAGGGCAACCTTCATCTTCTAAATTATTTATATTATTATTATTCGAAATATTTTTTAACCACAACACTTTTTCTAAACCTTTGGTGTAAACACTTTTATCTCTTAAAATATCTACAATCAAATTCTGATGATTTGAGTAAGACACAAATCCTTCACTCCAAAATATCCTTCTATTACGTTCAATCCAACTGACTTGCTGTTTTTCTGGTTTTGTCAAATCGTAAAATGGAAATGGTGGCTTAATTAAAAACACCTGAATTTTTTGATTACTTAATACAGCAAATTCTTTAATGATAAATTCATTTGTTTCTGTTTTAAAACCTTGAACATCTACAATGGCAGTCATGATAACCTGCGCACTATGTTACTCAAAGGTTTATATTCCACAAGTCGATCGTTAATAATTAAACAATATCCAGTTGTGTTATCTGGTATTGGTGCTGAACATTCAATCTCCAACCGCACATCTACGGGACCTGTTTTCAAACTATCGTTTTGTCTTGAACAGTCTATGATAAAGAGAGGGGCCTTCTCCTTGAAACCGGTCAAATCAAGCAAGGGGTCTGCAGGACAGTTGTAATACGACTGACGAAATTTCACATACATTTCATATAATACATTATATTTGCTCTCGGCGAAATTTAAGTTTAGAGGCTCGTAAGGATAATATTGTGAATTCAAAAATAGTGTTACGTTGGTAACCCCACAGTGATCAAACAGGGAACAGTCTTTAGCTTTATTATTTTTTCTGTTGGTTTGCAAGCAAAAAATTACATATCGAGGTTTCTCTAATTGGGATGCAGTCTTAACTGACCAAGAATGTTTAGTAGTTTTAGGGAGCAAAGGATACTCATATAAATCCCAATTTCGAAATGCTATCTGAATAGGTTTATCTCTTTCCAAGTGTTTTAGAAGTGTCAGTCGTTCACGGTCTGATACTTTTATATGCGGTACACGCCATTGTAATCTTTGCATATCTATTTGAAAATGCATAACATCATCAGTCGCTATGATGCTGTTTAAGTTAGAGTTACTTCTATTCAAAATAAGTTCATGTTTACAATTTATCACAATTTTATTGTAATCCTCCGCAAATCCTAAAATCTTATTGAGAGGTACAATAGCACTAAAATTACCATCATTTTTAAATCCATCTATGTTCCACCCCCACAAGGCAGCAACTTTATTATCTCCATCATTCATTGAAACGTATGACTTTATTGTCGATGTTATTCCAGAATTTTTAATGCGATCTACTTCAATACCATTTATTTCGTATCTGATATCTTGAAACAAAAACATAATAGGGTTTTTACTGAATGTAATATTTTTCTTAATTGGTTTTCCATCTTTGTCGAAGAATTTTGCTTGGCCCTCAACGTAAATTGAACTGGCTGATGGTAACACGTATATGTCTTGTTGGTGTATGGGAATTCTGATTTCATCGTTTTCTCTGAAGCTGTTATTGTAGGGATTGTAAGAATGGACTTCATAACTTTCAATCGAAGTATCGAAGTGTGGTAACTCATTAATCTGTAGAATATTCATATTTTGAAACCTAAGGCTTTAAGAAAATCTTGATTTGTTTTAGTCAAATTAATAACTTTTTTCTTACGTCTTTGCACCTTAGTGGTTTTAGAAGAAATAGGACGTTTTTTGTTAACCGCAGGGTTTTTATAATAATATAATATCATTTTGTTTTTTTATATGAAGGCGTAGTTGAATATTATGTTCTTCTTTAAATTTAATACAGTAACCAAATTGATCAACTATCCTAACAGATATAGATGTAATAATGTTTTTGTTCACTGGAAAGTAAATAACGTTTTGTGGTATTTCTATGATTTGATGATCTGTAGCAGTATTAGATACAAATTCATGAATAATATGACTTGGTAACCCGTTACAGTACGAACCATGTACGAGATCGCATTCGATTCTGATCAAAGGGTGAATGTTGTTATTATTGTGTTCATTTGGTATTGAATTTAATACTGAAAAGTATAGTAAACAGCACTCATATTGACCAGATAAATTCAGAGGTGGATGAAAGAATGTTTCCAATTCTGATTTATTTCCAGAGATGGTAACAGCTACAGACATGCTTGTATACTGAACACTTTTAGAAGATACTTTTTATTTTATTCCTTGATTACACCAGAAATTCTTTAAAAAATTTAAACTTAAGTGCCCGCAATTGTAAGGGTGATCACGTTGTATATTATCATAATTATAGTGAACTTTAGAACCTATGTATTTTATAAATTCCTTTGGCGGTTTAAGATTTCCATAACTATCAAAATACTCAATGTAATCATTGTATTTTGCATAGGCTACCCAATGAGAACCTGAACTTTTAGAACTATCTAAATTGATAACTCCACATTCTTTTTTAAAAGGTTGCTTAGGGAGCTCATCTCTCATAAAGACACCTCTAAAATAGGGAATATTATTTCCATACTTCAGAATATCAATGTTAGTTAAGGCTCGTTTAGGTAGCCGATATATTAGTTTTTTTCTTTTGAAACGAAAATCCCGAGCCCGTTCTTATGAGGTTTAAGATATAGTCCCTTGCCAATACAAAGTGATTCGATTTTTTCATTATGTCTCTTCAGTTCACTAAAACGTTCTTTAGCCATCTTGAATTCATTTATAGTTTTTGCTATACCAGCAGCACCGCCTGCTAAGGCTCCCGCAGCTGATAATCCTGCGAAAATAGGTATCAACGGTAACACACCACCGGTTTTTGGTATAGGTATAATCCGCGGCAGTTTTATAGATGAATCATCAGCTAATTCTCTAGCAGCAGCCATAGCTAATTCTATCGCCATTTTCTTGCATTTTGGTTTCAATCTTCGCATCTGTTTTTTCGTTTTAGTAATAATATTTTTTAATTTATTTTTAACACCATTTCCAGACGTAATTTTATTTGAAGATTTTTTATTACATTTACTATTTTTTAGACCAGCACCAGTTTTAATTTTTGATAACATAGCTTTGCTCACTAAATGTGCTGCAATTTTTTCACCTACACTGGCATCAGAGGCAACTGCTCGCTTTTTCGCCATTTTTAATAGAACGATATCTGCTTTATATCGATCGTCTAAGTTTGATGATTTGTGATAGGCAATGTCGTGTTCTTTGCAATATTCGTCCAATTTATTAACACCTTTATCTCCACGTGTAAGCCTTTTAATTAATTTTGTACCAGGACCGCAATAATTGTATCCTGGTAAGTGTAATTCAAATGGTAAATGATTTAGAAGCCAATTGAGAAGACTTCTCTCCCCAATACACATCATAAGACTGAAGAAACATGGATATAACTCTTAATAAATACGTGATGGTTATTAGCTGTTACTTTGAAATCTATACTCTATACTTATATATATATATATAATATTATAAAGCTGAAGAGTTTGTTTGTTTGTTTGTTTGTTTGTTTGTTTGAACGCGCTAATCTCAGGAACTACTGGTTGGAATTGAAAAATTCTTTTTGTGTTGGGTAGTCCATTTATCGAGGAAGGTTATAGGCTATATGCTACGACCAATAGGAGCGGAGCATCAATGAAAAATGTTCCAAAAACGGGGAAAATTTATTCTTTTTGAGACGCAACGTATTTAGAGTAGGTGGGCTAGCTTGGTAGGTAGCCAGTTGACGGGAGCGAAGCCGCGTGGGACAGCTAGTATTAAATAATGTTCCTTTTAGTATTTATTTTAATATATTAGACTTATTAATCCAGCTGTTTTCAGTAGAAGGTAAACCTAACCATTTTACTAAAACCATATTTTCTTTCCTTCTTAGAACTTTTTCGACTAGATATACATCAGGATGTTTCGTTTTCTGAAGTTCTTGTTCATAAAATGCTCCTAAAATAGGTTGACCTCTGATGGTATCATCAATTAAGTAGGTGATAGGAGTTGTGTTTTGTATTTTTCGAATTTTAAATATTTCTGTAGACCAGTTGGGAGTATATCCTTTTTCAAATATTCCTTTGTACTTACTGATACGTACATAATCACCCACTTGAAACTTACTTCTTTTTTGTCTAACTTTGTTTATCAACCGCATGTATCTTTCTAATATGCGTTTTTTATTATTATGGTCTACGTTTGCAGGGATTTCATCAATCGTTTTATGGTAGGTGTGATTGTATTTATAAATAACATTTTTGAGGGTGTTATCTATCCAATTATAGTTGCCTATTAAACTAAATTCTTTATATAATTTAGATTTCAATGTTCTGATAAATCTCTCAACTATCGATGCCTTTTTTGTTGAGAAGGTTGAATAATGATTAATATGATAAGATTTCATTAGTTTCTGAAATTTATTGTTATAAAATTCTGTTCCATTATCAGTTTGCAAATTTTTAGGCCAACGTTCCTTATCCAACAAAATCTTGAAGGTATTACATACAATGTCTTTGTTTGTAGTTTTCAAAGGAAGCGCCCAAGCGTATTTCGAAAATGTATCGATAACTGCAAGAATATACCTAAATTTTTTATTTTCTCTTGAAATTGATTGCATATCAATTAAGTCTGCTTGCCATAGATCATCTATATCTTTCATAATAACATTCCGTCGCGTAAAATTCACCCTTACATTTTTATGAATTTCATTTACCACATCAGCCTTGCTCATCTTCAGAAATTTTCTGTATCTCCTTTTCTTTTTATTAATTTTCTATCTATAATTCAGATTCTTCAAAAATTAATTATTCTAGAGCTCAAAATTATTACGTACTGACAATGCAAAGATTTTTCACTTTTATTTTAACTACGCTGAAGTAACAACACATTTTTGTGTCATTCATATACCTACTGAAGGTATATAGATAATTATAAAATTTACCTATGTTCATCACGAATGACTATGTGATACTGAATCAAAATCATTTTAGTAATAGTATTTATTCCTTAATTATGTTGGCTTCTTTTAATTCTTCAATTATTGATAAAATTTCATTATCGTGATTTGTATTACCAGCATCTCTTGAAGCTACTAATAATTTCAATCTCTCAACCAATTCGTTGGGATCGTCCCAATAAACCAAGTCAGTGTCCTTGTTATATTTTTTAAGCTTTGGCAAGCTGCCTCCAAGTTTTGTCTGAATTTTATAGTTGGAAGTATTGGAAAACAATGGTTTGATTATTTCACGATACTTAATTCCTTTGTCACCTCTTATTTGACCCTTAGGGTTAAAATCTCTCTTATGAGCATTTGTATGATGTAATATGTCCTTATAGACAAGTTTATCTGTGCTCGATATTGACTTTAAATTAGGTTTTCTCCGAAGTAAGAGTTCTTTTAGGCCAGGTGTTAAATTGTAAGATTTGTCTCCGATTTTAATCAATAATATGTTATCATTATTCAAACTATCAATTTTTGAAATTGTTACTACTGAATTACCCATCATTAAAGTTTTGTTTTGGTTTCTTATCCCAAATGGTATATTTAAACCATCATGAATATCATAAATATCATCGCGTTCTAGTGAAATTTCTAAGTTATCTTTCACTTCATTTTCAGGAGAGCTTGAAGACTTTAATTCAGCATCATAAAAATCGTCACACATAGCAGAAGAGCTTGTGCTATTTTCATCCGACTCGATTGCTTCAGAATATTCGTATGTTTTATTTTCGTTATTTTTTATATTTTCAAGAAATATTTTAGACTTCACTAGGGTTTTAAGGGGCTCCGAAACAGGTTTAAGCATTTTATCAAACGATAAGCTAATTTCATGTTCCTGATTTTTCAGTTGTTTTAATTTGCTTTTTATTGAGTCGACAGACTTCAATAACTCAATTTTAATATTTTTTTCCATATTATTAAGTATTTCTTAAATAATACTGTATTCGACTAAGGACACTCTAATACTAATTTAATTTGATGTATGAAATTAATTTATAACTTCATTCAAACTGAATAAAATGATCGAAATTTTTTCTATATCTTCCATTGTTTAATGATGAGTCTTTATTAATACTAACAAAATTAAATGGCTCACTCCAAACCGTTTTACAAATATTTATGAACTGATTCCATGATATATCAGAACTAATATGTTCTTGGTAAATATGCTTTAAGTTCACATCATCTTGTTTAAATATTATAAGAAAATTTGCATTGTCACGTAGCAACTGTTTCGGGATTTTCGAGTAAGTTTGAGATAAATAAAAGCAATCGATTTGCTTATGTCTACCCATAGAAAAATAATTACGAATGTTTATTTGATTTTCACATGCAACGTCATCAAAAATAAAAACAGAATTGGTTAAAGCCTCACTCGGAGCTATGACATCTTTCCCATCATTGAATTCAAAAAACTTAATCTGAGGCACTCTCATTATGACTTCTCGTAAAAAGCGATATTTTGGTTGAAAATTTGTCTTCGAATACAAGTAAAGATTCTTAAATTTGAGCCCATTTTCATGCAATAACAAACTGATCATTGCATTAGTTTTACCACAATTTGATGGACCACATATTATACAGCGAATTGAATTAGGTAATAGAACGCTATGTCTTATCTGAGGAGCAGAGTCATCAAGATTTATATTATTAACGTTTAATGATGTGGGTTGTTTGGTCAACTTCATTGTGTCTATTAATTTAATTTCTGTCTGACATACACATTTATACAATTAAATATAAGGACTATCATAGGTATGCATTGAAAGTTGAGATGGGTTCGATCTATGTTATATAAAGTGGACTTAAATGAGGAATATACGACTTGATGTCATCAACTGAGCAGATCAACAAGCTCTTATTCTTATTAATTAACCTTGTTATTTATAATCGTAAGTAATTAAATAATTAATATTTTTTCGAGTCTAATGATACTTATTTATTATTAATCTAATTGTAACATTATGTTTTATTTCAGAAAATGGAAGATCTTGATATTATGGATGATGTTATTAATTCATTCTATTTAACAAAAGAACTAACTGGGGACAGTGTCGAACAAACTCAGTTCCAGGAAAATCTCCAGGATAAAGTCAAGGACACTCAAGAAAGATCAACAAAAGGAAAAAACAAGAAGCCGAAATTAAATTCTAAAATTACCTTATCCAAACTATTAGATACATCTTCTTCATCTTTTGTTATTCGCAAGGAGCCAGGAAAAGCACACCATTTAATTAAAATATCTATTCATGATTTAAGTGACAATAGTGTTGACCATAGTGACAATGCTTGCGTGAATGTTCAGTATCAGGTCAAGGACAATTACGATGAAATTATGGATGAAACAGAATATCTCGTCGGTAAAATTGTTAAAAAATTAAGTTCAGCTACAAACAGACTTTAAGTGTAGTGTAATTATAAGATAATGATTAATTAAATGTGAAGTTCAATAAAGTTACAATTTATTATACATACTGTGTTTTTAATCACCTAATAAAGTAGTTTATATGAAATCCTAAATTCCCACAGTTTAAGCCCACAATATTATTAGAAAAAAGCACTCAAAGAAAGCGTATCTTCTTTTAAATCAATAATTTTTAATTCTAATAGGTAGTTGTTTCCAACATCATGTTTGCTACAATTACAAAATGATAATTGTTACGGTACATATGATTTATTTATGTACTTACATAAGAAAATAAATGAAAAGTCAATTATTATGAGTAAAATATATAGTTTATTAGGTAAATCTTATACTTATATTATAATTTGTTTCTATAATTACAAAATACAACTAACTTAACGTACAACTGTGTAAAATAAATAAATCATAGCAGTATACATTGTATAACACAAAAGTTCTAACATATGCAATCACAATGACCCCAAGGTAAAGTGTTTATTTGATTTGGTTGAACGATTCTTTTATCGTCTATTCTATTTAAAATTACTTTATTTACTACCTGTGAATACAGTACATGTTTGCTTGACTTTATCATATTCATCTTACATTTTAAAGTAATATTTTTAAATAAAACTTTCTTATAGTTGGATATTTTCAAACTTTTTGTAATGGGCCTAGATACTCCTTTAGCTTTGTTGATCTGTGTTTTTAATGATTTAATACAATAAAGTTTTGCTCTTAAGCCAGTAAATTCGGTTATTACATCACCACCTAACTCATCTTTAAACAAGCCGGGAATTTTATTATTTAACTTTGGTAAACAATAAGGATTATTAAAGTCAAAATTACTAGTATCAAATTTCAATATATTATCATTCAAATCTTTATAAAAGTTTTGTGTATGTATTAAATATAATAAACTGTCAGTATCGGTATAACACAGTTTGGCATTTTCACCATACTTTTTTTTAATAAATTCATAATGGAAATTATACATATGTTGCTTAGCATATTCCAGTACAGCAAAACCAATATATATAGGTCTATCTAAAACAATTTTTTCATGATTCAGTTGAACTGCAAGAAAATCTTCACTAAAAACACATATACTTCGTAAAATTGGTTTTGTAATTAGTTTCTCTGCACCTACTGTTTTATTTGTTCTATTCTTACTATCATTCCACTTAGTTACCAATTTAACATCAACCTGTTTTCGTTTATTTTCAATAGTTTTTCCGAATATTGAATTATTTAAAAGTTTAAAGAAATCTCTTTCAAATGATGTCATAGCTGATTGACGTAGTTGAGTATTTAAATCGATATACTTTTTCAAAAAGTTTTCTTGTTTAAATTGAACTATACGATGAATTTTTTTCAAAATAAGTCCATTTCTAAGACATTCTTTTAAATGTATATAATGTATAACATAATTGTATTTGTCATACAAGTTCGCAATTAACTTTTTAGTCCTCCCTCCTATGGGGGTAAACTTTTCTGGAGCGAAAGGCAGATCACTATGTAAATTATGTAAATTATCTGGATACATGATGTCAACTTCTAAAATGTAACCATACTCAGCATCGTCAGGTACATCAAATAAACAAAAATTGACTATTTCGGAACTTGTCATGAATTTAAAATCTGATATGGGTAATTTTTTTGTCATTGCATATCCATAAAGATTGTTACAGTCAAGATATACTAAATATGTTGAGGGCTTAGAATCATCATAATGAGGGAGGTAAATGTTATTGGCTTTAGCATATCGGTGAGAGCACTGTGCTAATCCACCACGTATTCCCTTTTCTATCATCTTATAAATATCTAAATCATGAATCAACTCTAGTTGAACACCTGTGTAAAGGAGCATAGCGTCCCAACTTAAACCAGGTGAACTAACATAGTATGCAGGATCGAGATTATAATGCTGAAGACATATTTTTCGAAAATTTTCAAATATGTCACATAATAATAATACATCGCACTTAACATATAAATCAGTATATTCACCAAGACTAGTAATATTAAAGTAATTCCAAACGGTTTGCGCATGTTCATACTCGTTATCAGTTATATGCCTCATTTGCAAACTGTTGTAAAAACAATGTTTTGGAGGGAGTTGTGTCTCATTATATTTAAGCCATGAATCAATATATTCATATGGGTAAATACCTTTCCTTCGTATTAATTCAAATCTTGTGTCGTCAGGAAAATGTAATCTTAAATTAAAAAAATCTGTGTCTGTTAAACTTTTACTTAGATTATCAAGACTTGTGCTAAGGAACTGGAATGAATCTATGAATTTAATTTGCAAAGGTTTATTACATCCAGTATTAATTATTTTTGTAATGGATAAATATTTTTCTTTTGTTTTTGGTATTATTTTTATTTCGCCATCATATTTTGACAGTTCCTTGATAAAAATATGGGAATCATAGCCAGATAAATTATGAAATATGACAGGTATGAATTGACAGACTTTATACATTAAATTACAGTGCGAATGAGCTGCACCTCTATATTCTGATGTAATATGATCATGATCGCGCACTTTGTCATCAAATAATAAATTTTTACAGATATGACAAGTACTTGCATTACGGTAATTATTCATTTGTTCTGGAGTCATTGGTTTCATAACATTTTCAGTCATCAAAATCTCATGTATTGACTTGGTTTCTTCAATTAATTTCTTTACAAACACTTGTACACAGTCTGCTCCTTGATAAGTAACAAATTTATTTAAGCTACTGTCATGTGAACAACACACGTAATAAGCAAAACATGAAGGCTGGTGCAATTTATTTTTTATAGTATTTTTGTTAGTGTTTTCTTCATTAAAATTGCTTAATAAACTTTCAAAATCAGCGTATATAACAAAGTTGATTTTTTGTTGTCTCTCAAAATGTTTAAACTGTAACGTGCTGTTTTTATCTGGTAATAATGTTAAAATTTTAGAACAGGCATGAGATTGGAATTTTATTTCACTAGTAAAAAATTGTAAACATGTCTCACATAAATACATTCGACCTTTATGGTGGGAAACTTGACGTCTCACTAAGCGCAAAAGGTCTTTTATCAAACAATAATGAGCTCGGTTATTTTTCTCGAAATACAATAAATTAATATGTTTATCTTTCTTACAATTTGTCATATAAAGAGGGCCGGTTACAGTGTAATGATCACCCAATCCATAAATATTAATACTTAAATCACTGTTATTCCTTTCAAATAACCTGATGTCTTTAACGGCTGGTGGGAATGACATCCCTTTCATATTAAATATCGTGCTAAAATCTGGATATGAGCTTGGTCTACAGACATTATTTTTAGCTGGAAATAATGCTGCTAAGATGCTCCATAAAAAACAATAGTCATCGTTATTATTAATGTTTACGCAGCTCTTTGTATTTTTAATAACAGATGGTAGTTCTATGTAAGAACCACCTCTCATTGGAGAATACTTATTTATATTTATTTCTAAATGACTTAATGACGTGAATGACCATCCAGATTCGCAGTGTTCAAATTCAGTTAATTTCATCTTAAAAGTCTCTCTTAAATTTAAGTAAATCTCATCCAAATTAGTACTTTTATAAATAACTTCGTATTTTGTATTAAATGATTTTAGCTGCTGCTCACCTGAATGAGGTAAAACAAAGTAAGAAAACAGCTCAAAATTAACTTTAATACATTTATGTTTTAATAATGATAACTCAATTAGTTTATAAATATCGTCTCGCTTACCATCCAAGAACGCCTCCGATAGAAGGTACTCGTCTTCTATAGATGGGTTTAAGCGATAAGTCATTATTCTGTTTTTAAATGCTGTAGCTATTATATCAATATGTTCAAACTTAGACTTTATCAAACAATTTGATTTATGGATATTAGTTCGTTTATGATATCTGTATTCATGTTTTGGTATCTCAATTTTACATTTATCACAGTAAATATAACTTGATGGTGAACCAGTAGAGGGTGATTCAACTGAAAAAAAAAATACATGCATAGTATAAAATATATATTTAATTAAACATTACTACATTTCAAATACACATGTGTCTTAGGCTAATTAATAGATATAGTTTAAAGATTATACAGTGATTAATAGCAAGTTATTAGATTAAATACGATTATAAAGTTTTACAAAAACCACTTTATTCTACTGGTATGAACTTATAAAAGTGGGTGTACGATTTTTAAATTCTTTCCTCGTCTCCTTTATAAATGCATTTAAATGCTTCCAGGGCTCAGTGCCCGAATTGGTTTTATTTTTAATAGTTATTACGGAGTGCCGCCATCGGTTGACTGGCGGTATCCGCTCTATTTCCTCACTATTATAAATTTTTAATTCAACATAATAACTTCCAGTTTTCTCTTCATCAATCTGACGTGAGAAACCATTGGCTAATCTACGTGTCACGTAGGAGTAGATAGGTGCTGTTTTTTTACCGGCGCTGCGATCCAGTTCGTCATCATCGCTATCCGTCCCGAAGAGATCTCGTACCGTAGCTTTCGAGTTACATGTCTTCTTACTAGTGTTAGGCTGGCTGCCCGATGCCTTATCTGCAATCTTTCGCTTCTTTTTGCTGGTCTTGACTGGAGCGTCAACTACCGACTCATCTGAAGACGGGAACATCTGGTCAGCCATTTGCTTGGACCTGAAAATAGAGATATTTTTATTAGTTAAGGTAATAATTGATATATCACTTTATTGCTTTATCTATTAAGATTGATTTATTATATTGATTTGTCGAATGATAGAATATTAGAATTACCAAATAGTAGTATGATTAAATATTAGAATGATTGAATAGTAGTATGATTGTATATTAGAATGATTGAATAGTAGTATGATTGAATATTAGAATGATTGAATAGTAGTATGATTGAATATAAGAATGATTGAATAGTAGTATGATTGAATATTAGAATGATTGAATATAAGAATGATTGAATAGTAGTATGATTGAATATTAGAATGATTGAATTATAAAATTATTGTACGTACACAGATAAACAAACTTATGTAAAACAAAGTACTTACATCTTATAGAGGATCTGCTAAAGCTTGTAGGTACTGATAATGTTGATGTGCTCGTATATCGATGATACCGCTAGCTCTTGAAGAAGTGTTTTGCGGTTGAACTTCAGCTGCTAGACTCTTAAATAGTGATAAATCGACGTCATATTATCCCAAATATGGAAAAGGGCACATGTTGTCAAAATGCTGTGTCAGTAGTCTTCAATATTGTAATATTATGCTGATCCAATACAAAAAAATAAGTACAGAAGGCTAACTCCCTATAGTGAACGATAATGTGCGCACCCATAGGCGTGAAGCGCTGAAACTAGCTCGCGTTTTGCTATTGGTCAATATGACTAACGTTCGCGGTTCAACCGACTTGATCAGAGATCATCGGGTGTATTTGTCTATGTGGATGTGCATTATCGCTTTTTGTTTGGAGCCGACCTTCTGTACGAACCTTTTTATGATTACAACTAGTTCAGCTTAATATAATAATTTTTACCCGATTGCGTCAAGAAAAAGACGGTGGTGTGTTTATCAATATGGATTGGGTGATGTCACATGTCTGCGAATATCTACCAGTAATTAATTTTAATACTTTTGACCTATAAACCATATCACATCGATTCAGTAAATCTTGTGTTCAAATCCAACATTCAGATATACCTACGAACCTACGTTACTTTACTACTGCTACTACCTTTCTTTAGGTAACTTTGCTTTCTTTAGCTAGTAACTTAAAAAGTATAAGTTTGGATAACGACATAATTAAAGTACCTAGACAAAACCAGGTGTAACAATAGTATGTCGATTTGCTATTTTGTTTTGATCCATCTCCATATAGAGAATTACAACTTACTTTGTAAAGTCATCATCATTGACATACTACTTAAATACGATGATTTTGCCTGCCGAATCTTCTCAATAAAATGTATGAAAAATTAACAGTGAACAAACATACAGTAGTATTTATTTTACCAGTAAAATTTACGATAAACAATAAAATGTTTGGCGCCGAGATGTCTTGGGGTTTCAATTACACCATACCTTTTTTGTCCGAAATATCAACATCTAGCAAAAACGTACGATTTTGAACTCTATTGATAAAAATTAAATGATACCTATATAAATGGAAAAAAATCTTAACATTGATCATTTAATTTCTGCACCTGAGTCCTGACCCTCCGTTAGGGTATATAGGTTCTGTTGTCCTGACTAGGCAGAACTTCACGTAATGTCGGTAAGTGTTAATAATATTTTCGTTAACATTATTTTATCCAACAAACAAAATATTAACAAACACCTCTGCAAAATCCTTCAGGGAAACAAGGTGTGATGTTATGTTATCTGGTACACTAATAAGTATTTATTTCCACATAACGCTTTGTTTCAACTATAATATTTAATTATTTTTTCCAGGACTCGGAAGACCTTTTCAATTTTGTACCTATGAATCAACCAGCAGCTCAACAAACACCTAGAAAGAAAACGTTGGGTCTTGCTCATAAGAGACCAAAAACAGATCAGACGTTTTTTCAATATATAAAGAAACCTGTCAGTCGCGGGACAAAAATAATCAAGATTGAAATTTACGATACTGACAGTTTCACAAAGTCCGAACAGCCGATGTGTAATTGTGAAGCTGATGTGTGTGTTCAACATGTTGTAAAATCCATATTATTTGATGATATCTATTCCAGTACGAGAGAATTAATAGCCAGAATTCAGGATGACATCAACCCCAAAGCATAGATTGAATAAAATTAAGTACTGTTTGTTATGCAAAATATGTGTAAGTGTCTAAGTGTAGGTACATGGTAATAGGTGTCGACAATCAACTATGTAAAATGTCATAATTAAAATGTGATATTTAAAATAAAATAATATTAAAAAAGTATAGTTCATTTTATTTCTACCTCATAAAATATAAAATAATTACTAATAGAACAGTTTAGCACAAATAGCTACTACGCTATAAAAGGCAGTGGTGGGGCAACATGTGAGCGCATTCCACATTCAAAATGTTCTGCTGTGTCGTATCTAAATGTGCAATAGGCACCTGCTTGTTACTATTATAATAAATATGCAATCATTTGAATTTAATGAATGATGGTTGAAATTGGGTGTACTATTCGAATGTTATGAATGTTGTTTGAAATTGGGGTGTACTATTCGAATGTAATGAATGTTGTTTGAAATTGGGGTGTACTATTCGAATGTAATGAATGATGTTTGAAATTGGGGCTTACTATTTGAATGTAATTAATGATGGCTAAAATTGGGTGTACTATTTGAATGTAATGAATGATGGCTAAAATTGGGTGTACTATTTGAATGTAATGAATGATGGCTAAAATTGGGTGTACTATTCGAATGTAATGAATGATGGTTGAAATTGGGTGTTTCTGGATCTCATCTGATCCAGAAACCCCAATTTCAACCTACTAACCTAACAAACACATATACAGACAGACTATAAATACTGTCGCATTTATTATACGGCAGCATGAATGAACAAAATTCTAGTCAGAAAAAAAAAAAAAAAAAAAAACACTCTAGAGGCATTTAATTTCGACATTTATGGAGTATACAACACAACGCACTGCATCATTTTACGATTCAATAAATGCCTAAACTGATTGAACTCTAGCGCAATATCACTATACCAGCACCAGAGCTTAAACCAATTAAGGTTCACACTATATGCATAGAAACCAGACCAATTCAATTATTTATTCTAAAGACGCGGCAAGATTATTGCCAATAAAACGGGTCTAAATGGCTACCAATTTCATTCATATTCCGCACGTTTATAGTGGGCTTTATTGGGTCCATATGGGGGTACTAAAAGTTATGACTCGAGCGATTTAATTAGGTCATAATGGATTTTTATGGTGCATTGCCTAGATCAATCTTGGGGAAATCTCAGTTGCCATCGTAAAGCAAGAAGAGAGTTTACTTCTTATTTTATTAATGCAATTCTTGGTGAGTTTAAAGGGTTTATGTTTAATTAATTGTTAAGATAGTATTTTATGTGGGCCCAGTGTTCATACAAAAGAGCCCATGGTCCTTTGGCACAGAGATAGATTATAGTTGGGCATAGCATATAGGCTTTTCATCCCGGTATAATGTTCCCTTGGTATAAGAAAACACTTTTCACGCTGGCGAAGCTGCATGCAGAAGCTAGTTTACCATAATTATGTTGCAATGGGACAGTAATTATTTTGTAAATAACATTTCACCTTTATCCCGATGAACAGGCAAAGGTATCTCGACGCGCCACATACAAACTACAAAAAGACCTGATGTGACGCAAATCCTACATCGTACAATCAAAGTTCACCGTGCTTGCGGTGGTTGTGACGCATACTCTTCATTTGTTTTTAAGTTTTCCATTTTGTTCTTTTGTATTTTTTTTATGTATAGTTAGTGCCTGGCACAAATAAACGTTTTTTTTCTTTCTGGTTGAACATATACACCAGAACTAGACCAACAACAACCATCGGACAGTAGCCCATCAGACATAACATCGGTCTGGTCGGAGGATTCTCTTTTTAACACGCTTTTATTAGCTTGGTCCATACCTACATTATGTATCTATGTATTATCTATAACTATGTAACGGAATCTTAGAACGTTATTTTCACCCCCTTCAAAACGTCGGATTAGTTTGAAACTTTGCAAACTTAACCAGGACCGATGATAATGCAATAATTCAAATTGTTTGTCTCATTATCCTTACCAGGATCTTCAGGATTAGCGATTTCTTATAACTGTAACGTAGGTAGATTCTTATTAATTAGTTTGTAAGTATGTCGGTAGATTAAAGCCAGTCTTATTATAGCTCTGGATGGAACGCTCGACTTTTATTTAATAACCTTCTGTTAGTAATATTGAACGCAACCGCTGTAATCTAATTTTAAGCATTATACGAACATTACTAAATAATCTCTATTATTTATCAAAATCCTTCATGGTAGCAGAGCGTGGTTGAAGGATAAATAATAACAGAGATCCGGATGGTAAATATTCTGCACGTTACCGGCGAAACAATTACCGAGTACATTTGGAGGTTAAGAAAAAAACGTGTTCGCAACTTTGCATTCTAATATTTTGAAGTTTCAAAATGAGCTCCAGTGGTCAGGTATTAGATTTAGAAAAACTAACTGGTCGAGATAATTTTTCCACGTGGAAATTCGCAGAAAAAACATGAAGATTTGTGGCAGTGTGTCGAACTGGCTCCTGGTAAGACAGTTGATCCCAGCAAAGACGTCAAAGCAAAAGCTAAATTGATACTTTTATTAAACCCACAGATATATGTCCATGTACAAGACTGCGAAACAGCCAAACAAGTTTGGGATAACTTGCAGAAAGCCTTTGATGATCGAGGGTAGACCAGAAAAGTTGGCCTCTTGATGGATCTGGTCAACACATCACTGGAATCAAGTTATGGTGTTGAAGAATACGTAAGCAAAATCATCACTACAGCACATAAACTGAGAAACATTGGCTATGAGGTGAAGAGAAGTGGCTCGGCACACTCATGTTGGCAGGTTTGCCCGATATGTACATGCCTATGATCATTGAGCTGGAGAGTTCGGGTATTAAGATAAGCGCTAGTAAACAGCGAAGTAAACACAACTAGTGACAGAACTGTTTTCTTTATAAACTCAAAACGAGGTAAACATAATCAACAATCAAGGGGTCCAAGGTGTTTCAGCTGTAATAAATATGGGCACTATGCAATCTTTTGTAAACACGCTAAGAAACCACTAGACAAAGAGGACGAGGAGAGCTCAAGTTTTGTCGCAGCATTCTCAGCTTCAGTGGCAGAAAAAACAGAGAGGTGGTTTATTGACTCCGGTGCATCCATGCACATGTCCTGCAGGAAGGACTGTACGTACAACGTCACCGCACCATCAGTGACTAGCATCATAGTGACCAACAGAGAGCCACTGCCGATAAAGGGAGTTGGTTGTATAGATATTCATCTGGCAGAGGACAACAAGATTCAGGTAAAAAATGTCTTATTTGTTCCGGGAATGGCAACCAATCTTCTTTCTGTAAGCACCATTGTTAAATGTGGGCATAAGGTGATATTCTATGACATGGGCTGTGATATTTATGATTAAATGGGAAATTTGTATGTTCTGCTTCACTAAAAAAGAAGTTGTATGTACTGGAAACTAAACTTAACTGTGAAACTGCTCATTTAAATTCAAATAATGAAACTAATATGACCAGCATTGATTTATGGCACCTCAGAATGGCTCATTTACATGTTTCAGCATTGAATAAATTATCAGGCTGTGCGGACAGAGTGGCGCTAACTCAAACGGAGAGTAATGTCATCTTATGCATCCACTGTTGTGAAGGTAAACAAGCCAGGCTACCCTTTAGCAATGTCGGTTCTAGCTAATCTCGGCTACTGAATCATTGGAAATCATTCATTCAGATTTATGTGGGCCCATGGAAAATACATCATATTCAGGTATGAGATATTTTATAACATTCATTGATGATTATACCAGAATGGTGCATGTTTATTTTATGAAAGAAAAATTCAATGCTTTGGAAATATTTAAAGATTATAAGTTAAAAGTAGAAAACAAATTGTGTGATAAAATTAAATATATTAGAACTGATAATGGAAAGGAATGTTGTAATGTACACTTTGAGAAATACTTATCTAATTCTGGGATAACTCATCAGCTCACCCCTTACACACCTCAGCATAATGGCATTGCGGAAAGAATGAATCGCACCTTAGTTGAGCGGGCAAGATGTATGTTGTTCTATGCAAGCATGGAAAAACGTTTGTGGGCTGAAGCTATAGCTACTGCAGCATACATTGTTAATCGGTCCCCTACTAAGTCCTTAAGTTATAAAACGCCATTTGAAATAATATGGCATGGCAAGAAACCCAATTTATCCCACATACACACAAATATCCTATTTGGGTCAGCAGCAATGGTACATATTCCAAAGGAAAAGCATCGTAAATGGGATAAGAAATCAAATAGAACGATATTAGTGGGATATTGTGAGAATTCAAAAGGATATCGTTTGTTAAATCAAAAGACAAATAAGATACTTATAAGCAGAGATGTGATCTTCTTTAAAAATTTCAGAATAGCTTTTTGGGGGATACCAGTACTGGTTTGTCACTGGAATATCACTCTGCAGAGTCAACTGTGTCTCCACAAGCACTTTGCAAGTCCAGTACGTATTCCAACACTGACAAACTACAGACAACACTGCTAAAGACAACTCAAGTGAATATGAAACCGATACTGGTGACCTTGATGACTGTTACCATCCACCAAACAACATACGTATGTCAACTAGTAGCGGACAAAATAATGACACTGAGAAGTCGAAGTCGACAAGAGAAATGAACAATTAAGTAAAAATAGCATGTATTGTATGTATGCCAGACCCACAATCAGTCAAGGAAGCACTGTCATCACCATGTGCTTTCCAATGGAAAGAGGCTATGGATGAAGATTATAGTTCGCTGATGAGAAATAAAACCTGGACTTTGACTGATCTTCCATGTGACAAGAGGGCTTTACCTTCAACGTGGGCATTCAAAATTAAGTCCTATAAAGATTGCAACTGCAACTTGCAACATTGTCCGATACAAGGCTAGACTTGTTATAAAAGTTTATGCCCAGCAAAGAGGTACAGATTATGAAGAATTTTATTCGCCAGTAGCAAGGTACATTTCTCTCCGCTATTTGTTTGCTCTAGCTGCTAGATTTAACTGTGACATTGATCAGATGGATGCTGTCTCAGCATTCTTTCAAGGTGAAATTGATGAGCAGATATATATGCTACAGCCAGAGTTGTATGAACAGGACTCTTCAAGTATGTCATTTACACAAATCCATTTATGGCCTTAAACAAGCGAGCAGACTTTGGAACACAAAATTCAATAAAGTCTTAATTGGAATGTTACAATCTAAAACAGACCATTGCTGTATGGGTTGTTGACCTAATTATATTTACTTGAACAACAAAATATAAAGAATATGATTAAGGATAAATTAAAACTCAGTTTTGAAATAAAAGACCTTGGAAAAGCCAGCCAGTGTGTAGGATTAAATATAATCAGAAAGGAAGATGTAGTCATGCTTAACCAGAATAAGTACATTGATGAAGTATCAGCTAAATTTGGAATGTTAGACTGCAAACCTGCTAAAACACCAGTTGAAGTTGGGTTAAAGTTCTCTGAAGAAGACACTATTTGTGACTGTCCGTATCAACAGGCTAAAGGATTGCTTTTATATATTGCACAAGGCACAATACCAGACATATCATTTTCAATATGCTAAGCAGATATAATAAGGAACTCAAGACTAAGCATTGGAATCCAGTCCTAAGAGTATTAAGATATTTAAAGGGTACCAAAGACTTGATGCTAGTTTATACCAAAGATGGAGATGGAACAATTACAGGATACTGTGATGCCGACTGGGCAAGTGACATGCATGACCGTAAATCGTGCACTGGTAGCTTTTTTTATGTTTCAGAATGGTGCTATTTCCTGTTGTTCACGTAAACAACGGAGGCGGAGTACATGCCCATGTCCTCTGCTACCCAGGAGGCTCTTTGGCTACAGCAGCTGCACATTGAGCTCGGACAACAACATACCAGCCCCATCATCATCAACAGTGACAATCAAAGCGCTATAAGACTCTCCAATAATGATTATTATTCACCAAGAACTAAGCACATTGATATTAGGTATCATTTTCTCAGGGACCAAGTAAATAAGTTTAAAGTAAAGTTTTGTTTTTGTGAAGGAAATTTAATGATTGCAGATATCTTAACAAAGGGTACAACATTAGAAAAAAACTTTTTTTGTGTCAGTAGAATGGGTTTGTGTTCAGGGCGGAAATGTTAGTAATATTGAACGCAACTCTATTTAGTGAGTTCTGCGCCACCTCTCTAGTGCGCTGATGGCGCCCTCTGTCTTTTTTTCACTGTGTCAACTGCTTAATTTATTACCGCTGTAATCTAATTATAATAATAATAATTTATTTGTAACATTCAAATTAACAACTTTCTCTTAAACTAAGTTGTCTAACAATGACAATGAAGTAAGTATCTAATATTGATCATGCTTAAGAGATTACGTTGACGACTGTACTAGTATAAACTGTGTCACAGTCGACATCGCCCTCCTCCCAGTGTACTTCAATATTACAAAATCAAAGTTCTAAACAATTGTAAGCATTATACGAATATTACTAAATAATCTCTATTATTTATCAAAATCCGTCACCTTCGAGTATAATGAAAAAACATTACAATATCCGAAATGTCCTGGTAGTATCTTTGTGCCAAGTACTTGGTACTTGCCTGTGCGTGCTAAGACATGCGCATGGCTTAATTTTAGTTATACCATTATATATTTGTTTGCTCGGACGATGACTGCCGCGTCACTGCCACACAAATGCATAATGTATAATTACAAGCGCACGCACACATGGCTCTGAGTGCATAGGCGAGTTGAACTAATTATAATCTTACAAGAGTTGCTTTCGGATTTATAATATTATTATGGATTCAACAAAATTATTTGTCTTATCCAATCCGAGGTGGGATGCTAAAATATTTAGCAGAGTTATGCTAAAAAAGAAACTGAAGGGTATTGTACATTGGCTATAAATTTTACTTACAAGTCTATTTATCCATTTATTTTTATTCGAAAAATCCGTTTTCTTACCTCATCAGAGGGCCTCGCAAAATGAACACTGCCCACATCAAATTTAGATCTGGCGCCGCCACTGCATATACGTACTCATATTCGATTACGGATCGGATAGGTACAGAATTATCGCAGATCATCAAATAGATTCGGATAGTTTCATATTAGAATTATAACAATTTAGGTACTTACACAAAACTTTTTATCCAAATATTGTCATTGTCACAAGAATTTATGACTGAACTAGCTTTTGCCCGCGACTTCGTTCGCGTGGAATAGTGACTTCCACTCTTGACCAATAGATGGCGCTGTATGTCCGGAATAAATTTTATTTTATTCTTTATTTTTTGTAATAAAAACTATCCTATGTCCATTCTCAAGTTCCAAAGTATGTCTGTACCAAATTTCACACAAATCGGTTCAGTAGTTTAGGCGTGAAGCAAAGACAGACAGACAGACAGACAGACAGAGTTACTTTCGCATTTATAATATTAGTTTGGATTGTTCTTTTCAAGTCAATGGTTTACTTTTTCAAATAGTTTGTTATCAGTAGATGGTCTCGTTAATTGCAGCGTCAGTGGCATTCAATAGTGGACTTCTAATGTTCAGGTTTGCACTTGGGGCACTCTAGTAAGTATTTCAAATTCTACACAGGGGCACCGTACTCACACTAGGTAACAAGTCATTTCAGCTGAAAGATGTCCAATGCTGAACATATGCCTGCCCCAAGCTTCACCACATTTACTGAACCCGTACTTCTTACATCCATCGGATACCCGCAACCCTAACTAGGTCATCGGTCCACCTAGAGCAGGGATGGCGAACCTTTATTAGAAAACGTGCCATAACTTATATATTTTTATAA
Organism: Orthosia cruda; assembly: GCA_964057195.1. NCBI lineage: Eukaryota > Metazoa > Arthropoda > Insecta > Lepidoptera > Noctuidae > Orthosia > Orthosia cruda. The sequence continues at coordinate 26,566,573 of OZ059840.1, read as the reverse complement.
ATGTGAAAATGCCGTGCCGCCAAAGAATCTTGAATTGGTGGCTTAGTAAAAACAATGCTACTTATTAACTCTTTATTTGCAATCCGAAATACATACATCAATAATATTATTTACAGATTTATGTTTTGTCGATATAAAAGTAGAAGTCGATGTCATGCCTGCTGTTTATCTATATGCTAAATAACCTTATATTGGCGTGCCCGAAAATTTTTGTCGTGTGCCACCTCTAGCACGCGTGCCGTAGGTTCGCCATTCCCTGACCTAGAGGGTGTTCCAAACCAGCGTCTTCTGGTTTGCGGTCACTACTCTAGAACTTTTCGGCCCCATCGACCCCAATTTTGGGCATCAGATGGTCTTAAAATCCTATTTTATTAGATCCTAATCTTTAGAAAAAATGAAACAAAATACTATAGGAATTTTATATCTATTCATTTATTTGTATAAAATATATAGTAACATTCTTATCAAATACTTCTGTTTTTTGGCGATTATTAATAAAAGTCAGTCATTGTTGTATTTTTCCACATTCTTCTTCCACGGCTATCTTTACTCCAATCGATTTTCAAAAATATCTTCTAAAGAGTAGGGGTGGTTTTCGCTTGAGAACACATCTTTGGTCCACTTTTCGGGTATGGGTACATTGTCAACAACGAACACGGATACTTCTGACTTCGGATGAGTTTCCTTCACGTCCTGAGAAAGTGGGGCGATCATCTAGAAAAAAAAAAGGTTTAATAAATGTCATTGAACATATTAATATATTATATAAATGCTCTGCTCATTTTGTGATGATTGACTTGACAAATGTTTACATAAGGTATAGCCATAAAAGTTTTGTCTTGTAACTCATAAAATTGAAAAAAGGCAGTTGATTCTGGAGAGAGAAAGAAGTAGTCAGCGCCACGTATGGACATTTGCAATACCAACAATTTTTCATGTGGCTGTTGGGGCAAAGATTTGGGGCAACGCCAATGGTGGTCTGCCCTTATAGCAGGCACACTGCAACGCAGCTTGGTGGTAGAAATAGCTACTGAAATGTTACCTTGAAGCCGTCAGAGCCCCTCTTCTTCCTCAGATAGTTGAAGCAGCACGTTCGGAAGCGCCTTGTGCCACAGGCGCTTGTGCACTCACTGCCGCACGAGTCGCACGCAGACCACACCGAGCTCACTGCAACAAACGTTTTGGAAATAATTGCAGTGAACGCATAGCTAAGGAATAGGATTCCCTGCCGGAGTCTGTGTTTACTGATAGCTACATCCTCTTTAATTCATGAGTGAATAAGTTACTTCTTAGCGTGCTTCAACCGTCGCACAGAGACTACAAAATGTTAACTTTTCCAAGTACATTTTATAAGTTGGTCAACTATTACTCGTAAACTTGTAAAGCCTACTTAGCTGTGACAGTTATCCTTTTAATTTCGTTATAATACTACTACCGTGAATTTTTACAAATATCCTAAAGCGATCATTTAGCTGGCAGGGGTCGGACACTTGACTAACAAAAATTAGCAATTAAAAGCTTAATTTTTCGCAAACGTAATATTTTAATGGCTTATCCAACGATACTCAACACCATGAGATAGACGAGAAAAAAAGACCTGCCCCACTTTACGGAAGGTTCTATAGGAGGTACAAGGCATGACTTAATTTTACCAGCGTGATTAATATGTATATCCATGCCAAATTTAAGCTTACTAGTGCTAAGAGTCTCTGAGCTAAGCTGCGGATGGATAGACGGACATGGCGAAACTATAAGGGTTCCTAGTTGACTATGGAATCCTACAAAACCACCAAGCATTACACTCACTGCCACACGAGTCGCACGCAAAAGAATGAGTGTGCCCAAAGCTTGATTAATAGTCAATCATAGGACTACGACATACCTACTCGTATGTAATAAAATGTGATTGTGTAAACCTCGTTAGTTTATGGACTATCTCGAGATTCGATAAATTTGATTCGATTTTCGTTTTATCGATAAATTGTGAACTGAGCATTTCGAATAGAATAATAGTCAGGCATTCAAATGAGCAATAAGAGGCAAAGTAATGGCTCCAAACTGACCAATGAGATGCGTGTATACAATTTAACTGTTACACCAAAACGGATAGATTAAATATAAGCTGTTGCACTGATTGGTTATCTTATTCTATTCGAAATGTTCAGTTCACAATTACCGAGATTTTATAGAAGTGTCCATGACGGTATTTCGTGATATTATGGTACAATGACGCATTTTATAAAAAAAATAAACTAGAATATAGCAGATAGATGACAGCTTGCAACAGTAACTTACCAATAAACATAAGTGACAGAATAGATGTGATCTTCAGCATTTTGGTAATATTTTTTCTAATTCTTAGCGCGTAGTAGTTCTCCTACTAAAGATGATATGAGAATGTTATGGTTTAGTTCACAGCTCCGTTTTATATAAGATAAAGTTAACTTATCAAAGTGTGTAGGCGTCGCTAGACAAAGCTTTTTAGCTTAGAATATTTGTTTACGAATAGTATTGGATTTATATTTCCATTAGATGTGTTCAAATATATCGATCTTATTCCTGTCGTTTGAGGGGCTTAGTAGGCGTTTCGGCTGCTGAGTTTCTTCTGATCCGGTTTAAATAGGCAATTCATTATTATTAATATTTTTGAGTGGCGTTTCGGACGAATTCTTTTTTAGAGACAAAATAACTTCAGAAGCATAAAATCAGTAGAGAGTTTAATATCATGAAAATAATATAATTTCCTCTTTTGCTTTTTTAGTTAGATGTTGAACATTATAAGCATTTATACCCAAAACACCAGGAGACCAGAATCATAAAGAAGTCTTGATATTTGCGGGGCTGGAATCATTACCGGTAAGACTAACTTAAGTATCAGGGGATTATAATCATGAGGAAGTATTACCGAGCCTGGAATCATGAGATGTAATAAGAATACAGGAAGATTTCACTTTTGATTCGTATCTCCTGGAACTCCGTTAGTCTCTACCGCTTAATCATAAGCCCGCAAATAATTCTTCATGATTCTGGCCTCCTGGTAGTTTGGTTATAAATGTTCAACACCTAACTAAAAAAGCAAAAGAGAGTTATTTAATAACATGATAAAAATATAACTCCCAACTGATTTTAACCGATTTTTTATATTGACGACCTAAAAAAAGATGTCCCATCACTAGTGCCTACTGATGCGTAGGTGCAAAATGGGAAAAACAAAAAAAAAAAAGTTATTCCACACCTGCACCTACGAAAAATATCGATAGGTGCCGTATGTGGAATACCTCAAGTGCCATTTTATACGCTTTTTAATTGATATATAAGACTGATTATTGTGATTTATTATGTTTACTGTGTGATTATTGTAATGGCATATTAATTCAGACTCATCTTTTTCAAAAAATTGCCTGTCTTTTACTTAAATAACATAACCCTACCTAAGGTTTTTCATTCTGACTGTACAAAATTTGCTTAAAAATGTTTAGTCCGAAACACCACTCAAAAATATTAATAATAATGAAATGCCTGTTTCGACCGGACCGGACGAAACTCAGCGGCCGAAACGCCTACTTAGCCGTTTGAGGATGAATCACAAGGGCTGCGTAGTTTCACTGTCCGCTTACTTTCGGTAGACATCATCAAGTCAACCCAAGGTCGATGCTTTACGTGACTAGATGGTCAAAACCGTGACATTTTATTAGCGACTAACTGTTACCCGCGACTTCGTCCGCGTCAAACCAGTAAAACTAAAAATAAGGGTTTCATTTATTTTATGCGGATCCCTAATTCTATTTTTAACCGACTTCCCAAAAAGGAGGAGGTTCTATGTTTTACATTGTGTTTGTTTTTTTTTTTGTCTATTTTCACCGATATCTCTGTCAATTGTGGACCGATTTTAAAATTATTTTTTTGTTTGGATGTTCCAAAATTGGTCCCATTTTAATTTGGTGAAGATCTGATGAAGAACTTCGGAGATATACAACAGAACTCTTCAATAAATAACGGCAAATCTCTCGGGATTGCTGCAATCGCATGTCTGTTTATAGTTTATACCATTTCATAACATAACATCACGCCAGCACACTCTTAAGGGGTACACAGATCTCTCATTTCACCGATTATGTTCAAGTTTCATGAAATCTATTCTACCGCTATAGTTACCTTACTAACTTGCCTATTAGGTAGGTACAACTAAAAAGTGAAAAATAAAAAAATACTTTATGCAAAAAAATACTACCGACTTCCAAGTACAAAACTACAAACTGAAAAATAACTTTATTTTTTGAAGTCGGTGTCACAACGCAAAAAATTGGTACCTACGAAAGACACCAACTTCAAAAAATAAAGTTATTTTTCAGTTTGTAGTTTTGTATTTGGAAGTCGGTAGTATTTTTTTGCAAATAGTTTTTTTTTTTAAATAAAAGAAGCCTTAGTTACACCTGTACCAGTGCTGTGCCAGTGTACCATCCCTAGATGGTAGGCTCACCAAGCAGGTCTACTACGCCTGGACAGGAATTGTCTGCGCCTGATGACGGGGACACTGGACACTTAATAAATACTTCCACACAATAGGCATAACGGACAGCTCTCTGTGCAGGGCGTGCATGGAGGCTGAGGAAACCGTCGCGCACGTGCTCTTTGAATGCACAGGTGTTACCCATATAAGAACACAAACCCTCGGGTCACCCAGATCCTACACAAATCTTCTGAGAAGACCAGGAGCCCCAATTAACTTCTGGAGGGAGGTGGGCTGGTTTGAATAAAACAATATAATAATAATATAATATAATCTATATCATATATGTTTTATTCTGTAATTATTTAAGTGGTGTACAATAAAGTATATAATAAATAAATAATCATACTAAATAAATAAAAAATCGAAGTGTCTCTTCGTAATGTCAAAATAACAGCTTTTTATTAAATATAATATATATAATAATACGGTACTAATAACAATTTTGTCTGACTGTCTTTCTGTTTGCACCGGGTAATCTACGAAGCAGTTGGACCGATTTTGAAGGGATTTTGATTTTTTTCATCTATGTTCTATGAAAGGGGGTTTGGTTTCCGCACTAAGTCCCTCAGGTGGACCATTGTGCGTGGGCCATGGCGGCCGTTTAGTGGTTATTCAATAAATTATTATTGATATAGATTTTAATAATAGATTTTTGTATGTATGTGTATAGATAACGACTGTCGAAAAACTACGTGACAATACGTTATTATATTTTGAACGTTTTACTGATAGAATGTCTCTAGAACCTCAAAAGGCTGTCCAATTTAGTTAATCAAATAATCACTGGTATTATCTTAGTTTAGACCTCAACTATCAAATGTATATGTTATTTAGTTTTTTTTTTTTTCATAAAAAGTTTTGCCGAAGTTAATTTAACTTTCCAATGCAATAGAAAATAGAATATCAAATGGGATCGTACGTCAAATAAATTAATTTCAACTGAATTTGCACAAATACTGTGGTTATTCCATTCCATCTCAGTTTGTAGGGAAATATTATATTTTAATTGGTGCATATATGATAATATCTGCAATATATTCACGTTATAAAACTATGTTTGATGAGGTCAAGAATTTGCATAATTTGACAAAGCCTGATATTGAATTTTGATTTCAATTGAAGATATGTTTCTGGTAACAGACCTAAGTCGGTACTATTGGGACATAAACGAGACATCTTCAGGGACTGGGTCGGTGGGGTTCAATAAAACACCAAACCACGGCGGTTTTTATAACATCTGTTTCAATTAAGAGTTTGCATTTTCACGCCTAAAAATCAAACCAAACAAACGACAGGTTCTATTTTAAAATGATGTTACTATTTTGCTGCTGGCTTGCATGCTGTAAGATTTCCCTCAGCGAGCAACCTTCACAGTACCTTCTACTGAAAAACAGTCATTTATTAATGACCGACAACGGTACAAGCAGTAGAACTTACCAGAGTACTGGTAAAAAGGCAATAAATTGTAAGCAGTAAGTTTGTTTGCTAACGATGACGCGGATGATCGCTGTAACACGGCAATTTCACTCTAATAAAAGTTTTTATGCCAAGTTTAGATACGGTACAGCGAGACCATTAAAAATGTACCCCCTTATTAATAAACACAGAATAAAGTTATACCAAGTATAAACCTATGAAAATGTGTGGTTATTCCTTAGTTATTCCTGGTTTAACTTTATTCCGTGTTTATTAATAAGGGGGGAGAGGTTTTGACACTTTCGGAGAGCTTTTTACACAATTAATACAAACGATTATTATATATCTAAATACTTGACTTACATGTAAAATTTATTTTTTTCTTTCAATACTAATCTAAACGGCGACATAGGTACTCGTACCATCGTATTACGAACACGAAGAAAAACATCAACGGAGAAAAACGGCTTCTTTTTGAAAGTAAATTAAATCCTTCAAGCTGGTGGAAGGACGTCCCTTCCCGTAAATCTGCGGGCGAAACGGTGGTAAAGATAAAGTGGCAAGAGGTCGCGGGTACACTTTGAGTAGATTACATTATAGATGGGCTGTTCGTTATATTGTTGCCTATGGGAGTCCATTGAAACTGAACTGTCTGCGAGTCACGAGATTAAAATAAACGTGTGTTCTGGGTATTTGACCCCGTTACCACCTTATCTATGAACTAGTATTCAAAAATAAGTTGATTTGAGAGGTACATGAGGCATTGCGGGGGATGCCTGTTATGAATGCGGATGAATATCCCGAAAGTAATAGTATCTCTTTAAGCCATAATTCACGCTAATGTTTGAAACCGTAAGATACCTAATAGATGGTAGGAGGCGAACTTAACCCTCCGTTCTCTCAAGGTGGATGTTTTCTACGAGGACATCTATGGAAATTCCGTGACATAAAAGAGTTATTATGTAAATACAAATACGCTCAACGCTTCGTTTCCACTCTATTATCTAAGTCTTATTTCAAAACAAGAGTGTGCATTTCCCATATCAAAGCTTACTCGTCAGTTACTCTTAAGGAAAATGGCGTATGCTGTAGTCCTCCTTGCCCACTAAAATGCGTTTTAGTTGTCATTAAAAATTTACTTAAATATAAACTTGTTGATTAAATGCATAATGTTTATAGTCCACGACATTAATATAACTAGATGACGCGATTGTATGTACTTCGCGTGTCAAAAAACGGATTTATGCTTTTCATTTAGCATTATCGGCACCGGAAATCCACCGAAATTTTTGAGCTGTAAAAACTGTATAGAGAAAGTTGGCCGAGACATCGCAAATGTTTTCTTTCATTGGTAAGTAAATTAGTTTTTAAATTGTGTGTGAAAAAGTGGCACGCTTGGTTTTCATACAGATGGAGGGATTTGCGTTATCTTGTTAGATTTATATATGTGTTTATGGCACTTTCAACTGATAGATGAGAAGGTAATTATCTGACTTAAGCTATTAAAGTAAAATTCCCACAGATTGTAATGTATATTCGTTTAGAAATATATATGATATAAATACATGATATACAGGACGGTCTGTCCTAACATAGTAATCTATCTGTCAATTCACATTTTTCACAGAGATACGGGTAAGTATCATTGTGCGAGCATAAAATCTAAACATTATATGGCCTGAGTAAAAGTCTGCGTTTACATCAATCAGGTCTGGTTAAAAAAGTGTAATTTTTCTCTTTCTTAAGTTCATCTAACACGAGTGTCGAGAATTCTATAAACAAAATACTTAATATTAAAAAATAAGATCCCACTTTTAATACAGCATTTTAATTTTAGAACTCTAGTTGCTTTTGTACAACGTACAATCTTTATAAGAATTACTCACTACAGCCCGCTTGACTGCTGTTCTTTCCAAAGGTCATTTGCTAATAAGCCAACGGATTAACTGAAATAAAAGTAGCTAATTAAAAAAATAAAATTACTGAAAACGAAATGAGAAAGGTAACAGACAAGCCCTGTTTTTGTTTAACCAAATTATATTCTCTTCACATTCCCCTTTGTGATGGAAACAAATTCAATTTATTTCTTGATGAAAAGCACACAACCAGCTTGTGAATTTTATCATTTTAATATGAGTAGGAGTAATGGACGCTTGCGAGAATTAGCTTTTTTCATCAGCATACAAAATCAACTCGTAATCCTTTCATATTCGGTGCATTTTACAAGAACATTTCTTTTAAACATGTGAAGTAATAATCATGTCTATCAAACGTGTGTGAAAACAAGCAGGAAGTGTTTCATAATGAACATGTAAGGCAGCGGAAAAGGGTGTTTAAATAATAAGGTAGGACCCAGAAAAAATATTTAGAAACAGCATAAAATATAAGTACATAGAGATTTCGAAGATAAAGGAAAGGAAATTTCCAAGCTGTGAGATAGAAATAAAGCTACTTGAAGTATACAGATAGTAAGAAAGAGACCTTCCAAATTTAAATTTGAAAGCAAAAAATAGAAAATAAAAGTCGAAAAATCCACACTGCTATAAAAACATGAAATAATTATCATGACAATCTTTTCTTCTCTTCTTTTTCTTTGTTTATAATTTTTCTTTTTGGTACTACTGGTAGAAAAGTTCAGCCTATATACTGACGATGCTTATCAGCAGAATAAGTGGCGCCTCATGACCAGGAAAGCCGACCCCGAGTAACGGGAAATGGCCAGGTGGAAGGAGGAGGTACTACTGGTAGAAATAAGCAATACCTTTGTACTTTTTCTATTGCCCTGATGTATAATTAATTACTGTTACATTAGATGATTATAAACAATAAAATGAACCAGAAGCTTAGATTCAGTATATAGTTACATATTCCCGAATATAATATCATTATAAATCAATAAAAACATCTCCATGATAGCGAAAATTATTTTTTAATGTTTAATATCAAATAAATATTCAAAATCAAACAGTTTATTACAAATAAACCTTCGACATACATTTGAATTGTCAAAAAAATAAAAACTAAAAAGATAACTCCAGTTGCAAATTCGCAAGCGTCAGTAGATCTCAATGGAGAAGAATTAGCAATAAAATCCACGGACACTCTTTTCCATCATATATAACCTCTCAAGGTCCTCGAGGCTGGTAGTAAGTTTGGATTCCATGTTGTAATATTGAGTGTGACTGGATATTACTTTAAATATTATATTTGTATCTCAGTGCTACAAACTTGATAAAGCCATACTGTTTATCGTGTAGGATGTTATTCGTATTAAAATGAATGAGCATTTGATTTTGCATTATCTTTTCAAATATTTTGCTGAAAACCGGCAGCCTTGATACTGGTCTACAATTATTTATGGCGTTACTGTCCCTGGATTTAAAAAGTAGTATAACTCAATCTCAATCTCCAACGAATTAATTTCTTCCTACCACCTTTATGCAGATGATCTGCAAATTTACTCACGAGCTCCTCTTGGAAATCTAACCGAGGCTATCTCGACCATTAATAGTGATCTGGCCCGTATAAGCGACTGGAGCATGAGATTCGGACTTATGGTGAACCCCATAAAGACGCAAGTATTGGTGGTGGGCAGTTCAAGAACGGTCTCAAGGATCGACTGGACGACTCTGCCCCAAGTTTCTTTTGACAATGCTTTTATCCCTTTTAGCGAGAAAGTTAAGAACTTGGGTACATTCCTTGACAAAAACTTCTCTTGGACTGCCCAGCTACAGGAAGTTAGCCGCGAGCTATTCGCATCTGCTGGTTCTTTGAGAAGACTGCGTAATTTTCTGCCGACTGCAACCAAGATTGCGCTTGCACAATCTCTTCTGTTACCCATCCTTGATTATGCTGATGCCAGCTATCTTGACCTCACTGAAGTGCAACTTGATAAACTTGAGCGGCTTCAAAATGTTTATATAAGGTTCATATTTGGTTTACGCAAATATGACCATAATTCTGAATTTCGTGTGAAACTCAAGTGGTTGCCAATTCGCCATCGCCGGAATGCTCATATTCTTTCTCTCCTATATAATATTCTCTTTCTTCCTTCTACCCCTCTTTATCTCAAAAACGGTTTCAGTTTCTGTGTGACTCGCACCTTAGAGTTCTTAGGTCATCGGATAATATGAAACTTAAAATGCCAATGCATTCTACTACCTTCCTAGACAAATCTTTTACTGTCCAGGCCACTCGTCTATGGAATGCATTGCCTGTGACTATAAAGCGCGCGAAATCACTGCCTGTTTTTAAGCGACTTGTGAAGGAGCACTACTTGTCATTGTGATCATAATGTTGTATAAGCTAAATTGTTTTTCCTGTCTGTATATTAGTTGTATGTATGTATTTATGTATCTATTATTTTATTTTATTTGTTTGTATTTAGTATCTACTCTTAATAAATTAATTATTAGTTGCAAAATTTGCACCAAGTGCAACCCCATATTATGTCCAGGCTGTCTCTTTCCATTGTAGTTGCCTGGAAGAGATCGCGGTTCGTGATAAGGCCGCCTGTTGTATGTTTGTTTTTGTTGAAAGATGTGTTCATGAATAATTTTTATCTTGGTGTACAATAAAGTATATAATAAATATAACCTAGTAAGGTTAAGGTTTCATTAGATCTGGAAAGACACCTTAATCTAAACACAAATTAAAAATTGATACTAGATACGGCGCTATAGTCTGAATAATGGAGGTACAAACTTTCATGGACATTCCCCATAGGTCTTCAGTCAGTTTGATCTTGATTTGCTTAAAAGCTTTTATAACTGTTATTAGGTTTATATGTGAAAAGTTAAGTTCAGTCGGGCAGGCTGAAAAGTTTGCGTTTAATAAACCAGAAGCAAGCGAGGGCGAAGAATTTAAGGTTTTAAATTTATTTACCAGCATCTCAATTAAAACTACTGAAAGTTTTAATTGGGATGCTGGTAAAAAATATTACAAATTCTTGAGCAACTTTTTTGTTATTTCTAATAAGTCCATTTGTAGTTTCAAGTGTGTAATCAGTATTATATCTTTTATTCATGCTCGTTTCATTGTTTATAATTTTCTAAACTGTCTTGATTTTATTTTCTTCATTTTTAACCTTATTCTTTGCCTTAACTTTCTTCTTACTTTACACGTATTTCTAAAAATGTTTGAATAAGTAGCAACATACTTATTAAAAGTTTCAGTGTTAATATAAGGCTTAAGGCCTTACGGCTCGTAAAGTCTTGCCCTACTTTTCCTAAGTCCTTCAGTCACCTAGTCACTGAATAAAATCTTAGGACATATTGTTTTAGTTTTCTTCTTAAAAGTATTATTAAACTCTGCTTGAACTGCTGAGATTTTTTTTTATATAAAATAATACCATCATTCACTTGTGAGGTCTTCATCACTTAACTAACTAATTAGAGTGCTGTTAAATTTATTAAATTTACCCGCTGTGATTGGTCTGGATTGAATCTGCACTTGTAGTATTGGTATGTTGGACTCAAAGGTTACCAGTAGCTCACTATGATCCGAAGGCAGACAATTTATAATGTCTTTGTCTAAGTAGACGCAGCAATAAAAAACATTATCAATACATGTTGCACTAGTCACAGTTATTCGGGTTGGTTTCATAAACACATGTCTCACAATCATTCAGCATTTGGATGTCTTTAAAATAATTGTAAATGTTAAATGTCAAATAAATGATCATTCAGCATTTGTCTCTAAAAAATATATTGTTTGTTCATTAATTATAAATTAACTAAATAATATTTTGAAACTATAGGAACATTATAATCTAAACCAAATTAAGGTCAAAGATTGTAAAACTACATCAATTAGAAGTCGCTAAACCATGACCTTGGCATAATGCAATCTGGTAAATTTTAACAATATAAAGTGACTCTTTTCAGCCTACATTTCTCTTGGCGCCATGCAAAGGAGAGTAGTGTGAAGGGCCACATTCAAGCTCGGTGTGAATTCTGAAGTCACTTGTTATAAGGGTGCGAGACTGTGCGTTGAAAAGGTTGTTTTATGAAGGTGGAATGAAATGAGGATGTCAACATGGTTTGTTGAATTAAGTATGGGTTGTAACGTTGAATTTCAGAGTGCGTATTTCTTTCTATTACTTGATGTTCGGTATAGGTAGGGGTATCTTTTTTGTCTGAAAATAATCTTCCTTCATCATTCTTCATTAAACCCCGACGAAAAATATGGGTGATGTAAGTTTGATGTTTGTATTTGTATGCCTGTTAAGTACGGATCCCTAACCAATAGCGCTGACATGCGAATTCCTCCGTGTTGACGCCAAGCGCATAGAAACTGCACCGATGACGTCAATCCAGCCACGAGCCGCCGACGCAGCAAAATTGAACATTAGCGTTAAGTTATTTTTAATAAGTAAATGGTCATTCCAAATTCTAGCATCGAATAGGTTTCACTAATTATATTGTAATAATTCCTTTTTAATTAAATTAGTTTAAAATCATTTTGTTTTTTTTTCGATCCACCGTCTGCAGTTTACGTAATTGGCGCAGTCGGTAGGATACTCGCGGGCCGGTTCGCGAATCGCGTTAGAATCAGTTCATCACGATTGCGAGTCATCCGGTGACTATCAAGTCGCATTACGAGTATCCTGAATCTACGGGAAGCTGCGGAGTCGCGTGGAGAATCCAGCCATCGATTAACGGAGGAAGACCAGAGATGAAACACATGTGAGTGCACCAGAATCTTTCTCGTGTTGCTTCCTATCTATTCCTAGTTATTTTTATGTCCATGATTTTTCATCACGAAATATCTCATCCTCGGGAACCTGCATCACGACAGGCACGCCGACTTGTAGTAGATATTAATAGAGATTTAGATAGTGAATTAGATTTAAATTTAAACAGTTTATTTGAAATTAAAATGCCTTATGACCCTGATGTAATTTTCAATTTTTACGCCTTGTGCCCAATTTTGACGGGAACCCAAACATTTTAACCAGATTCATTAACATCTGTAACCGAATAGTTACTCAATATGCAAGCCCCGAGGTAGGCAGTGAGCTAGGGAATTTATGTCTTAAATGGCATCCTAAACAAGATCACAGGGACTGCCGCATCAACCATCAACTCGAATGGAATTCCTGAAACTTGGGCAGGTATTAGATCTGTTCTTATAAAAAAAAAAACAGACCAGAGGGACGAGACAGCTTTATACAACGACCTCTCGTTGGCAACGCAAGGTAACAAGACCCCACAGTAATTTTATGATAAATGTCAAACATTGTTTAGTACTATTATGACTTATGTGACGTTACATGAGACTGTATCAACGACTGTGGAGGCGAAACGGACTCTTTATAAGAAAGTCACTATGCAGGCTTTCGTACGCGGGCTAAAAGAACCTTTAGGCTCACGTATAAGGTGCATGCGTCCAGAAACTATAGAGAAAGCTCTAGAGTTCATGCAGGAAGAACTAAATATTATATACCTTCAGCAGCGTAACAATATCCCCAAGGCTCAAACTGCTCAGAACGCACCTAAGGTTCTATATAAACCTTCTGTTATGCCTGCTATGCCGTTTAACGCGTTTAATGTTCCGCGACCCCCAGTACCTAATTGGCCTGCTCCAGTAGGACAGCGCGGGTATCAACCTCAGCCTCAGGCTTTCAAGTTTAATACGCCTGACCAGCTTCAAAACCGTATGCCTACTCGAACTCAACAAATGTTCCGTGCACCATTACCTCAAAGTAACGTTTTTAAGATGCAACCTAGGAATAATCCACCAAATAATCCAGGTCCGAGGCCTATGAGTGGTGTTCAACACTTTGTCCCAAGACCATTACCTTTGATGCCAGGACATGATTGGCAACGAAACGGGAATCCACCTCCGAATAATTATTTTAAGACGCGTGAGTTAAATTTGAGTGAACTTGCTTTGCCTGATAGTTCCTATTATTCTGCTGACTGTTACTATGAGCCAGTATATGACTATTACACAGACGGTAATGACTGTTATGTTCTCTATGACTACGACTTTAACACCAATATGACTGACACTGACTGTAGTTCAGCTGCCGGTAATCAAATAGCAGGTGTGGCAGAGCCACAGCCAGGCCCTAACCACGCTAATCAGAACCAGGCCCAAAATTTTCAGTTGGACCAGAAATCCAAAGAGCGAAGATAGACGTTAATTTACAGACCCAAAGACAGTTACCCTATATAGAAATTTCTTGCGAAGTCACCAACGTACACGGTGTTAGCAGAAACGAGTACTCTATAAATTACCGTACTTCAACGAATTCAATGAGGCCGAAGGTATAAAATTATTCATTTACCGTTTTCACGAGTACTTTGATGGCCTAATAGAATTAGACTTATTATCAAAATGGGAGGCTAAGATAGATCTAAAAGACTTTCAATTAGTAACTCGGTCTGCTACGAACCAAATTAAAGTATATAATTCACGCAACGTCAATCTGTATGAGGATATTATCCCTGCGAAAAGTTCTAAATTAATTAGAATACCTATCAACGCCCCGGATGGCGATGTCTTAATAAACGAACAAGTTCTCTGCAATTATATCATCCATGAGTGCCTTACCACCGTTAATAATAGCCGTGGATACGTAGAGTTAGAAAATCCAACTCCTAACGATATTATATTCTCATTAGACCAGCCAACTCGTGGAGAACTGTTCAATGCTTAGTGCACACAGCTGAATCAGTCGAATCGCGTAGATGACGTACTATCGCGTTTGCGTACGGGCCACCTTAATGCAGAGGAAAGAGCTAACCTCCTAACACTTTGCTCACGCTACGCAGATGTATTTTACCTCGATGGAGAACCATTGACATTCACCAACAAAATCAAACATCGCATAAGAACAACGGATGAAACACCCGCTTATACTAAGAGCTATAGATATCCTTTCGTTCATCGGGAAGAAGTTAGGGAACAAATCACCAAAATGCTAGACCAGGGTATAATAAGACCTTCCGACTCTGCATGGAGCTCACCCATTAGGGTTGTGCCCAAAAAAACTGACGCTTTAGGGAAACAGAAATGGCGTATCGTAGTCGATTTTCGGAAGTTGAATGAAAAAACGATAGACGACTAATACCCCATACCAAATATTAGTGATGTCCTCGACAAATTAGGCAAGTGCCAATACTTTACGACCTTAGATTTGGCAAGTGGTTTTTACTAAGTGGAGATGGACCCTCAGGACATCCCAAAAACCGCCTTCAATGTCGAACACGGGAATTATGAATTCCTCCGAATGCCCATGGGACTCAAAAACTCACCGTCCACCTTTCAACGGGTAATGGACAATGTTCTAAGAGGCCTTCAAAACAACATCTGCCTTGTTTATCTCGACGATATCATAGTCTACAGCACCTCTCTTCAAGAGCATATGAATAATTTGGAAAAGGTCTTCCAAAGACTTAGGGAGTCCAACTTCAAAATTCAATGACTTATTAACCAATGACCCTATTTTACAATACCCAGACTTCAAAAATAAATTCAATCTCACAACAGACGCTTCGAATGTCGCTATTGGAGCTGTGTTATCTCATGGACCTGTAGGATCGGACAAACCTGTCTGTTACGCTTCACGCACACTTAATGACAGTGAGCTAAATTATAGCACCATTGAGAAGGAGTTGCTAGCCATAGTTTGGGCTACCAAGTACTTTAGACCTTACTTGTTCAGTATAAAATTCAAAGTACTGACTGACCACAAACCCCTTCAATGGATGATGAACTTGAGAGAGCCCAACTCACGACTGACCAGATGGCGACTCAGACTAAGTGAATATGACTTTACTGTAGTGTACAAGAAAGGTAAATTTAATACAAACGCTGATGCTCTCTCTCGCGTAGAAATACATAATGAGGAATCAGATGAGATAAACTCATTGATCAATAATATTAAAAATCTCAGATCAATGATTAACAACCCAATGGAGGCATCACCTCAACCAACAGACCCCTTGACTGACACCAACTCATTGACCAAAAGTACTGACGATCTCAGATCTATGATTAATAACCCATCGGAGGCACCACTTCCACCAACGATCTCCTCGACTGACACTGTTCATACCAGTAATGAGCACCATTCAGGAAGTTCCCATTACAGATGAACCTCTCAATAAATTTCATCACCAGATTTACTTTACTATAGTAGGCGACATAAAACGCCGACCTACAGTAACTAAACCTTTTGAAAATCATACGTGAATCGCAGTCCAAATTTCAGAATCTAACCTAGAGAGTGATACTATTAATGCTATCAAAGAATACGTGAACCCTAAAGTCAAAACAGCTATCTTGATAAACCCACCATTAGCCATGTACAAAATAATACCCATCATACAAGACAAATTTAGAAGTTCCTCAATCAACCTAGTACTAGCCAAGACAGGACTCGAGAATGTTAAAGAATACCTCCGACAACAAGACATTATCCGACATTATCATGACGGGAAGACGAACCACCGTGGTATAAATGAATGTCACCTAGCCCATTCACGAAAATACTACTGGCCAAAGATGAAATAACAAATCACCAAGTTTATTAACGAGTGTACCATCTGCGGTCAGGCTAAATACGACAGGAACCCAATTAGACCTCAATTCGACATAGTACCTGCGGCTACTATGTTGAACGAAAGATACATAACGTTCATGGACGTTTTCACGAAATATGCCCAAGCATATCATTTGCGAGACGGAACCGCCATTAGCATTATTCATGCATTGTTACGTTTCTGTACCCATCATGGCCTACCTATGACTATCATTACTGATAATGGCACCGAAATCACGAACCAACTTTTATCTGAATTTGTACGGTTGCATAAGATAACTCACCACAAAATTCTACCTCATGGTCCAAAGGACAATGGTAACATCGAACGTTTCCACTCGACGTTATTGGAGCATATTAGAATTCTTAAATTACAAAATAAAGACGAACCGATAATTAATCTCATGCCATACGCCATTATAGCATACAACAGTTCCATCCATAGTTTCACCAAATGCAGACCATTTGTCCTATTGACCGGACATTTTGACCCTAGAGACCCAATCGACATAGATCTGACTAAACACATACTACAGCAATATGCGCAGAATCATAGACAACAGATGAAGCAAGTTTATGAAATCATTAACGAGTCATCTCTTGCAAATCGGACAGCCTTAATTAACAGTAGAAACAAAACTCGGGAGCCCGAAGTAGAATATACCCCTCAGCAACAAATTTTTATTAAAATCCCCTTGTCCCAAGTCGCCAAAAAGCTGCACCACGTTATACGCAGGATACAGTACTCGCTGACCTTATATAGGTCGCACCAATCCTAAAAATATGAAAAACTATGATTTGAAGGTTACACATACCACGGGCTGGAATCCATACTCGTTGGCAATGTAGCTCAGTTCAATGGGTGTACCGTCAGGGGCGGTGTATTTGAAACCACCTCTTACTTCCAGGATTGGGTTTTTCTGACAAATACACAAAATAATGTCAATGGAATTTAAATGAGTGGTCTAAAAGCTTATTCAAAGTCGTAATGCCATAACATCATGATTTAAATCAAGAGTTGAGCTGAAGGAGAGGCAAGGAAACAAAATGTTTTCTTTGTATGTTAAAATATAAAGAATATTTTCCTAGTAAAATCTTTGCGAATTTAATTAATACTTGGTTACCTTTAGTTTTCCATCAAACTTTAATATTGTTAAAATAATAAACCATGCGGAAAAAGAATTAAAAACATAATTTATCACACACTTTCTTGCTTTTACCTGACTACGGCGACAACGAAGATTAGGATTTTAACCGGTTTATAAGTATGTATGTATGAACGTGCATCTGTTCCCTCATAACATCTAAACAACGTTTCATAACTTGAAAAACTATGTATCGTTAGAAGCATAGTTGAAAGTTAGTATAGTTTTAGTTCATAGTTTTTAACCATCTTGATTGTCCGCTGGTTAAAGGCAAAATGAAATTACACTTATTGCAATGTGGCGCCATCAGACAAAAATTAAAAATTGTGGAGAGACCTTAACATTTTTTAAATCAAATGATATGCCTTAATTAGCACATTACAAAAAAAAGAAATATTTGCTGTAATAAAAACTTTTTCACAAAATAAGTAAACCGACTTTCAAAGCAAAACAGTAAAAAGTACAAATATAACTTACGTATTGGCAGTCGGTGTCGCAAAATAATAAACAGATCAGATCATCTAGAAGAGGTTGCAGTAGACCAAAGAAAAGATGACGGGACGGTCTGAATGACTGCCTCAAGAATTGCCGTAATGAAACTCAGCACAGATGAATGTGGAAAGAATGGCGGGATGCCTTTGCTCAGAAGTGAGACGGATGATGGTGATAAAAGAAATAAGCAAAATACATAACTTACCGAGTTCTGGTCCCTGATGACACCACCAACGTTGTGGGTGATTCCATTGCCGGTCTCATACCCGTACTGGAAGGCACCATCAGGGCTGCTGTCGAATTCTGACTTGACTATGGGCGCTTGACTCTCTAGATGCGAGACGTCGGCGCTGACGCATGCGAATGCCACTGCGAGAACTACTAGGAATTTCTGGGAGAGATTTTGAAATCGCATTATTTTCTTGAAGATGAGCCAGCTCTATTACAATATACGAGTATTAAACGAGATTAACCAGAACTTAGACTTTGACCGTTTATTAGAATAAAAAAATCCATTATCAAGGATGTTATGTAAACTAGAAACAACTAAATAGAAAAATATATTACAAGAAAAAATATCAATTCATTTTATTAATATAGTACAAAATACACTATACTCACTTACCACTTTTCTATTGGGATTTCAACTTTTTATTTCGATCTGATTAATGTATTACGTGTTAGTCTTTAAATACCAATCGTACAAAATATAAATGAGGATATTTTACTAGTTTTTGGAGCAGCCATAGGTCAAGATTAATATGATGCAGATTTGATGCATGCGACTCGTAGTTTGGTCTAGGTTTGGCGCAGTGGTTGAGCGATTGACTGCTGCGCTGCGTGTCACGGGTTCCATTCCTGCACGGAGCAAATATTTGTATGACCTACAGATAGTTGTTCCGGCTCCGGGTGTGGTGTATGTGAGTTTATATGTTTGTAAACGCACCCAAGATACAGGAAGAAATTCCTAGTGTGGGAAAAAGTAAAAAAAAAAATCGGTTTTGTTATTTGTCCCAAAAAGCAAGGAAAACTTTTGTAAACAGACGAAGGGAAAAGTAGGATTATCTTTCCAGTTTAGCTTGGGTCGGGTCTCCATGTTCGAATGCCTCCGAGAGGTCTGTTCTAGATAGTCTGAGTGCTCAGGTTCTTTTTCTGGACCTTTATTTACATGCCTGACTACAAGGTGGTGGTCCTCCCCTGCCTCGCGGTTTATCGGGGATATTTAGGGCCTCGTTGATAGAGTTGTCATCTCCGTGAGAGTTAAAATAGCGGGTGTACCATAAAGAATTCAATTATGCCAATTACTAAAAAAATACATAAAGTATACTATTTAGTACCCAGCTTTAAAAAATCCGCCTTCGGAACGAAATTATTTCAAAATTAAGATACACCCGCCACATTGTATTCAAGATGTCGGGTGTTCTATAATATTTTATTTTTTAACCATTAATGATAAAATATAATTACCCCAATAAAATGTACCTAAAAAGAACCTCAAGTAAAATAGGCACACATGATAAGTTGGATAGGTCCGGAGGAATCTTACTCATCTCTACGTCTCAGAATGTGTATCTAACCAGTTTTATAAGGAGGTTAAGTTGTTTATATTTATTTATGTGTAATTAAAATTTTCTCACTTCTTAGCCATGTCTACAAACTGTTTTTATGAGTCATCACGAATCGTCTCTCGCGCAGGTTTGACGATTTCCAGCATCCCGAACAAGCTGGATTCCATAAAGGCATCAGAACCGTAGACCACAAACATACACTGCGGCAGATCATACAGAAGACCGAAGAGTACAACCTGCCTCTCTCTTTAGCGTTTGTGGACTATGACAAAGCCTTCGATTCGATCTAGACTTGGGCTGTACTGCGGTCTCTCCAACGGTGCTAAATTTACTACCGGCACATCGAAGCATTGTAGTGTTTTTATAAAACGCCACCATGTCAGTTCAACTTCAGGATTAGGTCTCGGACGGGTTCCTTCTGCAGCGAGGTGTGAGATAGGGAGACATCATATCTCCGAAACTGTTCACCGTTACACTGGATGATGTCTTCAAGGTTCTGGACTGGAGAAGGCTAGGCATCAACGTCAATGGCGAGTACATCACTCACCTTCTGTTTGCCGAAGATATAGTGGTTATTGCTGAGACCATGGAGGACCTCAGTAAAATGCTCGATGACCTTAGTAGAGCTTCCGAACGATTGGGTCTTAGGATGAGGGTGGACCAAACCAAGGTAATGTTGAATGCCCATGTTACACCCACTCCTATCAAGGTCGGAGATTTTACACTCGATTCGACACTTTTTGGCTGCGGACTAATTCTACCTTTTTTTGTAGCTTGGAGAAATGCTCATGCTTACAGCGCTACCACGGGGAGATAGCGTAGTTATGTGGGACTCAATTCACTAAAACTCCACGGTGTCTATCTATGCGGCTTATGGCGGGAACACGGGCATGCCTTAGCACTCACCGCGGCTGTCCGTCACCGGACCCTCCTCTAGGGAGTACCCCCCATCACTTGCTCACCAGTAAACACTGTGCGCCGTGACCACTATAGGGACCAAACCAGCACATGGGTGCCATACGACCCCGTGAATGGCACCCTTGGTCCCCTTGTGACAGGTCAAGGTCAATGGCCCCGCCACCTACCATTTTTCGGCCGCAGGGGATGGGGAGAGTGGCCAACGCTATACCGATACTCCTCCTCACCTGCAGCCCCATCACGTCCACCATCAGACGGTAGCAACTCCGTCCAGGCCGCGGAAGCTAGGGAGAGTGGCGTACCGCAATACCGGCACTCCTCTCCCGCCGCGACCTTCAACCCTCAGCGGCGATATCGTATGTGTTTGGGAAGCCCCATGCGATATCGCAGCCCGCCTCAGTTGCGATGTCGCCCAGGCAGCACCGCAACCTACATGTTGGCCGCTACGTCGTCGGCTTATCGGCAAACGCCCTGACGAGCGGCCACACCCGGGGTTCCTCTTCACTCGAACGTAAAGAATTTCACCATCCCATGTCTTGTGTGTCGTAAGAGGCAACTAAGGGAAAAACTAGAGAATGGGCAGCAGCGTTCTCTGTGCTTCTATAACAACCATACTGCAATTGCCAACCCGCCTGCCAAGAGTGGGGATTATGGCAAAACCCCCCTAATGAAAAGCACAAATAAAAATGGGCCCTAGTACCCGGCAGCTTGCCTACCCTCGACTACGGCATGGCAAGGGCTGCTAAGAATCTCCGGACGAGATTCGGCTACCCCAACAATCACCGACGACTGGATCTGGCAACGTACAACACGCGCACACTTTGGACCCGAACTCGAAGAGGAATTGAGCAGGTTGCGATGGAGTATTATAGGGTTATCTGAAGTCCCAAGAGAGGGGGTGGACTCGATAATCCTCAAATCCGGTAACCTGCTCTATTTCCGAGAGGGTGACCGGCAGTCCCAGGGTGATGTCGGGTTTATCGTACACAAGTCCCTTGTGAACAATGTGGTGAAGATCGAAAGTGTGTCGACCAAGGTAGCGTACCTTATACTCAGAATATCCTCAAGATATTCGCTGAAGGTCATACAGGTCTACGCCCCAACCTCGGCACACCGCGACGATGAGGTAGAGAACATGTATGAGGATATCTCCAGAGCCATGAATGGTTTCAAAACTCACTTCACCGTTGTCATGGGGGACTTCAACGAGAAACTGGGCAAACGAGACTAGGATGAGCTGCAAGTGGGACAATGTGGAGTTGGACGACGGAACCACCGGGGTCACCTACTGGCCAGTTTTATGGAGAAGGAGGGCCTCTATATGATGAACTCCTTCTTCAAAAAGCATAAACAATGGAACAAAAAATGAGATCGACTTCATCATGTCAACCAAGAAGCAAATGTTCAATGATGTCTCTGTGATCAATTCGGTAAAATCCGGGAGCGATCACCGCATGGTAAGAGGCACATTGAACATTAATATTAAGCTTGAAAGGTCTCGACTGATGAAGTTCCCGCTCCGTCCAGCACAAATCCAGGTTCAAAACCCCGAGAGCTTTCAGCTCTAACTCCAGAATCGTTTCGAGTGCCTAGGGAGCTCCGTGGATGAATACAGCATCGGGTTCGTGGGTGCTGTCCATACGGTCGGGTCTAAGTTTTTCAAGACCCGTCGTACAGATAGAAACAAAAAGCTCTCTGATCCTACCCTCAAGCTTATGAAGGATAGGCGTGAGATGATCCTGCAGTCTTCAGATGAGGGGTGCAAATACCGGCAGCTCAATAGACAGATCTCTAAATCCTTGAAAAGAGACCTCCGCCGCCTTAATACCGAGCGTATTAAAGACGCGATCGAGCGAAATAAAGGCTCCAAGGTGTTTTCAAGGGATCTGGCTATTGGGCAGAGCCAACTCACGAGACTGAAGACCGACGATGGCAGGATCGTATCCGCCAAACCGGAGCTTCTGAGGGAGATCGAGACATTCTATGGGCAGTTGTACACATCAATCAGCAAGCCCGTTGCGAGTCTAGCTAACGACCCAAGAGCTAGATTGACCCGAGACTATACCAAAGATATCCCGGAAGTCAGCCTGTACGAGATAAGGATGGCTTTGAAACCACTCAAAAACAACAAGGCGCCGGGTGATGACGGAATTATGGCCGAACTCCTGAAGGCGGGTGGAAAACCGGTCCTTAGATCCCTTCAGAAGCTGTTTGATTCTGTCATACTCGTGGGCAAAACGCCACAGGCATGGTGGAGGGGTGTGGTGGTACTCTTCTTCAAGAAGGGCAACAATGCCCGGCTGAAGAACTATAGGCCCATCTCACTTCTTAGCCATGTTGTCTCTTGAAAACAACTTGTAGCATATCTTCTACAAGTTGTTTTCAAGAGTCATCACGAATCGTCTCGCGCGCAGGTTTGACTATTTCCAGCCCCCCGAACAAGCCGGATTCCGAAAAGGTTTTAGCACCGTAGACCATATACATACGCTGCGGCAGGTTATACAGAAAGCTCTGACAAGACCGAAGAGTATAACCTGCCTCTCTGTTTAGCGGTTGTGGACTACGAGAAAGCCTTCGATTCGATGAAGACTTGGGCTGTACTGCAGTCTCTTAAACAGTGCCAGATTGACTACCGGTACATTGAAGTGTTGAAATATCTGTAAAAATCGCCTCCATGTCAGTCCGTCTTCAGGATCAGACCTCGAAAACAATCCTTCTCCAGCGCGGCGTGAGACTGAGAGACTTCATTTCTCCGAAACTGTTCACTGCTGCACTGGAGGATGTCTTCAAGGTTCTGGACTGGAAGGGGCTAGGCATCAACTTTAATGGCGAGTACATCACTCACCTTCGGTTTGCCGATGACATAGTGGTCATAGCTGAGACCATGGAGAGCCTCAGTAAAATGCTCGATGACCTCAGTAGAGCTTCCGAAAGAGTGGGTCTTAAAATGAACATTGACAAAACCATGGTCATGGTGAATGCTCATGTAACACCCACTCCTATCAAGGTCGGAGACTCTACACTCGAAGTTGTAGAAGATTACGTCTACCTGGAACAAACGGTCCAGTTGGTTAAGTCCAATTTCGAGAAATAGATCAACCGTCGAATCCGACTCAGCTGGGCGGCGTTCGGAAAGTTGCGTGGTATCTTCTCGTCCAATTTACCGCAGGGTCTCAAGACAATAGTCTATGACCAGTGTGTATTGCCAGTGATCTTTTATGGGACCGAGACGTGGTCGCTCACAATGGGCCTTATCAGAAAGCTCAAAGTCACCCAAAGGGCAATGGAGAGGGCTATGCTCGGCATTTCCTTGCGTAAACACGTCAGAAATGATGATATCCGCAGGAGAATTAAAGTTTCCGACATAACCCGAAGAATTGCCAAACTTAAGTGGCAGTGGGCAGGGAACATTCCTCGCAGAACGGATGGTCGATGAGCCCGAAAAGTTCTGGAATGGCGACCGCGAACCGGAAGACGATACGTTGGAAGGCCTCCCACTAGGTAGACTGATGACCTGTTTAAGGTTGCGGGGAGGCGCTGCATGCGAGACGCACGGGATCGGTCAATGTGGCGACGCCTGGCGGAGGCCTATGTCCAGCAGTGGACGTCTTTCGGCTGAAATGATGATGATGATTATGATACCGTGGGTGACCAAGCTACGGTTACTGAGCAGCGGGTTTGCGGGCATCCACCTGGGCACCGGGGAGGACTATGTCTACCTTTTTTTTTTTTTTTTTTCCGCTTGGAAAATCCTCGATGGATGTCCACCGCCCTGGGGGGGGCGGAGGGGTCTGTCAGACTCCTAATGACTAAAAACCATCCCGGTGTTCCATCTCACACCTACGCTGGGGGTCCCGGGAACAACTATACTTCCGCAACCCCCAGCTAGTGCCGGCCCGCGTCTGCGGGCCTCGATCTCGGGTTGGGGGGGAGTGAGGTGTTGGACTCGCGACGTCCAAGAGGGGCGCGCGTGGAACACTACGCGCCGCCACCTCGGGTCCTGATGTGTAGGGGGCGACGGACGTCCCCGAGTCCGTCGCTCCTGGACCCATTTAGGGGGGTTGGAAGAGGGCGTTGTCCGCCCTCCGCCGATGCCCGGGGCGTCTGCTGCGGATCGGGTGAGCGGATGAAACCTCCCTCTCCCTCTCCGCAGCCTCCTTCTGCGAGACGACTGTTTCGCAGAAGGATACCACCGCATCCCAGGACTCTTCGCTGCCGACCATAGATTCGACTACGGCCGGCAGCGACAGGTCACTGCCTACTTCCGAGATGAGGGCACGGCGTGGCTCCTCCCAAGCGGCACACTCTGCCAGCGTATGCCACGCCGTGTCCTCCCGGCAGTCGACGCAGTGGTGACACCGGGCGTCCGGCTCCCTGTTTATGCGACACAGGTACTTCCCGAAGCAACCATGCCCCGAGAGCACCTGCGTCACCCGAAACGACAGAGAGCCGTGCCTCCTCCCGAGCCAGCGTTCGCGCACTGGCACTACCTTCGCCTCCAGGTCCCAGGGCCGGGATCCGGCCAGTGCACAAGCCGCCTCGTAGGAGATCGTGCGATACCCCCTGATCACTCTGGCGGCCATCGCTCCTGCGGCTTCCGCAAAACAGACCGCCGGTCGTCAGGTCCGCCGCCCAGATCGGGGCCCCATACAGGGCCATCGATCGCACGATCCCCACGTAGAGCCACCTACAGGCAGGGCTCGGGCCCCCCAGATTGGGAAGCAGCGTTGACAGCGCCCCAGCCGCGCCCAACAACTTGGGCGCCAGCCGCCTAAAATGCGAGCACCAATCCCAGGTACTTCATGGTTCACGGTGGAGCATACGGTGGAGATCTGCCCTGCTTGGGCTGGGCACCGCCGTGTCCTCGTGGAGGCAATCGGCGGTGGCAACCTCTCGCGTCCGGCCCTGGTTCAAGCCATGTTACGGAGCGAGAGGGTATGGGAAGCTGTCTCCTCCTTCTGCGAAGCAGTAATGCTCGCAAAGGAGGAGGCGGAACGCGTGAGGGAGACGCAACGGAGACGCCCTCACGCCCCTAGCCACTGCAGGAGACGCCCTGGGCGTCGGGAGTCGCAAGCCGATTCCCGGCCACCGTAGGCGCGGGCTTGCGGACGGCGAGTAATGGGTAGCTCACCGTCCGATAAGGACCAGGCCCGAGTCGACGGCGCGTTGTGTTCCACGCGCGCCTCAAAGAGATGTCAGCAGAACTGACGGGGTCCACTAGGGCCGATGCCTGTCTGGGTCGCGGATAAATTTGAAAAAGAGTTACCGCGGCCCTGACTCAAGCAACTGAAGGAACACGGGTGGGTTTTAGTCAGTAAAAGTCTGACACGCCCTCCCGCCTCACCCAGAGCGGGAGAAGTCATTGGATGATTTCACAACCAAAAAAAAAAAATAAAGGTACTTCATGGTTGACTCGACAGCGATTCGAGCCCCCCCGACGACAATATGGGCATCGGGCAGTGGCGCCCGCCGGGGGCCATGAAAGACCATGGCCTCCGACTTGTTGAGGTCCACCTCCAGGCCAAGGCGCCGTATGTGGCTCACCACCTGTGAGACCGCAGCCGTCGCCAGCAACGCTGCCTCCCTGTACGAACTCCCCCGGGCGGTGACCAGCGTACCGTCCGCGTAACACGTCAGGTCTACGCCCGGTTGGAGTTCGCCCCTCAGCACCCATTCGTACCCGATGTTCCACAGGGGCGGGCCCAAGACCGAGCCCTGCGGAACACCGCACGACATGCGGTGCTGGTTTTCGACGCCATCACGTCCCACGTAGGTGACACATCTATCTGCCAAATAAGCCCCGACGATGCGGCGGAGGTAGGGTGGCACTCGATGATACCGCAGTGCGTCCCGAACACAACTCCAGGGCAGGGTGTTGAAGGCGTTGGAAATGTCCAAGGACACCGCAAACAGCACCCCACCCCGGGACACCGCTTCCTCCGCCAGGATTCTCACCTGCGATATCGCGTGGATGGTGGAGCGCCCATGCCGAAAGCCGAACTGGCTTTCGTCCAGGTCCGGCCCCTCTATGTACAAGTGGCTGACGAGGCGGGCAGCGACTATTAGCTCGAACAGCTTACCCACCTCGTCTAGCAGCACTATGGGCCGGTACGCGGACGGCGAGTCCGCAGGGCGCCCCGTCTTCCTAAGCAGGACCAGACGACCAAATTTCCAGAGAGTAGGAAACTGGCCCCACTCAAGGCACGCTGTGAAGAGTCCTCTCAGCCAGGCCTCTAGCTCCTTCAGAGCGAGGGCCAACACGTGGCCGTGGATTCCGTCGGGCTCCGGAGCCACGTTCCTGGCCCGGAGCCGCATCACAGCCGCCCCCATCTCTGCCTGTGTCACCTCCGGGACGCTGATGGCGTCTTCCTCTGTAGACTCTGCGGCCGTGGGCAAAGCCATCGGCGGCGGGATATGCTCCGCTCTCGCCGGGAAGAGGGCTGCTACTACCTCCTCCAGCAGCTCGGGTTGGAGACTCTCCGTAAGTGGAGGCGCGGCTGCTTGGAGTTTCCTTCGAACCGCTCGATGCCTTGGGCGCCCCCAAGGATCCCTGTCTAGAGTCTCCAACATCTCCCTGGCTCGCTTCTTCGCCTCGCCGATGGCCAGCCGCAGAGTCTTCGTTGCCGCGCGGTACACCTCATACAGCGCGGCTTCTTCGTCAGGAACCCGACGACGTCTCCTCCGGTATCGGGTGTACTGGCGCCTGGCCGCTACGCACGCGACACGCACTTGTGCGATCTCGGCGGACCACCAGTACACCTGGCGCCTCGCTGAGTGTGCGTGGACCTGGGGCATGGACGCGTCGCTGATTTTCGTCATCACCCCGCGGAACCACAGCGCCTCTTGTTCGACGTCGACGGGTCCGGTTGTTGCCGACTCCCGGATCCAGGCCTGGACAATGGTGGCCTCCTCGAGAAGTTCCCTGTCGATGCGCTTGCGCGCCCAGCGTGGACCGTCCATTCGCGGGGCCGGCGTACCGCGGCCGCCGGCGGTCTGGGTGGAGACGTCAAAACGGATATATCGGTGATCCGATAACGTCTCCACCTCCACGGCGACATGCCAGTCGTGGACAAGGCGCGCGACAGCCGGGCTAGCGAACGAGACGTCCACTACTGACCCGCCCCGCTGTCGCACGCACGTGTAAACCGAGCCCCGGTTTAAGATGACCAGGCCGGTGGTTACTGCCCACTTCTCCAGCGCCTCACCCCTAGCATCGGTTACCGGGGATCCCCACGCCGAAGACTTGGCGTTGAGATTCCCTAGCAACAGCACAGGGCGAGGGTGGAGTCGGCCTACGACGGCACCCAACTCGACAAGGAAAGTCTCGAAGTCGGCGAGACTCTTGTTGGGCGAAAAACCAACTATGCCAACGCCGTCCGCGAGGGCGGCTACCCAGCCATGACCTCGGGACGGGCTGACAAGAGCCCCGCCAATAATGGCCACCAAACCGTCGAGGTCTCCAACCCAGTTATCCCTGGGGGGGACGAAATACGGCTCGGCGACCACAGCCACGTGAATCGACCACTCTGCCATGCTTTGGAGCAAGAGATCCTGAGCTCTGGCAGAGTGGTTGATCTTGCCCTGGAGGAAATGGTAGAGCGCCATTATGCGCAATCCATACCCTCCGCTCCATTCCTAGGCCGGGAGTCGGCCGAAGAGCAGCCAGGCTGACGAGGGGGTAAAGATCCCCCGGAAACGATAGCACCGCAATGCCCTGGGTTGCAGCAGCTTGACCCTCACTGCAACCCACCCCACCAGCAGTCGTCCGCCGTTAGCGACATTTTGCGCAGCCGCCACCGGGCACCGCACCCAAATCATGCCGAGCCCGGTAGCGTCTGCGCGGATATCGCCCGTTCGCACGTCCTGGGACGGACATCCGGCTCGGGCGATGGCCGCCACGACCTCAGCTGGAGTCGTTGAGTCGTCCAGACCGTCGATCCGCAGCTCAGCCGTCTTCATCAGCCTGGACACCCGGACGTCCTCAGGATTGAGGACCTCCCGCAGCTTGGCGGCCAAAATGTCAAATGGCCTTTTTATTTATTTATTTAAACTTCATGTACAATAGTGGTACATAGGCGGACTTAATGCCACAAGGCATTCTCTACCAGTCAACCATTGGGTTAATAAGGACTATGTTGTGAGCGGGTACAAAATAATATTAAAAAAGACAACTTGTATACGAAAAAGTATATACTTACATATATATATATTAATATAATACACATATACAAATAAAATAGACTAATAAATAACAATAATTTAAAAAAAAACGAGATACCTATTAATAATTATTATGTCTCTAGATGAGAGCTATTTAGTTTGATTCAAATAGTAGTCACGAACCTTTCTTTTAAAAGTGAATTTGCTTTCAGCCTTTTTAATGCAAAGGGTAGCGCGTTTCAGAGCTTTATTGTTGAGACAGCGAATGAATTGGACATAAAACCAGTGCGGTGTGAAGGAATTAGGAGAAGTAGATTTTTGAAAGCACGAAGGTTACGACTGTGAGAACTGCCCAACACTTTGAAATAAGTTTTTAGATAATCGGGAGCACAAGGATCGTTCATAGTAGTGAAGAGCAAGCAGAGAGATCTGAGGGATCTCCTGAGGCGGATAGACAGCCATTTAAGCTGAGAACGGTAGGAAGAAATGTGATCGTATTTACGAAGGCCAAAAACAAAGCGAATACAATTGTTGACAAGTCGATCCAATTTATTTAGAAGTTCTTGGGATAGATCAGGATAACAAATATCAGCATAGTCGATAATGGGAAGCACAAGCGACTGGACCAAAGTGATTTTGGTGCTGGATGGGAGGAAATGCTTGAATCTATAGAGAGACCGCAGCGAGAACGCGACTTTTTGGCTCACCTGAGCCACGTGCTTATTCCAACTAAAACTGTCGTCAATGTACAGACCTAAATCTTTTACATGAGGTGAAAGAGAAAGTTGCAAGTCATCAGCGTACAGATGGTAAGAACATTTGAGGATGACAGTAATGGAGTTTATAAATAAAGAGAATAAAAGAGGAGAGAGTATACCGCCTTGTGGAACACCAGTTACCAAGTCGCACCAGTCAGAGCAATCCTGATCAGCACGCACAGCCTGCTGGCGACCACGAAGATATGATGAAAACCACTCACGTGACAACGAAGAGACCCCAATTTGAGACAGTATGGCCAGGAGAATGTCGTGATCAACGGTGTTAAAAGCATTGGAAAAATCTATTAAAACCAGCACCGTTAACTTTGAACTCTCCAAACCGTCCCTAATGTCTTCAGTAACTTTAAGCAGAGCTGTGGCTCTGCTGTGGCCAGGCCGAAAACCGGATTGGCAATTGGACAACAAGTTATTCTTGAAGACGTAGGAGGATATTTGTTTAAGAGCAACTGCTTCTAGGATCTTAGAACGGAAAGGGAGAATGGAGATAAGTCTGAAGTGAATTGTCAAACTGGGGTTGGGAATTTTAGGAAGAGGGATAATGTAAGCCTTACGCCACATTGCAGGAAACTCACCAGTCTGCAGCGATGAGTTGATGATGTGAGTAATAATTGGAATTAAGTTCTCAATCATAAAAGATAACATAGTTCGACTAACCCCATCACAGCCCACAGCCCTAGACTTAATTGAGGTAAAATATTTGAGGACCTCAAGGTTAGTCACGGTGGAGAAAGAAAAAGAGTCAGGAGAAAGGATTGGCTTGGAAGTAATATCAGCGATAGTTTTATTTTTGACGTCAGCCGCAAGCGTAGCGGATGTTGAAAAATGAATATTAAGAACATTCAAAGGCAGATTAAGAGAAACAATACTAGAAGGGGACTTTGCTATGCCAAGCGATTTCAAGAACTTCCAAATATCAGCCAGTGACGAATTGAGGACATTTTCACAAATGTATCGGCGTTTAGATGCTCTTACCATCTGGTTGCAGCGGTTTCTAGCCAACTTATACAGGATCCAGGTCTCCTCACTGCGGTCTCGCCTATATTTTCTAAAAGCCCGGTCTCGTCGTCTCATTGCCATCCGAACTCCAGGGGTTATCCATGAAGCTGGGGGGCGCTTGACACGAACAGCCCTCAGTGGCGCATGCGTGTCCATGAGCTGGAGTACGTACCTGTTAAAGATATCCACTTTCTGATCCACTGAAGATGACTGGGCAATATCAACCCAATCCAGGGCTTGTGCATCGCTATTGAGCTTTTCTTTATTTAATTTTACGAAATTCCGGATTAAAACAATAGCAGGCCGCTGCTTAGGGGGTTTCATTTTGTAGGACTTGTAAATGAGATCATGTCTGGATAAACCAGGCGCAGCGACCTGACCGTGGTTGGCAACGAGATCCACAGAAGATGCAATCATGAGATCAAGCCAGGAATCGCTTGAGTCAAAGTTATGATGAGTCGGATTAAGTTTAAGGAGAGATAGACTCGACGACTCCAGGATCGCTCTCAGTTTGCGTGATCGAGGGTTATCCTTAAAAAGGTCAGTGTTAAAATCACCCATGACTATGAGATGTTTGTACTCTGAGGAAACAGATTCAAAGAGAGATTCAAGAATGGAGAAGTAATCTATAGCAAGAGGGCAGTAAACAACTCCTAGAACGGCCTTAACCCCTTTAACTACAATTTCAAGAAATAAGTACTCAGGGCTGCCATTATAAATCGGGGATGAAGAAAATAAGACTTTGTAAGGGATATCACTACGCAAGTAAATGGCAACACCCCCGGCTCTTTTCCCTGTACGATCGTTGCGAATTAAAATATATCCAGGTAAACAGTAAAAAGTAGAGGGAAGTTCAGGTTTTAGCCAACTTTCGGACACTATAACAGCATGCAAAGTAACGTCAGAAAATAAATTCAATATCTCAGAATGGTGCTGAGGAATGCTCTGAGCATTGACATGACATACGTTAAAGCACTTGTCAAATCGCTGGCACTCACTACTCAGAAAACCATTCACGGACAGAGAGTCGTTAAGAGTTGAAAAAGACGTGGAAGAACAAGAATAAAATGAGTCGTCGTCAGACATAATTATTACGCAGGTAATTTAAAAATATAATCAAAGCAAAAAAATAAATAAATAATAGATAATATAATAAATGTTAAATAAAAATTCACTTAAGAATTAATTGCATAACCTGCCGGCAGACTGTTCACAAAACAAATCTAAAAACTAATGCGCGTTTCCGAACGTAACTGAACGCAATACGCCGTAGACAGTGACAACTGACAGACAAGTGACAGCGACATATCAAAGCAAAAATAATGACTGTCAAGAACAAAGTCGGTCGGTACACGTTAAATCGGTTAAATAAATGAATATAGTCCAAAGATTACTAATAAATATGATATAGTCACTGTGACGTGCTCCCACTGCCCAAAATCGGCGAACAAAAACCAGCTATATGAATGAACAATTACGCAAAAAGGAAATGACAAAATTATAAGAGTAAACAAAACAAGTCAAGTTACTTCTTCCTTGCCAACCTCCTTGACCGAGTGTGTGCCTGCGCCGGTGCCGGGCTTGTATTATTCGAGCCAGGGTTAAAATCCGGCAGAACCACCTGATCCAGCGACTTGCCATGCTCCGCACCCAGCGCGTTGACTTCCTCAACAGTGAAGACACGACGACGTTTGCCATTAGGGAGTTTGACGTTAATGTTTCCATCCATTGTCCACACATTAGTCACACCAAACAACTTACGAGCTGTTGCAAAAGCAGACTGCCGCCGACGAGTGAGGTACTCGGACACTACATAAGAGGTGCCCTTCAGCTTTTCAGCGGCCTTTTCTGCGCTGGAAGCACCCGTTACCTTGAGCAGCCGCGTCCCCGTAATCGCCGGCCTCATTTTGAAGCCGGACGGTGTTCCAAGGTCGGGGAACGCGACTTTGGCCCTCGCCTCTGTTAGGACCGCCTTGTAAGTGACGCCCCTTTCGACGGCTCCGTGCTGCAGCGTGATCATTACAGCCGCGGAGCGTGGGGCTCTAACCTTAGGCGGTCCTGCGGCCTTATTCGATAACGGTGCGGGTGCTCCACAGGTTGCCAGCGGCGCCGTCCTCTTCTTTCGACGGCGGCCCCTCTTGACCACCGTCGTCCAGGCCTCGGTGAGGGGGCCAGGTTGTGTCGACGGGGTCGCAGCCGTCGACTGCGAAGTGGGCGCGTACCTACCCTCACCGGGCTTGACGGCTTTCTGTCCGGCTCTTTTTGGTTCACCCGCTGCGGCTGCTGGTCCCGGTTTTGCGGGCGCCTCCTTTTTCCGCTTATCCGCAGCGAGTGGTGGGCGGAGGGTTTCGGCCGGCAGTCTCGCCTCTATAGCCTCTAACCGGGCACCCACCATATGATCGCACTGCATCATGCAGATGCGTGCGATCTTTTCGACCTCTATATCCGCAAGTGCAGAGGCCGACGATGGGGCCGACGATTAAACCGACGACGGGGCCAGCGATGGGGCCGTGACGGACGAACAGGCAGCTGCCTTGTGGGTAGCAAACTGCCGCTTTAGGTCCTCCAACTCGGATCGGAGACGGCAGTTCTCCTCGCATAACTTCGCCGTCTCCTCCGTGGTTGTGCGGCTACTGAGGACCTTAACCGCCTACTGGATGGTGTCCACCGCGTCCTTCAAGCGAACGTGCCCTTCAGGTTGCCCGATTTGGAGGCAACTTTCAGGACGACATCCAGGCCATCTCTCACTTGGCGACTGAGCGCCACCGCCGATTCATCCGCCGTCCGAGCCGAGCGCCGCTCTCGGGCCTGTCGGGCCAACTCACTGACCTCGTCTTCCACTACAGCCCGTCGTTGCGCCCGCTTTGCGGCGTTCGCCTCCGCCTTGTTTGGCTCTAGCAGGGATGTAGTGGAGCCACCGCTCTGGTCCCCACTCATGTGCCCAGGGTCGCTCTGCACGCACTCCCGTCCCGTTGAAACCTTCGGGGCCGACAGGTTCTTTTCACTTGATGAGAGACCCAGCGACCCCGAGTCCTTACTGCGCGGACGCTTCCTCCAAACTTTGGAGGTGCCACGCGAGTCTTGGTCAGACAGGATGACTCCAGGATCTGAGCCTCCTCGGCTCTTGTTGCCGTCGGCGACGGCAAGCGGTGCATCCACGCCGCGCAGTTGCTCCTTTTCTCGCTCGTGGCGCAGGTCGGCGGTGTGGTGACTATTGGTGCACCCCTCAGATACGATGGGGCTGCCCTCTTGGAGATGCCTAGAGGGGTGGGACTCTCCCTTGCGTTGCGCAAGGGTACCCGCCTGAGGATTGTTTTCCTTTAGTCTGTGATCCATTTTGTTCCTTTTTAAGGGTGCGGTCCCTCATCCAGCGCTAGGGACCGGATACTATCCCTCCGGCCATTCATCCCCTCGGCACGCAAGACCTTGGAATTGGATTCCATCTCCACTGCACGCCCACTCGACCGTCCCTCTGTAAGCAGAGGGGGGAGTAGGCGTTAGATGGCCTCCGCAGCGACGGACTAGCCGTCCCGCCTCTAGCCCGGTTCCCTTCACAGAACATCATGGATGATGATCTGTGTTTGGAACCTTGACATTTCCTTGTGTATTGAAATTAGCCGCCCGCCCCAACTGTCGACTCAACGCGGGTGGGCAGTTGGAGCCAACATTGCCCAGGGTGCGCCGCGTGGAGGCTTTCAACTCGCACTCTGGACTATGTCTACCTTTTTTTTTTTTTTTTTTTTCCGGGGTGGAAAATCTTCGATGGATGTCCAACGCCCTGGGGGGGGGCGGAGGGGTCTGTCAGACTCCTACTGACTAAAACCACCCCGGTGTTCCATCTCACACCTACGCTGGGGGTCCCAGGAACAACTATACTTCCGCAACCCCCAGCTAGTGCCGGCCCGCGTCTTCGGGCCTCGATCTCGAGTTGGGGGTAGTGAGGTGTTGGACTCCCCCCGCGACGTCTAAGAGGGGCGCGCGTGGAACACTACGCGCCGCCTCCTCAGATCCTGATGTGTGGGGAGCGACGGACGTCCCCGAGTCCGTCGCTCCTGGACCCATTTAGGGGGGTTTGGAAGAGAGCGTTGTCCGCCCTTCGCCGACGCCCGGGGCGTCTGCTGCGGATCGGGTGAGCGGATGATATCACCCTCTCTCTCTCCGCAGCCTCCTTCTGCGAGACGACTGTTTCGCAGAAGGATACCACCGCATCCCAGGACTCTTCGCTGCCGACCATAGATTCGACTACGGCCGGCAGCGACAGGTCACTGCCTACTTCTGAGATGAGGGCACGGCGTGGCTCCTCCCAAGCGGCACACTCTGCCAGCGTATGCCACGCCGTGTCCTCCCGGCAGTCGACGCAGTGGTGACACCGGGCGTCCGGCTCCCTGTTTATGCGACACAGGTACTTCCCGAAGTAACCATGCCCCGAGAGCACCTGCGTCACACGAAACGACAGAGAGCCGTGCCTCCTCCCGAGCCAGCGCTCGAGCACTGGCCGGACCGCCTCGATGGTAATGAGGCCGGCGGTAGGGCGTGAAAGCCTGTTCCGCCATTCCGCCACCAAGACCTCGCGAAGCTGAGACTGACGCAACTCCATATGTCGCTGCATCAGCCCTTCGCCCCGCGCCCGCGCTTCCTCGCGCCACCGATACAGTGACGCGAGTACCTTCGCCTCCAGGTCCCAGGGCGGGGATCCGGCCAGTGCACAAGCCGCCTCGTAGGAGATCGTGCGATACCCCCTGATGACTCTGACGGCCATCGCTCTCTGCGGCTTCCGCAAAACAGCGATGCTGCCGGCCGTCAGGTCAGCCGCCCAGATCGGGGCCCCATACAGGGCCATCGATCGCACGATCCCCACGTAGAGCCGCCTACAGGCAGCGCTCGGGCCCCCCAGATTGGGAAGCAGCGTTGACAGCGCCCCAGCCGCGCCCAACAACTTGGGCGCCAGCCGCCGGAAATGGGGGCCGAAATCCCACCGGCTGTCGAGCACCAATCCCAGGTACTTCATGGTTGACTCGACAGCGATTCGAGCCCCCCCGACGACAATATGGGCATCGGGCGGTGACTATGTCTACCTGAAACAACAGTTGGGTAGGGCCAACTTCAAGAATGCGGTCCGCCGTCGAATCCAACTCGGTTGGGCAGCGTTCGGGAAGTTGCATGGTACTTTCTCTTACCGCAATTTCTCAAGACTAAATTCTATGACCAGTGTGTGTTGCCAGTGATGACATATGGCAATGAGACGTGGTCGCATACAATGGGCCTCATCAAAAAGCTTACAGTCACCCAAAGGACAATGGAGAAGGCTATTCCCGGAGTTTCCTTGCGTGATCGAATCAGAAATCTAGAGATCCGCAAGAGTCGCAACCCTGGTTGGGTTACCAACATAGCCCGAATTATTGCCAAAATTATGTGGCAGTGGTCAGTGCACATTGCTCGCAGAACGGATTGCCGATGGGGCAGAAAGGTTCTGGAGTGGCGACCGCAAACCGGAAGATGTTGAGTTGGAAGGGCTCCCACCAGTTAGACCGATAACCTGGTGAAGGTTGCGGACATCCGCTGGATGCGAGACGCACGGGACCAGTCAAAGTGGCGACGCTAGAAGAAGACGTCTTTCGGCTGATATGGTGATGATGAAATTTGTTAGTTTATAGGTAGGTAAGTTATCTCTGGTAACTAATCCAATTTATCGGACTAATATTTTTTACAAAAAAATACAATCGACTTCCAAATAAAAACACTACAAAGTAACAAATAACTTTAATTTCGGAAGTCAGTGTTCCTGTTTTTGTTTCTTTATTTTTTGACACAGAAGTTGAAGTTATTACAAACTTTAATTTAACTGGCAATGTTTTAACAAACTTTCATTGAACTTGCAATGTATGTATGTATGTAAGTAAGTGTGTTCGGGTCAAATCTTGCAACTGAATTTTAAAGCAGTTAGGGTGAGACCGCACTAGGCGTAACTGCACGCAGCGGAGCGACGCGACAAAATATATTGTATGAGATAAAGTGTCGCGTCGCGTTGTTCCTTTGCCGCGTAGTGCGTTTTATCTCATACAATATCATACAAATTATAATTAGTCATGTCGCGTCGCGTCGCTACGCTGACGCGTAGTGCAGTTTGACCTTTATCCTCCACCGAAAAAGATGACATTTTGCATACACGTTTAGTTTGGATGACAATGCATGGTTAGCTAAGTGACGTCATTCTAAATCCAATATGGTGGACGGCCCAAAATTGCGAACTGGTTATTATTTGGCAACTGCCATGATATCAAATGAAAGGGTTTGACCTTTTTTAGAAAAAAAAAGATTTTTTCAAAAGATATATAAAAAAAAAAAAAAATTGACTTTGTAGTGTTTTTATTTGGAAGTCTGTTCAATTTTTTTGTAAAAATGTTTTAAATTTTCACTTGTTATTGGTACATAATTGAGAACTTCTATAGTAAGGAACATAATTATAATGCCCACAATGATGCCAGAATAGATTACCTGAATGCAAATATTTAACTTGAACATAACCGGTGGAATGAGAGTGAATGATGAAAATATATACATCTGCGTACCGATTTATAGCGTACTGGCGTGATGGTATGTTTTGAAATGGTGTAAACAATAAATACACAAGCGATTACAGCAATCCCGAGAGATTTGTCTTCATTTATTGTTCTGTTATATATCTCCGAAGTTCTTCATCAGATCTTTACTAAATTTAAATGGAACCATTTCGAAATAAACTTCTTTTGACAAAAAAATATATTTTGTATAATTGCGAGTTATGCCAAAACATATATTTTAAAAAAAAACGATATAAATATCCGAATTGCGAATCTCCTCCTTTTTGGGAAGTCGGTTAAAAAAGTAATGATCAAATAATATACATATACGAGTATATATAAAGATGCATAAGTTTATGTATGTATGAAATGGTAAATTTTCCACAAAATAAACTTAACAAATTATGTATTTGATACTGATAAGGACTGTATCATCTCTACTGTTTGCATATTCATTAATTCTAATGCATATCATTATACTCGTATTTTCTTTAGTGCATGCTACCCGGAAGGTAAACGCTGACAAGTCTGCTTGTCATTCAATGTTAGGCATGTCTTCTCCTCTTTTTTAAACTCCGAGGGAAAAAGAGGGATGTTATAAGTTTGACGTGTGTAGCTGTGTGATTGTGTGTCTGTATCTGTCCGTTTAGGAGATATGATGCCACGTCATAGCTCCTAATCGGACGAACCAATTTTGTTTTAGTTTTGTTTGTTTGAAACATGACTTTATTGAGAGGGTTCTTAGTTGTGTTTAATGAAAATTAGTTCAAAAGTTATGAGCGTT
Source organism: Orthosia cruda (assembly GCA_964057195.1). Taxonomy (NCBI): domain Eukaryota; kingdom Metazoa; phylum Arthropoda; class Insecta; order Lepidoptera; family Noctuidae; genus Orthosia; species Orthosia cruda. Next base: position 26,528,690 of record OZ059840.1, on the reverse strand, counting down.
TTACAGTTTGAATCGCGGTATTTTCACAAGATATCGTGTCATAAATACGTATTCGATAGATTGTCAATCGAAGCATGTCTACTATTACCTACTGTCTATAGAATAGAATAGAATAGAATAGAATATACTTTATTGTACACCAAAAACTAAAGTTACACATCTCTTTTACAATTATACTTATTTCTACGGGTACAAAGGCGGCCTTATCGCTGACAGCGATATCTACCAGACAACCTTTAGATGGAACCTTTTTCACTAATTATGTAGTAAAAAAGCGTAAAATGAAAATGTGTCCGCCGTTATTTAAATTTTACTTGTCTCTATGTGCAGTTTATATTTAGTTATTTTGAGTTTATTTTTTATACTTGTTGTTAATATAAGCACTTATGAACTATAAAATATGACTAGCTTTTGACCGCGACTTCAACTCTGTAGCATAAGAACTTTGAAAACTTCGTTCACCATACAAACTTTTATCTCCTTAATTAAGAATGATTTCCGAGATAAAAACTATCTTATGTCCTTCCCAGGGTTTCAAATACGGAGTGTGTTTGAAAATTTTATCTAAATCAGTTTAGCGGTTTAATCGTGAAAAAGTAACAGACAGACAGAGTTACCTTCTGTCGCATTTATAGCATAAAATAAAGGTATGTAAGTAGTAATACCCATTTTTTATAATTTAAGAATAAATTGATGCCAAGAAACATTTGAAAGCACTCCTATGTTTGGTCAATGTCCTTTACAGTTTTCAGATTTTTTCCTTCACTTTCCTATAAAAAAATATTCCTTGCCAAATTGCATAATGATGAACGGGCGTACGCTGTAGGTTTTGGTCAAATTTATGTTAACTTTTTTTTACTTTTGGTGTATAGAGGGTGTGATCAAACTTGACCTAATGTTTATAAAATACAAGATAGCTTTAAAATCGCACCGATCACAGACACAATAACAGGTCACCACTTAAGTAAAGCATGCGTTCCAAATTGCTCTGAACCTTCCGGAACAGATATTAGGTAGAAGCTACCCTTCTTCATCTTGGTGGTCAAATAAATAGAGAGACTTTTGCATGCCCAATTGGATGAACTGAAAATCCAAGACAGTCGTCTTGGCACAGAAAAGTCAGGAAAAGATGTGTTTATTTTTGTAAAGAAAATGAATATTGGCGATGTCTTTTCATAGATTCTTAAGAAGTTTCTTTAGCCAACTACATTATTTTATTTATTTGTCTGACATTTCCGCATACATTTTCAAAAACAGAACGCCATATCCGCCGTATCCAAGTAACGTTTCTTTGACAACTACATTATTATTTTACAATGCATGTCCCCGAAAAGAGCGTTTTCCAAGCAGCCAAACTGTGCGGAAACTGTCACCTTTTTTCACTAGTGCTTTTTACTTTTCTGTATTTTTTTTAACTTTTTACTCTAATGTCAGACCGACGCATAGAGTTTTTATTATTTGACAAAAGTTTTACAAATTAGTTAAGTGCAGATTATCATTAATATAAAACGTAAATTAAAACTAATACTTCATTAAAGGCGTTTTTATTTACTCTAGATTTAGATTTTGATCAATAAAATTATTTTAAATATTCATTAAATATGTTTGGCAGAACGTATATTTTGCTCTGGCCTTTTTGCGTTACGACGTGACAGGTATTTGCAAATGCGCAGTAGTTATGCCCGAGGAACTATTAGTTAATCGGTGAATATGCTGAGCGTGCTTAGAAAATCTTGCTTGGTTCAGATATATTTTTTTATTACCTCGCAGTTCGCACAATGCATTGTAAAATGTTGTATGATACACGTACGTAAGATGATTTCCGAATCGTGTCGATTTATTCACTCAAAAACTTCGCTCGCTCGTGAATAAAAATGCCACTCATCAGAAATCACCTACCTTCCGCACTTGTAACATAAATAACTATTTCATGATTATTCATGAATTTGATAAATTATTGGTGTTATTTTGAAACAAAAGTAGATTAGTTAAGTTCATGGTTGTCTTCAGAATGTCAACTTAGATGCTACTTTTTTGTTATTGACCTTATCCGCGTGAATACCAGATGTGGAATAACTAAATGATAATTCACATTACTGAGGTTTTTGTAGAACTGCGTTTTTTGCTTTTACCGATTCCTTCCTATTCGTCATGGTTTATTTTTGGATGGCATATTGCCCACCCAGTCTTTTAAGTCTTTTGCTAATAATTCTTACGGTATTATGTAAGTAAGTTCGGTTTCTCAGTCAGACAGTCAGACATTATAACTGTTTGCTTTGTACTCTAATTTCAACTAGGCCACCAAGCGGCACTTTTGAACGTTAGATAAATTAAAATTTGGGGGATGATGTTGCTCGCGTCCGTAGGATTTACCACCTTTTCCTAGGCCCACCCTACACGTGTCCCCCGGGTGGTGCAAAACGAGCAACAACGCCGAGCCACGGGCGGCGGTTAAATAACCCGTTAATTGGTGTCCACTGGCCATGAAGAACTAAATGCCTTTTAGAAGAGTGGCCATAGTGCCTTGGGAAAGTGCTATGAGATTATTTCCCAACCCCCCTTTTATGAAAATGTCGAATAAAGAGAGCGAGTTTTTGTCATGCGATCCGGCTAACACCCGGCGCCCTCCGGTATCCGGGCCGGTGGGTGAGAAATTGGTTACCGAAGACTCTATGGAAGTAGGCGACCAGGCTTCCATGGTAGTGAATGTTACTGGCAGCAAGAAATATGTTCAGCAAGCTTTTCACCCTAGCTTGTTCTTATCTCGACCTAGATGTAACTCCCTAGGTAGCACATCAAGCAAAGAAATGCAAGAGCCGATGAACACAAAACAGCTTGAGGTCAAAAACGTAGTTTCTTCACCAAGAGACCAACTATCACAACCATCAGCTAGTGATACTAGTACATCTCGTCCACCCGAATGGCAAAGAGTTCCTTCTAACAGAAGCAATAAGCGCAAGAAACTCTCACAATCACCCTCGCCAGAGGCGATCAAAACCTCAAATAAATACAGTGGCCTACAAATAGATCTCACCGAAGCAGAAAACGCACCAAAACAAAAACGCCCTAATAAACCTCCACCAATTATTCTGTACGGCGTTGAAGATGTCAACAAGCTTACAGACCTTCTACACACTGTTGCAAATAAGGGAGAGTTCATCTTTAAAATTGTCAACAGAAATCAGTTGAGAATTAATAGCCTGGACATTGAGGCTTACAAGAAAATAATGACCCTAGTCCGTGAAAAAGGCCTCATTGGACACACGTTCAACAGGAAGGATCAACGATGCTACCGATTCGTTATCAAGAATCTGCACCACTCAACCCCACACAGTGCCATAATAGAGGAAATTGAACTGACTGAAAATAAAGTCCTTGGAGAAATAATAAATGTAAAGTTTGGGCCTGAAAAGAAGCCAACATCGACATTTTTTGTAAATTTAGTCCCTAACCCCAATAATAGCGCAGTTAGAACAATAAAAGCCATATACCATCAAACAGTTTCAATAGAAGAGCCTAAAAGAAAAACCTCTATTCCACAGTGCCAACGATGTCAGCAATATGGACACTCAAAAAATTACTGCCTGATGCCTTATCGCTGTGTGAAATGCGCACAAGCCCACAAAACATCGGAGTGCCCAAAAAGAGATCGGAACACACCTGCAAAATGCGTTTTATGTGAAGGCTCACATCCTGCGAATTACAAAGGATGCACTGTGTACAGGGAGATCCTAAATCGAAGAACAGGCCATAAGCCTACAGCCAAAACCATACCCCGCGCAGAACCCAAAATTTTAACCGCAATCGAACAAAATAGACCACAAGTCGAGAATAAACAGCCGAAACATTACCTTAGTGAGAAAAATGGTATGACATATGCAGAAGCGACTAAAAACGAACCCAAATTAGAAACATTGCTCACACAACAGGCTGAAAAGCTAGACAAATTACTAGACCAGATGTCAACCATGATGAATTTACTCACAACAATCATCAGTAAACTTGTCCGATGAAATGGCTACACTTAGAGTTGGGACCTGGAACATAAATGGATTGATCAAACATCAAAAAGACGTAGAGATACTAATTACACTACATGACATTGATGTACTTCTAGTTTCTGAAGCACACCTAACATCTAATCATTTATGTACCTTCAAAAACTATAGTATATATTCCACATTTTATCCCGATGGAACTGCACATGCAGGGACAGCAGTCATTATTAAAAATCACATCAAACATGACGTTCTAGAGGAGTATAAAACTGACCAAATACAGGCTACCACAGTTATGGTTCAGGATAAGCAGAGCTCACTAACCCTATCTGTCATATATTGTCCTCCTAAGCACATCCTAAAGGAAGATGGCTTTACAGACTTCTTCAGAACACTTGGCCAAAGATTCATATGTGGCGGAGACTGGAACGCCAAAAACGTTTACTGGGGTTCTCGAATAACACTACCCAGAGGAAGAGAACTGAAAAAAAGCATTGACAATAATAAACTACACGTCCTGAGTACGGGTGAACCTTCATACTGGCCAACAGATCCCAATAAAATCCCTGACCTCCTGGACTTCTTTGTGTACAAGGGACTTTCTAACATGTACCTCAGTGCTGAAAGTTGCCTGGATAGCAGTTCAGATCACACCCCTCTGATAGCCACTATAAGTACAACAATCATAGAAAGACAGTTCAAAGAAAAGCTCTACAACGCGAAAACAGATTGGATTGGATTCAGACAATACATCGAAACCCACATGAATTTAAAAGTACCGTTGAAAACAAACGATGATATTGATGAAGCTGCTGCAAACATCACAAACCTCATTCAGACAGCTGCATGGAAATGCACACCAACACCTACCAAGCCAGAATTCAAAAATATTTCCAAGGAAATCAGGCGTAGGGTTTTGGAAAAGAGAAGGCTCAGGAGAGTTTGGCATACCAGTCGCCATGCTTCTGACAAACGAGATTTTAACAGAGCGGCCGCAGACCTGAAGCAATATCTGAAGGGCATCGAAGATGAGACCTTAAAAAATAGACTGGAAAATCTGGACCCTTTGGCTAAAAACGAATATTCGCTTTGGAACACCGTGAAGCATAGCAAAAATGCGCCACAAACTGCTCAGTACCCATTAAAGCTGGGAAATAATACATGGGCAAGAAAAGACGACGAACGCGCCGAGGCCTTTGGCTCCTTCTTGGCCGATGTGTTTACGCCCAACTCCGGCGATACATCAAACGACGAAGAGATTCAAAGGTATTTGGAGACAGACCTACAGCTCAGTTTACCATTAAAGTACTGCTCACCTCGTGAGATCTGGAACACTATAAAAGGTCTCGAACTAAATAAAGCTCCTGGATACTGCCTTATAACTGCCGAAATCTTACGTCAACTGCCGAGAAAAGCAATCGTCTTCATAACACAGCTCTTTAATGGAATTATGAGGACCGGCTATTTCCCGAGATTATGGAAGGTGTCGGAAATAATCATGATCCCAAAGCCAGGCAAATCACCACACCTTGTGTCGTCATACAGACCAATAAGCCTACTGCCTGTTATGTCCAAATTATTTGAGAAAGTCGTTGCACGTCGGCTTAACGAAATACTTAAAGACGGCAACATTATCCCACAACACCAGTTTGGATTCAGAGTGGGGCACTCAACCGTGGAGCAGGTGCATAGAGTCGTGAACAAAATACGAGAGGGACTGGAACGAAAGGAGTACTGCTCGGCTGTATTCCTGGACGTACAGCAGGCGTTCGACAAGGTCTGGCACCAGGGCTTATTGTTTAAGGTTAAAAAACAACTGCCACATAACCTGTATGTACTTATAAAGTCTTACTTGGAAGACAGAATTTTTCGGGTAAAGATTAATGAGTCATACTCTAAATTCTACAGTATACAGGCTGGCGTACCCCAAGGGTCGGTATTGGGTCCAACCCTCTACCTCATATACACAGCAGACTTACCAACGTCAGAGGAAATTCTCTCCGCCACCTTTGCTGATGATACGGCTGCCTTGTGCAACAACAAAAACCCTCACATGGCCTCACTTACACTACAAAATCATCTCGACAAAGTCTATAAGTGGATGAGTGAATGGAAAATTAAAGCTAGCGCTAGCAAGTCAACACATGTGACTTTTGCACTCAGAAAAGATGACTGCCCACCTGTTAAACTCGGAGACGACACACTTCCACACGGGACAACGGCTAAGTACCTCGGCTTGCATCTCGACAGGAAACAGACGTGGAAATGCCATATAGAAAAAAAACGGGACGAGCTTAACATCCTGCTCCGAAAACTGAACTGGCTCTTGGGCGATGCATCACCTGTGTCACTGGAGAACAGAGTACTTATCTACAAAGCAGTCTTAAAGCCTGTTTGGACATACGGAGTCGAGCTGTGGGGCTCTGCAAGGAACTCAAATGTGGAAATTCTTCAGCGATTCCAAAATAAAGCTCTCAGAATTATATCGAATGCTCCTTGGTTCATGAAGACCTCAGAACTACATGAGCATTTACAAATCAAAACAGTGAAGGAGGAAATAGAACAAAAGATATAGTCATATAAACATCGAATTACGACACATACCAACACCTTAGCCGTAGCCCTAAGAGAACCATTAAACATGAAAAGGCTCAAACGTCACCACATATGGGACTTTACTAAATAGAGTCTAAACAATTTTGAGAGGCAGATTCTTCGCTGGAAGATTGGACCTCACAAGTCATCGTCCGCACAAAAAATCTGCTAAAGGTTTTTCAACCGATTGCAAGATAAGCAAGGAAAAAAAAAAAAAAAAAAAAAGATAAATTAAAATTTACAAGGAATAAAAATTGATTCTACCGTGCATTCGGCAAGTAGCTTGTTATGGAGTAGAACGCACAAGAAACTCGCCTTAAAACGCCTAAACTGATTAAACGCTAGCACAATATTTGTTTACCAGCATCAGATCTTAAACCAATTAAGATTTACACTATATGCATAGAACCTTTGGGGCGCACGGTTGGCGCAGTGGTTAAGCGATTGACAGCCGCGCGCTGTGTCGCGGGTTTGATGCCTGCAAGGAACAAATATTTGAATGACCTACAGATAGTTATTCCGGTTCTGAGTGTTGTGTATGTGAGTTTATATGTTTGTAAACACACCCACGATACAGGAAGAAATTCTTAGTATGAGACATCGTTTTTAAAAATAACATTTTTTTTTAAAAGAAAAAAGAATATTATAAAGAGGAAACATTTGTATTTTGGTATGTTTGTATTTTTGTATGTAACGAATTAACTTAAAAACTACTGGATTTCAAAAATTCTTTCACCGTTGGGAAGCTACATTATCCCCGGGTGGCATAGGCTACATTTAATCCCTGTATTCCCACGGGAACTGGAACTACGCGGGTGAAACCGCGAGGCGTACGCTAGTGTTTAATAAATCGTTAAGATGGTATTTGCTTTGAATTTTGTCTATAAAAGCTGGGCAGTGCTAATCACTTAACCTTAGTCTAATAAGGGTGCAAAGCTCCTTGTGGTAGATTGCGTCTCATTAACTGAACGTTTGGTAGTTACGCGACGTATGAGCTACGTAGCCAGATCAATAGTTGGGTAACATCATCATCATTTCAGTACGCAACCTTAACTAGGTCATCGGTCCACCTAGTGGAAGGCCTTCCAACGCAGCGTCTTCTGGCTCGCGGTCGTTACTCCAGAACTTCTCGGCCTCATTGACCCCGTCTCTGTGATTCAGACTCGTCTTAAAACTCCTTTTTTTATTAGGTGCTTACCTATACAAAATTAAACAAAGTGTTATAGGAACTTTACATATTTTCATTCATTTGTATAAAATATGTAGTAACATTCTTAATATAAACTTTGGTGATTATTAATAAAAGTCAGTCATTGTTTTATTTTTGCACATTCTTCAAGCTATCCTTAATCCAATCGATTCTCAAGGATATCTTCTAAGGAGTATGGGTGTTTTCCGCTTGAGAACACGTCTGTGGTCCACTGTTCGGGTATGGGTACGTTGTCAACCACGAGCATGGGTACTTCTGACGTCGGATGACTTGCCTTCACGTCTTGAGAAAGCGAATGGATAATCTAGAAAAAAAAAAGTTAAATAAATGTCATTGAACATGTATAAGTACTCTGCTCATTTTGTGATGATTGACTTGAAAAATGTTTACATAAGGTATGGTCATAAAAGGGTGAAGTTTTGTCTTGTAACTCACAAAGTTGAAAAACGACTGTTGGTTCTGGAGAGAGAAATAAATAGTCAGCGCCATTCGTGGACTTTAGCAAAACCGACAATTATTCATGTGCCTGTAACTACAAAGATATGGGCCAACGCCAATGGAGTCTGCCCTTATAGCAGGTACACTGCAACGCTGCTTGGTGGTAGAAATAGATTCATCAATGTTACCTTGAAGTCGTCAGGGCCCCTCTTTTTCCTCAGGTAGTTGAAGCAGCACGTTCTGAAGCGCCTCGTGCCGCACGCGCTCGAACACTCACTGCCGCATGAGTCGCACGCAGACCACACCGAGCTCACTGCAACAAATCTTTTTATTACTCGTAAACTTGTAAAGCCTACTTAGCCGTGATAGTTTCCCTTTTAATTGAGATATATATACTACTGCCGTGCATTTTTTCACATATCCGAAAGCGATCATTTAGCTGGTAATTGACTAACTAAAATTAGCAATTTAAAGCTTATTTTTTTGCAAAAAGATCCTTGAATCGAAATATGATTTTCACAGACCCGTAATATTTTTAATGGCCTATCCAACGATACCCCACACCATGAGATAGACGAGGAAAAAACCTGCCCCACTATACGTGTAGATATAGGAGGTACGAGGTATGATTTTACTTTACCACTTTGCTGGCGTGATTAATATGTATATCCATGCCAAATTATAGCTTTCTAGTACTCAGCTTCAGCTCAGCTCATCTTACTGAGCTAAACTGTGGACGGGCAGACAGACATGGCGAAACTATGTTTCTTGTTGACTATGGGACCCTAAAAAACGACCACACATTACACTTACTGCCACACGAGTTACACGCGAAGGATCGGGCGCGCCCGAAGCTTGGTTAATAGGCAATTATAGGCCTACAACATACCTATGTAATAAAATGTGGTTGTGTAAACCTCGTTAGTTTATGAACTATCTCCAGATTCTGAATGATTATGAACTGAACATTTCAAATAGAATTCAAGTGAGCTGTTTAAGTAATGGCACCAAACTGACCAATGAGAGGCGTGTATACAGTTTATATCAAAACGGATATATTGTCGGCTGTTGCATTGATTGGTTATCTTATTCTATTTGAAATGTTCAGTTCGCAATTACCAAGATGTTATAATCTCACAAGTTAATTCATAAACTTACAGAGATTGAAATAATCCGGTGACTTATACACTTTTGCCTACCAATTCGAAATGCCCATGAAGGTATTTTAAAATGTTATGGTAGAATAGAAAAATACATTTAAAAAAACGATGACAATGTGCAACAGTAACTTACCAATAAATATAAGCGCAAGAATAGATGTGATCTTCAGCATTTTGTTAGATTAAGTTATTTTTGTTTTAATTCTTAGCACGGATTAGTTCTCCTTCCGAAGATGAAATCAGAATGTTATGGTATAGGTCGCAGCCCCATTTTATATAAGATAAAGTTTACTTATCAAAGTGTGTAGGCGTCACTAGACAATGCTTTTTAGCTTAGAATATTTGTTTACGAATATTATTGGATTTGTTTTTACATTAGATCCGTGCAAATATAACGACCTTATTCCAGTCGTTTGAGGATGAATCACAAGTGCTGCGTAGTTTTACTGCTCGCTTACTTTTGTCATCATCACCATCATCACTTTGGTTCTCCTGCGGATATCCTAATTTCTGATTCGATCACGCAAGGAAACGCCGAGCATAGCCCTCTCCATTGCCCTTTGGTTGACTTAAAGCTTTCTGATGGTCACTCACTATGGGCCTTCCATTAAGAGCGACCACGTCTTGGTCCCATAGGTAAATACTTGCAACACACACTGGTCATAGACTTTTGTCTTGAGACAGTGCGGTAAATAAGACTCTCACTCTAGATAAGTTAGGTTTCGAGGTCTGATCCTGAAGACGGACTGACATGGTGGCGTTTTTGTACAAACACTTTAACATCTCAATGTACCAGTAGTCGATTTCGCCCGTTGGAGGAACTTTAGTGCAGCCCAAGTCTCGATCGAAACGAAGGCTTTCTCGTAGTTCACAAACGGTTAGCAGAGAGGCAGTTTATATTCATGGGTCTTCTGTACAACCTGCCGCAGCGTATGTATGTCTACGATGCTAAAGCCTTTTCGGAATCCGGCCTGTTAGGGAGGCTGGAAATCGTCAAATTGCGCGCGAGACAAAAAATGTTTTTTTTTTTACGCGGAACGCTATTTCTATTTTTTAAATAAAATACGCTTATTTACTCCTCAACTATCTGCCAGTGTCCCATCAAAATCCGTCCAACTCTTTTGAAGATTACCAGTAGCAAAGAGAATTTTATTTTTTTTAATTCTACATTATGGTACAAGTGTGTAAAGTTGGTGATTACCGCTGAGGCGCCATTGAGACCCGAGCCGTTAGGTGAGGGTCTCACCGAGGACGGTAATCATCAATACACACGTGTATCATACGACGTTTTTCAACACACTTGTGAAGAAAATAATACAAAAAAATCATTTCCAACAGTGAAAACGAGTTGTTAATTTTTTTCACAATGGCGGGCAAAATTAATCAGTTTTCCTATGCGCGCGCATCTAGCAATGGCGATCGGCCATAGACTAAAAATAAAGAGTTATTTTTTTTTGGCTTTTCGCGGATACCGTTTTAGCCACGTACAAAATGGGGAATTTCAAGTTTTCTATAATACAGACAAAAACAAATTAGGTGAAAGTTTTATTTATTAAACACGTACAAGTTGAAATTATCTATTTAAATACGAAGTTGCATGAAATGTGTTGCATTTGTACTATTGAGCACAATCTTTTTTGTATCGAAACTTTTTTAAGAACAAAGCAACTCAACCAATAAATTAAAAAAAAAACTCTTTATCTCACTTGTGAATAATAGTAATGAAAAAGTCACAGTTTGATAACAGGTGTCATTATGTGCCTAATTGCGGTGAAATTAGAGCCACTTTATGAGCAAGTGTGTTGAAAAATATATTTTTTGCACGGTTGCGAACAAAACTATTTAATTTAATAGGTAGCATTTTTAACCAACCCAGAACTATCATGGAGTCAGTCCAAAAAACTACACTAAATGGTTTAATGCGAAGGGAACTCGCAACCTTTTGATACAAACTTGATACAAACGTGCACTAAGCAAAGCAGCACAGAGCTCAAGTCGTGGTATCGTTAACGGTTTTATAGGAGTTACACGACTTTTAGCTGTTAATAATCGCACGTCGACGTCACCGTGCTCATTGATACTGCGTATATTCAAACAAGCGCCGTAAGCTCGCTTCGAAGCGTCAGCAAAAATATGAAATTCAACCTGTTTGTATGCGTCACAGACTACACGACGTGTAACACGTAAATTATGAAGGCAAGGCAAGGCTTTAATTATGTTCGCCCATATTGTTCTAACCTCAGGTGATAACTGGTCATCCCATTTTAACCCGTCCAGCCAAAGTTTCTCAAGCAACATCTTCATGCTCACGACACACGGTGCTAACAACCCTAGAGGATCAAATATTCGCGCGATTACTGCTAACATTTGCCATGCTTAGTATTTTCTATGCATTCAGGAACATTTATAGGAAAACACAGATCATCTGTGTTAGTTTGCCAACTAAGACCAAGTGTTTTATTGACAACATAACTTTCCTTGTGGAAATCAAAATAAGAATCACCAGGTGTTTCTGAAATTAAACTGCGTTCGTTAAATTTCCACTTCCAAAAAGGCATACAAGCAGATGCAAGAGCATCAGTCACCTTATGACGCAACATTCGAGCCTCCTCAAACACGTCTGTACCGGTCAAAAGGTCATCGACGTAAAAATCATGAAGAATAACTTCTGTCAATTCTTCAATAGGATGTCGCCTGCGCTACTCGTATGCGAATGCGCAGAGATATTAGCTGAGAGCGAAACGTGACTATTGTTTGTGTCAACAGTGCAGGATGAGCCTTATCAGTCGTGCCGTAAGTTGATTTGCTTGAAACAGGTTTTGATTTAAAGTCTGTGTTATGAATAAGCATAATTATGGTGCTTGCGTTTACATATTTTACACCCTGGTTTCTTGCAATTATTGGGATAGTGACCGTGACGCAAACAATTATAACATACCTTATAGCCAGGTAGTAAATACATTCTTTCGTTGACGCTTAATGATAGAAACTGTGGACATGAATTAAGATTGTGATCGCTTTTACATTTTGGACAACTATTTGATGAAGAACTACTAGTGTTTTGTGTTGTAACAAAGTCTTTTATTTTAGTATTCTGTTTTATGTTAGTAGTAGAATGACATGACTTTTCCAGTGTTTCTATGAAATCAGCCCGATTACGCAAAAAACAATGAACTGATCAAAAGTGATTCGTATAGATTAATCGATACGTCCCTTATATTCCTCCCACTCTCGGAATATTGTAGTATCAAGTTTTTGTCGAATTATATGGACAAGTAATGTGTCCCAATTACTAACAGGTTCGCCTAATGTTTTTAACGCTCTGATATTTTTGTATACATTGTATGTCTATTATACCCTTTAATGCAGTTGAGGACTCCCTAGCGATCAACTCGACGTTGAACAACGCCGTTACGTGATTCTCGATCAATAATCTTTCATTATCGAATCGCTCACAAAGAAGCTTCCATGCCACCTTGTAGTTTTGAGCAGAAAACTCAGTTGTCACGACAGCAGCAGATTCCGATAATGATGACCTAAGGTAATGAAATTTATTAATCTCGTCTATGTCGTCATTGCCATGAATGAGACTGGCGAAGGTATCGCGAAATTCGAGCCAGTTATCATATGATCCTGTGAATTTGGGTAATTGGATTGAAGGCAACTTGACGAACTGACGCTTAACATTGTAACAAGTACTGCAATTCGATTTTATTTCATCTTGGTCAGATTTTTAAAAGTTACTTAACATAATTTTAGCTTGGGCTACCAACCCATGATATTGAGATTCAATTGTAGTTCTTTTGAGTGTCTCAGTATCACACAAGCATTCTAATTTTAATTGAACCTCATTAAATTCATCAAAAAGATCATCCAATTTGGCGACTCGCAATTGCAACTCCATTACCTAAAAGGGGGTTATCTCGGAATCTTTTAGATTACTAAATTGGTTCCAAATACTGTTAACCTTCCTTTATAACTGCTTCGCTTCTTTTTAAGTTCTTTAATCTCAGTCATTTCGAATGGAGGGTGTCGTAGACCTGTAATTATACAATTATAATATTAACGAAACTGTAACAACAAATAACTATTGTAGTGACTAATGAGACTGCCAGCTAAAACTAGCCCAAATGACTGCGACTACGATGTTCAAGTGCGCACCATCTCTGTGATATCAATGAAATTGGTTTTCTTTAGTTATTAAAATCGATTCAAAATTGTCATGCACTAACCAAAATCAGCATATTTAGGCAGAACTTTATGGCTATAGAGGAGTGTTGCGGGTTGAGAGGAAGTAGGTATAATAAAATAAAAATAATAGGTATATATCATTTATTGTTCATTTAAAAATTTATAATAATTCAGGTGCTTAAAAGGCGGTCTTTCAAAATAAAGGAGATTCTCTTATAAATGAAGTATTATTTATTATGCCTTTTATTTAATTTCTTTCTTATTTGTTACATTTTAAAATATTTTTAAAAAACTAAACAAAAAAAGACATTCAAAAATATAAAAAATAGTAGCCCACCGGTATCGGCAACAAAAAAAATCAGAACAGTATTATTTATAATTCTTAAGGTATTAATTAATATAGTAACCCAATTTACGTTAACAAATATTTATTTACTGAAAAAACTGATATAGTTTCCTGAAAATTTTTCAAATTACAAACCTTGCTGCAAAAGTGGCGTATTTGTGCCAGTGCCCAAAAATGAAATCACATTACCTTCACTTTGAGAAGAGGTGACTGTCCCACAGTACCATTAGGATATAAAACTCTTCCACACACAGATTGAATTAAGTATCTCGAATTTCACTTGGATACAAGGCTCACTTGAAAGACGCATATAAAACAAAAAGGAGAACATCTAAATGCCATGTATAAAAACCTGTATTGGTTGATGGGTCGTAACTCAGTCCTATCTTTGGACAACAAACTGCTGCTGTACAATTCTGTATTAAAACCTAAATGGTCGTACGGCTTCCAACTATGGGGAGTGGCCAGCAAAAGCAACATAATGTGCCTCCAAAGAGCTCTAAACACGATCTTGAAGAATATTGTTATTGCACCATGGTTCATACGGAATGAAGAAATCCATGATTATATTATATATATAATGACCATTTTTGAGGAAATTAATAAACATAAAAAGCGTTATGCTTATCGTCTAGCCATCCAAATCCTGTTAAATTGCTGGACAGCAGTAAATCTATAAATCGACTTAAGAGAGGTCAAGTAATCTGAAGAGATATCAGCGGCAATGGCCCTTGTACCTGAAACGCCAACTAATTTACGCAACTAAACTGATAATAGTCCAGAAAGGACTGAATGCAGTTAAATAATAATAATAAGGAATAAGGAATCAAAGGTACCGTATTACAAATATGTGCCCGACCCAGTTCTCGAAAATGACCATGTCACGTTGTACTGGGATCGGTCTATCATCACTGATAGGACTATTGTTGCCAATAAGCCAGATATAGTGGTGATAGACCGATTAGCGCGCCGCACAATGTTATTCGATGTCACCATCCCGCATGACGAGAACCTCGTGAAAGCTGAGAAAGAGAAACAAATCAAGTATCTCGACTTAGCACACGAGGTTGTTGACAAGTGGAATGTGGATTCGGCGATCATTGTGCCGATTGTCGTTACGGCCAACGGCCTGATGGCCAAGAGCCTCGCCGACCATCTGTCGAGGCTGTCATTGCACGGTTGGATCAAGGGCCTGATACAGAAGGCAGTACTTCTCGATACGGCTCGCATTGTGATGAGGTTCCTGTCTCTGGAGCCCTAACCACCGGTAGCTTGGACCCTGCTCCCGACACCGATGGACAACCCTTTTTGTTATATTTTTAAATGTTTTTTTAATGATTTGTTTTTTATAAAGAAATATTTAAAAATATAAATATAGTGTGTAAAAAGTTAAATAAACGAAATAATAATAATAATCTTTATTTCAACAAAACATATTTTACAAAATTTGTGTGTACGGAAATGGCTGCATTAGTTTAAAACTGTGTCGTAGCCATTAACGCCCATCCAACCAAGAGAGAGACAACAACGCTCCAACAGAATGAAGAAAACGAAATAAATCACAATTATCAATTAGAAATGTCAGAATTCACTTATCCTACAATTAAAATCAAATTATTAATTAAAAGCAAGATAACAATTATCAAAAATAATACAAATAAAATAAAAATATAATTTAAAATTAGACTTATAATTAATTATTATTTTCTTTTGCCGATTCGGCGAACTAAAACTTAAATCAGAATATTAATTAAATCAAAATAATAATTGAAATCCAAATAAATAATTAAAATCAGAACAATAAATAAGATTTCAAAAAAAAAAGAAAACTAATTTAAACAAAATAGAATTTGAAATTAGGAAATTAATTACGATTAAAACAATATCAAAAATCAGAATAATAATTAAATCAAAATCCCAAATAAAAACGAAAAACAAAATCAAAATCAATTTTTTTATTTCACATAGGCCTACATGGGCACTTATAAAACGTCGACAAAAGGTGCACGGTTCGGGTTGGTCGTTTCCTATGGAGAAGAACCGGAAAGAAACTCCATGGTTACTCTTTTAAAAATGGTTTGGTTTTACAATATTTCCATGTTACAGCATTAATACTTAGATATGGGGGGACAACGTAGGCCCGTCTTATGACAATAAGTCGTAAGTAGATAAAATAAAAAGATTATATATTATATAAAAAAAGTTAACAAATGTTAACAACGCTTAAATTGAATGCAAATTAAAATAGGTGAAGAGTATGATGTGTGTGTGTAGTGCATGTATGTGAGGTGTACGTATAGATTGGGCTTCTGTGGTACCTCCACACAACCCCACTCCATGCTACATGTATGTGTTGTGCATGTTTACGGAAGGAAGATTTTTAGGGGGAGCCATTCGTCCAAGAGCCCTTAACATACCCGCAACGGACACGGATAAATGTTGAGTTCTTTGTTAACTTTATTGTAAAGCACAGGACTACAGAAAGCGAACTGCCGACGGACCACCTCCAATTTAGCCACGGTTGTGGGACAGACTCTGTCAGTTCTACGCTTACGTCTGCCTAAATCCGGGTCAAACATCATGTTAGAGTGTTTTCTCAACACCGTATACATATCGAAAGAGTGTCTTACCGTAGGTAGACTCCACAGCGCATACAATTCGCTAGTAGGGAAACGAATGGGTTTGTAAGCCATGACCTTTAAGACAGCCCACTGTGCCCTCTCCAAGCGTGACAGTAGACTTTTACCAGCACCTCCCCAGGCCGAAATACAGTACGTTAAAATGGAATGAGCAAGAGCAAAATAGACAGTTCTCAGGGTAGAGAAATTGGCGGAGGTCCGAAGATTTTAAAAAACATAGATTAGTTTTCTCACCCTAGAGACAAGCTTATTGATTTGCTCACTCCATGTCAACGTGCTATCAACCCAGACTCCAAGATATTTTATGGAGTGCGTGCGCATAACTTCAGAACAGCCACAGTTGGCACCTCTCTTTGCATGGCACGCATGAGCTGTCAGACAGAAGGAAGGGGCTGGCTGTGAAGCTTTCCTTGGACTAAATGTGATGAATCTACTTTTATCCAAGTCAAGGGTTAGCAGATTCTGGGGGAGCCGTCTCATAGTAGCCTGCAAGGCCGACACCACCTTCAGGCGAGTCTCGCTCCAGTCACTGCCATGAACCAGGATGACAGTATCGTCAGCGTAGGCCATCACTTTGGAGTTCGCAAGGTCGAGTTTACAAAGCTCGTTTATGTAAACGAGGAAAAGGGTAGGTCCTAAGACACTACCCTGCGGAACTCCGTAAGTGACAAATGCTTCCTTACTAGTATGGTTACCTATTCTGACGATTTGAGAAGAAGCTGAGCGCACGGCGAGGCTGTCTCTCGTCTGCCTGCTCAATGCGAGCACCAGATGAGCAGCCTCGTGAGGCAGCCTCGCAAATTTGATACCCGACTTGATGCTTAAAAAATTCGTAAATAACCACTTTTCGGCACGTAAACCATGTCATATCATATCATAAACAGCGCTTCCAAACCGCAATGTTTTTACCCTTCAACTTTTTTAAACCAGAGAAAAATAAACTGAAACAAATTATGTCTCATTTAAAAATTCGTTTGTGAGCAGATAGAGTAAAGCAAACTTAGAAACAACAAACTTACAAACAGTAAACATGGTAAATATCCCGATTATAATGTTAATGTTAAGCAAACTTAGAGTTTTTATTACATCAAAAATGCCTGACATATGACTTTGGTCCCCGTTAAAACTTGAATGTGAATACCTATATTATGTCATTACGGTAATGTTTATCGTACAGAAACCAGACTGCAAATTCGGCTTGTAAAATACTGAATTTATTTAAAGTGGTGCAGTTTTTGACCAATTATATTTTAGAGAAAGTGTTGTGATTAATGCTGGGCCTTTCTCAGTCTGAAAAGAGGCTTTTGACCTGCTGGGGGACATTTACAGGCAATTTTATTGGAACTGTATACTGAATGAATGAGTGTCAATTAGGTGTTTTTATTAAAACAGTGTATCGTAGGATAGTAACAAAGCAATGCCAAAGGTTCTTCAAATTTTATGTTTATCGAAAACGAAGGACAGGGTGATTTGTGTTTAAAACTCAACATCAATACCATTTATCTTTATTTCAAATTCTAAATCGCGATTGATTACGATAAATTTCATTTTTTTAACGAAATGTATTGTCAAAGTTAATTTAACTTTTCAATGCAATGGAAAACATAACTTGAAATGGGTCAAATAAATTAATTTCAACTGAATTTGGAAAAATACTAGTTCTTCCACTCCATTTCAGTTTGTAGGGAAATTACATATATTTGTTGATGCATTGATATATATCTGCAATATATTAACGTTATAACCGACTTTGCAGCTGAGCTAACGGATGCAGGGCGAAGGGCTAATATTTTGCGCCTTAAAACAGAATCGTCTCACTAGGGAGAGTACCCGAAACTAAACCGAGCACATCCGAAGGCTCAAAAGCGGCAGCCCCGCTATCGGATTAACACACAGTGGGCTAATCACTCGCTTGCCCGACAACCATAGATTCCTGAAACTGAAGCAGTAATAAGAAACCGGACCGATTTTTACCGACGACATTTGGCTTGAAATTACGGACATGAATTGCATTTTGGAATGTACGAACGATGAGCGAGGACAGTCGACTAGCCCAGGCAGAAGCAGTAATGCTTAGCTACAAGCTGCAGATTCTGGGTCTAAGTGAGGTGAGAAGAATCGGATTTGGTGAGTTGAGAACGTCCGGAGGCTTGACTTTGCTGTATTCGGGTAAAGAAAGTGAGGAGGATGTGCGCGAGTATGGCGTGGGGCTCCTTATTTCTTATACAGCTAGGAAAAGCCTATTGGGCTGGAAACCGATCTCGGACCGGATCATATGCGCCCGTTTTAACTCAAGAGCACGGAAGATCTCCATTGTACAGTGCTACGTCCCATAACAAAGATGACTTCTACAACGCCCTCAATGCCACCCTTAGGAGCATAAATGCGTGATGATGTCGAACGAGCTGAACTCAATGCCCAATACCGCCGGAAGCGCAAGGCGATTTATCGCAGTACGCGTACAGATAGAAGGCGTTGGGCTGATGATATTGCTGATAGTGCTCAACAGGCTGCGAGCACCGGCAACTTGAAAGAGCTGCATAAAGCCACGAAGACCTTGGCAGGAAACAGAAGGCTCAAGCCAAGAAGAAGCCGCTTAAATCCAGAGAGGGGCAGCTTATTGTGACGTTGGAAGGGTGGCTGCAGCGCTGGCGCCAACAATTTGAGGAGGTCTTCCGATTGTCAGCGTCTCTGACGCCTGACGCGCTTCAAGTAGGTTATCTACACCACCTCGACCTCTCGACATCGACACGGAACCACCGTCACTGAAGCGATCAGCTCTTTGAAGGCAGGCAAAGCAGGACTCGACCTGATAACTGCGGAAATTTTGCAAGCAGACTTAGCATCCGCCGTCGACGTGCTGACGCCTTTAATTGAAAGGTTATGGACCGCTGAAGAACTCCCGGACGACTGGAACAAGGGATTTTTAAACCGTGCCCAAGAAAGGTGATCTCAGCAGTTGCGATAACTGGAGGGGCATTACGTTGCTGTCAACTCCCTCTAAAGTCTTCTGTAAGATACTACTTGATAGGCTGTCGAAGGCCGTTGAGCCTCTTCTGCGCGGGAAGCAGGCGGGTTTCCGTTCGACCCGGTCATGCACGGACCAGATCAACACTCTTCGTATCATTCTCGAGCAGGCAGCAGAATGGCAAAGAGAAATTTATCTTACTTTTGTCGACTTCGAAAAGGCCTTTGATACGCTGAAGTGGTCCAGCATCTGGTCCCGCCTGTTGGACATAGAAGTGCCGCCAAAAATGGTCCGCCTGTTGGAGAGCATTTACAGGAAAAATTACTGCAAGGTGACTCACGAAGGCCTCATTTCAGAGGACATCGCAGTGCACGCTGGTGTCCCCTTCTTTCTTATAATCGTTCTCGACGGAATCATGTTGCGCATTAACGATAGTAGGTGTCGCGGGATAGAGTGGGGATTAACCAACGTCTTGAAAGACCTGGACTATGCTAATGATCTATGCCTGTTGAGTCATACACATGCCGACATGCAAGCGAAACTGAACGACCTGCGCCAGGAGGCGGCAAAAACTGGGCTCAAAATTAACATCTGTAAGACCCAGGAGATGCGTACAGGTGTGAGGAATTCTTCACCAATGTTAATCGGCACAGAGGTTATGGAAAGCGTCCACAAATCACGTACCTCGGGAGTGTCGTGTCAGAGACTGGAGGAACTGAAGAGGATATCACTTCACGGATCGCCAAAGCGCGAGCTATATTCGCACAGCTGAGACATGTGTGGCAATCGCGGCAACTGACCCGAAGGGTTAAACTCAAAATCTTCGGGTCCAATGTCAAATCCGTGCTGCTCTATGAGTGCGAAACGTGGAAGGTAACAAAGGACATCTCACGCCAAATCCAGGTCTTCGTCAACCGATGTCTTCGTCGTATCCTCGGCATTTACTGGCCCGAGATTATCTCCAATGTAGAGCTGTTGGAGATATGCCACGAGACCCCGATCGACCGCCAGATCAAGCGGCGTAAATGGTGTTGGGTTGGTCACACGCTCCGTAAGGATTCCGATCACATTCCTAAACAGGCCTTGGATTGGAATCCTCAAGGAAAAAGGAAGCGAGGCCGTCCCCGTCAAACCTGGCGACGCACCGTATTAGCTGAAGCGATGAGTATCGGAATGTCGTGGAACGAGGTGAAGCGCGAAGCTCAAGACCGGTCTCGATGGAGGATTAGTGTGGAAGCCCTCTGCCCCAGCTAGGGTCCATAGGATCTTATGTCAAGTAAGTCATTAACGTTACAAAAGCGTTTGAAAAGTTCAAGCATTTGCATTATTTGACAAAACTTGATAGGTATTGAATTTTGATTTATATAGAAAACATGTAACTTTTAACAGGCCCAGGTCGGTACTATAGAGACGTAAATGAGACATCTTTAGGAACTGGAACGAAGGAATTCAATAAAATACCAAACCACAGCGGTTTTTATAATATATGTTTCAATTCAACAATCGGCAGGTTCTATTTTAAAACTAACAAAACTTATTTTATTAAATTAGACCATTAAGCATCACTTTTGTACGACAAACATTTGAATTCAAAGGTAATTGATTCTACCGTCCATTCGGAAAAGTAGCTTGTTATGGAGAAGAACGGACAAGAAAATTCATAATTACTTTTTTTTTAAACTTTAATTCATATACGTGAGGACGATGCAACCAAACTAAAACTACTATACTACTGTTGTGCGTGTTATGTTTAGGGTCCAGATAAATTATACGCAACTTGGTTTATACTGAATATGAAAACTGTTTAATTTGGTTCACAATACTTAGTTACAATTCGTACCGTAAAATATGACGTGGCAAGGTGAAGGTATGTAAGCGACTGGCGAGCCCGGCGCTGGCGTTCCTTCAAATAACAAAATATGCAATTCAGCAAATCGCATCGCTGGGGTCGCTACATCACACCCCCCCTTTCTCCAAAAATTTAACATATTTTAAATTTTGATATACATTAGGTTTACAATGGTGCGTACAGCACTACACAATACAATATGGCGAAAATATTGCTTACACGCTATCTTACCTACAACGTGCGGTCTCTCGAGTGTTTCGGAGCCGTCTTTACATAACATATACCTACTTAGTACTAAGTCACATGAGTTTAAGGGTAGCTGTCATAACGTCCACTCTGCAATAATTAATAACACCACAAAGGCCGGCTAGCTTCCGCTATGACAGCGCCAGTTAAAAAAAAAATTCGCCATCCCTTGATAAAATACAATCATAATACAAAACCACAGCTATAACTGTAACGGTACATTGTTCACTATAACAAATACATTGTTCGCTTGTTACGTCAGCGAACGAGCTCTCTGAATAACACACTACATTAATCTGATGATTCATGCACAATTCACTTTTTGTGGACACTGTTTACACGTAACTTGCTGCAGTTCCTGCGGTTGCCGGATTGGCCATATGTGCAGGCACTACCGTTGTCCCCGTCAGTGTAATTACTTCCTTTTTCAACCAATTTCTCAATTGGCCTATGCAACCTCTCTTAATTGCGTAACATAACAAAATGCCCAATATTACCGCGATGATGATAAGTATTATCCCAAAATAATTCATTTTGTTTTCTAATTGTTGTCCAGCTACTACCTGGGCTTGGGCTATGGCAACGTATTCTTTATTTGGTGTATTTCCCATGTTTTAAAATTTATATGCTCTTTACTTCAATGTGACACTGTTATTAGTGAATTGTACAAGAAATACCTTAAACTTACAACATAACTGAACAATTTTTTGCTAGTTGTGCAAAAATCGCACGGGTTTCTTGATAACCCGACCCGAGCGCGTGGTTCTATTCATAGGCGGTAGCGGATTTTGCTCAACCTGCTGTTTATGTGTTTCTATATTGATTTTATTTCCTACGCTTTCTGGCACAGTATTGTCGTTTATAATATATGCTGGCTTTATTCTATCGATGGACACGGTTGATTGACGGTTGTCCTTTTGTATTTCAAAAGTCTTCTCGCTTCTGCTAATGACCTGGTATGGTCCACTATACGACGGTGTCAATGGCTTCCTTACCATATCATTCCTAACGAATACGTGAGTACAAGTTTTCAAATCTTTGTGAATGAATATTTTTCGCGAGCCGCTATCCGCTCGTGACTGTGGGCGCATGTCATTAATTATGTTTCTCAATTTGCTTACGAATGTCGGCAGATGTCCTACTTGTGATTCCTTTGCCTCGTGATAAAAATCGCCCGGTAAACGCAACGTGTGTCCTAAAACCAATTCTGCCGAACTTACATTTTGGTCGCTTTTGCAAACTGCACGAAGTCCCAACAATGCGGTCGGTAATTCGTCAACCCATGACCTATTTCCTAACAGTCTTGTCTTTATTGCTGCCTTAAGGGAACGATGCATTATTTCTACCATACCATTCCCCTGTGGATGATATGCTGTCGTGCGTATTTTCTTTATCCCTAACATGTTCATCAAACTGCCGAATATCTCGCTCTCGAACTGCCTGCCCTGATCGCTGGTTAGAGTTTTAGGACACCCGAATCTACATATCCATCCTTCATAGATCGCCTTGGCTACTGTGTCTGCAGTAATGTCTTTGACAGGAAATGCCTCCGGCCAACGAGTAAACCTATCTATGACGGTGACGCAATAACGATAACCTTCTTGTGTGGTCGGTAGTGGCCCTACTATGTCTACGTGTACGTGATCAAATCGTTCTGTTATCGGAAATGTGCCTAATTTTGAAACTGTGTGTCTGTGTACCTTTACTTTCTGACATGGTATACACGATCTCGCCCATTTGACGATGTCTTTATTCATGTCTGGCCAAAAATAACGACATGTGATCATCTTTCGTGTGGCCCTAACGCCAGGGTGGCTTATATTATGAACCGTGTCAAAAACAGTCTTTCGGAACTGTAACGGAATGTATGGCCTTACCATGTCTTTTGTAATACTACAATATATCTTTCTTTTACATAATGGAGAATGTACTTGTTCTAAAACAATGTTGCCCTGTGAGTTTGCTAACATGTGTGTCATTTGAGCGTCTGTTTCCTGTGCCTTTGCGATTTCGTCGTAATCGATGTTTGTGTCACAAGTAATGGACTCTATTCGTGATAGCGCGTCAGCAACCGCATTATCGGTGCCGGTGACGTATTGTATGTCGCTCGTAAATTCGCTGATGTACAATAACTGCCGTGTACGCATTGGTGTTTCTCTATCCGTACCTATTTTTGTAAACGCGTATGTTAAAGGCCTATGGTCTGTAAAAATTGTTAGTTTGCGCCCTTCTACCATGTTTCTGAAATGGACAATTGCCAAATACACTGCTGTCAGCTCGCGGTCGTACGTGCTGTATTTTTGTTGTGCCGCTGATAGTCTTTTCGAAAAATACCCTAGCGGTGTCCATTTACCTTTTGTTTCCTGTTGTAAAACTGCGCCCACACAAGTGTTTGATGCGTCGCACATTAGTGCCAATTTGCCTGATTCTCCCGGATGAGCTAGCGTAATGGCGCTTTTTAGGCTTGCCTTACACTTCTCGAACGCGGCCACTGCTGTATCGTCCCACTCTATTTTTGACTTATCTTTCTTTTTGGCCCCGTGCAAATATTTATTTAACTCCGCCTGGCTTTCCGCCGCCCCTTTCAAATGGGACCTATAAAAATTCACCATTCCTAAAAATCGTCGCAATTGTTCGATTGTTTCCGGTCGCGGATAATTTTGTATAACCTCAATCTTATTCTCCAGTGGTTTTATTCCGTCCTTATTTACGTTGTAGCCTAAAAATTCTATTTCCGTTTTCCCTAAATCGCATTTTGCTAAATTGATTGTTATTCCGTATTGCTCGAATCTACCGAATATTAATTTAAGGTGTTTTTTGAAAAGCTGTTCAGTGGTGCTGGCTATTACAAGGTCATCGATATAACAAAATAAATACGAGTTTTCTTGGCCTTCTTTTATATATTCTATATTTTTCAACACTGTATTATTCATAAATCTTTGGAACGTTTGTGCTGCGTTTCGTAAGCCAAACGACATCCGCGGAAACTCGAAAAGCCCGAAAGGAGTAATGATCGCCGTTTTTTCGATATCCTGTGGTGCTACACAAATGTTATGATAGGCCCGGTTGATGTCTATTTTTCCAAAAATTGTCTTACCTGCTAGCCCATAAGTAAAATCCTGCAGTCTTGGTATCGGGTACCTGTCTGGCTTCGTGATCGCGTTGAGTGCACGATAGTCACCACAGGGCCTGATCTGTCCGTCCTTCTTCGGCACGACGTGTAACGCGCTCGCCCAAGGACTGCTGGATGGCCTGCAAATTCCTAACTCCTGCATTACTTTAAACTCCTCCTGTACCAATTTATACCTATGCGGTGGTAATGGCCTAGCACGCGTGAAAACTGGAGGGCCTGTAGTTTCTATGTGGTGGTATACATTGTGACTAGATGGTTCTTTGTACGATACAGGCTTGGTAATGCTGGAAAATTCCTTTAGTAATTCTCTATATGGGTTATCCAGCTGTATGCTCGAAACCGATGGTTCCGTACACTTTACGACGGATGCTTCCCTACTAAACTTAGTACGCCCGTCAATCAAACGTTTTTTATACAAATCTACTATCAGCTGGTGTGCCTCTAAGAAATCTGCTCCTAAAATGGGCTGTTTAACGTCACATATAATAAATTGCCATTTAAAATTCCTTCTTAAACCTATATTAAGCTCTATGTTAGTTACACCATAAGTTTTTATCTCAGTGTTATTCGCTGCGAACAGCTTATACGAACACTCACGTTTAACTTTGTTGCCTCTCACTTTACCCACTGGTATCACTGATACGTTAGCACCTGTGTCCACTAGATACATAATACCACTTCTTAAATCTCGCACGCAGAGTCGGTGATTGCCCGCGGTACACTCTCCCACCGATGATGACTGCACCGCCTCTAGTTTTCCGCACCCTGCTGCTTCTTGGACCAATTGCACGGCGACTCGCACGCCCGCGCATTTTCCCGGTAACGAAAGTGGTGTCTGCATAGCCAATTCGGAGAACTCGGTGTGCGATACGACCTTGACTGGCCCCTGGGCCTGTAGCGCCCCTGCTGCCATTGCTGCCCTCTCCGGTCTTGTCCCGGGTTCCCGTTTCGCTTCCTGATGTCATTAATTTCCCCACGCATCTCTTTCATTTCCACAGTTAATGCGCTGAGATGCTTGGCCAAATCCGTCTTTGAGTCGCAAGTCAAATCCGATGTGCTCGGTGCTATTGACGCGATCTCACCGGTCCCTATGTTTTCCATCACTCTGTCTGCCGTTGCAGCGAGATTTTCTAGTTTCGTGTCTCCGGTCACTGCCAGGACCGCCCGCACGCCCGGGGGTAAACGATTCAGCCACAACCTTTTTAGTGGCTCGTCTGTCACGTTGCAATTCTTGGCTAAAGCCGCCATCGCCCTATATAGCTGTGATGGTTTCTGTGTTCCCAGGTCCATTTCCGCTATCAGCCTCTGGAATTGCTTCTCCGTGCTTTCCTCATAAATTACTAATAAACGCTTCTTTAATGCCGCGTACTTGCCTGACTCTGGCGGGGCTTCGATTATATCGGTAACTTGCCGCACTGTGTCCTGGGGCAACCTGGCGATTGCTATGTCGAACAGCTGCGCATCACCCTGCTTCTGCGGTGCCATAATAGCCTCGAACTGGCAGAACCATGATTTGGGCAAATCCGTCCAAAAATCTGGTATCCTTGACTGCACCGATACCGCTGCTACTCCGGTTGTTGTTGGGGTAGTCATTGTAGTGGAGTTTCACTGGTTTCGAGACTATTCACTGTTACTTGCGCCCACGCGGTTTCTAACGCGCACTTGCCACGTCGCCACTGAATCGCTTACGGCGCAAAAATAATAAAACACAAAAAACTAATTTTTGTAAACGTTCGGGGTCACCAATTGTTGTGCGTGTTATGTTTAGGGTCCAGATAAATTATACGCAACTTGGTTTATACTGAATATGAAAACTGTTTAATTTGGTTCACAATACTTAGTTACAATTCGTACCGTAAAATATGACGTGGCAAGGTGAAGGTATGTAAGCGACTGGCGAGCCCGGCGCTGGCGTTCCTTCAAATAACAAAATATGCAATTCAGCAAATCGCATCGCTGGGGTCGCTACACTACGTATAGATATAAAGTTAGTATTACAAATACTAACAGATAAATTCATTAATTTGATAAATAGTAACATGGTTCTCCCTTACTTGCAAATATTGCAAACATAGGAAATTACCTAATTCAACAACAACGGAACAGTGTGCGAGTCAATTTCTTAAACAAAAAAGAGAAGAAAAAAAGCATTACTATAATTATGAATATTTTATTGATTTCCCTTTGTGAGCAACCTTCACAGTACCTACTACTACAAAACAAGCTTAATGACTTACGAGGGCTAAGTGTTATGGGAGTCATAGAGCAATAGTATCAATAGACCGAGGAAACGCAATAAAAGGTAGGTAGTAAGTTTGTTCGCTGACGATGACTCGCAATAACACGGAAATCCCACTGTCATTGAAGTTTTTATGCTAAATTTAGATACGGTACAGCAAGATCATGACCCTTTCGGCGAGCTTTTTACACAAATAATACAAACGATTATTATATATCTAACTACTTGATTTACATGCAAATTTGCATTTTTCTTACAATAATAATCCAATCGACATACTATCGTATTACGAACTTCAAGAAAAACATCAACGGAGAAAAACGACCTCATTGTGAAAGTAAATTAAATCCTTCGAGCTGGTGGCAGGACGTCCCTTCCCGTAAATCTGCGGGCAAGTCGGCGGTAAAGACATAGTGGTAAGAGGTCGCGGGTACACTTTGAGTAGATAACATTATAGATGGACTGTTCGTTATTTAGTTGCCCTTTGGATTCCTTTGAAACTGAACTGAGTCTGCGGATCACGAGACTAAAATAAATGTCAGACGGTTTCTGGGTAGTTGACCTCGCTACCACCTTGTCTATTGGCTAATATTCTTAAAAAATAAAAGCAGTTAACCAAGTAAATGGAGTATGTAAGAATCATAATAGGTGGAGTTCTGTAGTTTTTGCCAACCGACATGGGAATCCATGGAATAGATGGTTACCATGGCGCGAATTATTTGTGGCACTGTCAATTGATGGATAAAAAATTAAAGTAACATTCTGACAGATTGCGATGTATATTCGTTTCGAAGTATAGATAACATAATATAAAGGGCGGTCTGTCCTATCATAGACATCTGTTATTCCACATTTTACAATAGATAGGTTTGTACAATTATAATTCTGTTGAACTGAAATATTTTCCTTGCGAGCTTGCTTGCTTTGATCGACCGACTGCATAGTATGATTTTCTTCTTGTTTATATCTTTTTAGATTTTTAAATTTATTATTTAACAACATTTTTGTTATAAATTCTTTTCAAATAACATTTAACCATTTTTTACGTCACTTATTAAGAACACCTTGTCAGTCAAGAAGTATTTAACAATGTCTTAATTTTATAAATACGTCTAGTGGTTTGAAAGATATGGGGTAATTAGCGAGAACGTCATTAAATATCCTAAACCGTTATTTACAAGTAAAAATAAAAATATCTAAAACCTTCAAAAATGTTTTCATGCTTTTCATATTTCAAATTTTATCTAGTAGTAGACACCCTTCGATCAACAATCTCTCGATATTTTGCAAACAAATCCCGATTAGCCAGTAAAATGCCCATAACTTTTGAATGGCTAAATCGTTTATCATTAAACAGAGCTAAGAACACTCTCGATAAAGTCATCTTTCAAACATAGAAACTAAATCAAAATCGATTTATCTGCTTAGGAGCTATGATGCCACAGACAGATACACAAATACACGTACACTCAAATACACAAACACATAGGTACACACGTCAAACTTATATAACACCCCTCTTTTTCCGTCGGGGGTTAAAAATTAAAAATGGTGAAAGGAACCCAAAGATGATTTTTAACCCCCGACAGAAAAGGAGGGTGGTTAAAGGTTGTGTGTTGTGGGTGTAAGTTTGACGTGTGTTGCTGTGTATCTGTGTGTCTGTCTATGGCATCATAACTCCTAAACGGATGACCCGTTTTTTTTTAAAGTTCAATAGAATACTATTATGTCGAGAGTATTCTTTGTTATGTTTGATTAAAATCGGTTAGACCGTTCGAAAGTTACGCGCATTTTACTCTTGAATCTGAGTTTTTCCGCAATATATTACATGTTTCGATGAATTGTCGGTCGAAACGTGTTTCATTCAATGTAGGTTGAAGAACATAACCAATAACATTTTGGTTTCAGTAGGTGGCCATGTTAATTGCAGCATCAGTGGCATTTATATGGAATTCTTAAGTGCAGGGTGTATGGGCACTTGAGATACTCTAGTAAGTGTATCATATTCTGCGCACTCACATTGGGTTTCATATTTGTTTATAAAATACTAGCCCGTCGGCTTCGCTCCCGTGAACCACCCCACAGGACCCGTTTTCGGGATATAAAATAGCCTATGTCACTCAGGAATAATGTAGCTTTCTAATGATGAAAGAATTTTTGAATTCGGTCTAGTAGTTTCGGAGCGTATTCGGTACAAACAAACAAACAAAAAAATCTTTCCTCTTTATAATATTGGTATAGATAGAAATAATTAAACGAAACATTATATAAACTTTACATCTTTTTATTTACTTGTATAAAATATATAGTAACAATTATATTACGTATTTTGGTAATTATTGAGAATAGACTGACTTTTTATGTTAGGACATCCTTCGCTCTATTATTACTACAATCGATTTTCAAGCATATATTCTAAGGAGTAAGGGTGGTCTCTGCTTGAGAACACGTCTGTGGTCCACTGTTCGGTTATGGGTACGAGTTCGACCACGAACACGGGTGCTTCTGACTTTGGATGACTTTCCTTCATGTTCTGAGCAAGCAAGTGGATCATCTAGAAAAAAAATAACATGTTAAATATTAATATTAACATAATATATACTCTGATCATTTTGTGATGATTGACTGTCAAATAATGTTGTCATTAGGTATAGGGGTCATAGTAGTCATAGATAATCTATATATATAAAAGAAGAAACTGACTGACTGACAGATCGATCAACGCACAGCCTAAACCGCTAGGCCTAGAAGAATAAAATTTGGCAGAAAGGTACCTCATGTGGCGTAAGTGAGCACTAAGAAAGGATTTTTGGAAATTCCACCCCAAAGGGGGTAAAAAGGGGGTTGAAAGATTGTATGTAATTTCTACAGTTTGTAAGTTGGGCACATGACATTGTTGATTTACGCTCTTGGTTGATAAAAAAAATTAATGTATTTATTAGTTTTTGGATATTCGACCCCTAAGGGGGTAAAAAGGGGGTTGAAATTTTCTATGAAGTTTTTACAGTTTTCAAATATTTGACATAGGAAATTTTACATTACGCTCTTGTTTAATAAAAATAATTAATGTGTTTATTGGTTTTTCTAAATTCCAACCCTAAGGGGGTAAAAAGGGGGTTTAAAGTTGGTATGTAATTTCTACAGTTTGTAAGATGGACACTTGAAATTTTAGATTCACGCTCTTGGTTGATAAAAAGAATTATATCATATATTGGTTTTTGGAAATTCGACCCGTAAGGGGGTAAAGAAGGGGTAGTAAGTTTGTATGAAATTTTTACAGTTTCTAAGTTGGACACGTGAAATTTTAGATTTACGCTTTTGGTTCATAAAAAGAATTAATATATTTATTGGTTTATGGAAATTCGACCCCTAAGGGGGTAAAAAGGGGGTTGAAAGTTTGTATGTAATTTCTACAGTTTGAAAGTTGGACACGTGAAATTTTAGATTTAATCTCTAGGTAGATAAAAAAAACATGTATTTATTAGTTTTTGGCAATTCTACCCCTATGGGGATAAAATAGGGGTTGTAACGTCATTACAAGTTTTTCAAAACAACTCCTTAAATACGATTTAAAGGATGTTAAAGTTTGTATGGAAAATTTCATTTCTTGGATTAATAAACTTGAAACTTGGGACAAATACTAACCTTAATAAATAATGTGGGTTGCTATTAGTTATTCGTTTTTCGGAACTATCCCCAAAATACTATTATATTTAGGGGGTGACCAAGATTTTTGTAGTATTTTATTACACATAGCTTCTTTTAATAATGTAGGTGAGCACTAAGGAGGGAGTTTTGGAAATTCAACCTTTAAAGAGACATTTATTTGTATAAAAACTTTTTTACAAAAAAATATTACAGACCTCCAACTAAAAACACTACAAAATAAATTTCTTTTTCGAAGTCGGTGTCTTTGGCAGGCACCAATTTTTTTCGTTATGGACGCTTTGTAGCGGTTTTAGTTGGATGTCGGTCGTATTTTTTTGTAAAATAGATTTTTTATTTTTACTTTTTAGGTGGACCTAATAGGCAATTTGCCTTTAGTAAGGTACTTAATTATTTTTTGTGTATGTTATATCTCCGTCAAACGGTCCAGCTCGGTAGTTCCAAATCGAGGAAGAGGTCATCTTAGTGCCGTAAGATTCTTCAAAAAACCGTTGACACACCTAAAACATCTTCTGGGGGTGATTCTGAAAAACTAATGATGGCAATTTATTATTGCCCAAGGAATAAGATTTTTAACCGACTTTCCAAAAAGGAGGAGGTTCTATGTCCTCTAAATCCTAACTTAAACCGTAGATATCTATCGATATCCCATTTATTATTGATTTAACAATAGCTTATTTTTGATCGCCTTCACTAACTGCACATAATTTAGTTGAATAAAATACGAAATCATGCGAACGAAGTCGCGGGCGGAGTGCTAGTTTGTTATAAAAGGGCATAGTTTATTTTTGTGACCTGATTCTTGTAACCCATAAAGTTGAAACAAACTTTTATATTAAAAAAAACTTTATTTGTAAAAATAGTGATAGTGATACGTAAGGTGTAAAACCCACAGTGATGCCAGAATAGATTACCCGAATAACATCTAACTTGAACATAACCGGTGGAATTAGTTTATCATGGTGAATACACATCTGCGTACCCGTTTAGAGCGTACGTATATGACGTTATGTTATGAAATGGTGTAAACAATAAACAGACATACGATTGCAGCAATCCCGAAAGATGATGATTCGCTGTCATTTATTGAAGAGTTCTGTTTTATATCTCCGAAGGTCTTCATCAGATATTTACCAAATTTTAATGAGACCATTGCGAAATAAACTTCTTTCGAAAAAATATTTTTTTGCAATTCCGTTCATATATGGACGGAGTTATGCCCGAATATAAATAAAAAAATATATTAATATCCGAATTGTGAATATACTTTTTGGGAAGTCGGTTTAAAATTGCATTGTCACGAGTAACAAACATGTGTGCAAATGGTTAGCTCAATTGGAAACATGGAAGTGGGTCAAATTTAACTTGCAAGATTTGATTACAGTTAGAAATATCTCATAAGCCAGTAACAACAAAGGTTACGGGCAACGCCAACGGCAGTCTGTTTTTAAAGCAGTACTCTGCAACTCTGAACCGACAACCGTTGGGGTAGAAGTGTTGTTGAATGGAGACCTCAAATGGGTTAACATAATGTGGAACGCCCTCTGGCTAGGTGGCGAGACAGCCTTCACAGGGTGGCTGGTAGTAGCTGGATGAGCCGAACAGCGAGACAGAGTGTGATTGGAGAAGCCTGTGTCCACCTGTGGACTGTTATAGGCTTATATTAGATGGTGACTGCAACGCTGCTTGATGGTAGGAAAAGCTTCTAAATTGTTACCTTCAAGCCGTCAGGGTCCCTCTTCTTCCTAAGGTAGTTGAA
This sequence comes from Orthosia cruda, assembly GCA_964057195.1. Lineage (NCBI taxonomy): Eukaryota > Metazoa > Arthropoda > Insecta > Lepidoptera > Noctuidae > Orthosia > Orthosia cruda. The sequence continues at coordinate 26,496,253 of OZ059840.1, read as the reverse complement.
GCAGCACGTTCGGAAGCGCCTCGTGCCGCACGCACTCGCACACTCTCTGCCGCACGAGTCGCACGCAGACCACACCGAGCTTACTGCAAAAACCACACATTACACTCTCTGGTCTGTTAATAGGCTATTGAATAGGTCTACGACTTCTTAACTCATAATATTATAAATGTGAAAGAGACTTTATTTATTTGCCTACTTCATTTTGCATAAAACATGAAGGGGAGAAATTTGGGAGGGGCGTGAATTTTTTATGAAACTTCTTATTATGTTGACCGATTACCTTACTTATAAAGGGGAATAAATATAATGACCACCAAAAATAACTTTGTGACCATAACCTCTATTACCTAAAATTGTACTATGAAACCAAATTTAGTAAATGACCACCAAATTTTAATAGCAAATTAATTTTGTGAAATAGGGCGGAGGACATCCAATGAGGATTTTCCAGACCGAAAAAAAAAAAAAAAAAAAAGGTTAGAACAGTGACCAACCGCTACTTCCAAGTTGCTCGCAGAATGTTTTATTTTTTTGTGGTCATTAACTATTTTTGGATTAAACAATCATAATTTGGAGTTGGTTGTTTTAAGTTGGATCTCAAGTTGTAAATTTTTGGTTCTAATTTCACTCTAAACTGGGGATTTAATTTTGGTGATCATTTACTATTTTTAGCAATATAAAGTAATTTTTTGCTGTTACATTTTACTAGATCTGATGGTAAGTTAAACATAAGCCGTTATAAAGTAATTACCAAGAGACCAGAATCATGAGATAAAAAATAATCAGGGCTGAAATCATGAGTGTTAAAGAGTTCTTTATGATGTTAAGGTACAATGAACCATTTTATAAAAATTGTATGTACCTACAACAGATGACAGTGTGCAACAGTAACTTACCAATAACCACAAGTGAAAGAATACATGTGATCTTCAGCATTTTGTGGGATTACTGATACCTTTTACGTAATATATATTCTTATTCTTAGCACGGGATAGTTCTTCTACTGAAGATGAGTTCAGAATGTTATGGTATAGTTCGCAACCCCGTTTTATATGAGTTAAAGTTTACTTAGCAAAGTATGTAGGCGTTGTTAGATAAAGCTTTTTAGATCAGAATAGTTGTTTATGAATATTATTGGGTTTGTATTTCCATTACATGAGTGCAAATATAAATATCTTATTCCAGCCGCGTAGTTTCAATGCTTGCCTTCTTTCTGAAAGAAAAACATATTAATTTGTGCGTCGCACAAGAGGTACAATTTAATATGTCACGCACTGGGTTCTTTGCTACTGCTTCTATATCAGCATGTGTAGCGACATTTAAAAATTATAAATAACGCCGCGCTGATATTCTGATTTGGCATGCTGTTAATGCCACGGACACACTAACACGGAACAAATATTGAATAAAATATCTTTTCTATCTCTATCGGGAGGCTCTCTATCATCAAGTCAAGCCAAGACCGATGTTTTACGTGACTAGAAGCTTAAGACAGTGACTTCTTTATCTGCGATAACTAACCTGCCAGGCGAGCACGGCCTACTGTGACAGGCTTAAATTTTTTTATCACAGTTTGGGAGCAGAAACCATGATAAAATGCATAGGCTTGCACACTATCACAGAGGCCATGCTCGCCCGGAGACTATAATTAAGACATTACGGTAGCGCATTTTTAACCTTTTTTCCCCACGTTTTACTGATTGAATCAAAACAAGTTGAGTGCGTCTTGTTTTGATTCTATGTCATCCTTAGATTTTTTTTTGTTTTGTATGAACTTCGCGTGTCAAAAAACGGAGTAAAATAACGATCAATGATCACCTGAAATCCACCGAAATCTATAAAAATGTCTTACTGGTACTCAGCTGAATCCGGTTAGACTGGAAGCCGACCCCAACATAGTTGGGAAAAAGGCTAGGCAGATGATGATTGAGCTGTAAAAACTGTGTAGAAAAAGTTGACCGAGGCATTGAAAATGTTTTCTTTCATTGGTAAGTGAATTTGTTTTTAAATTGTGTGTGAAAAAGTGGCACGCTTGGTTTTCATACAAATGGAGGGTCTTGCGTTGTCTAGTTAGATGAAAAGGTAATTATCTGACTTATGGCCAGTTTCTGAGGTAAGTAAATATGTGCTTATCTCGAATAAAGCATCTGCCACTCTTGATCATCTGCCACTTTAAAGTTTTCTGCGATGCTGAGCAAGGTTTGAGTATACGTAGTCAAGTCATGCCAAAGTATACCTTATGTCATACAAAAAAACTACATTGACGTTCAATTGGGTTTCACAACTGAGAAAAACATATTTGATCATTCTCAAATTCTCAAACCGTTGTCAACGTTACATAATCAGTGTGGCCAGATTGGGCGACTTTACGCCATTTAGGCTGAGACTCGGAAGGGTGGCCGAGGCGACCAATTTTTACGATCGGCGACTGATCGCCAATTAGGCTACCTTAAAAAAACTGACCAAGTGCGATTCGGACTCACGCACGATGGGTTCCGTACCATTACTTAAAAAACGGCAAAAAAATCACGTTTGTTGTATATATTTTATTCTGTTTTTAGTATTTTTTTGTTATAGCGGCAACAGAAATACATCATCTGTGAAAATTTCAACTGTCTAGCTATAACGGTTCATGAGATAAGAATGTCTAATCCTCAGGAATGATGAAAATAACTGGAAATCAACATGCTTTTAACAGTTCATCTCTTTTTTCATTATTCTTCAGTCGTGACAACACAGAGAAAATAAAGAAATGCTGAAAAATTTTGATGCGGAACCAATAATGATTATTGTGTCAAAGGCATTAAAGTTGATATTAGATTCTAGGGTGTTCAAGGCAACAATGGAAATTTACGTTTCGTAGAATATTTCGTGGTTTTAATGAATAGTCAACATCTTGAGTATTTTATAAAAGGAAAAACGAAATTTTCGGCGACTTGGGGCTCGTCAAATCTGGCTACACTGGTTACATTTGGCAGTTGATAGTTGACAAGCCCTTGCTTAAACGTTAATCAAGCGAAATAAATACAAAATAATATTATAAAACGAGTGATGAAGATACATCCTTGTCTTCCTTAGAGAAGCCTCAACGAAGACCGATGCGTGGCAGAAGAGTGTTCAACCTGAATTATCGAAAACATTAGATTGGATGCAAATATTTCACGCCTGGTAGACCTCAGCCTCAGTTGCTCGAAGAACGGGTGGTCGATGGGTCTGAAAAGCCTTCCTCTACAGACCGATAACCAGGTTGAGGTCGCGGCTATCCAATGTATGAAAGTCGCACAGCACCGGTTGATGTGGTGACGCTGAATGCTGAGTGCCGGGAAAGCCTGTATCCAGCAGTCTTTCGGCAGAAATGATTATTATGACGAGTGAGATCCTCAACAAAAATATTTAAAAGTGCCAGTTTTTGTGTTTGTGGTTGCCAGTGGCTTTTCCTGCGCGAAAACGGAGAGTTATTCTACTGGAACTATGTGAAAAGTGAAGTTGGACCGGTCATATGATTCGCGATAACCAAAGGAAATGGAGAAAAGCACCAAGATGTAGGCACAAAGTGTAAGCGATGGCGCGCTGTGGTATTGGCGAGTAGTTCATGAGAGACCCCAGTAGAAAATATTAGTGGAGGCCTAAGCCAAGAGGCTCACTGAGATTAGGAACTTTTTATGAACTATAAAGATTTATTGTATAAACTACAGTTTTATATCTCTGATTTTAGAATAAAAGGCCGTTTATTTATTAGTATATCTATTTTTTATTATTAAATCATTTTATTATTAGCCATTGTGTAATTGTATACCAAATGATACATTCAAAATTTTATCAAATACGTTCAACCATTGAGATGTAATTAACCAACATACAGACTTTCATACCTATACAGAATATTACTAGGATCCTTACGAAAAGAAAAGGTTACAACGATGAAAATGTGTACAGAATTTGGCTTTTGTATGATACGATTTTGGTATCAGTACCTACAATAAAGATGATAAAAACAGCATGATAAGTCTCATTTATTTATTATTTTACAAAATAAGTAGGCAGATAATATATTGTTCGTTAACATATATTAAAACACAGTCCTCCTTCATCGGCACATATCCAATGGGACCGACCCTGGCTAATATTGTTTTCCTTCGGAGGCTCTTCGATGGCTAGCAAAGCCTTTATTTAGTCTTGAATTGAAAACCCAGGTCACTCATTACAAATTTTATCACAAAAGTCCATATTTGTTGGTAAATCACAATTGCAATCAGATTCCAATGCAGATGCACGAATTCTGTGTGTGTGTCGGTTCTCTTCCCTCTTAAGAGATCTTATGAAATTCTGAGTAAAATATTTTGTAGTTCTATGAGGTATCACAAGAACCAGCAACTGCTCGCTCTGAACACATTCACTTTTAGTAATTATAAGCTTAAATTCTTGATTTTGGCAATAACAAATTATATTAGATATTATTTTCTTTCGATAAGACATCTTTGACAAAATAAATACGGTTGCTATGACAATCTTGAAGTAATTGACTAGTGCCTACGATCCATTTCATAGTTTCATAATAAGGTTGTATACATTTGAAATAGGTATCTATTAAATTGCTTAATTATGAAAAATCAAGTAATTAAAGATTATAACATATTTAATAACTTGTTTTTTTTAATCTTGTATGAAGTAATATAATACTTACGTACTGTTTATAGCTGTATAAAAATTATATTAGTAAATTTTATGCAATCTTGTGATGTCTCGGATTTCTATTGTAAAATGGAACGTAAGGGTGAAAGAGAAAGTGACTGGATCTTTGACAGGTCCATACTTATGTAAGTACTTAGGTACTTACCTAACTGAGCTAGGTAGATTTTTAATTGTGAAACGTAAAAAAACTAAAACGCTTCCTAAATTATTTGACACTGATTTGACAATACTCAACTGATTATTGCTACTGTACTCAAATCAGAAACCAGCCATTAAGCTATTAAAGTAAAATTCTCACAGAATGCGATGTACACACATCAACACGGTCTAGGGATATTTCATACTCAATTAAATAACTCGAAAAGTACTGGCCGCATTGGAATCTTTTATACACCGATTTGTTTGTAATTTATCTCAGACTAATTCCAAATTCAAATTTTTGAAAATTCTTTTGTTTCGGTGGCATAAAAATGTCTTGATGTGTAGGAGAGGGAATTTTCATTTGTGCGAAATTTAGAAAACAATAAGAATTACGTTTAGTTACAGTTTTTTTTCATTTTTAAACGAAAGATAAACTCCTTCCACTCCTTTTTACCTCAAGGATCATTTTCAGTTTATCTGCGATTCCCACACGAATCACTTGCGACTTAAAATGCCAATGCATTCCACTGCTTTCTTGGATAAATCTTTTACCGTCCAAGCTGCTCGTCTGTGGAATGCATTGCCCGACCCAATAAAACGCGCCCAGTCGTTGCCTGTATTTAAAAGACTCGTAAAAGAACATTACCTTTCATTGTGATTGTCGTTAGTCAACATTTACTTTCATTGCCTATACATATTGGAGTATGTATGTATTTATGTATCTATTATATAACATATGTATGTATTTGTGTATCTATGATGATCTGATTGTAAATTTAAAGTAAATATTCGTAATGTTATGTGTTACACCAATGTCAACCCCATTTCATGTCCAGGCTATCACTGTCCATTCCAGGTTGCCTGGATGAGATCGCGGTATGCTTATCGCAGCCCTTTGTTTGTATTTTAGTTTTAAGTTTCCATTTCTTTGATTTAATTTGGTGTACATACAATAAAGCATATATAAATAAATATAAATAAATAATAAAGTTAAAATTGAGGTATTGTAGCCATGCAACGCCAACATTTGACGAGGGCGGAGATGTTACGAGCTGTGGGAATGCTGGAAGCTGGGTCTGTTCAGCGTAATGTTGCTGAGGCCATAGGGACCCACCAAAATGTAATTTCAAGAAGTAGCGGAGAGGCACCGGGGGCCAAGTCGCATCACTACCCCCAGACAAGACCGATTTTTGCAAATTACTGCGCGAGCTCAACCAAATGCAACGGCGACTCAATTGGTCCAAAGGCTGCGAGTGGAACACCAAGTGCTTGTGAGTGACCAAACTGTAAGAAGGCGACATGAAAGCAATCTACGCTCTCGTAGACCACTCCGGGTCCCACCTTTACGGAGAGGCAATCGTGGACGACGATTAGAATGGGTTCGGAACCACGTGGACTGGGGCCGTGAGCAATGGTCCAATGTGCTGTTCACGGATGAATCCAGGTTCGGCTTCCATCCAGATTCACGAAGGACACGTGTTTGGCGAGTTCCTGGACGATGGAGCCGTCTTCAGAACCCTCAGGAAGTTCACCCATACCAAGGAGGAACAATTATGGTTTGGGCAGGAATTGGTCTTGGAGGACGGACGGATCTCGTTTGGGTGCGGGGCAATATGACGGCAGAACGATACGTCCAACAGGTGCTGGGGCCCGTAATTTTGCCCCAAAGAACACAAATGGGGCAAGATTTCCTGCTCATGCACGACAATGCCCGGGCACACACGGCGAGAACGGTAGCAGCTTGGTTACATACACACAATGTTAGGGCCTTAGACTGGCCTGCTCAATCGCCAGATCTAAATCCCATTGAGCATGCGTGGGATATGCTGCAAAGAAGAGCTCTGAAGGAAGTTCCTGAAAATCTGGCTACAGACGATCAACTTTTTGCGCAACTCAGAAGGACATGGGACAATATTCCGCAGCAAGACATTGACAACCTTGTTCTGAGCATGCCGAATCGTTGCCGATGTGTTATGAACATCATGGGCGCTTTCTCAGACTACTAACTTCAAGTTTATAAACACAAATTAAATGATTTTTCTATTTTTTCAGTTTTTACTCATAAATTAAAAGTTAATTCATATACGGTTTCCGTCTATGCTTCATTTTTTTCCATAAAATCCTGAAATTTTAATCGAAGTACCTTAACCATTATTAAAAAATGGTAGAATATTAAATAACGTATCTTTTAAATATATACATGTCATATAAATAATTAACACATTGATAGTAGTTCGCTTTTTTTAAAATATCCCTAGACCGTGTTGATGTGTTTATATTCGTTAAGAAGTATAGATAATATGATATAAAGGGCGGTCTGTCCTACCACATTTATCTGTTAATTCACATTTTGCACAGAAATAAAAATCTCTGTGACACTGAGGTTTGCTGTAAGAGAAACCAATTTTGGGTTAAGCTCGCCTATGTACATAAGCTGTCCTACTGTATTTGTATATTTTTGTTTTGTGTACAATAAATAATAAAAATAAGAGATATGGGTAAGTATGTCATTGTACAATCATCATTTTGTTAGGGCAAAATATTTCCCCTTGCGAGCATAAAATCTGAAGATTATATAGCCTGAGTAATAGTCTGCGTTTACATCAATCAGTTCTGGTTGAAAAAGTCTAATTTTTTTACATTCAAAAGTTCATCTAACCATTTACCAGTGTCGAGAGTTCTAAAAACAAATTAGTTATTATTAAAAAATAAGATCTCTCTTTTAATATAGTATTTCAATTATAGAACTCTCTCTGCTTTTATACAACATACAATCTTTATAAGAATTACTCACTACAGCCCGCTTGGCTGTTCTTTCCAAAGGTCATTTGCTAAAAAGCCAACAGATTAACTGAGATAAAAGTGACTAATTATAAAATGACTGAAAACGAAGTGAGAAAGGTAACAGACAAGCCCAGTTTTTGTTTAACCAAATTATATTCTCTTCACATTCCCCTTTGTGATGGAAACAAATCCAATTTATTTCTTGATGAAAAGCACACAACCAGCTTGTGAATTTTATTATTTTAATACGAGTAGGAGTAATGGACGCTTGCTAGAATTAGATTTTGTCATGAACTTACAAAATCAACTCATAACTCTTTCACATAGGGTTCATTTTACAAGAAGTTTTCTTTTGACTATGTGAAGTAATAATCATGTCTATCAAACGTGTGTGAAAATAAGCAGGAAGTGTTTATAATGAACATGTGAGGCAGCGGAAAAGGGTGTTTGAATAATATGGTAGGACCCAGAACATACATTTAGAAACTGCATTAAAATATAAGAACATGGGATAGAAATAAAGCTACTTGAAGTATACAAATAGTGAGAGAGGGAACTTACAAATTTAAAAACCACACTGCTATAAAAAACATGAAATAATAATCATGAGAACTTTTTCTTTGTCTAGATTTGTTTATTTGCGATACTACTGGTAGAATTTCCTTAAGAAATCAGCAATACTTATTCTATTGTCATGATGTAAAATTAAGGCAAAAATGCTCCTTATCAATGTCGTTGGCAAGGTGAGCTAGGAAGAGACGGCGCTGGTGGTTGCTGAAGTTGGGCGTGACTAATTGAAGCTGGAGGCGTTTACTGCAATACGGAGGTGCCATAGAAAGGGCAATAAGGCCGGCACTGGCAAGCCAAGGCCCATTCTGGTGAAGCTGTAAGACGTGGACATCCGTGACAAGATCTGGTATGCGAAAACCAAATTGAAAGGTTCTGGTATAACCTTATCTGAAATCTTGACTAGGTCGCGGCATCAGGTTTTCATGGCTGCACGTGAGAAGTTGGCGTCACCAAGTTCTGGACTAAACAATGCCATATATACATTCTGGGGCCTGATGGGATCAAGCATTGTGTCGTCACCCAAGGCGAGCTTAATTCTGTCGGCGAGCCTAAGCTGGACTCCTATAAGCCAGAGACAGTGGTAGCCAATAGGCCGGCCGCTGTCGCATTGAAGAAGAGGCGTGCTGCAGTCAATACTGTCTCCAAAAAGTGATCAGTGTATCTTCAATGTCAGCAACGTTCGGGTTATTTGTTTCAATTATCTTGTCTTTGTTAGTTTGTTTACCTTCTTACTTCATCTTATCTTTTTATTTATCTCACTCCTACCTTTATAACTTTAAATCTTTCATAACTAACTTTTTTTCATAGCTTATACTCTTTTGTTGACAAATTGACAATACGTACGGCCGGGCTCGATGATCTGTCAATTGACAGCAGTCAAATGTAAAATCAAGAGCTGCATTCCAGTTACTTGTTATGCTGAAATTTGAGATGTTTTGTCTATGGTAACATAGCATACAACATTTTTCATGTTTGTCCGATTCGTTTATTTTTTGTCATAGAATTTACGAGTGTTTTCGTTTACTTTACTGTAATGCAACTACCCGAGCTTTGCACTTCTATATTGTTTGTGTTTCTGTTTTTTATTTTATTATTTGGTAACACATAACTAGCAGGTGGACGTATATTTTCTACCTACCTTATTTTTTTTATTGTTACGTATTTTTATATTAACTTTAAAACTTTCGCGTTTCATAATTGAGAAACAATATACCACGGGAGCATCGCGTTAAATACCCGTGGTATATTGTTTCTCACGTATTTTTATCTATTTACCTTTGTTTTTGTATATTTATTTTATATTTACGTGTTTTAATAATGTTGGATAGTGACAATGACAGCTTTTTATCAGCGTATAGTGACAGCGACAGTTTTATTAGTATTTAGTGTCTTGCTTGCTGACACGCTAGTCACAGTTTTGCGATGTTCCAAAGAATCTTAATGCACATTAATACTCATTAATACTCAAAGCATTCCGGCCCATTACCATGAAATGCTGGCTAATCTGGACTGTAAGAACATCCATGCAGTCCTTGTCTCTGAGTCATGGCTAAAGCCATGCTTTCCTTCCACTTCATACTCTTTACCCGGATACCAACTAATTAGAAATGCTCGCATGGGAGGCGGTGGTGGCGGTGTTGCCATATATCTCCGAGCTAAAATTCCTTTCTCAGTTGTTCATATGTCATCACAGCCACCACCGAACGCTAGCGAGCATCTCTTCTTGGAAGTTAATCTTTATCATTCGAAGATTCTTCTTGGTGTCTACTATTGTCCCTCTTTAATTATCAACTATTTTTCCTCTTTTGAAAGTCTACTCGTTAACCTTATTCCTTCTTACAGTCACACTATTATAATGGAGGACTTTAACACTTGTCTTCTCAAACAAGATTCAAGGTCATCATCACTCCAATCTTGCTACTCAAATTTCACATTCTTGCTACTTGCCTCTTCTTCCCTTGAGTGCCACTCACCATTTTGCTAATTGTACTCCCTCGCTTCTTGATCTCATACTCATTTCTTCAACTCAACATGTCGCTAAGCATGGACAATGTACAGCTGATGCCTTCTCCTACGAGTATCATGACCTTTTATTCCTTTCCTACAAAATTCGTCCTCCAAAGGTTAAGCCCAACATATAGAAGAAAACTACTCCTCCGGCCTTGTTTTGGTAGTGTGAACTTTGAGAGCCTCCGTGAGGATGCTGTCAGCATTGACTGGTCCGATGTCATTGCCGCTGAGTCGATTGATGGTAAAAACAGTTTTCTCAAACATGCTTGGAAATTTGAATATTACTTTGACAACCTTCTTCGAGATAAATCGAAATTGCAGTACAGGCCAAATACATGCGAGCAGCGGCCGGCAAAAGTTGTATGAAAATCCATATCTGTCGTTTGCAGCGACCAAATAAATTACATAGTAAACTCATATCTGTCGTGTGATTTAAAAATGGAACGATCTTTTACTCCGAATCATGGCAACCAAGGAGGTAACTTATCAAAGGTTTTATTTAAATTTCGAACTGGCTTGCAAATAGAAAGCTGAGTATTGAAAAAAAAAACAAATGAACACTTTAAGGCTTAGCACGCACTGCGATTTTTATTTGCGCGGATTTTTAAAGTATTATTACCCCGTGATTTTTTTACCGCAACGCGTGCGGCTTCATACAATTCCATAGGCCGCATAACGGGCGGAAAACAAAATCGCGCGAATGAAAATCGCAGTGCGTGCTAAGCCTAACGCGGGAATAATTATTGTTGTTCGGTTTTCGTCATTGATTTTGAAAAGTAATTGTATTTGACAAAATGAGTTCTAGGTACTACTTAGTTTTAATTTCCGCGCATTATTTGAGAAAAGCACTACACAAGCCTTGGCCACAACTAGACATTGATGGACTTACTTATGTGTGCCTCGGCTTCGCCTCGGCCCACATTTACACGTTCGTCCATCAATGCCTCTTTTGCTGGCCGCTGCAGTAATATACTATATCTCAATACCAAGCTTCTTCAGCTATACGACGTTCATGCACCTGTGCGGTCCGTAAAAATGAAGCACCTGCCGGCCCCGTGGCTGACAGACGACTTAAAAGACCTATTGAAGAGGAAAGCAGCAGCTAAGTCTAGATTTAAAAGCAGCCCAAATTTTCTAACTCGTAAGAAATATGTTGCAATCCGCAATTGTTCCAATTTGGTGTGTAGGGATGCCCAACGCCGCCACATTCATAAATCCGTTGATAACGGTGACCCGTGGGGTGGGAAAATCGCGCCAAGATTCTATTCCTAAAGATATAGATCTTGAATTGCTTAATCAACAGTTTTCCACATCTTCTAACTTCAGTGGTACTATCAAAGCAAAAACGTTAAATTATCTTTCATCTCTTCCCATTCCCGATTATTCACTACTCGTCTTTAATCAGTTTTCCGATTGTGATGTTAAGAAGAGCATAGAATCAATCTCGTCGAATGCTGTTGGTAGTGACTGTATTAGTCGCAAGATGATACTCCCTATCCTTGACGAAATCCTTCCTGTCATCTCATATATCCTCAATCATTCCGTATCTAGCGGTGTTTTGCCCTCTTCATGGAAAGAAACCCACATTACTCCTCTTCCTGAAAAGCGCAATACTTTTTTCTTCTCTGAATTCTGTCCTATCTTCATATTACCATTTCTATCCAAAGTCCTTGAACGCCTTATCCATAACTAACTTATTACATTCCTGTGCAAAAACCACCTCCTTATTTTTTTCCAATCCGGTACGTAAGTACTACAACAGCTCTTGTTAGCATTACTGACTATATTAGACTTGGTATGGAAAATGGAAATCTGACGGTCCTTTCCATATTAGACTTCAGCAATGCGTTTAACACCGTCGATTTTGACATCTTACTCGGCATACTCAGCTCTATTAACATATCCCCAACGGCAATTTATTGGTTTCGTAGTTACCTGTGTGGCCGCCGACAACGTGTTTGCATTGAAGGTTCTACCTTGTCATGGTGAAATACCTCTGCAGGCGTACCACAGGGGGGCGTTCTATCTCCTCTTCTCTTCGCTATTATTATAAATTCTATTTCCAATGAACTTATCTCGTCCTACCACCTTAACACTGACGATCTGCATATATTTTCTCAAGCTCCAGTTGATGAATTGTCTGAGGCTGTTAACATAGTCAATCAAGATTTAGCTCGTATTTCTGAGTGGAGTTTGGCTCATGGTCTGCAGGTTAATCCAACGAAGACACCAAGTCATTGTTGTTGGCAGTCCTAGGTTGCGCTCAAGAATTAACTGGTCGCGGCTCCCCCGGATTGTTTTTGATGGCTTAGCTATTCCATAGAGCGGCTTGGTGAAAGACCTGGGTATTTCAATTGACAAAGACTTTTCGTGGGGTCCTCAGCTGCAAGAAGTTAGCGGCAAGGTGTTTGCGTCTGCGGGGTCTTTACGCAGACTGCGCAATTTCCTTCCTACTGCCACCAAAACTGCGCTCGCCCAATCCCTTCTTCTCCCAATCCTCGATTATGCTGATGTCAGTTATTTAGATCTAATTGAAGTGCAGCTAGATAAGCTTGAGCGACTCCAAAATGTTTGCATTAGATTCATATTTGGATTACGCAAATATGACCATGTTTCTGATTTTCGTATTAAGCTCAAGTGGCTGCCAATCCGCCTTCGCCGGAATGCCCATATTTTATCATTATTTATCAGTATTCTGTTTATTCCTACAACCTTCTCTTATCTCAAATAACGCTTTAAGTTCCCTCATGACACACATTCAAGAAACTTGAGATCATCGGAAAATTTGAGACTTTCGATGCCTACTCATTCCATTAAGTTTTACGATAAATCGTTTACGGCCCAGGCTGTGCGATTGTGGAACGAGTTGCCCTTGTCAGTAAGACAAGCCCAGTCACATGCTGCTTTTAAGAACCTGATTAGAAACCATTTCCTTTCTCTCTAACGTTTTTCTATTTAGATTGTATTTATGCCATCATTATTCAACCCTCTTTTTTTCCATCTATGAATATGTGTAATACGTAGTAATATATATGTATGTTTATATATAAGCTTATGTATAGTATTTAATATAGTAATATATATATTATTTTTTTATATTTATAGAAAACGCCCTTGAAGACAAGAAAGTATGTTCTACTGTATTCCTAGACGTGGTGCAAGCGTTTGACAAAGTATGGCATGAAGGCCTTATACATAAACTGAAGAGCTTGTTACCAAAGCGATTTGCTGATATATTAGAGTCCTACATTCTAAACAGAGTCTTTAGAATAAGACAAGAAGATGCCTACTCAGAACTGAAACAAATAAAAGCTGGCGTACCGCAAGGAAGTGTGTTAGGTCCGGTCCTGTACCTACTATACACTTGTAATATTCCTGAATTAGAGCAAAACACGATTGGAACCTTTGCTGATGACACAGCCATAATGGCTGTAGGAAACAGCCACGTAGAAGCAGTAGAAAAGGTTCAAATGGCTGTTAATCAAGTTTATGATTGGACCAAAAAAATGGAGGATTAAACTAAATGAATCCAAATCTGTTCACATAGAATTTACCAACAAAAAACACCAGTATTCTCCAGTTTATATTAATAATAAACAAGTCCCATACGAGAATACAGCCAAATATCTCGGTATGACCCTTGACGCAAAGTTACGCTGGAAAGCCCACGTCAAGAAGAAAAAAGAAGAACTCGACTTCCGATATAAAAGAATGTATTGGCTGCTTGGAAGAAACTCCATGCTGTCTGTGCAAAACAAATTATTGCTATACAAACAAGTCCTGATGCAAGTTTGGAATTATGGTATTCAGCTATGGCGCTGCACCAAACAGAGCAATATATTAATTACACAACGATTCCAGAACAAAGTGCTAAGAGCAGTTGTAAATGCACCTTGGTACATACGAAATGATGACGGGACTACATCGGGACCTAAAAGTTGAGTTCATCGATAAAATAATTCAGAAATTTGCAGAAGCTCACGAAAAGAGATTTCATCAGCATGTGAACGTCGAGGCAATCCAGCTTCTCGACCAAACAAACATGGTGAGAAGACTAAAAAGAACAAAACCGTTCGAGTTAGTGTTTAGTGTTAGTGAATAGTGTAACGAACATACGAAAGTGCTACCAAATAAACACAAGAACGAAGTGTATTCGCCTTAATAGAGACTATAAGAAAAGTGCTATTGGACACATTCTAAGTAAAGACAATGTAATAGTTTAGGTTATAAATAAATTACTTACTAGTCTATTTATAAGGCTAAATTGTAATAAGATTAGGGTCCATCCTATTGATGAACCCTAGAAAACGGTAAAAATTATATATATTTTAATGTAGCATTACACCACAGACTACCCCCTGTTTAATTCTAAGTTATTAAGGTCCATCCAAAAGTTGTCTGGTAGATATCGCTGTCAGATAAGGCCGCCTTTGTACCCGTAGAAATAAGTATTATTGTAAAAGAGATGTGTAACTTTAGATTTTGGTGTACAAAAAAGTATATTCTATTCTATTCTATTCTATTAAGGCGATATATACGCCCCAATTTTAACGCAATACTGGCCGAGCGCCCGCTTGGAGCCAAAATATCAATATTGTACCTCCTTTTGAACAGTTTTGTTTGCAAAATATTGTTTGATTACATATGGTATTTCAGTTATTAAGAAATTCCAGCCATAATTTTTTCTGTGGAAAAATATTTTTAAACATGGATGTTTGAAAATATTTTTACACAGAAAAAAATCGTTTTGGAGGAGTATCCAAAAGTTGAAAAAACATATTGTGACTACACGCCATTTATCTATATAATTTAATTACCGAATATTATTTTATTTTTAAAACTGCGCATAACCGCCACATATGCAGACCAAATTGAGACACACTCACTTGGGTTTAAAGTACGGTCTGAAGGGCAAAAGTCTATTCATTTAAAAAGGATAAAAAAATATTAGACCTCTAAAAAAAACCCGTTCGGTTAGCAAGTCATGGGAAATGTTTCAATGGTAGACGTTCTATACGAATTTTAAGAAATTACCATGTGGCAACAGTAAGCCTCGCCGACAGTCCCAAAACTATTAAGATTTTGCTCAAGAGACGTTAAGAAAAATGACCCTTCGTTAAGTTGCCGAACTGTGGGTTAAACGCGGGAAGCAGGCGCCGAAATGAGTAATTTGACTATGGACCTTTATTGAGCTATAACTGACATTACATACATGGAAGGTGGAACCGCTAGTATTCACTTCTGTATAAAATAGGCTAAATATGGCCGCTCTTAATTGGGCACGTAGGACAACCAAACGTTAGTTGTTAAAATATACTGTTTCCTTATAAGGTCTGACTGCGGGTCTCACTGCATTGCCTTGATGTATGTACACATATAAACTAAAGGGAGTAGTCATCGCCGAACATCACAAACTGGGATATGATCATTTAAATGGATGTTAGAGTCGTGTCTCGTTAAATCGCACCAGGCTTTCGGGCCAATATCAGAATAAAATATAACAAAAATAACGAGACACGATGGGTGCCTAGTGGATAAACGCCGTTGTTGACGTCGCACAGCTGTCAATTACACTAGAGCACTCTCGAAATTGGGAAGTTTAAAAGAAGTGTGAAGTGACGACTTAATCCATTTCGACATATAGATAGGAATTGTGGTGAACCTGCATCAGATTGTCAATCTAGACAATTGTTAAGAAACTCATTAACGTAATTCAAATAAACGTGTTTCCCAATGCAAGCGTAGCGTTCCTACCAATTACCTTCCGTTAGGTAAATAATGGACTTTGCAACCCTTTTTCTAATTAATGTAATACATCACTATTGCTTTATTTATATAGTCCTTATGGCTAATAGACAGAAATGTCTGCTGGAAAGTTTGTTTCATCATTTCTTCTTACCAGTTTTACACTAGGAAATGATGGCGGGATGAGCGCTTTTGGGCTGTCTGTAGGGAAGTTGATCTAATCAACTCCAGTTACTTCCTGAGTTAGAACTATCTGCCATATTAGTTACTTCTATTTGTAATAACTTATGAATGTAAATTCATTATCCGCGACCACTATTCGGTCTTTTATTTAAGTACTCTATACATTAGTGTAAAGGGTTTCTCACACAACATTTAATTAATTGAAAGAATTAAGTTTATATCCCTTTATTTATATTTTATACTTCTAAACCACTTCCTAGTTATAATCTTATAACTGTGAATTCCAAAACAAAACAAAACTATAATTTGGAATTCACGTATACGCGGTGAAGAGGCGTCCAAGTCAGGAAGACGAACCTCACAAATTTGTGCGGCTGGTTGGGGCACAGATTCTACTTTTTGAGAAGTAGCCGACCTTTAACTCTAAGTCTAGGGCATTTTAGGAAAAAAAAAATATCAGCCTAGGCTCATTTAGGAACAGTCACAATATCATGTTATTAATTATTATTTTAAAAGCAAAACTTTTAGTTACACGAAAAAACCTTGTTTCAAAAATAATGTACATGAATCAAAAATAAATATATATTTTTTACAAACCTTTTATTTAACCTAGTCTAAGGAGTATTCATTAGAAAGTAACCGTTTTACGGCACTTAAGCGGTGGGACTGGTGGAAGGCCCTTAATAACTGTTAGATTATATGATTACAAACAATAAAATGAGCCAGAAGCTTAGATTCAATGTATACTTACACATTCCCGAATATAATACCACTTTAAATCAATAAAAACATCTCCATAATGTCGACAATTAAATTTTATGTTAAATGTCAAATAAATAATCATTCAGCATTTGAATGTCTTTAAATTATTGTAAATGTTTAATAAATTATCATCTAGCATTTGTCTCTGTATAATATATTGTTTGTTCATTAATTATACATTAACTAAATAATATTTTAAAACTAGGAACATTGTAAAACTACATCACTTACATGACGCTAAACCCTATGACCTTGGCATAATGAAATCCGGTAAATGTTAACAATACACACTCTCTATTTGACTCTTTTCAGCCTACATTTCTCTTGGCGCCATGCCAAGGAGGGTGGCGTGAAGGGCCACATTCTCGGTATGAATTCTGAAGTCACTCGTTATAAGGGTGCGAGACTGTGCGTTAAGAAGATTGTTTTATGAAGGTGGAATGAAATGAGGATGTCGACATGGTTTGTTGAATTAAGTATGGGTAGTAACGTTTAATTTCAGAGGGCGTCATCGTTTCTATTACTTGATGTTTGGTATAGGTAGACGTATTTTTTTTGTCTGAAAATAATCTTTCTTCATCATTCTTCATTAACCCCCGACGAAAAGTTTGTTTGTTTGCATTTTTGTATTAGATCTTCTCTGGAAAAACTGATCCAATTAGGAAAATGCCTATACTGAAACAAATATACACTATTTTCGAATTTCACAGACATTTTTTACTCCTGAAAAATGCACGGTTCCTGTGGGATGACACACAGAAGCGAATCATAAAAAAAAAGAAGTCACATAACTCAATGTAGTTTTTATTCTACCTATATTGTCCGTCTCACCCATATTCTTCCACTCTCTCCGATGTTTTGCCTTTTCAGGCCAATCACCCGTTAAAGTTTCTAAGCCGTCACGCCAGCGATTCCAGACTCCCTACGTAGGTACATAAAAAGTGAAATAATTTCGAATGACTTTAGAATACTTTTAACAAAGAGAAACGGTCCGCGAGCATTTGTTTCTATGTCAAGGGGCAAGGCACAGTCTTCGCCACTTGTTATAAACGAATAACAGTTAATTAAATCGTTGTATTGTTGCTTTAAAGTTTTCTATTGAATTTCAGGTTTTCTTGAACATTCCTCAAATGTGAGTTTTGAAATTGAGAAATTGCACTAATTTTTTGTTGATATTCTACTTTGTTAAATTTGAATATCTTTTTCAATTAATTCTCAAAAGGCGTATGTCGTCGATCGTAGCCGGTTGCGTTCTGTAGTTTCTGAGGAGACTGTTTCTGTTAAAGACGAGAGTTTATGTATGTGTATGTATGCGTAAAATTTGTAGACCATTATCATCATCATTCCAGCCGAAGTACCGTCCAATGCTGGACAAAGGCCTCCCCCAAGTGTCGCCACCTCGATGGGTCCTGTACATCACGCTTCCAACGGATTCACGCAGCCCTGATGCCCAGGTCACCACTCCACCTAAAGGGAGGCCTTCCTACTACCATTCCTGCATTAGGTTTTTTAATATTTGAATAGTCTTTTCTCCTAAATAAAACAAAATAATAAATTAAAAAAATATTAAACCAAAATTTTACTTCATGATATTTGAAATTCAATCTGGGTTGGACGAAATAGACAACGAATGGTCAACACTAGCCTTGCCGAGGCAAGTGACACTCTATCTAGAAAAATGTCACAATAGCATACAAAAAAGTCCATTATGTATGGGAATGCCGAGCGCTATGGAAATGATATGTGGTCAACCACTCACATTTTTAAATTTCGACCATTGCCATCAATGATAGAGTTACACTTTGTCTAAAGCTTCTGAATTATTCAACAGCTGTTATTCAAGGCGATCCAGCATACGCACAAAACGTTTTGGGAACACTTTTATTGTGCGTACAGCTAAAGAGTGGAATTCCCTGCCGGCGTCTCTGTTTCCCGACAGCTACAATCTAGGGGTATTTAAGTCAAGAGTGAATAGGTTTTTCTAAGCAAGCGTGATTCACCGTCAACCACATCATCGCTTACCACCAAGTGAGATAGTGGTCAAGCGCGAGCCTATAGTGTATAAAAAAATAATAAAAATTAAGCATAGAGTACCTAGTACAAAATAATTATCTCCAGTGTCAGGGCGGTTACGCACTACATCCGTTCCGTGTCCGTGAAATTTCGGTTCCGAAGTAGCCGTAGTACTTCTTGTAGTAAAGTAGGAAGCTTACGCACTACATCGGAACTCTATCCTTCGTAGGCTGTTATAATTCAGAACTTTTTGAACTCGGAACTCAAATCACGGACACGGATCACGGACACAGACTATCTTCTCTTGGACCTTTATAATCAAACTCATTGTCTGAGCTCAAAAATCTGCTATAATTACAGACTATAGAACAAAGATGTCCAGCTTTTGTTGAGTAATATTCTGTCCACGAAAATTTTATATATGCATGCTGTGCCTATCGTATCATAATACACACCTATTTTATATTATTGCTTGTATTATAAGGTTATTATTAGTGTTACAATTTTAGATACGCCAGTAAATAAATAAAAAATTAAAGAATAATTAAGGCCAGTCTTTGTCATCCTTATCCTTACATAGTAAAAAACAAAGTCGCTTCCTTCTGTCTGTCCCTATGTATGCTTAGATCTTTAAAACTACGTAACGGATTTTGATGCGGTTTTTAAATAGATAGAGTGATTCAAGAGGATGTCTTATATGTATAATACATGCGGGTGAAGCCGCTGGCAGAAGCTAGTTTGTTATAAAAAAGAAAAATAGTTTTGTTGCTTATGAGCTTTGAGTAAGGAAACTTGACAGAAATGGTGCGTGCCAATAAATCTACCAAATGCCTATAGTAAATAAAAGCTTTGATTCTAAAGAAGACAAAGTTACTGCTTTTTGTTTTTCTTTTATTTGATTTGTTTCATTACTTTTAAAAAAACTGGTAAAGTGCGTGTCGGATTTCGCACATTGTGTTCCAAACCACAAAATTAAGTTGATTGTAATAGAAATAGAATTTTAACACTGCGGTGTAGAATATTGCAGTTTTTGATCAGCGCCATCTTTTGACCAATAGTGGAACTAATATAATTTATGTTTATGATTTCTGAAAAAGTGTGCTATTTAGTAGAGACATCGTTAAATTTGTCCTCTAATCTTTACATAATCTTCTGTCACATAGAATAATTTCAGATTTTTCTCTATGTTAACTTCGGAGATAAGGGGGGAGCGGAACGGTATTTTTTTAATTTTTTGGTCAAATGTCGAAAACTATGCAGCCTAAAATTGAGAATTTGAATTTGCGCTCTTTCATATGATACCCCACATGCCCTAGTAGCCCCAATTCGTATTTTTAAGACCCCTTTGATCCAAGCTGCAAAAAATATTATTATCTTATTTGCAAAATAGTTGGGTAAACCTCATCTAAAACTGTTCCAAATTTCAAATTGATAACATTAACAGTTCTTGAGATATCCAGCTGTGACTGACAGACAGACTGAATCGCACCATAAGGGTTCCTTTTTACTATTTTGTTACGGAACCCTAAAAAGTAACAAAAAATTAACTGCATTTGCCGTATGAAATTTTAAATAAAATATTATTATCAATCTAAAACGACGTTCGAACATGAATCTCTATTTAAAATTTACAGATTTCTTAATACTATTGTATTATGATTTGTATCACGCATATTATAATTGTCACATCTTATTTACTGTACCTAAAATCTATGCAAATAAACGTTTACTTTGCGTAAGCAGTTTGTGATTACTTATCTAAAATAAGAGTTTCATGTCTTGAAATCCGCTACAAGTAAGCAAGAAAAAATACCGGCCAAGTGCGAGTCGGACTCGCGCATGAAGGGTTCTGTACCATTATCGCAAACAACGACAAAAAAAACACGTTTGTAGTATGGGAGCCCACTAAATATTTATTTTATTCTGTTTTTAGTATTTGTTGTTATAGAAGCAACAGAAATACATCATCTTTGAAAATTTCAACTGTCTAGCTATCACGGTTCATAAGATACAGTCTAGTGACAGACAGACAAACAGACAGACGGACCGCGGAGTCTTAGTAATAGAGTCCCGTCAAAGGGTAACTTTGGGTACGGAACCCTAAAAACTGCCTCCCACAAGGTAGACCGATGATCTGGTGAAGGCCGCTGGAATCCACTGTATGTGAAAAGCACAGGAGCTTGGCGAGGCTCTGGCGATGCCTAAGTCCAGCATCTGCACATGCACACTTTTGGGCTTAAATGATGATGATGATAAGGAACTCCAACACAACAACCCACAAACAATCAATTCATATCTTCCAATGCACAGACACAAACACAAAGCAGCTTCATAACAGTACCTGCATAGCACACCCCGCTTCAACCTTCTTTAGTTCATAGGTAGCTACTATCACAAAGCAACCATTGGCGTCTATTGATAAAATCCGATACGAGGTGTGTCTGGAACAAGCTTTGTAGTTGCATTGTATTGTCATGACACTAGACTGTCTGATGCATCCGTGTAATGAGAATGACGTATCAGTTTCAGGTGATGCGGGTTTATAAGACGTATCTTCTTATTCACTATCTCAACAGGTGGAAAAGTTTGTATCTTCTCAACTTCAGTAGACTGTTTTTATTTCTCCCTTGACGTGTGATTGCAATCATAAAACCGTTGTGAACAAGTAAAATATAAAAAAACACCCGACACATTTTTTTTTCATGCTACACTGCTATGCTACACTATTAAAATTGTCATTGTGTATTGTATTGCCTATTTCAAATTATTTACTGAATTTGTACTTGACATGGTAAATTTGTATTGATTTAATTGAATGTTTTAATAATTTATATTAAATGGGTGTTTATGATTATAGCTAAAACTGTTTTTGCATGCCTTAGTTAAGGATCATTACATTAAAACTTAACATCTGTAACTTGTACCCACTTTCTGTGCAAATAAAGAACTATTCTTTTCTATTCTATTCGATCGACAATCTATTGAACACCTAATTATGAGACGACATCTTGCGAGAACAGCCCGATTCAAACATATCAAACGACCAGATTTTCCAGACACGGTACGAAGAGCTAACAAGGTATATAAACAACCTAGTTGTAAAACAAAATTTGCCCAACGATTTCTTTTCTTCCTATCTCCGTACATTTATAATCAATTTAATGTCATTTTTTTTTTTCGGAATTATAGTTCACACATATTCAAAAATATTTTACGAAAACACCTATTCACCTTAAATTATAATGGTACTGAAGACACATTTAAAATCCCTACATAATAAATAAATAGCAAGCCTTCATACATTACATAATATTCATTACATGATTATATTACATACACTTCACACAATACATACACTACATACATTACTCACACTAGTTAAACTACATTCATTACATACACTACATACGTTTTCGCACCTTCTAATACACACACTTACACACACGCCAGTTAAGCAGAATAAGTGTTATTTGTAGCAACTTATTATTGATAGGTTTTATTATTATTGTTAAGATTTTAGTTTTTTTATTATTTCACTGCCTAAAAACCTATGTTTGAAAGATCTCAGTGTTGACTTGTTTGTTGTTTTATGGGTCACAGCAATGAGGAATAATACCCCACTGTAATAC
Source organism: Orthosia cruda (assembly GCA_964057195.1). NCBI lineage: Eukaryota > Metazoa > Arthropoda > Insecta > Lepidoptera > Noctuidae > Orthosia > Orthosia cruda. The sequence goes on along the minus strand of OZ059840.1, from coordinate 26,473,724 downwards.
AGTACCAACTAGCACAGGGGGTATTGTGACTGATACTGGCGGCCTTATTAATTTTGTAATTATACTTAAGACCTCTACTTGAGAGAACCTATTGTTGTTGAAATAAATAAATAAACAGAAAAACACTCATAACTTTTGAACGGCCTTTTGAACGTAATCAAAATCGGCTTATCTGTTTAGGAGCCATGATGCCACAAACAGATACACAAACACAAAGGTACACACTTTAACCTTATAAGACTCCTCTTTTTCCGTCGGGGGTTAAAAAGAGATAGTGCTATTTGCCCTATGCAGCTCCGTACCTCTCTTAACGCTGAAACGGGCTGTTCCCACCACGATCTAAATGAAAATGGTTAATACTAGGCAACATTTATAAATATTCGCATTAGCAGTTTTTAAAAGGGGGAAAGTGGCAAAAGAGCAGGGATGCCTTTCCATGCAGTGAGCCACCACAGGCTTTTAATAATAATAAGAATTCACCACATAGCAGATTTTTCATAGTAGATTGTTCCGTATGGTGCCGGACGTAAAGAATTTCACCATCCCATGTCTTCCCGTGGGTGTCGTAAGAGGCGACTAAGGGACAAACCAGAGAATGGGCAGCAGCGTTCTCTGTGCTTCTATAACAACCATACTGCGATCGCCAACCCGCCTGCCAAGCGTGGCGATTATGGCAAAACCCCCCCAATGAATAGCACAAATAAAAAATGGCCCCTGGTACCCGGCAGCTTGCCTACCCTCGACTACGGTAGCGGTCGAGGCTACGGCATGGCAAGGGGTGCTAAGAATCTCCGGACGAGATCCGGCTACCCCAACAATCACCGACGACTGGACCTGGCAACGTACAACACGCGCACACTTCGGAACGACGAGAAGGTCACCGAACTCGAGGAGGAATTGAGCAGGTTGCGATGGAGTATTATAGGGTTATCTGAAGTCCGAAGAGAGGGGGAGGACTCGATAATCCTCAAATCCGGTAACCTGCTCTATTTCCGAGAAGGTGACCGGCAGTCCCAGGGTGGTGTCGGGTTTATCGTCCACAAGTCCCTTGTGAACAACGTGGTGAAGATCGAGAGTGTGTCGACCAGGGTGGCGTACCTTATACTCAGAATATCCTCAAGATATTCGCTGAAGGTCATACAGGTCTACGCCCCAACCTCGGCACACCCCGACGATGAGGTAGGGACCATGTATGAGGATATCTCCAGAGCCATGCATGGTTTCAAAACTCACTTCACCGTTGTCATGGGGGACTTCAACGCGAAACTGGGCAAACGGGACGAGGATGAGCTGCAAGTGGGGCAATTTGGAGTTGGACAACGGAACCACCGGGGTCACCTACTGGCCAGTTTTATGGAGAAGGAGGGCCTCTATATGATGAACTCCTTCTTCAAAAAGCGTGAACACAGGAAGTGGACCTGGCAGAGCCCCGATGGTGCAACAAAAAATGAGATCGACTTCATCATGTCAACCAAGAAGCAAATGTTCAATGATGTCTCTGTGATCAATTCGGTAAAAACCGGGAGCGATCACCGCATGGTAAGAGGCACATTGAACATTAATATTAAGCTTGAAAGGTCTCGACTGATGAAGTCCACGCTCCGGCCAGCACAGATCCAAGTCCAAAACCCCGAGAGCTTTCAGCTCGAACTCCAGAATCGTTTCGAGTGCCTAGGGAGCTCCGTGGATGAATATAGCAACGGGTTCGTGGAAGCTGTCCATACGGTCGGGTCTAAGTTTTTCAAGACCCGTCGTACAGATAGAAACAAAAAGCTCTCTGATCACACCCTCAAGCTTATGAAGGAGAGGCGTGAGATGATCCTGCAGTCTTCAGATGAGGCGTGCAAATACCGGCAGCTCAATAGACAGATCTCTAAATCCTTGAAAAGAGACCTCCGCCGCTTCAATACCGAGCGTATTAAAGACGCTATCGAGCGAAATAAAGGCTCCAAGGTGTTCTCCAGGGATCTGGCTATTGGGCAGAGCCAACTCACGAAACTGAAGACCGACGATGGCAGGATCGTATCCGCCAAACCGGAGCTTCTCAGGGAGATCGAGACATTCTATGGGCAGTTGTACACTTCGATCAGCAAGCCCGTTGCGAGTCTAGCAAACGACCCAAGAGCTAGATTGACCCGACACTATACCGAAGATATCCCGGACGTCAGCCTGTACGAGATTAGGATGGCTCTGAAACAGCTGAAAAACAACAAGGCGCCGGGTGATGACGGAATTACGGCCGAACTCCTGAAGGCGGGTGGAAAACCGGTCCTTAGGGCCCTTCAGAAGCTGTTTGATTCCGTCATACTCGAGGGCAAAACGCCACAGGCATGGTGCAGGGGTGTGGTGGTACTCTTCTTCAAGAAGGGCGACAATGCCCGGTTGAAGAACTATAGGCCCATCTCACTTCTTAGCCATGTCTACAAGTTGTTTTCAAGAGTCATCACGAATCGTCTCGCGCGCAGGTTTGACGATTTCCAGCCCCCCGAACAAGCCGGATTCCGAAAAGGCTTTAGCACCGTAGACCACATACATACGCTGCGGCAGGTTATACAGAAGACCGAAGAATATAATCTACCTCTCTGTTTAGCGTTTGTGGACTACGAGAAAGCCTTCGATTCGATCGAGACTTGGGCTGTACTGCAGTCTCTCCAACGGTGCCAGATCGACTACCGGTATATTGAGGTGTTGAAGTGTTTGTACAAAAACGCCACCATGTCAGTCCGTCTTCAGGATCAGACCTCGAAACCAATCCTTCTCCAGCGCGGCGTGAGACAGGGAGACGTCATTTCTCCGAAACTGTTCACTGCTGCGCTGGAGGATGTCTTCAAGGTTCTGGACTGGAGGGGGCTGGGCATCAACGTTAATGGCGAGTACATTACTCACCTTCGGTTTGCCGACGACATCGTGGTCATGGCTGAGACCATGGAGAGCCTCAGTAAAATGCTCGATGACCTCAGTAGAGCTTCCGAAAGAGTGGGTCTTAAAATGAACATGGACAAAACCAAGATCATGGTGAATGCCCATGTAACACCCACTCCTATCAAGGTCGGAGACTCTACTCTCGAAGTTGTAGACGATTATGTCTACCTGGGACAAACGGTCCAGTTGGGTAGGTCCAATTTCGAGAAAGAGGTCAACCGTCGAATCCGACTCGGCTGGGCGGCGTTCGGGAAGTTGCGTGGTATCTTCTCGTCCAATTTACCGCAGTGTCTCAAGACAAAAGTCTATGACCAGTGTGTGTTGCCAGTGATCACCTATGGGACCGAGACGTGGTCGCTCACAATGGGCCTTATCAGAAAGCTCAAAGTCACCCAAAGGGCAATGGAGAGGGCTATGCTCGGAATTTCCTTGCGTGATCACGTCAGGAATGATGATATCCGCAGGAGAACCAAAGTTACCGACATAGCCCGAAAAATTGCCAAACTTAAGTGGCAGTGGGCAGGGCACATTGCTCGCAGAACGGATGGCCGATGGGGCCGAAAGGTTCTGGAATGGCGACCGCGAACCGGAAGACGATACGTTGGAAGGCCTCCCACTAGGTGGACTGATGACCTGGTTAAGGTTGCGGGAAGGCGCTGGATGCGAGACGCACGGGATCGGTCAATGTGGCGACGCCTGGGGGAGGCCTATGTCCAGCAGTGGACGTCTTTCGGCTGAAATGATGATGATGATGATGATGACATAGCAGATTGGTAACTTATTGGATCATAACGGATAATTTATTCAAAAGGTCTGCAGTTTCGCACCGAAGAAATTAAATTACTTTTGCGCGTTTTTCTTTCTTTTTCGTGTGAGGATGTGGCCGTCTCTTGTATTAGAGTTAATTAAGCTACCTTTGGGAACCCCGCAGGCGTCTGACTTGGCTTTTTAGGACTTACATAAACTATATAAATGAAGGTTTCCTCACGATGTTTTCCTTCACCGTTGCCTGTAATATTCACGATAAACTTAGTAAGTACATATGAATTTGAAAAAGTCACGTTGGTATTTGCCCGGATTTGAACCCACGATCTCAAGCACGAGAGGCGAGGTCTAAGCCAATGGGCACCAGGACATATTTTGCCCGTCATTTTTGGTAATTACAATTGCTCAGTAACCTAATTCAAATTAATACTTTGATACATGACAATACGTTTTCATCCCTACTCTATACTGAGCTTTTACAGAATAACAATAGCAGTGATGTATTAATAGATACTTATTGACCTTTCAATATCTAGATATCTGTATTTCTCTAACAAGACACACAAGAGTGAACACAGGCTACTGTTGAAAGAATAAATAATCACTACCGACATTAATTGGAACTTCACTCGAAAGCCGTAGCCTTTTCTGAAAACCTGCTGCGATTTTCTGGGAAATCTTAACTATTCAATACGAACGGACTTTCATTTAATTATGGAACTATCAATCAAACTCAATTAGAGCCTAGATTAAATTCTGAAACAAAAAACTGTTCTGCAAAAATAAACAGCTTATAGACGATTTTAAGTAATTTCACACACTCGGTTTTATTTTCGTTTTCATGGTGACTGTGTTGCTTGAGGTGGTGAAAGATCTTTTCAAAAGGAATCAGAACATAGATGTTGGTCGAGGCTCGTTGCTATTAAGCCATTGGCTGACACGACTATTGGTACTAATAATCTTATAATAAAGGCATTATAACTGAATATACCGATCATTCTCGTAAGTATATTTAAATATCTACGAACAACCTTATGCATAAATTAGCGATGTCAATATTAAACAACGAGTGCAGCTGCGTCCTGGTGATCGACTAAGGAATGAATGAAGTGCTGTTTTCGTAACTAGCCGCTTCAATAATTTAATTTGACCTTCTAGAATTATGTCGGATCTACCGTTAGTCGTTCGTTTTATATACATGAGGTGTAGAAATAAAACTTATCGAATAACTCGTTTATCAAATACCACTCTATGCCGTTATCTGTTAAAAGTAATTTATGTGCATGTAATAAATTTTAATCACTTTCACTATATTTATTGGTCACGTTAGAATATTAACAGCTATTTCATGTCATATTTTCATATCCCGTATGGTCTAGTGGCTAGGATACCTGGCTTTCACCCAGGAGGCTCGGGTTCGATTCCCGGTACGGGAAAACCTTTTTGCATTTTTGTTGCACTGCCGAGGTCTGTAGATACGCATAACTTTATGATCCAGTAAATTGACACAATCACCTTGAGTTTATACCGGTACAGGTTTTTTTTATTATATTTATAAAAATGGAATTATTAAATACACTACTGACTGCACCCATATAAACACACATAAGAACCACAAACAAACAAAAATACCCGGATACTCGACCTACAAATGAATATTACATAAAAACCTTCGAAAAATGTGCTAGCAGTAGCAAATAAAACAAAGCAAATAATGGTTAACGAACCGAAATAAAACAGTTGTACGAGGATGTAACCGATATTTGCGTACGGTACAAAGTAGAGGATAAAGGTAAGATTTCTATGAGTAAGAGAGATAGAAAAAACGTACCTAAGTATTATTTACATACATACACTCACGCCTTTTTCGCATGTGTGTAGGCCGAAACTACAGAATGCCACCTGACGATCCTAAGGTACACAATCCTTTTGCTTTGTTTGAATTAATACATGGGACTATACATGCGTGCAAATGTTTAAAACGATACGATTGAAAATGCACTCCCCAAGTACCTATGTAATGTTAATTAAGTAATATATTAACACAAAGTATGTAACTTTTGTAATTATAAGCTACAGAGAGAGATACACAGAAATATACCGGAACAAATAAGAGATACTCAGAAATATAATATTTGTTTTTTTTTTACCGTAAAACCGATGATTTTTGCCGGAGATAAAAGTAACCAGCCAAGTAATTAGGTAGTATTACTAAAGTTCATAAACTATAAAAGCATCGAATGAGTTATGCTGTAGACAGGCGGGCTGCATTTGAGTGCAGTGCAGCGCAGTCGGTTAGCAGTTTAGATGCAGTTGTTTAAATGTGATATGTTTGTTAACTGCTTGCAGTTGAAGCTGCAAAAAGCTACAAATTTGCAGTCCGTCTGTCCAGAGCTTTAGTCCCCTTACAAACTAGCGGTTAGTCGCCTAGGCGGGTCTTTCAGTTCCTCCGGTGTGCTTTTATGGTGAACCACTAAAGAGGGTGGCAAAATTTAAATACCTAAGTCACACCTTAAACTAAGATCTGCACGATGATGATGATATCAAGAGGAAACGGATGTACCAGGGAAGATTGAAGATGTTATATGCTAGCCTAAGGTTTGCGCGATGTACGAGGGAAGTGAAAATTTCACTTTTCAAGGCATATTGCCAGACCGTCTACACCGTCTACACGTGAACCGCTGCCTGTGGGTTAGACATACGCAGAAGATTTACAACGTTAAACAGGTTCAGTATAATAACGCTTTTAGGATGCTATTAAGACTCCTACGTTTATGTAGTGGATCGGGGATGTTTGCATAACCAATAACAGATTGTTTTCAGGGGATAATGCAGAAGAGGACAGCATCTCTGATGTAGATGATGCAGGGCAGTGCAAACAGTATCCTCAAGGTTGTTGCGAATTAACCAGACTGCCCTTTCCTGAGGTGCTGGACCCTCTTAAACATCGATGGCTCCAGTGCAGTGGTAAATAGGTAAATGAACTGATTGGATTACTTGTAATTTTTTTTTTTTGTTATTTATTTATCTATATTTTGTGGATGTGATGTTTTTATTAGGATGACATTATTAAATTTTGTAATTTAATAACATAGTCATAAGTGTTATTGTTACCAAAATTATGGATCATAGTCCGAAATCAATGACTGAGTTGTATTTGAGCGGCCAGCCGACTGATGCGGTTGGAATAGCGACTGACCACTCATGTAGGTACGTACGCAGAGCGGGCTCACGACTCTCAGGCTTATGCTATTAAATTAATTTAGAATTGTGCTTTTTATAGAAACTTAGAAACAGTTACAAATTAGTTTATTTTACGATAAATAAGAGTTGTTTGTACTTAATTACGGATTTTTAGTTTACTAATTGTTGTTCTATAGTTTTACGAATTTTATTTTAATCATCGTTGTTCTATAGGTAATATTATGTATATTGTTTTGGTTTTAAGATGCATTAAATCATTACATAAGTTTCATCCCTTTATTTTCGTAAACATAGGAGGGCCTCGAGCTTTGCTTCAAGTGAGCTCCACACCTTCTTCTTTGAAGCACAAAATCTAAATTCAATTAATTTGAGAAGCACAAAATGAACACTAAATAATTAAAAAGCCCTAGGGTCGACGGTTCCTACTCTGCGTACAAACATAGATCAACGCTCGCTGCAAACTATACCGCCCATGAACCGCCAGTGCATCTAAGATGGCGGCCAAGCCGCGAAGCGGGCCGCGGTCAACCAAACACAAACATTTTGTACCGGTTAAGTGCTTACGATCAGAAGCGGTTGTGTGTATGTTCCGCTAGTGCGCTTAGTCTGAAACAAATACAATTCACAATCGATATATAAATATTTACAAAAAGCTTTCATGCCATTCTGTCAAGTCACCATTATTTTGTTAAAATGTTAGGGTACCGTTAGCAACAATAGTACGGTTCCCATTTTCACCAAACTTATCAGATTGTGTTGAAGACATTCAACCTATGTTATGAGGCAATTGAAGTAGGTATGACTAATAAAAATGTTGTATGTGAAACTTTTGTAACTTGTACTATGTTTAAGACGCAGCATCTTTCTATATAAACGCCAGTTTTTTTTTTACGCCACACATAAAATCATAATCAATCTTCAATAATTTTATGACCAAAACTACAGGCTTTAAATCAAAGAATAAGTTGATTATCTTGAAAAAAACTCACACTATTTAGAGAAATTAAAAAAAAAGCAATACATTAGACCAGCTCATAGCTATATGTAGCCAAATCCTCTTCCTCTCTAATTTCTCCAGTACTTAATATTTGCTTTCGCCAAAATACCAAATGGAGTAATCCTTTTACGTATCAAACAGTACTTATATTGTTGGGAATTGTACCCAACTCCTCGGCGAACCACCACTTCCACGGACTCCACCGGGACAGTCGACTCTTCTCTCTATTGTTTGACTGGGTAATGTAACGGCATTAACACCATTCGCTTAAAATAAACAGTCTACTCCACATTTCCATCTTAAGAATTTAGTACAACATAACATCACTGAAACATATCATAGCATTATCCTCGTGGGTTCTACACTTCAAGCATGACGTAAGTTCATCTAGAATTTACATCGGCAACAGTATATTTCCTTGCTTGTCATAATTGCTAAACAATCACGCTTGGAAAACCACGCGCTTCACATCAATCACTCTCTTTAATCTTAAGCTTGTATATTTACTGTGTTCTTAGTTAAATTTTTGTATTGAATTGTGTATTTAGAGGTATGCGGAACAGGATGACAGTCCCGCAACCTCTATTGAAAAGAGTGAATCCACCGAAATGATGGTTGTTGTGTCTAGTCTGGGCAACTACCAAATGGTTGTTGTCGGACTGTTGTATATTGTGTTCAAATCGCGCCGAAACTTTGCATACGCGATGCAGGATTTTGTGATGACAGTGTATTAGTTAGGTCAGGTTTGTATGTGGTGCCACAGATGCCGCTATAAAGATTTGAAGTTAAGAACGTGTCAAACCGTTCTTTAATGCCAAATTTTGTCAGATTCCAGGTTAAAATAGTTTTTGACAGAAACTCAACTTCAAATACTTCATTCAGAAATCGGGGATGAGATATCTAGATGTTTGTATGAAACATTAATAAATTATTTGTTTCCAAAGTTACTTTAAATCAACCATTTATGCACATCATTTCATGGAAATCAAAGAAAACAATGTGTAGATTTTGTGAAAGATAGCGCCACAAAGGAGCTGACTATTGATGTTATTAAGAAAGAGATGTCATCGTGGCTGAGTTCTGTTCGAAGCACTGTTAATGAGTTAAGCATTGAACATGAACATGCAATATTAACGAATAAGCGGCTTTGCCCGCGTGAACAGTGTTTTATCATCCCAAGCGAACATTATAACGGCATAAAATGCCTATATGCTATTCAAGAATATAGTCTATCTCTGTGCCAGATTTCATCCAGATCCGTTCAACGGTTCTGGCGTAATTGGCGACACACACATCAATCCAAACTTTCACAACTATAATATTAGTCGAATATTATAAGATGAAAAGATTGAGATGATGAGGAATAGAGATGTGTTCTGCAGCGCAGCGCTGATCACAAATTAACTGGGCAATAAGGGCAGGAAGATGATGATGGTAATAGTGAATTTTATAAAAATCAAAAGCTCGGTCCACCAGTCATTTACCAAATGGGAGAAGTGAATAGGAATGCTCTTTAAATTCAATAATTAATTGTCTGGTCGAGTAATAGCTATATGCTGACCGCTGAATTGTTTGTTACGAATTATGAACCCTGATGGTCTGGCGGTCAGACATGGGTATCTGATCTTCTGGATGAAGACCCAGAAGGTTATCGTGTTTGAATTTTGTTATTTGGGTTTTGTAAGAAAATGTTCTAGAACTGAAAAATCGAAGAAATGTGACATCTACCCGCACTGGGCCCACGTGGTAGATTATGGCCCATTCCCTCTCACAGAGAAGAGGCCTGTGTCCCAGCAGTGGGAACATAATGAGCTGTTTTTTTTTATTTTTCTATAGTTTATAACGTGATGATTATTTTCCTTATTTTTTGTGACTTATCAGTGTTTTATTTCTATTTTAACTTAATTATATCTTTACCTGTTTTGTTGACAGAAATTAATCATTTGCATTGTGATTATTATATTTTAGTTGTGACATAATAGTAGTTTGTCATATTTATTTGTCATTTAATTTTATTTCAATCTTGATTCAATTTTAGTTTATATTAATTCAATTGTGATCCATTTCTAATTTTAATATTGTATCTTATTTTTTTTAAAATAACTATTCCGTAGTCCTAATCTGTGAGTGCTGTGCATTTGAATTATAATATAATATTACATTTCAGTGTATAAAATGCAATTGCGTGTAGGTTGTTGGCTATTAAAAATAATTATGAAAATAAATATATAAATCATGCTTTTTTTTATTTAAGAACTGTAACAATCTAAGCCATAAACGAATGGGATAACATATACTTTCGCGAGCTTATAAAACTATTTTTTTTTTGTAACTGATTATTATTCTCAAAAAATTTACGGGATTAGAAATTAAATTTAATTAAATTTAATTAATTAAATTAAATTTTTTCAGTACTTTAAGTTTGAATAAAGTAGGTACATTATGTGCAATACCTGTACGAAAATAGTCGAATTAATTAGATACCTACTTTTTTTAGTAAAGCCAATATCCTAAAAGATCTATAACATTCGAAGGTTTATTTCCTTTTACATAACTAGCTTCTGCCAGCGGCTTCACCCACGTGAATGTCAAAAATTATCCCAAGAGAACGTATTTCCGGGATAAAACGTATCCTATGTGCTATTCCAGACTATATTCTATATCTGTGGCAATTTTCTCCCAGATCCGTCCAGCTATTTGAGCATGAAGAAGTAACAAACATACACACACACGTACATACTCACAAACTATCGCCTTTATAATATTAGTGTGATTATATTATATAGTGTGATACTCTCAACCTTGTCGTGAATTCGTGGCCCACGCTAATGTTGTTCACACATCGTAACAGAATGCATTATTATATGTATATCAGTTTCTTCTGTTTAGAGTAGTTCTGTAATGGGCGGGCGTTGTTCCAGCCAGCGTACGTTTTCATACTGTTATGTATGTACTCAACAGTATGAAAACTTAATGCAATGGGTATATCCAGAGGAAATTTATAAGATAACAAAAAGTTGATTAGCATCCCCTCAACGGTCGAGAAACCTGAATTAGGTCTGCAACAATAGAAAATCAAATGTTTCCTAATTACGACCGTTAAGCTCGCAGTCAGCTTTAGAGATTTTTTAATCAACTTTTTTATTTATAACTTTTTAGCTGTCATATTTTACGTATTATTTTTAAATATTTAAGAGTTATATAAACACATCAACACGGTCTAGGGATATTTTTAAAAAAGCGAATTACTATCAATGTGTTAATTATTTATATGATATGTATATATTTAAAAGATACGTTATTTAATATTCTACCATTTTTTAATAATGGTTAAGGTACTTCGATTAAAATTTCAGGATTTTATGGAAAAAATATGAAGCATAGACGGAAACCGTATATGAATTAACTTTTAATTTATGAGAAAAACTGATAAAAATAGGTAAATCATTTAATTTGTGTTTATAAACTTGAAGTTAGTAGTCTGAGAAAGCGCCCATGATGTTCATAACACATCGGCAACGATTCGGCATGCTCAGAACAAGGTTGTCAATGTCTTGCTGCGGAATATTGTCCCATGTCCTTCTGAGGTGCGCAAAAAGTTGATCTTCTGTAGCCAGATTTTCAGGAACTTCCTTCAGAGCTCTTCTATGCAGCATATCCCACGCATGCTCAATGGGATTTAGATCTGGTGATTGAGCAAGCCTAAGCCTAACATTGTGTGTATGTAACCAAGCTGCTACCGTTCTCGCCGTGTGTGCCCGGGCATTGTCGTGCATGAGCAGGAAATCTTGCCCCATTTGTGTTCTGTGGGGCAAGATTACGGGCCCCAGCACCTGTTGGAGGTATCGTTCTGCCGTCATATTGCCCCGCACCCAAACGAGATCCGTCCGTCCTCCAAGACGAATTCCTGCCCAAACCATAATTATTCTTCCTTGGTATGGGTGAACTTCCTGAGGGTTCTGAAGACGGCTCCATCGTCCAGGAACTCGCCAAACACGCGTTCTTCGTGAATCTGGATGGAAGCCGAACCTGCATTCATCCGTGAACAGCACATTGAACCATTGCTCACGGCCCCAGTCCACGTGGTTCCGAACCCATTCTAATCGTCGTCCAAGATTGCTTCTCCGTAAAGGTGGGTCCCGGGGTGGTCTACGAGAGCGTAGACTGCTTTCATGCAGTCGCTTTCTTACAGTTTGGTCACTCACAAGCACTTGGTGTTCCACTCGCAGCCTTTGGACCAATTGAGTCGCCGTTGCATTTGGTTGAGCTCGCGCAGTAATTTGCAAAAATCGGTCTTGTCTGGGGGTAGTGATGCGACTTGGCCCCCGGTGCCTCTCCGCTACTTGACCTGTGGCACGATAGCGTGTCCACAATCTTGAAATTACATTTTGGTGGGTCCCTATGGCCTCAGCAACATTACGCTGAACAGACCCAGCTTACAGAATTCCCACAGCTCGTAACATCTCCGCCCTCGTCAAATGTTGGCGTTGCATGGCTACAATACCTCAATTTTAACTTTATCTTTCGTTTAAAAATGAAAAAAACTGTAACTAAACGTAATTCGTATTGTTTTCTAAATTTCGCACAAATGAAAATTCCCTCTCCTACACATCAAGACATTTTTATGCCACCGAACAAAAGAATTTTCAAAAATTTGAATTTGGAATTAGTCTGAGATAAATTACAAACAAATCGGTGTATAAAAGATTCCAATGCGGCCAGTACTTTTCGAGTTATTTAATTGAGTATGAAATATCTCTAGACCGCGTTGATGTGTGTATTTTTGTAATCACCCCTTAGAACCGTTTTTGATACCTCACACGATGGGACATAAAAAAAAATATAAAGGTTGCTAGTGCCATTTGAATAAGCGGATCAGAATCTTCACCATTGCAGCCTATCCCCATACATTGGCGCATCGTTTCTTATCGATAAGCATCAAATCAAATGTATTTGTTTGACATCCATATAGTACATCAAGCCATTTTTTTTCTGTCTTCAGCAAAAGTCGCCCATTGCGAAGACACCTCTAACGAAACAAAGTTGTTTACACAAGATGGCGTTGAAAGCTGGCTCATTACGCGCTTAGCTCGCTCAAATATTTATTCCAGACAGACAAAGGCCACTAGACGACTCAAAAAGAAAAAAAAACATGAGGAGAACTGAAATAGTAATAATTATTCTTTATTCTTCTTTAAGGTCAACGCTCTTTGGAGTATTGGTGGTTTTTGTGTTTTTATGTCTACATACTCAACTCAAGGTTTATTCTAAAAAGGCGGCTGGTACAAACTACAGAGCTTTATAGTGATACCTACGATTCCTTATAATTATTATTTGTAACTTAATTAGTTACAAATAGTAGTGGCAGTGGACAGACTCAATGCTCGCAACACGGATGGTCGATAAAGCAGAAAAGTCATGGAGAAACGACTGCGTACCATGCAATAGGTAGACCGATGATGTGTTGAAGGCTGCAGGAACACGCCAGATGCGAAACGCAAAGGGCTAGTCGATGTGGTCAGTTCTATGTTTAGCAGTGGACGCCATTTGGCTGAAATGATGTTGAATTTCCAAGTTTTACCCAGGCGAAGTCGCTAGTAGAAGCCATTAGATAGATAGGGTAAAAATGGTTTAGTGATCGATCTGTATCCACTAATTAGCCAGCCTTGACAGCAGTTGGTATTATTGTAATAAATAATTAAGTAACGATGGTACTAATTGAATCCTCTGTTTTGTACCATACACGATACCTTACAGTAACCTTTCTAGTAATCCTTCCTATTGGTTTAGGGTTATAATGAGTTTTTGATGTTATAAAGAGTGATTATTTAGTTTATTAGAAAAAAGGCCAAACAAAAATATAGATGGGCTCTGCGAGGAATTAAAGCAAAAAGAAAGGGTATGAATAATAGCGTGATAAAAGCCAAGATAGAATGGAACATGAAAACAGTCAGTCGAAGAAAGAAAGAAATTCAATCAAAAGGAAATTTCAAAAAGGTACATCTAACAGCATAGCTGAGGTAGGTAGCCTTTTTGGTCTCGTACGGGGTTTTTATTATTATTGTTTTTGCTTATCTTGAGTCTCCTGTGCAGGTCACAAATAAAAATAAATCTAGACTTATAGACTTTCCGAGTGGATCCCCAAATACGTCCAAAGAAATTAGAGTACGAAGTTATACCAGAAACCTTGTATGTACTCATATGTTGTATGCAGATACCGGTTTCATCAAAAGCTGAAACTTCGTAATTAAATTGTAGGTACGTTTTAATGAACTCTACGTACATTCAGTTTGATCTTAGTTGGTATTATGATGACCTTTAGAACTAAACTTTCGTTACGTATTGACATTCCAGTTGTTTGTCGTATTTTCTTAATTACATTTACACTTTCTTGTTGTATTATAGCTTCATATAATTTTATATTACTGGATAGGTAATATTTATTTAGTACTAGTTAAGAGGCAGAATAGTGTTAGTCAGGTTCGACGTTGATGGTTTTAGCCACACCCACTATTTAATTGAAGCCCACCGCTATCACCTTGGGAAACAAAGTATTTTGAAATCAGTATTTAATAATGATATATTTATTGTAGAGTAGAGAAAAAAAGACATCTTGATTGAGGTGAGTTGAGCATCAATATTCATGGCCACACGATGCTCTCTATCCAGGGTACGTAGAAGATAACCCTGGTGTAGATACCGGAGCCAGCTGCGATGCCACACTGCCTACCGTATGACGTCACACCGGCAATAACGTAGGCACACCGGGACTTATCTTGAAGAGGTCCACCACTGTCACCCTAGGAAATCAAAAGATATTATATAATTTGGGTTTCAATGGCAAGGGCTGAGGATTTTAACAAAAATATGGTTTACGTAAGAATTTATATATTTATTTATATTTATTATAAGGTACACCAACAGCATTACATACAAAACAGTTTGTAGTAAACAAAGAAAAATAAAGCTTACACCATATGGTCAGAAACACTAAATTATTTAAAATATTATTATTAAATAATAATATTAAGAATTTAATTTATTATATATTTAAATTATTAATATTAAGAATTTATTAAATATTAATTTTAAGAATTTAAAATGTTTGGTAATAATTGTCTATTTTTATGAATCAAAAATAATTTATCAAGGTTTAACTCATTTACTGCAATCCCTTATATGCAAACGCAAGTAGTAAATAGTTATATTTTGCATAAGTTAATCAGGGAGACTCGTAATAAATTGAAATGGGATGATCTAGAGCCAATTTGCAACTATTATGGCGTTCAAATTGGGTCAGTTTCACGTTATCGAACTTTTTAAGTTTACCGGAATTTTACTACCTCACTATCAAAAAACTCCAAAGAAAGAGAAGATTATATTTAAGAAGAAGAAGAAAGCTTTAGATTTTTTACAGATAAGTTTTTTTTATCGGTAAGTGATGTTAGCTGTCTGAATAACTGCGCCGGTTTCTAGTCAATAGGATAAGGTAAATTACTTTTTTTATTTACAACTTTTAAGTTATCGTTTTTTTTCAAATTACTTTTAAACATAGAAGTAGTATGTATTTTTGTAAATACCTCTTAAAATCCTTCATTTTGATACATCACTCGACGGGTTTGCAAGAAGAAAAAAATTGGGACCCTCACAACATAACTTCCAAAAACCGTTATATCTGTTTTTATAACGTCACTTAAACACTTTAAGAACACTTGTGTGGTCAAGATATATCCAACGATGTCTCAGTTATATAAATCCGTCAAGCAGTTTAAAAGATATGAGCTTATAAAGATATAACATACAAGATACGCGCGAAAAACATAAACCTTGCAGTCGGGGTTCTGGGATTCTTAAAAATCGTACAAAATATCTAAAACACGTCAAAACTTAAGAAGTGTCAATTTTGATTTTGATTTTTTGATTTTGATTTTGAATATATCTACAAACCTCACAGGTATCTTTCGGCTCTTGTTTGTCACCATAGCACATTTGCGTGGTGTGGTTATATCCGTCCTTCAGGTGTCTGTGCAGGGGGTAGAATTTTGAACATTCATCTTCTTCAAACCTGGACACGATGAGCTGCAATAAACCGACTATTTCAATATTATCAGTGTATTACTATTCATAGGCATACATCTGGGTAATCTTGTATCATCTGGCCAGTACAGTTTACATGGGGCGATGCTACATCTGATTGTATTAGACCTTCTGAACCTCATTTCTGGGTAACACCATACTCCTCAGCATATATAGTAGGGTCCCATTGAGAGCTATAAACATTAGTTTAAACAATTTTTTGTTATTTAGAAAACGCTACACTGCAATAGAACTACAAGGTTAGGCATAACTAGATAAGTAGAGAAAATTTGCTAAGAGATCTCTATGAGACCACGTTCTAAGACTAGATAAAATAAAATTAAATAAATAAATCGTCGTACAATTTTGAATATTAAAGCTATTACATATATGCCAAAATAAAAATGAGCAACTGCGCCTGAGCTAGGCCAAGCCTGTATATCAGGACGCATTGTAAAACATGTGGGCTTCAAACTGCCCGTAATAAATGTCAAGGACGTGACGTACGAATGACTCCCGAGACCAACGGTTCGAACTACGGAGGAGTCTCATTATTCTAGTTTCACCTTCATTGACTGTGCAAGTTTGCAGCTGTAACTAGTTATGCATAAGGTTCGGTATGTCAAACTGTTTCAAAAAATACAAATACTCACAGATTGTAAGGTGTCAGCCAGTTGTCTTCTGTGCCCCAGAGCCCCCCAACCTGTGGCGAATAATATTGCTTCTGCCTCCCCTGTCGATTTAAGACAAGCTGGTAGCACTTGACTACTGAAGGTGATCCTAAAACAGAAAACATTATCTACTGATAAATTAGGTTTGTGCTAGAGCTTACATAAAGTATTTTAATTTAAATGTGGTCAGAATTGATGTTAACCACTTCATTTTTGAGAATTCTTTGGATACTACTGTAGCGATATCTATAGGATATAACTGAAAGGTGCGATCATATTTTAAAAATTGCTTTTACTCGTGTATATGAATAACTTTCTCCGAAGAAATCATGGAAAATTCTCAGAAAAAATGGATTTTCCATACAAAGTTGTCGTCAGCTAACCAACATTTGTATGGGAAATACAATTTTTTGTTCATGTACATGGACAGACGTAGTTTTTTGAAATTATGATCGGACTTCCGTTGCAACCTTTAGATCGCCTCATATCAACTATAAAATTAATCTGATATCAGACAAATCGTCAGGCTTCTAAGCTCCATCAAAGTTACATAAACACCGACAGCAAGCATCGAGTTGCCGATTAGAAATCACACCCATTTGGTCGCAAGATCATCACTTTTTATCCGACTGCCGAAGGAGGGTAATGTGTTTAACAGTCTATGTATGTATGTATGTTTGTTCCTATGTGGCGTTCTAGAGACCAAACGCTTTGGCCGATTTTGGTTATCGATTTGTCAATCTATTTGTCTTAACCTTGTGAGTGTCACTGGCTACATTAAAATAAAAAAATAGAAAAATGGCGGATTTTTGGCGGCATATTGTAGTGTTACATTTTTTTTTCTTTTCTTTCAAACCCTTTGTGTGGGTTTTAAGAGGCAGAGTGATAAAATAAAGGGTTTTGTGAGTTGATTACAAAAGTATATAACAATTAAAAAAAAAAAAAAACAAACATGAAGTCGAACATAGAACCTCCTCCTGTTTGGGAAGTCGGTTAATAATATATGTTTAAATGTCGTAATAAATTCGAAAAAGAATTGTCAAAAAAGTTATAAATCAAACAAGTTACAAAAAAAAAAATATTTTTGTTACGTAACTTTTTTGATTTATAACCCGACTGCTTAAAAATCAAACTAAAACGACGGAAACGAGAAGAAAATCATGCTGTTCAGTCAGAAGTCGGGTTTTTTGATTTTTTTAATTACCTTTTTTACTGGAGCATTTGGAACTTTCTACCTTGTTCAGCATACTTTCATACCGCTACTTTATTGTTTTAAACACTAATGTGCATTATTTTAGTAATAATAATAATCAAACCATAATAATTTTAAACCGAACAGTAAATCGCACATCACATAACATAGACACAGCCTTTATGTCATAGTAGATAGGGGTGATTTCGCTTTGGAAGAGTTATACATATATGAGTTTGATTGTGATTGGTTAGGCACAAGTGGTCACCAAAGGTTTCTGATGTGTTGCCAACAGAACAAACCTGTAATACTTAATAAAAGCCCATTGATGCTTCCTTACAGTCAAATTATGAACTCACTCAGTATCAGTCTCGAGCAGCGCAATGTCGTGGTACTTGGAAGGAGGCTTGTACTCCGGGTGAGGGATCCTCCTTTTTACGATGTATATCTGCCACAACTCAGAAGGGTCTGTGCGCTTCAGTATACCCAGTGCTATATACTTCACTTGCCCACTGAAAGTTTTGAAGAAATTATTTGTGTGTATCATATATAAACTTTAAGGTATGGAAAGAAATTTATAGAAGGAATACGAGTAGTCACTTGATTGGACGAGTGGTTTATTTTTATCATAATTTGCTTTTGAAAAAAGTAAAAATATATGCTTATTTGGCCTTTCATGAAAAAATCTACTGTACTGCTTTGTCAACTCAGTAATATCACATTGCCTTTCTCACGGTATGAGACAGTGTAAGTTATTACAATAGTCGCCTTATAAAATCTTTGTGAGAATCAAATAAAACAGAGTTGAGCTGTTCCAATTAATTTAGATTTTTTATATTTTGCACCGTGAATTTTGTATTTTTTTTTTTTTTGGTTTTCTTGCAATAACAAGAATATTTACTTTTTAAAGTATTATATTATTTTATTTTAATTATTGTGAATGTGAAGAATATGTGAATCATTCTTTATTTTCTTTTTAATTATAATTTATCTTCGTTAGTTTTTAATCATGGTCTGGCAGTTTGAGTAGTTTATGCGGCCTACCCGAATATCCTTTCTTTGGTATTGTTCGTCGAATCGTTGAGTTCCTTAAATTCTGAGTTGAGCTGCTCGGTTATTGACAAATGCGTGCACTGACTGGACAGGTCCACTCAAACTGGCTGGTTCTTTCCTTAAAAGACCATTTCAGACATCAGTCTACATGGTCTTCACATGATCTAACCAAGATTTTGTCTGGAATTTAAAAGAGACTGTGACCTCTGAGTTTGTTTCGGCCTTTCTTCTCAGAGTGATAGGAAACGCCGACCTCATCTAGTTTAATAAAATATGTTCGACATGTAAAAGTGTTCGTACAAACCAACTTACAGAAATCAAATCATTTATCAGGTTATTTAGTTTAAGATTGGTTTTGTTTTCGATGTCGCTATTACTGAAACTTTATGCTATACTCGTATTGACCTATGTTTTCAAGTATAATTGTCATTGAATATAGTTTTCTATGCAGTTGCCGGTCAATGCCGTAGTTTCATAAGTTATGTTTCCTGACATGGTTAAGGAATACATTTGGAAACTGACGAAGACTGTGCGCTCAAGCAAGTTGATACATGAGCCTTTCGGGGAAGGGTCATGCGTTCACAACTCGTGCTTTGTATCCAGCAACATGCCTCGCTTTGCTCGCTCATTCGCTTCCTTACTTGGTTTGGCTTTGTAGACGCAGGCCTACCTTGCCTTACTCCTTCTGAGATGGCAAGGTGGCGTTGTCTTGAGGGAGAGAGCTACGGTCGTGTAGATCCTCAAGGCAAGTGTGGTGATGATCCTTCTCGAGGTTGCCACCCCGTTATTGGTCTAATTCCATATAAAATAGACGTAACAGAAATCACCAGGCGACTTATCACAGGGGTGGCAAGGTCATGCATCTGGTGTCCACCATCGAACAAGATCAGATGATGGATAGCAATGACCTCCTGCGTGTTTTTGCCATGCGCGGGGACCCGTACGGGGGGATGAAGGGATCCTGGTGGTTGAGTGGAGCAGGCTGCACACAACACACCACTTTGGCCCGGATTTCCTCTCAAACGGGAGGTTGTGGGGTAGCTACCCACGATCAACTGGCTGAGGCATCCCATAAGCGGGTTTTCAACCGAGGATGGGTTTAGTGGGGGGAGGGAGGGGCAGCCGGCGTGGCGTGGGGTTTCGGGATGAGTTGCGGCATAGTCTCGTGACGTATACAGTCCTGTGATTTTCCGTCGCGTGCAGGTTCGTCTACTTTTCACTAAGCTGATCCTATACCGAAGGACTAGCTCTGGCGTCGCTTGTTGAACGGGTGACGTCCCCGACTGAGGGTTCCGTGGCGGGTGGAGAACTCCAACGGTGAATTTTTAGAATCCGAACTCATGGATAAAGAGACCCCTACACAAAAAAAACAAAGGCTGCATCCAGCTCGTCAGATGCGTTTACACCAAACAAACCTGAAGACGCAGCCCTTGCTGCGTCTTCAGATGCGCTTTTTATGACTAACACAAGGGGTGCGTCTCAGGATGCCCCTAAGTGACAACCGCCTAAGGTTGTGTTCTCAGATGCACCCAACACACAAACGCTGGGTTGCGTCCAAGGTTGCGATGAGAAAGGCAACCTCAAGGGATGCACCACAACAGGCTGCGAGCCCTTCTTGGACATGACGCAAGAGCAAGCGGAGGGGATCCGACAAACCATCGAGGACCAGCTCCGGGCTCTGCTGAAGGCAGTTCCTGGACCAGCCACTCCAACCCATAATACCGCGATCCACTTCAGAGGTTGGGTCCACTACGCCGAAGGCGTCTTCAAGACATGGTGCGAGGACGACTTCACACTGGCCTGGTTCAAGGAGTTCATAAACAACACACCCTCCCCGTTACCGGAGACCAGACTCACCGTTAGGCCCCAAACCGACATACCCAAGAAGGCATTGTGCATGTTGTATGTCCCCGAGAACAGCGAGGACACTTCAGACCTTCTCGGGATGTTGGCGAGGCAGAACCCTAATTTAAAAATTAACACCTGGACTCTGACACACGCAAGGGTTAGTCAGGAGCCACCGAGCACCCGTCTCTTCTTTCGTGTGCCGGAGTCCATGGTAAAAACCATTAAAGACCAGCAGTGGCGAGTATACTACCTTATGGGTAGTATATACATCCGGTTAACGAAGGAAGGTGGAACCAAGGAGGATGCCGCTGCGCCATTAACCTCAACGACCTCGACTGCGCCTGGGCCGGAGCTTGATCCGCCGCTGCCTGCGCCTCTCGCGACGGGGACGGTTAATTAACAAACATTTATTCAACATAGCTGCCACGGACAGCCAACTTTGCAGGGGCTGTTTTAACGCCGAAGAATCAGCCGCCCACGTAATCCTGGAATACGAGGCCATGGCTTCTCCATGCGAAGAAACCCTCGGAACAGTGAGGTCGCTCCGTGAAGCCTGTGAAGCTCCCAGGAAGCTTCTGTGCTTTTGGGCTGGCTATGTTAGCTAGTACTCCCACTTACAACGGACCAAATGGGAGTCTAAGTGAGGAAAAGGGAGTCCCTACTACTACTACTACTACTGACCCTTTCGGCCGATAATTCGTTTGAAAACTTTAAACATTAACATTTTCTTGTATACCACCCATGGTGCTCTTAAGACGTTTATTTAATGTATAAACTGTGTCAATGCATAGAGTCGTGCAGTTTAGAGCATTTTGTGTTCATTGTAATATATTTATAATTGAATAAAAAAGTGTTTCTGTAATAAAGTAGAAAATAAATTATGTTTTGGATTTAGAATTAACTGCCGTCTAGCATTGTTTGCCTATAGAAATAAGTCGAGAACAATCATTTATTTCAAAAACATATACGAACTATTTCGGTTACAAAGACTTATTTTTTTATTAAAATAAAAATGCCAAATAGTAAAACGTCAAGTAAATATTAAAATGGTTGCATGTCATTGAAATGTCAGCGAGGTGGGTAAACTATATGTCACTTTCTTATTAAATCGTTAACATGTTGGTTTCTAAGTAAATAATTATATTTAAGCAAAATTCGAACTAATTGTTTTATAATGTCTTTAGTAAAATACGGATCATGAAACTATCTTGTCGACCGTACATTTAAACGACCATTTATAGACTTTACTTACACATTAGGACTTGACAAGCAGTGACCAGCTGTCAGAATGAATCGTTCACTGATGACAGATCCTCCACAGAGCCAGTCCGCTGTTTTGCTATCAAAACCATACCCCAGCAAAGCCTGAGAGAAGAATTATTGTGATCATAATATTTTTAACGCCATTAACCGGTTGAATGCCGTAATTACCAGCAGAATTATAAAGCTATTTTGTCTCGGGTGGATCCACGTTACGGGCACGCATGGGGTTAAGTGACAAATTATGTTTTGAAGAATGAAATTACATGTCGGATTATGCAAAGATTGCTGTCCCATCGGGCTATGAGTGTAAGGCAAGAAAGGATTTGCGTACTTGTGTACTATAACATCTCTCCCGATCCCGCACCCGCACCGATCATTAGTCTCTGAAGAGATTGGATGCAGAAGAAGATATACATATATACAGATTAATCTAGGCAACTATATAGATACCTAGATATACATATGTCTACGTAGTAGTACTTCAGTAAGTACATCTATAACTTTCAGGCATCTAGCGCACCTGTAAGTGCCAACCAGATAAAATATTAGAAGGAAATCAATATAATTAGCTCGTACAAACGTATTGTCTCAACTAAATGGACTTTATTTCCCAGAACTAAACGACTTTAATACATGGCCTAGGTCTCGGTCTAGGTTGCCTGAATGCACTAAAACAACAATAATATATATATATATATATTCCACTTCATTTGAGAAATTACGTTACTACTTAAAGTTTTAGGATGAAATCCTATTAGCTTTCACTATTTAATTCTATTATTTACTGTTTCTAGATTAAGTACATAAAATAAAAACTATAAAACACTAAAATCATGTTTCTATGCAATATTGACTAAGACCCGTTTATACGTGATTCTAATTTAAAAATCAGCTGCTGAGGGGTATCTGAGCCTTAAGGTTCCCCTAGTCAACGGCACGAACTATTTTGTGCGCGGGGTTGAAATGCATGCTGTCTCATCCGATAACACGTGCGAAAGAGATTGATGCTGTTATGAGCAGTAAGAAGCTAGTTCTCGTACCAATTAGCACTTTTGCAAATTTGTAGCGAAATGGATGATGATTTGGGACGAAAACGAGCGCGCGAAATTTTATGAACAGACCCATTTAGTAGTTTTCATGATATCTAGACTCCCATAGTCTAGATATCATGAAAAATCTACTAAATGTATATTTTAAAATAAAATTATTTGCATTGTTGAATTATTAACCTATCCCTGTATGGAGGCCATTTTGCAATTTCCCTTCTTCTTATGGTATTTATTTCCGCCCAAAGATGCTTTAAAATTAGTGTTTAAATATGGAACTTTCGAAGCTCATAACTTTCAAATATTGTATTTTTTTACTTTTTTGTTTCTATAAACACACATAATGATATATTTTTTATATTTTGGACGTACACCGTCAAACAGTGGAGTAATCGCCAGACTACGTTTGTATGGTAGATTTTTCGACTAGTGTAACCTTAATCTTGAAAATCAACCCATAAGTTTGTTATTAAGTAGCCTTAATTTTAGTCAACTATTTAATATCTTACCATGTGAGGAAATTCTTCTCTAAAAGCATCGATGCCTCCATATGACGCTGCCGATGAACTGTATTGAAAAATGACTTCATTGCAGTTTTTTTGAACGTTGTGATGACGGATCATATCAGCCCGCTCAGTGAATTTACAAGGGTAATCTAGCCTGTGTAGATATTCAGTACATTCTGGAATAAGGATAAAGAAAACTTTTAAATCCATTTTGTTGACGATGCGAGGTGTCTGCAGGTCTAGACAATTAAAACCAATCGAAGTGTTTTGACTCGAACACGCGTAAGCGACGCATTTAATACGGCGCTTAAGATTTTAATTCCGCGAATTTCCAGTGTCGCCGTTCAAGTTCAGTCCGTAGCGTATGCGGAAAGTATTTGTCTATTCCCTCTTTCGCTTCATGTCTCAGGAAAGGAAGAAAGAAGTAAGTAGTAGTTTTCTTATAAAAGAGATGTGTAACTTTTATGGTGAACAATAAAGTATATTCTTTTCTACCTATGTAGTTTAAAATGAAGGGAGAGTTCAAGTGAGATGGGACTATCATAATTATGCATGTCGATTATTAAAGTTCCTTAGGAGTAGTTTTGTTTTGCATACTAGAAGATCTTAACATTCAAATCAAATCAAAATGTTTATTTGCCAGAAATACATAGTTTTGAAGGGAAGATATTAAAACCTAAAATTGACTGTATTCTGCCTGCAAGCAAGCGTACAAATTATTTATATTTTTTTATATTTTTTTTTATTAAATTAAATTAAAAAGAATCCTTAACAAAAAAAATATACCCACACAAAATAAGTACAGTTACCAAAAAAAAATATACGATAAAATTAAAAAAGAGCCATAAAATAAATTCAAATGTCAAAACGAAAATATTAATATTTGTAAAAAATACTGGCATTATATTATTTATTCATTAAACCATTATTTATATGTTCTATAAATTCCCTAGAACTATAAAAACAACACTTTAGTAACAATTTTTTTTAATATATATCCCTATATAAATTAAAATTCATTTGACTTACCAAATGAATTTTAATTTGTACAGGACAATTTATTATTTATATATTAAACACATTTTTTTTATAAATATCTTCATGACAAGGTGGATTATACAATAGATTGCGAAACTTTTCCCTTTTCTGTCTTGTTATAACCTCTGTATATTGCTTAAGGTAATGCATGTGCTTCTTTGGAAAAATGCAGATTATCCATTTAAATAAAAGAAGAAACTGACTGGCTGACTGATCGATCAACGCACAGCCAAAACCACTAAGCTAGAAGCATGAAATTTGGCAAAAAGCTTCCTCAAGTGACGTAAGTGAGCACTAAAAAAGGATTTTATGAAATTCAACCCCTAAGGGGGTAAAAAGAGGGTTGTAAGATTGTATGACATTTTTACAGTTTCTAAATTAGACACATGAAATTTTAGATTTACGCTCTTGGTTGATAAAAAGAATTCATGTATTTATTGGTTTTTGGCAATTCCACCCCTAAGAGGGGAAAAAGGGGGTTGAAAGTTTGTATGTAATTTCTACAGTTTGTAAGTTGGACACGTGAAATTTTAGATTTACGCTCTTCGTTGAAAAAAAGAATTTATATATTTATTGGTTTCTGGAAATTCCACCCCTAAGGGGAAAAAATAGGGGTCTAAACTTTACATGATATTTTTTCGGTTTGAAAGATAAAACATTTGATTTGGAGGTTTACGCTCTTGATTAATAAAAAAACATTGAGTGTAATTATTTCCGGTAATACCATCCCCAAGGGGGTTGAACGTTTGTGTTTTATTTCTACAGTTTGCAAATTCGACACATTAAATTTTAGAGACCCCTATTTTATCCCCTTAGGGGTGGAATTTCCTAAAAACCAATAAATACATGAATTATTTTTATCAACCAAGAACGTACTCTTGGATGATAAAAAGAATTCATGTATTTATTGGTTTTTAGGAAATTCCACCCTTAAGGGGATAAAATAGGGGTTGAGACTTTATATTAAATTTCTTCGGTTTGGAAGGTAAAACATCTGAAATTGTAGAGGTTTACACCAGGCGTTTTTTCTGTTCTGTGGTTTAATTAATAAAAAAAACAAGGAGTTTATTGATTTTGGAAAATTCTACCCCTAAGGTGGTTAAATATGACAATTTGTTGGGCTTATACATTTGAAAGTTGGCATAAATACTAACAGCAAATAGTAAAGGTTGTCATTACAAGTTTTTCAAAACTACTCCTTAAATACGATTTAGAGGGCGTCAATTTTTTTTGAAGATTTTTACTGTACAAATCTTTTTATGATGTAGGGGAGCAAACGAAAGATAGTAGTTTGATTGGAAAGTCTTACTCCTTGGGCAAAATAATAAAGGTAACATTAATTTTTCGAAAGTACCCCCTATAGAAGATTTAACGGATGTTAAAGTTTGTATGGAAAATCTTATTTCTTGGGTAAAAAAGTAAATAATAAAGGATACCATTATTAGTTTTTCGAAACTACCACTAACAGAGGATTAAGGGAGTGTTGAAGATCTTGGGTTAATAATTTAGAAATCTGGTACAAATACTAACCTTAATAAACAATATAGGTTTTTATTAGTTATTAATTTAAACTATCCCCAAAATACTATTTAGTGGTGATCAAGATTTTTGAAGTATTTTACTGCACATAGCTTCTTTTTATGATGTAGGGGAGCGCTATAATAATAAATTGCCATTGTTAGTTTTTCAGAATTACCCCCAAAAGATGATTGGGGTGTCAACGGTTTTTTGTAGAATCTTACGATACTAACCTTACGACCTCTACCTCGATTTGGAACTACCGAACTGGGCCGTTTGTCTCAGGCCATACAAACAAAAACAAAACACAACAGAAAGTGTAAGGCCAAACTGCCAATTGACATTTTAGTGTCGCGTAATTTACGCAGCATTCGTTTTTATACTAAAGTAATTTTTACTCCACCCGAAATTAAGCGACTCAAAAATCACGACCAGTCTTCTGCTCTTCTGATTCAGGAGACTTGCGGCCCTCGCCAGGACATCAGTTCAACTTGTGCGAGGCCTTGCAATGTTGCATCTTCCAGTAACGACCTCGCTACTCCAGTCCCATAGGCCATCTGTTCAGCGAACAATCTGGTCTGCTTAAGGCAACCAAGGTTTGGCAATTCTTGGCGTTTATGTCAGTTACCTCAGTTTTCCTGTCCGTGTTTCCGAATCGGATTCGATGAAAACCTTCTATAGAGTCACCGATTTTGATGAGAATGGGTGCTACATGGGTATTTAAAATGACCATATTTTTATCCATATTTTTCGTAAGAATCATGCGAATGCTTCACTGCACTGTCTTCTTTATAGAATTAGATGGTAAGTGGTGTACTCGCTATGGATCTTATTGTGACTGCGGTTTTGATCGAATTACCAGTGTGACTGTTATTTACCCACGAGCCCTTTATTTAGCTTAAACTTATCGGAAACGTCATTAAAGTTTCTTAAATCCTAACTCAGATATAGTATAGTATAGTAGATATCTACGATACCCCATTTATTATTGATTTAACAATAGCTTATTTTTGATCGCCTTCACTAACTGCACACAATAAAGTCATCTGTACTTAGTTGAATAAGATACAAAATCATGCGAACGAAGTCGCGGGCGGAGTGCCAGTCTCTTATATAAATTCGGGGCAGTCAAAGTATTTAACATTTTTGAAAGAGAGGTTTACAATTATGCAAGAACCATGCCTTTTTCATAACTCTGACGCAACGTTTGTAGAGTTTGAAAACTCTGTCGGTATCGGTCCGTTGCTCCACATGATTAGTCCATAGCTTAGGACAGATGACACGTAAACGTAGTAAGCCGAAAGAGTAGCTTAAATTTTTCAAGGCAAACACAAACTTATCTGGTTTTTGACAAATATGTTCAACTTGGCTTTTCCAATTTAAATTTATATATACGGTAAATCCAAAAAAAATGTATCTCCTCTACTTCTCCTCTACTTGTTGTACTTTTTCGCCTTCATACATAATATCTAAGGCAAATTGTTTTGTATTATAAGAGTTAATTTCTATTAATTTTGCCTTTTTAACATTTATATTTAAGCCAATATTTTTCATTCCACTGATATGGCCTTTTTTGTAACAGATTTGTAGTTGTTTTTATCCTGACATTTTATAATAACCGTGGTATCATCTGCGAAACGGATATATTTGTGCAAAGTGGTCTCCGGAAGATCATTTATATAAAGCAAGGCACACCACACATATTTATTATAGCAAATGATTTGAATTTTTCTTTGGATTATATTCTGTCACTTTTCTTTATAACTTTAGATATCTCTGTATACTGCTTCCTGTTTCTTATATAGCAAGATATCAATTCATAAGCTTTCCCCCTTATGCCATAAAATTATAACTTGTGTAGTAGTTAGAATGATTTACAAAGTCAAAGGCCTTACCCATTTCTAAAAATAGAGATACTGTTGCAAGTTTAATAAAGTTAAACATTGCAAGAGCAGTTAAACTACCTTTACAAAAGCCAAACTGCTATTTGCATGTGTACTAAGAAAACTATTAAACCCATTGAGTGCTTAAAACGTGGATCCACGCGAGATACAGTGGCTTTTTAATTGAGTAGGTAATAATTACGGCACACAACCGGTTAATCTACAAAGCATTGCCTTCTCAAAAAAAATCGATAAAATAGGTACTATCGTGATAGGCCGATAATTATCAGGGTCCGCCTTATTTTCTATCTTAAAATGTGTTTGTGTTGTGTGACATTTTAAGTTGGTCACGAAATACTCGACCCAAAAAAAATTGTTTGTTACATGTGCTAGTGTTTGTTACATATCCAACTAGCACAAACTTTCATAACTCGCGATGCCGTCATATCCACTAGTTTTACTATTATTTAGGGAAATTATAATTTTATACACTTCCAATGCAGCATCCTGTAGATGCATTGGAAGTGTATAAAATTAAGCAAGAAAATAGTGCTTAGATATTTGGTTTTATGATTAAAGTAAGAGTTATTATGATTATTGGAATTATTGGAGTGAATAGAATGATTGTAATGATTGGAATGATTGGAATGATTGGAATGATTGCCATGATTGGAATGATTGGAATGATTGGAATGATTGGAATGATTGGAATGATTGAAATTACAGGAATTATTGCAATTATTTGAATTTAATGATTGATTAGATTTCAAAATAATAAAGTAGTCATTAAATATGTTACAGATGTCAGAGGGATTATTATATGCCATATTATTAAAATTTATGTCGTCGATATCATTTTTATATTTTTTTTATTAATTATTCTTGAGGAGATTGCATTCCAAGTAGCTTTATGGTGTACATTTATTTTTATGGTGTTGTAAAAGTCTTGTGTTCATAAGTTTTTGTGCTCTCTGTGCACATCGTTGAAACTAATGTTTATAAAGTTTGTAGTTTTTCTTATATTTTTTTTATTAGTTTTACTAATCTTAAATTTCAGGAAAAGCGTTTTGTTTTGCTAGTTTTTTTAATGTCTTACGTTATCTAGTTTTGTGTACCTAACTGGTTTATTGTTAACTTTAACCTTAATTACCGGAAATCACAAATTGTAAAACAATGTAAATATTTCATTATATAGTTTAAAGGCTTCCGTTAGAGTATCTGGTTTAAATGTTTCCAAAAACGAAAGAGAGGATATGCAATCGCAATTTTTTTTTGAGGTTTTCTGAATAGTAGTCAAGTTTTAATTCAAACCAGTAAGTTCTTTTTATGCGTTTATTTGCTTTTATAGTAACTGTTCGTGATCGACAAGCCGAGATGATGAATTTCTGACTTAACACCCTTATTGTTAATCGCGATATGATCAATGCAAGAGTTTCCCCGAGTTGGCGATCTTATATGTGCTTCAAAATTGTAATTTTCAAGTCAGCTTAAAAGTTCTTTTGTTAAAAAGTTATTCTTTAAAATATCAATATTCCAATCACCACAAATTATAACTTTCTTTTATTGAAATTGTCTGTCAAGTAATTCAACAAATTGTCTAGTTTGTGAAGAAATATACCTACTTGCGTCTTTCTCTGATGGATCTCGGGTATTCTGTATATATTGACAACTATCAGGCTCAGATCAGTGATTTCTGTACCTCAGCAAAATACAATTTCGTAGTTAGATTTGAACGCATACTTAGAGTGTTAGTGTCGAATTCCTTATTTGCTAGAATACAAGAACCCTCTCTACATTTATCTCGATTAAATGCTGCAGCTAATTTAAAATTATTAAGTATAATGTTAGACTCCGTACCTTGCTTAACTAAAAGATAGTATATCTACCTCCATGTGTTTGTCTACTAATTGGGATAAATTTATCTCTAACATGTCAAGTTTGTAACAGACGTCGCCGGCTTATATTTTGGAGTTAGATTCGCAGTTTACTACATTCCTTGAAAAAATAGTTAACTTTAAGTATATTTCAAATAAAACTTGAAAGTAACAAATTAATAAGTAACTACTTACTGTCTTCAGCTTTTCGTCCAGTTTTTTTAAGAATGCCCAGGCTTGGATTTATGATCAAATTCCTATAAAAAACATAATAGTCAATTGGTTAGTTTGGAAGCACGTGAATGTATTTTTCTGTCATCCATTCAAGATCAAAAGGATCGGCAGTGGAATGCACCAGAACTTATTTAATATCTTGTTGCTATAAAACTGTCCCGACATATTTTATTTAAATTATTAGTTTAGTGAAAATTTTAAATGTTTTGGCATAAAAGCTATCTTACTAATAAAATTAATATAAAATGTGAAAATCTGAATGTATGTTAATCAATCACGCCTCAACGGCCGACCTCTTTGCATGAATGGCACCAGGTAGCTTGTCCTGCATTAGAATACAAACTACTTTTATATCCCGGACACTTACTTTTTCAGGCGGGTAAGTAGCTGGCAGAGGCTTTTTAGACCGACCTATACTGCTTATACTTACTAAGGCTCATTGAGCTATGGACTTTGAATGAAATTATATCTTACCTTGTGTCATTTAATTGACAGTCTGTACAGCAAATTATTGGTTCTTTGCCTTGAAAAGTACAAATCTGTAAGTAAAATAGTGATAATATCAAAAACTTACCGCAAATAATGGGAACAACACAAACACAGTCATATTAGGGACTACTAAAATTATTCCTAAAAGAGATGTTTTGAAGAATAGGACATGCTACATTAAACCCAAATTAATTTTGAAGAGGCCACAAGGATCATCACCACCATCGTCATCATTTCAGCCTAAAGACGTCCACTGCTCAACAAAAAAGAATCATCAAAATCAGTTCACCTAGTAAAAAGTTCTGAAGTAACAAGGTAAGTAATAGTTTTAAGTTGTGTACCTTTATATCACTTTCCACCTGTCTGACAGGAATCGGTATCTCAAAGAACAAACACCTAGTTTACCGCTGCTGCGTATCGCAGTTTCACGCGTATAGACCTTGTAGGATCCATGAGTAGCAGCGTTGCTCATGGGCCCCTGCGTTGCCTCTTGGCTGTGATCCGCAGGCCTGTATTGAACACATATTATTCAAAGGCCAATAAAATACATAATTATTTAACCACTGGATAAATTAACCGATTAACCGCCCTATGTCACCTACTCTGTAGAAGATTAGCAAATATACTCTACCTTTTCTAATCCCCGATGATGACACAGTCCTGTTAGGGCGGGCAAAGTCTCAATGTAAAATTTTGTAATAATACAAAATTACCACAGACAGACTGCAACGGATTTTTTATACCTATTCTGAGTCTAGTCTGTTAATAAAGAAAAACTATGTTTTCTCCAGATATGACGCAAAACGCAGGTAGTTTTCTTGCGTGATCGAATCAGAAA
The DNA here is from genome assembly GCA_964057195.1 of Orthosia cruda. NCBI lineage: Eukaryota > Metazoa > Arthropoda > Insecta > Lepidoptera > Noctuidae > Orthosia > Orthosia cruda. The sequence goes on along the minus strand of OZ059840.1, from coordinate 26,442,307 downwards.
TTTCAAGATTCGCAAGGGTTTCAATAGCCCGAAGAATTTCCAAACCTAAGTGGCAGTGGGTAGGGCACATTGCCCGCAGAACGGATGGCCGATGGGGCAGAAAAGCTCTGGAGTGGCGACCGCAAGTCGGAATACGTTGCGTTGGAAGGTGACTACTAACCTCCCACTAGGTAGACCGATGACCTGGTGAAGGTAGCGGGGATCCGCTGGATGCGAGACGCACAGGCCCGGTCAATGTGGAGACGCTTGGGGGAGGCCTATGTCCAGCAGTGGACGTCTTTCGGCTGATATGACAATGACGCATAAAATAAAAGACGGGAAAAATAAATAAAAAGAAAACCTATTATTTCCCCGACGCCTGTTACATGACTGGTGATTTGTGAGTGTATTATAGTTGCACTTCTGCCTAACCTTTCGGGAAATATGGGCGTGATGTTATTTTATGTGTATTTTTTACTTTTTTTTGGAACAATCTCCTGAAAGCCAGAATCAACAGTAGCGAGTGTGGCGACCACCAGAAAAGAGCCAAGACAATGAAGATCGTTGAAGTCCCAGAGAATGAATTTAACTGAGAAACAATATACCGCGGGTATTTAACGCGATGATTTTGATTTTGATTTTTCTTTTTTTTTTTTTTCATTTATGAAACGCAAAAGTTTTAAAATGAATTTAACTGTCTTGAATCCCGCAAAGAAATTATTCAGAAAAGAATAAAGGAGGAGCAGGAAAACAAAAACATAATTTACACTTCCCTCAATATCAAGCAGGAGACAGAACAAACAAGGCCAATAGGCACAAAGGGTGGTTTACACCCAGTTGCCTAGCACCACGGATAAAAATTAACATTAATATTAATGGGTCCTAAAATTGCGAGCTTTTATATTTGATTCCAATAATAGGTATGGCAAAAACGCTTGAACGCACGGAAATTTGTTCTAGTTTCCACAAGGGCCGTATAATAAATTACTCTGGATGCAGGTTGTGCTTTATTCAACGTAATATTGCGTTCATTCTGCCAAAGAATACATGCCCATAAGATATGATGTGCAGATTGTACACTGAGATTGAGATTGTATACTGGTTATATCTAAGGCACTGTATGTATTGTATATTGCTATGGAAGAGCGGAGTAACACAGGCATTACTTGCTTAAAAGGAGGCTCCAATCATCAACGAATGTAATACTTTTTGGTTCAGAAATTAAATTTAAATTTACCATGTTCTGTGAAAAATTGAGCAACACAGTGATCCACCTCCAGCCACGTCCTTAACCACGTTTTAAAACTTATATACAAATACGGAAATATGCGTCTAATCCTTGGTAACGGCCACGCAGAGTCACTTGTTATAATATGATACTCACCGGAGCATAGTCCTTTGTTTTATAGTCAATATAACTGCTCAAACAATCATATATGTTCACACACTGTCCGTGTATCGTATTCCAGGTGCATTTAGATCCTGAAAATAGTAAAAACGTACCTTGCAATATTTAGAAACGTGTGTTCTCTACAGCGATAACAATATCTTGCGCCTGACCTCTCACGGTTGGTTTGAGTTACCGTCCTAACAGACTATAAGTGAGACGGAAGAGAGAGTTAGGTTGTATTTACTTGACAGCTATATTAATTCCCGTCTTATGATCCTATAAGCCCTACAAATAAAGTTACATATTTATTTATTGTTAATGTTTTTTTAAATATGTTATTGAAACAACTCAAAATCAGAAAAAGGTTCATACTACTAAATTGTTATAAATATCACCATGGGTAAAACCTCGAAGTCGCGAAAACAGGCTGTTCCTTACATTTTCACACAGCTCTACAACATGTAATTAGCAGCTTATATTTGTCTCGAGTTCAGAGTCGCCCGGTCAGTTTTATGTTAGTTCATATAAAAAAGAACGTCGATAACTAAAGCATATAAAACTCGAGAGGCTCGAGGACCTCGTTAGTCGAAAAAAAAAATAACGAAACAACTTTCCAGATTAGTTGATATTTTACTAACTGTATTTTGGATGGATTATGCACACAGACATAAATCTAACTGGATAACTCAAGTCCCTCCATCTATAAGAAAACCAAGCGTGCCAAATATTCATACAAAATCTATGAAAATAAATTATTAGGTAATTTTTCTAGATTTCGGTTGATGTCCGGTCCTGATAATGCTAAATGAAATAACAAAAGTAAGGGCTCTTTCAATTTAGACGTTTGGTTTTCGACTGCTGGGCACCAAGCGCACAGTGCTTCGCCGGTGCCGCACATGCTCGACAGCAGTGCGAGTATGTGTGTGCATAAATTGTATGGTTGAATTTCATTGAAAATTAACTGGCCGTGAGCAGTACGACACCCACTCCGCTACGGTACCGCAGCAGTCCAGCAGCAAACGTCTAAATTGAAAGAGCCCTAAGAGTGTTGTTCTCACGTTTACTCCCTTTTTTGACAAACGAAGTATAATTAAAACTTATTGATGGAAAAGAGTGTCCGTGGAGTTTCTTGTACATTCTTCTCCATAGAGACCTACAGACGCTTGCGAATGTGCAACTAGATTCATCTTTTTTTGTTTGATAATTCAAAAGTTTATTTGAAATAAGCTATTTATGATTTTAATTTGACTTGATATTAAAAACTGATAGCACACATACTCGTGTCCATAATTGAGCAAATCCAAGTAACGACTTCGGCTAACGTAGGTATATTAGCATCATCTAGTTAAATTTATTTCTGTGGTTATGCACTTTCTAAAATTTCTCTTTCTGCCTGCAATTATAAAATCTATATTTGACAAGGATTTTATGTTTCTTATCAATAAAATCACACTAAGACGCACCTATTTCTAAATTCAACAGCTCACTTTTAACACAAAAACAACTAATAAACACTATAAATAGATGACGTAACATCTTGTGAATAATAAGCACAACACGACTTATTCACATAACATTTGAAGTATAACTAAAAATAGTTTATAAAAACAGTTCTAATTTATTATACCTGTTCCAATCATTTTTTTTTAGTTTTGACATTAGCACTAAGCCTATGAAGTTTTATAAATTTATTGGTAGGCGATACAAAAAAAATGAAATACTTTATGGATGATGTTTTTTTTTTCGTGAAGTAAAGCGACATGCTCTTTAGCTCCAATATTTATTAATTTCAATATTTATTGAGTCTATACATGAGATGAATTTCTGTAATGAATTTATTTAAGATGATTTTCTCAATAACTATACGAAATAAGGCAGCGTAAATCAAATACTAGTTTTGTTTGCATAGGTATTATTATTAACAATAAGATATATGCAATTAAGGTTAAATATTGATCAAAAATCATTTTTATGGGATGTAGGTACATATAAAACAAAGTAACTTAAATTTACTTATAAATAAATGAACATCCAGCCAGAGCTAAGTCTTTAACCTTATGTCTCGACTGGAGGCTGTCAAGGGCAAATAAAACCGGATTATATCGTGTTTTAGTTAGGTTTGCGTTGGTACACTCAAACGAAGATATTAGTAGCTAAAACCGCTATTTACATAGGAGTGTGCTTAGTAGTGTAGTCAAATACAATGTCCCATTTGCTGGAGTGTCCCAGCTGTTCATTTATTTGCACTCTGGATGACCTGTACTGTGATGCTGACGTTGCAATCAGCGTGGCCACCACGACAATTTAATTGAATGTACCGTAGAATCGAAAAGAAGAATAAAATTAGTGTATTCAAATCTTTTACGTAAGTCATAAAAGTGCTCCCAGCTTAAAAGTTCTTAGAGTTTAGTGAAACATAAGTTTAAATGTAACACAACACTAAGGTGAATTATTTTTTAAGTGTATTATATTTCATATTATAACGTTTCACTAATCATTATGTATCCGGGATTACGCCTGCAATAAAAATAGTATTGACTTATATAAACTTTTCATTCAATTGCCTAGAAATCAGTCACGACGATTGTTCTGCGAGAGTCGAAGAAATAAAATTTGCTGATCGACTGACGAGTATTGGACGTCGAACCGATTATAATGAGTCTTTATTACATCGTATGCTTCCGATAGTATTCCTTATCAGTCCTCTTTCAGAATAAAGTTAATAAATACAACAAACATTTTGAACCTGGGCAAACAGAGGAATATTCACGAATTTCTAAAAATATAGTTTTTTGTTATGAAATTATTTTATTTATTTGGTTCTTTAACACATTTATCATCGTGTACATTCTAACACAATGCTACCTCTTGATGACTACTCAGATGGTTTGAAACTGATGTGGAAATCTGACGAAGTCATGTTCCCATGTAGTTTTTAGAATTAGAGTTTGTCTTTTGCACAAAGTTGTTTGATTGGACTGTCTAACCATTGTAGAGCAGTTGCGACATCTCCATCAATGGTGATGTTAGTCTGAACAGCTGTCAATCCCCAATAATCTTCACCTTGCGAATTACTCCGTTGAACGACATTTCCGGGTTTAATAGTATGGCCCTTTTGGTTTTTATCCCCAAACCTTTCAAAATAATCAAGATCAATAGCTTCATTTTTACTGGGTGAAACGGATATTTCTGCCAGTGAGGGGAAGGGTGCTTGCTAATCCATATGAATGTCTATTCAGTGACACTGTAAAAAATAAATCAAAAATATTTTTTTAATACAGTTGCTCAAAAAGTGGCGTATTGCAGGGACGTATAGCGTTCGGGATGTGGGCTATTACATACTTGAGCTTTTTCTTTACCTTTTCCGAACTCGTGCGTTATCTTTCCCAACTGTCAAAATAATGTCTATTAAAAAGAAAAACCAACCACGTAGTTTTTACAAAAAAAAATCATAGAAGTTTTTATGATTCATGCAAATATTTCTAAAAAGAAGCTACTAATTTGTTTCAATATCAGATTGAATGATTTGATTCAATGAGTTAGGTTAGGTTGCATTTCATTTAATCTCATTAAATTTCATTTCATATCAATAAAAAACAACAAAAAAAGTCTCTGCTTATATTCTTTTACGGTTGGCGCCATTTTCCAAAAATGTTATTTGCAAGTTTAGTTGTTTATTGCACAAAATGAGTAATTTTGACGATATTTTATTTGAATTAACACCACTGGAACTCATTATAATTGCACAAAGTGCTTCGGAGAACATTTTACCGGAAAAGTCGCTACATATCTACATACGATGAATTTATTGAGTGGAGAGAAGCAAATAGTTTTTCAGAAAATGTTATGTTGGCATACTTCTCGGAACTCTCAGCTAAATTAAAACCTTATACGTTATGGTCGAGATTTTCGATGATAAAAAGTATGCTGAAAATAAGGAGCAACGTGGATATAAGTGAATACCCAAAACTAAATGCTTTCTTAAAACGACAATCAGACGGTTTTACAAATATTTACACCGAATGAAGTGGAAAGGTTTTTGAACGAAGCTCCCAATGATCGTTATTTAGCCACAAAGATAATTTATTATCAAATACTTAATATCTTTAGTATTCAGTTTACGAAATCGCAAAATACAGTCAATATATTATTTAAAAAAATATTAATTAAATCCCTTTTTTTGTAGGTTGCGCTGATTTTTGGCGTTGTTGGAGTTTGCGGAAGAGAGGAAGTTAGCCAATATTACTTTAAAAGAAATTGAAGCCCATGGAAAAATGCTACTAATCAAGATTACGAATACAAAAATAAGATAACGAGAAGCTTTGTTGTTGAAGGAGATTTTCTTAGAATAGTGCAAAAATATATGAATCAGCGGTCCCAAAAAGCATTAGTCGAGTAAAAATTGGTTCTTTTTTAATTATTTTGTTTATCGAAACTATCATGTTGTATTGTAATCGATCCATCATCGACAATACCATTTGGATTGGTTGGTTGACTGACGTTGTCACTTTCGATAGTATTAGAATCTATATGTCGGTTGATTTCGTCCCTATTGATAGTATTAGAATCTATATGTTGATTGACGTCGTCACTTTCGATGTTGTTAGAATCTATTTGTCATTGTTTTCTTCATTTTGATAGTATTAGAATCTATTTGTCGATTGATGTCGTCAAACTCTTGGGTATTAAAATATGACTGTCGAAGTCATTGTTTTAATCATTATTTAGTTCAAGAATAATGTACTGCGCGGGTTTCGTATACGGGAATTTATTCGAATCTGAAGATACTTAAACATAAAATAATTATAATTTTTATGATCTTAAACACCAAAAAAGCAGTTACTTGGAATAATTATATAAACCGCTATTTACTTAAGCGGTTGACTGTATCGAGATCGCAATCATAAGGAAAACGTATCTAAATATTAAAAAGATGACTCAACATGGTCAATATAAAAACATCAGGTTTTGGACCGAATAACAGTGCAAAGTTTAGTTTATAAAACTTCAAAACAAGTTCCCCAACGGCCAATGTACCTCAGGACATACTAAACTTAGTCAAAATACAAATTTTATGAGAAACGCTTGTGCCGATTTTATGTTACCATGATTTTACGTCAATTAATTTTGTTGTTCATAAGTTTTTATTGTATTACAAGTGAACCGTTGAATTTACTCGAAGGTTTGTCATTATTGTAATTTTAATTTGGTGAAGACTAGTTTAACAGGCAACTTCTGGGCACTAAGAGTGCCATCGTATATTTCATGAATTGCATTTCATCGTGTGAGATCGATTCAAATCTGGCTCAAAAATTCGAAAATCAAATCATTTATTATAAAAGTACTATTGAATTGACAAGCAAAATATGAAAATAGTTCACTTAATACGAAAAAAACCTACTTATACAGTTCTTAATTATTGCCTTGTAGGATACTTGTAATAAACGAATCGTTGGACGATACACCCTTCATGATTTATATGGTGAGGTGCAAAGTACTAATCTATGCCAACCAACTTCATTTTTACCCAGTGACGGTCTTCAATGATTACCAAATCCTAATTATTTACAGACACATTCATTGTTTACAGAATAAATTTAAAAAAAAATCATTTTCAGGGTCTTCATGCATGAGGAATGGTGTCACCGGCAAGTGTGTCAGCATATATAATTGTTTAAGTAGCTATCTTGATTTTGAGAACAAGGATTATCCACCGGTAGGTATGAAAAAAATATTATGATTATGTATGTCAGCGTACGAGTAAAAGACTCTACAGCTTGAAAACCAGTTTCGCATGTTAATTAAAGTCGCAGCGACGTGTAGTGTTGTCTATTCTTAACCCCCGCCGGAAAAATAGGGGAGTTATAAATTTGACGTGTGTTTCTGTGTATCTGTGTGTCTGTCTGTGGCATCATAGCGTCCAAACGGGTGAACCGATATGTTTTTTTTTTGTTTATTTGGTGACTTAATCGAGAGTGTTCTTAGCTATGTTTAAATAACATCGGTCCAGCCGGTCAAAAGTTATAAGCGTTTTACTGTTTGAATCGGGGTGTATTCGCAAGATATCGTGTCATAACTACGTGTTCAATAGATTGCCGATCGAAGAGTATCTACTATGTACTAGATAAATTATGTAGCATAAAATAAAAAGTGTCGGGGGTTTTTTAAATTGTGAAATTTTACTTGTAGAAAACAGAGAAGCAGCACAGTACAGGGCTGGTTAAGTTTACTTTGCGTCACAGAGCATGAAAACCAATATTTATTTATTTATTTGTTTACCCTCGCCACAGATAATATAATACTAGCATACAGATGCCTCATCCCATACAAAGAAACCGTGCCGACGTAACTAGCATTTTTCATCTGATTAATCTTGTTATTTTTTGTAAGTACATCAATCGGGTTTGGTCCTGTTTCACGGCAATAGATGGTGTTAGCAGCGACTTTGCAAGAAGGTTTACATGGATTTACTTTTATTCCTATTAGATGGCGTTAAAAGCGCACCGTACTTTTGTACTGCTGCCACAGGCTGCTACGTACTCATATTATCTGTGATATTACCTACAATCCTACAACGTCAGATCTTGACCTTGAAGCTTTAGACGTAGCTTATTCTATTTTATTTGAAGTCGCGTTCTTAAATGCTTACTTTGCGGTGGCGCATAGCGTATGATTTTTCGGTACCTAAAATAGTGTTGGAATTTATCAGTAGGTATAAATACTACTCAAAATGATTCATTCGGTTTTTATTCTAGTCGGTACCTATTTTATCCAAAACATTGTAATTTTCGTTTCTAGTAGCTACGTTATGTAGGAACCTACCTCACGTTAATGTAATTTTACAAAACAAAAGATTGGATAGCATGCATAGGTAAAGATTTTACCATAATTACCTACTTACTTTAATCACTTTCAAACATTAAAACTCCTTAAGTATAACAATAGGAGATATTATAACGCTTGTCATTTACTTAAATACATTTTTGTGCTGTAGGTAGAATACTCACAACGGATCTTTGTGTGTCTGAATTGGCTGCAAGAGCATGCGCAGTAGCTATTTTTGTGTCAATATTGAAAGTGAAGATAGCATTGTATAATCTATTCTATTTCACTCGCTTACGTTTGTCGTATCATCCTATCTCGCTTACTCTATGCAGTTAAACTGTTGCGCAATAAATGACAGAACTAACTTCAGACACACAAAGATCCGTTGTGAGTATTATACCCAAGTTTATTTACGTCAAACACGATGTTTATTTACTTAACTAGCTTCTGCCAGCGGCATCGCCCGCGTGAAAAGTGTATTCTTGTGTTCACTGAATTCGCCGTCAATTGGGAACCGATTTTAAAAATTCTTTTTGTGTTTAAAAGGGTATATTGGTTGGAGTGTAGCCTCAGTTTGGTTCTGAGAAGCATAGCCCTACGATGCACTGTTTCCGAATTATAGGCCTCCCAATTTTATTATATCTATATATATATCCGAATATCTCAAAAACGGTGAGGCCTAGGCTATAAATAACAAAAATTAAGTCCCTTGTGTTGCTCCCATGCTAGCAGAATCCCAACATGAATACTATACTACCATTTTGAAAATATAGACCGTTTTATACAAAATACAATAACATTCGGAGGCCCATAATTCGGAAACAGTGCGACATAGGACCATGTGTCACACAATCTAAATGATTGTTATGGTCAACCCGGTACTGCAATAAATTTGGGAAATTCCGGCAGATTTTTTTTTCGTGAAAATTGTACACTACCTAAAATATTTTTTTTTTATTTTCTTTGATGCTTATAGTGCCCCTAAGCGTATACTCCAACTCCTAAAACTCCGCCCCTAAGACGACCCAATGACCGGTATACCCCAGAGGTGGCCCCATTGTCACCAAGTCAGAACCTTACTATGGGACCCCATGGAAATCGAGGGTATTCCTCAAATATTATAGGTATACCAATGATTTATTTATTTATTTTAGTACATGGAGGACTTACAGCTAATAAATACAGACAAAAAAGAAAACCATAGTCAACAAAAAGATATGATATTCTAGTAAACAGATATGTTATGAGCGCGCGCATTGAATATGTGAAGACTCGAATACGTCCTAATTGGGACGTATAGTCTTTGCCATGCATGGCGAATAGTGACACGCTTTCTTGAAACACAAACAAAATTAAAAAAATGCCATCGTGTGTATTTAGAAAGTGTACCAATTATGATACCAAAATACATAAAACAGAAGGTATCTCATACCTTATGTAAGTACGCAATACACCTCCATTTACCAATTTATTTCAATTTTTTTCCTATAACTCTGATATTTGGAGGTGAGAAAAAGAAAAAACATTGGTGGTCAGAATAATGTTTGTTTACATTCACACGCACGTGACAAACACTAGCTGTCTCTTTTTTTCTTGTTGGTTTTATCAAGCAATCCCTTTCGACTTGTAGTGAAATGTCAGATGAATGAAAAGTGTGTATGTGTGCTGCCGCTGGCGCGCGGAACACTTTTTTTCGGTTGTTTTGTGAGTTTATAACGTATCTGTTTACTAGAATATCATTGAGGTATACAAATAGCAATTTTGGTATTTTCATCAACCACACATAATAATATAATTCTACCATCCGAGGTGAAAAAGCCAATAGTGAATCGTAATAACAGCGGAGTCGGAGTCCATTTACGTGCCAAAAGTCGATCGAGGAAGAAAGCCTTATGGTGGTTAAATAATTGTTACTCGGTTCGTTTTTTTTAAAGCGTCGAGTTCTTTTAAATACTATTTTTCTCCTGCTTTGAAGTTTTAATTTTAAAAATGTCCATTCCAATCATCTTTGAAATTTGAAATAAGAGCTCATTATTCCATAATTTTGAGCGTATAGGAGTTGATTATATATGAATAAACATTAATAAAGACCAAAAAAAAACTTTGAAAATTATACACACTTCCATACATGTCGCGCCATCTAGTGAGATTTGTTTGAACCAAATTTTCTTTCTTGGCAATGAAACCCCGTGCCCTTGCACTGGAACGCCTTACAGCAATTACACCAATGGAGCACAACTTTACAAATACTAACTATAAGTCTAGGTTTCCTCAATGCCTGCACAATAAACGCATATTTTGGCTGTCATAGCAATAGTCGAAATTGCCACAGACCGTTAATATCTATTTGTTTTTATTATTAGTGACAAGCTTTCGTTTGACCACCATCTTACCTGATGGTAAACGATATTTGACAGTGATATTGGATTGCTGTCAGGTTTCTGAACACTTAGGGTAGGCTCAAATATATCAGATAATTAACTTCGTCAAGTCAATAGCTATTGAGTGTGGATAGCAGATACCGAGCCTTTGTGGGTTAACTAGCTATATTTTTATTTATCTTTTAATTGCAGATATGTTCTTTTCGAAATAAGGAGCCAATCATATGCTGTACTGACTGTACCTTCAATGATACAAGGTACGATCGCTCGCAGATTTCTTACTTATTATTTATTTAATTTTCATCAACATTTATTAATTTTATTTACATATTTTTACATTATTAAATATTATTTTATAAAAAAATAAATATAAAAATACAAAAATAATAGCCCAAAGGTATCGGGAACAGGGTCCAAGCTACCGGTGGTCAGGGCTCCTGAGAGAATAACCTCCTAACGATACGCGCCGTGTCCAGGAGTACCGCTTTCTGGATCAAGCCCTTGATCCAGCTGCCCAACGAGAGCCCCCTCAGGTATTCCTCGAGGCTCTTGGCTATTATGCCATTGGCCGTAACGACTATCGGCACAATGATCGCTGTATTCACATCCCACATGTCGACAACCTCGCGAGCCAGATCAAGATACTTACTTTTCTTATCTCTCTCAGCCTTCACGAGGTTCTCGTCATGTAGGACTGCTATATCAACAATTATTGCGCGACGCTTTAGTCGGTCTATCACCACAATGTCAGGCTTATTGGCAACAATAGTCCTGTCAGTGATGATAGACCGATTCCAACACAACGTGACATTGCCATTTTCGAGAACTGGGACGGGCACATATTTATAGTAAGGCACTTCCGATTCCACAAGATTGTATTTAAGAGCAAGTTGCTGATGGATAATCCTGGCCAGAAGGTTGTGTCTATGCAAATTGTCTCCGTTAGCTAGACTAGAACAACCGAAGATAATGCTGAAAACCCGACAGATGCCAACCGTGCCGTCTTTCACAATGTATTTCCGGTAGTTGTTCGTCATCATAACTTCGGTTTCCCAGAAAAGGTCACCAAATCGCAGCCAGGCCACGAACGCTAAAAGATCTATATCAGGCCTATGTAGCACCCAATAGAACCGTCCGTGAAGCTCCTTGATCTGCCATACATCCCTGCGGTCTTTAGTATCAAAAACTATAATAGGCTTGCGCCAGTTCTCCGTAGCCAAGGATAGCGGGGTAAGGCCCTTGTCCACCGCTACCACATCTCGATGAACACCCACGTCTGCGGCCTGGAAATTTTCCCTAAGACTGCATACCTCGCGATTGTGCAGGGTCTTAGCATTTAAAAAGCCACGACCCCCGCATATACGCGGGATATATAGTCTCATAACCGATGACCGTGGGTGATGCATACGATTTATAGTAAGCAATGTGCGGACTTTCCTATCCAGGGCGTCAAGTTGTGTCCGACCCCCGTTGTTCAAAACACGCCACCGTCCCACCCCACCCCACCCCACCGCCGTTGAAGGCGCGCACCTTGTTCTTGTTGTTATCGTTAGAATTTTTTTCACGCGGCCAAAGAAGCGTTCCTTCAACGACTGTTTCATGACACTAACTTTGATGCCTAGTACTTCCGGCATACCCAAATACTTGTAAGTTTCGGTTGAGGAAAGGGATCGAAGGTGTATGGAATCCGAGAGTTGTATTCCCACGGATTCCATAATCTCTCCTCGCTTTACATGTATGATTCCACATTTGTCCACACCAAATTCCATCCTAATGGCGTCACTGAAAGTTTCTGTTATCTTCAGTAGCTTCATCAGTAACAAGTTGTTGGGGGCATAGAGCTTCAGATCATCCAAGAAAAGGAGATGTGATATGACCTGACCACCTCTTCTCAACCGATAGCCCAGGCCCGAACCCTCCAGCAGTGTACTGAGAAGGTTCAGGGCTAAACAAAACCACAGAGGACTCAGACTGTCGCCCTGAAATATTCCGCGCTCAATCCTTATGGGTTCGCTGTTTGAATCTGTCGACATCCTGGATAGTACAGGACCGTCCTCCTTTGCCCCATACATGACGTCAGGAAGGTGCGCAGTGTTGCATCAATTTTATACAACTCCAGCACCCCCATGAGCCATGTATGTGACACTGAGTCATAGGCCTTTTTGTAATCTATCCAAAATGTCGCCAGATCCTTGCGGGAACGGCGAACCTGTTGGCTAATGACAATGTCTATGAGGAGCAGCTCCTTAACATCGCGGGACCCATTCCCACATCCATTCTAAGAAGCAGATATGATGGCGTTATTCAATCAATCAATCAGTCTTTATTTGTAAACATAAGTAGGTTACAGCAGTGTGCAAGATAAGTAGGTTACAGCAGTGTGCAGTGTCCAGGGGCGACGGACTCGGGGACGTCTGTCGCCCCCCACACATCCGGACCCGAGGTGGTGGCGCGTAGTGTTCCACGCGCGCCCCTCTGAGACGTCGCGGGGGGAGTCCAACACCTCACTCCCCCCCAACCCGAGATCGTGGCCCGCAGAGGCGGGCCGGCACTAGCCGGGGGTTGCGGAAGTATCGTTGTTCCCGCGACCCCCGGTGTAGGTGTGAGACGGAACACCGGGGTGGTTTTTAGTCAGAATGAGTCTGACAGACCCCCCCGCCCCCCCCCCCCCCCCAGGGCGGAGGACATCCAATGAGGATTTTCCACCCCGAAAAAAAAAAAAAAAAATGGTGCAAGATGTTACAATAATACGAGTTTCTATATGTTTTGCCATGTGGCGTACAAATATACATTTATGTGAGGCTTTGGCAATTAGGTAAGATAATTTATAATAACTCCGTAATCAATATCAATTATTTGTGTAATTTAATATGTCAAGTAATGTCATTAATTAATTATAAATGTGATTATGTAAGTAATAAATAGTTATAATGTCAAATAAGTTATTGTTAACGGAAAAGTTTAAAAGTGATATTGTCCACAGAATTTCAAAGTCATCATTATACATTTTTATGCATGGGGCATGCTATGACAATATTGTCAATATGTTGATTAATTTTCGCTCTCAGATTGGATGTAAGAACTTTATAGACCGTCGGTAAACACGTTATCGGTCTATAGTTTTAAGGTTCCGCAGTACTACCCGATTTATAGAGCAGGTGGGTTATTTCTGTCGTAAGGAACTGGGGCAGCGACCCTAACTCTAAGGCGACTGGAACTGATATGCCAAACGAGCGTGCGACTTTTGGAACCATTTAATCCAAAAGTTTTGAAGTCCATCTGGCCCTGGATATTTCCAGTTGGGCAAAGGACGGACTGCACGAGCCACATCTTGGGGGCTGATGGTAATTGCTCCCATTTGTAGTAACGGATCGCACGCTTGCTCGACCTCTCGAGTCCAGTCACCCTCGGTGTGACTGATAGGCACCGACCAGATATCGCGCCAATACGAACACATGGCATGGTCGGGAAGCTCCCAAGCCCTATAAACCCACCTTTCGTTGCTCTGGAATGTGCGATCCTGAGTGTATCGCTCCACTCGCCGCATGTACCGACGAATACGGCTTGCCCATGCATAGATCTTCTGCTTCAGGAAGTCGATACGCTCTGTGACGCGGGACAGATAATCTCGAGAACTTTTGTCAGTCCCCGAAAACGCCCGCCTCATAATGCACATCACTCTAGAGCGAGTGTGGCTCTCCCTGAAGCAGATAAGCTTGCCTATGAGTGCTCTAGCCTCACCGATACGACGCTTATTCCTGTACTGCCAAGCTTTTATAGCTGGTCGTGTAGCTCTCTCAGTTTTGGAAAACATGACGATAGCTATACGACATGCCGCTACAGCCACACAGTACAAGATCGAGTGGGTATCGGCAAGGTCTTTGCTGCTATCAAAAACATTTGATAGCTGCGAATCTAGGGCACACACCAGCGCCCTATTTTTCCTATGCATGGGCAGACGAGGTAATCGAGGTCTAAGCTCAGGCGGTGTGGAACGATACTCTCGGAATGCACACTCCAAAGCGCTCGTCAATCGTGCATTGCATTGGGTACTCACGGATATAGCCCCGTCGTCGTCATCCTCACCAACATGGTCGGGTCGCGGTGAAACACTGGGTTGCAGTTGCACCGCGGCCGGTGGCAAGGCAGGCGAGACACGGCTATTCTGTGATTCCTCACGCAGTCTACCAAGTACGGCATAATCCAGCATACGGTTACGTTGGATGACCTGCACCTGATCCGATAGACGTTGGGCCGACACGTTAAAAGCTTTCTTTTTTTTTTGCATCCACTAATGCTCGTGCATACTGCGCTACCACGGGGAGATAACGCAGTTATGTGGGACTCTAACCCACTAAAACTCCACGGTGTCCTCCTGTGCCGCTTATAGCGGGAACACTTTAGCAGCGAACCCGCCGCGGCTGTCCATCTCCGGACCCTCCTCTGGGGTTAACCCCCATCACCGGCGCACGAGAACACACTGTACGCCGTGACCACCCCAGGGACCAAACCAGCAGAAGGACCCCAAACGACCCCGTGTATGGCACACTTGGTCCCCCTGTGACGGGTCAGGACAGTGGCCCCGCCACCTACCACTTTTCAGCCACAGGGGATAGGGAGAGCGGCCAACACTATACCGACACTCCTCCTGCCCTGCGGCCCAACCGCATCCGCCGTCAGACGGTGGCGACTCCGTACAGGCCGCAGAGGGTGGGGCGAGCGGCGCACCGTAATACCGGCACTCCTCTCCCGCCGCGGCCTGCAACCCTCAGCCGCGGTGCCTATCATACCACATCGCGGCCCGCCTCAGTGGCAATGGTGCCAATATGGCACCGCAACTTACTTATTGGCCGCTACGTTGTCTGCTTATCGGCAAAAGCCCTGACGGCCCCTGCTCGGGTTCTTCTTCGCTTCACCGTGGTTGTCCAAGCCACGGCTACTGATTCCCCCCGCCTCGAGAATGCGGGAACCCACCGGGGGGGGGGGCACGTTGACAGCTGGCTCAAGCACCTGAAACAGAGAGAGCATCCGACCACAGTACGCAGTCAGGTTACTTCCCCATTCTGTAGCCCCAAAGTATGCACGCATGACGTTTTCGTTAATTGATTGCGTCCATCGCATCCGCTGCACACTTTCACCGGTAGCGGGGACCCTGTCAGAGGCCGATAGGTTCGAAGTTCCAGGCTGTCCGGCGGCCGGCGTCGTCCCTGTCGACGCGCAGGTGGTGATGGCGTTGGCGGAGAGAAATATTCTAGACTGCGAGGCGGAGCTGAGCGACGAACCTGAAGATGTTGGGCGTGTGTTTTTTGCTCGGGCCTGGCTTCGTGTCAACATTTTCTTCTCAACTTGTCATTTTTAGTCTGATTTTGTTTGGTTCGTCATTTTAGTTATATTATTTGTTTTCTTCTTGTTGGTTTATTATAAATATATGTAGACATTATTTAAATTTAGTTTTATGTAGCGGTGTTATTGTATGATTTGATAAATATATTCTAAAAAATTCGAAGAGCTAAGAAATTTTAAGTGTCACTCTTGGCAAGTCAGGCCACAGATAATAATAATAATTTGTAGATCGCGAGGTTGTCGACATGTGGGATGTGAATACAGCAGTCATTGTGCCGATAGTCGTGACGGCCAATGGCGTAATAGCCAAGAGCCCCGACGAACATCTGAGGAGGTTCTCGTTGGGCAGCTGGATCAAGGGCTTGATCCAGAAAGCGGTACTCCTGGACACGGCGCGTATAGTTTGGACGTTCCTCTCTCAGGAGCCCTGACCACCGGTAGGTTGGACCCTGTTCCCGATACCAGTGGGCTACTATTTTTGTATTTATAAATGTTTTTTTTATATTTTTTTATATATTAATATTTAAAAATGTAAAAATATGTAAACATAATAAATAAATGGAATAATAATTAATAAAAGTAATAATAATCAATTATTAATTAGTTGATAATTTTTATAATTATTATGCTCGCGCTTGACCACTATCTTACCTGATGGTAAGCGATTATGGTAATTAACTAACATAAGCATAACTCATTGGACTATTGACGACCAGCGAACGTTACTAACATTAAAATGTTAGAATATTGATAGTATAATTATAATCAATCAGCAAAAGATTTCCACTTTTTCAATTGACCCCTAAATTATTTTCACTAGGTGTATTAAACTGTGTTTTTTTTGTTCACAGGAACTTCTTTATAAATCAAAATGTTGGTATTATTCACAAGACTGGACATAAAGTTCAAGACAGTAAGTAGATAAAATGTACACAATTTTTTTCAAGCGTTCTTCTTGATTTTTTAAAACAATGAATTTGGGCCAGTGCTTGTTTGAATCTGTATATTTTCAGAATGTATTGAATACATACATAGACTAGATTACCCATGCAAAGGTAATCATAATACAGTAATGAAAAGACTGCATAATCCGGACAAAAACTGCAATGAAATAAATATTGGAATCAAAAGTTCCTTCGGAGTAATTGGAGGCGTTAATGCCTACAGAGAAGAGTTTCCACACATGGTAAGACATATTTGTATAGATTATTAAGTACTACACGATATAAGTAAATTCCCGCACCCGGCAACGGCGGCGAGCGCCCCGCGTTCGACCCGTGCGCCAGTAGCGAGAGGCAAGAGTGGGGGCTTTCTTGTCGTACGTAGTACACATGGCAGTTATTTTGACCATATAGGAAGTAGTTAGTCCTTTCTTGTCATTGGCCGTCTTTTTCTTACTATCAATGTCAAGCACATTATTATTAGGGTTCGTTATTAACTCCCGATGAAAAAAGAGGGGTGTTATAAGTTTGACGTGTGTACCTGTGTGTTTGTGTTTATGTGCATTTGTGTTTTTGTGTATCTGTCTGTGGCATCATAGCTCCTAAATGGATCAACCAATTTTGCTTTCCTTAGTTTTTGTTTGAAAGCTGACTTTATCTAGAGTGTTCTTAGCTATGTTTAATAAAAATGGATTCAGTCTATTACTAGATAAATTATGTGACATGTAATAAAAATGTGTCGGAGGTTTTTTAAATTTTACTTTTCACAATTAATTTAGCGAGGCAGTGCTAGGATGTTTAGCGTCGCCGCCGTTATGTTTTTTGATTATTTGCACTTAATTTGTGCGTGGAGCTTGTGCGGTACGGTAGTTTTTAGCGAAGCTGTTAAAAAGTGTTATCTACACACATTTTAACAGCTTCGCTGTGGTAAAAAGAATCGTGGCGGACTCGCTTGCATCCTTGGCATACATTCTTCGATTGCGTCCCTCACACACAATCCCACGTAAAAATTTCCGCTAGCATCCCTGAACACATCTCTAGCTAACGCTTTTCCACCAAGCTAGGATATAAAAAAGCACCCTTGTAGATATTGAGATTTATTTCGATCTGTTTCTTAGCGTTGCAAGGAAAAAAATAATCCATTTCTTCCATCAGGGTCTACTGGGATATGGCGATGATATCAAGACAGCTAAATGGCTCTGCGGAGGTACTATCATCAGTGAAAGGTTCATACTAACTGCTGGTCACTGTTTGTCAAGTGCGGCCGTGTAAGTTTCTTACTCTACAAAAAATGCTATAGAAAACAATATTAAGTATGTAAATTTAACAATAGATCTTTTTTATAAAATTTAATATTTTAAATTCATCTCTGAAAGGCAAAGTGTTTTTGTTTTAAAACCACTGAATCTGGAAAAATGTGCGATAGAATTTTTCTATAGCGAAAGCGTTCAATAAGGAATACATTTTGAGAATTCATATTCTAAGAAAGTTTTATAGAAGTTCTTAGTTTTTTTTCCGATGTCAAATTCAACACATGGCTAGTAATAAAATATTTTTACTGTTTTCAGAGGTCCGGTGAAGTACATAGCTCTAGGTATACTAAACCGCTCAGACCCTCCCGAGTTGTGGCAGACATACAACGTGAAGAAGAGAATCCCTCACCCGGAGTACAAGCCTCCTTCCAAGTACCACGATATAGCACTGCTCGAGACTGATACTGAGTGAGTTTAGAGGTTCGAATTTTATTGAGACTATTGAATGTATTACTAAAAACTACTTTGCTCCAAAGACGTAGCATAGATGTGGCTCAAATAGCTACTCAGCTAAAATATGAACATGGACATGTCTGCAACATCACAGATAAACTGTGGGTCTTGGTAGGACAAAATTGTTTTACTAAGACTTCAAGACGTGGTCACGGTGGAATGAACCGGGTATAACTGGCAGAAAGATGCTGATGGGGAAAGTGAAGGATGGCCTTTGTACAGGAGTAGGCAAACACCGATATCCAATTTGTGTAACATCTAACTTACAAACATTTCAGGATAAACTTCAGTATACAAGTACTACCAGCTTGCCTTCACGCAAGTGGGGAACCGGACACAAAATTGTTTGCCACTGGCTGGGGAGCGGTAGGACACAGAAAAGAGCTAGCTGACACATTACAAAAAGTAAGAGCATTTATACTAAAAGGTCCTTAAATGAGACTAATAACGGTGTACACTAGGCATATTTTCCCTTTTATCATCGGAGAATTAGAGACTTTTGATGCCAGATCATTCTACTAAGTTTTAGGACAAATTAGTCACGGTCAAGGATGTGCGATTGTGGAATGAGTTGTCGATGTCAGTTACAAGCCCAGTCACTAGCTTCTTTAAAAGGCCAAGTCTAAAACCATTTCCTCTCACTTAATGCTTTTCTGTTTCTATTTAATTTCTTCCAACATTATTCAATCCTTTAAGGGTTACGTACCCAAAGGATAAAAACGAGACCCTATTGCTAATAATACGCGGTCCATCTGTTTGTCTGTCGGTCTGTCTGTCCGTCTGTCACCAGGCTGTATCTCATGAACCGTGATAGCAAGGCATTTGAAATTTTCACAGATGATTTATTTCTGTTGCCGCTATAACAACAAATACTAAAAATAGAATAAAATAAATATTTAAGGGGGCTCATATACAACAAACGTGATTTTTTGCCGTTTTTTGCGATAATGATACGGAACCCTCCGGTGCTTGTTGAAAGCAGACGTGTTAAATGATTACTTAGAGAAATATTACGTTTAAATAAATACGAAGCATTAAAAATGATTCTTGATTCTTAGTGTCATAAACTTACAAGTCAAAGTGTAAATTAGCTTAAAACCTTGTGTATGACGCGAGTAACAAGGATCGCTGCTATTTTTGTCTCACTCGTATCCGCACGAAGAACGTTCAAGTAAAACCCATACATAATGAATGCGCGGTGAACTTCACCTACACTTAACACCGGTGTGACGAGCGGAAGCGGCAATACTAGCGGATCTGTACCAAACTTACCCAGCTACTGCGATAATGATGAGTATAGAAATGTAAACACATTTAAATGAAAGGAACGTACTGAGGAAACAGAGTATAAAAAGGATTTCACAAATTTTCGTACAGAGATGATGAGCTCATAGAAAAAAATTCAAAAACCCAAAATGATAGTCTAAACTACATAAAAGACGAAATATATGAGATAAAAAATGAAAAAAAACTATGAAGTCAACAACTAAAAACTTTCCTCAACGAGTTAAAGAAATGGTGATATGGAAAACATTAAGGCTAATAATACGACAACGCAAAACAGGATCAAACATATAAAAGAAGAAATTAACCTTAAAAAAAACCAACAAAACACTGAATGTACTACGCCTAAATCGCCCGTCTTATACCACCAAAAACTCATCCTCGACCGAAAAGCCCAAGGTGAGTGCGAGAAAAACATTGTAATTGTGGGTATATCGGAAATTAACGAAAGAAACGAAAACTCCAGGCGGAATCAAGATAATAATGAAGCTATGAATATATTTACAACACTGTACAAAAACTGCCCTAAACCAATCAAAACCATCAGACTGGGTAAATATATCCCAGACAAAAACCGACCATTAAATGTTTACTTCAATAATTCAGATGTTCCAAAATACCTACGAAGAAATAAAAAAACCCTTCAAGGCAATATTCAGAAAGAGTATTTACAATTATTAAAAGTGGAGCTCAACAAACGCATTGAAGACGGCGAAAGGGATATCATTATTAAGTACATAAAAGGCATATTGACAATCACACTGAATAAAACCAACCAATATAAGACTTAATACAAAATACTAAATACATGGATAGACTAAACCATCAACTAGTAAGTAGGAAGATATACCATCCCACCCGTCCTCGTTATGGTTATTTTATGCGAATTTACGCAGTATCCGTAAGACTGGCAAACTTGACAAAATTAAATGCATAATAAAAGCAACACCATTGACTATCCACTTACTATTTTTTACTGAAACGTAGATTATCATAAACGTAGAAATATAGACATCGGAAGCGGATGCAAAATTATACCAGATACCGCACTATAATCTTGTATACAGGGTGGCCAAAAAGTCGTGGATCAAACGCAACTAGGGGTAGGATGGGGCCGTCAGCTGCAAAACATTGTTCTACGGGAGGTCCTTAAGGTCAACCCCAGCAGAGTTATAATTTACCTGCAGAGCGATTTACAAACCAGGGTGAATCTAATGTAAACAACATCTTAGACACACAATTGGAACGGAGAAAGAGGGCGAATGTTTTCGGAGACTTTACCATCGATCTACTTGATAAGGACAGTCACATCACAGGTACTTAAATGAAATTAAAGGAACAGGATATGAAAAGAGTTTTTGGACCTTGGACCTTGATAACATACTGACTATTAACACCTCAAAACATAATTTATGACAAAAATAGTATTAGTGGAGCGAGCACAGCTAATCAATGATCTATCGGAGGATATGTGATAATATTTATTTAAGAATAAAGAGTAAACTAAAAAAAACATGTATGTACCCTGTAACGTCGCCAACACCCCGGAGGCAAATATTATATTATTTAGAATAAGTAACTCTGTATCTCATTATAAGTGAACTGTTATATTTTATAAGTTCTTAAGGGAAATAAATATCTTTAAACCTAAACCTAACCCTTCGTGCGCGAGTCCGATTCGCACTTGGCCGCTTATTTTTTCCTTCTATGAAATTGTGTAACATGTATTATTAAATTTGTATGTTTATATGTAAGTTTACATATATATACCATTTTGTATAATTATATATTTTAATGTAGAGTACACTGCAGACTATCCCCTGTTTAATTTTAATATCTCTCAGTCCATTCAAAACTAGACCAGTTTTGAATAGACTGATACGACTGGTAGATGTTGCTGTCAGTGATAAATAAGACCGCGATTGTACCCATATTTTTAAAGAAAGTTTGGTAAATTTTTGGTGTGCAATAAAGTATATTCTACTCTATTCTATCTATAAAGCCAAATACAAACTAAATCACAAACAAA
Organism: Orthosia cruda; assembly: GCA_964057195.1. Classification (NCBI taxonomy): domain Eukaryota; kingdom Metazoa; phylum Arthropoda; class Insecta; order Lepidoptera; family Noctuidae; genus Orthosia; species Orthosia cruda. Next base: position 26,420,369 of record OZ059840.1, on the reverse strand, counting down.
TCGTGCATCACGCTAGCAAACTTTTTGGTGTGTTTTGAATTATATAAAAGACCAACAATAAGTGACGAGCCGATCAAGACACAACAGCCATTTAGTTGGTGGATCCTTCCTTTTTAATAGTTGCGGGACTTACATCTTGTTACGCATTCCATACGTCGTATTTGGCGCGATGACAGTCTTTTTCTTTCTTCTATTTAGTCCAGGAAATCTGCAAAAAAAATATTAGTTAAGTACTTTCACCAGCATTACTTTTTTATAATAGTATTAACGTTGCCTGAAATTCTATAAAACCCCCAAAGGAGCAAAAAAATGGGCTGCCAAAGGGCCCTAAAAACAGTGTTAAGAATCCGCGGTCCGTCAGTCACCAGGCTGTATCTCATAAACCGTTATAGCTAGACAGTTGAACCGCTATAACAACAAATACTAAAAACAGAATAAAATAAATATTTACCATACAACAAACGTGATTTTATTGCCGTTTTTTGCGATAATGGTACGGAACCCTACGTGCGCGAGTCCGACTAGCACTTGGCCGGTTTTTTCTGAATTCTCGTAATGTATTGATTTTACTGCAGCACACGTTTATTCCTTGTTCAATATTGTGCACAAAAAAGTCCTACATAAGATTAGCTAATGCTCATTGGTTTTTGAGAGTATTAAAACCGATTTTGACTAGCTTTTACTCCCATAGGCACTGGTTAAGTACAAAAACAAAAGATTTAATACTTTCTTTTGGCTTATATTTCGAAAACTAATGAGCATTAGCAAATCTTGTATAGGAGTTTTTTGTGGAATTTAATAAGGAGTAAAATTGCTATAGCATAAATACAAAACTTCGCGAGAACTAAGCGAAACTGATTTTTAGTACATTTGACGGTCAATATTTTTTATTTCTCTAATGCGATTTTAATGGACTTTTCAGACAACATTGCTACAAGCATAATAAACATAGTTCCTGTGAAAATGAACGAGAAATTAAATTTCGCTGATTTGCCTGCAATTACATACACATTTTCCTATTATTATATCTCACGTTTATTGATTTCGAAACTGTTTCATTTCTATACTATGTGTACTGTCGATGAAAAACATTCAATGAGGGTATATTTCGGTACCGTTAACTTTCTCCAATTCCGTATTTTAAGTACCTAGAATAGATAATATTGCTGTCAAAACATAAAGAACATACTAGAAAACGTTATTTTGAATGTTTAATTCTTGCGCATAGAAACATAATTTGTCTAGACTGAATTACCATACGCACATATTTAGTATAAAGATAAACACAATAAATATATGTTGGCTCATATTTCGAAAACTTAGTACAATTAGTGAATCTGATGTAGGAATTTTTGAACAAGGAATAAACATGCTCTGACTTCAAATTGCAGTAATATAATATAACTTTACGAGAATTATGCAACAAACTGATTTTTTGGCCCATTGACAGCCCATTTTGTATGTCCCTTTGCGATTTTTATGGACTTTTCAGGCAACGTTACTGCTATCATAATAAACGTAAAGCTGATAAAAGTATTTAACTAGGATTTTTGCTGCAGAGTGGCCTCTAATTGCAGTAATTTTCCTAAACTTATAGGTTAATCTTTGTACAGTGACATTCATTAATAAAAACAATTATTTCCAATGAAAACCGAGCCAAGTCTCTTATAAAAATTAAATTTTGGTAATACTGAATACTGTATTGAATATTACTTACAGGTCGGAATATCAAGATTTGAAGAAGACGAATGTTCAAAGTACTATCCTCCTCACAGACACTTGAAGGACGGATATAACCACACCACACAAATGTGCTACGGTGATAAGGATGGCAGGGACACGTGTCAGGTATGGACAAAATAAAAATGTGAACCATAACCGTACTTTTATTGGTTTCATTTTGTAATACAAAGTTTCTAAGCTAAATTTTACTTGTGACATTATAAATGACTTCAATGATTTATTTCCCAGGGTGACAGCGGTGGACCACTTCAAACCTTCTTTAACAATTATTTCGATAAGTTAAACTGCGTGTACACTGTCATTGGTGTGACGTCATTCGGCAGGCAATGTGGCATTGCTGCTGGCTCTGGTATATACACCAGGATAATTCATTACGTGCCCTGGATAGAGAGTATCGTATGGCCTTAAATGATATTTTAAATGTAACAGGAGATTATACAGCATCGACCACAACTTAATTGAGACAAGCTGATAGTTACATAATTGAGAAAGAATAGAAAGTTCTTCTGCTTCTTCGTGTCAATGAGTCCTTTCTTTTCATGAAAATACCTGAACCACGCGAGACCTTTGTGAGGCCAGCGCTAAAGCTATCGACGTGGCTGAGTATTGGGCGAAGAAAACTTAAATTAAGAAAAAGGAATATAAAGTTGTAGACGAAGGTTTTCGACGCGAATGCACGTACGAACCTAAAATTTTGGCAAATTACAGTGAAAGATAAAGAAACAAAAGAGAAAGGGCAAAAATATAAGAAACCTATCCACTGCTCAAACAACGACTGGCCTACTGTCCACTTTATAGACACTTCAAAATACGCCGTGCAGCTTGTGCAGTGCTGTGTACTGAACGGAACTAATTTGTAAAAATGCCGTTGAACGAAAAAGACGTTATTTTAACTTATTACTACGTTGGAAGTCGCCTAATACGACGATTATAATGGACGCATCTATATATAGAAAAAAAAATTAAAAAGAAAGAAAAATATTTATCAACTGTAATTTGTAGATTGTTCGTAGCGATAAGAGAATTTTAGATGACCATAGTATATTTTTAACTGACTTTCCAAAAAGGAGGCGGTTCTCAATCCGTATTGATAACCACTTTATATATACATATATGTTCTGTTGAAATACCTATGAATTATAGGACCACCATCATCAACTCCAATGCCTAGAGGCAATTCTTTATTCATGATAGAAACGGGAGAACTTCAATAACACACAACCCTGGTTTGAAACTAAAAGTATTTTTTACAAAGGTTTGCAAACATCTAATCAATAAAATTTATTAATCAGTTATTATTTTACACACACAGTACGCGCGATGCGCGTTCTAAGTGGGCGGAACTTCTATATTGTCTTTGTTAAGACGTTTATTACTTGGATAGTTGAATAAAGCTATCAAACAATACTAAAATGCTGCTCAGTTAATTATTTTAACATTAAACATTCCAATACTCACAAATAAACCCGCCCATTGTACACTTATCTTTATAAATGTTTTGTTCTGTAATTATTTAAGTGGTATACGGTAAAGTATATAATAAATAAATTCAAAATTGCTCGTAGATTATTACTAAAAAAGTCACCTCATTACAAAACTATCCAAGTTTCCGGTGACCTGAATATCTTACTAATCAGAAGATTTCTCATTAATAAATAGCTGTGTAAAATAGGGGTCTCCCTTGTTTGACCGAAAGAAATTTGACAAATTTTCATTTACCATAATTTCATTTGCCAAAATATTACTTAGCAAAAAATCTATTCACACAAAATTGTACGAGCGTACCTAATGTTTGGCAAGTGAACGTTTAAACAATAACTTGTTTACCAACGAGCACTTTTACCAATTTTCATGTGGTCAAATATTTCAGTTGGAATAACACATTTTACGCAAAAATAAAATAAAGCCAAATATAATTGTCAATTTTCAATTTACCATTTCTATTCAGTCAATTGCTTAGTCAATGACAAAAAATTGGGTTACCTATGATTCAGCGAAAAGAAATTAACAAATTATCACTTCTGCATATTAATTATATAAGCTGCAATGAGCTGCTCCTGTTTAATAAAATTTTGGTGGGCACTCAGAGGGTAAGCAAAAAAAAATCCTTTTGAGCTGCGTATAAAAGTAGCAAAAATACTTTACTTGTCTTTGAATATATGGTTTTTTTTCTGGCTCCTCGCTGCGCTCGATGCGCTCGCGCTCGTTTCGCTCGCATTTTTTATTGTCTCTCGTTTTCTGCCAAAAATGTCGTCGCTCGCGCTGTACTGCGCTCGCTCCTTTCTGTCAGCTAGGTTTTTGATACCCTGGGAGCCAGATGTGGTGGGATGTTTACTGTCTGAAGATTTTTTGCTGTAATAAATCATTTAATTAAAGACCAAATGCCTTAATGACAGTATCCTTAGTAATATTCTGCCAAGTAAAAATTTGACCAAATGAAAATTTGCGTACTAAAATTATTCCAAATATTGCATTGGTATAAAAAAAGGTTGCTAAAATTTGTTTGGGTAGTGAAATTTTGTCAAAATCTTTTCGGCAAAAAGGCAGGCTCCCGTAAAATAGTCTTATGACTTCATAGTATTTAATCAATTATTCAAATTGGTTTAGTTCTTGTATTAAATTACTAAATCTAGTTATCTGGTCATTGAAATTATAACATTCACCATTGTTGACAACTTTGCTTACTAAGAATAACATTAGGTCTTAATCAAACATATTCACTTCGTCAAATGTGCAATAGTTAAAATGAGTACAAATCCAAAAGTCTTTCAATAAATTTGTCCGTTTTATTTAAACATCTCGTATTAATAAAAACATTAAATTAGCTTATCAAATGATCTTCATTCAAACAACAACAACAACTAATTCCACAACAAGCCTATAGATCGCGCTGAACCCAAAAAGCAACTTAAACAGACATTGAAATAGTTCTAGTGTTCCCTGATAGCTACAACCTAGGGGTCTTTAATTCAAGAGTGAATATGTATCTTGTAGGCAAGCGTGCTTCACCGTAGACCACATCATCGCTTAACATCAGGCGAGATGGTGGTCAAACGCGAGCCTATAGATTATTAAAAAAAAAACGAGTTTGTCACAAAGTTGCCAAAAAGGCCAACAGTTGCCACACAGGCCAAAAGTTTCCACACAACGCTCGGCTACTCCTAGATTATGGGGACCAAACTAGATTTTAACGAACCCTATAGGTTCGTTAAAATAGGGATTTATTTTAACTCTACTCTTTAACTATAGCATTACCCTGGGCCATGGCCACAGTCATTCCAAACAAACTTTAAAACTTCTGCTGCAGCAAAAACTGCCAAGCTTATTTACTTAGAAACCTTCGAGTAAAACTCTTAACACCACGGCTCTTTAGCCGACCAGCAATCACATTGCTCTCACACAACGGTCTCTCTAGACCCTGACCTCCGGCAGGTATCCACTGGTAACGGTCAAACATAATAAACGACTTATAGACTGAATAACTCGACAACTTAAGCTTGCTTATTATCATTCAAAATCCTTTTTTAAAGCAACATCGACTGGTACGTGACCCGGGATCCCTTTTTTCGCATATTGTTCTTTTTCCTAATATACTTTGGCTTAACTGTTTTGGCATATTTTTTGCCATAATAATTCTTTGCCATATTTTTTTTCGGCATACAGTTTATGTTGGCATAATTATCTACAATGCTAATTTGTTTTGGCATAATTTTAATTCGCATAATGTTACTAGCCCTAATGACTATTAGTATAATAGTATTAAAGCATAAAAATGAATAGGAGTAACGGCAACAAATTTGAGTTAGGGTATCAAGAACCTAGCTGACAGAAAGGAGCGAGCGCAGTATAGCGCGTGCGGCGACATTTTTGACAGAAAACGAGAGAAAATTTAAAATGCGAACGAAGCGAGCGCGAGCGCGACGAGCGCAGCGAGGAGCCAGAAAAAGAACATATAATCATAGAACGAGAATTATTTAATTATATTGAATAAAAATGTGTATTTGTTATGCTTAAAAAAATATGTTTTAATATGCGTAAACAAATTTATGCATTAGAATGTTATGCTTCAACATTATTATGATTAGAGTAATTATGCTAAAAATAATATGCGTAAGCTGTTATGCGAAAACAATGTTATGCGTAAATATAATTAGGATAAACAAAAGTATGCCATGTTATATTATGTCTAAAGTTTTTATGCAAATGGATAGGGAACCACGTGACCCACTGTGCGCAAACTTGTAGGTTCTAAGCGTACCTATTTAAAACTTTCGGTGTATAACGATCACTGTCCTGTCATTATCACCTATCACAGACTTAACGCAAGGCCTATTTGGTTTTCGTAATAGAGTTTCCCACACAACACTTCATTAGAAAAAGGTCCAATGATCAACAAGTTAAAACACAGTAATTCTAACAATTCTGTTACTCTTTACCATAATTCTTGCAATGCATCAACTCATGAAACTTCTTCGTAGATCCACCGCCACATGTCCTGTTACTGGTTTTTTTGTCATCTCAAGTCAATGAAAACATAATATTATTATAATATTTTGGGCCACGCCGATTGCGACGTCATTGAGTAGCGTTAACACTTTGTTTATTAATGGGATGATATTGTGATTGTATAGATAACACATCTTTATGTTTTAAAATATTATGTTATTATTGGTGGCAGGAATTTTCTTAACTTATTATTTTTCTTCAAAAAGGGAACATTTGTAGTATGTTTAACATTATTGTGTAATGTGGGTAACTACATATTTTAGGTTTTGTTGGTATATCTTACATGGAAAATAAAGTCGTCATTATCTAGCAAGATCGTGTTTTACTTCAGATATTAAGAGCCCTCCATCGCTTTAGTGCCTTAAAACGGTTACTTTATAAAGCGTATCTTAGTAACAGCTACTTAAAACGTTAAAAAAATATATATTATTGATTAATATTACATCATTTGTGAAACATGGTTTTTTGGTGTAACTAATAGTCTTTCTTTAAAACAAAAAATTAAAAACACGATATTCTTCTCTACTTTTGGATACTCAACCAAAACGACTTGGTTATTTAATAATATTTTTACTCGGAAATATTGATGACTAGAATTTCTTCATAACTGAAATAGCATAATATGTAAATCAAGGAATATTTTGTAAACAAAACTGTCAAAAAATAGGTTCAATATGATATTCTGGCTCCGAGCGGGCATCCTGTGGATTGTGAAGGTCAGAAGGTAATCCAAGTGAAATACTGACATTCAGCAGCATCTGACTAGGCTGTAAGCCAACTCCGACAAAGTTGGCAAAAGACTTGAATGTTTGATGGACTTCAGTCTTAATTTGACTGCTGCTCAAGTCATTTATACTTCCAACCATAATTTTAATTTATAAAAGGTTTAGATTTGTATATTTGTGAATATGGATGTTTATTAAATAATCACCTTAATAAAAGAACAGATGAAAGACGTGATTATCGTTTTTTATTATTTCTTTGTTCACTTAAAAACTATAACTTAATGAACTTATCACTAAATACATTCATACTTTATCAGTTTATTGTGATGGTAGTTCCTAAACTAGGTTTTTTTAAGTATTTCTTAGTCCTGAGTTTAAGTATTGTGTACGCAGATTTATATATAAAAAGGGTTAAATATCAGATTCTTGTAAAATAGTATTAATAGTACTAAACTCCTATAATTAACAAGTAAAATTTAAAAATTTTAAAAACCCCCGACACATTTATCTTGCGAAAATATCCCGATTCAAACAGTAAAACGCCCATAACTTTTGAACGGCTGAACCGTTTTTTTTAAACATAGCTAAGAACACTCTCGACACAATCACCTTTCCAACAAAAAAAACTAAATCAAAATCGGTTCATCCGTTGAGGCGCTATGATGCCACAGACAGACACACAGATACACAGATACACAGATACACAGACACACAGATACACAGACACACAGATACACAGATACACAGCAACACACCTCAAACTTATAACACCCCTCTTTTTCCGTCGGGGGTTAAAAATCATCATCACCCTTGTAGTCTTATCTATTTGCTTTTTATTCCTTAGCATTGTCCAGTTATGGCCACACGATGTTTCCTATCCAGGGTGCGTAGTAGCTGACTCTGGTGTAAATACCAGGGCCTGGAGTGATGCCACACTGCCTGCCAGATGACGTCACGCCGAAGATATTGTAGACACACGATAATTTATCAGAATAATCTTGAAGAGGTCCACCGCTGTCACCCTGGGTGATAAAAAAAGTTTGCAATACCTACTACTCGTTATAACACCTTATTTAAAGTGAGTGGGATAAGTAATCATTGCTAAAATTAATTTTGATTCAGATTATTGTTAAATGAGAAGGATTTTTATCAATCGGATCATCAATCCCTGTTTTACCTACTCCATAATATTGCCACTCATCACTACCTTGCTGGTCTAGTCACAGATGGTTTTGGATCATGAGGTTTTTTATTATAACCTACGTCATAGGTCGACACTATTCTGAAATATTTGAGTAGTGTATTCAAGTAGTGTATTGTGAGTTGCGAATCTATTCAAAATGGGATTTATATTGGAAGATAAGCATCAGTCTGAATAAAACTTTTAACTTATTTTATTATTTTACGGGGCATGCGGTGCTAACCTTTAAGAAATTGTAATAATAACCTTAGATATATTTAAACTTGGTTGGAAATTGTTGGGTGGCCGGAAATAATAGATAAATAAAAATAAGAAAGCAAAGCGTTGATGTTAAGGTAGATATGAAATTCAGTTATGTTATGTTTTGATCTGAGTAGACGCGAAATATGACAAACATATTATGTTGATATTATGTTGGTATATAATATAATATGTTTGTCATATTTCGTGTACATTAGTTGAAGATTAGAGGTTTCCGCTTCTCAGCATTTTTTCTGTACTTACCGGACACGTGTCCCTTAATCGTTCCTTATCACCATAGCACATTTGGATGGTGTGGTTATATCCATGCTTCAGGTGCCTGTGAGGGGGGTAATACTTTGGACATTCATCTTCTTCGTATCTTACAACATAGACCTGGAAGAAAACCAGCAATTCCAACAGTAAGCTACATCCCAATTGAAAACTTAAGTTGTGAACATCACGATTCATCATCATTTCAGCCGAAAGACGCTGAACATAGGCCTCCCCCGAGCGTCGCCACATTGACCGTTCCCGTGCGTCTTGCACCCAGCGGACTCCCGCTACCCGCACCAGGTCATCTTTCCACCTATGGGAGGCCTTCCAACGCAGCGTCTTCTGGTTCGCTACTCCAGAACTTTTTGATTAATCATCATCAGCCTTCTAATGTTCCCACTGCTAGGATACAGGCCTTCTCTCTATATGAGGGAATGGGCCGTAATCCACCACGCGGGACCAATGTGGTTTGGTGGATGTCACTTGTTTTCGAATATTTGGTTTTATGACCGGCCGGATGCCGGTTTCCTCACGATGTTATTTTTTTTTTATATAATCTATAGGCTCGCGTTTGACCACCATCTCGCCTGATGTTAAGCGATGATGTGATCTACGGTGAAGCACGCTTGTCTAGAAGAAACCTATTCACTCTTGACTTAAAGACATCGTTTTGAGAGCAGTAGCGATGACATAGCACACAAAGCGCCTGCCTTGGTTCGAACCCACGACCTAAAACTTCTAAGTCGCAGCCATTACCACTGGGCCACCACTGCTTTTTTGTTTTAAACTTTTCCATTACATCACTAACAACATGAGGTCTAAATACTCACAGTCTGTAAAGTGTCAGCGAGCTCTTTTTTATATCCTAGAGCTCCCCAGCCAGTAGTTAGTAGCCAATAGGTATTTTTTGTTTCACCAGTTGTGTGGAGACAAGCTGGTAGCACACCCTCGCTGAATTTGATCCTAAAATGTTGAAGACTTCAGCACCTGGATTGTAGTTTCGCTTACAGTCAGAAATTAAGATAAAGATGAGAGACAAATCAAAAATTAAACGTTACAACGGTTACAACAGCGATACAACACTAAGAAGATATACAAAAACTTTACAGGGATATCTTTTTATAAATTCCTCACCATACTTAATTTTCTTAACTCACTCAGTATCAGTCTCAAGCAGCGCAATGTCGTGGTACTTGGAAGGTGGCTTGTACTCCGGGTGAGGGATCCTCCTCTGCACTTTGTATATCTGCCACAGCTCTCGAGGATCCGAACGCTTCAGTATGCCTAGAGTTATGTACTTTACTTCACCTCTGAAAATATAAAAGATAAATGCGAAAAAAAATATTAGAAGCATATCGCATACGAGGTAGGCTCATTTTTTAACGGCCCCGATTTACGAATTGTATTTTGTGAATTCAAACCAGGCTATTTTGTGTAATTTATTTCATCATTACTGCTACTAAAAGGGTAAAATAAATCATCGTGAGCTAGAACCAAAACATCGAAGTGACGTAGACGTGACGACACTTTCGAGGTTGAGATGAAACATACTTGACTTAATATCCTATGTTCCCAATATGTGCCCTAAGGTCTTAATTCCTATTTTTCTATCAAAGTGCTTCACTAGTAAATAAAGTTTAATTTCCTAATTAAATCTTTAAGGTGAGTAAACACTAGAGCAACAGCACATCAAGCAATCGCTCTTTTTAGAGTTCCATACCCAAAGGGTCCAAACGGAGCCCTATTGCTTTTTCTCACGTGTCTGTCCATCTGTCTGTCCGTTGATTATCCGTAGCAATTTTGTTCCGAAGAAATTTTTAACTTGAAATTTTGTGATATTTTTTATTATTACTTTTATTTTACCAACAAATACCAATATATAGAAAAATCTGTTTTTTTTTGGTATGGAACCCTAAATGTCGCACATTCACAGTCCGACACGCACTAGGCCTATTTTTTTAAATTTACTCGAACCACACTTCGAACATGACGCTTGATGCTTTGTTACAACCTGATTTTAAAAACCAACGATCTTTTTGGTGTAACATGTCATCGAGCAAAGGCACGAACGCGGGTCGTCACCCGCACCTCCCCAACGTCTTGAGTGAGGTTAATAATGAATGCAAGGTACGAAAAAAAATTATAAGTACGAGTAAATGCTCACTCGTCGTGAGCAGTATGTCGAACGCAGCGTCAAACATTCGCAAGAACGTTAGATTACATGGAAATGCTTACAACATGGGGCTTGACATGCAGTGACCGGCAGTCAGAATAAATCTTTCACTGATGACAGAGCCGCCACAGATCCATTCCGCTGTTTTGACATCATCACCGTAACCCAGCAAAGCCTGGAAGTTGAAAAAAATAGGATATTTTAAAATTAATCTGCAACACACATCATTGTTTGCCCAAAATACAGATAAAACAGTTTGCCGTTCATTTCTGTTTCTTTTTGCATGCTAAAGTATATTTATAATTTATGCAGACTACAAGTTTTTTTTAAATTTTATCAGAAACTTCTAAATCGGTTACGATTACGGTTACGGATAGAATTTTATTTCGGATATATTTATTTATTTATATATGCTTTATTGTATGTACACCAAATTAAATCAAAGAAATATAATGGATACCTGATAGTTTCGGTTACATTTACGGAGCTCCTTGCTATCTCTGATTTCTATAAAAATAATATATATTAGTGATGTAGATCTTAGTGTTTCACAGTATAAAATCACCTACCATGTGTGAATATTCATTTCTTCGAGCATTGGTGCCTCCAGCCGCTTGTCCATCATTCATACTTATATAATAACTATTAATATTTACTTCATAGCAGTTTAAGTCAGGATTGTAACGCCTTATCAGAGTGGCGTTATACTTTATTTTACATGGATAATTTATTCTGTGTACGTGTTCAATACATTCTGCAATACAGAAAATAAGAAATTTAGTCAACTTTACTTTTTAGGGTTCCGAAGTCAACAAGGAACTTAGTTTCGCTACGTCTGTCTGTCCGTCCGCACATTAGCTCAGAGATTCTTAGTACTAGAACGCTATAATTTGGCATGGATATACATATTAATTATGCCGACAAAGTGGTAAAATAACAGAGAGAAAAAAACAATCTTCTCTCCTATAGACGTAATAGGCATGTTTTTTTTTTTATTCTCGGCTATCCCATGATGTGGGGTATCGTTGGAAAGGCCATTCAAAAATATTATGGATTTGTTAAAACCACTTTTCGATATAGAAATCCGTTTGCGTAAAATTAAGCTTTAAATATATATTTTTTTGTTAGAAGCAAGTGGCCCCTCGTGCCAACGAAATAGTTGCATTTGGCTATGTGAAAAAATGTACAGCAGTAGTAAATATAACGAAATTAAAAGGAAAACTATCACAGCTAAGTAGGCTTTACATAGTCGACTAACTTATAATAGTACATTGTGTATTAAGGGCGGTATGTAAGGAATTACGATCGAGGCTCTAGTAGAAGCCCGAAGTCGAAGACTGAGGGCTTTCTGAGTCGAGGTTCGTAATTCCCGTACCGCCCGTGATACATACAATGTTTTTCATCACATTTGCGAGTAATAATTATGAATTTAATACACAAGTCAACACAGCTGTTATTACGAAATACGTGCACTTTTTTTTAAGCGGTTGGCGAATTTTTGCCCACACCACAGATTATACAGTGTTTCGTTCAGAAACTTTAAAGGCAAATACTTACGTAGGTATACAGCCATGACGGAGTGTAAAAATAATTAAATAATTTCGACGTTTTCATACTATAACTATTAAAATCGATTATTAAGAATATTAGTAGAGTATTTAAGTAACATGTAGCGAGATTGCAAAGAAATTCCTGTTTAGATAACATTTTAAGACTTTTTTTCAATTGCGTGTAAACTCCTTGCTTGAACTTGCATGACCTGTGTGCTGTGCCATAAATTAAAAAAAATGACAGACAGAAAAACAGACAGACATGAAAAGAAAGCCCGAGGGTTTTATATGGGGCATTACGGCCAAGTTAACCTGTATGTTTAGATACTTTTTACATGCAAGTGTGATGAAAAATATAATTATATATTATATTATAATATTAAAACAAAGGCCCGACACGCATTTGGGCGGTTTTTTTAATTTATTGTCGGCTTTAGAAGCAGATGTAGAAAGAAGGTTGTTTCATTATTACTATATGCTATGATGATCGATCATGGCGAAATGGTTCAATGGATTTAATTGAGAAATATTTGTGTTCCACTCCTAAACAAAAACCTTCCAAGTCCTTCTAGGATTTTAATCCAAAACAGAAATTATACAAAACTTCTAAAACCTCTGTTGGGGATAATTTATTACTTTTTTAAATTTGATTATTTTTAATTATGTTTTTTTGTATTGGCTGATTATTTTTATGAAACATTTTAATTATGTGTTATTGTGATGCTTGATTAATCTAAAATTATATTATTTACAAATTGAATAGTTTTATGTTTCTATAATTTTAAGTTAATGGGTGATAATGTCTGAGAATAAACAATATTGATTTATAATTGCTTTAAATTTTAGTTACAAGATTTGACCCACATACAATATCTAACTAACAAGGCCAGTCAAATAAAAGCTTCAGCCTCGTTTCTGTATCAGATTTGCAATTGCTTTTGGAAAATTCCTTACCACGCCGCTGCCGTTCAAATTCACAGTGCTCATGTTTCGTCATAGTTAGGCATATAGTTTTTATTAAATGAAATTAGTTCACGAGGTAGCTGCTGTATGCCATTGACGATATTGTCTTCGGTAATCATTAAACCAAGTCATTAAAACTGCATAATATTGCATGTCCCTGGATATAAATTCAGTTGATGAAGTATCATTTGCCCAATTTACTAACCTTTTGGAAAGTTTTTCTTTTGAGTTTTATATAGGACCAAGTTTGAAGTAGGTTTTCCCATCCAAAGAAAAAGAATTGTCAAAATCAGACTAATCACGTACGTAACGTTTTATATATATCTGTCATATTCACAATATATATGGGTCGATTTGAGAACCTTCTCAATTTTATTAGTCGGTTAATTTCTTATAATAATCTACTTACTGTCTCGAACTTTATTTCCAGTCTTTCTAATAATGCCCAAATTTGGATCTATGACTATATGCCTGAAACCAAAACAAATCAACTGTTACTGTATATTTTTCCGTACGCATATTACGCGTTTGTACCCGGGTTTCCTAGGTTACAATCTATAGCCATGTCCATTTGTAATGCAAACACTGAAGTAATCTAGGCTAATCCTTTTGCAAATAAAATTATTACTTACAATTATATAATTTTGATTTAATAAAAAAAATGTGTTCACACTTGGATCATACCTTGCATCGCTGAAGGTACAGTCTGTACAGCATAGGATTGGTTCTTTGCCTTTTAAAGAACATATCTGTAATCAAGATATCATCATCAGTACATATAATAAATCTGTAGAAAAGCCGTTTTTGTACATCGATAATATTTTCAAAAAAAAATAGCCAGGGTGTTATAGGAGATCCAACAGAACCCAATTCAAGCATTTTTGGAATTTTTATCTGTTTGTCTGTTTATTTTAGCACGCATCACGTAAAATGTACGAAACCAATAGATATAACTTTTGTACATAAGAATTGTCCGTAACTTGATTCTCCGCGACAAAATGAAAACATTTTTATGTTTTCCTTTCGGTGTGGTGTTCTGGAGTGCTACTAGATGGCGCGCAGCAAAACTGTCTTTACTTTTTTTATATGAAGTCGATATTCTTCTTTGTAGAATAAATAATATTCTGTGCAGATAGGTAAGTTGAATAGGTAGGTAGGTAGTTAAGTAGGGTAGTCAGTTGACGGGAGCGAAGCAGCGTGGGCACAGCTAGTTTAGACGATATATAATAAAAGATGACTAACTTCATATCCAATGACAAAAAATATTTTTATCAATTATTTATTACGATTTTAACCAGATAATTAAAAATAATGTTCCACAAGCTTAAACGTTAAAATGGTTTGGATCCAGGGTGTAAAGGACCTCAATGCTCAACCTATTACCATGAATTTAGCAAACGATGTTATTTATATAGATACATTAAAATTTATTCATATTATGTTGTCCTTCCACGAAACCATAAGGAAAATGGCTGTAGTATTATTCTCTACGGATACAGCATTGACCGCAGCACTGCGGCAGCGACGAAACTAGTAAAAAACTAGTAGTTTCGTCGCTGGAGCAGCGCACCGTTAATTGCAGAAACGGAGGTAACAATGCCTGTAGAAAAAAAACTTAATTTTACCATATTGTGCCAGTTATGAGAATGTACTCACGGGTGCATAGTTCTTGTCCTCGTGGTCAACATAACTGCTTAAACAAATATATATGCTGACGCATTTTCCTGTGACGTTATTCCTCGCGCATGGAGATCCTGTAAATGGAGTAATGAAATGATGATTGTGTTCGTTGTCAAGTACGAAGCCGCACTATATATTTTGATACATTTTTACTTCTCGTAACTGACTGCACTTTAGTTAGTTTAGCTACTAGCTTTATCATCATCATCAACAACATATCAGTGAAAAGACGTTCACTGCCGAACATAGAATCCCCCAAGCGACGCTATATCGACCACTCCGGGTCATTGATCTACCTTGTGGTAGTCCTTCCAAGACTGTCTTCTGATATTAATTACTTCAATTACACACCTTCACTCAAATTCAACAGCTCAACTGCTACACAATAACTAAAAAACAAAGTTACAAATAAATTATATAACATGTTTTCTTTTAAAACAAGTTTAAAACTCGACGCGCGTTTTGTATAACACTTAAAATTAAAATGAATATTGTAAGCGATTCCATCAGAAAGATCTAGTTTTTTTTAAATACATCATTATTATTATACTTCGTATAAAAAAACTTTTTGCAAAAAAATACTACCGACTTCCAAATACAAAACTGCAAAGTGAAAAATAACTTAATTTTTTGAAGTCGGTGTCTTTCGTAGGTACCTTTTTCTTGCGTTATGGACACCGACTTCAAAAAATTAAGTTATTTTTCACTTTGCAGTTTTGTATTTGGAAGTCGGTAGTATTTTTTTGCAAAAAGTTTTTTTATTTTTCACTTTTTAGTTGTACGTACCTAATAGGCAAGTTAGTAAGGGAACTATTTCGCCAGAATAGATTTCATGAAACTTGAACATAACCGGTGAAATGAGAGGTCTGCTTTCCCCTTAAGAGCGAACTGGCGTGATGTTATGTTATGAAATGTTATAAACAACAAACAGACATGCGATTGCAGCAATCCCGAGAGATTTGCCGTTATTTATTGAAGAGTTCTGTTGTATATCTCCGAAGTTCTTCATCAGATCTTCACCAAATTAAAATGGGACCAATTTCGGAACATACTTTATCAAACAAAAAAAGAATTTTCAAAATCGGTCCACAATTGACGGAGTAATCGGTGAACATACACAAAAAAAAAAAAAAAAAAAAAAAAAAAAAAAAAAAAAAAAAAAAAACAAACTTGAAGTCGAACATAGAACCTCCTCCTTTTTGGGAAGTCGGTTAAAAATATAAATCAGTGTTATATATGATTCCGGTCCGGTCGGTCGGTAAGGGTTCCGTTTCATTGAGAGACCTTTTTCTTGCAAAATTTCATGATCCTTTGTTAACGGCAAATACAGGGATAAAAAGTAACCTGTTACCCGGGGATAGTGTTGCTTCCCAACGTAAAAAATCGGGAAAAGTACTTTAAATCGGTCCAGTAGTTTTTAAGTTTATTCGTTACCTACAAAAATACAAATCTTTCCTCTTTATATTACTAGTATAGATTATCTATATATATAAAAAAATGTTATGTTGGTTTGTGTACGCTTCAAAAACTCAAAAAGTTCTGCACCGATCGAGCTGAAATATTAGCATGATATATAATCCGCATCAAGGATTGTTTTTATTTTTTTTTTTCAGGTAGGTAGGTAGGGTAGTGTAGGTAGGGTAGGGTAGGTAGGGTAGGGTAGAGTAGGGTAGGTAGGGTAGGTAGGGTAGGTAGGGTTGGGTAGGGTAGGTAGGGTAGGGTAGGTAGGGTAGGATAGGTACGGTAGGGTAGGGTAGGGTAGAATAAGGTAGGGTATGTAGGGTAGGGTAGGGTAGGCTAGGGTAGGTGGGATAGGGCAGGTAGGGTAGTGTAGCGTAGGGTAGGGTATGGTAGGTAGGGTATGGTAGGTAGGGTAGGGTAGATGAATGTTTGGTGCTTTTATGGTAAAACAAAGTTTGCCGGGTCAGCTAGTTTATAATATATATATGTGACTAGAATTAATATTTGTTTCGGAATATTTACCGTAGAGTTCTCGTGATCATGGTGCCGAAATATCGAGCTTTTAAAAAAAAAACAAAATATACATGGTAAATATCCCGAAACAAATATAAATTCTAATGATTGTGACCATGTCAGCTTAAAAACTTATATATATATGTCACGTCGAAGTACCCATGAATTATAGGACCACCATCATCAACTCCAATGCCTAGAGGCAATTCTTTCATTCATAGGAACGGGTGAACTTCAATAACACACAACACTGGATTGAAACTCAGTATTTATTTGACTTATGGCCGGTTTCTGAGGTAAGTATGATGCTGAGCAAGGTTTGAGTATACGTAGTCAAGTCATGCCAAATTATACCTTATGTCATACAAAAACCTTCATTGACGTTCAATTGGGTTTCACAACTGAGAAAAACACTTTTGATCATTCTCAAACTGTTGTCAACGTTACATAATCAGTGTAGCCAGATTGGGCGACTTTTTGCCATTTAGGCTTAGACTCGGAAGGATGGCCGAGGCAACCAATTTTTACGATCAGCGACTGGAAATCAAAATGCTTTTAACGGCTCATCACTATTTTCATTAAACTTCAGTCGCGACAACACAGGGAAAATAAAGAAATGCTGATAAATGTTTTATGCGGAACCAATAATGATTGAAGTGTCAAAGGCATTGAAGTTGATATTAGCTTCTAGTGTGTTCAAGGCAACAATGGAAATTTACATTTCGTAGAATGTTTCGTGGTTTTAGTGAATAGTGGTCGTCTTCAGTTTTATATAAATAGAAAAACTAAATTTTCGGCGGCTTGGGGCTCGTCAAATCTGGCTACACTGGCTACATTTGGCAGTTGATAGTTGACAAGCCTTTACTCAAACCTTGTACGTATTTCTTACTACGAAATATAAGATCTTTGGAAATATATATGAAAACTTATACAACGAGTGATGAAGATACATCCTTGTCTTCCTTAGAGATGCCTCAACGAAGACCGATGCGTGGCAGAAAAGTGTTCAACCTGAATTATCGAAAACATTAGATTGGATGCAAATATTTCACGCATGATAAATCTCAGATGCTCGAAGACCGGATGGTCGATGGGGCTGACAAGTTCTGGAGTGGCGACCGCATGGCGAAATACGTACCAGGAGGGAAGCCTCTGTAGACCGATGACCTGTTTGAGGTCGCGGGAATCCTATGTATGAAAGACGCACAGGACCGTTTGATGTGGTGACGCTTGGGGAAGGTATGTATCCAGCAGTCTTTCGGAAATGATGATGATGATGAGTGAGATCTTCAACAAAAATATTTAAAAGTGCCAGTTTTTGTGTTTGTGGTCGGCAGTGGCTTTTCCTGCGCGAAAACTGAGAGCGATCCTACAGGAACTGTGTGAAAAGTGAAGATGGTACCCAACTGGTACCCAAGAGATGGGAAAAGAAGCTGTGGAAGAAAGTGTCAGAAATGGGAATGGGAAAGACTGCTGGTCAAAGATGTAGGCACAAAGTATAAGCGATGGCGTGCTGTGCTGTTGACGAGTAGCTAAGGAGAGATCCCAGTGGAAACTGTTAGTGGAGCCCTATGCCAAGAGGCACATTCTCAGTGATTGCGGACTTTTTATAAACTATAAAGATGTATTGTATAGACTACAGTTTTATATCTCTGATTTCAGAATAAAATCCTTTGTTATTTCGTTTATTATTATATCAATTTATAATATTTATATATATATATATTTTTTTTATTAGTCATTGTGTAATTGTATTCCAAATTATATACTACCAAATACGTTAAACCATTAACAAATATCCAAACAAACAGACTTTCATACCTATATAGAATATTAGTAGGATCCACAAGACAAGAAAAGGCTACAACGATGAAAATGTGTACAGAATTTGGCTTTTGTATGATTCGGTTTAGGTATCAGTACAATAAAGATGATAAAAACAACATGGAATGTCTCGTTTATGTATTATTTTACAAAATAAGTAGGCAGATATTATATTGTTCGTTAACACATATTAAAACACAGTCCTCCTTCATAATATCCGACATATATCCAATGGAACCGACCCTGGCTAATATTGTTTTCCTTCGGAGGCTCTTCGATGGCTAGCAAAGCCAGCCGTCTTGAAAACCCAGGTCACTCATTAAAAATGTCATCACAAAAGTCCACATTGGTGGTAAGTCACAATTGCAATCAGATTCCAATGCAGATGCACGAATTCTGTGTGTGTGTCGGTTTTGTTCCCACTTGAGAGATCTTGTGAAATTCTGACTAAAATATTCTGTAGTTTTATGAGGTATTACAAGAATCAGCAACTGCTCACTTTGAACATATTCACTTCTAGTAATTATAAGCTTCAATTCTTGATATCGGCAATGACAAATTATTTTAGATATTATTTTCTTTCGATAAGACGTCATTGACAAAATTAATAAGGTTGCCATGACAATCTTGAAGTAATTGACTAGTGCCTACGATCCATTTTATAGTTTCATAATAAGGTTGTATACATTTCAAATAGGTTTCATATTAAATTACTTAAATATGAAAAATCAAGTAATTAAAGATGTTATAATCTTTAAAAACTTGTTTTTTCAAGGTTCTGTATCTATAGGATAAAACCGGAATTTACTATGCCCCCATCCAGTGTCTGCCAGTCTGTCTATCTGCCACATCTTTGGAACTGAAATAGGCAGACAATTTTCACAGAAAATAATATTATGTATCTCTATTAACAAAACCAAACTACTAATCGATACTAATATTATAAATTCGAAAGTAAATCTGCCTGTCTGTCTGTTGCCTTTTCACGCCTAAACCACTGAACGGAATTCAATTAAATTTGGCATGGGGATAAATGGCATCCTGAGGAAGGACATAGGCGAAAAAAGTAAAAAAAAAAAAAAAATAGACTCTAGGGTAGGGAGGATAGGTAAGGTAATTAGGGTAGGGTATGGTAGGGTAGGTAAGGGAAGGTAGGGTAGGGTAGATAAGTAGGATAGGGTAGGGTAGGTAGTGAGCTAGTTGACGGGAGCGAAGCCGCGGGCGACAGGCGACAGCTAGTAATAATATATATGTCGGGTTTAGTCAATAGTACGGACGTCAAAACAAATCGCAAGCACGCCATCTGGCGGCAAAGCAAGAACAACTACGCATTGGCGCGCTTTATCTAACCGCTTGCGCAGTGGGGACAGTGGAATAGAGCAGTCAAGTACTAACAGCCTCAGAGCTAAGACATCGTAGGATCAGTGTCGATCCGTAATATTAGTAAGCAAGATTGTAACTCTGAATATTTGAATAAATGCGACATCAAAATTGGGATTCGATCGTGCTAATGAGATCACACGTAAAAACAATGTTAGTGAAAATGGCGGTTGCATTCTTGCAAAAATATTGCGGGGTCAGTGGAAGTGAAATCTGTTGTGGTTCGTTTCTGCGACTACCCTCAGTCTTGAATAATGAAAAATCAGTCTGGAACGGAGCAGTAAGGAGGTTAGCAACAACGAAGGAGCTGGACAGGTCAAGGAGGAGAGTGTGGACGTGTGGAAAGAACCATACTATCTTTAAGATACACACTGATCTTTATACCAATCTGGTGAGTCGTTTTTAATTTATTATGACTATGGCCAAGAGTGTTCATTATTCAAAATTCTGATTTTGTATACGGTATGGCGGTCAGTGGGTCGTCGGGGTGGCCCGTGTCAGGTCACAATTTAATGTTAGTTATCGATGGTCAAGTTTTGGTGTTGTTGGAGAGTTATAACTCTGCTATCACTGGCAATAACCCTTGACTGGCATTTGCTGACTATTATTGTTCGGAAATTAGAAAGATGGGGTGACAGTGACGTAACTACCTTACACTTCGGTCTGTAAATTATGATAAACCCAAATGAATTATTTTGATAAGTTTTACTACCTGGGCACTTGGGACACTGTAATGTGTGGTTCATGTTTTGGACAGGGACTCTGCACTCACATTCGGTGTCCATAATAACACATTTTGCAGGTTTAGGTTACTACTACTACTAGAAGCTCGTGGCTAAATAACGGCTGCACTGGTCGATCATCAAGGTTAAGCAACGCTTGACGAGGTCGGTCCGAAGATGGGTAACCATTTCAACATACCGGGTTTCCTCCGTGCCTCGGAAAGTACGTTAAGCCGTTGGTCCCGGCTATCATTTGAAAATCTGTGACAGTCTTTACGGGTAGTCGGAAGTCTGAGATCTGACACCAGTCTTGCCAAGGGGTACGTGTTACCCAGTTACTGGGTTGTGGAGGTCAGATAGGCAGTCCCTCCATGTAGAACACTGGTGCTCTGCTGAATCCGCTAGGACTGGAAACCGACCCCAATGTAGTTGGGAAAAGGCTGGGCAGATTGATTGGTTTAGGTTACTACACCGGTGCACCGGTGAAATTCCATCAAAGCTGTGTATGGTTAAGATTACTGTGTGAACATTTACTCTCGTAGTATTTTTCATGTTTCAGATACCATATTGTGTCGCAGTGGAGCTTCTGCTGCAGGCTAGCGGTCCTGATGCTGCATGTGAAGGCTGCCGTGTCAACTCCTGAGAGGTTAAGAGGAACGGCAGGCTAGCAGTTCACAGGTGACAACTGCTTGTGGGTTCATAAGCTCGCAAGTTTGAAATGGAATACCCGGTGAGTCGCTTCCATTTTATTTCGATAGTGAGGTCGGATGTTCTCTAGTGAAGAGATGCTATTTCGAGTTATAAGAGTGTTCATGTTTGATCACTGTATTGGTAGTGTTTATACCTAGCACTATCACTAGTTAATTAAGACACACTTACTAAAAGGCAAGTAATTAGTGAGTTTCTTATTGGCGATTTAGCTTCAACATTTGATTCAGTACGAACTTTAGGATGAGATATCCCATAAGAAGAAGCTGAGATGTCCAAAGCTGTGCAGTCACAACTAGTGACTTACAATGGCAAAGCGAGTCAGTAATGTCGTTGGGCCAACGCAATTGTATCGAGTTAGTAACGGTACTGGTCAATTACGTGTATTCAGAACAGATCTTATGTTGCGTAACGATTTACAAACACTGTCTTCAGATCTGAATTCACTTGCTTACTTTCAAAGTAATATTATGATAGCAGTAGATCTCACGATCGTTTTCCATACATGAAAACTGAGTTAGTGAGCGATAGCAAAGGGTTACTGTTGATAATCTGATTTTAATGATATTGATCCGAGTTAATTCGTGAACCTCCTTAATATTATCAGGGTTAGTTGTTATCCCTTTATTAACAGTCGGTATGTTCCAAGTTCTTTGAGTAAAAAGTGCGAATCTTGTGAGAAGGATACCCGATCACCAAGTTCCTTGAGAATTAGATATCTCAGTTGATGACAGTGGTAGTGAAACCAAATCTGATAAACATGTCTACTCATAAGAGAGATTCTAGACCGCACCTCATGCGTAACATGTGGCGATGGGACTTTGAAGAGGTTTCATGAGTTGAGTGTGCATTGCCTTTGGATATTATGATAAAGAGTAACATAAATATTACAGTTACTCTGTTTAGTTGTTGAACATTTTGATCGTCGGACCTTTTCTAATGAATAGTGTCGTGTGGGAAATTCTAGTACGAAAACTGAATAGGTCCTGTATTTAATTCGCGATAGGTGATTATGACAGGATGGTGATCGTTATACACCGAAAACTTGAAGTAGGTACGCTTGGAGCCTACAAGTATGCACATTGTAGGTTAAGGAAGATGCCAGCGGGTCATGTGATGTTGATGTTAAATGGATTTTAATGATGATGAGCAAGCTTAAGATGTCGAGTAATTGAGTCTATCAGCCGTATTATGTTAGACCGTACCAGTGGATTCTGGCGGAGGTCGGGGTCCAGAGAGACTGTTGTGTGAGAGCAATATAATTGCTGGTCGGCTGTAGAGCCGTAGCGTTCGAGGTTTTACTCGAAAGTTTCTGTAGGCTTGGCAGTTTTTGCTGCAGAATAAGATTTTAAGTTTGTTTGGAGCTACTAGTGGTACATGGCCCAGGGTAATGATTTAATTCTAGCCGAGGGTTGTGGCAACTGTTGGCCTTTGTGGCAACTGTTGGCCTTTGTGGCAACTGTTGGCCTTTGTGGCAACTGTTGGACTTTGTGGAAACTGTTAGCCTGGGTGGCAACTGTTGGCCTTTATGGCAACTATAGGCCTTTATGGCAACGGTAGGCCTGTATGGCACCTGTAAGGCACCTGTATGTCTGGGTGACACTATATGTGATGTGAAAATTTATGTTTGTGTTAGGAATCTTACAGGAAATTCCTATTGAGTTATGAGGTTAACATAAAGTAAACTCACGTAGTCACGTGTGTGGAGATATCACAATGTTAATGTTGATGACGTTCGAATCGTCAAGCCCTCATTACGAAAATTGAAATAATTTCGGTTTTCTAATTTTGATTACTATGCGTCGGTCGTGTTAGTAAAGTGAAGTAAAGTAGTAGTAGGACACACAAATTTCAAGTACCAATTGAGATAGTAGATGAAGTAGATAATGAATTGACGTAACATAGGACATACTAAATCTCTGTGTGATCAGGTTCTGAGTTCAGAGAGTTGAGTTGACTCAAAATCGTGGGGATGTGCCAGTAGAGCAATTGTGATTGCTAAGAAAGCTATGAAATATTTAAGATAGCTGTGAGAAAGCTGGGAGAGCTATGCGATGACTTAATATCGTGAATATGATAACTGGTGGCTTGTTTCTTTTGTTTCATTTTATGTCACATTAATGACTATCAGTGGTACTTGAACTTTGTAATCACGAATATTAGGTTATTTTAGGTACCAAATCGATGATTAAGTTCCTTGCAATTGTGAACAGAGAGATTTAAATGATCATGTTTGATTGATTTAAAATGTTTCCTCACTCACCTAGAGTATGAGTCAGGATTGGACGAGCGAATACTGTTTGGAAATTTTGTATATTTCAGAAAAACATCCCTTGTATGATGGGAGATTGCTAGGATGGAGTGGACTAAGACGACGTGTGGTACAACACGAGGGGACCATGAGATGGCATGGAGCTAGTACAAGAAGTTGATGCCTGCGGGTGATAGATTTGGGGATCTGTCACCAGAGAGAGGCATGAGAAGGCGACGTGATGTGTTCCACGCTCGCCTCTCAAGAGGAACTACGGCCTAGAGAACACCATGTGGTTTTAGTCAGTAGGAGTCTGACAGACCCCTAAGCTTTCCCCTAGGGCTGAGGACATCCATGAGGATTTCCTCATGATTCGATACACTGTTAAAACCTGACAATGCGGAACAGACGAGGACGCCTGTCTCGCAGGATGGCCGTGTCTGGTTAAGTCAATAGTACGGACGTCAAAACAAATCGCAACCACGCCATCTGGCGGCAAAATCAAAATCAAAATATATTTTTTTATTTCACATAGGCCTCAAGGGCACTTATAAAACGTCGGCAAAAGGTGCACGGTTCGGGTTGGTCGTTTCCTATGGAGAAGAACCGGCAAGAAACTCCATGGTTACTCTTTTAAAAATGGTTTGGTTTTACAATATTTCCATGTTACAGCATTAGTACTTAGATATGGGGGGACAACGTAGGCCCGACTTATGACAATAAGTCGTAAGAAACTAAAAAAATAAAATAAAAAGATAATATAAAAAAAAGTTCACAAATGTTAACTACCATCTAGAAGGCCTACAATCAACACACATTCACAAAACAATCGGTAAAAGAATCTATACAAAGACAAAAAAAAAGTATAACAAGACTAAATTTAACATGTGGCACAAATTTTGTTATCAGTGCTGTAACTATTCTTAGCAAAGGGATATAAAGATGATTGAAAACCATTGTAAAAAGTCTAATTAAAAGAAGGAAAGAAAAAATGAGATTGAGAATAGTTAGAGACATCCACATATTTGTGCCGTTTATAAGTTACCAGGGAAGCTGCATGCGCAGAAGGAGCTAAGGCCAAATGTTTTTATCTTCAACGTAGTCCTTGATTTTATAATATGCTTTTTAATAAGGATATTTTTGATGTAGTTTTTGAACCTTCCATCGGTCAGTTCTATAACTGACTTTGGCAACTTGTTATAAAAGCGTATACTGTTTATAAGAAAAGACTTGCTAGTTTTCGTTAATCTGAATTTGGGTATTACAATTTCGTGCTTACTGCGTGTATTTAAATTATGGAAGTCGGACATACCAAATACATTCCAAAATATAAAGTGAAGGTAGAGTCAGTATATCGATCTCTTTAAATTTTTCTCTGAGGGACTCGCAAGGACCCATTTTATAGATTGCGCGGATTGCCCTCTTTTGTAGGATGAAAATTGAGTCAACGTCTGCTGCTGATCCCCACAGCAGAATGCCATAAGACATAATACTGTGGAAATAAGCTGTAGCTACATCGGTTAGCTGCCTTATTTTCCTTACTGCATATACAGCCGAACTTAACCTACCCGAAAGAGTTCTAATGTGCGCGCCCCACTGCAATTTTGAATAGATAGTAATCCCTAAGAATAAAGTTTCCGTTATAACTTCAAGATTTTTGCAGATTTTCCACGAATTCCGTAGTGGTGTAATTTACAGATCAGTGTGTTGTGGTCGACGCAGTCGAAAACTTTTGAGAGGTCACAGAAAATGCCAATGGCATCCTGGGACCTCTCCCAAGCTTCCAAGATGTGGCTAATGAGTTTTACTCCCGAGTCCGTTGTCGACCTACCTTTCTTGAAACCAAACTGTAGACTAAGCAGGATCCCATTTGAATTGAAGTGAGACAACATCTGTTCCAGCATAATTTCATAGATTTTACTCAAGCAAGCAAGCAAGAACAACTACGCATTGGCGCGCTTTATCTAACCGCTTGCGCAGTGGGGACAGTGGAATAGAGCAGTCAAGTACTGATAGCCTCAGAGCTAAGACGTGGTATAATCAGTGTCGATCCGTAATATTAGTAAGCAAGATTGTAACTCTGAATATTTGAATAAACCCAGTGTATCGAATAATTTTTGTGATTTCATTTGCAAGATTGTACCCACCGACCTGCCCACACACGATGTCTTAACCTAAGGGAATACATCCTGACTTCCCAATGGTTTGCATCTGTCGGCCAGCCTTGAGTATTGGGGTTATTTAATGTTAAAATAATTCGCTGAGCAGCATTTTAGTATTGTTTGCTAGCTTTATTCAAGTATCCAAGTAATTAGTGTCTAAACAAAAACAATATGGCAGTTCCGCCCACTATGATCGCGCATCGCACGTACTGTGTGTGTAAAATAATAACTGATCAATAAACCTAATAGAATGGATGTTTGAAAACCTAATAAACATGTTACACTAATTGTCATAAAGTGATTGTAAGCTATAAAAAGATTTTAAAGAGTATCCTGGAGTTTCTTGCTAGATCTTCTCCGGAGATCGACGAGGGCATTGCGATCTAGCGAGCCACAGAATGTGGTTTTAGCTTCAAGTTAGTTTGAAAACTCAAAGTACCTGTAACTAAGGGCCGATTTCTGAGTTAAGTAAAACAGCAATAATCAGTTGAGTATTGTCAAATCAGTGTCAAATAATTTAGGAATCGTTTGAATATTTTACGTTTCACAATTGAGAATCTACCTAGATCAGTTAAGTAAGTACCTACATAAGTATGGACCTGTCAAAGTTCCATTCACTTTCTCTTTGACCCTTACGTTCCATTTTACAAAAGAAATCTGAGACATCACAAGATTGCATAAAATTTACTATTATAAATTTTATACAGCTATAAATAGTACGTTAGTATTATAATACTTCATTCAATATTAAAAAAATCAAGTTATTAAAGATGTTATAATATAATATAATCAAGTTATGAACCTTGAAAGTTTGCATTAAAATGAACATTTCTACACATACAACAACCAGTTATGTTTCTACGCGATTGGACTTCTCGCATTTTTTCTTATTCGATGGACGTAGTTACCTATAACAACAAAAAACAACATGATAAAAAATATTTATTTAATTACTATCTAAATACATAATCAGTTTATTTTAACGATGTTTCTCAAACTTGATTATCTACTTGTATTTTAGGAACTTGACAGACCACGCTTATCCAATTTCAATACATTTTGACGTAAGAGATCGTTTACGATATCACGAGTGAGTACGTTAAAAAACTCGGAATAAGCACACAGTTAAGTTAACCGTGAGTGCGTGAGCAGTGAGCACGTCTCTTTTAAAAATAGGAAACGGCTCCGATAGGTCTCTGAAGTAACTATTAATATACGATTTCCGCATTTTGCAATGTGTTTAAGGAAATCGCAGCGATTAGATATTATTTTCATGGCTTTAATAAACCCGTTTACACGCACGCTGCGGAAGCCGGTTGGATAATATCATGCAAACACATTGAGGTAATAATGTGCAAACATGACATTTAACTGCTTCATGGTCGATTCAATTTCCTTTGACATACTGTAAAGTGCAATCAGGCACGGCAAGAGGCTCTAGACAGTCAGTGACATTTTATAAAGGAAAGTGTCGCGATAGTAATTGGTAAAATGATAAAAAAATATAGGAATGCCAAATACTTTCGAAATCAATCCCTTAGAATTTGATATTTCGACCATCGCCATCGCTGTTAGAATTGCAAGTTGCAGTCGTGGGTTCGAACCCAACTAGGCGCTTTACTTTGTGTAAATTATTACATCACCACAACTCTCAAAACGGTAAAGATTAACATCGTGAGGAAACCAGCATAAGACATGCTGGTTTCCTCACGATGTTTTCAGAACCATAAATTCGTAGAAATGTGTCATCCTTGATGAGCGGACTGGTGGATGACTCATGCACAAACCAGTACTTGGTCCGGTTGGTGGATTACGGCCCATTTCCTTTCAAAGATAGGAGGCCTGCACGCACAACGGACCAAATGGGAGAATAAGTCACAGATTACTTAAAAGTGACTATAGTTGTAGGCACGTAACTTGGCAAGAGTTGTTAGATGTGCACAAGTCATTTTTCAAGTCTCTTTGGTTACCAAGCAGGACGCGAAGAACGTTTAGCACCGTACCGAGCGCGCGATTGCTTGGTCAGCTGACACAAGTTCCACGTTCCGTCCGCTCTGTAGTGCGGTTGGTCAGTTCCCTCACTAAGCCAAAACATACCGGGGACTATACGTAACAGATACTTCAGTTTCAAAGAAATCCCGCGATAATATCACCTACAGACCCGTTGCCGCGTACACTTCGAACAAAATATGTCTAAAATGCTGGCAGCGAGAGTTTGATTTTCTTTGCCGGCCGCGCAGCTTTGTTGCAGCCGTGGACAGATTAGGGTTGCTTACAAACACTACATAGTATAAAACAAAATCTGTCCCTATATATGCTTAGATTTTTAAAACTACGCAACGGATTTTGATGCGGTTTTCACCAATAGAAAGAGTGAGAAACGAGGCAGGTTTTTGTGAATGTCCTTTAAAACTTTTTTAAATAGTTAACAGGTACGTATATAGACATATTATTTTAACATGTTTTAGTTTGATATAATGGTGAGTTTTTTTCCCCTCCCTGAATTCGCGGTTATTAAATCTGATAGTCGGAAAAATTCGGAAAGGTTTAACAAATATTGTTGAGGACCTAATTAAAGGCTCATAAATGAAACTTAAGTGGACTGTAAACACTTATATTATGGTTTTAAAGGACAGTATAATGTTGGAAATGAACTCTGGATAAGTAGAATGCGCGCGCTTTGTAGACCGTGTTCGGTACCGGTAGTGGAGTGCGGTGCGGGCGGCCAGCCCGCTGCCGCGCCCTGTCTGTGATTCACGTCTTGTCTGCGTGAACATCCTCCCCGGGTTGAAGTATTCACTCTAGAGGAAGTGGGAAAATATTATTGAAAGAACGTAATAATGTCCCCTTCTTCGTCTCCAACTCAACCTCACGCGTCGTCCCGTCATCGTTCCCCGGAAAGACCTTCGTGACACGACCCAATGGCCACAGCAGTGGCGGTTGTCCTCTCTCCTTGATGAGAACTAACGTTCCCACTGCCAGTTGTCCTGTAGATGAAATCCATTTTTTCTTAAGCTGGAGCAGAGGAATATATTCCAAATGGATCCGTCAAAAATGCTGCTTTATATACTCCACTCTGTGATAACGCTCCAAGCGGCCGATGTTTGTGTCAGTCACCTGTGGATGCGGAACAGCCATAAGTGATAGTCTAATCAGAAAATGTGAAGGAGTGAGGACAGTAAAATCTAGTGGATCAGAGGAAAGTGTTGTGAGAGGACGTGACCAGCTTCTATTTGAGTAAAAAAAAGTGATTATTTCCTCGTATGTGAAATGTGTTAACTGTAAATAGTCTTTTCAAGTGGTGTTTAGTAGACCGAACGGCAGCTTCAGCAATACTGTTGAAATGTGGGGAGTATGCAGGGGCAAAAGTAAACTCAATACCCTTTCGTGCAACTTCACACTATATATTTGAATCTTGTAAGAGTTTTAGAGTGGAGAGTTTTGGAGTGTAGAGACAAGTGGCGGTAAAATTAGTACCGTTATTGGATACGATGCTTTTGGGTTTGCCACGACGAGCAACGAAACGCTTTAAAGCAGCCATATAGCACTCCTTAGTAAGGTCTGTAACGAGCTCGATATGAACATTAACTGCAAGACAATCACTCCCCAAGTCACAGGCTATAAACTTAGTTTGAGAGCCCGGAGATAATACCTAATGCACATTATGTTGTATTATATTACTGTACCTGTAACTTTTGTTAAGTAATTATTGGAAATAAACATTTTTATTTTTATATTTTTTATTATTAGTTTTGTTTTTGATTAAATTATCGCTTTTGTTAGTATTCTGTATATTTACTATGTGACTATTTGTGTTGCTGTCTAACTTTTCTTTTGCCGATTCACTATACTCAACTGTTTTTAACAAATCAGTTAACTAACAAACGAACAAAATTCTGACAAAGTAGGAGATGTGGGTAAGGTATTGCTATATTGTTTCCTGTCTCTGTTAGTAACTTTGTTGAGTTGACTTCTCACTGGTCAGTGGGCTCGTTCAGCGTTTTTAAAGCTCTAATTTGTTTATTTATATTAACTATGAACTGACGTAAGGCTACACAAGACTCTTTATACACTGCTGGGATTTTGAACAATGCCTGCACGTGGTTATTTACTAAACGCCTACTATTGTCATATCGCTCACATAGCAAATCCCAAGCCAATTGATAATGCTCGCCTTTGAAATTTATGTTTTTTATTATTTGTTGAGCATCTCTCTTGAGCGATGCACGTACCTAAGTAATGGAACTTGCTAATGTCATCGATAGCATTACTACTATGTATATGCGAAAGATAACTATCTCTGTACTATAGCCAACACTGATAGCTACCATCGAAATGAGGTAAGTCAATTTTAGATGAGCGTACAAAATTTTGTCGGATCGATGCACCTGCGTTTTTGTCTGCTGAGCCCGCTACAGACCCACCGTCAATGCGCTGATGAGCAAACTGTGTGCCTGAGCTCCTCAAACTTGGTACGTTCCCCGTACGCCTCGTCTGGCTTTTCCGAGAGCACCTTGATCTCCAACTGCAAATGATGAATGACCGTCCAGATCAATTCATTGTAAGCTTGATATTGATTCGCAACTAATAATTTATTTATTTACTAGCACTCCGCCCGCGACTTCGTACGCATGTTTTCGTATTTTATTCAACTAAATTATGTGCAGTTAGTGAAGACGACCAAAAATAAGCTATTGTTAAAACAATAATAAATGGGATAATAATAAAAGAAATCGTAGATGTACCTCCTCGTTTTTGGAAACTCGGTTAAAAATCTTATTCCTTGGGCAATAATAAATTGCCATCATTATTTTTTTCAGAATTATCCCCAGTAGATGTTTTAGGTGTGTCAACGGTTTTTTGAAGACTCTTACGGCACTAAGACGACCTCTTCCTCGATTTGGAACTACAAACAAGTGTTGTTTGATGGAGATATCGGCGAACATACACAAAAAACAAATAAGTGCCAAAAGGCAAATTGCCTATTAGGTACACCTAAAAAGTGAAAAACACTACAAACACTACCGACACTGAAATCCAACTAAAAACACTACGAAGTGAAAAATAACTTTCTTTTTCGAATTCGAAAATTGTACCTACCAAAGACACCGACTTCGAAAAAGAAATTTATTTTTCACTTTGTAGTGTTTTTAGTTGAAAATCGGTAATATTTTTTGTAACAATGTTTTTATACAAATAAATGTCTCTTTAAAGGTTGAATTTCCAAAAATCCCTCCTTAGTGCTCCCCTACATCATAAAAAGAAGCTATGTGCATTAAAATACTTAAAAATTTTTGAACAACCCCTAAATGGTATTTTGGGGATAGTTCCGAAAAACTAATAACTAATAACAACCTAAGTTAATTATTAAGGTTAGTATTTGTGCCAAATTTCAAGTTTATTAACCCAAGATCTTCAACATCCCCCTAATCATCTTTTAGGGGTAGTTTCGAAAAACTAATAATGATATCCTTTATTATTTAATTAGTTTAGTATTTATCCCAAGTTTCAAGTTTATTAATCCAAGAAATGAGATTTTCCATACAAACTTTAACATTCCTTAAATCGTCTTTTGGGGGTAGTTCCGAAAAATTAATGTTACTTTTATTATTTTGCCCAAGGAATTAGTATTCATTCATACAAATATCTCTCGTTTGCTCCCCTGCATCAAAAAAATAAGCCTAGTGCAATAAAATTCTTCAAAAATCTTTAACGCACCCTAAATCGTATTATAGGAGTAGTTTTGAAAAACTTGTAATGACAAACTTTACTTTAAAAACAATAAAAAATATAAAATATCAGCTGTTAGTATTTATGCCAAGTTTCAAAATATACGCCCAACAAAATGCCACCTTTAACCTCCATTAGGGGTAGAATCTCCGGAAATCAATAAAATCATTACTTTTTTTATTAATAAAGAGCGTAAACCTACTCTTTCAGATATTTTACCTTCCAAACCGAAGAAATTTCATATGAAGTTTCAACCCCTTCTTTATTCCCATTAGGGGTAGAATTTCTAAAACCTCATAAATACATGAATTCTTTTTATCAACCAAGAGATTGAATCTAAAATTTCACGTGTCCAGCTTTTAAGCTATAGAAATTTCATTCAAACTTTCAACCCCCTATTTATCCCCGTTAGAGGTGGCATTTCCGGCAATAATTAAACTCATTGTTTTGTTAATCAGCAGCGTAAACCTACAATTTTAGATGTTTTACTTTCCAAACCGAAGAAATTTCATATAAAGTTTCAACCCCTATTTTATCCCCATAGGGGTAGAAGTTCCATAATCTAATAAATACTTTTTTTTTATCTACCTAGAGATTTAATCTAAAATTTCACGTGTCCAGCTTTCAAACTATAGAAAAAACATACAAACTTTCAACCCCCTTTTAACCCCCGTTAGAGGTGGAATTTCCGGAAATAATTAAACTCATTGTTTTTTTATTAATCAGCAGCGTAAACCTACAATTTTAGATGTTTTACTTTCCAAACCGAAGACATTTCATACAAAGTTTCAACCCCTATTTTATCCCCATAGGGGTAGAATTTGCAAAAACTAATAAATACATATTTCTTTTTATTTACCTAGAGATTTAATCTAAAATTTCATGTGCACAGCTTTCAAACTAAAGAAATTACATACAAACTTTGAACCCCCTTAGGGTTCAAATTTCTAGAAACCAATAAATATATTAATTTTTTTTATGAACCTAAAGCGTGAATCTAAAATTTCAAGTGCCCAACTTACAAACTGTAGAAATTACATACAGACTTTTAACCCTCTTTTTTTACCCCATTAGGGGTGGAATTTTCAAAAACCAATGAATACATTAATTCTTTTTATCAACCAAGAGCGTAAATCTAAAATTTCACGTGTCCGTCTTACAAACTGTAGAAATTAAATACAAACTTTCAACCCCCTTTTTACCCCCTAAGGGTTGGAATTTTCAAAAACCAATAAACACATTAATTATTTTTATCAACCAAGTGTGTAATGTAAAATTTCATGTGTCCAATTTACAAACTGTAAAAACTTCATACAAACTTTCAACCCCCTTTATACCCCCTTAGGGGTCGAATTTCTAGAAACTAATAAATACATTAATTTTATTTATCAAGCAAGAGCGTAAATCTAAAATTTCAAGTGCCCAACTTACAAACTGTAGAAATTACATACAAACTTTCAACCCCTTTTTTACCCCCTTTGGGGTGGAATTTCCAAAAACCCTTTCTTAGTGCTCACTTACGCCACTTGAGGAACCTTTCTGCCAAATTTCATGCTTCTAGGCTTAGCGGTTTAGGCTGTGCGTTGATCGATCAGTCAGTCAGTCAGTCAGTTTCTTCTTTTATATATATAGATTTCTTACCACAAATTTACAGACAAAAGATTAAGGAGCCTACAAATATAATTGTATAATTAATTTGTGGAAAGACTGGTGCCTAAACTAAGTTTTTTACAAAACCTATATGTTAGGTCACCAGGCCCCCCAAAACAAAGTTTTACATAATAATTGTCAACTGGAGACGAACTGAATCACATTAATATTCAAATAATTTCATGCATTATAACGTTGCAAATTTCGCTCATACAAATTTAAATTACAAAAACAACGATAAGAATAACGATAGTGAAATAAAGTAATTTATTAAGGATGCATGCAAGGGAGGAAGTATGTGAATGTATGTCGTGTGCGGGGTGAGTGTGCGTGACGAACTCATAATCACCTTTAAATAATTGCAGAAATTCGTAAACATAGCTTTCATAGCAATGCGTTTTCTTACTAATAGTTCCTCATTGGGCATTATAAGAAACAGGTTTTAAATAGGAATAGAAAAAAATATGTTTTATGCAAGTGGGTATTATCCTACTTCCCACTTCCCACTAATATTATAAATGCGAAAGTTTGTGAGGATGGATGGATGTATGTAAGTTTTTTACTCTTTCACGCAATAACTACTGAACGGATCTGGATGAAATTTGGCACAGAGATAGATTATAGTCTGGAATATCATATAGGATCACATTTTATCCCGGGAATATGTTCCGTTGGGATAATTTTCACTATTCACGCGGGTGAAACTGCTGGCAGAAGCTAGTGACTAATAAGCAGCAAACAGATGTTTCTTGGCGAAAAGGCGGTGATAGGCGCGTGACCTTGAAGCTCGCTCGCTAACAAAGAAAGTGTCAGCCGGTGCGATGATAAGAAACCGGTTCCTAAACTAATATGAACACTTTATACAACGTTATATACTCGATGACTCGAATTTGAATCTGAACTGAAAACGGTTGCAACGGAAATTTTTGATTGACGAAAAATTTCTAACTGGAATTTAAATTGAAAGGAATTTGGAGCGATACACAAATATGCTTATCTTTATCCACAGGGCGGACTGTATTCGCTCGCTGTTTCAGCGGGTTCAACCAACGTAGTCGAGACTTGACCACCGTCGACGTGAAGACCTCGGGAACTTGTAGACGTCCTCTCCTCGCTTATTCTAGGCGACTCCAACTCCAAAATTGTCTGTCATTGGATGCAGCTTGTAGTGACACGGTGCTTTTGAAGACTCGTCGTATCAAAGTCCACCAACGTCGCCCGTACTGCCACCGCGCGAACGTCTTCTTTGTTCATACAAATACGTTACGCGGATTTTAAATTGAAGGCCGAAGGACCAAAATGTTCAGGACCGAATGAAAGGCTTATAAATTAAACTAAAGTGGACTCTAAACACTTATATGGTTCTAAAGGAAAGTATAATGTTGGAAATAAACTCTGGACAAGTAGTATGCGCGCCGGTCGTCGACCGTGTTCGGTAGTGGAGTGCGGTGAGGGCGGCCAGCCCGTTGCGTGAACAAATATTCTGTTGGGAAACAAGGGCAAAGATCTTCCTTTTTTGTATTTCGAATATAGTACCGCCTGTCCTATGTATCAGATTATTTTCAAAGTTATTTAAAAACCTTGTTGGTAGTTTTTCTGTATATTTATTAAAAAGTTTCTGGGGGGACTTTTAATTTACTATAAAAGGATGCAGTTTTATTATATATAAGCCTTGAAATACGTTGAAAGAAACGTTACCACGTGGTGTGCGTGCGCGAGCCAGTTGCTAAATTTGAGTCGAAATGTTAAAAAATTAGCACATGGATTATTGTTCTACTAAACAAAATAATCTATCAAGTACAAGGCACTTCAGGTTACAAACAGGATACACAAGGATTACAAGGATATTTTTTTATGAATTCCCTTCACCACATTTTGTGTTCTCTACATATTCACCATGAGTCTTGAGCAGTGAAATGTCATGGTATGTTGAGGGTGACTTGTATTCCGGGTGAGGGACGTTACTGTCCGAGCGCTTTAGTTTACCTAGAAACTGTTTTTTTTATGAAATTCTCTCTCTAGGTTATAAAACATTGTAGAGGAGTTCGAATAGTTAGCACAGAATACTTGCAGTGTTTTTCGGACTTTTGTCATAATATATGTCGCTGCCAATTAACTTAATTAGCCATTCAGTGATCATATGGCTTTAGGTCAGCAAGATGCTTGTACTGTTATGATGTCTGTCGTTGATTGTAAAACTTGTGTGACAGACGACGGACAGACGGACACAGCAATAGGGCTCCGTTCGGACACTTCGGGTATGGATCCCTAAAAAGAGGCTTAACCGATAAGACTTGTAGTGCAATGCTTCAACATATACAAGTTTTATTTTAACCTCCGATAGAAAAAGAGGTAGTAATTGGGTG
Organism: Orthosia cruda; assembly: GCA_964057195.1. Classification (NCBI taxonomy): domain Eukaryota; kingdom Metazoa; phylum Arthropoda; class Insecta; order Lepidoptera; family Noctuidae; genus Orthosia; species Orthosia cruda. The sequence goes on along the minus strand of OZ059840.1, from coordinate 26,384,545 downwards.
TATTTGTTTATTATTTATTTTGCTAGTAGAGCGACCAAAAAAATACTGTACCTTTCAGAGGATGAAATTACCCATGATAATTAACAACCTTGACTATGACAGCAATGTTATGTTGTTGTTTCATACATTTTCATCATATTGGCCTTGTTTGTTCTGTTTCCTGCTTGATATGGAGGCAAATGGAAATTAAGTTTTTTTTTCCTACTCCTCCGTTATTCTTTTCTGATTAATTTCTTTGCGGACCTCATGTGTGACCTCATGTCATGATCTCATTCTCCGGGACTTTGTTGAGCTTCATTGCCTCGCCACTTTTGATTCTGGCTTCCAGGAGTTCCAGTGTTTTGGAAAAACTGCGGTAGGATTGTCCCAAAAAAACACATTTTCATGGGGTAAATATTGCATCTTGTATAAAAAGCCGTTTTATTTTCAATTTTCAATCTCATATTAAAAGTTTTTTTAAATTGTGAGTGTTTTCATCCTCTGAATATTACTTAGTGGTTTAAAAATAACTTTGTATAATAATTTAGTGTACATTTTGTGAAAATGGTCTACCTATTGCGGTTACCTCTTGGTACGGAGGCACACAACCCTAAAAAATAGTCTTGGAAATAAAACATTTAAATTACCAGTTATATTTTATGCGACTAGGATTCCTGCTTTTCCCATATTCAATTGACGTAAGTGCTAAAATAAGCGCTTGTGCGATTTTGAATCAACCGACTCCTCAATTCTGAAAACACAGTTACAATCGCAAAGATCTGAAAGATTATGACGGTCAGCAATGCTTGCCGTGACAAGTGGATGGTTGTGACTATAATATCTGAACATAGCGAGATTACTCCGTATCTCAAAAAGCTTTATTTCGGCTGTTATTTGTAGAACTTTGAAAAATTTATAAAATAGTCAGAATACAGGATATCTGAAACCAGTCTCGCCAAAGGGTATCGTGTTACCCAGTTACTGGGTTGTGGAGGCCAGGAAGTCAGTCATTCCATGTGACATAAAGGTATTCAACTGCATTCGCATAGGCTGGAAGGCGACCTTATCATTGTTGAAAAATGTAAGGTAGATTTATTTATTGTAATCCATTGCGATCAAAAAGATCAAAGAGTTTTGAGACTTAAAAGTTTTGAGAACTGACTATGGCTTCTGCCGAGTTCATATACATGACCATTAGCAGTATTTAAATATTATCGACATCCATTACACCTTGTATACCTATTTATTTTTTTCGCGTTGCCAAGATGACCATGCTTTTAGAAATGAAACAGTATGATCCGTTCCAATGTTCTATTAATGAATGCAGTATCTGTTTTTTAATGGCATTACAAGATATACATCAGTATTATTAAATGTCATATTGTTTGGACATAAAAAGGTAGCTATATTTGCGTCCATTGCATGCTTTATCATGAATCAATGAATTCCTTCAATCATGAATTACGATAAGTTAGGAAGTAAGAAAAAAATGTGGTATATAGATGTTATAAATGTATTTTTGGTAGAATACACATTTTGCCAAACCATTTAAGTTAGTAAGCAAATATTTAAAATATAGTTTATAAAACAAATCAAGACATGGCCACATTAAATACATTTTATCTAACAAATCAATAATCTACTAACTAAATACAAATCAGTTCATTTGGGTAAAGTTCTCAAAGTTTTTCCTATACTCACAAGTATAGTAAAAACTTTTTTGTAACCTCGACATGTCGTCTCACTAAAATTTATTCAAAAGAATTATATATATATGAACGCAGCATGTCGTAAAATTGCATATTATAATGTTTAATACTGCCTAAAAATTAATTTCTAATTACCTATCATCTTTCTGGCCTGACTTATAATATAAGTAAGGCCAGAAGCCAATGCATTGGCCGCGTCATTACGGATTGTCACGAAATCTTACATCAGTCTTGCCAAGGTATTGTATTACGCAGTTATTGGGTTGCAGAGTTCAGAGAGGCAGACGCTCCATGTAAAAAACTGGTACTCAGCTTTAACCAGGTAGACCGATGTCGACCCCACCATACTTGGGATAACGCTAGGCAGATTGATATTAAACTGCATAACTTTGCCTAGTTATGGCCATACGACGCTCCCTATCCAGTTTGCGTAGAAATTGACTCTGGTGTAGATACTGGGAACGGGAGCAGTGGCGCATTTCTTGCCAGATGACGTTACGCCAACTATAGTGTAGATGCAGTATAATTTCTGAAAATAATCGTTCTCGGAGTACTGAAGAGGTCCACCACTGTCACCCTGCGAAATAAAGTATAAACATTCGTCTTATCACTTTGTTTGAAGTGGAGATAATAATAAAACGTGGGACCGTGGTTTGTGACTTAGAACATTATTTCTTACCCCTTCGGATCTACATTTAAATTGTTATTGACATGAATAACTACTTTATTGGTTGGCTAGCTAAGTGAGAGAAAGATCTTGAGGCGCCGAATTCAAATTATGACGTTAAAAAAAAATAGTGCGTAAGCCATAGATTTAGTTTTTTTTTTTACTACGCAGTGTAAGCACACTCTAATTTATAATTGAAAATTGTACAAATTGATCTCTGAATAGAAGGTACACTAATGCATTGCGACGCGTGTCACAAATTTTCTTGAAAACATAAATGCTACTGTTGCGAACTAAACAAATCAAAAAAGAATATCAATATAATTATTCTCCATGACAATAGCTACCACACGACCACCCATTCAAAATTAATTGATAAATATCAATCGGAATAGAACAGGAATGAGAGGCGTTAATGTTGAAGTTGCCATGTTCTAACTTTGAAAGGTCACGAAATATCAAAACCAATTAAATGTGAGTTGCAGATACAATTTCTATAGTTTGTTCTGTACCTACCACACACGTGTCTCTTAACTCTTCTATATCACCATAGCACATTTGCGTGGTGTCATTATATCCAGACCTCAGATTTCTGCTACTGCGATAGTTCTTTGAACATTCGTTTTCTTTGTAACTCCTAACGGTGACCTGCAATAAATCGCCAATACATGAGTTGCGTTTCAAGAATCATGCACGGATTAGCCAGCATTAAATTTCTTAAAGTCAAATTCTTACAGCCTGTAAAGTGTCAGCCAGCTCCCTGTCAGGCCCCAATGCTCCCCAGCCAGTCGTCGGCAGACTAGAAGATGGTATCTCCTCAGTAGTATGGAGACATGCTGGTAGCACTACATTGCTAAATTTTATCCTGAAATGTTGAAGAATTAGCAGATGAATGATTGATAGTGTGTAAGCTTTACAAGAATACAAGTTTTACAATTATTTATTTTGTTAAATTCCCACACCAATTTATTTACTTACTCTTTATCTGTCTTGAGCAGTGCGATGTCGTGGTATATTACGGGCGATTTGTACTTCGGGTGAGGGATCCTGCTCTTTACGTTGTATATCTGCCACAGCTTAGGAGGGTCCGTGCGCTTCAGAATACCTAGAGTTACATATTTTACGTGACCCCTGAAAACATCAAAAGTTTTTCGGTATAAATTGTACCATTTGTGGCTTAGTTTTAGCCCAAGATCGGACAAAGTGTAATAAGGTTTTTCCATTGCGAAAACTTTCCAACTCCACCTCCAACTTTCTGTTAGTACTATAACCGGAACTTCCCCAGTCGTGTCGGATTACCGACGTCTCAGACTCTTAAAACCGGCCAAGTGCGAGTTTGACATGCACACTAAGGGTTCCGTATAAGGAGCTACAATTACCAAAATAAATAGGTAACATTGCTAACGTTCTTAAAAAATGAAAGCACCAAACATTGCTCTAACGAACGGGCATAATTGACATTGCCGTTCGAAAACTATTATTCCCATATATCAATATACAATTTTTATTTCATTATTTTATTACTTTGTCGTTGTGATTAATATATGTCATATCCTTGCCAATGTATGGCTTCCTAGTACCTCTGAGCTAAGCTGTGGACGGACGGACAATGTTGACTACGGAACCCTAAAAAGGGTGAAGAGAGAGCTTAGTGCACTAGTGGTTTCACAATTTGAACTTCCTTAAAGCCAGAGGCTGAGATTGGCCTCCGTGACCGATTTCTCAATTGAGTTGTTGTAGGTACGACTACGAACATGTCAAACCCTGCTTTTAAGCCAAATTTTAACGAGGTTTTAGGTTAAAGTAAAATTTGAATACTTGGGTATCTTCAAATTCTTTAGTCATTCTTAATTCAAATAATTAATTCAGTTTAGCCGAGTTGAGTTTATTAGGTACTTACAACTTGGGACTTGATAAGCAGTGACCGGCAGTCAGAATAAATCTTTCACTGATGACTGATCCTCCACAGAGCCATTCCGCTGTAGCGACATCATCACCGTATCCAAGCAAAGCCTGGTAAAAGAAATATTAATGTCAAGTTCCTCCTACAGTTTCATCGATGTAATGATAATCGTACAGGAAATTATCGAAGTACAAGATAAAAGGAACAGGGTAATAAGTCTCACAAACTTTATTGAGAAGAGATAATCCTCCGGCCAAACGGGTTTATTGTCTGGTACGGGTACCTGACGGTTGTTGTCGGACTGTATTTTTGTATATGTTTTCAAATCGCGCCGAAAACTTTGCTTGTGTGATGCAGGATTTTATGATGTAGTTCGTAAGTCACATAGTAGATATATCGCTACAGAATTAACGTAATCTCGAATAAAAATATCGTCGATATAACAGGGCTGTAAAAACGTCTTCAAAATAACGGACATCAAAAACAAGTTTCGCACTAGAATCGAGGTCAATTATTATGCATTTACATCAGATATGATACAAGAAACATAAAATCGCTTACCATATGTGGAAATTCACCTCTCAAAGCGTTTCTGCCTCCATGGCCTCTTCTTCCAAGAGGAAAGCTCTTAACATTAATACTGACTTCATAGCAGTTTGATTCAGGTTTGTATCGTCGTAACATTGTAGCATTATGCCAACCTTTACATGGGTAATCCAGTTTGTGTAAATATTCAATACATTCTGTAAAAGAAAAATTATGAATTGCATCTTAATTCATTCGGGGTTAGTTGCTTCTTCTTCTGGATATCTCTATCTGGGGGCACTGCTATGCCCAAATCCAAATTGTCGAGCAAAAAGGCACAGCCGTACCCTCCTCTTCTCGAAGTCATTCAGGACATTTTCGAACCCCTGTAACTTCGTTGTGTATAAAGCTAGAATCCTGAGTTTTCAGCGACTAACAGAATATAAATTAATTAGGCATAATCCTATCCCAATTACATTTGATTTGAACTTGTAGTTTGGGAATTATTGCAAGTCAAAGTTTCTTAATTTCGTCACTGACTGGCTGACTCACTCACTGGTCATCAAAATTCTTAGGTACTTAAACAAGCTCCAAAATTTGAACACAATTAGTGTTTAGTCTATAAAGCAAGGAAAAACAAAAACAGCCCGCAATTTCCGTCTCCTAGATATACAAACTGCATAAGTAACTTAGTAATCCTATATAAATATTCATACAATATATGGGATTACAAAGTTACACATAATACAATTCATCCGGCTTACACTTCCCTTATCAATCAATCTACCTAGCCCTTTTTCCAACTTCATAATGTTGGAGTTGACTACCAGTGTTACCGGATGCGACTGTTCCAGTGTTTTACATGGAGCGACTACCTATCAAAGAGCCAAGAGCTCCACGCGACACCAATTTGCATATAATAATGTAGGTACTTACTGTCTCGAACTTTATTGCCAGTCTTGTGAATAATCCCTACATTTGGATCTATAACCATGTTCCTGAAAACAGAGAAAAAAGTAACTCATAACACAGTATTTTTTTTAATTTCTCTCTTGTTTTCTAGAGTTTTATTACTTATGTTTGACTAGAGTTGGGGTTGACTACATACGTCACTTCACTGGTACAAACTATAATTTAAAATAATTAGATAAAGTAGAAGCACAGTAAAATTAATATTCATTTAAAAAACAAAAAAAAATACTCGACTGTAAGCAGGGACTGTAAAGGTGGTTGCGCTCTACATCCGATCTGAATCCGATAAATTTCGATTTTGTAGCAGCAGTAGTACTTCTAGTAGGCTTACGCACTACATTCTACTCATCCGAACTCTATCCTTCATAATTCAGAACATTTTCAATTCGGATAGGACTCGGTATCTACTCAAATCATGGATACGGATCAGATGTAGTGCGTAACCGCCTTTAAGACGATAATAATTAAGTATGGTAAGTTAATTAGTAATATCTTTACCACTAAGTTTTTAAACATATTCACTTCAAGTTATAAACAGTCATGGCAGTTGGCAGCATAACACGTTAGTCACCAACAAGACTTTCTTGACAAAAGTTGTTTCCTTCCTTAATATAGAGACCACAAATTTAATACTAATTTATTTATCCTTTTATAACTACGCAATATATTGTTATTTTACTTTCATTAACGTATATTTATTGTAAATTCTGTTCCTATTATACAAACTGTTTTAACAGTTTCTTTGTCTTTTAGCACTTATTTAAATTGCTCGTATCATCATCATCAGCCTTTTAATGTTCCCACTGCTGGGACACGGGCCTCTTCTTTGTGAGAGAGGGAATGGACCATAATCCACCACGCGGGCCCAGTGCGGGTTGATGCACATCACATATCTTCTATTATTTTGCATGTCGGTTTCTTCACGATCTTTTCCTTCACCGTTTTAAGAACAGTGGTGATGAAGTAATTTACACAAAGTACAGGGCCTATCGGGGTTCGAACCCATGACACGACCAACGACACGTAATTTACTACTGGGCCACCACTATCTATCAATTACTCTTAGATATAGTATACTCGTTTATTTCGTCGCCTCTAAAGAATTGGTTTTTCATATAATATTCGCATAAATATGGTATTTGCTATATTGATTTAATTGTATATTGATTTAAGAACTACCGTGATAGATCAACTTGACGTAATACCAAGTAGGCAATGAAGGCCTACCAAAATGTAAAAATACAGACTAGTCGATCGAATTGATCAAAAATAGGACAATATTTATTAGAGGAATTATGGTAAAACTTGAATAAATATCCAGTGAGACTTAGTGAATGAATGGTGCATGCATATGTATATACTCCACGGTCTTAGTGGGATGTATGGTGCTTATGCTACATGTACTTAGTGGAAGGTTGTTCACGTTATGTTCCATTTCTCATTTGATTAGTCACTTTGTGTTCTTTCACAAAGATGTTCATTTATTTTAGACTCCTCGCCAGTAAGTCCATGCAATGTGGCTTTTTTCTGACATAGACTCCGTTAGTAATTCCTCAATGGAAATAAAGAACAACAATAAGAGAAACTCTCAGAGCGTTCCGCACGTTGGTTAATGATGCGTAATTTATCCAAGGCCTCTTGGATTACAATAATAAAATTGATATTTATTGATTATATAACATTGTGTTCATACCTTGCATCATCATTGAAGGTGCAGTCTGTACAGCATAGAATTGGCTCTTTGCCTTTTAAAGAACATATCTGCAATTAACATTAAAATTGTATATGTGCATATATACACATAAAGGGAGCATCGTATATATGCATATATCACTAAGACCCTTTCACTGTATGTATATCTGGAGCGAAGGCTCTACATACATGTGTAATTACATAGGTTAGTAATGTACTCACGGGTGCATAGTTCTTGTGCTCATAGTCAACATAACTGCTCATACAATTATATATACTGACGCACTTTCCTGTGACATTATTCCTCATGCATGGAGACCCTGTAAATAAAATGTCGAAAAAATTATTGTGTTCGCTGTCAAGTAGAAAGCTGCACTGTATATTTTGATACATTTTTGCTTCATGTACATGACTGCCTTCAGCCAAAAGACGTTCACTGTTGGACATAGGCCAAGCGTTCAGGCTACAAGCGTCGAAATATCAATCTTTGTGTGAAATGTTCATTTCACATCCAGCAGATTCCCAGAGCCATTACTAGGTCATCGGTTCACCTTGTGGTAAGTGGTTGCCGCTCTAGAAACTTTTGGATCCATCGAACATCCGTACTGCATGCATTTGTTCTGCCCACTACCACTTAAAGCCTTATATTTCTACGATTACCTTCACTCAAATTCAACAGCTCGATTGCCACACAATAACAACTTAGGTATAAAAACACAATTAAATGACATAACATCTTAATCATAATTATTAAAACAAGACGACCGTTTCACGTAAATGCCATGGTTCAAATAAATATTACCGTCAGTTAGATCCAGTTTATTAATAAACTACTCCTCGTAAACTAAGAACCGGTTAGATGTGAGTTGGACTCGTATGCAAAGGGTTCGTCGCATTGCAAAATTTTATTATGCTTGGTCAACGGCAAGTATCCTGAGTGTTGAAATATAGTTATAGTTTTTATTATTTGTTTTCATAAGTATTGTATTTAGCAGTGTAAAAATACATATATTAATAATAATAAGTTTTTTTGTTAAATATTTAAAAATGTACTAAATAAGAAAGAAGATAAATAAAGGAATAATAATAATATGATTTATTTAAAGTCAACTACATTCGTCCAATGGTTAGTAAAAGCTTATCATCTAAACTTAATCCAGGCAGTAATAAAATAGTAGGTATAAATAATCATTCAAATTTAAATCATAATATAATCACAAATAATAAAATTAATGCTTTCTTTGAGATGGTGGAAATTTTATTAAAATACGCCCGGTGGTTTTAGTGTGATTGTCGTTTTTTTGTCCATGTTAGACATAACTTTACAAATGAATAATGCCTTAATTGTTTTTACCGTAGAGCAAATACAAAAATAACACTGAAAATACTTGATCTTGTATAACCGTACAAAAAACGTGTGTTTTGGGCATTCATAATTCAGTAGTTTTTTTTTAACATGCCTTATTATCTTTTCTTATTACTTTAAAAAAAAACCTTAGATCAAAATGTAGATAATTCAATTGTCTAAACAACGTTTGGTGGTTTTAGTGCGATTGTCGTTTTTTTGTCCGTGTTGGACATTACTTTACAACTGTTAAACGAATATAACTTAAAATTTTCATAATTAATTACCAGTGTGTCGTCGCATTATCCAAAAAAATAAACATTCCGTTTAGAAGTTATTCTCATATTAAAATCAGCTATTAAGGAGTATCAAAATCAAAATCAATTTTTTTTATTTCACATAGGCCTACATGGGCACTTATAAAACGTTGATTATCTGCGCCTTATCCTACGGATACGGAACTCTGAAAACTAGCATTGAAATTTTAATTAAAGCATTACAATTTACATTAACCACTCACCAGACCTGTTTTTATAATAATGAGTTTCACACTATTTTTTCCTTATTCCATTGACGTATTTACCTTAGCACTTAGTTATAAGTTTTGATTAAACGGGCGTAATACATTTAATTACGTAACATCATCATCATCATTTAGCCGAAAGACGTCCACTGCTGATTATAGATCTTCCTCAAGCGTCGCCATAATGACCGGTGCGTTTTGCATCCAGGGGATTCCCGCAACCATAACCATATGATCGATCAACCTAATGGGAGGCCTTCCAATGCAGCGTCTTATGGTTCGTGGTCACCACTCCGAATTTTTTGTAACATATAAATTCAAGAACGGAACCCTAAAAAATGGCCAGTCAGTCAAATTTCTGTTGCGAATACTAGTTGAAAACAAGTTGTAGTTGTATATATTATTCAGTTCCATCTCATAGATAATGTGAAACGCCCGTGATCATTTACAATCTAGTTTTTTATAGTAAATCATGTTTTTCTATGATGTTGAGTCATTTATAGTACATTACTGCAGAATCCAGTAATAAATAATAATAACCGAACCGCAGGTGAGGTCCGGTTATATGCGAGGCCAGGATGGCTTTCTTACTGGTTGAGGCTTGTATAATGCTTTTCTCAAAAATGAAAGAAAGTTTAACAACAAATTCGTTTAATTAATACTAAAGGTTACATTCTTATTAGGGTAATTACTGATAGATATTGTGATCACAATTGTCGCATTTGAATGTAAAATCCCGCCAGTCGTTTATTTTTACTAAATAGTTTGCGTTTGGTTTTGAACATTGTTCTGTTTTAACATTACCTACATGAAGGTTTTAGTAAAAAAAAAAGTTTTCGAAACTCCATGTTAATTTTAGAATGGGAAGTTTTAATCTAACATGATTTATAAACTTAAATGACTAAATTCAAACATAAAATCGCACACTATACGTCTACAATATTACTAAGTATAAAACGCAACGTGCAGACTTTTTCTGTATCACAGACTATAACATGGCTGTTTATTGCTCCAAAAATATATCGATCTATTAAAATGTCATACTAAAAAGAGAAATAGATATAAATTTGGAGCCTCCCTCCCATAACCATGTTATAATGGCTAAACTCTAATCTGTGTCTGGCACCATGTTTTTTTTTTCTAAACAGATCTAAAGAGGATGACCTACTGTCCAGTAAGTAAATTACATACTTACTTACTGGACAGTAGGAGATTCAAAATTTAAAATCTCGCTTCTTACTTGACAGTTGTCAATAAGTCTCCGGTAGAGTTCACTTTCTGGATACTTTTTAGAGATGTTATGCCAACATTACATACCATTTTTGAGAAAAATACGTTTTTCTTCTGTGACAAGTGAACTGTAGAATTTGCTTGAAGGTGTGTGCTGTGATCAGCAAACTAATGACGATATCATAGTAATTATTTATGGAAGTATGCGGATCAAGGTGGGAAGTTTCACATCCTCCCATAAAAATGGAGGTTCCGCCGGCAAAACCGATATTGTGTCAGATGGCCCGATTGTTTTGTAAAAGAGGCATCTCGCAATTCATCTTTTAGGATTGTCGACTGTTTAACCGAACTTTCCCGTAGTGTCCTTAAAAATTCCGCCAGGGCAACAAAACTTTAAAATAAACGACCACGCCAGGGATACGCGCTGTTGGTTACGGACCTTAAAGCGTCGATGGCGAGACAGCAAAGGAAGGCTGAATTGGATTCATAACTACATGATAGTTGTCCTGCAGTTAACTAGCTTGTGACAGATGCGGTCACTCCGCGAAGCCTGTGAAGCCCCCAGGAAGTTTCTGTGTTTTCGGCTGAGGTAGGCTGGCTGTGTAAGCCAGGACCCCAATGCACAACGGACCGAATGCGAGTCTGCGTAATATTGAGTCCAACTTCTACTATAAACCTGTGACAGCTGTATCGCTGTATGACATTTCTCTTCAAGCTCTAACTAGAGTGCTCTCGGATTGATTGATCCTTTTTAAGATTTTATACTTAGTTCTTCTTGCAGGATGACCCTGAATGTTTGAGCGTATGTCAAACAAGGATTACGGGTGCATATTAAAACCAGTGGGTTATTTATCTGGTTTGTTTGCTTCTAAATTCTGCTAGCGGCTTCACCAGCGTAAAGTGTTTTTTTATCGCAAGGGAACATTATACCGCGATGAAACCTATGTGCTATTCCAAACTATAGTTATGCCAAATTCAACCAGATCCGTTCAGCCGTTTAAGTGTGATTGAGTAAAAATCACACTCATTCATCCATCCATCCAAACTTACGCATTTATAATATTAGTAAGATGTAAGATTTAACTAAGAAATAATATGTTTTGATCCAAGGAACATGAATAAACCAGTGCCCAATGCGTACATATAAGTAAAAAATAAATAAACAAAATAGCTTTTATTTTCGGTAACCTGATTTCAAATTCAATCTTCTATCTAATTTATGATAGTTTTACACACTAACTTATATAAATTAAATCTTATCATTACTAACTATCAGGTAGGTAGGTTAGGTAACTACTAGGTTGTTTCTTCTTTTCATCCAATAATATTGGACACAGACACGTATATACAAAAAAAACTATAGTAATCCCAGTTCCACGCTAGAAAAAAAGACCTCTAAAGTAATATAGAAATATAAAATTTGAATATTATTTTTTAAATCAATCTTCAAATACATTTTTTTGTACGCCGTTATTAAAAAAACAAGTTTTGTAGACTTAAATGTTTAGTTGACTCTTAAAGTTTATGTGTAGCGCTTGTGTTTATATCTTGTTTTAACATGTTACGTCGTCTGATTGTGCAATTGTTCTTAATTTGTTCTTGTGTGGCAATTGAGCTGTTGAATCTTAGTGAAGGTGTGTAGGTATATATTATAGTGTTATCTGGATTACCAATAAAGACATCTGAGTAATATGAATCAGGTGAACCTAGTATTTGATAGAACAGCTATGTAGCTAAATTGTTGCCTATTTTCCAGCAATAACGACCAACCAGTAGGGCGCTGACTAAGACATGGACCGTCTTCCATGGAAAGCTTTTTAACCCCCGACGCAAAAACGACGGGGTTTTATAAGTTTGACGTGTCTGTCTGTGGCATCGTAGCTCCTGAACGGATGAACTGAATCTGATTTTGTTTTTTTTGTTTGTTTGATAAGTGACTTTGTCGAGAGTGTTGTTAGCTATGATTGATTAAAATCGATTAACCCGTTCAAAAGTTATCCGCATTTTACTCTTTGAATCTGTGTTTTTTCGCAAGATATCATGACATAATCACGTGTTTCGATAGATTGTTGAAAGAAGCGTGTCTACTACTAGGTATATTATATGTAGTTTAAATAGGATGAAATAAAAATATAATTTAAAATTAATAAAAGCTCCGACACAATCACTTCTAAGTTGGCGGTTCCCCGACGCGAGTACGAGGCTTTTTTTTTTGTTTTTAAAGGTTTTTGTGTCGGGGTTTTTTTTAATTTTATTTTAAAATATTATATATATATTATTATTATTAGTATGTTTGTTTGGATTGTTGGTTCCATCGATTTCGATTGTCGAATGACTAGGTACTAAACTCATCAAGATTTAGAGGTCGAGGTAAAGTGAACGATTTACAAATCCATTAATACAATCTTAATGACTAATCAATATCTTACAATTATGAACAATTTCATTGATAATAATGTTCTTTACAGGGTCCCCATGCATGAGAAATAATGTTACTGGAAAGTGTGTGAGCATATATAATTGTTTAAGCAGTTATATTGACCATGAGAACAAGAACTTTGCACCCGTGAGTATCAACTACTCGTAAATATGTGTAGAGAGGGCCCAGATTTGAAGCTTGTGTCGACATATTTCATACCGGGTCAAAAAATAAAACTAACATAAATCATTTTCATTCAAAGAGTAAATTGACCTTGCAAACTTTTTTCTTACTAGCAACAAAACTACAAACACCAGCAAAGATGGCGGAACCAAATAAAAATGTTGTTTCTTTTTTATTTAATACGATTTTATTTTAAAAACTTATATTAGGACACTTTGTCTTATTTAAAAATACACCTTATATAATAAATACGAGATCGCATTTAGTAGTTTTTGTGAGTAATATAATTTTATGGACAAACTGCATATTGTTGATTTTTAAAGATTATCAAGGAAAGTAAAAAAGTTAATTAAAAAACAAATATTATAATAAAAAATATATCATACAAGATTGAGTGTTTTCTCCACGTGCTCTTATTAAAGTTTTTACCCGCCTAGACATGTTGAAAATAATTTTATTCATTGTTTCCTATGGTAGTCTGTACCATATCTATACAATGGCGTTTCGCAGTTCACCAACATTGACAGGTGTAGGGATTATGAACTTTTATCTCCGTTTTAGCAGGTCCTAGGCGAGTTCTATCGGATGCATATCTGTAGACCTCGCTGACGATTTCAAAACTGCGATATTGACATTATCAAGAGGGGCTGGAGTTAAAAAGTGTTATATGGGCCAGTTTAATCGTGGATCAATACAGTAACCACAGATAAAATGGCACCACATTTTAATCTTATATAATTCTGCTATAGTAATCTGCAATAAGATTCTTACCATCTATCTGGACCGAGTCCGTACGAGCTCCCAAACATATCCCACCTGAATCCAATATTGGTCTTCTACCATATGCCATTGTAGTTTAAAAATTAGTTTTTTTTTCTCCCTTTTTTAGGGTTCATCAATAGCATGGACCCTAATCTTATTACAATCTAGCCTTATAAATAGACTAATAAGTAATTTAGTTATAACATAAATTATTACATTGTCTTTACTAAAAATGTGTCCAATAGCACTTTTTTTATTGTCTCTATTAAGGCGTCTCTACTTCGTTCTTGTGTTTATTTGGTAGCACTTTCGTACGTTACACTATTCACTAACACTAAACACTAACTCGAACGGTTTTGTTCTTTTTAGTCTTCTCACTATGTTTGTGTGGTCGAGAAGCTGGATTGCCTCGACGTTCACATGCTCACGAAGTCTCTTTTCGTGAGCTTCTGCAAATTTATGTATAACTTTATTGATGAACTCAACTTTTAGGTCCCAATGGAGGTCATCATTTCGTATGTACCAAGGTGCATTTACAATTGCTCTTAGCACTTTGTTCTGGAATCGTTGTATAATTAATATATTGCTATGTTTGGTGCAGCCCCATAGCTGAATACCATAAGTCCAAACTGGCATCAGGACTTGTTTGTATATCAATAATTTGTTTTGCACAGAGAGCATGGAGTTTCTTGCAAGCAGCCAATACATTCTTTTATATCGGAAGTCGAGTTCTTCTTTTTTCTTCTTGACGTGGACTTTCCAGCGTAACTTTGCGTCAAGGGTCATACCGAGAGAGGCTGTATTCTCGTATGGGACTTGTTTATTATTAATATAAACTGGAGAATACTGGTGTTTTTGTTGGTTAAATCTATGTGAACAGATTTGGATTCATTTAGTTTAATCCTCCTTTTTTTGGTCAAGTCATAAACTTGATTAACAGCCATTTGAACCTTTTCTACTCCTTCTACGTGGCTGTTTCCTACAGCCATTATGGCTGTATTATCAGCAAAGGTTCCAATCGTGTTTTGCTCTAATTCAGGAATATCACAAGTGTATAGTCGGTACAGGACCGGGCCTAACACACTTCCTTGCGGTACGCCAGCTTTTATTTGTTTCAGTTCTGAGTACGCATCTTCTTGTCTTATTCTAAAGACTCTGTTTAGAACGTAGGACTCTAATATATCAGCAAATTGCTTCGGTAACAAGCTCTTCAGTTTATGTATAAGGCATTCATGCCATACTTTGTCAAACGCTTGCGCCATGTCTAGGAATACAGTAGAACATACTTTCTTGTCTTCAATAGCGTTTTCTATGACATTTGTGATCCTATGCACTTGATCAATAGTAGAGTGTTTTCTCGAAAACAAAATTGGTGCCCTGGTATTATGTTCTTGCTATCTATTATAGGTTTTAGTCGTCTGAGTAACAGCTTTTAAAATAGCTTGGACATTATTGGTAGCAAGGAAATAGGCCTATATGATGATGTTTCGTGAGCCGGTTTACCTGGCTTAGCTATCATTATTACTTCAGCCACCTTCCATAAGTCTGGTACATATTTAAGCCTTAGTGCGGCATTGATAAGGGTCGTTAATTTAACCAGACCCTTTCTTGGTAGGTTATGAAGAACTTCTCCTGTTATTAAATCGTACCCTGGTGATTTTCGTGTACTTATATTGAATTTTATTTCCCGTGCGACTTCTCTCGGTGTTACTAGTTTTATGGTAACTTCATTTTCCAATGTCACCATATTAGGGAAAGTGTGATCTTCAATTATTACCCCGTCGTTTGGTTGGAAGATACTTTCAAGGTGTTCTGAAAACCTCTTCGCTTTTCGCTGCCCATTGTCCATTTTCACATTTGATAGGTGGGATTTAGGTAATCGGCCTTTTTAAGTGCTTAGTAGCGTTCCAAAGAGAGTAGTCTGTCCTTTGATCGTTACTTAGACTCTGAAGATAGGTTTTGGTTGACTCGTCTTTAAAGTCTTGAATTACTCTTCTTATTTTTTGTTAGATTATTCAATTTTCGTTTGTATTCAGGGCACCTAGATTGATGCCATGTTTTTCTCTGTTTTCTTTTCTCCATAATGAGATGCTTGATACTGAGCGGGTAAGTATTTCCCTTCGTCCTCTTGTTGAAGTCAGGTGTATTTTCCCACGCTGCTTGCTGGATATGCGTTATGAACTTTTCTACTTCGATGTTTAGATGTTCGGGTGTTTTTAATGGAACTTTAAGGTCTATCTGATCATTCAATCTGGACTTGAAGCTCTCCCAGTCTGTACATTTATTAACAAGAGTAGGCCTGTTTTCTTTATAAAAAATGGTTTCGCTAATTTCTAGATAAATTGCAGAGTGATCTGAGTTCATGTCATAGCTTTGTTCCGATTTTATATAACTAGTTGATAGATCCTTGGTTATAAAAAAATCTATTAAGTCCGGTATTTTATTTTGATTTGTTGGCCAATAGGTCGGCTTTCCAGTTGATATGACATCACATTTCAGCTCTTTTATGGCACTTAGTAGTTCTTTGCCTTTAGTAGTTGTTAGTCTGGAGCCCCAATACGTATTTTTAGCATTGAAGTCACCTCCTAATATAAATCGACTTTTAAAGTGATTTAGAAAGTTTATATAGTGGTCTTTTTTATCATATACCGTGGCGGACAGTAGATGGCAGATACTGTTATAGGATATTTTTTGGTTTGTAGACAAATCGCCACTGCTTGGATGTCCTTCTCTTCGTATTTGAACTCTTCATAATGCTGTAGGTTTTCTTTTACAATGATGGCACTACCACCTCTTGCAGAATTGTCTGGGTGGATTGCTTGGTATACTTTGTATCCTTTAAACTTAATGTGAGATTGCTTTGTGAAGTGACTTTCTGATATGAGGCACACATCAATCTTTTCTATGTCTAATACTACTTGTAACTCGTTGTGATGTTTTTGTAACCCATTTGAGTTCCACGCCATAATTTTTAGTGTAGAATTCATTTTTGTGCCTTAGAAGTAGCAGCTTTGTTGCTATTTTCAATTTTTTCAATCTCTCGTCGAATGTTGACATTAACTTTAAGATTTCATCCAACTTTTTGTCACTGTTTATATCAACCACGGGCGCCTTGGCTATGCCTCTTGTAGCTACTTGGGCATAAGATACGCTTTTTGTCGACGTTTGCATTGTGCTTTGACTTCGTTTGTACTGGGTGGGGACTTCGACTCTTCCAATACGTGTATTTTCTTGAGGGGCAGTATTATTGCCTTTCGATTTTTTGTTTCGTATCTGCTGGATTTCTTTGGCCACGATACATCCCCTGTAGTTAGCTGGATGTGGTGCTCCACATTGGACGCACTTTGGCTTCTCCTCTTTTAATTTACTGCAATCCTTCGTGAGATGTTTGCCTGTGCACTTTACGCACCTCGGCTCTTTGGAGCAGTACTTTTGCGTATGGCTGTAAGCCTGGCATCGTTTGCACTGAGGTACAAGTTTTGTGGATTTTACCGGTTGTATTTCCACATTACATCCCAATACAGTTTTGATGTTATACATTTTGCTAGTTTCTTCATCGTTTGAGAATGTTAGCATGAACATATTGAGTGGCTCTTTGGTTTTCCAACTCAATTTGTTGACTGCTTCTAGAATTTTGTAGCCTTTACCACGCAAGTCTTCAACAATTCTCTCCGGAATGCATGTGAAATGCAATTTTTTTGTCATAACTCTAACTCGTCTCTCTTGTTTGTTCTCATACGAGTGCCTAATGCAATTTTTCAGTGAGAGGGCCTTTGTAATTGCTCTGTACGAATCATCGTTTTTGGCATTTACTTTGATTGTATCGCCGTTCATCATTTTGATGCTGAACGCGTCAGCTGGTTGGTTGTCAGACAGGAAATCAAAGAATTTCTGGTTGTCCTGGATACCGTCTACTATAATAGGTGGTTTGCAAAGGAGTTTTAATGGTATTTTTCTTACCTATATTATCTTCACTTCCTTGTTCATTCAGAATGGGTTGGGTGGGAGAGGTGTTCAATTTTCTTTTCTTCCTGCTTTTTTGCCGTATCCATCCTGTTTCTCGAGCAAGTTCTTCTTCATCCGTTGTATATTCAACAAGCGGGGAAGAAGTCTCAGGGGCGGTTGTAGTAGCTGATTGCGGTGGGTTCTCCGCTTGAAGTTTCAGCTGTTGCTGGAGGTTTTCTATCTGACTTTTAAGTCATTTAGTTCTTTTTGCATTTTTTCGCGCTGCCTTTGTTCTTCACAGAAGTACTTGTACAACAGATGTTCAGTCTCTGTTGATAAGTTCACGCTAAAATTTTCCTTTTTAGCACTCATTGTAAAAGTTAAGCGAGTATTAACTTCGCCTTAACAATAATATTCGCCTGCTGCCGTCAGCATTACGCAATAACTAGGTCATTGCGGTGCATCCGACTGGACGGCGTTATTTTGATGCGTAAGCACTTTTACACTGTGGTACGCGCGCGATCGCATGTAACACAACTGCTCTCAGCAAAAATCAAACGCGAATGATTAGAAAAGAAAAAATTGTGATTATATTGTTTTTGTTCATGTTTACACATTAATTACAGTTCGTTTCCTCATTTTAAATTAATTCCATACTCATTACAAAACAATATTTTACTGCACTAGTCCGTGGACCAAAGTCGATGTTCTCGAGCAAAAGTTATTCTTTTTCAATGGAAAGAACCTTTTTGTACCTCAAGTTTTGGACCTTCGGCGAGTACTTAAAAGCCAAAACCAGCTTTTTTTAACCTCCTTCGTTCCATAAGCTCACTCACTCTGGCACCTAGAATTTCCTCCAGGTAATTTTTGGCTTGAACGGCCTTTAAATGCGAGTTTTTGCGAACACGAAACGAATGAAATGATGTTCCTGTTAGAAGTACATGGCTTTTTGTCTTATAATGATCGCCTCACAAAAGCATTAGTCTCTCAGAATCACTGGAAACTGAAATAAATGGTAGAAACAGTCAAATGATGACGGCACAATTTTTTGTAGGTTATAATTTCTCCTAATCTTAAGTGTCCTGACCCTCTCAGCTAAGGTTCAGTTGGACACAATGAAGTCTTTAAATAAAAAAATAAATCATCAAAAAGTTAAAAATAAAATAAATAACTCAGTATGTTAATGAAACAAAATTGAAATTTTAAAACAATACCATATAGTTGAAAGAGAAAAATTATCTCAAAACGATGCTAGTTCGAATATAATTTAAACAATCACATGACAGATATTGTTCAATTGTTTTATCAATAAGTAATAATTGGTTTTATTATAAAACAATATAAAAACTACCATGCAAAGGGGAAAAAAAATATTATCGATCATTTTTACTTGTTCCGCTAATTTTGCAAGTTTGTGTAGTTTGATATTATTTTATTAAAATTTATTTTCTAACCAAAGTATGCTTAAATTTTACAAAACTTATATTAAAAAGTTTACAAGATCAAATTGTTATTCTCAGTGTTATATTGTACGGTATAATTATTTTTATTATAACAAAGTGATAATAATCTCCAGTTCATACACCATCAATTGTAAAAAAATATAAATGTTAATTGGTCAAATTAACTCTTTATAATTATTACCTATGTATAATTTAAAATTGCAGATATGTTCTATTCGAGGCAAAGAACCAATTCTATGCTGTACAGACTGTAACTTCAATGATACAAGGTATGAATACAAAGTTTTGACTTTCACTAATTTATCGTTATTACTATAAGACCTCGATTAGCCACTTGCTCATGTTGACTACATCGCGAGCGGTCTTGAGCTTCACCTTTTATTTGGTGCCAAGTCATGGTCATTTCGATGATCGTCGCTTCTGCCAGCACGGTTTGTCACCAAGTTTGAAGGCGATGGCCACACTTTATTTTCCCTCCAGAGCGTGTGACCAATCCGTCTCCACTACGATGCTTGGTCTGGTGGACAATTGGATTCTCGTGGCATTCCTCCAATAGCACTACGTTAGAGATGGTCTCGGGTCAGTAAATCGAGGGTGTGACGAAGACATCGGTTGACGAAAACCTAAATTTGGCATGAGATGACAGTAAAAAAGATGTTAAATTTTTTTTTTCATTTCACAGGAACTTAGTAATAGATCCAAACATTGGCATCATTCACAAAACTGGAATTAAAGCTCAAGACAGTAAGTATATTTATAAGATGATGACGATGATGCTATCCGGCCAATGCGACCGCATTCATTGGCTCCTCATTGTAGTTGTGAGCTCAAATTTGCTTCTATTTCATGTTATGCGACTGATGTGCAATTTGCGCCTGCATTCGTTTCGCTTGACAAAATAAAATAATATCTTAGCCAATCTAATACAAATAGACTTCTATCAAATTGCTATTTTTAACCGACTTCAAAAAACAGGAGGTTCTCAGTTTGACCCGTATGTTTGTATGTATGTTTGTCCACGATTTTCTCGAGTTTGATGCGCTTTTCAGAAAAGTATTTGATATATTCTGAAGAAGGTTTTGGTATACAACTAATGGATACCTCGTTATGTCGTCCGCATGGATCCGTTATATGTATGTATGTTTATATGTAGGTATAGGCTTTGTTCACGCATTTCGCCGAAACTAGTCATCGGATCATGAGCATTCTTTTTTATTGGATTAAGTATCTCTCAACTTAGGTCATAGTGTAAGTTTCATCAAAATCGGTCAAACAGTTTTCAAGATATGGAATATACAACCAAACTCTTTAGCGACATTGTGTAAATTGAGTCATTATGGGTATTTTGTCAATCCTTTCGGTGTGTGTGTGTTTTAGGTGTTAATGTGGGGTGTGGGAACTTGCTGAATTTGTAGTGATGGTGAACCGAAACTAAAATGAGACAAAAATAAATTATTTTGCATGAAAATCGACAGACTTCAAAAACAAAACACAAAAAAGTGCAAAATAACTTTTGTGTCGGCAGTCAGTTAATCTTTTTGCGTAAAGTTTATTAATTATTTAATTTCTTTATTACAGAATGCATTGAAAACATACACAGACTAAATTACTGGTGTAAACTAATATATAACGCCACAGTAACACGAATTTACAAACCCGACACAAATTGCCATGAACTAAAAATAAATGTTTTTGCATCCTTTTCTGGTGGAGCTGGAGGCATTGGAGGCTTCGATGCTAAAAGAGATGAATTTCCACACATGGTAAGTCTTTTCAAATTACAAAACCCATCGTACTCGCACATAGATATAATATAGATTGCCTAGTGCGATAAGACCGCCCATTGTACACTTGTTTTTGTAAATGTTTGTTCTGTATGTTTCAGTGGTGTACAATAAAGTATATAATAATAATAATAATATAGCAAAAGTGATTAATGACTTTTATCGTACTTATATCATATTAGCTGTCCCGCGCGGCTTCGCTCCTTTCAACTGGCTACCTACCCTACCTACCCTGCCCACACACCCTACCCTACCTACCCTACCCTACCTTACCTTCCCTACCCTATACTACCTACCCTACCCTATACTACCTACCTACCCACCTACCCTACCTACCAACCTATCTACCCTACCCTACATACCTACCGACCCTACCCTGCGAGGCGGAGCTGAGCGACTATAATTCCAAGAGTCGTTAAATGCGCAGAAGTCGTTTTTTATATATCTTTTGGGTAATGAAGCGGGGCGCGGTGAACGTTAACGGTCGTTCCGAGCGCGCGATTGGTTGGTCAGTTGACACAAATATATCACCAATGACCAATTGGTTGACCAGTTGTGTCGCCTCCACGTTCCGTACGCTCTTTATTGTGGTTGGTCAGTTCGCGTCATGCGCGAACTATGCCAAAACCTTGCCAACTTATGTGCCGGGCACTATATTATATTATTAGAAATAGGAAAATTTGGAGATAAAAAAATGTATGTGACACACTTGACAGATCAGGCCACATATTATTATTATTTACTATTATATGACTAATATATTATTTATAATAATAAATTAATTGCAGTGCCTTTTTTTTTGCTTGGAGAATTGCTCATGCATTCAGCACTGTAGTTGGGGAGATAGCGCAGTTATGTGGGACTCCAACCCACTAAAACCACACGGTGTCCTCGTGTACCGCTTATGGCAGGAACATGGGCACGCGTTAGCACTTACCGCAAACCTGCCACGGCTGGCCGTCACCAGATCCTACTCTGGATTGGACCCCCCTTCACCGACCTCCCCTGCGGCCCCACCCCACGTCCTCCATCAGACGGTGGCGATCCCGTCCAGGCCGCGTAAGTTAGGGAGAGTCGCCACTCTCCCTAACTTACGCGGCCTGGACAGGGTCGTAGTGGTACGCCTACCGCAATACCGGCACTCGTCTCCCGCTACGGCGTCCAAACCTCAGACGCGACATCGTATGGGACCTGGGACGCTCCATACGACATCGCAACCAACCTCAGTGATGATGTCGTCTCTGTTACTAAGCGGTACCGCAACCTACTTGTTGCTACGTCGTCGGCAATAAAAATCGGCAAAAGCTCTGCCGAGCGGCCCCTCCTCGGGTTCCTTTTCGCTTCACCGAAGGTGACCAAGCCACGGCTATGAGCCCTTCCCCGCCTCGGCCTACCCTACCCTACCTACCAACCCTACCCTCTCTACCCTCTCTACCCTACCCTACCTACCTTTTTTTTTATTCAGCGAAGAAAATGCTTTACGCATACCGCGCCGTTCGGGGAGATGATGTGGTGGTAGGGCTTACACCCTCTAAAAATTCCACCTGTGCACCTACTTTCGCCTTTATGGGCCCTATCTAACCTACCCTACCTAACTACCCACCAACCTTTCCTATCCCACCCTATCTACCTGCTCATCTATCCTTTTTTTTTTTAATTGCGGGAACCTTCAAAGGCCGCCTGGAATTTTGGGGAAAAGACCTCACTAAAACCACCCCAATGATCACCATCAGCACCTAGCAGGGACCCCGTGACCTCTCAAAAGACCACCCGGAAACCCCCGTCTGTGCAACGCCTGTTAGGGCACATCCCTGGGGAGATTAATAATGCAACCTCCTCTGAGCCTGCTATGAACGGCATCACGTGATCATTGTGCTACCGTCTTTCCTGGAGTCCCTACTGGGTAGCAACCTACGAACCTACCTAACATACTCTGCCTTGCTACCTACCAATTCATTTTTTTTTTGGTCTAATACCTTTTACTGCTTCATTATTTATGTTGATGATGAAACTATTTATATGACTAAGAATGAATACTATGATACGAATGTAACCAACTTATGTTTCTACCGGCAATCTAATTAAATTTTAGAACACAAAAGCTGCTATTGTGACTTAACTTTGATAGTTAGATATACACTCTTGTGGATATTTTTGTAGGTAATAATACGTACTTTAATCATGTAGTACATAATTTTTAGATATCATCAATAGTTTTCTCAGTGCACGCCAATTAATGAATTTATAAGCATATTGCTACTTTGTGTTAAATTATTGCAATTTTCTTAAAGATCTCAATTTAAAAATATATAATTAGTGTCTATGATACTTCCTGAAAATTTAGCTTTCTATTGGTGAAAATGGTTAAAATCGGTCCACTAGCTTTTGAGTTTATTCGTTAAAATCATGCATAAATACACTTCATTCCTCTTTATATTATTACATAGTGTGTAAATGAAGTAAATCGTGTCAATAATAACACCTCCACCCCTCTGCCTGACTTATCGCGGAATACAAGCCTGGTTTTATATATATTAATTAAAATTAATATGATACTGTCACATAACACACGTTACTAAAATATGAGTTTAATTGGCTGTAGACTAGTGAATTATCTCCGTTAACTTTCAGGCTTTGCTGGGGTATGGCGATGACGTCACAACAGCGGAATGGCTCTGTGGAGGCTCTGTCATCAGTGAACGATTCATTATCACTGCCGGTCACTGCTTGTCAAGTCCCAGATTGTAAGTACCAAAGAATTAAGCTCAAGACTGTTACAACTTAAGCTCAACACAGCTGCACATAACATGATTAGCCATTCATGTTCTTAAAGA
Source organism: Orthosia cruda (assembly GCA_964057195.1). Lineage (NCBI taxonomy): Eukaryota > Metazoa > Arthropoda > Insecta > Lepidoptera > Noctuidae > Orthosia > Orthosia cruda. The sequence goes on along the minus strand of OZ059840.1, from coordinate 26,360,610 downwards.
TGGGACAGAAGCCTCCTGTGAGAGGGAATGGGTGGGTATAATGTTTACCTTAAACCTCGTTAGGCTAAGAAAAAAGAGGGCCTTGATGATGTGACAATCTATCAGCGGAAACTTTTTACCCGACTACGGGAAAGCCAAAAGGAACTGTTATGGTGTAAAGTAGAATTTTTGCCTTACACACCGGCCAATCCAGGGGTAGGAAGTAGCATGAGACGATTATCGGGATGATTTCGCATAATGTTGATGGAAGTAAAAGAACCTTACAGCTGGTCAATTAGTTTAATCTTCACAAATACTCGTACATACAGTCCGTCACTACAGTTTCTTGAGTATCATTAAGTAAGCACCACTTACATTCAAAGCAATACGATTACCCTTGATATTCAACAACGGAGATATGATATCACAAACTGCATCGCTCATTACTTGTAGCTGTGTTCAAGCATCGTGCAAATCAAGATGCCATGTGTATGCGGAGCCTGCTGCTGAAGTCATTGGATGTAAATCTTATGATGAGTTGACCATATTTATGTTTTTCTTATAAATTATAAAAGTAACCTTAAGAGCCCTGTCAAGAAAAAAAAACAATGTTAGTTTCACAAAACGCATGGCTGGCAATTGCATATTTATCCAGATAATTCAAACTAATACTCACAGCGCTTACTGAACCATTGGTTCACTAGAAAATTCATTATTTAGGCTTGCCACCTTTGATCTTGATTATATTTGTTTATTCATCTGCATGGCCACTCGTGGAATTCATCTAAAGGTCGTGAGTGATCTAACCTCAGAAGCATTTTTGGCTGCTTTTAAACGCATATACTTCTGAACAGATGTTGAATAAACTTTACAGAAATATAGCGTATACATCAGAATAACACATCTATCTATCTATATATATAAAAGAAAATGTATGTATGTATGTTCCTTATAGACTCCAAAACGGCTGTACCAATTTCAAAAATTATTTCCTCGTTGGGCAGCTATACTATCCACGGGTGACATGGGCAACTTTTTTTTTACGGGAACGGGTACCCGGGTGAAACCGCGAGACGTTAGCTAGGAGGCTATAATTTATTGGGAGAAGTCCTAATACCACGCAGGCGGCTCCACCCGCGTTTTATTAGTACTTCTCGCAATGGACGGCAGCTAGTAGGATATAATATCTTGTCTACAGCCTAAGTAACTCTTTTGCATTATAACACAGAATTAAGACAAAATGTATAACGATGGCCCTATGCAAAAAGTTTTGTTATCAAAGGTAAGTTACATATGTAAATAAATGGATGGTCATCAGGAAGGATCAAAATAAATTTCAAAATATCTGAACCACTATAGAAATGAAATTAAGGTTAATGCACCTGGATATTTTAATAATCAATACATAATATAATAAATCTGTAGAAAAGTCGTTTTTGTACATCGAAAATATTTCCAAAAAAAATAGCCAGGGTGTTAAAGGAGAACCAACAGAACCCGTTGCCAGCATTTTTGGATTTTTTGTCTGTTTATCTGTTTATATGAGCACGCATCACGTTAAATATACTAAACCAATGTAGATAACTTGTATACATAAAAAAATGTGCGTAGCTTGAAGTATTACTTAGTATTTGTTTAAAAAAAATTGGTAGGTAGGTAGGGTCCCTTTTTTATTTTTTTGTGTTGGAAATCATTCAATGACTTCTCCCGCTTTGGGTGAAGCGGGAGGGCGTGTCGGACTTTTACTGACTAAAACCCACCCGTGTTCCTTCAGTTGCTTGAGCCAGGGCCGCGGTAACACTTTTTCAAATTTATCCGCGACCAAGACAGGCATCGGCCCTAGCGGACCGAGTCCATATTGCAGACATCTATTTGAGGCGCGCTTGGAACACTACGCGCCGCCGACTCGGGCCTGGTCCTTATCGGACGGCGAGCTACCCATTACTCGCCGTCAGCATGCTCGCGACTACGGCGGCTGGGAATCGGGTTGCGACTCCCGACGCCCAGGGCGTCTCCTGCGGTGGCTTGGGGCGTGAGGGCGTCTTCGCCGTTGCGTCTCCCTCACGCGTTCTGCCTCCTCTGCCTTCACGAGCATTACTGTTTTGCAGAAGGAGGTGACAGCTTCCCATGCCCTCTTGCTCCGAACCATGGCCTGAACCAGGGCCGGATGCAAGAGGTCGCCACCGCCGATTGTCTCCACGAGGATACGCCGTTGCTCCGCCCAAGCGGGGCAGACCTCCACCGTATGTTCTACCTTGTCCTCCGGACGATCCTCACAATAGTGACACCCGGGCGTTTCCTCCCGCCTTATCCTGAACAAGAACCTTCCGAAAAAGGAGGTAGGTAGGTAGTTAGAGTCCCTAACACTCGCCCGCCGCGCCCCCGTGCGGGGACGTAGCGGACCAGGGGGTCAACTCTCCATGTCGATTCAACAATATTCCCTGAAGGGCTTTTCAAGTGTGGCTAGAGTACAAATAATAATTCGGGACCTTATGCCCGAGTCTACAAAAATACTCTATATGAGATTTTAGGTCTCTAATCATACTACTAATGTCAATAATGACGTTGACGTGCATGCAATGTGGTTCGTAATTTTGTTGCCGCTATTATTCGTCTGAATAGCCTAATGATAAATGTGATGGCCTACTACACTTAAGGTTGCGAGTTCGAGTCCCAGCTATAGACAGGTATTTTTTAACCGACTTTCCAAAAAGGAGGAGGTTCTATATTCGATATTGTGTTTTTTTTTTTGTTTTTTTTCACCGATATCTCCGTCAATTGTGAATCTCCGACTGATTTAAAAAAATATTTTTTTGCTTGAAAGAGCATGCACCCAAATTGGTCCCATTTTAATTTGATGAAGATCTGATGTAGAACTTCGGAGTTATACAATAGAACTCTTCAATAAATGACGGCAAATCTCTCGGGATTGCTGGAATCGCATGTATGTGTATTGTTTATACCATTTCATATCATAACATCACGCCAGTACGCTCTAAACGGGATACGCAGATGTGTACAGTTCACCTTAGTACACGCTCATTTCACCGGTTATGTTAAAGTTTCATGATATTCGCGTAATCTATTCTGGCATTATAGTTACCTTACTAAAGAGCTTGCCTATAAGGTACAACTAAAAAGTGAAAAATAAAAAAGATTTAAAAAAAAATGCTACCGCTAGTGCTAGTGCTACTGCTGCTAGTTTTCACTTTTTAGTGTTTTTATTTGAAAGTTCAAATAAAAACAGTAAAAAGTGAAAACTAACCTTTTTGGTAGTAGGTGTCCGAAAAAAAATGGTACCTACCAAAGACAACAGACTTCCAAAAAGAAGGTTATTTTTCATATTGTAGTGTTATTATTTGGAAGTCGGCAGAAATTTAAAAAAAAAAATGTTTTTGTTTTGGTGTGGTGTTCTGGAGTGCTACTAGGTGGCGCGCAGCAAATCTGTCCTTACTTTTTTTGTATGAAGTCTATATTCTTCTCCCTAGAGTAAATAGTACAAGGTTGGCCAAAAGAAATCATCCTATTGGAAGATGCTCTCTGTAAAAGACACGAGACTTCGCGTGGTAATTTAGAAACGGACACTTCCCACGCTAATAAAACTAGAAATGAATGAGTGTCGGCCTGTATTGTAACCCAAGCACATGGAGCGGACAGGGCGAAAGAAAACAATGGGTCCCGTTAGGATTGTCCCAGTTTTCTCTGCTTAGTGTAACTAAGAAATTACCAAGTGGTCGTTAAGAATATGACACACGTATGCTCCACGCGAATTTTATAGTAGGAGTGTTATAAAACTTGTAATATACATAAAATTTAGAGAAATGGTAGCTATTTATATAACATTATGTATATTTTCATAGTTTCATACTTGGAGTAAGAAGGAATCTAGGTTAAGACTTTTGTGTTGACCTATGTACACCTTTTATATATTTCATATGTAGAATTAAGTATGTAGATTAAGGAAATGTATAATTTGTGTAGATTTAAGTAAGATAAGATAGATAAAAATGGCATTTCTATGGCGCCATTCCCGAGTAGCGTTGGGAGAGAGGGGCGCCTTTTGTCTCGCCGAGCGGTTTTGTATAAAGGCCGGCCCGCTTGGGGGCAGAGATGTGCCTGGCTGGAGGCTATATAGTTTAGTCTCCACGGGCTAGCCCGGTTAAGCAGTGGACGGTCACTTTGACCGACCTGTGAGACGCCAAGAAGAAAAGAAAAAAAAAAAAAAGGGGCAGTGACACAGTCGGTCTTCCACTAAAATAATAAACTAAAAAGGAATAAATTTGAAGATACGAATCAAGATAGTATTTTCATTTCCTCAACAAGACTCCAACGAACAACCAATACAGTCCACTTCACTCTCATTTTTGCAAATGGCCGCCAATGTAATGAACAAGCCATGGAGCGATACACTCCCCAAGAACGCGGCATAACCGTGTCTATTTTTTTGCGTAACAATTCGGCTGTGGTGTTGGCGCAGCGCTAATTCCGTCGTCGATTCCCCGGCCGTCCGCCACCGACTGCGCTTACACTGCGCCGTTTGGCCACCAACCTTGAAGAGTATGGGACCATACGAGACATTGTCAAGAGTGGCTGGCCCTGGAGCGCCTGTTCTACCAAGAATATCGCCGCTGTTGCCGGGGATGTCGAGCTGTCGCCGGAAACATCGACCAGACGACGTGCCACGCAATTAGCCATCAGCTGGACGTACCTAAGGCGAAATTTGGTCAAAGACCTGCGCATGTTCCCGTACAAAGTCCAGTTCGTGCATCAGCTGCTGCTTGCCGACCGCCAAACGCGCGTAACCTATGCCCAAGCCATCCTCAATCTCGAGGAAGAAGTGGACGATTTTTCGACCAAAATCATAATGAGCGATGAGACACATTTCCACCTCAGCGGGTACGTGAACAAGCAACACTCGTGGATTTTTGGTGCCCCAGAAGTGATAACTTCTGGGGCACCAAAAATCCACGAGTAATGCACGAGGAGCTATTACACCCGCTCAAAGTGACTGCATGGTGCGCTGTTCACGCCTGAGGAGTAATCGGGCCATTTCGTTTCGAGAATGCCGCTGGCCAAACGACAAATTTGAACCTTTAGAATTTTATTGGTCAAGTCGATAAGAGTATATCAGCCAAATGGGCGCCGTCACATTTGATTGCCATACGGGCTCGTTTTATGACCTTTTTCATCACTTCGGCGAGAACTACGGGCGACAGATTCTCGCACTCGTGTCGAATGAGCCCTCAAGGACAGACTTCCAGAGTCTCGGGCTTGTTCACGTAAACACGGGACTGCAACAAACCTCACAAAAATAAGTCTGGAACCCTTAAATCGGGCGATCTTGCGGGCCAGTGCAAATCGCCAAAACGAGAGATGTGGTGACCCGGGAACGCTGCCTTCAGAATATCGGTTGTGGCTCGCGCAGTGTGTGCCGTTGCTCCGTCCTGTTGGAACCACATGTCCCTCAGTCCTAATTCGTCCAATTGCGGCAGAAAAAACTCGGTCAACATGGCCCTATAGCGCGCATCAAAAAACAGAATCGAAGTTTTTTGTTTAAAAAAAAAAGAGAGCCAATCAACATCGGATGACTTCTTTTGGCCCACCTTGTATAATTTGCAGTGAACGCTCGATCTAGGTAGGTAGAAAGGTAAGTAAGGTAGGTAGGTTTAGGTAACTAGGGTAGGTACAGGTAGGTAGGTAAGTAGGTTAGGATAGGCATTTAATGGGAGCGAAGGCGCGGGCACAGCTAGTTGACAATAAAAAAATAAAACCAAAGAAACGATGATGGATTGTTAAAGAAAATATGCTGGTACCTATATACGCAGTATACCATGCGCATTTAAAACCCTGGACCATTGCACAGCGCGTGGCGAGCGCCTACCGCTCAGTGGGTTTTTCTGCGGCGTGCGCTCTGGCCGGCACCCCTCCCGCCCCGCCGCGGAATAGAGGGAGGCCGTGCGGCGGGAGGCGAGGGACGCCATCGTCTTCCATTGGACCACGGAACTCGCCACCGCCACCTTTGGACGCCGGACGCTGGACGCGCTCGGTCCAGTCCTGCAGGGCTGGCTCGAGCGGCCACATGGTTTCCTCTCGTTCCGTTTGGTGCAGGTGATGTCCGGACATGGTTGTTTCGGAACGCACCTGCACCGGATCCGGAGGGAGGAAACCCTAGCGTGCCACGACTGCGGCGCGGCAGAGGACACGGCGCAGCACACCCTCGAGGTGTGCCCAGCCTGGGCAGAGCTGCGCCGTGACCTGAATAGTGTGATTGGGCAGGCCCTCTCATTTCCCGGCGTGGTCATCTCCATGCTGGGGAGTGAGGAGGCCTGGGCGGCGGTTGCCTCCTTTTGCGAGGTCATGATGTCGCAAAAGGAGGCGGCGGAGCGTGCACGAGAGGATAATCCTCTCGCGCCTGATTCGCTGCTCCGCAGGCGAAGAAGGGATGGGAGTAGGCGGTTGTACGATCGTCTCCTCCCACCTCCTGGTGGTGACTAGCGGGCGACAGGCGCGGGGGCGCCTTCACTCGCATTGTACTAGCCACCACCCTAGTCGGGCGGGAACGGCCGAGCACTCGCGGTCGTTCCTGGGCCCCTCCACTAAGGGAGGGGCGTGAAGGCCCCGCTGTAAAGGCGGGCGGTCGTCGACGAAGGACTGGACGTAAAGGCTGTGCCAGTTTCCCAGTCCTCCTCCATTCGGACGATGCAGGAGTGCCGCTGGGTTATTTTAGTGGGTATACCAGGGAGTCCCACATAGGGGGGGGGTATTTCCCCAATGGGCAGGTATGCGTAATGCATTTTTTTCCTAGCGTGATCAAAAAACAAAAAAAAAGGAGGTATTATATTAACCCCACCAGGTGGGTACCCGCATTATCGAGGCGGGGAGGCTCAGTAGCCGTGGCTTGGACAACTACGGTAAAGTGAAGAGGAACCCGAAGAGGGGCCGCTCGTCAGGGCTTTTGCCGATAAGCCGACGACGTAGCGGCCAATAAGTAGGTTGCGGTGCCGTATGGCCGGCATCGCAACTGAGGCGGGCCACGATATGGTGTGGTAGGCATTGCGGCTGAGGGTTTGAGGCCGCGGCGGGAGAGGAGTGCTGGCGCAAGAGCGCCATACACGGGGTCTTCTGGCGCCCATGTGCTGGTTTGGTCCCTGGGGTGGTCACGACGTACAGTGTGTTCTGGTGCGCCGGTGATGGGGGTAAACGCCAGAGGAGGGTCCGGAGACGAACAGCCGCGGCGGGTTCGCGATGTATGCTAACGCTTTCCCCTGTTCCCGCCATAAGCGGCACAGGAGTACACCGTGGAGTTTTAGTGGGTTAGAGTCCCACATTACTGCGCTATCTCCCCGTGGTAACGCACTATGCATGAGCAATTCCCCAAGTTAAAAAAAAGGAGGTATTATATTTGTTTACAAGTGGGTTAGAGCTTGTGTTACATAATTTTGTGTTGCTTAATAATTGGTGGCACATATCATTTTTGAATAATATGATGATAATATTAATATGCTGTGGTATGAGGGGTCCCAGTCACTTCTGCTTGCGTAGTTTTGCCAGGTCTTCCTCGGATTTAATCAGCCTACTGGGCATTCCTTCTTTTTCGCGAACGTAGATTTTGCTGTTTGCAACCCAGCACTACTCGAATGCACTGCTTTTTATAAACTCCCTTGCCAGGTGATGGAGGCGTTTTGCTGTAGAAGTTAGCGCTTCAGATATATATATTGGCTTCCTAGGTACTTCAGCTTGCAGGTGGGTGGTGCTCAGACGGTGTTCAATAAATTGTAGTTTTTAGTAGATCGAATGAATTGATATTTTATTGTTGGGGATGTAAATTCTACAATGACAGTACCCACTCTCTCTTTTTTGCTTCTCAGCCGAAATATATTTTTGACTTGTGATACAAGGACAGGTTGATTGATGACAGTACCCAGTTTTTGGACTAAATCAGTAAGGGATTCCTTGGTCTCAGAATTAGAAGTTGGGATATTACTAATTTCAATTGTAGCTGCTTTCATATTTCTCTCCAGATGGTCCACCTTGAGCTCAAGCATTTTTATTGCGTTTTGGTTAGTATTACTTTCGATATGGAGGTGGTTTATCTCCGATATAGCGTCGTCGTATTTATTAGATAGAAATTGTATGGTTTCTCGAATTTTATCGTTCTGGGTACAGATTTCTGCGTTTTGCCTGCTGATCACGCTGTTTTGCGCCCTGATGTCCTCGAGAGCCGAATGTAGAGAGTCCATTTTAATATTTTGTTGCGCTTGCTTTGATACAAAATCCGACAGCATTGACTTCATATCAAGCATCATATTTTCGAGACGTTGCAACTCAGCGTTGTCACCTCGTTTCCTTTGTTTCTGTGTTTTATTTTCCGATTAATTTCTATCATTCTTAGAACTCAAGGATAAATTCGGTTCTGAACCGTACAAAAGTGATACCGGAGTTTTTTGAGGCGAGCGAGGCATTTTATGTTTTTTCGGCAATTTAATTACTACTATAATGATAGCCTTAGTGTTAAATCAGAAATGATACGAAGGCAATTACCAGAACAGAGCATGCGTTGGGCTCTGTTTATGCGGTCACTATCTGTCTTTATAATAAAGTAAACAAGACGCTTTACTCACTCAGCTGTTACTTATCTTGTTTGGTTGCGCGCGATCGAGTATTGTGCTATCCTTTGTAGTATCACCTTCGGAAGTCTTCGGGACTTGAACAATCGCCGAACGCTGACTGCGAGCGAGCGCCGCGTGTGTTTGTCCTTGCAGCGACGAGCAGCAATGTGTGCGTGCGGAGGACGGTCGTTGACCCCGGCGCGTCTGTCGCTAAGTTCGTTGGCGCGATGATTCTTGCGCTTGCGATGACAGTTGAGATGTTTACAAGCCGTAAATAAGAAAAATATGTTTACTCAGCGGTCACTTTGTAAAATTCACAGCGGATGCGCAATCCGGGTAGTCCGTTCACTGAGCTTCATAACTATATATAATTTATACTTAGTTAATAACTATTTTGCTGGTTAAAATTTTTTGATTAGGCCCGCGGGGGGAAGTCCGTAATAACGAAACTGTACCACGACGAACCTGACCGCACTTTATATAGCAGAGAAAACGTCTCTGAAACTTTCTAGACCGTTCTTGATGCGTCGAGAACATTCCAGGATGAATACCAATAAAGATTCTTGAACTCAGAGTTATTGAAGCGACGAAAACCCTCCAGAATGTTTGGTTCAAAAATCCTGGAAAGTTCAATTCGATATGATAATTCAAGAAGATAACTTCCGCTATTCGACACGAGATGACTCTACTATCAACTATTACTTTCTTCCTCTCGTCAATAGCTGGCGCAATATTGTCTTGTTATAATTATGGAATACTCTATATATTTTTCTAAGGTACCCAGCTAAATATCTGTTTTCATATGCGCCGAGTTTTATAACTATTAAGAACAGACCTGGCGCAGACGTACAAGGAAATCTAACCACAGCCAAACTGGGAAGAGGGTTGGACTAAGAAAAATAAGAAGAAAGGTTAAGAACAGAATCCATAACAATGTTTCCCTCGTGTATAAATAACAGATTGCAGCGTATTCTACCCACTCATTCAATCACTCAAGACAATTCAATTTTAATTACAATTTATATATGAAAAACTTTTTTACTTTTTCAGTGGTGTAGTGAAATACATAACTCTAGGCATACTGAAGCGCTCGGATCCTCCCGAACTGTGGCAGATATACAACGTGAAGAGGAGGATCCCTCACCCAGAGTACAAGCCTCCCTCCAAGTATCACGATATCGCGCTGCTCGAGACTGACATTGAGTAAGTTAAAAAAATTAAGTGGAGTTTAAGGAAGGTTTACTAAGAAACTGTTTTACATAAAAGTTACTAGAGCTGGATCTATTATAGCTAGATATTAAAAAACAGAAAAATTAGAATATCCCTGATACATCGAGGTGTTATAGTAGATACTGTAATATAATCTACAAGAAAATATAGGGCTCCTTTTGTTTAAAATATGGATACGGCTCGTACGGTATGTCAAGTACGGAATGGTCAATTTTCATATATTAAACTACAAACAAATATATTAGTAACAACCTTAAAAACAATCAAAGCATTACACGGTACAGTTTGAAAATTTTTACAATTTCTAATTTATTCCCCAGAAGTGATCTCATATTCTAAATGTATTTATTTACATTAAGCTTCCGTGTTTGGGTCACGAAAATCAAATTGATGTACCCTAACTTCAGAGAAAATAGTTATAACCGACGGACAGGCAGTCACAAGGGTGACTGTATAAGGATGACGTGTTTTCTATCGGTCTTACAGAACTTTAGAAGACTTCGTGTAAAGTCCATTGGCTGTTAATGTTATTCAAAGAACATAACTTACAATGAAACGAGCACCAACTTTAGCCTAAGCATAAACCATTGATCCAGTTATTTTTAATTTTGATCTTAATTGCGACTACCTGGTGGTACTGACTACGGAACATGTTGTCAAATTTATTTAGAGACTTGTATTTTGATCACAGTGGATATTCCAAAAAAAGCTAGCTTAATAGTTATGATACAAACTATTAAGCCAGCTTTTAAAGAAAATCCTCTGCTTTCTTAAGATTAAAGGTTTGATGGCACAGAATCATTTGTACGCGAGTTTTCGACCCACTATTTTTTGGTTTTTTAATTTACCAATTCACTTATTTCAAATTCAACATGACTCCAAACAAACAATCTTGTAACATTTCAGGATCCGATTCAGTAAGCAAGTACTGCCAGCTTGTCTTCACGCAGCTGGGGAGGCAGGAAAACATTATACTACTGCCCTTGGTTGGGGAGCGCTGGGATACAAGAGAGAACTGGCTGATACTTTACAAACTGTAAGAATTTGACTCAGTTGGTTCAACACATCTCCTCATTTCTAACAAACGCAAGGAAACTCTAAGAATAGGCCTTTTCATTATGATGAAAATGGTTATTTTGGAAGTAAAAAATCTAGGTCTTTTTAGGTTTCTTTATTATTAACACTTAGCACGATCACACAGTCGTTACACATCAACGGTTCAAGTTAGAAGAGTGCGCACAGATAACATCATATTACCCTACAACCACAGATAATAACACCGCTAGGCGGTGTATCAAATAAGGCAGTTATTACATTGAATGTTATCACCCCCGCTCAATGTAATACATATAATTAAATATATATAACTTAACAATGTATAAACGCAAAAAAAAAACTACTTTAGACCACACCTACAAGGTGTGGTCTAAAGTAGTTTAAAAACCTAAACAATAGTTCTTTATTTAATGACTTTGTGAACATATCAGCGATTTGATCTTGTGTTTTTACATAAATTAAACACATTTTACCATTAATAATCAAATCCTTAATAAAATGATACCTTATATCAATATATTTTAATCTCTTAATATTATCCGTATTTGCAACCATTATGGCGGATTGATTGTCACAATACATAGGTATTGGATACACATTGATGATATTAAAATCTTTTAATAAACTAGCTAGCCAACAAGATTTACTAGCCGCCATACTGACTGCAACATACTCAGCCTCAGTTGATGATAGGCTTACTGAGCACTGTTTCTTGGAACACCACGATATAAGACAGTTAGAAAACTTAAAACAGTAGCCAGTGGTAGACTTTCTGGCTTTGAAGTTACCACCCCAATCTGCATCGCAATGCCCCACAAGCCCATCATCGTTACATTTGTAAACCAACTTATAATCTAAGGTTTGTTTTACATATCTTAAAACTCTTTTTAAATGAGTTAACAGTATCTCACTAGCATTATTTTGGTACCTACTCAGTATAGATACAGCAATACAAATATCTGGTCTGGTGCCCAACACTGCATACATTAAACTTCCAATAATTTTTCTACATGTGTTTTCAATATTATTGTCTGACTTGCATTCTTTTACTTCTAAGATTTTTACATTAAAGTTTTGATCAATAGGAGTAGATATAGGTTTGCATTTTCCATATTAAATCTATTCAATACATTTTCTAAATAGGATTTCTGACTTAATTCAGTCACACTATCGTTCAAATTTTGTTTAACATTTATGCCAAGGAAATTTGAAATTAGTCCCAAATCGTTCATTTTAAATACTTTCTGTAAGTGTGATTTAAGATCACTTATCTGTTCTTCATTACTGCTAAACATTAAAATGTCATCAACATACAATAACACATAGGTTTGGTTTTCTTGGCTACATTTAGTTAACAAACATGGATCATTCTTTGACTTTACATAACCTACCTTACTTATTATACTGTTAAATTTTTCATTCCAATATATGGGTGATTTTTTTAATCCGTACAAAGATTTATTTAGTTTTACAATATTCTCACACCCATTATATGCCCCTTCTGGTAATTTAATAAATACATTTTCTTTAATATCCCCCTATAAAAAGGCCCCAGTTACATCCATCTGGTGTATTGCTAAATTTAATTTAGTAGCAACTGAAATAAACAATCTAAATGTTGACAACTTGGCAACAGGGGAATAAATTTCCTACAAATCTAATGAATCATTCTGTTCAAAACGTCTGGCAACCAACCTAGCTTTATATTGTACAATATTATCAAGTTTCTTAATTTAGAAAACCCACTTACTGCTTATAAAATTTTGATTTTCAGGTACTGGATAGACTGTCCATGTATTGTTTGCTTTTAGAGTCTCAAGTTCTTGGTTGACAGCTTTCTTCCACTGAAAGGCATCACTTCTCTGCATAGCTACTTTATAGGTTCCTGGTTCTGTTTCTGAAGTATAAACGTTTTGACACGTATAGAATTGTGTTGGTTTTCTGATGCCTGTGATGCGACGAGATGGAGTTAGCTGCGATGCGTTATCACTCTCACATTCACTATACTCATCGCTTGTTTCTTCAGGTGCATATAAACTCTGCTGGTTTTCATCTGCCGTCTCATTTGTTAGGGTTGAATCCATCATAACCTCTTCTTCAGAGTTTTGTTCAGATACTGATGTCTCATTATTTACTGATTCTGTTACATAGTCTGTGTTTACTCTTTCTTGTTTTTCAATTATTGGTTCCAAGAACATGACGTCCCTTTTCACTTGAACTTTGTTTTCGGATAAAATATCCTATAACCTTTAACATTTTCTCCATAACCCACCATAATACCAGCCTCCCCTTTAGAATCCCATTTTCTTCTTTTTTCATTTGGTATATGGACATATACAGGTGTACCAAAGATATGTAAGTTACTGAGGTCAAACTGTTTATTTGTCCATATTTCATAGGGTGTTTTACCTGGGTTATGACTTCTACTTGTTCTGTTTAGTACATATGCTGCGGTATTCACTGCTTCAGCCCACAATTTCTTCGGAAGATTCCTGGCATAAATCATTGATCTTGCCGCTTCTGTCAGGGTTCTTATCTCCCTTTCCGCCTTGCCATTCTGCTGCGGTGTGTACGGTACAGATGTTTGATGTACTATACCTCGCCCTGAGAACAAATTTGAAACAGCCCCATTAATAAATTCTAGGCCATTGTCACTTCTAAAGGTAATTATATTGTTACCCGTGACATTTTCTGCTTTGTTTATGAAGTCTTTGATGCAATTTATCACTTCATCCTTCCTTTTAATGAAGTATACAGTTCTATAGCGAGAGTAATCGTCTTTTAATATTAAAAAGTACTTGATCCTCCAACAGACATCTCCTCCAACGGTCCACAGAGGTCGGCATGTATCAGCTCACATGTTTTCATCGCTTTTGTTTCGCTGTTATGAAATGGCAAACGGTGTGCTTTACCACATAGACAGCCTTGGCACTTCACAAGAGGCTCGTCAAACACTTTAAGGTTGTTTTTCGCTAACACATTTTTTACGTGTTGTATGTTTTGATGTACAAGTTTCTCATGCCACTCGCTTAAACTATATTTAACTTCTGTTATATTTGCAAAGCCGTACTTATAACGTACGTCCATGATGTACATATTTCCGACGCGATTTGCAACCGCCCGAACTTTGTTTTTCTTGTAAAACTTGCAAACTTTTTGACATACCCTCTATCTGTCATTATGACATACCCTCTATCTGCCGCGCAATTTACCGAGAATAGATTTATTTTTAGGTCGGGCACACAAAGTACATTGTCTATGGTCGACTCAATCCACTTGTGTCCATTATGTACTTCTAGCGCCACCTGTCCGCAACCAATGACACTAATCTGAGTACCATCACCACTTATAACGGAATTTTGTGATGATAACGGCGAAAATGTTGAAAATAGGTTTTTATCCTGGCACATATGTTCACTGGCACCTGTGTCCACCAACCACTTTGACTGTTGATAAGGTTCTGTGGGGTTTTGTTGCACTACGAACGCATTTTTATCTTTCCCTTTTTTAAACCAACACTCACTTTTGTTGTACCCAATCTTGTTACAATAATAACACTTTTTCTCACTTTTGTTTATGTTTGAGTTATTTCATTTGTTACTGTTCTCATTTTTCGTACATTCAGCTTGATAAAGACCAATCTTGTTACACTTAAAACACATGATATTTCTTTTATTTGGACCATTTTTCTTTGCAATAAACGCAGACGATGACGAGGTGACTTCACCCTTCTCCTTCACTCTTTCTTCTTCCACCAACAAACGAGCAACTAGATTATCATAGGTTTGTTTTTCGTCCGGTGCAGACTCCCACGCAGACACGAAATGTTTGTAGACATCCGGCAACGACATTAAAACCTTCGTTATGACAAAATTCTCCGAAATTTCTTCACCCATTTGTTTCAACTGGTTTTGTAACTCCTGTATTTTCGACAGAAATATCGACATTTCCATTCCTTCTTCATATTTATATTGAAAAATCTTTGCTGCATTATGTGAATATTTGTTTCGCTTTTTTGTTCAAAAATACTTGCTAACTTTCGCCACATCTGAGAAGAAGTAGCGCAGGATATTATGTGTAGCCTTACTTCTTCGGTCATCCTGGTCACCAACATAGTTTGCGTCCTTCTTTCTTCCAAATTTTCTCCTTTTTTAAGTCTGCCTTCAACAATGTCAATTAGACTTTGACCTCGCAGTAAAACCATTGTCTGGTATTTCCAAACGTTCCAATTCTTGATTCCTTCCAGTTTAATAACTGTACTATTTCCGTCCATCGTGTGTCTTTTATAATCTTGCTAATAATCCTTCCTTGCAGCTCAATTCTAGCAAGTAATTTTTCCTTCCCGGCAACTTGACTTTCAACTGCAACCCACGTCCTCACGTGTTGCAATTTTTCTTTCTCTGGTATTTTCAACTAGACTTTTATTGGTATGGACTGGGCCCATAACCTGATGAAAATGGTTATTTTGGAAGTAAAAATTCTAGGTCTTTTTAGGTTTCTTTATTATTAGCACTTAGCACGATCACACAGTCGTTACACATCAACGGTTCAAGTTAGAAGAGTGCGCACAGATAACATCATATTACCCGACAACCACACATAATAACACCGTTAGGCGGTGTATCAAATAAAGCAGTTATTACATTGAATGTTAACACATTTTGAGTGATTTTGATATTTTTATGAGGCCCACATTACCTGCAATGAAGCTTGTGAGCAATTTATGTACCTAGTTAGAAATTTGAGCACAGAGATACCGTTTGGCAATGGAAATAATCTGAGAATCGTTTTCTTTATACTTTCAACCCGGAAGTATTTATCTTAGTGTTAAAAATACTGGATGATAAAATTGAATATTTCTTACAGATCCCAGTTTCTAAATTTGAAGAAGACGAATGTTCTAAGTATTATCCCGCTAACAGACATCTGAAGAAAGGATTTAATCATACGACGCAAATTTGCTATGGTGATAGAGAAATACTAAGAGACACATGTGAGGTATGACAGAGCCTTCGCTCCAACCGCTCTAAGGCCACCCACCACGGTCTGTCTAAGCCTGCACTCATTTTAACTTCAGTACTCTGTAAAAATAAATAATAGTTGACTCTTGAGTATTAATGTGGTTGGTTATGAGTGTAGATGCATACTAAACCATGGATGGATTGTGTTAAAGAGTATATGGCTAAGTAGGAGGTGACTTTTGTGATGACGCCAAATAAAGATTTGTGAAAGATCAAATCAAATCTAATCATTTATTTCATTATATAGTACATACGCAGGTGTTTTTTTATAATAATGTTCTCCATATTTTGCCGTCACATGGACATGCAAAGGTTTACAATTCCAAATAAAATATCAATAAACTTTTTAACAAAAAATCAAACCGACGTCCAGAACAAAAAACTACAAAGCAAAAAATATATTTCTTTTCCGAAGTCGGTGTCTAATGTACCTACCCATTGTTTCCCGTTTTTCGACACCGACTTCGGAAAAGAAATTTATTTTTTGCTTTGTAGTTTTTTGTTCTGGAAGTCGGTTTGATTTTTTGTTAAAAAGTTTTTATTTTTCTCTTTTTAGTTTTGTTAGGTACCTCCAATTAACATGATTATCATTTATAGCCAAAGTAAATCTCATGGCGATTCCAATAAGCCCAAACACGACTAGGATACATTGTTTTATATTAGAGTTCCAGTGCCTACCTTACGGCTTCATCATCAGATCAGTTCGATGGTGCCATTTTCATCAGTACCATTTATTTATAAGTATTTGCTTCATTATAGTCGGTTAACTATTCGAGATATCTTATGCCCGTGACATATTTAGTAGTTTAGTAGTTCCAGTGGCCACCTGTGGTCTTCCTCATCAGTTCCACTTCACCAAATGATACTTTCTGAGTGCAAATGATTGCATTGTTGATGAAAATACCAAAATCGCTATATGTTTGCCTATAATATTTGAGGAGTTTCCTCGATTTCTCTAGGATTCCATCATCAGATCCTGACCTGATGATTACGCGACCAACTAGGAAGTATACCCTTTTAAACAAAAGAAGAATTTTTCAAATCGGTCCAGCCGTATTTGAGTAATCGGGGAACATACATAAAAAAAAAAAAGATTCCGACGGATTGAGGACCTCCTCCTTTTTTTGAAGTCGGTTAAAAATTAAGTGGCAGAAAGTTGAAACTTCACCGAACCGAAATAAATTGGGATTAAAGTAGGACGATGATGAATTATTATATAATTATAATGTAATACTTGCACCTCTGACAGACGAGTCTGACTGATTTCTGACATATGTTAAGTCCAATTAATATTATAAATGTAGAAGTTTGTGAGGATAGATGGATATTAATGCCTATGCTGCAGCTAATTGTAAAATATATGGTTCAATTCTTTTATAATTCAGGGTGACAGCGGCGGACCTCTTCAGTACTACCACAACGATTATTCTAATGTATTAAACTGCATCTATACAATCATCGGCGTGACATCATCTGGCAGTCAGTGCGGGATAGCGCCGAGACCCGGCATTTACACCAGAGTCATCCACTATATACCCTGGATCGAGAGCGTCGTGTGGCCATAGAAGGATAAAGCGATGGCGTTAACCCTGTAGTGGTAGGATGGATTACGAGAGTATATTTGCCTCACGCCACGTTTAGGTGCAAACTGTTAATGCAGCAAGCGATTGTTATTATATAAATTAATAAATTAATTTGAATCGAATTATTAGTTTAGTAACTTATTTTTTTTAATGGATTCTTCTAATGTGAAAGTGCTCTTTCATCATCTACCTATCCTTTTACCAACTATATTGGGATCGGTTTCCAGTCTAACCGGATTCAGCTGAGAACCAGTGTTTTACATGGAGCGACTGCCTATCTGACCTCCATAACCCAGTAACTGGGTAACACGGTACACCTTGGCAAGACTGGTGTCAGATCTGAAGCTTCTGACTACTCGTAACGACGGTCAAAGATCTTCAAATAACAGCCGGGACCAACGGCTTAATGTGCTTTCCGAGGCACGAAAGAAACTCGGTATGTTGAAATGGTCACCCATCCACGGACCGACCTCGTCAAGCTTTGCTTAACCTTGATGAACGACTAGTGCGGCTGTTATTATGTAGCCACGAGCTCGTGAAAGTGCTCTTTACATCTTAAAAATCAGTTATTTTAGAATATTTGGCAGACATTATATATGTTTTTACCAATCAAATAATAAGGAATACTAAAACTGCTCTTGCATGTAAAAGCAAAACAAGTCTGGACAATTAATAATTCATCCCTCCATTCTAGGTTCATTTAAAATGGGTTTCTTTTATGTAACCACGGGACTACACGCATCTTTTTTGAGGCGTTACCACTGCTTTAAGGCCGTACCCTGACCAAAAAATCAGCATGAGATATGAGCATTCCTATTGGCCTAGCGGCACTGTCGGCGCATGAATTACAGTAGTGAATACGTCCAGATTTTAGAATAAAATCTTTGTAAAATCGAATATTGGTCTTTTGAAAAAAATAAATCTACCAAATTGTCTATCCATCGTACAAAAAAATTATTAATGAACACTTTACGAGGAGATGCATGCTATCAATCATTATTTCTCATTTTTATGTTTTTGTTGGAAGGAGATTAGTGAAACATATACTATATTAAAAAAAAAAAAAAACTACAATTTTGGAATCAATAATATGTAGAAATTTAATGTATTTTTATTAGTTGATATTTCATTTTAAATAACGAGTAGATAACTCCTAAAAACTGCACGAATAACGGCTAGCGCGGCGTTTTGCTCGGGGTAGCGCCTTAAGTAACAAAATATTATAATAGCTGCCGAAGTACGACTGTAAATTTAATACATGCCATCCAAGTTTTTTACCCAACTACGGCGAAGCCAAAAGAAAGGGTTTTGATTTTAGCAGACTATGTATGTATGTAATATGTATGTTTGTATTTACGTATGTTCCTCCGTAGCGCCTAAACTATTCATCCGATTTTGATGAATACGGTGTCAATAGATTCGTTATTATGATCCGAGTAACAAAGGAAAAAAAATCCATAGTCGGGTTACAGATTTTAAAACATTTTGCTTGTTCTTATGAAGGACCTGCATAAATTGAAAACTATTATTCTGTAAATTAAAATATAAGTCATATTCAAAAAAAGTTATTGGGACTTACAAACTTTTTTCTTGCTAACCCACAAAAATAAAAATAAATATAATTTATCAAAAAAAAATAAAGAAAATTGAACAAATATCTAATTTCGAGGCATTTCTAATTTCGTCTCATGACAGATCCCGTAGAGGCAATTATTTAAGTTGGCGGCCGCCGTCCAAATTTTTTTTTATTGCTCGCACTTGACCACTATCTCACCTGATGATGTAAGTAATTGTGTGGTCGACGGAGAAGCACGCTTGCCTAGAAGTAACATGTTCACTTAAACATACCTAGATTGTAGCTATCAGCAAACACAGACTCCGGCAGGAAATTCCACTCCTTAGCAGTACGCACAATGAAAGTATTCCCAAAACGTTTAGTGCGTGTCGGTGAGATATCCACCAAAATAAAATTTAAATCAAAATAGTTTATTTCAACTAAACCTTATAGGTACTTTTGAATTGTAAAACTATAATAAATATTAATGTGGTTGCACATTCGGAAACGTCAGTAGGTCTCTATGGAGAAGAATGTGCAAGAAATTCCACAGACACTCTTCTCCATCAATATTTTCTATATAACAAGTATTTGTTTACATCATTCTTGTTGAAAAAATCATAATATATTACGTATATATGTAAGAAAGATGTAAAAATACGTCAAGCGTCTAGAGTAATATAAATAACTTAAAAATACAATAATTAAAAAAACAAGCCGAGGCAACAAGGTTAAGACCCAACCCAACTGATGGCACCCGTTTAGTAATTTGGCACCACTCAGCTAAACCATCATGAAGGGAACCGAATGATCCAACACATGTGCCACCATCAGAGATATTGAGAAAGAATGACACACTCAATTGCCAGCGCACACACATGACAACGAACTACGTAAAGGCATAGTAAATGGTAGATTTACAGTTGCTACATAGTACTCACGCATGAGCTGTGCAGTTATATAATAATAAAAGAAATTGAGTTTATACAATACAAATATATTCATACAGTCTTCAGCAGGTGAACTATAATTGAAAACTTTTCTACCTATCACTAGTTTTTGCGCCCTAGTGGTTATAAAAAACCGGCAAAGTGCGAGTCGGACTCGCGCACGAAGGGTTCCGTACCATTAACACAAAAATCGGCAACAAAAATACGTTTGTTGTATGGGAGCTCCACTTGAATTTTTTGTTTTCTGTTTTTAGTATTTGTTGTTATAGCGGCAACAGAAGTACATCATCTGCGAAAATTTCAACTACGGACAGACAGACAGACCGCAGAGTCTTAGTAATAGGGTCCCATTTTACCCTTTGGAACCCTAAAAACCGACAAGCTGGCAACTCGGCGTCGATGTTCAAGGCTCTGGAGCTTTGTCTCAACCAGTGCCTCATTGCCGATGAACTTCTTGGCCCATATTTCGATCTATATCAAGCTGGTATTACGCAGATCTGTCCCAGAAATGAGAACTGTAATCCATGCATGATAGGACTTGCACTCGGATCAAGTTGAGCAGTTGTTTTGGCGTGAAGTACCGTCTCATCTTTGCAAGGATCCATAACTTTTTTGGCAGCCAGCTGAGTCTTTTCCTCAACGTATGTACCAAAATTGAGAGTCGAAGTCAACGTAACGCCAAGAAGCTCAAGATGGTCCGGTATTGGCAAGCACGCCTGGGTCTTACCAGCATTGAACCTTACCAGATTGGCTTCGCCCCATTCAGAGGCTGTCACAGGGAGACCGGAGCTGAGGCCCCATTCAGAGGCTGTCACAGGGAGACCGGAGCTGAGGCCCAGTAGCCCGCGCGATAGGCAAGTACCTCTTAGAAACAGTGCTCTCGTCTGCCTACCCCGAGGGTTTTAGCAGATCGTTTAGTGCAAAGAAATTACCTACTAGTTAGTTATCTATATACTATAATTAAATTATTGAAAATCGTATTGAGTTTTTTATTAAATATTTTTTATTCTCTCTTTTTAGTTTTGGTAGGTAACTCCAATTAGCCACTACCAATTTTTCTCCTACCATGAAAATCATTTATAGCCTAAGTACATATCTAATTATTTCAATAAGCCCAAACACGACTAGGATAAAACGGTTTATTTCGGCATTCCAGTGCCTACCTTCCGGCTTCATCATCAGATCGGTTCGATGATACCATATTCATCAGTAGGTACCATTTATAAATAAGTATTTGCTTCATCATAGTCGGTTAATTATTCGAGATATCTGTGTTCTTCCTCAGTTCCACTTTACCAAATGATACTTTCTGAGTGCAAATGATTGCATTATTGATGAAAATACCAAAATCGTTACATGTATGCCTATAAGATTTGAGTAGTTCCCTCGATTTATCCAGGATGCCATCATCAAATCCTGACCTGATGACCATGGGACCACCTGGAAAGTAAATATAAGTATATATATAAGTAAATACCCTTTGAAATAAAAGAAGAATTTTCAAATCAGTCCAGGCCAGGCTACTTTGAGTAAAAAGGGAAGATACATAAAAAAAAATACAAACACAGATACACATCAAACTTGTAGCGACCCTCTTTTTCCGTCGGGGTTAAAAAGGTATAGGATTGACAAGCGCTATCGAAATTTCACGTGATCTAAGCCATTACATTTTGGCATTTGCTCATCGCAATCATTTGGAATGACACATTGTCTAGAGTCTCATATCTGCAGATAACACTGTTAACGTTTCAAAGGCATGTTCGTATCGGTAGTGCGGATAGTGCGGAATAGATTCTTAGGTACCAGTAACGTGTAACTACGTCGAGAAACTCGTGACAAATATTCGATAGAAATGCGGACGTATGAGGATATCGGGTTACTGGATCTGACATACCGTATGGGTATTCCAACTTCGAAGACCTATGGGGCATCCACTAAACCACGCTGAGCACGGAGAGAAGACCTGTAGCCCAGCAGTGGGAACATTATAAGGCTTGATGATGATGATTACAATTTAGGCAAGAAACTTCAGTCTGATGATAAAATTACTCATTATTTTGTAAAATTGATTAGCGGGGTAAAAGCTCAAGCTTAACTGCCCAAACTTTTTTTTTAAACAAGCGCTTATATTAACGCACACAGCCGGGGCTGTTATTGTCACACCAATAATAGCCCCACTTCGTGTCCAGCAATTATTGTCCATACCTGGTTGCCTGGAAGAGATCGCGGACGCGATAAGGCCGCCCATTGTATGTGTTTTTAGTTTTAAGTTTTCTTCATTATTGTAAATTATGGTGTATAATAAAGTATTTAATAAATAAATATCGTCACAAAAAAGCAAACAATCCATTTGCCACGCCTATTCCCAACTATGCTGTGGTCGGCGTCTGGTCTGATCGATTGCAGCTGAGTACACATATTTTGAATGAAGCGACTGCCTTTCTAACTTCCACAACTCAGTAACTGGTATCACAATACCCCTAGACAAGACTGGTATCAGATTTCCTGGCTTCTACTACCCGTCGCGACTGTCCGTCAAAGATTTACAAATTAAGGTTGCCCTAGTCGGCGGCACGAAATATTTTGTGGCCGGCGTTAAAATGTATGCTATTTCATCCGACAACACGTACGATAGGGATAGACGCTGTGATGAGCTGTGGGAAGCTAGTGCGCGAACGAATACACACCCATGGTATAAACATAATAAATGTATGTCGATTTAGAAAGAAAAGGAACACGCGAAATTTTATAAACAGACTTTTGGGAGTATGAGTATCATGAAAAAACTACCTAATGTATTTGTTTAAAATAAAATTATTTGCATTTTTAACTGCTCATTTATCCCTGTATGGTGACTGTTTTGCAATTTTCCTTCTTTTTATGGTATTTATTTCCGCCCAAAGATGAGTTGAAATTAGTGTTGAAATATGGAACTTTCGACGCTCATAACTCAACAATACGACAAATACACGTTATTTTAATTTTTGTTTCCATACAGGGCTACATAATGATGAGACAACTTGATATCATTTTTTACGAGTATTTTGATCGCACACCGTCAAACAGTGGAATAATTGCCATACTACCTTTGTAAGGAAGAATGACTGACTAGGGCAACCTTAACATGCTTTCCTAGGCACGCAGAAATCTCGGTATATTAGAGCCTTTACGCACTGTCGACTGGTCGTCGGAAACTTGTTCGACGTCAACTGTGACTTTCTATAGTTTAAATAGGTATTTACGCACTCGGTCACCGGTCGCCCGGGTGACTGGCCACGCAGTGGCGCTGCACAAGTGACTGCTGGCCGCAGCAACCATTAGGAGCACGGGTTTAAATAGAAGCGTTCACACTGCGAGCAACAGCTGTCGAGACGACCGGATGTTACGCACAAAAATGGCTCAGACTTTCTATACAGAGAGTTTAATATTGGAAGTACAATTCCGAAAAGCTAGGTATTTGGGATTTAGTGCCAGTGACCAATATTCCAATCTGGTTCTTTTTTTATTTTTATTTACGTGGGTACTTTCTAATGTCTACATAAATTATTTTTAACATTCGTTTTAATCGCCGTTCTTGCAACAAAGGGTGAACCCAATACTAAATTTCTTTTCTTTTTTTCTCGCTTCATAATTAGTAACGCTACTATTGCAGATTTTTCGACGGCCACTCTCTGCTAATGTACACTACGCTTGGTTTGGTCTCTTGGCCCTAGTTGCCTATGTTTTGGTCGCGGAGAGACAAAGTCTCCGGCGACAAGTCGACGGCGCATAATGGCTCTTCAAATGGTGATCATCCACAAACCGACCTCGGAAAGTGTTGCTTAACCGTGAATGTCGACACATGCGGCTTTTATTATTTAGCCACAAGTTCAATTAAACACCGGAAAGTGAGTCAAATTTAACTTGCAAGCTTTGATTACTTTTATACATAGACACCGGCTTATTATGTAAGAAACAGCAATCAGCAATCATCGCGCGATTGAAGCTTTATGTCATAAAAGTTGGAATTACCTACAGTGTGGGTATATTAGCTAGATCCTCACAACCGTTTGCTAATCGCGCGCTGTTTATCAAATGCACTTATAAAAATCGCCAAAAACTCTAAACCTCCTGTATTGAAGAGCAATTATTGCAGAAAAATCGCTATTGTTATGCTCTTGCAAGTTACGTAATACGCCTGCGGGTCAGGTAAAACAAAAATTATAAAAAAAGAAAGCAATTGTTTATTTGCCACACGATTAAACTATAAAAACATACAATTTAGGTGTAACAACATTACCGTAGAAAGTTAATTTTTCAAACTTATCAAATAATCTTTTCTTTTCCCGTTCTTCTTTTTTCTATCATCTTCTGTCTCTGAAAGAAAGTGCAGTAGCACATATAAATTTAGCTCATATTTAAACAGTATTTCATAAATTAATTTCATACTTCTAATTTAGCACGTTCCAGTGTGACGTTAACACGTTGCACAATAGCTTCGGACGGTATCCAAGCTATATAGCGACGACGTAAAGCAACGATGCATGCTAACTTGCATTGCCATGTTATGAGCGGTTTTTGCTCGAACGAACCTGCTATTGGAACAGTCAACAAAGAATGTCGAACTTCTGTTTTTAAATCTGTATTACTACAAATGCGGAAGTGTCTGTATGTTTAATTTTCACGTCTGACGATGCAAATTGGTAAACGGGTAGACTTGGATAAGGACATAGAATAAGTTTTTATCCCGGTAGTAAGTTCCTTTGGGAAAATAAAACACTAGAAGAAGAAGAAGCTAGTGTTTTATATTACAGAGCAGCTGAATGAAACAGTGTATCAACAAATTACTTTAATTTGTTTCAATTTAGATACTCGTATTAGCTGGTACTAGTCAGACTTGCACACCAAGGGTTCCGTCTCGCCAAAACCATTACAATTTACTAAGAAACTGCTACTATAGCGCACATGTTTACGCGTATTCTGTGAATATTTCAACTAGCTGTAACCGTTTTGGCCGGTTTTCGAAATACAAGCTGACAGATGGCGTGGCCTTTGTACCCAATAGGGACCCATTGTCTCTCATTATGAACGAAATCATGAATACGAAATCATAAAAATTACTAGTGCTTTTGTTGCTGACCTTACTAACCAGTTTTCATTACCTATTATCACAAACTTTCCAAGTAAGTGTCGGGAAACCTTTTGGATTTATTAACGAACCAGGACGGAATAATGATGATGATGAGAAGTAAGACGTAAGGTAAAAAGTTTAGGAAGGCTTCAGATTTTTAAAGATAAGTTTTCAAGTATCTGCGTCCAGTAGTAGATTTTAATTTTGATTTATTTTAATTCAGATTTGATTTAATTTGGTTTTTATTTAATTATGATTTAATTTTAATTTATTATTGATTTCATTTTTGATTTATTTGAAACTTTACTGTGATTGGATTTAATTTTAAATTAACTTTAATTTGATTTGATTTTGTTTTAATTTAAAATTTTATTCTTTCATATTTTAACACAATAAGTGTTTTTATATGTGTACATGTAAGATTCACATCTAGTAGATGTCAGTCAGACTTTTTGAGTTGTATATTATTTTTTTGGAAGTTCTATGTAAGGTCAGTTTTGTGAATTACAATAAACAAAATAAAAAAGTAACTTAAGAGAAAAACGTGTCAGACAAACAGACGGATACTTGAGTGACCTTTTTTATATTTTTTAGGCACACGCTTGACCACTATCTCACCTGTTGTTAAGCGATGATGTGGTCGACGATGAAACACGTTTGTCTTATATGGGTTCTGCTTTTCATTGCGACATTTAACCCCTAAAAACATCCAAGCCAATTCACTACTACTCGTGTGGATGCTGTTGGTGCCGGATGTCATTTTTAGACGTGTGACAGTCGATGCGGATAGTCAGAAGCCAGGCAATCTGACACCAGTCTTATCAAGGGGTATTGGGTTACCCAGTTATTGGGTTGTGGAGGTCAGATAGACAGTCGCTTAATGTAAAATGTTGGTACTCAGCTGCATTCGGTTAAACTGGCATTTTTGCTTGTATCTCCATTTTTTGGTAGGCGATTGTATCTCACCTTGCAATCAAAATAGTGAAAAGTTTAAATAATGAAATAAAAGTTAATACAATAAAAAAACCCGACTGCTTATGAAGCGAACTGAAAAGATGTAAAAACGAAATTATTCATGTTGTGCATTCGGAGGATACGTCATATTCACGAGCTGGCTGAACAAAACCGTATGTCCCGACAGATGTCAACCGTGCCGTGTATTTTTACATAATGTATTTCCGGCAGTTGTTCGTCATCATAAATGGATGTCGTGGTGGCCCAGTGGCTAAGACCTCGCCTCTCATGCTTGAGGTCGTGGGTTCGAATCCGGGCAAGTACCAATGTGTATTTTTCAATTCATATGTACTTTCTTAGTTAATCTTGAACATCGTTGACAACGGTGAAGGAAAACATCGTGAGGAAACCTGGAAGTGAGTTTATTATAAGATTGTGCTCCATTGGTGTAATTGCTGTAAGGCGTTCCTGTGCGAGGATAAACTAATAAATAAATAAATAAAATAAATAACAAAACAAAAAACAAAACAAAACAAAAAAAAAAAAAAAAAAAACAAAAAGAATACAAAACCTTCGGTTTCCCCGAAAAGGTCATCAAATCGCAGTGAGGCCACGGACGCTAAAAGATCTACATCGGGCCAATGTAGGACCCAGTAGAACTGTCTGTGAAGCTCCTTGCTCTGCCATACCTCCCTGCGGTCGTTAGTATCTAATACTATAGATTTACGCCAGTTCTCGATAACCAAGGAGAGAGGGATAAGGCCTTTGTCCACCGCTACCAAATCTCGATGCATACCCACGTCGGCGGCCTGGAAGTATTACCTAAAGACTGCATACCTTGCGGTTGTGCAGGGTCTTAGCATTTAAAAAGCCATGACCCCCGCACTTCCGCGGGATTTACAGTCTCATAACCGATAACCGTGGGTGATGCATACAATTTGCGGTAAGCATTGTGCGGAATCTTCTATCCAGGGCGTCAAGTTCTGTCTGAGTCCATTTTAGTATGCCGAAAGAGTACATCAAGGCCGATGACCCAGCCATTGAAGGCGCGCTCCTCGTTCCAGCCTGATAAAAGACTATTTAGTACTTTTATCAGGCGGCCAAAGAAGCGTTTCTTCAACGACTTTTTCACGTCAGTAGCATCGATGCCTAGTACTTCCAACATACCCAAATACTAGTAAATTTCGGTTCAGGATCTAAGGCGCAAGGAATCCGAGAGTTGTATTCCCACGGATTTCATAATCTCACCTCGCATTACATGCATGACTGCACATTTGTCCACTCCAAATTCCATCCTGATGGCGTCACTGAAGGTTTTCTATTACCTTCAGTAACTTCATCAGTTGCAAGTTTTTGGGGGCAAAGAGCTTCAGATCATCCATGTAAAGGAGGTGTGATATGACCTGATCACCTCTTCTCAACCGATAGCCCAGGCCCGAGCCCTCCAGCAGTGTACTGAGAGGGTTGAGGGCTAAACAAAACCACAGAGGACTCAGACTGTCACCATGAAACATTCCGCGCTCCATCCTTATAGATTCGCTGTTTGCCTGCATCTGTCGACATCCTGGATAGTAAAGAACCGTCCTCCACTCCCTACGGTCATGATTCAGTTTTTAGAATCATTCACTCGCTCGTGATTCATCTATGGCCCTCGCTTTAAATCCGTCCTTTATTCACTAGTAGCATAATATGCTATTGTAGAGGGGGAATGGTATCTAGACACGCAGAAGCGTTTCAAGCCTAGTTCAAGCAAAAAAGGAACTGGCGGCGCAGCAGCGGTATGTATTATTACATACATACATACAAGATACGCGCGAAAAACATAACCCTTTTCTTGCAGTCGGGTAAAAAAAGCTCAACTGTTTGTCTGCTCACTATAGTATCTATTAGTTTCGCAAGACTTTAAACCACTATCCAAGGACCCCTACGGTGTCCACGAACTTTATGTACTTAAAGACTAATCCTACATTAAAGGGATTACATCCTTGGCCAATTTGTGCATTCCTGACGGCACAGACCGGGCAACGTGCAGTGCAGCGCGAATGAAATAATCTTCAACTGACCCAAGAGAAAAAAAATCGGTATAAAACCGGTATAAAGTACACATATTTATATTTTGTTTTCTTTAATTATCAACTTTGGTACTTCCTACTGCCCTGTACTTCGTTAAGTTCACGTGAAACATTTAAGTCAAAAGATTTCGTATTTGCAAGCAAGATAGACCAAACTAGCCATGAGAGGTGGAACGGAAAACTAGGTATTATTTGAAGAACAATCTACTTTCTTCGTTAGCAGACCTCGGCTTCCCTCTAGGTGGACGTCAGCTCGCCTAGAGGGAGGCCAACGGTCTGGTTAAGATTGCGGGCACCCGGTGGATGCAAGACGCACTGGACCGATCAGTGTGGCGACGCTTGGGGGAGGCCTATGTCCAGCAGTGGACATCTTTCGGCTGAAATGATGATAATCTACTTACAAGCTGTAGTGTGCTGTACAACATTCTGATCCACTGCGCAGAGTTACGACACCGTACCGCTCCATCTGTCATACGCCTTATAACTTAGCGATACAATATACTACAAAATACAAGTAATGAAAGCTGCTTTCGCCTTTGAAATCACTATCAATAACAATTATCTGGGCTTATGCAGTATTCTACTTCTAATCTCTTTTGATAAGATGAAGACGAGCTAAATGCATATTTGCAGCTACGACAGGGGATGACAATGTAAGTCAGCCCTTTGTAAAATTGACAGCTAGACACTATAACCAAAGATCCCATTTGCAAAATCTGCAGGTATATTTGTTTTTGAGTAAAGTTAATTTTCATGAATAATACTTGGTAGTAGAATAGAATGCTGCAGGGTTGCCTGGATATATCTATATATTACCTTAATTAAATAAAAAAAGATAGTGTTGTAGAAAATAGAAAAAATAAATATAAACTTTATAAAACTGTAACAATAGTAAGGTTTAGTTGCGAAAAGAAACATGTCCAAGGAACTAATATTGTTTAATAAATATTGCATGGATTTAAAAAAAAAAACGCAAAAAGAACTAGTTATTTTGTCTAGTTTATTACATTATACACTAGTATTATAAAGCCGAAAGTTTGTGAGTATGTAAGATTGGTATGTTTGTTACTCTTTCACGCGATCTGGATGAAAATTGGCATAGAGATAAACTATAGTCTGGAATAGCATATAGTTAACTTTTTTAGGATAAAATTCAACCTTCACGCAGGCCGCTGGCAGAAGCTAGTTATGAATAAAATTGATTTTTTAATCTTTAAATCCAGTCTTTAGTTGACCACTCTCCAACTCATTACAAAACATATCTAAAACTAAAAATACCTTGCAGCCAATTTTTATATTAATTTAAACTTTATTCCTATTAGGTACGAAAAAGTTCATAAAGTCAGTTTTTGTTCTTAACATTATCAACATATCACAATGCATGGTTTCGCTCTGGCTTAAAGTTATTATACAAATTTATAACTAGCTTGATAACCAGCAGGGAACTAATGCAGACAACGTTTAAGAACTATTTCATTGTGGCTGAGGACATAAAGACAGCAGACACTGATATCGCAATGCTTTCTGTAAGTAGACTAACATTGCTATTCAGTTATTAACTGCGTATTAGCGCTAGTGTGTATTGTAACGCACAGCGGGTACGTTTTCAACGCTACTTTTCAATTTAGGAGGCCGTAGCACCGCCTGTAGTGTAATAATAGTTAATACGCCTGTAATAATAGTTATTCTAGTAACACTGCCTGTATTTATTGACTAGGCGTTAAACTTTAGCAAACTTCAGCTGACACATGCCGGTTTATTGTGGATATTAACTACTAGTTGCCTAATAATTCTGAACACTATACATACGTACATATCACAGACATAATATTTTCACTGTTTCTAATAATATGGTAACCTCATAAGAACATTTTATTTAACTATGGTGATTCCGTGTTTGTTTGCTCGCAATTTTTAGCAGGCAACTCCAAAGGAAATTATTTGAGTAACATATGTGCCAAGAATCCGTATCAAAACGCAAATTCGTAAAACGACATAATTATGAAGTGGTCGTCCTATTCTCTATAAAAGGTCCATAAACAAAAGAATGGGAATGGTACAGTCATACCACACAAATATGAGATTTTTATAGGAAGAATATTATTAAAAAAAAATTGACTTTTAAATTTAAAATAAAAATATGTTAGTTTACTTCTAGTGAAGCGCTCTTCACCGTCGACCACATGATTCTTATCATTAAAATTCAAATTCAAATATATTTATTGCTCAACACAGTACATAATAATACATTTCCAGATGTCAAGTGAATGCGCAGTCCACTGTGTTGCACCAATTTAGGCATGCAAAATTATCATTAAAAATACACAATGTCCCAAATTCTAATTAATACCCTTTGCAAATTATTACACTATTCATAAAGTCAAATTAATAGGTACCACAAAATCTCATAAATTAATACCCTGTACAATGTCATAAATTCAAATTAATACTCTAAACGATGTCATAATTTCAAAATAATACTCTATTAAATGTCATAAATTTTAGTTAATATGTTATAAAATGTCATAAATTAAAAACTAATAAGTTATACAATGTCATAATTTCAAATACATTAGGTGAGATAGTGGCCAAACCCGAGCCTATGATTAATAATAAAATGCATAAACAGCAATACAGATTTCACTGAAACGTTGAACCTATATATCTTCCCTATATCTCTTGTCTTTTTTAAAAAACGTTGCCCCACACTAGGAATTTCTTCAAGTATCGTCAACTATCTGTAGGTCGGGCCGGAACAACTGTCTGTAGATCATACAAATATATGTTCCGTGCGGGAATCGAACCCGCAACACGCAGCGCAGCAGTCAATCGCTCAACTACTGCGCCAATCGTGCGCCAGTGTGCCGTACGTATGTATCTACATAAAATCTGTGTATCAAATTATAAGCTTCGCCATATCGTCTTTAAATGACCCAAATACATATAACTGACGGTCAAATAAAAGGTACAAACAACAAATGTGATGGCCAGAAACCGGATGCCTGTTGAAATCCAGTGAACAGATCCTTTTGCAAACAAAGCGTTTGGGTAAAATAATTTGAATACGATATCTGAGTTTGAATATGCTCTGTGTACCACATGGTGTAGTCCTATCTTAGGTCTTAATATTTTTATATGTAATTTTCCAGGTTTTATCAGGGATTGTAACATCACCAAGTATATAAACGACAGGTTAAAAAATAAAGGTGTAGATTGGAGCTATTTACTCCAATCGAATTGTTTGTGTTTTTGGATGAGAGTTTTATTTTTAGGGTTACGTAAAGGGTAAAAACGGGACCCTATTACTAAGACTCTGCGGTCCGTCTGTCTGTCTGTCCGTCTGTCACCAGGCTGTATCTCATGAACCGTTATAGCTAGGCAGTTGAAATTTTCACCAATGATGTATTTCTGTTGCGGCTATAACAACAAATACTAAAACGGAATAAAATAAATATTTAAGTGGGGCTCCTATACAACAATCGAGATTTTTTGTCGTTTTTGCGATACTGGTACGGACCCTTCGTGCGCGATTCCGACTCGCACTTGGCCGGTGTTTTTTTATTATTTAAATCACGGTTTCGAATCGTTTTTCTAATGGTGTTTTAAGATAACTGACAGGCTGTTAACCAACCTGACTGTAAAAGTCGCACCTAACATTAAGTAGATTACTGCTGGTGATGCATTAACCCTTTTACCTTTATATATTGTAATGTAATTTTTTGTATTGTAATGTTTACCACATTTATCAAATGCATGTATTTTCTTTTATAGATCTTCAACTTGTGAATAGCTGTGTCAATTTTATCAAATTTTAATTATTTTTTTGTCAATGTTTTTCAATTTTATTTATAATGTTAATTTAGCAATTTTGTATATTTTATTAACTTAATCAATTTTATTAATTGAATCAATTGTATAATTTTACCGATTTTAACCAATTTTTATCCAATATTTATTTATTATTTAACCAATTTTACCAATTTTTATCAATTTTTAACCAATTTGTAACCAATTTTTTACTTTATTCAGACAATTTTTATTTTTACTAATTTAATTAATTGTATAGTTTTTACCAATGTTTACAAATTTTATAAATTTTATTAATGTTATCGATTTTATGTACCTACTCACTCGTATTAATAGTTAGCGCTTATTACTATGTAAGTTAGCTTTGAGATTCTTTAAAATTGTGAATGTGGTGTTTGCCTCTAAGTAATTGTTGCACTATAAGATTAGTTTAAGCATGTATTTTTTGTTATAATTAAGTGTAAACAGTTGTTGGTGAACCTAATCAAATAAATAAATAAATATACTATGAAATTAATAAAAAATAATAGGGGTTAAATTATGAAATTGCCATTTTATTGTAATAGGTACTATGAATTTACATAGAACCTTCATGGTTTCAGATTTTTGAGTGACACTTTTTTCACATGGTACCTATGAAGTTCTTCTTTTAAAAAATGTGCAACATTCGATTATCGACTCTCAGTTGTTGTTTTTATTCAGCTTAGACAAGAAAGATGGATACTTCGAAAATTCGAGTGATTTTTGAATACGAGTTCCAACGCCGAACTAACGCGGCAGAAAAAGCTCGCAATATCAATGTTGCGTTTGGAGAGGGGACTGCTAATGAACGCAACGTGCGATTTTAGTTCAAACGCTTTCGTAATGGAAACTTTGATTTGAAGAACGAACCACGTGGAAGACCGCGCACACAGGTGAATAACAATGAATTGAAAGAGATTGTGGAAGCCGATCCGAGGCTAAACTACCCAGGAATTAGCGGCATGGTTTAACGTTACTGTTGGGATTTGAACCCAACACTATCGGCCAGTGCGCGCCGTATTAACAATATTGACTCATTTGCTTCAAATCAATAAAATAAAAAAATATGAAAAATGGGTGCCTCATGCTTTGACTGATCTGCAGAAAGAAACGCGTGTTGAAACTTGTGTTGCCTTGTTGAATCGATACAGAAATGAAGGAATATTGGATTGAATTGAGACATGTGATGAAAAGTGGATTCTTTATGATAACCCTAAGCGAAAAATGCAATGGCTGAGGTCCAGGTCAAACGCCGCAACAGTGTCCTAAAGCAAAGCTTACCAATAAAAAGGTAAGGGTTCAGCATAGTGTTATTCACTATAGCTGTCTCCGATCTGGTCAAGCAATAACGGCAGATGTCTATTGTGCGATCTCCGAACAATGATAGCAAAACTAGCAGTGAAACAGCCCCGACTCCTGAAACGATCTTTACCATTATTGATCCATGATAACGCGAGACCTCATACAGCACGAGAAACCGTTTTAACTCTACAGGAACTGCAATTAGACCAGACCTTGCTCCAACGGATTACCATTTTTTTCGTATGTTGGATAATTTTCAAAGTGATAAAAAGTTTTCTTCTCAGGCAGTACAAAATGCTTTCACATAGTTTGTCGAATCTAGATCACCAGAGTTCTATCGCAAAGGCATAAATGACCTTCCTATTAGATGACAGCAATGTATAGATAATAATGGTAATTATTTTATTAAATAAATATGTTAAATTAAAAAAAAAACTAATTTCTATTTTTCAGTACAAATCCGCAATTTCATACATTTCAATTTCATATTTGTTGCAGGATTCAAGACTGAAATCATTTTCGGGATTTGTTAAACTTCATTGCCTTGGCACTTTTCTAGTTTAGATTGCCTCTGTAATTTGTTACGAAATAACTTTAATAATACCTTATTATAAAGTTATTACTTGCTTCTCTGGCGTCCTTAACGGGGATTGAATCCGCTAGCACCAACTGCGCTGGTGCTGGTGCTTGCACTAGTGCTGGCGTGCTGGGGTGCGTGTGGTGAGCGGCTTTATTGCTCCGGTACCATTCTGGACAAATGGTAGTGAGTAATCACGGTGCAACTCACATTTTCTCTTGAGTACCAGGGGCGAGTGCTCTCGGAGGCGTGACCTACCGAAGATGGTCCCAGACACCTCGTAAGGGGTTGCCTGGTATAGTGTGCCGCTTTCCATAACGTAAGGTTGGTGAAGGAGGCCACTATAGGAAAACTCAGTAGACAAATAGGGGTATGCACGTATCATAATATACACTACGTTCAAAACTTTAGTCTGGCATGCTGAAGCAATGCTTATATTATCAGTGTGTAAATGTTGTTGAATTTAAACGTAGTTTATTTATTGTATATGTTGTTGTTTTTGTGTTAATAAAATAGTTATAACTTTACTTATTGTACTTACAGTATGAGTCTCATTGTTACTCGTAATAAACAATTATTATTTTATAATAATTTCCCGAGTAGTTTAAGGCCAGTCAAGGTGACAGTAATTGCATATGTTTCAACTTGACATTTCACTTTTTCTACTTTATATTCTTAAAAAAACATATAAATTGATTCAACCGCAATGCAGTATAATTTGTTTAGATTCCAACACTGATAGCATCGTTTGCAAGAGCTTCGTGACAAAACTAATAAATCGGTGGTCTCTTATAGTTTCAGAATATTTCAGACTTATATTACTTATACGCGTTGTTACGAGACCATTAAAAATAGTTTATAGACCAAACGCTTCCTTATACTTCTACACCGTTTACTTCTACACCTTATACTTTATTAAATATACGAGTATATAGATTTTTTATTAGATAATTTGTTTTTCAATTTTATTTATAATGTTAATTTAGCAATTTTGTATATTTTATTAACTTCTAATCGGTAAAATTATACAATTGATTCAATTAA
Source organism: Orthosia cruda (assembly GCA_964057195.1). NCBI lineage: Eukaryota > Metazoa > Arthropoda > Insecta > Lepidoptera > Noctuidae > Orthosia > Orthosia cruda. The sequence continues at coordinate 26,325,740 of OZ059840.1, read as the reverse complement.
TAAAATTGTTAATTGAATCAATTGTATAATTTTACCGATTTTAACCAATTTTTATCCAATATTTATTTATTATTTAACCAATTTTACCAATTTTTATCAATTTTTAACCAATTTGTAACCAATTTTTTACTTTATTCAGACAATTTTTATTTTTACTAATTTAATTAATTGTATAGTTTTTACCAATGTTTACAAATTTTATAAATTTTATTAATGTTATCGATTTTATGTACCTACTCACTCGTATTAATAGTTAGCGCTTATTACTATGTAAGTTAGCTTTGAGATTCTTTAAAATTGTGAATGTGGTGTTTGCCTCTAAGTAATTGTTGCACTATAAGATTAGTTTAAGCATGTATTTTTTGTTATAATTAAGTGTAAACAGTTGTTGGTGAACCTAATCAAATAAATAAATAAATATACTATGAAATTAATAAAAAATAATAGGGGTTAAAGTATGAAATTGCCATTTTATTGTAATAGGTACTATGAATTTACATAGAACCTTCATGGTTTCAGATTTTTGAGTGACACTTTTTTCACATGGTACCTATGAAGTTCTTCTTTTAAAAAATGTGCAACATTCGATTATCGACTCTCAGTTGTTGTTTTTATTCAGCTTAGACAAGAAAGATGGATACTTCGAAAATTCGAGTGATTTTTGAATACGAGTTCCAACGCCGAACTAACGCGGCAGAAAAAGCTCGCAATATCAATGTTGCGTTTGGAGAGGGGACTGCTAATGAACGCAACGTGCGATTTTAGTTCAAACGCTTTCGTAATGGAAACTTTGATTTGAAGAACGAACCACGTGGAAGACCGCGCACACAGGTGAATAACAATGAATTGAAAGAGATTGTGGAAGCCGATCCGAGGCTAAACTACCCAGGAATTAGCGGCATGGTTTAACGTTACTGTTGGGATTTGAACCCAACACTATCGGCCAGTGCGCGCCGTATTAACAATATTGACTCATTTGCTTCAAATCAATAAAATAAAAAAATATGAAAAATGGGTGCCTCATGCTTTGACTGATCTGCAGAAAGAAACGCGTGTTGAAACTTGTGTTGCCTTGTTGAATCGATACAGAAATGAAGGAATATTGGATTGAATTGAGACATGTGATGAAAAGTGGATTCTTTATGATAACCCTAAGCGAAAAATGCAATGGCTGAGGTCCAGGTCAAACGCCGCAACAGTGTCCTAAAGCAAAGCTTACCAATAAAAAGGTAAGGGTTCAGCATAGTGTTATTCACTATAGCTGTCTCCGATCTGGTCAAGCAATAACGGCAGATGTCTATTGTGCGATCTCCGAACAATGATAGCAAAACTAGCAGTGAAACAGCCCCGACTCCTGAAACGATCTTTACCATTATTGATCCATGATAACGCGAGACCTCATACAGCACGAGAAACCGTTTTAACTCTACAGGAACTGCAATTAGACCAGACCTTGCTCCAACGGATTACCATTTTTTTCGTATGTTGGATAATTTTCAAAGTGATAAAAAGTTTTCTTCTCAGGCAGTACAAAATGCTTTCACATAGTTTGTCGAATCTAGATCACCAGAGTTCTATCGCAAAGGCATAAATGACCTTCCTATTAGATGACAGCAATGTATAGATAATAATGGTAATTATTTTATTAAATAAATATGTTAAATTAAAAAAAAAACTAATTTCAATTTTTCAGTACAAATCCGCAATTTCATACATTTCAATTTCATATTTGTTGCAGGATTCAAGACTGAAATCATTTTCGGGATTTGTTAAACTTCATTGCCTTGGCACTTTTCTAGTTTAGATTGCCTCTGTAATTTGTTACGAAATAACTTTAATAATACCTTATTATAAAGTTATTACTTGCTTCTCTGGCGTCCTTAACGGGGATTGAATCCGCTAGCACCAACTGCGCTGGTGCTGGTGCTTGCACTAGTGCTGGCGTGCTGGGGTGCGTGTGGTGAGCGGCTTTATTGCTCCGGTACCATTCTGGACAAATGGTAGTGAGTAATCACGGTGCAACTCACATTTTCTCTTGAGTACCAGGGGCGAGTGCTCTCGGAGGCGTGACCTACCGAAGATGGTCCCAGACACCTCGTAAGGGGTTGCCTGGTATAGTGTGCCGCTTTCCATAACGTAAGGTTGGTGAAGGAGGCCACTATAGGAAAACTCAGTAGACAAATAGGGGTATGCACGTATCATAATATACACTACGTTCAAAACTTTAGTCTGGCATGCTGAAGCAATGCTTATATTATCAGTGTGTAAATGTTGTTGAATTTAAACGTAGTTTATTTATTGTATATGTTGTTGTTTTTGTGTTAATAAAATAGTTATAACTTTACTTATTGTACTTACAGTATGAGTCTCATTGTTACTCGTAATAAACAATTATTATTTTATAATAATTTCCCGAGTAGTTTAAGGCCAGTCAAGGTGACAGTAATTGCATATGTTTCAACTTGACATTTCACTTTTTCTACTTTATATTCTTAAAAAAACATATAAATTGATTCAACCGCAATGCAGTATAATTTGTTTAGATTCCAACACTGATAGCATCGTTTGCAAGAGCTTCGTGACAAAACTAATAAATCGGTGGTCTCTTATAGTTTCAGAATATTTCAGACTTATATTACTTATACGCGTTGTTACGAGACCATTAAAAATAGTTTATAGACCAAACGCTTCCTTATACTTCTACACCGTTTACTTCTACACCTTATACTTTATTAAATATACGAGTATATAGATTTTTTATTAGATAATTTGTTTTTCAATTTTATTTATAATGTTAATTTAGCAATTTTGTATATTTTATTAACTTCTAATCGGTAAAATTATACAATTGATTCAATTAATAAAATTGTTAATTGAATCAATTGTATAATTTTACCGATTTTAACCAATTTTTATCCAATATTTATTTATTATTTAACCAATTTTACCAATTTTTATCAATTTTTAACCAATTTGTAACCAATTTTTTACTTTATTCAGACAATTTTTATTTTTACTAATTTAATTAATTGTATAGTTTTTACCAATGTTTACAAATTTTATAAATTTTATTAATGTTATCGATTTTATGTACCTACTCACTCGTATTAATAGTTAGCGCTTATTACTATGTAAGTTAGCTTTGAGATTCTTTAAAATTGTGAATGTGGTGTTTGCCTCTAAGTAATTGTTGCACTATAAGATTAGTTTAAGCATGTATTTTTTGTTATAATTAAGTGTAAACAGTTGTTGGTGAACCTAATCAAATAAATAAATAAATATACTATGAAATTAATAAAAAATAATAGGGGTTAAAGTATGAAATTGCCATTTTATTGTAATAGGTACTATGAATTTACATAGAACCTTCATGGTTTCAGATTTTTGAGTGACACTTTTTTCACATGGTACCTATGAAGTTCTTCTTTTAAAAAATGTGCAACATTCGATTATCGACTCTCAGTTGTTGTTTTTATTCAGCTTAGACAAGAAAGATGGATACTTCGAAAATTCGAGTGATTTTTGAATACGAGTTCCAACGCCGAACTAACGCGGCAGAAAAAGCTCGCAATATCAATGTTGCGTTTGGAGAGGGGACTGCTAATGAACGCAACGTGCGATTTTAGTTCAAACGCTTTCGTAATGGAAACTTTGATTTGAAGAACGAACCACGTGGAAGACCGCGCACACAGGTGAATAACAATGAATTGAAAGAGATTGTGGAAGCCGATCCGAGGCTAAACTACCCAGGAATTAGCGGCATGGTTTAACGTTACTGTTGGGATTTGAACCCAACACTATCGGCCAGTGCGCGCCGTATTAACAATATTGACTCATTTGCTTCAAATCAATAAAATAAAAAAATATGAAAAATGGGTGCCTCATGCTTTGACTGATCTGCAGAAAGAAACGCGTGTTGAAACTTGTGTTGCCTTGTTGAATCGATACAGAAATGAAGGAATATTGGATTGAATTGAGACATGTGATGAAAAGTGGATTCTTTATGATAACCCTAAGCGAAAAATGCAATGGCTGAGGTCCAGGTCAAACGCCGCAACAGTGTCCTAAAGCAAAGCTTACCAATAAAAAGGTAAGGGTTCAGCATAGTGTTATTCACTATAGCTGTCTCCGATCTGGTCAAGCAATAACGGCAGATGTCTATTGTGCGATCTCCGAACAATGATAGCAAAACTAGCAGTGAAACAGCCCCGACTCCTGAAACGATCTTTACCATTATTGATCCATGATAACGCGAGACCTCATACAGCACGAGAAACCGTTTTAACTCTACAGGAACTGCAATTAGACCAGACCTTGCTCCAACGGATTACCATTTTTTTCGTATGTTGGATAATTTTCAAAGTGATAAAAAGTTTTCTTCTCAGGCAGTACAAAATGCTTTCACATAGTTTGTCGAATCTAGATCACCAGAGTTCTATCGCAAAGGCATAAATGACCTTCCTATTAGATGACAGCAATGTATAGATAATAATGGTAATTATTTTATTAAATAAATATGTTAAATTAAAAAAAAAACTAATTTCAATTTTTCAGTACAAATCCGCAATTTCATACATTTCAATTTCATATTTGTTGCAGGATTCAAGACTGAAATCATTTTCGGGATTTGTTAAACTTCATTGCCTTGGCACTTTTCTAGTTTAGATTGCCTCTGTAATTTGTTACGAAATAACTTTAATAATACCTTATTATAAAGTTATTACCTGTTACGTTTTTTTTGCTTTGAAGCATGCTCATGCATACTGCACTACTACGGATAGATAGTGCAGTTATGTGGGACTCTAACCCACTAAAACTGCACACAAGGGGAACACGGGCACACGTTAGCACTCACTGCGAAGCCGACCGCGTGGAGCGCGTGACTGGTGCACCAGAAGACATTGTACGCCGTGACCTCCCCGTGTATGGCACCATTTTGCGGCTGCAGGGAATAGGGAGAGCCAACGCTATACCGACACTTCTCTTGCCCTGCAGCCCTACCACGTCCGCCATCAGACGGTGACGACTCCGGCCAGTCCGCGGAAAGTAGTGAGCATTTGCGATGTCGCCTCTATTGCAAAGCCAACCTATTTGTTGGCCGTTACGTCGTCGTCGGCTTATCGGCAAAAACCCTGACAAGCAGTACCTTCTCGGGTTCCTCTTCGCTTCACCGTGGGTGACCAAACCAAATCTACTGAGCCCCCATGTATCGACAATGCGGGAACCTTTCGGGGGGTCATTGCTGCAAAGTAATTTCGTAATTTTTTCACTAAGTTAAGCCTTGTCCGTAAAAGTGTTAAGTAGTGTGTTACATGTTACGTTATCTGCATTTATGAATTTATTAATTCTGGTTTTTAGGTTTTGCAGTGCCTGGGAATAATGTGGTGGGCTTGTCCCATTAAATAAAATCTATCGGTTTGCCGTGCCCAAATGCTCCTGTTACCAGGGCTGGAAGGCCGACAACACGTAGGACGTGCCTAGTAAACGAAGGATATATAGCTTAAAAAGAAATTTGTGTCTACTTATTTGCTGAACTACAATTGGTTTTCACGTCACGTTTCATTCCTCTGCACAATAAAACAGAAAACAACTTGACCAACCTGATGAGATAAAATGTGAAAAGACCGAGTTTTTTGCTCTAGGCACCGCATTAAACTCGCATAGTTCTTGTTTATAATGTAGGTACATCATTTTTTAGGGTTCCGTACCCAAAGGGTAAAAACGGGACACTATTACTAAGACTCCGCGGTCCGTCTGTCTGTCTGTCTGTCTGTCTGTTACCAGGCTGTATCTCATGAACCGTCATAGCTAGACAGTTGAAATTTTCACAGATGATGTATTTCTGTTGCCGCTATAAAAACAAATACTTCAACCAGAATAAAATAAAAGTTAAAGTGGGGTTCCCATACAGGAAACGTGATTTTTTTGCCGATTTTTTGCGATAATGGTACGGAACCCCTCGTGCACGAGTCCGACTCGCACTTAGGCGATTCTTTTGCGTATCTCGTGAAATGCTCTAACGATATGGATGAAATTTTGTATTAAGATAAGGTTTGGGCTTCTTTTTACCTACTTATTTGTATTATTTGTAAAACCATACCGCCAGGTACATATTTTTTTTTTTAATGAAAACTTTCCTTATCTTTCAAGAATATGATAGATAAAAGGTACCGTAGACAAGAATACTTAGACAAATTGTTGCACTTTAAAATGTCCGGCAAGAAGAAAAATTTTATGACTTATCTCCAGTTGTTTCGTTTTGACATGGTAATGTCGGTCATTGGCCTTTTCCTTTACGCTTGAACCCGAACAATAAAAAATGTGATAAACTTGATAGATGTCGATTCACGAGGACTTAGAGAAAATAATATCTTTTCTCAAACATGCATGGAAATATTGTCATTATTTTCGAAAACAGAACACGCGAAGTATCGAATTTTCGGACAAAGAAAATCAAATCCATTGCACGAGCGTTTTTTTCAATTCGGAACATTACAACGCTCCAGCAATGTTGTTGTTACTTTTAATAAATTAAATGTATAATATAAAAAATATGTTTCATTTCCCTGCATTCATAAAATGAAATTTCATTGAAATGGCATATATATATATATATATGTGTCGGGTTTAGTCAATGGTACGGATATCCAAAAAAATCACAAGCGCACCCTGGTGGCGAATCAAGAACAACTACGGATTGGCGCGCTTTTTCTAACCGCTTGCATGGTGGGGACAGCAGAACAGAGCAGTATAGTTCATAGACTATTATATATACTATTTATAGTTTTGACCACCTCCAAGCTAAGACAACGTAGAATCGCAGTCGATCCATAGAGTAAATCCATAGATTTGGAAGTCTGTAACTGTGCAAAATACTGCAAAAATTATTTATTACGCAATGCAGTCGTCGACGTAAAACTTAATTACTAGCTTTCTGCAGTTGATTTTTACAAGCACGAGGCAACGGCGGCTGTTTTTATCCTATAATATTATTCCTGCTCAGAATTTGAGAGAGAAAATGAATAAGTATATACTCGTAATTTGTTATTTCATTGCACGTATCATAATCCCTATCTGTACGACCCGAACAGATGGGGGCTTTCGCAGCTGGAACTACGGGTCCGGCTGTTTGGATCAGGGTACGCGGGGTCAGGTAGGCCCTCCACCATTGCAAGCGCAAAGGTGGTACCTGACATTGAGGTTGGACTCGCGGTGGTCTATGTGGTGGTTGCAGAGGAGTGGCATGTTGTCTGCTCGGCTATGTGTGGGCCGAGCGTCATTCCTCGCGCGCAATAAGTGTCTGAAGTTACCGGCCCAAGGCAAAGGGCCACCTGGTGGTCAGACGCGGGGTTCGTGAGTAACCCTCAAGCAAGTGAGCTCCTGTGAGCGAGCTGCATCTCCGGCACTTTCCTGGATAGAAAGAAGAGGACTACCCGTTGGATTAGTTTTCCGGCAACCCAGCTGTAGGCATTGGGTAGATGCGATGATTTGTATTCGAGAGGTGAGCGTGCTTACAGCTCCGGGACCATTCTGGAGAAATGGGAGCCAGCTTCTCTGGCGTCCTTAACGGGGATTGAATCCGCTAGCACCAACTGCGCTGGTGCTGGTGCTTGCACTAGTGCTGGCGTGCTGGGGTGCGTGTGGTGAGCGGCTTTATTGCTCCGGTACCATTCTGGACAAATGGTAGTGAGTAATCACGGTGCAACTCACATTTTCTCTTGAGTACCAGGGGCGAGTGCTCTCGGAGGCGTGACCTACCGAAGATGGTCCCAGACACCTCGTAAGGGGTTGCCTGGTATAGTGTGCCGCTTTCCATAACGTAAGGTTGGTGAAGGAGGCCACTATAGGAAAACTCAGTAGACAAATAGGGGTATGCACGTATCATAATATACACTACGTTCAAAACTTTAGTCTGGCATGCTGAAGCAATGCTTATATTATCAGTGTGTAAATGTTGTTGAATTTAAACGTAGTTTATTTATTGTATATGTTGTTGTTTTTGTGTTAATAAAATAGTTATAACTTTACTTATTGTACTTACAGTATGAGTCTCATTGTTACTCGTAATAAACAATTATTATTATATAATAATTTCCCGAGTAGTTTAAGGCCAGTCAAGGTGACAGTAATTGCATATGTTTCAACTTGACATTTCACTTTTTCTACTTTATATTCTTAAAAAAACATATAAATTGATTCAACCGCAATGCAGTATAATTTGTTTAGATTCCAACACTGATAGCATCGTTTGCAAGAGCTTCGTGACAAAACTAATAAATCGGTGGTCTCTTATAGTTTCAGAATATTTCAGACTTATATTACTTATACGCGTTGTTACGAGACCATTAAAAATAGTTTATAGACCAAACGCTTCCTTATACTTCTACACCGTTTACTTCTACACCTTATACTTTATTAAATATACGAGTATATAGATTTTTTATTAGATAATTTGTTATCTTTATGTGATTGGTATGTGGGTTGTAATGAATGTCCCAGTGGCTATTTGGAGGCGCATAAAATCTGACCGGCTTAGTTTAGTTGTTAAGCAGATAAGGCACGAATGTAAAGTTAAGGTCATAGGCAGATAGAAGTTTAAAAATCGCTTTTGGCCTGTCTAATTTAGCAAAATATATATGTAGTATGAATCCATACATTATCATATCAGCCGACTAAAGTCCACTAGTAGACATAGGTCTCCCCCATGGCGTCGACTAGTCAACTGGTCCTGTGCTTTACGCATCGAGTTTTCTCGACGTCATCATCCCATTTTGTGGATAGACTTACATTACGTCTTCCAGCTCGCTTCCTTCCTACGCAGTTGCCTCTTCAAAAACATACGGCCCCACCGATCATCCGTTCTGCAAGCGATGTGCCTGTCCGCTATCACTTCGATTTTAGCTATTCTTCGGGCTGTGTCTGTAACCTTGGTTTTGCTGTGGTTCCTTATTACTGATTCAATGACCTAGCACCCTCCGTTGCGATTTGGAAGTATTTCACTCTTCTGAAGAGGCCCATTGTGAGTAACCACTTTTTAGTACAGTAGGCCTTTACTATTACCACATACTGGTCAAAGACTTTTAATCTGAAGACACTGTCCTTACATAGAAGACTTATTTCATAATAAATATTTTGTCGTAAATTTTAAATACTATTCAATTACTAAGAACCATCTCCCACAAAAATGCTTTCCATATCACCACCTTCTGTCCAGTCTGATAAATAAACAAAAGATAAACGTCTAATGTAAGTACGTAACAGCTGTCAGTCCGATCAAGTTGTAGACTGGTGTAAATAGGTCATTGTGTCAGAAGTTAAGTTACGCACGGTATGGTGCGTGTAGTAGTGTGACTGAAATACAATGCGTCAAGTATGTTTAATCGTAAGATCGTATATTGGTTACTGAAATGTGACTGATTGTCATGTGTGGGGTTTCAATGTTTAGAGAGACAAAAAATTGGTAACAACTTTTGCTTTAATATACGAAGACGCAGCTGTTTAACGGGCCTCCTGGAATAGATTAGAAAATATTTATGAAGAACTTACTTTTGCCAACGGCATGCACCGTGGTTAAGTTAGAATTATCCCAACGTACTCCCGCGATAAGAAGTCATATACCTTTTTCGGGACATGGTCTAACCGTGTGCCAAGTATATCCAAATCCGTTAAATTTTTAAGACATTAAAGACGAGGTTACAGACAGACAGACAGAGTTAGTTTCGCTCTTATAATATTAGTATTGTTTGCCAAGAAAAGTGATATTCGGCATCCTTCCACGCCACTTTATACACAGTCAACAGTTCAAGTTTTTATTAATACTGTCGAGAAATCTTTATAGTCTTGATACTAAAAATAATCGAAAACACGAGTAAACTAATCTCGTATTCCATTCCAACCCACACTCCACAAAATCGATTCTAATGAAGTATTAACATGCTAATAATAAAACTTTCACAGAAATTGACTTCATCGAAAACTGCTCTAACAAAAAATAGGAAACGCTGAATGTTTGATTCTAGTGGGTACAGCAACGGCACCAGTCGTTACCAAATGAGACTTTTTAATATAATATATAGTAAGCGACAGAAATGTAAAGTGAATTTTGACAGGGAAGAATGAAAGACGAAAACGTTTTGCACCAAACACCAATAATATCGGACCAGGGCAGGAAGATGATGATGACAAGTTTATCATAATGTTAGTCCTGTTTCTTGAACACCATTTTCCTGTAGCTACAATAAATTGACAGCCTGTATCTGATCGGTTTTTGTCTTTTCAATAGTTTGATTTCCTGCACAATTTTCACAACCATCTGCACATTTCAGTGCTTGAACGAAATGTATGACAGCTACAGTCTGGTCTGGCTACATGGTTCGAATACAAAAAGAGTAGTATTATTCTAAAAACAAAAGATCACGACTGCTGTCGAAATGAAGAAGCAGGAAAAAAACGATTAACAAAAAATACTGTTCTGGAGTTTGTATACTGTATATAAACTTTCAATGCAGACTGTACTCTGGTAATGGAACTATTTCGAGAACTCACTACCAATATCTTGCTTCATAAAGTATGGAAGACAGCGCTATCTACAGCCCTTCATCAAACAATGTGTTACAATGTTATGCAAATAGGACAAGTCAGTATGAAATTTACAAGCAAAACTGTGTAAAATACTGTTGTTGACTGACATGAAAATATTGGGAATAGAGATAGTATCGCATTTTGAAATTATTTTGTTTTTCATATTTCATACCAGAGGCGTTAGTTAGCGTTTAGAAAAACGGCAAGAATGTATGGGAATATCAATCATTATCGAAAAGTCACATGATCAATCCTTTCCATTCTGGCATTTCAACCATCGCTATCGCTGAAGTGACACTTTGCTAGAGCCACAGGTGACTTTTCATTCATAGGCATCATAAAAATAAAACATCTTTGACCCAAAAATTGTTTACATCGATTTTGATTTATATATCCCCGTTATGACTAAAATATTATTTGTTACTTATTTAAATAATAATTACATAAGAAGATTTAAGTTAGTTATCCTGTTTTTAGTATCTATACTCCATTTGAGCTAACATTTAAATAAGCCCATTTTACAGCCCGTTCAACCGATTTTGACTTCTATTGCGTTGGTTATATGACAAATAGCAGGTGCAGTTAGTTTTGGTAACAGGTTATGCTTTTTATGCCATCCTTACGGGATGGAACTCAAAATCGGTTGAACAGACAGTAAAAAGGGGTTGTAAAAATTTCTCATGTTATCTTAAATGGAGTATAGTTGTCATTTGTTGTTATTTGTATTTAAGCTAAATGTAGCTTATTTCATTTGTTTCATTGTTACCAAAATACCTAGTGTAAATTAAGGTAAAGTAAAAAAAAACAATTTGGCCAATAAGGGGCACTTTTAAACGTCGAAAATTTAAATTTGTAAAATATAAATGATTCTACTGTCCATTCGCAAAAGTTGATTGTAATAGAGAAGAACGAACAAGAAACTCCACACTTACTCTTAAAAAAACGTGTTTCACAATATTTACATACATACTTTAATAAATATACGTGAGGACAATGCACCTAGTATAACATTGCTATACTGCTTATAGGTATGAAATTTTATAAGCACTAAAAGGTAATTTAATTCATTTAACCAATAAGATCATGGTCCTCACACTTACTAATATTGCAAACCAATAAATTACCCAATTCAACAACAATGGAACAGTGTGTGAGTCAATATCTTAAAATGAAAAGCAATTTAACAATTATGAATTTTAATTAACATCCAGTTTGATTTTGTCTTCACTAAAGATTGTCCTATGGAGCAGGACCAGCATGTTTTCAAGCATTCTTATCTTGAATAATATAATCATATAATTTTTAATATGCTAGTTTACAAAAAAAAACTATCATTTAGTTTTATTAAACCACAAGGTATTTTGTTATAGAATTTAACACAGTACCCCATACAAGATGTGTGTACTTTAAGCTAATCTATGAAGTGGTTGATCTAACTTATCTTTATTTAATTTTCTAGTATTACAATTGTGTTTATCATTAACTTTACTAAAGATATGTATATTTTTCCTTACAAACATAATATTTTCATAAATTAAAAAGAATATTGGCTAGAAACTGTCATAATATTAATACTTTGAAATAGTTCACTAAGAGATTCTCGGTGACTTAACTTATATATGAATCTGACAGTTCTCTTTTGCAATATAAATATGGATTCAATTTCAGCAGCCCGTCCCCACATCAAACTACCGTAAGATATAATTCTGTAAAAGTAACTAAAACGCGCGGTTTCTACATCTGTTAACTGTCTTATCTTTCTAACAGCATAAGCAGCGGAGCTTATACGACCCGCAAGAGATGAATAGGTTCCCATTGTAGTTTCTAGTCTAAAATGATCCCTAAAAAAACTGTCTGTTTATAGTCTACTTTTTCTTCTTTCAATATAATGTCGCATTCGCTACTTCTAATGTTGGTAATGTGAATCAAATACTTTAAATTTGTGTTTTTTCTCATTAAGTACCAAATTTTTTGCCGTGAACCAATTTTGGACCAGATGACGACTACGAAGAACTTCGGAGATATACAACAGAACTCTTCAATAAACATCGGTAAATCTCTCAGGATTGCTGCAATCGCATGTCTCTTTATTGTTTACGCCCTTCATAACATAATATCACGCCAGTACGCTCTAATGGGGTACGCAGATGTGTTCAGTTCACTCTGGTACACTCTTATTTCACCGGTTATGTTCAAGTTTTATGTTATTCGGGTAAACTATTCTGGCATAACTTTGGGCATTAAAAGCACCTTATAGCCCTCGCCAAACTTTTCGGCCACCCTGGAGTTGGTTTACCGAATGCGCGAGGCAAGAAACGGTGCTGTTTTTGTATGAGATTTACTACTGCGCAGCCATTGTAGCCAACTTCAGGGCGGCCAAGAAGTTTGGCGAGAACTATACTATAGAACTTGCTCATGAAGTACCACAACTAATAAACACATTACCATCCTTCGGCAGTCGGGTAAAAATAAAATGATTTTTGAAATAATTTTTGTTAGATTTTTGGTTATAGGTTGCGTTCCAATGGCGCTACTTGAAGAGTATTAAGTGTGGCCTTCATTGTCAGCAGACAGATTACGTAGCCTCATTGTTTCCGTCAACGATCTGTCGTCGTGTGGTCTATTTAATAATTTGTTGGCATCCAAATCTGATAAAACTATGCCTTCCAAACTTTTGACACGACTTAGTGCAACATATATTTGCCCTTTTGCAAAGTTTTTTTTACCAAGGTCGATCACGGCTCTTTCGAGCGTGGTACCCTGTAGTTTGTGGACAGTAACCGCCCAGCTTAATATTAGAGGCAGCATACGGCGCTCCACATCTCCGTAACCCCTTACTGCCTGAAACGTAGTACTTGATGGAGGTATGGGTATACAACCATTACTATCTTTTAGCCTAAGACCAATAGTTTCATCATCAAATTTTACGTACACGGCTTCTGGTATCTCTCCATCCTCCAGTTGATCTCTCCTCAAGGCCGGCCATTTGATCTTTTTGATTATACCCAGAGCTCCGTTCACTAGACCTTCAGAGACGGCGATGTTGCGTCTCAACATCACTCGGGATTCGACGCCAATTTTTATTGATGGCAGAAGACCACCACAGTTATTGACGTCTTTGGGAATTACGTTCTCTGGTGGTTTTCGTCCATATGTCGCTACTTCACGAGGCTCATCCACTGTGTAACTTTGCATTTTCCTTGCTCATTTTGTTGTTGTAATCGTCGACTTGCCTTAACGTGGAAAAAATACGAACGGCGACTCCATCCGCAAATTCACCATTTAAAGGCACGTGGCGCCGCTCGCATAGTAATTCCAGCTGAGCCGTCGTTAGTTCACCTACCCGTAAGCTGTTCAATAAATCGATGAATTCGCTATCATTGCGCTGTCGCATGTTTATGGTAAGTTCACAAAATGAAAACTGATGCAACAAATTGACCTCTGCTGAAAACCACGACGGCTGCACAAAACACCAATGTCCTTTCACCGGAGGAAGCTGAAATATGTCACCAAATACAAAAATATTGACTCCACCGAATAACTTGTCGTTGTTCTTGTATTCTTGAAGTCTAAGGTGAATTATTCTTAGGTTCTCATAGGAGACCATAGAAATTTCGTCTATGATTAGCCAATTTATGTAGCGCCATTTGCGCCTTTCATTCTTGTCTTTGACCTGTATTTTTTTTGTATGTCATAGTATTTTTTTTCTCAATCGGAAGCAAGAAAATACTATGTAGGATTTTGCCAAAAATTGGACGAGCGGCAACCCCGGTTAATGACCCAACTTCTACAAAGTTAGGCTTCAGTAGTATATCGACTGTTGGTGCGTAACAACGTTTATCAATATGCTCCACGATTAATTTCAGCAGAAATGTTTTACCACTACCTGCACCGCCTGTGATAAAAAGTAACAGCTGACTTTCTTGTCTAAGCAAATCGTTTTCGATTGCCGTTGAAATTTTCTGAAATAAATCCTTCTGTTGGATATTTAATCCTCGAATGCTAATTGCCCAGGAACAATTCATCTGACATGACGGCTCGTCCTTCCATGTCTTCGCAAAAATTATCATTGTCATGTACAATTTGTTCACCAACACATAACAAGGGAGCATTGCTGACATCGGTTTCACGCGCAGCATAAGTGCGGTAGCTTGGGCAACAGCCTGTTGAATAATTAGTTCAGCATGACCAAATTGTTCTGCGCTGACGTTACCCTGCAACGGGCGAAGATCTCTTTGGCGTCTTATAAAACAGTCTTCAGCGGTTTCATTTTCGAACAGTAACTCACCTTCATTACGAAAAAAAAATATTATTGTCCTCTGACCATGTCGTGTTAGAGACGGTTTCAAAACAGACTGCAAATTCCGCAAGGCTTAAATTCTCGAGCTCGTTTGGGCGTAATACATAACGATCAAAAATGTTATTGTAAATACTAGTTTCATCACTGTCAAATCTCAGAAGTCTGAAACGTTCCTCCGGCCTGCAACTATTTACAAAAACAGTCTTTCGCGACGACATTTTCAATGGCAAGTGGCATAATCTGTATGCGCATTCGGGCGCACTCACCAAGCGTCGATTTAAAATGGTCATTGATACTGCAAACAATTGTTTCCAAACGTCACCGCCTCGTCTCTTAGCATTCAAAATAGCGTCTCGAATTACATCACCTGTATCGTTTGGTTCGCATTTACTCGCATATTTTGCGACGTAGTAGGCCACAGCGGTGACACTACCACACGGTTGCACGTCAATATTTCCCTTCCATAGACCTAAAAGAACTGCATTGTAATTGTTTACCATGGTTTCATTTGAGGATCGTTTCAATAAACAGAATCGTCCATTGTTAGCAAGTGCTTCATCTGGTCCTAGACAAACGGTGTTAACATTTGCTGGCTTTGGAAAATCAAAGCGACAACCATCAGTCTGGCGATTTTTTTTGCATGTCGCAGTGTGTTTATGAATCTGCAAATCCTCGACTAATTTGCACAATATAGGGTCATTAGGATTTAATGAACATGAAACCACCCTCTCAATTACAGCAATTCCTTCTGGAGTAGAGAACTCGGGAACATTACTACACCAAACTAACATATGCAGATGTGGGCTACCGCGGTTTTGAAACTCCACTCGGTACCAAAAGTCTTCAATAGGACCACCCAAGCAATCTTTATTTCCCTTTAAGAATCGCATGAGAGCGTTAACACGCAGTGTGAACTGTCGTGCTAACACTACCGGATGTTTCTGCACTAGATTCAAGCGCTCCGGGAATGACAGGCATTCGGCGTCATCGATGTCACGTCCATCGGCGATTAGCAAGGCTTTTATCATGTCTGACCAATAAATCATTGCAGAAAAATGTTAAAAACCATGTGGGAGGCCCTAAAGTTCTAACCATTGCAATCAATTCAGAGCAACATTTCTGCCAATATGATGCCGATCCTCGAATATTTCTCATAGTGAGATGCATGTTATCCACAAGTCCATGTGGTGTTTGCTCTCCACGACCTTGTCGCATCCTACATGACACAGATACACTAGACTTCGCACGAAAATATTCAACAATGGAAAGAGCATAAAATAAATAATCATTTCTGTTGAACCTCTTGTCAACACTCATTACCCGGTTTTGGAAGTAATCAAGAGGGGTACATGGATTTTCTCTTTCCTCGCCAAAGCCATTCTTGCCATTTGGAAAAAGAAAATACCAACACAATTCTTCCATACGACGTTCACGCTCCAAATTCAAGGGCGGTGCAGTTTTCCTTGTGATTGCAGCCAATCTCATTGTATCATCTATTGAAGGGCTATTCATATTTACAACGCTTTCTAAATTAGGTACATTATCGTCTATGTTGTGGAGCATACTTGTTGATTCGATATAAATGGTTCCCAAGGAATTATGCACGGGTGATGGTTGATGAAAATGGGTTGATGTTACTGGAATTGTTCTTTGGATTGACCGAATTACTTGTGTTGTTGTTTGGAGGGAATTACTGGTTTGTATTATTGGTAGGAGGGAATCATTTGGTGTATATGTTGGACTCTCTGTCCTTACTATTGTCGATTGTTCCAATATGGGCGTAAACGATTGTATTTGGGTGTCCAGAGCTATACATAATGATGTTAACGAGAATACATTAAGATTATCGCGAAATCTTCGTCCTGGCACCTTATTTGGCAACACAAATAAATTGCGACGTAAAACGCCATGCAAATCATCCAAGTCACTAAAGCGCATGCAACAAGCGGTACCATTTATGGGTGCGGTAGACCCCTTGGGATCACGCGCATGGGAATCAAACAAAAAGTAAGTTTGATTGTCACCTAAACTTCTGCAATGTACTGCTATCGAGATGGCGTTTGCTGTGAGTATCCCATTTGAGTGTTCTCGGAAAAAACTTATTAATGCATTTTTTTAAGTTAGGAAAGCCATCTGAAGTGTTGTCATTGTCTAGTGACCATTATAATTGGTTTCCTCGAGTACTGAGATCACTAAATGTTGTCTATTATATATAAGTGTCGGACTAAGATCTGTTACAGCAAGGTACTCGGGGTTTACTTCGCCGGTCGCAGGGTTATCTCTAGCAGCGATGCAGTCATTGTAGTATTTATCGCCAATGATTACAATGTAATCGATATCACTTTTGGCCCACTTGTTTGGATCTAATACACTGAATGCTGCACAAGCAACAGTCGCTATCCCAGTGCACTGCTTACCGCGAGATAATTTAAATCGTAAATCACCTTGATTAAATGAGCCGCGTAATATTGCCTTGTTGTTATTTAAAGTGGCATAATGTCTTGAGGAAGATTCAGAAGCAACACTATTCTCTTCAGGAATAGAATTTTCAGCTACATGTACTAAAAGAGAAATGTTTGAGGTAGTTCCAAAATGCACCTGAACATCTCTGTAAAGATGGTTATTTGAAATTAACCAAGTTAAAGCTCGATTCAATTTTTGCATATCCATGACGAATTCTTTAGAACTTGAAAGGTTCTCGAGACTTGCCACTACCAATACTAAACCAGCTTGATGTGGTGTCAGTGGTAACTGTTCAGCTATTTCCACAACATCTTTTGCAAATAAAATGACCTGCCCTTTACACCAATTTTGACTGAAACGGTTATTAAGTTTAATAATCTTTAAAAACGGTACGATGCGACTTAAAAACCGTTCTTCAACGCTCATCAAATTGGCTAATTCAGGCGGTACTTCTGTGGGCATCATTTTATTCCAAAATGCAGTTGTTGGAATTTTTCTTTTCCTAATATTATTGTTACAGCGAAAGCACGTAGTTATTGTACCTAAAGCAGTCAGTTCTTCAGGCAATAGTGTACTGTCACTGACCTCTATCATACAAGTACGCTGGACTAAACATACTATATGAAATGACAGTTGATTTTTGTGCTGATTCAAAGCGCCCCGCTCGAGCGTATTAGGAACTAAAATTGACACATTTAGAGATAGGTTAATACCGACATTTCTCAAAATTAGGTAATACTAATATATTCGCCTGGAAATATTATAATATTGTAACTAATATATCAGTAATAGTGATATTTTTAAATTACACTAATATAAAAATAGTAGACTTGGCAAGGCGTATCAGTCATCTACTGTATTGACTTCTCGTAGTATGTCGGAACTAAATATCTCATATTGGTATTGGTGATGAATGTTATATGAATACCTAATAATCAGTAATAATATGTTCAAAAGCAATGTGTAATACTAAATTCTGGAATCATCATCATGTTCATCCACAGCCTGATTCGCCAACCGCTGAGCACAGGCCTCACTCTTGTACCAAACACCACGTTTCTGAGCATTGAGTTAAATATACTACGTACTAGAGGAGACTCCTCAACTCAATTGTTTGTAACACGCGTTAGAGCGCGCGTACCCCAACTCACTTACTCTGTGGCAAGCGCTCGCTGCAACGTGACACGTTTGAGTACTTAGTTTTGTTTCTTATAAAATGCCTTCGTGTGTATTGAGATACTGTTCAAACAACTCGGGAAATACAAATAAAAGTCAAGGTATGAGTTTTCAACAGTAAGTTGAAAACACGCTTAATTTAATTATATTTTATCAATGTATTATATCTCGTGACGTTGCGTCACCACGGAGGCGGGAGGGCGGCCATATTTGTGTAAATTTCAAAGAGTAAAAAAAAGTTCATCTGCGCGCATTGATTGTCTATCTGTGAGAACATAATCCCCCCTCCCCCCTGCCCCCTACCTCGCTGTCACCGAATTACCTACGCGCAATCTTTTTTTTGAAATAGCTTCTATTCTTCTTTCTCGTAGTACATTTAACTCAATGTTCCTGAGCCTAGAATTAATTCTGGAATAATATCATGATAATTATAATTTTATTAACAAATGCTTTGAAGACAAACAATTTATTATCTGCATCTGAAACAAAGTTGAAAACTGATATAAGTCTTCACCTTGCTGGAATGCGATGTCACTATTATTTGCACTTCTACAGAGACAGGATCTCAACGATGAGAGCGAGAAATACGACCGTTGTAAATGATTATCCATCTCATTTATTATTATTATTGTGTAAATGATGTTCCCTTCACGAATCCGATGAGCGCCAACCGAGTGAATCTGAACGATTGTAAGTATTAATCTAACTAGTGTACTTGAGCGAGGAGATACTTGCTCAAATATACTAGTTTTAAGGATAAGTTGTTAGCCTATCCCTATATTTAAATCTCACTGATCTGACAGTAATGCGCTATACATTTACTAGCACCACTAGTTTATAGCTTGCAATCTGAATTAAAATATTTTTCAGTTAACCTTTACAGCAATTATTCTATTACTTAAAAATGAATCATAATAAAAATAACTGGGATGTTTTTTTCTCTTACGTATTTAATTATTCTCACGATCGATAAAGCCCATAATTTTTTTTTTTTAACGAAAGCTGTGTCCCATCTCTAATATTAGTTCCATGTACTCTCACGTTAAGTCACGTTGCTACCAGCGCCAAAATGGCGAAAATCAAATGTCTTCATTTTGTCATCGATAATATGTAGTCCAGCGTACTAGTATGATAGAGGTCAGTGTGTACTGTACATATCTGCTCGTAAATTGGAACGCTGTTGTGGATATAGACTTCTTTTACAAACAGCGCATGGTACATCAGCAAATATATCAATGGCCGCTTCAAAAGATTGTTCATTTGTGATGTTCCTACAAACATGACTGGCTTGTCGCATGAATTTCAATTTTCACTGAATGAGCTTCAGGTGTTTCGTTTGATAAGCAATCGTGAATCAATTGGAATCGGTAGGCATGTTGTTGCTCCGTCTCATTGGATAGACGATCGTGTATCAAGCCGTGGCGGTAGAAACGTTGTTCCTCCGTCTCATTGGATAGACGATCGTGTATCAAGTCAAGCCGGTGGGCATGTTGCACTTCCGTCTCATTGAATAGACGATCGTGGATCACGCCGAAGCGGTGGGCACGTTCCTCTCCCGTCTCATTGGATAGACGATTGCTGATCAAGCCGAGACGGTGAGTACGTTTTTCGATATTTTCCCTGTTCAAAACCTTTTTCATGTAATCAAACCCGCATTTTCGAAAGTCTATTTTTGCGCTCTTCACAAGTCTCTTTTGAAATGGCCCTGGATGTAGATTTCCTATTTTGAGATAGACGTTTCTCCCTTTCTTCACTGGTCTCAT
Source organism: Orthosia cruda (assembly GCA_964057195.1). Taxonomy (NCBI): domain Eukaryota; kingdom Metazoa; phylum Arthropoda; class Insecta; order Lepidoptera; family Noctuidae; genus Orthosia; species Orthosia cruda. The sequence goes on along the minus strand of OZ059840.1, from coordinate 26,305,457 downwards.
TTAAACGGCGCTGTCTCATATGAGTAGCGCGTTTTGTATGCATGTGAGCAAAGAAGTACCGCCAAGCGGCCTAGCCGTATTCCGGTACGATGCTCGGTGTAGCCAACTATAGAAGTTGGGTAGAGAAAGCTGTTCTACTGCAGGCTGACCAACCTGACGCGCGCTGTTAAAGATGTATCAGGAGACTAATCGCGGAGCGTAGTGGGTTCCGAGGCACGGTGCTCCATTGGCTGACCGCGATTAGTTGGGGACCCAAGTAGTGTGCCAGCCACACACGAAAGGCTGCCTCACCAACAGTCGTAAAATCCCGGAATGCACCATCATGCTGGTTGGTGAATAGGTGGGAGGGCCCGATGGACATTCCGAGGGGACTCGGGCGTACCCGCATTCTCCAGACTAGTGCCCCAATGACGGCGTCTTTTCAGTGCGTGTCTGTAGGTTAGCAGCGTGGAACCTCGTCTCAATTCCTTCTCCTCTAATCCATTCACTCTTCTATATTATGCAAAGGAAAAATAATACTGGAGATAAACAGAGGTGCACCCACTCCCCCACAAAGTGCAGCTCACTAATATTAGAGGTCTGCACTCAAATATAACTGCAGTCCACTATCACCTGGAAACCAACGCTCTTTTTTCCTACAAAAACGCAGATAGTGAACCCGTCAGACGTGTTGTAGTTGTCTTACCCAGGGTTTACCCTGGAGCACAATTTTAAAGCACGGGCGGGTGTTTGTATGTCGCCTGTGACGACATTTACTTTCTGCGTCTCCGTAACCTTGAGGACTCCAGATTCACAAAACTCTGGGCTCTGGTGGTCACAGGTCTAGATAAAATGATTTATGCCTGTGTCTTCCATTCGCAAACATAAGGACTAAATTTTGACTATAAGTGTTAGTCACTAGTTAAGGACTTTTAATATTAAATTTCTGTAAAAAGTCGTAGTCACATTGTGGACTCACATTTATATATATATATATAATAAAACAAATAATAAGATTTTTAAATTTTTATTTCATCGTGATAGTAAATAGACGTAAGGATGTAAATAGTAATTGTACAATATACTTAATAGACCTTTTATAATGTACATTAAAATTATGAGCATTTATAATTATAACAATCGTGATCATTCAGAGATATGTACAACTTCAAATAGTAAAACTATAATACGGTATGCATTCTAATATCATGTAAAAGCTACACTAGTATTTTAAATTACAAAATAATTTTAGTGTTGTAGTAACTTCTAAGCCTTTAGCTTTTTGTCTTATAATTTAACAACATCCTCGAATCGTATAAATTAAAGAAAAGCTATTTTATTTTGGGTCCGATTACAGAATATATATTTACCATTATTATTTTTTTAACATCGAATAACTTTTGTGAACGGACTCAAAATTAATTCACAAAAGGTTTTAGCTGATAATGACAACCATAGCAAAAATAATTGAAAAAAATAGAGAAAATCGATAAAGGATTGGCACAAGACAACATCGATCATACACAGATTTGACTGAAAACATAATAAGAATCCTGTCTGTTTATAAACAAGTCAGAAATATGAAAATAATGTTCTTAACAGGTCCAAAAATTTAGTTGTCAGCAAAAATCTACACACGAGAACAGATTTGCGATATGACACTCTTTAGAATTTATAGGATCGATTCAAAAGATTTTTCTTTACTTATTATAATAATGTGTTACTCTCTATGTAATAGTTGGTTTAATAACTAAGAAATTCTCATTTATGTCTAACTTTTTCATACTTCTATTATTATTTATTTTTTGCGAATATAAAATATGCTAGTTATATTCCTAAGATATCTGCTACATAATTATTGACTCTTACGGAAACTAATAAAAAAATTATCTCTGTACATTCACTTTAATTATTCTACATTATCTATCAATCAGAAACTTTTACATTTTTGTGTAATTTCTACGATTTGGAATTAAAATTGACGACTATGTAATATGCTAATAAATACGATTAGTATGGTAACTGATTTCAAAAAGGGTTATACGACTTCAAACCAATATAAAAGAGATGAATTGATCTACAATTTGGGTCAAAAATATTTCCTACTAAAATGGCAATTCTACTTTCTATAGCAGTAGAGATGCAGTTACACAACATGCTCAAGAAAACAATCTCTGAAGAATTTAAATATTTTTTTAACAAATACTCAACTCCTAAGATTTGTGCAGCACACTACTATTCGAAATTGATGAAGGATAAAATCTATAAATAGTGGAGGGAATAATATAGTCTTAAGCTTTGAAATAGGTATTATTATTCCAAAATTTTTATTTATAGGATTTCGAAAAACTCCGTGATTTGGATTTAAGGCCTACTGTGACATGTCTGTCCATCTGGTCCCCAATCACCAGTACAGATTCATACATTTCGAAAATAAAGAAGTTATTTAAATACAATATAGACTTACTTTATTATTAATTAATTAGTGCCTTTATTATTCCATATTATTTACAAAAATACGGATTAATTTAACAAAATAGGTATTCGTGCTGATATTTAATTGACATTTTTAAAATATGTTTTGGGATTTTTGACATTAGTCGAAAAATAAAATTTTACAGGTGCTAAGAAAATACCAATTCTAGATTTAAGCCGTATTTAAGAATCTTATTACATTTATCAAAAAAAATGTGGTCGGAGTTGACGAATTAATTAATACAAAAGACTAAAAACTTATTCATATTTTACACACATTTATAAGTGGGTAAGTTTTATACAGAAATCTGCTATAGTAACTTCCCATCAGACAGAATCCCCTTATCAATACAATCTTACACTCTAACACACCATGTGCAGGTAAATACATTTCATTGGACCAAAGTTCAACCTTCAAATCATTTCATAGATTCTACCGCTACATATTATACTAGATACATGCAAAATGTTTTCATACCTACATGCAATACAAAATGTTATGCATTATAATTACACTCACAGTGAACTAGCAACTAAATTAAATGAAAAAGTCTAAGACACTGCAGATTATTTTTTTATACATCATAATTTAGATTAAGACGATACTTACATCGAGATTGCTTACGATAATTTTATAGACACTTCCAATAAATTTAAAAGTGGCACTGTTATATTATTAGTAAAGTTATTGTGCAGTCCTTACACTATCAAGGTGAATTAAAAGTCTAGTCGCGATTTCTTAACACTCAACAGACACGGGAGATTAGATACAAAAATATCAATGTTAGGATCAATGAAAACACGCCACTCTAAGCTACGGTCCCTCAACAAGACACACAAATAGAACTTCAGCGGAAAGTCTTTGAAATTCGTTGTGACGCCGAAGAGTCTGAACCATTCAAAATCATTCAAAAACACACACTATCACAAAAGGAAAAGTTTATATAGTCCAGTGCAGTGCGATGCTAGTCTAGTCATCAGCTTAGGGACTTTGTGCAGGGCTAGGCCAGGGAGGCCTAACCTTTTCCAGCACGTATTTCAGCTGGAAACTGGTGTGGAAATGCTACAGATACTCATCTATCTGGTCGTAGTCTTCGTCTGGGGGCGAAGGGCCAGACACTGAGAGGATTGGTAGCCCAAAGTGTTTGACAGTTTCAACACTGCCACTGAAGCTGTCATCTGACTTGGCTTCTTCATTGATGGTGTCCTCTCTTGGATGTTTGGTTTTGCATAGCCGCTCTGAAGAGTCGCTTAATGACGTTAAAGGTATGTTGTCGGCTGATCTGTAAGTAGGAGTAGTAAGATATAAAATGAATGAAGTGCGAAAACATTTTTTTTTTGTATTTAGAGGGTTTATTATTAAGATACTGATAATTGTAATTCTAGAAAATCGGAAGTTTTTTTATAATATTGACTGGAACAAAGCACCAGGATTTCAAAACTTAAACACTTGTTTTTAAACCAAGCTTATTACAGGTCGAAATATTTAATATCTACTCTCATATCGTAATATTCGAATTATAAAATTCAAAACGAGTTTATATTGCCATACTTTATAAACACAATACCGAAATTTAAAAATTGAATCTTATTAAAACACTATTTCTCTAACAAAATAATGCTATCTAACAAATCCAAGAAGTGTAATGTCATTTTATAGTACCTATTATAAAAAGATTTGATTCCAATTTTAAATTGTCTATGACAATGCCCGCTTTAGGCTTAGCATGCACTGTGAACTTTTTATTCGCGCGAATTTTGTTTCCTTCTACCTGTTCATAGAGCTCAAAATATTCGGGCGAATAAAATTCGCGCCGTGGTGCGGTGAATTCTGTGTCAAAACACGGATTTCTTGCGGTATTATTTCCGCAAGATTTTTTTACCGCAATGCGAACAACTTCATACAATTCCATAGGTCGCAGAAAGGGCGGAAAAAAAAACGCGTGAATAAAGATCACAGTGCGTGCTTAAGCCTTAGCGCATGCGCGGTTAATGGGGTGATGTGCTGGGTTTTGGCGCCATCCATACGTTTTGCAAATTTTGCTGTACTCAATTTCATGAGTTATTTAAATTATTGTTTAAAAATGTCTGACATGAGTGAATGTGAAGTAAATTTGACTCCGCCCGATATTTTAGATGCGGCGAAGGAAATTACTCTTAATTTATTACCAGCAAATTCGAGAAAAGAATATGACAAATGCTATCACGATTTTATGGCATGGAAAATACAAAAAGAGGTATTTAGTAGATTCAATCCCAATTTATGTGTGTAGATAAAGTAGTGTATGAAACTGCACATAACTAGGTATTAAAACATTCGTGTGAAAACTATTAAACACACACTCATGTTTTAATACCCCTCATTATGCAACAGTTTCATAAACTACTATTTTATATCTTTTAAGCTACTATATTGGAATTTTATGAAATCTTATTTTGTTACATAAGTAACTTTCTAAAGAAAGCAGACTTGTGAACACTGGCTACTTACCTGGCTTTGCGACAAAGTTTGGACTGAGAGCCATGTCGCCTCAGAAATTCGCCAGCATCGAAGCCTGGGAATCCCCCAGCCGGCTCGGCTGAGACGAAGATTGCCGAATTCACCCGAGGACGGCTACATCGAGCCAATAACCGCTCCTCACACTCCAAGCTCTGTGTATGTGTGTGAGACCACCGCATGTGCTGAAACAGAGAATAATAAAGTAAGAATTTGGCAAATCTTCACAAAAATCCTTATCTACGGAGAAAACATTCACTCTGTGTAGTTGTTGGTCCAATTTTGTGATCTAAAATCTCTACGGCTAAAAAGTAAAAAACACCAAAAAAAAGTGAAAAATTTTGATTTTCCATAAATAAAGAAAGAAAAGAGAGTGATCAAAAGCATTCTAAGAGTAAAATAGAAAATCCGTGTTGAAAGTTAAGTGTTGTTGTGGGTTTTTGAGTAATTGGTTGTATAGGTATTGCATTGGAAGTAATTTGGTTAATTTATTACCTTTTCTTCTTGAAAAATATAAAATAAGAAAGAATGATTTGAAGTTCGCAAAACGCCGAGATATACTTAAACAACAGAAGATACTTAAATACTTCTGGGTGTTCTTTAAACAATATAGATCACCATAGAAATATACACTATTTAAAACATAAATGTTTATGTGAAAATGCGGAACAAGAAAACTGTAAATACAAAATGTTAAAGTGAAGAATAAAATAGAAAATAGAAGTGAAACATTAAAAAAGGATTGTTCAAAATATAAAAACAATTTGTATCGCATTGAATTCAGATAACAAGTTCTGAACTAGATCCTTTTACTGGTGTGGTATAACTTCGAGAGGAAAGTTTCGAGAGGGCCCGCATAATACTTAACGAGATAAATTCAATATCTGTACAGGCCGTACTATTCTATAAACATCATTTTGAAATTTAAGAGGAGATGAAGTGTGAATCCGCTCTGACTTACAAATTACGAATGTTGAGGCTCAAGATGAGTGACATTCTCTTTTGATAGCTAGTAGAATTGAAAAAATTATAGGAATGTCAAGCGCTATCGCAATGTCACGTGACCAATCCCTTACATTTTTGCTTTTCGACCATAGCTAAAGGATTTTTACTTGCAGAATGAAACTTTGTCTGGAGCCATAGCCTGTTAAAAATAACAATTTTCGATTTCGAATTAAGTGCGGTCACTAAAGTGAGGATCGAAGTGACTTTTATCGAATAGTCCTCCATTACACCTTTAAGAGGAAATGCGGTCACAGACATCCGACTGAATATCATAAGTAAAAAGTCGAAATTCAAGGTTTGGTTCTCGCCTATTTCTTCCTCCAATATTGGATCAATTAAAAAGATATGCCATAAATTCCTCATTGCCGTCCTTTTTGATGATATATTATCTTTAGAAGCGCTGAACTCTCAGAAAATGCTATCAACAGGAGCCCTAGAGTATAATAGAAGCACAACATATATCTTTTTATACAATTTATGGCATTGCGGCGTGACGATAGTGGATAAAGTGAGAAATGAGTATATTAGAGAAAGTTTGAAAGTGGCGCCAGTGAAAGAAAAATTTAAAGCAAACCGTTTGTCCTGGTATGGTCATGGGATGAAACGCATGTTACTAAAAGAGTTATGCATATAAATGTGGATGGATGGAGAGGGAGAGGAAGGCCAAAAAAAAGATGGATGGACTGAGTGAGGAGTGATATGAAAGAAAAGGGAGTCAGTGATAACGTGACAGGGGACAGGACGGTATGGAAGAAGAAAACGTGTTGCGCCGACCTTAAGTAACATTAGATAAGCGCAGAAAGATGATGATGATTCAATTTATGGCATATCTTTTAAATTTGTCCAATACTGGAGGACGAAATAGGCGAGAGCCAAATCTCGAATTATAACTTTTTACTAATGAAATTCAGCCGGAGCTCTCTGCTCGCATTTACTCTTAATGCATATTGTTTATCGTAGGAAAAAGTTAGTGCCTAAGAATAGGTAAGACCAAGTACTAAAGAACATACCCTAACACTTAGTTTACCAAGATATATTAAAGGTGAAAAGAAATGTTGAATAAATTGAATATCGTGTCAGACAAGGTTTGAAAAACGGTAATTCAGATGCTTCTACGGTTCACATTTATCTTTTCAAAAGTTTTCAATACATTTCAATTTCATTTAAATTGTCTTGTAGTCTAGACTTCATAAATGTCTGGATACGACCGGTTTTATCTTCAAGAGACTACCGCTTTCATACGGTTTAGAAAGTTCAATATCATACGTTTACTTAGCTCATTTTACAGAGGATATTCTACTTTAATGGTTGTTAAGTATTTAACGTCGTCACACAGCTTATATACGAGCATAATAAATGAAATACTAGCGTAAGTTATGTATGTAACATACCCCTATAAAAACGGTGATTCAAGTAGTGGTGGATGCGTCTAACTAGCACACCAATCGTGTTATTTATTTTACACACATTATTTTGTTAGGAAACACTATCTAGGTGTTTTTAACCTAAGTCTATGAGTGAAACAGTACATATCTAGGGATAACAATATCTCACCCTGGAACGGTGAATACACACACATTTTCCTCAAATAAGTGGTCAGAAACCTTGTTTTTCTCGATTTAGCACTTCTAGGGAACCTAGACTTCTACCTTGGCCCTGTAATTAGATAAGACTCATGTAGTGCTAGTATATAAACGCCAATTAGTTGAGATAATGTGTTTGTATGAACCAGTATAGAAGTTTAGTTAGTATTTAGTTTCTATGCGCTTGGCGGCGGGCTCACCGCCTTCAGACACATTTGGTGTCTGAAGGGTTATTGATATGCTTTCTGAAGCATTTGCTTTGGGACCCTGCCGACAGGCGCCTGGATTCAGACACTGTACGCGACCGCTCTGTGGTTCACTTTGTCCACCAAGATCATTAAGCTGTGGAAGAGCGCAATTTCTTTCTAAACGTCGGCCTTTTCCCGGCACCCTAAGTACCTGAAGGGCTTATGGTACACCCATCAGGGAACCACCATTCGATAGTTCATTTCTCTGCCTTCCCAACCACACTTCTGTAAAGAGCCTAGCTCTGATGGTTGAGCAGATACACTTCTTGACAGGTTGCGAGGTTCAATAGTTTTCTCGTGGTATCGTCCACTCCAGAGTGAATACTACTTCGAGGGTTAAAGCTACACCCACCAGAGTACTACCATAGGGAAGCCTGTCGAGATGGCTACCGGATGGTGCATGGTCGGTGAAGATCCTTCAGATAGCTTGAGTACAAACTAACTTTTAATGTTAGAAATTCGTACATTTTCTTCAGTCTGACACTTCCAGGTAGTTACACGCCTGGATAACGTTGATGTAACTATAGAATTAGTATATTTATGTAGCCTAATAGAAGGGCTTCAAGACGCATATAGTATCCTAGTGGTGAGCTGTATAGTTTTAGGAGAAGATAGCTTCTAAGTCCAAAAATCGACAGAATTTCCCTTCTTCCCTCATTCTTCCTGGAGAATCTCTTCAGGGAATATAGTCAACCCCTGATTCCTTTGGAAATGGGGGAGGTTCTGTCGATTTCTAATCTAAGTTAGTAATGACATTTTTTGTAAATAAAAAACTGATTTGCATTCGAAATCAGGGTCCTCGTTACGGTAAAATTGGGTGGCATGATAGTACGCATGCGCGTCGACCGTTTGGTAGCCATTGATATGTAACTAATTACTCCACGCAACTTTGTGTTCTGAAGACCCTGCAAAAACATCGCAAATAGTCATGAAGAATCAAGTCTTTCATTTCCTGGCTATCAAGCCTTCACCTATGAACACCTAGCAGCCATCGATCAACCTCCCAGGCTTCAGAACTCTTGAAAACTGAACTATAGGTACAGGGCGTCAACGCGCTCACGTGCAGGAGCCTTACAACCTCCAGATACCCAAAGCAAGCGGTCACGTCCGCCTGGTACCATGGTAATAGTTCCAAACTGCAGGCTTTCGAGATGCTTTTTAATGTCAGCTATTGGTGTTAGTTTTGATAATACCTATTTTTTGTTTATACTTTCATAATATTAATGTTGTTGAACATTACAGTTAAGATAATTTAAATATTGTACATATTTGTACATGTGTGTATTTGTTTGTTGTATGAAATAAACATCTTCTCATGAAATTTTTATTTAAGATTTTAGTGACAGCAAAGGAGACACTCTAAAAACCTTTTTTATGGTTTGTTTACTTTTTATATTTTGCTCAGCGAATAGAGAATACACATTTTATCAGTGACAACGATTTTCAAAAAGTCCAAAAAATTATGATAGGACAAACGGTATCACATGATAGAATTTAGTTTTGTCTAGAGCCTCGTGTATGACTGGCATTAATTTGTCAACAAGGTAAAAAGCGTGTCCGTATAAGTGTGCGCTTTTCTTCACGTGCCTTCAGAATGTCATCACAAAAACATACTCCATTCGTGACTTCAACAAACCTACGATTCGAAGTGAAAACACTCCGCATTCAAATAACTGAAAACACAAATTTAATTATCCTTAACTTAAAGTAATAAGGTTCAATTTTGCATAGCAATATGCTTAAGTCCTCGAGGCTACTTGTCATTGTAAGACACGCGATTCTAGAGTTTTGGAAGGTAAAGTTCTGTTTGGATAAATGTGTTTGTCTGAAGAAATGTAGAAATGAGTTTAAATTCGTAACAATCAAATCAAGGCAAATCGTTGAATAGTTTTTCAAAGTGGTGAGAAAACAGAAGTGAGGTGTACCTACTAAAGAAAAACACCGTATTTAACCGTACGCTCAAAAACTATAGCTCGTGATTTTAAACGTTTTAAAACGACAATGTCACAACGCGTTTTCATAGTTTTACTTTTTTAAACTACACCACTCCTACTACTACTCAAGTACACCACTTCTACTACATTTTACTTTATTTAAACTTACAGTTCAGTTATTAAAATTAAAAAAATATATGAAAAAGCCACGTCACGTCACGCTGGTTTTGTCCCTAAGAGGGAATTTCGTTGCCCATGATTGAGGTCAAGATACTGCGACTGATCAAACCAATAAAACTGACCTGGGTATAAATAGAGAACACGCATCATATCACAAATGTTTTCTTTAGCCTTTGTCCGTTTTTATAAATAAGTTTTCTATGTAAGTACGATCTTATTCTCAAGAAAATACGGACTGGTGAATAGGGATTCTCCCGATGTGAAATGTTTGGTTGGTTTTTATTTAAATTCTCTTATATATTAATATTTTTCTTGTCTTCAAGCCAAGTGAAAGAAGCTGACCTCAATCAAATTTCAGCAGATGGTGATCGAAACTTCCAACCAGAGTCGATGTAGGCAGATACCGATTGTCCGCTTAAGGGGACCACGATTCTCAGTAATGAGGGAACTATTGAAGAAGAAGAGATCGTCTTCAAAGTTCTGTTTCATTAAATCACAGAATAAAAAATAGTTTATTAAAAAAAGTTCTCAGTTTTCAGCGAATTGTTTTCATAATTTAAAACTTTACAACTCGACCGTAGCATGTTAACGTGTAAAAATTTTCACTTTCACTATTAAACAAATCTACACTATCTTACACGTCCTAAACGCTACAGAGTGTTTTAAACTTTTATTATTTGCCTGTTACCGTTACCGTCGCGTGCAGCTTCGACAATGGAAATGGAAATGTGGGGCATGGTTTTGTTTAAATTTTTTATTAAACATTGTTTCACCTGGATTTGTTTACAACGAAGGATGACTGACCTGGGTTTAAGCTTTGTTATTTGTTCTAAAATAACTGAACCTTAACGCTTTTTTTAAAATAAATGTGTGAAGTTTTATTAAGTTCTATAAGTGTTTCCTTTAAATTTTTAGCGTTTGTATGCGTGTCTTGTTGATGCAAATTTATGTGTGAAAGCATAATATTTTAGTTAGTATTTTTAGTATAAAATGTGTGTATGTGTATTTTGCGTGGTAAAGGATTTATCTTTTACTTTTGGTTTCAGCAAAGCAAACTTTATCACTTTTCAACTATGCGTATTTTACAAAAATAGTAAAACTTATGTTGTATACCCAAAAAATAATACTTACCTATCATTTTGTTATCTGAAAACATTTTTTGCAAGATATACTTATTTTGCAAACAAAATATTGCTTCCCAGAAAGCAAGTTTTAAACCATTTAATCGGCTTTCTGATATTATTTTATTTTAAAAACTAGGTGTTTTTATAAAATTACATGTACAAAACATGTACATGAACATGTATGACATATACATGGACATGTATGTAAGCGATTTTGCAATAGCGATACAGAAACTAGTCTGGTAAAACTTAATAAATATTGTATTTGTACATTGAAATGTCATTTGTGATTTATTGATCGCTTTTTAACACGTTTTTTTTTGTATATATGTATCTATATAACGGAATCTTTGAACGTGATTTTCACCACCTTCAACACGTCGGCTTAATTTGAAACTTTGCACACTTTTCAAGGACCAATGACAATGCAATAATTTAAATAGTTTGTTGCACTATCCTTAACAGGATCTTCAGGATTAGTGATTTTTTTATATTCTATACCTGGTAGTCAGTGTCTTTGTGCCAAGTACCAACGCGCGTGCTAAGACATGCGCAAGGCTTAATTTTTAGTTATATCCAAATAAACGGTAGTGCCTTGCGCCAAGTACACATATTAAATAAATGTTCTGGAAAGAGAGCCTGAGAAACGGTCACATCCAGGGAAGGCAGTAGGCACGCTAATTTCTCACTCCCATCACAGGGTACCTCCTTGTGATGGGAGAGTACTCCCTGTGATGGATGTGATCCCTTGCATTAATAAATTGACGATTAAAAAACTAAAAACCACGCTTTAATGGTAAATTGAACGAACAGTAAGCACGAAATTGTAATACCCAAATTCAGATTAACGAAAACTAGCAAGTCTTTTTTTATAAACAGTATACGCTTTTATAACAAGTTGCCAAAGTCAGTTATAGAACTGACCGATGGAAGGTTCAAAAACTACATCAAACGTATCCTTGTTAAAAAAGCATATTATAAAATCAAGGACTACGTTGAAGATAAAAACATTTGGCCTTAGCTCCTTCTGCGCATGCAGCTTCCCTGGTAACTTGTAAACGGCACAAATATGTGGATGTCTCTAACTATTCTCAATCTCATTTTTTCTTTCCTTCTTTTAATTAGACTTTTTTAAATGGTTTTCAATCATCTTTAAAGCCCTTTGCTAAGAATAGTTACAGCACTGATAACAAAATTTGTGCAACATGTTAAATTTAGTCTTGTTATACTTATTTTTATTATTTTTTACCTTTGTATAGATTCTTTTACCGATTGTTTTGTGAATGTGTGAACATTGTAGGCCTTCTAGATGCTAGTTAACATTTGTTAACTTTTTTATATAATCTTTTTCTTTTTTTTAGTTTCTTACGACTTATTGTCATAATTCGGGCCTACGTTGTCCCCCCATATCTAAGTACTAATGCTGTAACATGTAAATATTGTAAAACCAAACCATTTTTAAAAGAGTAACCATGGAGTTTCTTGCCGGTTCTTCTCCATAGGAAACGACCAACCCGAACCGTGCTCATTTTGTCGACGTTTTATAAGTGCCCATGTAGGCCTATGTGAAATAAAAAAATTGATTTTGATTTTGAACAAAAAAAAACAGTTTAAAAAAACAAAAAACCACACTTTTATACAAAACCAAATAGAAAATAATTTTCGATAAATTTAAATTGAGAATAGTGTTATGTAATGTAACGTATGGGGTACGGTGTTTCATATTCAAATCATTCAGGAATTATGGAAACTGCAACCTCTAAGGATCTAGGTCAACTTAACCTGTAGATCTATCTGTATACCATATTTACAGCTGTTTTGGTTCAAGATTTTATTTTGGTTACTGTCATATTTCACCAACTGTTCTAATACATATTCTAGCCCAATTATAATTAATTAATAGTGCAATAATTTAAGACAAAGGATTTAAGAATCATGAACAGAATTATAATTATTAATAAAATTTTACAGATGTTATTAGGGAGGTTTTTACCGAGACATTAAAGTTATACTTCCGACAATAAATTATTCAACTAATTGTTGGAAGCCGAGAATTTTAGGCAAATTATGTACTTTTATAAGTGTATTAATTTATGTAATTATGTATTCTTTATTAATGCTGTTAAAATTAGTCGCACGTATTTTGGTTGCAAACTTTTAGGAATAATTAAATTAATTAATGGAGTTTACGTTTAAAGAAAATGTCATCATAATAATAATTGTTAAATCAATAGTCTTTCAAGAAACTTCAATTTACATTTTATTTACTAAGAAAAGAACTGTTTTACTCAGCACAGACTGTTCTAGGCGTTAGAGAAAAAGGGATTGCATGTCCACGGAAGTGACTGTTTCTATCTATTTATTTCCGACGTATATCTCTTTGTTTACTGTCGTACGTAGTTTTTAATATATAAATATGGTGAAATTTTCATTTGTTACTGTTTCTTCTATATTATTTCTCAAACTTTAATATTGTTTATACAAATCTACTGTGGTTCAGAAGGCTTATTTGTGTGCCTAACTTTTCGCAGTCTCATCTCGACAGCAAATTTAATCAATAGAACTTTTCAAAATGTATGGAAATTATAGAGTTATTTTTGACACTGACATTAGAATGCGAAAGTTCCATAAAAATGTAAGATTTCCTTTCTAATTTTCTAACCATCATTTTAACCTTCAATCCTTAATGGTAACCAACCATTAATTTCATTTCAACGTAACAAGTTCAACATACACAAAACTACAACAATGTATAGGTAACTCTATTAACAAAACCTAATCCGATCCGAACTGATCTTAATTTGTCGTTCATAACTTCATATACACCGCATGGACCGTCTAATTTATTCTGAAATGGATTCGGGGCTCTTATTAGTACCAACACACAGTACAGGAAATTCAATTATCAACTTGGATTTGATAGCAAGCTTTTCTTACAGTAGAAGTATTAAACAGTAGTCCTATTGAACTATTTTTTGAACTACGCTCCTTCGAAGCTTTTGATTTGACAGCCATATTGAAAATATTACGAACAGACAAAGAATATTGATGGAGCACAAGGTCTATTTTATTTGGTGTTCTCCCTTATAACTGTGGCAAAAGGTGTTTGCATGCGGTGCTTTCTTATATATATAAGAGTCTCAAGACAAATGACCTTCTATTAACGGTAACGATTATCAGAGTGTATGCGATTGATATACGCAACTGAAAGTTACGTAGTCATACATTTTTATATTTAGACAATCGTTTTAGCTGATAGAATATAAATTATTAGTCTACCGACTGAACTGCGAAACTATCTTCTAAGACCGTGTCAAATAACATATCTGTGTGAAAACTTAGATTACAGAAGTTGCCCTCAGTAGGTCTACTGTTTAAAACTGTACTATGTCTTTGTTGTGTAATGGGTACCGTCAGGAAGGGCTGCAACTGATGTGCTTATTGCAAGCTACGCGGCCCAGTATTACATAATTTGACAGACGGATATTTGTCCGAAATCGGATATCTGGTCGTATGCAGATGGTAAAATTAAGGTTTATTTTGTTTTGAACTGAAGGCTATATAGGTTGTGCAATCGAAGGGACAAATTGTTATGACATTGGCATTCACAAAACTGATTTTATAGATATGAGACAGTTGAATCAGAGCTTTGCAGATTTACGTAAAGATTAAACACATAAAATGTGCAGAAATATTGGAAAACAAAATTATGAAACTTTAATACCAGAAAATCGATTTATTCCAGTCGGATCTCCTGATCTGATCCCCTGCTGGTATTTTTTTTATACCTGTCTGATCCAACTAACCAAAAAAACCTACCCGTAAGCTTGCTAATATACACAGCCTTTTAAACAAAGCAGACGTTGGCAAACAGCCAGAAAAACTTGGATGAAAACAAAGGAAGATTACAGCAACTTAACAAAACATTTCTTTTTGATCCATCACTCATTGCTGTCAACAGAAAACGGTTCGCAATTTCACTCCCTATTATAGACTTAGCCGGCATCAAACTATATTTACGAACAATTTGTTAAGTCGACCGTCCACTGCTGCTTCGTGCTTGGAAAGGTTTGCCACGTTAGCTGCGCGGTTCATTTGTTTACCAGCCACGCATTCGTGCGAAGCGTTGTTGCAGTGTACTATCCCGCCTACTTGCTTATACAAAGTGAACCTATCACGTTCGTATAATAGGTAGCTTAACCGTGGGTTGCTGTGTAGCGGTGCCTTTACGGCCCGAGCATCGATCACAAACCCTTGAAAATTTACCACGGGAAATGAGCCAGGCTTGTTACGTTGCTAATATTTCCTTTGTCCGGCAAATACTGACTGTTAAAGCAAGGTTTAAAGCGGTTGAATGCAATTTAGGACGGTAGGTCACACTGTAATGGTTATTGTCGTTCTACTTATGTGTTTTTGGATAGTTTAGTCTCTGTTAGTTTTGGGTCTTTTGTGTGGTTTCCATTGTGTTCTGTTTCTATTTGGTTGACCTGGTTTTGAATATTATGTGTTTGCTTCGCTGTTTTAGTATGGGTTCTGACTATGGTTTTAATCCATGCTAAAACGCTTGGTGCTCTATCTAGGTAGGTACTATTTTTTAATATAAGTTAAGTGAACAGAATTAATAAAAATCTAAACTCTGTGCTACTAAAACGAATTTTGCATTAAATAAAATAACTTCACTTCAACAATATTTACGTTTAATTCCTCTTCTACTTGCCAAGATCCGTGTTGCTTATAGTCGACTTGAAACGCAAAGACTTGACACAAACCTGAGCGATAAGCCTCTTGCTAAAAGAGGTTAGACGTGACCCTAGAATAATATCATTAAAGCTCTAGTGGTGGGGCCTTTAACAAAAGCAAGTGGATACAAAAATTAATTTTACAAAATGAGATATTGTGCAAATAAATCGCAAAAGTATAAAACACATTGCCACATTTAAGCGACGTAAATGCTAGCGTGCTTAATCGGGGTTTTAGTGAATCAAACGTGTTTGGACACCTAAAACACTGCATGTGCGATTGTAAATTATTTGTATAATAACATTATTTGTTCCTCCATGAACCAACATTTTTTACAGCAAAAAAAGTAACAAAGGTCAAAGCACTGGACAGGTCGATCAAAGTGACTTTAACACGCTTATATTTTTGACGTTTAACACATATTATTATTATACATTTCTATCTTCAAACGAACAATAACTCCAATGTGACCTCGTGTCAACCCCTCTTACAAGTGACGTGTCACCTAAAATGTGCTGAAAAATATTTGGATTTGGGTCCAAGGGTCATCAAACCTTTGTTGAATAGGTCTCGGTAGCAAATAGGGTCACCACATTTGTTTCGCTGGATGCCTCAGTGGGTCTCTGAATAATTATATCAGACGGAGTAGCAGCATCTTCCTGTGAAATAACATCATACTGTGATTGAGAACCTGCTGATCATGATATATGGAGCTACATTCGGAGATGACGTCTGACAGACGCTTGAAAATGAATGAACAGACCGGTGCATGTGTCGACGTCGTGAGTAGCGTGCTTAGCAGAAATACGTGTAAACTCAACGCGACTTTGTAACACACTAGTAAGCGTGCTACTGCTTACTTGGTGGTCGCAACCGGCACATCGGCATTGGCAGTGGGGGCAAGCCCGCGATCTAGCGCGGGCAGGGCTCCGCTAGCTACCCTGGTTTTGGTCGTCTGGCGCGGCATGCAGCAATGCAAATTGACAGCCGCAGTCGCGGGCGCTCCGCCGCGGGTATTGGAAGCAACGGTCCAGGAGACAGCATACGTCCTGCGCACGACACGATTTAAGCAACTCGCACATATAGCAACTATACTATGCCCGCTACCTACTTTATAACATTTAGGGGGACGTCATAAATTTAGTAATGGGATGGGAATACGTTTGACAGGAGCTTTGTAAGTGTCAGAATACATTGTGAAGAAATATAAAAATGTATTGGTAAAAATATCTTCATTTTCTGTCACTTTCATAACACTTGCCAAATAATTCTACGAGTAAGCTTCTCAAAACAATACAATAGCAATCTAAGATGTACTGTTTGATCAAATTATTGTTTAGTAAGTAATGGATTGAGTAGATTGATTATTTTTGGAATAATAACATCAACAGCTGTTAAATACTGGGAAAAAATCAAATTGCGGCACTTTATTAATTTATTATTGAAACGGAAACATCAAGCAATATATAACCCGATTGCTTCACGCATTTCTAAATAATTTAAATACAATGTGTAAACAAAAATAGTATTCCGTACTATTAATTTACAATGAAAATTGATTCATCGGCTGGTTCTGCACCTATTGTTTGCCGGTTTTAAATACCTGACAAGTCTATGACAGTTTATAAATCTGTTTTATTTGGAAACTGCATCATATTTTTGGATACCTACATATTAAGGTTTTATTATTTTATAAAGATTACAAATTTAAATTGCCTATAAATTGAAAGGGTTTACATAGGGTTTTGTATACTATAAACGACCAAGTCTAACTGAAAGTATAAAAATAGTTAATTTATGTAGTCTATACAACCCTAATCTTGGTCTACGTGGCGACTGACTTTTAAAATCGTATGAGTTTGTACGTGACATGGATAAGGTATTATACATAATCCTACTTACGTACCACTAGTACTGGCACAGATAGTATAATACTAGTTACTGGGGGTGACCATAAGCTCTTAGAGTAAGGTTATTTTGAGTGTGTGTAAGGGACAGATGTATATGAATTGTATACATCTGCCACTTACGCGATCTCAAAATAACCTTACTCTATGAGATTATGGTGGGTCTGGATGAAAATTTGCTATATATTATGAAAATAAAATATTTTGTAGGTAATTTCGTTATTCATTTGTTTTATATTCAATCAAAATAGAAGTAAGCAGAGCATCTGTAATGTACAATATTAAGTTATAATATATCTATGAACAATTTATTTCAATCAATCGAGGTTCTCTATTTCAATGATACCTAATTGCCTAATGGATGAGTAGGTGTGCAATATTAACGTGTATTATTTAAGTAATACATGATCACTGAAACGTTTTAGAAATGCGACTGAAATTACATCACCTGGTTGGGAATATTCAGTATTTATGTAGTTTAATCATGCTACCATCGTTTCATCTGATAAAGGCTGTTTTGTTAACGTTACCATAATATGGAATTATATGACGTAAACTTTTGCAAAAATAGTCTTTATCAATAAGTATGATAACTTAATCTATACAATGGAACCGTCTTATTCATATAAATCTCTAAACTGTAGATCTGTAAATCAGATTCTTTATTTAAATAACCCTTCTTCTCAGAGATTTTACGAAAAACACTAAGCTATTCCGTATGAAGCATAGATATTTTTCAATAATAAAGTTCACAGCAAATCGATTAATACAAGCATATCTTCAAGATCGTTCTGACTAGAATCGTATCTTCCACATGATTGAACATATCGTTCACACGATGAAGATAGCGTCACATACATACGTTCAGGATTTTATTTTCATGTTTTCCATAAAATTCTATTTGTTGTTAAATCTTTAAAAATCCGAGTGATGGAACCTTCAATTCCTTCAATCGGATTTTTTTATGTGTTAAGACAGATCCTACTAATGTTTAAGAATGTGAAAGGATGTTTGGATGTTAGTTAATTGATCCTGCCTTAATGACTTGGGAGAAATTTGGAAAACATTTTGTCGATGGCCTGAATTAGGGCATAAGATACTTTCAAACACAGT
Source organism: Orthosia cruda (assembly GCA_964057195.1). Lineage (NCBI taxonomy): Eukaryota > Metazoa > Arthropoda > Insecta > Lepidoptera > Noctuidae > Orthosia > Orthosia cruda. The sequence continues at coordinate 26,286,672 of OZ059840.1, read as the reverse complement.
CGCCAAAACGCCGATTAATATTGTAAAGGAAGGTGGATTAGGGGAAGGTGAACTATTTGTTGCACCTCTGCTAAACCTGTCAGACATACAGACGAACACAGGGCATGATATGTAATGTTATCGATACTTACGAATTTATGCTTAAATAAATATCAAACACTAAGCCACCGAACCTATCAACAGTATCTCTGTTCCAACTTTAATGTAAATTGTCCTCGTATCAATATAAGTAGGCCTTCAAATCGTACCAGTGTACTTCAAAGCATAATACACTAAAGTCCTATTGTAGTCAAAGTCTTTGTCACATATCGCCTAAACCTCGGCAATTTTCTTCAAAATGTCTATGAAGATTAGACCCACCCTTGTGTGTGAAGTTGTGGAGGCTCTTTGAGTTTGTTTAAGTATATTGGATTAAACGTCTACTGGAAAGTTTAGGACAGCTAAAACACAATATTGAGAGTAAAATATAGACTAGACTTTTTTTAGTGGGATTGGGCGGATCATTGCTGTAGAATGCACCAAGCTAAAGATCAAGATGGGCAAGAGTACGATACACAGTGGGAACCAGAGGATGGGCGTCGTCATCAAGGAAGGTCTAGGAAAAGCTGGCGTGACGACTTGCAGGTGTATGTGAATGTTAAAGTGAAAAGTGTCAGTGCTTACTAACATATATAGTTGCAAAGTTTACAAAGCGTTTTCGATGATACTTGAATAAAGATAATAAATCTATACTAATATTATAAAGCTGAAGAGTTTGTTTGTTTGTTTGAACGCGCTAATCTCAGGAACTACTGGTTGGAATTGAAAAATTCTTTTTGTATTGGGTAGTCCATTTATCGAGGAAGGTTATAGGCTATATAACATCACGCTACGACCAATAGGAGCGGAGCATCAATGAAAAATGTTCCAAAAACTGGGAAAATTTATTCTTTTTGAGACGCAACGTATTTAGAGTAGGTGGGCTAGCTTGGTAGGTAGCCAGTTGACGGGAGCGAAGCCGCGTGGGACAGCTAGTAAATAAATAAAGATGATATTATAATATATTCTTTGTTTGTTTTTTTTTCATTTCAGGACAGTTTCATATATATTAGGCACCGTGTTACGTACATTTATGTTCATGTATAAAATTGGAATATGAAAAAAACTAAAGTTTTCCATAGAAGATAGCAGACAGAACGAACTGAAAAAAAACTAACCAGTGGTTCTTCATAAGCTTTGGTTCGAAAAAGCTGAAGGTTATATGGGGAGATAATTTTGTTCAGCAGTGGCATAATGTAGGCTCACAGTAACAAGTACCGTACCTAATATTTATTTAAGCAAGTACCAAGATACGTTGGCACAACGGTCCCACATACACTGGATGAAAATCCAATGGATGAGTATTAATTATGGATTCACATGTGCCGTTTTCATTTCGATAATCAGCTCAAAGGCTTAATTAACGGACATAATAACATGTATGAAAAATAAAATTCGTAAAGGATTTTACTATAAATCAGTATCTATATTTATGGTTTCGTCGATTTTAACTTGAATAGTATTTTAGTGCTATTTTATATGATGAAACAATTCATATTTATGTTGAGAGAAATACTTAATTTAAAATTTACATTATTTTTGTTACTGAAGCTTAATAGTTATACAGTTGCCCTTCAATTTATTATTTTCAATGATAAATAACATAGTGAAGAATTGTAGTATACAGAAAAGTTTTTTAAGAGAGCGTGGATGGCCAACTCCGAATATATGAGAAATAGCTAAAAGAAGAAAGAAGAAACGAGGCCAATTTTCATGAAAACTAAAACTGGAAATCTAGGTTTTTAAAAACATCAATATTCCTAACCACACAATGCAATTTGAGTTATCGATTCCGGCTATTTGTTGAAAATAATGGTTCTCATTTCATCACTTATGCAGTAATAGGGAAGTACAGTAAAACTATTTTCTTAATGTCCCTCGGCAAACTTCGTGTTTCTTCAGTCGTCGGATTTATAACAGTTGCCTTTTGTATTTGGTGCAGACTGGACACTCTCAATCAACTTGGAAATATAAGGAGTTGTTAATACTCTTTTATCTTAATATAATTTATTTTAAAAATGGGAGGAAATCTGCTAAACGAAAATAGGAAAATAGTTCGGGTAGTATTTAAACGAGTGACTGTAAATTTAAGTTTCAAGTGACATAAATAATTAATTTACGTTATAGTATTACTAAGTGACTGACTGACTGCGAGTGACGAGAAATCAACAGAACAGCAACTTACAAACATTAATTTGAGTTACTTAAAATACAAAATGCTCACTTCAGCTTCCGTCATCCCCTTCGAACCTAACCTATGCGTGTCCAGGTGACCTAAGTTCCCGAGCTCACTTCACTCGCTCTTGGAAAATCGTCTCTATCGTAATATTGAAGTTGCCCTCTCTGTATTTCTAGTCGCTCACTTAATAATTCAATCGCACGGCTAGAATTTTAATATCTGAAATGGATTAATCACAACCCACTTTTTGTAAGCTTGTACTGGATTTTATTATTAATCAATATTCGTCGTTAGTGTAGTTAATGTTTCGCTCAAACTTAAATTCATACCGCTCAAGTTATTAAAACAGTATCTCACCATCAGTTGCTAAGATTTTTTTTTATTCTATCGTTTTATAATACCCCAAATAGTTTTACATCTCTATATAGTTCACACGGAAATCAAAACAAAACAAAACTACAACAAAGTACTTAGTTCAGATTTCCAATTATTATATACGATAAATAAAAAATGTACATGTAAATTAATATTCGTTTGTAGTCGGAAATGCGATGATTGTTGAGGGACATTAAGAAAATTGTTGTACTGAACTTAATGTAGGAAAGTTACGTATTTTGTTAAAAATGAGCCCTTTCCTAAAGTTAGCCGTATGAAATTACTTCCCAGAATGTGATCTTTATTAGCGACACTATTGAATGGTGTAATAATACAGCATGCGTTATTTTTCAAATCAGCGGGTTCGATCTCTAGCTAGGAATATTGATTTTTCCAAAATCTAATGATTCAGTTTTAGTTTTCATCAAAATCGGCGTCGTAACTCCTTTGAGTGTTTTCGCTATTCCTCATAGTTTCAGATTTGGCTATCCACGCCCACTTAAAACACTCATCCTGTATATGCTACCTAACTCTCAACCCCAAATTGACAAACATAATCTCGTGCCCACCGCGTCAGTTATACTAGTCACAGGCTTACAGTAGAGTAACGCGTGACGTGTTGATGGGTGATCTTAATGCTTGTACTTGCCTGTGAATTGCCCCAAAATAGTAGGCGTATTATCTTGCTAAAGCAAAACGATAGCGATTTTTGCGCAATAATTGCTCTTCAACACAGAAGTTTGAGAGCTTTTGGCGGTTTATTTCAGAAACAAGTGCATTTGACAAACAGCGAGCGATTTGCAAAGGTTTTGTAGGACCCCATACCTTCACTGTAGGTAATTCAGACTTTTATGACAAAGCGTTTGATCGTTTGATGATTGCTGTTTTCTGTTTCTTACGTAATAAACCTGCCTGTCAATACAGTACCCATTCTACGAAAATTTCATCTGGCTTCCTTATCATCCAACTTTGTAAAGTTTGGATGGGTTGATGTTTGTTACTCAATCACGTCAGAACGGTTGAACAAATCTAGATGAAATTTGGCACAAAGATAGATTATAGTCTGGAATAGAACATAGAGTACTTTTTAACCCAGTAAATATTTCCGTGGAATAATATCTGACTATCACGTGGGCGAAGCCGCTAGCAGAAGCTAGTGTTTAATAAAACAGAGCCTTGTGTGGCAGACAAATGGAGAGATGTACAATGTAGATGTAGCTGTTGTGCTTTCAATCTTTGGGTAATCTACTGACAGAAGTCGATAGAAATGCATTGTCACTATCTTTTAAATTATCGTTTAGTACCAGTCTGAAATAGCCTCTATCAACACAGATAAAAGATCGAAGTGTGAATAATGGAATATAATCATAGATGTAAAAATTGATAAGGCTGTGATAATGAATGGTTGGCGTGAGTTGAATGCACATTTTCTAATTACTTATTAAAATTAAACGTGTTTGCTTTGCACTGTTCATTAATTTTTAAACTAAAATGTAAATTAAAATTAATAAGCATAAAAGTATATAATATATAATAAGCATAAAGGGTATAACGAATACTTTTGTATGGAAAATTGTATTGCCAACCGTTATACCTTGGCGATTCAATTTTTATTTCTTTAATTCAAACCAATCATTAGTTGATAAACAACAAAATTAAAAATAATAACGAAACATCAACGAAATAAACAAAAATGACAATCAAGTTCCAATTTAGAATCGAAGCCTTTAACATTTTCTTTCTCTAATTCCACAAACTCATTTTTGTTAATGTCTTATTTTTCTCAATCTACCATTAAAGTCTTTGATCAAAATGTTGACTTTTGGCTTCAATTTAGATTGAAAGTCTTTGGTAAAAATTGATTTATGAAAGGCGAAAGGGCGCCACCCTTACTTAGTTATAATAAAAAAATGCCCGTTTTATACTAACATGTTACGTCACTGTATTAAAAAGGCTTAATCAAGCGCTAGACAAATGAAGTTAATTAAGGTACTTAAATGATTAATAAAAGTAATTGGCGTAAGTGGAATTTATGACGTGAAAGTATTAACTTGGTTTATCGTACTCAAGTTTTACAGTTATTTACAAATAAGGTAACAAACGTGCAATAGACGTATAACCCTCATATGATGTAACAGTGCTGTGACTTAATTAGCTCATGGATCTTTAAACGTCTTTTTTCACTTCCTATTGCATTAGGAAAAATAATAATATAACATTTAAGTCATTTTTACTAGCAATAACTTTTCAATATTTATCCATTTAAAACAGTAGTTACCCTGTAAAGGCCAAATTTCTAACAATTTTCAAACAATCCCTTTGTCAAACCATTTAGAAATTACTTAAATACGTCTTGATTTCAGTCAAAGAAAGTAATTTCATTTGGCGAATAGCGGCCTTTTCTCAAATGCTTTTACTATTTGAGCTTATAATTCCCATTTTCCTATAAGATCACTATATAGTTAATAATATAATATTAAAGAAAATAAACTGCCGAGTTTCACGTTAAAAATTATTATTTCAATTAATTATTTTCTTAATTTGTCCATTTTTCTTTAATAAACAATGTACCCAATTATTAACACGGAAAATTGGGATCAAACTCAAACAGACAAAGAAGTACTATATTGCTATTCTTTCGCAGTGCCTACCTAAGTCAACACCGCCAAGAGTATAAAGAAAACCTTCCCTGTTCATTCATAAATACTGTACATTTTATATTCACAAAGGTTATAAAAACAAGCCATTTCCCTAAAAACATGTAGATCAAAAGCACTACCTCATACATTTGTAAAGCTATAACTCTTTCCCAATGCATTCGTAGTTCTATTTGTGTCCGTCCATAATCGTAATGTTTAACCGTTTGAAATAAAATGTGACACTTACGATTAACTGGGGTATTACAGTTAAATGTGTTGAGGTTTGGATTTATTCCAACGATTGGGTGGATAACGGATCCTGTGTTGTGTTTGACGGAAAGTAAATGCGAATACATATGATACAATAGAGATGAATTGAAGTGGCGTAATTTAAAGTTCCAGGCTATGAGTTAGTAACTGAAATGTCTTAAAAGAAAGAAACAATATTTATTCTGCCAGACACGACGCTTAAATTGAATAAAAATACAATAATATTTTACCGTATTTATCATGAATTAGAAGACACAAAGTACCAGCGCACATAATCAATTTCACCGATTGTTAAAAATAATCTGATAATATTTCGTACTTATATAGCTGCAAATAAATAGAACACAGCAACACACATTAAAAGACATTCAATCACAATTTTTTTTTTTTTAAGCAATTAAAAAATTTGATTACTGATTCCAATCTTCTAGAATACAGGTCTGCTACCACCAAACCATACGATACCTACCATTATGTTATGTTAGGTCAGCTATGCGATGGAATGAAATATGCATGTTGTAAAAATTGTGTCACATTCCATGTCTTGTAGTTAAGTGATTTATGGAATGTTGCATAGATTAGTACGGTCACTATATTGTACGTATACAATGGCCTACATATTTGGCGAAGTGGACATAAAGCGGATGATAGAAAATATGCTCCGTCATGAGAAGACCGCGATTATTTATTAAATTTGTCTACACAAAATTCCTGGTAAAGCATGATTAGTAAAAAGGAAACAACGACACAATATAAATAAACAAACTAAAAATTCAGAACATGTTATAAAAAAAGATGATGAGAAGTTAATTAACACAATTAAAGACAAATAAACACCAGCACTTCTTTTTCAAAGAACAATTGAAAAGAAACAAAGATTTATCAAAGAACTGAATAACAAAAAAGCAACAAGAGTAAATTGCATCCAAGTTGAAAGACCGCAAATAAAGGATGACGACTCAATCTCATTATGATGTCAGACAATAAATTCAAAAATTGAGCATAATTCACAATGGTAAAGCTCTGTGTATAGTGACGTAGCCGTTGAGCAGAAAATTACTTATCTCAGCTACGAGGGACGAAATAGGGTTAGTAAAGGGAAACTTGTCGTAAAAGAGAAACCACAACAGCGGTGTTTTTTTTTATCAGAAAGTTATTGTACTTGTATACTTTGCGGTGTTTTGATTTAATTTTGGTAGTACTAAAGTTAACAACGATGAGTCAAGTATCTCAATGATTGGTCTTTAAGTAATAAAGAAAGCATTAATAAACAAGATAAGCCAAAGAATTTTTTTTAAATGTCTTGCCGGGTTTTTAAATTTATAATTTGATATAATTCGAAAATTATAAAATAATGAAATCAAACAGAGATCTAAGGAAAAAGAACACATGCTGCGCTGAAACCAATTTAATTCAGAATAAACAAGAGGATGACCAAACGTATCAAAAGTTCTCCACTTACACTCATACACACACTTCATAGAAGTTTTTTTTTGGGACAATCCCGCCGCACTATTCCCAAAGCACTGCAACTCCTGAAAGCTAGAATCAACAATGGCGACCAACAGAAAAGCATTGAGGCAACGAAGCTCGACGAAGTCCCGGAGAATGAATTTAACTGTCTTGGATCCCGCAACGAAATTAATCAGAAAAGAATACCGGAGGAACAGGCAATAAAAACCTCTTCTCTCCAAATCAAGCAGGAGATAGGACAAACAAGGCCAATAGGCACAAAGGGTCCTTTACAACTGGGATAAGCCCAGTTAACTAGCACAAAGGAAAAAAAAAGAGTCCTAACATTGTGAGTTGTTATATTTGATTTCAATAATAGGTAAGGCAAAAACGCTTGAACGCACGAAAAGTTGTTCTAGTTTGCACAAGGTCCGTATAAAAAATAATTTCGGATCAGCCGCCTGTTGCAGCCTGTACATTATCTAACATAATATTGCGTTCATTCTTCCAAAGAATACACTCCCATAAGATATGATGTGCAGATTGTACATATTCGCAGTCAGATGTAGAACATTGACATAAAAGCGAGGCAACAAGCTTGAAGGAGAATAATTTACTTTTAAAGTTATCATGTCCTGTCAGAAATTGGGCAACACAGTGATCCACTTCCAGTCACGTCCTGGTCAGCCGCTCACGAACGGATGGAAAGAATTGGTGGCCCCTGATGGAAGTATCCCACCTACATTGCCATTGGGATAAAAGTTCCTCCCAGAGGTCAGTCTGTGGTTTAAAAAATCTAGAGATTTTAACACGGTCTGCGTTAAAAAGTCCGCGTCTATGGTAGAGACCATGGACGTGTGGAATAGTACATTGCAGCACGTCGCTGCACTTCAAGATCGACCGGAAGTACTCCAAACTCTAACTTTGATGTAATTTACGTCGTACCACCCCTATGGTGGCCGAAACAGGTGCCCCGTAGCACATACAACCCAAGTAAGTAGCCCCATAAACAGTATTTTAAGTTAATAAAATCTACGTGGGGTCTCAACGTAGATTTAGATATTCTCTTTAAGGCACAGAAGTTCTTTTTTGCTTTTTCACCGACTATTTTTATATGATCTACTAATGGAAAATTCCTCTCTAACACCAGACCAACATAGCAAAAGGAGACTGACTGCTTCCTTTTTACGGGAATATTACTAAATTTAAAAGTAGGAAACGATTTAAGATTACCTTTCCGAATGAGTTGATAGGTTTTGTGCGGAGCAAAGGTCAAATGATTTCGATCGCCCCACTGAGATATTAATCGTAGGCAAGTGTCAGCCAGATCTTCAAGTCCAGCTCGAGTACTTGATTAAATGAGCAGAAGACCCTCATCCACGTAACCGGTTAATGAACAGCCTCTTGGAAGTGGAATTGCAAGGAATTCATCATAGCCTAAATTCCATAAATACGGACCAATAACCGAACCCTGAGGACATGCCATGGTAAGAGGACTTCGACGTGAAATGATGGCCGAGTTTGAGTTTCACGGAACCATTTAAAAAGTAAGAGTAAGCCATATTTTCATAGAAGTTATATCCTACTATAAGTGTTTCGGTATGAAACGCTTTTAAATAAACAATTCATTAAAGTTCCGAACTACAAAGTCGAATAACAACACAGTCATTTCTCCAACAATATATCGCAATATCTGGCTTATAAAAGGCCGAACCCCGAAGCCAGGATTCTAGTTACTAAATAATGACGTCACAATTCACAAATGCAACTTATTTTTAGTATGGACAAAACTCGTTGCAACTCGAACTCGAGCTATATTCAGCTTCAAAGACAAATGTGATCAACGGTCAAAGGGTTTTGCTTGTGATATGTTATGTATATTCGTATGACGTTCTGTTAGTCAGCTTTGAATTCAGAATCCTGGTCTAGGTATAGAATTTTCAATAATATTTGCTCTGGTTTCATCTTGGATTTAGATTTCATGGCTATTGGACTTTAAAACTGGTTTCCGATTTTGGATGGTGATAATTTTGACAATGTAGTCATAGACCTGGTTGAGCTGCGATAACTTTAACTTCGAATAATTCTACCTTTGTTCTTTGACAATGTTAAATTGTTTAGTTGCTTTTTCATGATACTACAAACATCAGGCAGAAAAAAGAATAATATAATCATCACACAATAAGATCAAACTGTTACCAGACAGTCAAAAAGACAAAAGCGAATTTATGAAAAGTCACAAATATAATCTACAAACGCAAACAAATCGCCGTGGAAATCAGTGCCACCGTAAACATGTCAGCATATTTATCAAAAGTCTTTAAGTAAACACCTTGTGTGTTGCCGCCCATGGCTCTGACGTCATCGTTTCTTTTTTATGGTTTATACTGCGCCCTGAACCGCTTCTATTTTTAGGCCAATAGCTCTTTACGTGTGATTAGCTTTGAAAATAATAGTTTTAGAATTAAGGCTGAATCGTACAGTTGTATATCAGACTGTGAGCAGACTTGAATTTAAACTGTCTTTAGATGGAAAGACGGTCAAAAATCAATTTAAATAAGGAAGTAAAGCTGTCCTAAATCGACATCTATCATATACTATTATCATATTATATTAATTAACTAATAAAAAAAATGAATTACCACTATGAGCTATAAGGGAAAATTCAAAGACCGCTATGGACATGCTATACCAAAACAAATTTATTTAAACTTGTGTAAATTCTAATGCGAAACCTGCTTTCACTCATGAAAATATTGTTTTGATACATGACTAAACTGTTTTATCTACGTACGATGAACAAAATTATTTTGACTTATTTTTTCGCATTGTCTTATCTTCGAAAATTACACATTGATGAAAACATGAAGAGTACTCTAACTTATAGTAGTTAGAGAACTCTTGTCGAAGTAAGCCGACAGTTTCTGACATTTTATTGGAATTATTATTTAGTTAAACCTTATCTTTAAAAGGTTACGCAAAGGTTAGGCTTAGCTTACACGAGTTTGGGATTTTGGGGATTATGAGTTAAGAAGTTAACTGTTTTATTCCGTTACCGGATGTTCATTAATAATTTTTAATAAGAAAAGTTACAACAACCAGTTATATCACATTGTCTAAAGTAAACGTGATAAATATGCAGCAGTGTTGTACAAAAATAAACTTATGACCCATGAATATCGTCAAGTAGCCACGCCTACTAAACTATTTCTTACAATTGCAACTCCTGCCCTCGTGCTCGGGCATATCAAAATTATAATGGTTCGACTGTGAAAAAGTGACAGATCTACACAAGTCATATACATCTGTCCCTTACTAAATAAACTTGCTCTAAGAGGTTATGGTCACCCCCCTGAAAGCTATAATTATCAGTGGCTTTAGTAACAATTAGAAAAGCTCCGAGGCAATGAAGCTCGACGATTCCCATAGTCAATGTCAATGGTCAAGTAGGAATCAAATTAAACATGCTGTTTAAAATTAAAAACTAACCGATTTCTGAATAAAGAATTTGATGCATAATTATCAAACTTTGGCATTAAATTGGGTTTGAGATATTCTTAACTCAAAATACTTAAATCAGAATGAAAATAATAATTTATAATGATGTACCTAGAGGTTTTAGGTTATGGGCTGTTGTTAGTGTTTATTGTCAGCATAAAAGTACCTAACATGAAATAGCTGTGGTCACTATAATGGTGCGGTTAACCAACTAATCGCGAAACGTATTTCGACACGCTTTGACATCGAGTGCTTTGATGCCGTGCAGGTTTATGCCAATAATGTTGGCATATTGGCAATCCTGTTCGATTGATTGGAGCTGAAAATGACTGGCGGCTTGGGTAAAATGAAACTCAGAATTTAGTATTGAGGCCCTTGTTAAATTATAAAAAAAATATAATATTTTATTATATTTTTTTTTTTCGTTCGCTGTCTCTATCACGTGAAATTTCGATGTCTTGAATCATATATCAATAAATATATATATATATATATACTTATATAATTATATATATATATTGATATGGGAATCTCAAGCGCCATCGAAATGTATCCCGGTTTAAACCTTTACAATCCATCCCGCCATCTGTCCTTTTTTAACCGACTTATTTAAATTATATAATTATGTATATTTATATGGGATTCTCAAGTGCCATCGAAATGTCACGTGATCAATCCCTTACATTTTGGCATCTTGACCTCCGTGATCGCTTATTAAATGAAATTTTTGTTTAGAAACTCTGATCCGAATCTGAAATTTTTTTCACTGCTACTTTATCTTCTATGAGATATTATGTCATTTGAGCGATACCTCGGAAAAAGCTAGTGCTATTCCTGCATGTAATCTACCGGTCCTTGGAATGTTCATGCCATCTAGTAAGATGGCAATATCTGATTTCTAAAACTCTTTTATACAAAACCGAGCTTTCTACAAACTGAACGAACATCGTAAAATGATCTGTGAAAACCAGTACCTAATAATATAGTCTTAGTAAAATGAAAACTTTAAGCCAATCGCCTTCATTGTGCATGATGGCTGGCTTAGAACCAATGTTCACTTGCGAGGATGCTGAGATTACCTCTCATGTAAGTTATACCCTAGTCTTATTAGAAAATGTAAGATTTTATGTTCTCTATTTAGTATTGGATAGAGAAAATAGTGATATGGGAGAAAACATATACGTACTATATAGTACCTGTATACATGTACGGAGATTTTTATTGCAAATGTTGCAGATGTTGAACAGGGTATGTATCTATAAGGGATTGATTAAATTTTAAAAGACTGAATGATGAGATAATCTATACATTTCTAGATGTCTCCAAAGTCGGGTCACAATAACGAAAGTAAAAATCTTAAACGAGAAACAAATTAGAAATCAAAAAGAAAGAAAATAATGATACTCAAAAACAAAGGAATTGAATACTCCGTGGCATAATCAAAACAACAAAGAATGTTGATTTAAACCCCGTACCATGACAGAAAAATAAAGTGTATCATTTAAACCCGTAACGTTTCATGGAGACTAACAATAGTGAAAACTAGAATAGTAAGAAAATAATATATGCACCGTGCTTTGTTACCGCGTCAAAGGACTTGCAATTTATGGCAACATACACAAAGGGTTGCGAATCTCCTTGATCTAAATAAAAAGAAAACGCGGCATAAATTGACTTGAAGAGATTGAACGAAAAATATATAAATCACGTATTTTTTCTTACACTCTATTTGATGTGACAACAAAGTGCAGATACCTTTTTCATCGGAAAAACCAAACAGTTTGATCGATCGTTCACACGGATTTGAAACAGTATCTAAAATGATTGAGCGGTGCCAGGATAATGCTAATATTTTTTTTGTTTTCTTTTTACAAAAAAATCTGGGTGTCAGTAAACAAAATGAACGTTAACAGATCCGGTGGACAGTGTTTTACCTAAACCATTGTTTCATTTAAAAAATATGAATAAACCAGAAAATGAGCATACGTAAAAATGACAATGAGGTGCTTAGAACTATTCGAATCAAGGTTGACATAGATACCGTAAACAAAATTACATTGACTGAATATGCAACGCATGCATAGCGTGCTGAAAAAGTGTTTATCTACTCTCATATCGTAATATTCGAATTAAAAAATTCAAAACGAGTTTATATTGGCATACTTTATAAACACAATACCGAAATTTAAAAATATAATCTTATTATAACACTATTTCTCTAACAAAATAATGCTTTATCTACTCTCATATCGTAATATTCGAATTATAAAATTCAAAACGAGTTTATATTGGCATGCTTTATAAACACAATACCGAAATTTAAAAATAGAATCTTATTATAACACTATTTCTCTAACAAAATAATGCTATAAAACAATTTTTTTTCTATTACGATACAGGACAAATCCAAGAAGGAATCAAATCCCTAAGGAGTTTCCATCAATATTTTTTTTGTAATGCCATTTTATAGTACCTATTATAAAAAGATTTGATTCCAATTTAAATTGTCTATGACAATGCCCGCTTTAGACTTAGCACGCACTGCGATTTTTATTCGCGCGAATTTTGTGTCCTTCTACCTGCTCATAGAGCTCAAAATATTCGGGCGAATAAAATTCGCGCCGTGGTGCGGTGGATTGTGTGGCAAATCACGGATTTCTTGCGTTATTATTTCCGCACTATTTCTTTACCGCAATGCGAACAACTTCATACAATTCCATCGCATCCAGGTCGCAGAATGGGCGGAAAAAAATCGCGCGATTAAAGATCGCAGTCCGTGCTAAGCCTTAGCGCATGCGCGGTTAATGCGGTGATGTGCTGGGTTTTGGCGCCATTCATAAGTTTTGCAAGTTTTGCTGTATTGAATTTCATGAGTTGTAACATTCGTGTGAAACACATCAACATTCTCTGAGGCCTCAGGTTTAAAAGTAATAAAAATAGACACATGCTTCTCGAGTGCAATAACTGTAACTAAGAAATTCATGAGAAAAAGAAACACATACGAGTACCTAGCACATTTTTCATAATTTTAATTAAACCCAGTCCTGTTTCATATTTCATTACTCTGTGATACAATTTGTTGCCCTGATTAAAGTTCTACATTAAAGTTTTAAGTTTGAAAACCGCTTCAGCTTTCCAATTAAGATTTGCTTCACTTTAACATAATAATTAAGTGATGTTTTTAAATTGTATATGATTTCTATTTTTATTTTCTAATGATATTGTTGGAACGGCGTTCCTTATCGAACGTTATAGTTCTGATTTGTTTGCGGGATGAGGGGACCGAAAAAAGTGTTACAATGAAAAAACAACACCAAAATCCGACACTTTTTTGCATTGATTTTTGAGGCAGTTATCGATCACCTAGAAAACTAAAACATTTTTCAATCGATTCAACTTGCCATCAATTTTGAGAATAATATGCAAATATATTTATAATTTTACCGTTTAAATACCCTTTTTTATTAATTTATATAAATAATCATTTTTGCGTGATTAATTGTGCGAGGCACAGCGTGCTGCATGCAGGATAGTACAAGCGATGAGCCGCACATAAGGGAGACGCCGAGGAGGTGCACGAAGAAAACTGAAGACGTACGAAAGCGCGCTGACTAGACACATACAGTACCTCCTACCTCGCTTTTATGTCAGTGTTCTACATCTGACACCGATTATCTACAATCTGCACATGATATCTTATGGCAGTGTATTCTTTGGCAGAACAAACGCTACACTATATCGAATAATGTGCAGGCTGCATCAGGAGTTGTTAACTATACGGACCTTGTGGAAACAAGAACAAATTTCTGTGCGTTTAAGCGTTTTTGCCATACCTATTATTGGAATCAAATATAACAGCTTACAATGTTAGGACCCATTAATATGAATGCTAATTTATATCCGTGGTGCTAGGCAACTGGGCTTTTCTCAGTTGACCCTTTGTGCCTATTGGCCTTGTTTGTTCTGTCTCCTGCTTGATATGGAGGGAAGTGGAAATTTGTATTTTCCTATTCCTCCATTATCTTTTGTGATTAATTTCGTTGCGGGATGCAAGACAGTTAAATTCATTCTCCGGGACTTTGTTGAACTTCATTGCCACGGCGCTTTTCTGGTGGCGAACTGTTGATTCTGGCACTCAGGAGTGGCAGTAGTTTGGGAATAGTGCGGTGGGATTGTCCCAAAATATAATACCTACGCTAGCAGCCGCTATTTTAGGTTTACACTGAGAATCAGCTGTGCTGTTGTTATTTCAGTTTCGTCATATTTTACGAAACTGAAAGACTGTAAATTCAATTAATCGAACTACGTTCCAAATGGGTGTCCATAAAACACTTCTCTCTTTTTTATTTTATTTATTTCTTTGAACTTGATTTCTGACTTTATTATTTTGATTTGATTTTTGACTTTATGATTTAATTAATTTTTCAATGATTTGGATATTTTCTAATGCCTTGATTTTTATCAGTGGGTTTGTTTTTTGACATTATGACATTTTTTTATTTTATTATTTCGATTTTGAATTTTATTTTGACTTAATGATTTTGATTATTGACATTATGGTTTAGATTCTTGACTTTTTTAACTTTTGTAACTATGTTTATTTAATTATAAAGTAGGTATTTAACATTATATATTTTTTTTGTTTTATTCTCATATTTTAATTATTGTACTGATTTTGATGTAATTTAAAATTGATGGCTAATAATTTTTTTGAATTAAATGATGAATTGAATTGTGACTAATTATGGAGCATATTATATTAAGGGCGGCAAGGTTATCATGATGAGTGCTATATACACCGTACTTGTCATGTGTATTGGTTCTGTAATTGTTTTTTTCCTGTCGATGTGTAATGCCTGGGGCTGTGCTATTTTAAATAAATAAATGAACTATGATTTGATGACCAAAAAAACTTCCAACGCAACGCTAATGGTTGTTTCTCAGTATCATTATTGAACTCTCAATCTGCCTAGCCTTTTCTTGCAGATGGAAACGTGGCCTAAGAGTAATCATCGAATTAGCAGTATTACTTCAAAAACGTTGATGATAAACATATTATCAATACAATTTTTGGCGTTATTTGCAAAACGCTAAAACTATTCAAGAGACCCATTTTTATCTAATCAGAAAGCATATCACAAATCTTATGGGCAACTTTCTTTTATTCTCTCACGTCACAATACATCTTCTGACGTCAACGACACAAGAAACGGACAAAATATTACTGAAACTGAACTGGTCAAAGGGTCAAGCGTCCACGCCAAATTAATCAGGCCATGAATCACGTGATCTAAGCAAATAAAACTCAGCCAAGTTAATAGCTGTCTTGAGAGACATCCCTCGGGCTACATCCGATGTACAGAATGAGGTCAATAAAATTGTAGCACCCAGTTGGGAGTCTTGTGGATGTGTGGATGAAGTTGTGAAATTAACAGAGGGTAGTTCTTTGAGAGTGTTTGCTTAAGAATATTCGGCGTGGTTCTAGATAATTTTTAGTGTTTGTTTAGTACGATACTGTTTTGTTTGAGAATTTTATGATTCAAGATTGCATTCATAATTTTGGGTCATTTGATACCTCTAAAGATACGAGAAATCTTTAAATCTCTTTCTCGTATTTATCTTTAATATCTTTTGGAAAACTCATATGTCTCTTCCCCAAGTTCTTTTTGACAATTCAGTTATTCCATTCAGTGAGAAAATTAAAAATTTGGGGATATTCATCGATAAAAACTTTTCATGGACTGCCCAACTGCAGGAAGTTAGCCGCAAGTTATTTGCATCTGCTGTAATTTTGAGGAGACTGCGTAATTTTCTTCCGACTGCCACCAAGATTGCGCTTGCATAAACTCTTCTTCTTCCCATCCTTGATTATGCTTATGCCAGCTATCTTGACCTTATTCAAGAACAACTCGATACACTTGAGTGACTTAAAAATGTTTGTGTAAGGTTCATATTTGGTTTGCTCAAATATGACCAAGTTGCCGAATTCCGTGTAAAGCTCAAGTGGTTTCCAATTCGCCTTCGCTGGAAATGCTCATATTCTTTATTTTTATATAATGTGCTCTTTACTCCTTCCACCCCTTTTTATCTCAAGCATCGTTTTCAGTTTATCTGCGATTCCTACACGAAATCTCATAGGTCATCAGAAAACTTGCGACTTAAAATGCCTATGCATTCCACTACATTCTTGGATAAATCATTAACTGCCCAGACTGCTCGTTTGTGAAATGAATCCCTGACCCAATAAAACGTGCTCATTCGTTGTCTTTAAAACACCTATAAAGGAACTCTCTGTGATCCTGTCCTTGTTGAAGCTGTGTTGTTTTCTTA
The DNA here is from genome assembly GCA_964057195.1 of Orthosia cruda. NCBI lineage: Eukaryota > Metazoa > Arthropoda > Insecta > Lepidoptera > Noctuidae > Orthosia > Orthosia cruda. The sequence goes on along the minus strand of OZ059840.1, from coordinate 26,269,851 downwards.
TTTGTATATTTAGATGTATTTACGTATATATTTTAGTAGTTTTGTTTTCAGTAGCTAATTCTACTTAGTAATACTTGTATGAATTGAAATTTGCACCAAGTGCAACCCCAAGTCGTGTCCAAGCTATCTCTATATATTCAAGGCTGCCAGGAAGAGATCACAGAGCGCGATAAGGCCACCTGTTGTATGTTTGTTTTAGTTGTAATGTTTCTTTTTGTATTGTTTAACATGGTGTACAATAAAGTATTAAATATAAATAAAAACACAGTTAACTCTTATTAATATTTCATCATAACATTTTATTTTAATGTTATTATTCCTTGTCCTATTCCTGTTGAGTTTTTCTGCATATTTTGCGAGGCGCCCTACATAAGCTATGTATTGAATTCGGGGTACAATTTCGATAAATTAGACTTAATTTTATTTGTCCCAGTCACGCGAATTCAACATAACAAGCTAAGTTTGGATTGGAGAGTAAGTGAAAATTTGATTTCTACTAGGAAATGAGAAATTTTTGAATGTAATGCCTGATTTTCAAATATAGATGTCTATATTAAAAATAAATAAATAAACATCTGCTCATTAAAATTATTGACCCTTTTTTTTGTAATCTATAATCAAAAAATAAATCCCTTTGCCAAACACTTTTGCTTAAAGCATAAACTGAATCCATTCAGCAATTTATTTTATTGTTTGTGTTATTTGTACCCTCCTCCATTTATGCATCAAATCTGCATATTAATTTCGTTTTTTCCCTTTAGTCGTGCTAAATAAATGTATAAAACTATATCGGACGCTGTTTTATTTTCTCACACCTTTATTCAAAACAATATTTTTAAAATCCCAGAGTATATCTAATTGTTCCATAAAAAGTAACTTTTATCGTTTATGAACCCACTATTTCAAACCACCACTTAAATTTTTGTTAAAGCAGACCAATCTCAATCCTTCATCGTAAAATTCAAGTCAAGTAATCAAATAACTCCAATGTATATATCAATAAATCAAATGATATCGACATTCAACCCTTTTATTAAGATAAAACGTTCTGATGCATATCCAAACGTAAGTGGCTATCGAGAATATGCTTTCATCGCGTACTTACAAGGCTATTTGAATTTGAATTCAGAACGAAATAGTATTTTCTTAATTTTTCACTAGTGCGAAAACCCTCGGCCTCTGTGAAGAATTACTTCATTTTTAAGGGTCACCAGTTTTATAGCTTCGAATATCTCTAGTTCGATTTTTGAACTGAATTCAGGTTAGTGAGAAATGTGGCTGGATTTTTTTCGTTGATTGGAATCTGTGATCTAAATTGCGCATAGCCGATAGCTTGATGGACTTGCAGATTGATGGTTAGACGAGAAATGGATTTGGACAATCTGAATCGGCAAGAATCAAAGATTAGACAAAAAGTTTTTGATAAAATCATGCCAATTTCAGACAAAAATTGGTTCTATCAAGTAATATTAGTGAAATACTTCCTTACAATTAAAATTGTAACAAAAATTAATGGTGATAAATGAAGTGACTGATTATTTCACTATTAATTTCAGTTAAACTTTTTAGCATTATAATTTTCATACAAACAAATTTCAATACCACTAAAAATCGCCAAAAATAAAAAGGTCACAAAATAAACGAAATGACCTAAACAATTGCTCAATTGAACAAATAGAGATGAACAGTGGGCTATAATACTTGACAGATACCGACCCCTTGATCGCTGATCTCGGGGGAGAACCTCTATAGTATTTAGTAAGCCTGTCGGAACGATGTAAGTGACGTGGGATAAATAAAAATAATTTATTATTCTCTTAGGATTGGTTTAATTCTATGTAATTGTTTTGTTGTTTTGTTTTGTTTGTTTGATAGACGGCAATAATATTATTGGATAAGTCTTTTATATACATGAGCCCTGAAAACTGAATACTCTTTTTATTGGGCTGGTTAGGTTAGGTTAAAACGGGCTGGTTTCCGCAACTCCACGACCAAGCGCGTATTTTGCGTATTGGGCTGTCGTAAAAAATGAGGCACTTTTAAAACAGGGACTTAACAGATAAAAGAAAAATAATCTTTTCTGGACTTCGCTGAGTTTTATCGACTTCCATGTGAACGTATACCTTTATATTTTTTACTAACACGGTGCGAAAAAACGTTGATTGAAGTCTATTTTTATTTTTTGAACCGGATGAGAAAGCTGATATTATCTTGAGACTGGAAGATGACTGCATGTAAGAGAGATTGTAGGGATCAAAACCAAATAACCAGCAAGGTATATTATGTCTGTCAATGCTAAGATCCCAAATTAATCTCCAGTTCTAAGCTCGTTAAAATAAATTATACCATTTCCAGAATGCGCCACAGTTTCAAGAAAAACTTAAAGATTCTTAAAAGTCTATTACATTGCAGAATTCTGTGGAACTGTTGTTTATTTGATATTTAGGTTCTCGGAGACATTGAATTATTCAATTAAGCGACTAAACCCATTACGATCAGTCAGACTGACACCGTAATTAGGACGTTAGTGGCAGACAATGACGGGGCGGAATACTAATGATATCTCATTAGTTCAATTATTGGGGCGTTTGTTTTTACGAAATGCGTGTTATTTGTTGTATCGCTCTACAAAAGAGTAATCTACATTTATACTGTCTATTGGCTTAGATGTTTTTCGTGACTAGAGGTATATTTAATGTAGGATACGACAAAACGCGCATTGTGAAGACTCTAATACGTCCTAATTGGGACATAAGTCTTTAGTCGCGCATGGCGAAGAGCGATACGCTTTCTTTAAACAAAATTAAAAAAAATGCCATTGTGTGTATTTAGAAAGTGTACCAATTATGATACCAAAGTACATAAAACAGAAGGTATCTCATACCATATGTAAGTACGCAATACACCGCAATTTAATTTTTTTTTATTTTTTTTCCTAATATTCTGATATTTGGATGTTATAATAAGAAAAAAAAACATTGGTTGTCAGAATAATGTTTTACATATTCACACGCAAGTGACAAACACTAACTGCCTCTAATTTTCTTGTTTGTTTTATCAAGCCATCCCTTTCGACTTGTAGTGAAATGTCAGATTAATGAAATGTGTGTATTGTGCTGCCGCTGCTGTGCGGATTTTTTTTCCCGGTTGTTTTGTGAGTATATAACGTATCTGTTTACTAGAATATCATTGTGGTCTTCACCACAAAGGAATTCTAATTACAAACAATACACTATGCAGGGTGGTAATTTGTGGTAGAAAGTAAATGGCAGCTCTCATACGTTTATAGAGTAAGATCGATAACTTTTAGATTGAATGCTGATGAAACTATCCCGAGTTGGTCCAGCACAATTGTTTACAGTACACTAAGAACCTCATTGTCGTTATTCTTGATAAAGAAATTTGAGAAAGAGAAGGCCCGATCCCCCAAATCAAAATACTACGGTATCGTATAAAATTATGTGTGCTTTCAGTCGGCAATGACGTTTTAATAAACGGAAATCCCGAAACCTGTACATGATTAAAACCGTAAACAATAATGAGCAATATAATGAACTCATCATGCCTATGATGAACACGTTCTTTATGAATCCCGATACGCGGAATATTGCGGAAATGATTGCTTTTTGACTGACCAAACAAAACAAGTGAAAATCATTATAAAAATAAGTGAAGAATTTTTTTAAGTGGTCAGTCAATATAAAATGTATGCTCATTTTTAACCGACTTCCCAAAAAGGAGGAGTTTCTATGTTCGACATTATGTTTTTTTTTGTGTGTTTGTTCACCAAAGAATTTTCAAAATTATTTTTTGTTTGTAAAAGTATTTTCCGAAATTAGTCCCATTTTAATTTGGTGAAGATCTGATGAAGAACTTCGAAGATATACAACAGAACTCTTCAATAAATAACGGCAAATCTCTCAGGATTGCTGCAATCACATGTCTTTTTTTTGTTTAAACCATTTCATAACATAACATCACGCCAGTACGCTCTTAAGGTGTACGCAGATCTCTCATTTCACCGGTTATGTTCAAATTTCATGAAATCTATTCTGGCTTTATAGGTACCTTACTAAACAACTTACCTATTAGGTAGGTAATACTAAAAAGTGAATAATAAACAAAACTTTGTTGCATAAAATACTACTGAAATTTACCGAAAAAGCAAAAAAGTTTTTTTTTATTATAAACAATTTGTTGAAGAGCAAGAGAACAAAGGTTACCGATATGGACCGAAGAATTTTAAAAACTTAAGCGGCAGTGGGCAGGGCACATTGCTCGCAGAACAGATGGCTATTGGGGCCGAAATGTTCTAGAGTGGTAACCGCGTACCGGAAGACGCAGTGTTGGAAGGCTGCGGACGTCCGGTGGATGCAAAACGCACAGGACTAACCATTGTGGCGACGCTTGGGGGAGGCCTATGTCCAGCAGTGGACGACTTTCGGCTGAAATGATGAATGATGATGATGATCCGCATTCAGATTTTTTAAGTAATTGGGATCCAAATGAATTTGTTTTTGGGATTGAGCGACAATAAAACGTAATTTTCTTGCGTTTTTTTAAATTTAGTATCCAACGGAAACACATAATAAAGTTTCGTGTGACCCAACGCCAAAAATATTAAACTGGGATTAAAACGGGGATCCAACGAAAGTAAATTTACAATTCGATAGCTATTAGTAAAATTTCAAAATTGTATGGGATTATGAAGCGCTGTCGAAAACCCTTATAATTTGGAATTTTAACCATCGCCTTTCCTTATCCACTTTGTTTAGAGCCTTTAGACACGATCTCATCGACAGGAACAATCAGTGTGAAAAACTTAAGGAAATCACAGATTTGTTGACAGATTTAGACTAAAATTAGAACCTTCATAATACTATTAAATTTGTCTACCGCTAATAATAGCAGTACCACCCGAAATGCCACAAAACCAACACAATCAAAATCAAAATAACAATAATTAATTTCAACTATATGAATTGTTTAGCAATTTTCAGTGGTATCTATGGAGAAGAACGTGCAAGAAACTCCACGGACTCTCTTCAAAACAATCATATAAATCAGGGTGGAAATCATTGGATTTTTTAAAATTAATATTCAGTTTCATTACAAAGAGAGTTGGAGGAGTTTGCAGATAAATATTAACAACCACATGGGTTGAGGAACGGTTGCCGAGGCCGGTCCGTGGATGGGTGACCATCTGTACTGCATGGTACTCAACTGAATCTGGTTAGACTGGAAGCTGACTCCAGCATAGTTGGGAAAAGGCTAGGCAGGTTGATTGATTAAAATCAAAACATTTGGAAAAATTATTCGAAAGTACCTATTTGAAACCCTACCACGGGGTCCCTAACACTAAGAAAGAAAATTTGGTTCAAATAAATATCACTAGAAGACGCGATATGCACTGATTTGTTATTGAATTGTGAGTGAAATTAACATTTTCTAGAATTAATCATAACATTTTATGTTATTGTTTAATCAACTATCCTAAGCACAAAATTATGGAATACTAGAGGACGCCTCGCGGTTTCACCCGCGTAGTTCCCGTTCCCGTGGGAATACAGGGATAAAAAGTAGCCTATGTCACCCGGGGATAGAGTAGCTTCCCAACGGTGAAAGAATTTTTAAAATCGGTCCAGTAGTTTTGGAGCCTATTCGGTACAAACACTCAAAAAAATCTTTCCTCTTTATAATATTGGTATAGATTAGACTCTTAATTCAAAATTCAAAGATTATTTGAACGGATCATTTAAAATTATTTCCACTAAATGGCGCGGTTATAATTTCCGAGGCATACCACTCGATTTTTAAATTTGTGTTGTAACTTCTGGTACAATGAAACTGTAAAAACGTGCAAATAATACGTACTATAAAACAAATCATCACTAAATTTAAATTAAAATAGTCACAAACCGAGTAAACCCTTTTATTTGCAAGTCGCCGCTAACAGCATTTATAGCCGTAGAACGGAACCGAACGCGATCGATGTACTTATAAAAATAATTAGTTTAGTCAGTCGAAAAACGCTAGTTTCGTCGGCATGGTTTCTTTGTATGGGATTAGGCATCTATATGCTAGTATTATATTATCTGCGCTACTATGCGTTAATCAGGTTGCATAACAAATCGAAGAGAAGAGAGTGAAAATAAAATAAAACCATTCTTAGCTTTCCTTTTACATACCTGAAGCCGTAACTCAGGTACTCCTAGTTCTTAAGTAGGTAAGGGCAAAACGAGTGCAAGTTAAAAGTGGCTACACGTCGAACATTTTATTAGGTGAACAGAAGTTAAGCTTGAAACTATGTACTTACCACCATTAAGGTGAAGTAAAACTTACATGGTAGGTGCTTGTTGAAGTAACTACTGAAATCAAGCTTCTTTTTGTACGCTTTGAGCTGTGTTTAGGCTACTTCATTGAGAAATTGATTTTTATCTGACAAAGCGGGCCAAGAGGCTCATCGGCAATGAGGCACTGGTCAAGTCAAAGCCACAGAGCCTTGAACATCGTCGCCGATTTGCCAGCTTGTCGGTTTATTATCGGTTACATTTCGAGTAGTGTGCGATGGAACGGCATGATCTAATTGCGCCTAGCCTGTTTCATCAACGCTACCAGACGTACGGCGATGCGCCATCGATACATAGTGGACATCCCACCCAGACGCACTAAACGTTTTGGGAATACTTTTAATAAACGTACAGCTAAGAAGTGGAATTCCTTGCCAGAGGATGTTTTCTGATAGCTATAATCTAGGGGTCAAGAGGCTAAAGTCAAGAGTGAACAGGTTTCTTGTTGACAAGCGTGCTTCATCGTCGACCACATCATCGCTTACCATCAGTTGAGATTGAGGTCAAGCGCGAGACTAAAAAAATAATAACTGACCAAGACCCAGTGGCAGTGACTTACAAGTTGTGGGTCGAGGGTTCAAACCCAGACAAGCGCTTTACTTTGTGTTAACTATTTTATCACCACTACTGCAAAACAGTGAAGGAAAACATCGTGAGGAAACATGCATGTCTTAGAACCAAAAATTCGAAGACATGTATCATCCACCAACCAGCACTGGGCCCGCGTGGTGGTTTACGGAGATATCATCTCACAGAGAGGAGGCCTGTGTCCCAGCAGTGGGAACATTAAGAGGCTGATAATGATGAAAAAAAAGATTGATCATCATCACCATCCACTACCCGACCCTCTCCTAACTATGTACAACCGAACACAGCTGAATACCAGTAATTTCCATGAGGTATCAGTCTATCTGACCACAACAACTTCTTTGATAAGTAACACGAGCTTTGGCCTTGTTAAGCTTGGCTTCATTATATTTCTATCAAAATCTATTCTTCTATTATTTCTCAGAATCTCCTTTAGTATCCAAAAACAAACGAAAATTGGAGCTATATAAAAAGCCTCTTGAAAATCCGCAACCAAAATAGATTGCTACAGTTTAGGGCTTCCACCACTAAATGTCATTTGATCCTCACACTTATACCATTCTACCCAAACCCTAACAAACAAAGTAGCTACTTCAACTAATAATTATATCATGAACCGAACAACGGTAACAACCGAAGTTCGGGAAAGTTCTAATTGATGATATCATTACTAGTACGGGAAACTTTGAGATACATTTAACTTTTTACTCAATTATGGATAGCGTTTACGACGACGAAGATCTCTAGAATAGATCTTTTGAATTTACGTGTGTAAAAAGGCAAATTCAAGTATATTAACTTTATATACAGGAAGTGAAAATGAAGAAAATCGAATTTGCTGAGATAAGTTTAAAACGATTTGCAAGGACTAAATAATTGTGTTGGTCTCATTGCCCTGTAAAAAGTTCCTTGTCAGTAAATAATGCTATATAAAAGTGTGTTTTAATAAACTTGCTGGTCTTTTAAAAAGGTGTGTACACATTTTATCTAAAAGCGTTGTGTAAAACTTTTTAACAAAAAAATCAAACCGACTTCCAAAAAAAAACCGGCTTCATCATTAGATCAATTCGAAGATACCATTTTCATCAGTACCATTTATTTATAAGTATTTGTTTCATCATAGTCGGTTAATTATTCGAGATATTATTTTATACGCATGACATAACTTATCATTAAGGAGTTCCAGTGGCCATGTGTGGTCTTCTTCATCAGTTTCACTACAACTAATGATACTTTCTGAGTGCAATTGATTGCATTGTTGATGAAAATTCCAAAATCACTATAAGTATGCCTATGATATTTAAGTAATTCCCTCGATTTCTATGGAATCCCATTATCAGACCCTGACCTGATGACCATGGGACCACGTGGGAACTATACCCTTACAAAAGAAGATTTCGACGAATAGAGACCCTCCTCCTTTTTTTGAAGTCAGTTAAAAATGAAGGCTCCACAATGCTACACAAACTACACATCAATATTGGCCAAGATACAGCAGTAGGTGTTTGTTCTTTGAAAAGAAAATCCAGCGACAATGCGACACGATTTTGTGACATAATAATATGCGTGTAGAACAATTTCAATGAAATCGCGCAAGACACTTCCTACGTGTAGAATCGTCGCGTCACGTCATTCTGCGAGTGTCTTTATAAAACCAAAACTACAGACAAAACAAGATCTAAAGGAAAATTGCTTCTAAAACTTGTCAGCCAAATCACGCCAACTCTAACAATCTAATCAAACGGCCCTATCAACACCGATTTTATAGTCCCCTAATAAAATAGAAACTGCAAATCACATCAGACTGGAGTAATGAAAAAAGACACATCTGCCAAGCTTGTTTTATTTGAAACGAGAAGCTTGGTGCAATATAATGCCATAATAAAACGCCCTTTATAACTGAGTTTATTGTGCTCCCAAAGGTTTGGGCACATAGAAGCTATTTGGGGTATCGGACATCTCGACAAGAGGGCTTACACAAAATGACTTTCTGTCAACGGTAGTGATTGTCGAAATGCTAAAATATTAGGGATGGACCATGTCTCTCCCCCGGTGGGTTCCCGCTTTGTCGAGGCGGGAGGGCTCAGTAACTGTGGCCTGGTCATCCACATACCACGGCGAAGCGAACAGGAACCCGAGGAGGGGCTCTCGTCACGGCTTTTGCCGATTAAGGCGACGACGTAGCTGCCAACAAGTAGGTTGCGGTAACGCTTAGTAACAGAGGCGACATCGCAACTGAGGCGGGCCGCAATGTCGTATGGAGCACCCCAGGTCCCATATGATATCGCAGTTGAGGGTAGGAGGCCGCGGCGGGAGAGGAGTGACGGTATTACGGTGTGCCGCTCTCCCTACTTTCCGCGGCCTGGACGGGGTTGCCACCGTCTGATGGCGGACGCGGTGGGGCCGCAGGGGAGGTCCCTGTCCCTTGAGGCCGAAAAATGGTAGGTGGCGGGGCCACTGAACTGACCAGTCACAGGGCCACCTCGGGTGCCATACACGGCGTCGTCTGGCACCCATGTGCTGGTTTGGTCCCTGGGGTGGGCACGGCGTACAGTGTGTTCTGGTACGCCGGTGATGGAGGGTACTCAACCGAGGAGGGTTCAGTGACGGACAGGCGCGGCAGGTCAGCGGTGAGTGCTAACGCGTGACCGTGTTGCCGCCATAAGCGGCACAGGAGGACACCGTGGAATTTTTGTGGGTTCGAGTTCCAAATAACGGCGCTATCTCCCCGTATACGCAGTATGCATGAGCATTTCTCCACGGTAAAAAAAAAACAATAATGGGATGGAACATGTGTGAAATATCGAAACCCTTCTCATCCCACACATTCTTGAAATTTTTGATAAATTCTTTACAGCTCACCCAAGCTACACGCGAATCACTCAAGCTCGTGCAGGCAAGAGATATGACAGTAGAATAAGAATATTGTATTTGTAATTTTGATGTGTAGGCAATCTGCTATAAACAAGTGAATGACACCCGTGTCGTACTACGAAAAGGTTCATGACAAGTCAGGTTGCTTAAAACTAACTCCACTTATAGCACTGTACCCGCTAGCCGGAATAGCCCCTCCGGCAGTTCGAAGAGAATTTGCCTGTTCCTCCGAAAAGCACAAACAGGAGACCGACAAACGACACCTAATGTACAACATGGAGCAACCAAGGAGACGGCGATTGAAGAGTCGGAAGGGCTTCCTTAAGTTAACTAAAATAATTAAAGACAACAGCCCTAGCGAAGTTCGCAAGAAACTGTGGCTCCTCAAATACCCGCCTCCAACTGACTATGTTGAGCTTGCAGAAAAGCTCCCAGCGGGCCATAAACAGGCATGGCCCATCTGGAAATCCCTAAACCGGTTACAAAGCCAAGTGGACCGCTGTAGGCATAACTTAGTCAGATGGGGGTACTCCAATCAGCCACAGTGTGACTAAGGAACCACCCCACAGACGATGCCCCACCTCTTGTCCTGCTCGTTATGTAAAGACACCTGCACCATGCAAGACCTTTGTGAGGCCAGCTCTAAGGCTATCGACGTGGCTGAATACTGGTCGAAGAAAATTTTGTGAAGGAATCATCGACAGGAAGAAGAAGAAGACCAACTGCCAGTCTGGACGAGCCTTAAACTGGTAAAGATGGTACACGAACCATGATTGTGAAGACCTATCATGTTTTACTTACGACCACTAAAAGTGCTAAGGCTCACTTCCGTCTCAGCTAAAAGGAATTGAAATAAGAATAATGTTTTATTTGCTATTTTGCGTAACGGATGAAATTTACAGATTTTACTGGCTATTATTGATTAAACGACTTCGTTCGAAACTCTTATTTACGTTGGTGGGATGTGCTGCTGAATTGCTCTTGGTATTGTGAAGTGCATTTTTTTATTTGCTTGAATTCTGGTGAATGATGCTGGAGAGTACATTTTTATACTCGTATCCTTTGATATATGACCGCGTATCGTATAAAATACACGATACAACGTGTTTATATAGTTTATAAATTATTATGATTGTTTTTTTGAGTAACTCACTTCATAGTTTCTAGTGTTTCTGCTATCAGCTCATATTTCAGTTAAGTTTGCAATTATAAAGGTTTAATTTCTCTTACAAAACTTGGATAAAATGTTGTCTATATGACGATGACCATTTGACGTATGCTCGGTTTTAACAAGCTCGAATTTTAAATTTTCCGAGTGGTATGACAACGTATCAACTTAACGGATTATTAACTTACCAACTAACTAAGGTAAATATTTTCTCACGTTTTCTAGCAAATTTAAATAGATATTAGCGTCGCAGTTTGTAACAGCCTTAAAGGAGGTGGAAGCTATAAAATTGGATTGACTTCATTCCCTCACCGTCACTCAATAAAACGAATAATACCACATTGAGAAGTTTCTGAAAGTGAAGTACTTTATGAACTGTGGCGCAGTTTTAATTACCTTTATTATTGAAATCAAAATTTTGCAGGTTTTATATTTATTTTAATTCGGGACAAAAGCATATTTATGAAAAAAAAAACTATCAGCAGAAACAAAAGATGATAGAATCTTTTTGTAGCAATTTAGATGAAGTATAAAAGCACCCTTATAAATTAACTTTTGTCGGTGACTGTACATAATATAAAACAACGGATTTGGCAACTAGTGTCTTAAAACATGGATGGAAGACTTTATTCAAGTACAAGTGCTTTAAAATAGCCGAAAACAATCCTTAACGAAACAAAATCTCCGAACTGACCTTTCTTTTCTACGAATCTCCTAAACACAATACAAAAACTCCGAATTCGGTCCAAATATTTCGCCCTTGAGCAACAAAACGCTAAGCCTTTACAACTCAATCGTTTCACAACAAAAGCAGACAGAACCTCAAACACATTGGAGCCCAGAACACGATGTAAAGGGCTTTCCTGGAAGCGTTTGATCGTTCAACCTTTGAAATAGCGTTCGTCTGCATATGATATCCTTAGGTTAGAATATGATTTGCATTAGAGGACGGTATTAATTTTTCTTATGATAATGTTATCAAAATCAACATCCTACTAATATTACCAATGTGAAAGTTAGTGAGCATAGATGGGTTGATGTTTGTTACTCTTTCACGTTAAAACTGCTGAACAGATTTTGGTGAAACATTACAGTACTATAGCTAAAATAGAATAACACATAGGCTAAAAATTTATAAAGATATATAAGTACTAATTCCATGGCGGAGAGCCGCGGTTAGCAGCTGCTAACAATATATTTTGTAGAATTTACTAAGCAAACAATGGTTTCTAAATAAAGAAAGAAAGAAAAAATATTTATTTGTGACCCGCAAAGGAGACACGAGAAATATGCATAAAATTAAATAATATAAAAAAAAACAAGTGCGAGACCAAAAAGGTTAAAATGTATGCTTCTACGGACCTGCTTAATGCTTCTGAGCCTTTTTGTGATATAAATAATATGTTGATAGACGAATAAGAGCAAAAGTAAAGAACAATAATAATAAAATTTGAATGGGGAAACGATAACATTCGCGAAATGCGCTCGGCATAAGATTGCAACTCATGCATAAGTTTTCAGTGACAGCCAACGCGGCAACGAAGAATGAATCGAAGAACTACTGTCAATTTTCTTGATTATACTTCTAAGCTATTTTACTAATTGTAAAAACTTTCAAAAAAATAATCAATCAAATCTGACCCTTATCAACTAAATCAAAGGGCACGCAACGGTAAAAACAAGTAGTAACAGTAACAAAAGTAAAGGGCTTATTAGCCCTTTACTTTTATAAATAAAGCTTCAAGCTGCAGGATTTTCTTCGACCTTCAGCTGTGTATGCTGCATTGCGGTTAACAATCACGCTACTTCGTTTACTGCAAGCCAAGTAATTCACTAACCTTGGCAGTCAATGATAGAGTTGAGATAGTACCTAGTATCTGATTCAAATGTATTTTAATTTCGGTTTTTTTCCGCAGTATTGTTTGTTACCCCGAATTTTAGTTTACTGTAACTACTACTTTCTACACTAATATGTACCTTATCTATTCGTCCACTGCTGGGCAAAAGACTACACTAAGTCCATCTATGAACTTTCTGTATCTCTCAACCTCGTACCAGAGAGAGATCGTTTCGGATAAGAGTTATTGTTGTAGTGGTGTAGTCTTGGACTTATCTTGTATTGGGTCTCGAACCGACAATAATTTATAACGTTACAGGTTATACCGACCTTACCTAACTAAAGCTTCAACATTTTTAGACTTAATTTAATTCAAACGTACAAAAGTTTCGTCATTAATTGTAAATACTAGAAATTTTAACATTGTCAATAATGATATAATTTCTAGTATTATATACTAGATAGTATACTCATGACTTTGACCTTACATACCGTCTTTAGATATATAGATTAAAAGTTGTATAACAACAGTGGGTAGGTAAACTCTGGCTCATAAGTCCTAATTAAGGCTATACCTACTAGAAAATAGGGAATGCTGAAGAGTCGTCTTCTGGGTCCAATCGTTTCATTGTAACCCTCTATTGCTTTCATTGAAAGGAGAAAAGGGCAAAATTGTATGGAGCCTGGGCGATCCGCGGCTTAACTCGAGTTGGTTATTATTTGATGTAGTAAAGTCTTACAATAGCCTAGCTTAGGTGGAGCGACGACCTTCGCAGGGTGGCTGGCAGCAGCTGGATGACAGTTGCCGAAAATCGAACCAAATGGTGTGCAATTATTGGAGAGGCCTATATCCAGCTGTAGGCGATGATGATAGTCCTACAATTACTGAGTAGAAGTTTCATTGCCGCAACGTATCATATCGTTTTCAGAAGATGTTTTAGAGTTTAAGGAAAACGCAGTGTGTGTACACGAAATAATTGTTATTATGTTCTATGCAATTCCATCATGTTTCATCATATCAGCCGAAAGACGTCCGCTGCTGGACATAAGCATGTTTACATGTAAATATTTTTTGAAATATTTACATGTAAACATGCCTGAATGGATTGCAGTGGAACGTTCATACTAAAAGTTGTTCCTAGTTATATTCTAATTTGACACTACTTTCATTAATGATCGTCGACCGCCCAACAGTGCCCAATCTCCTTTAAAAAATTGTAATCTATAATAGTAAAGTGTATACGCCGTACGTTTACTACGTTTTTGTACGTCACCATGACATCCAGAAATCCATAATGCCATTAACATTCCACTACTTAACATTTAGATAGAAATAGTTTCCTAGAACGATTACTTGAAATAGTTTGAGGTAGGTACAGGCTAATAAGCCTAAAATTAGCGTGGGCTGTGACATTTTGTTTTACACCTGCAATTACCGAAATTACTAGTTTGCTACCGCGTAATGTTTTTGGGCGACTAGCCAATAGTAATTAGGTTTCTCTAGAATTCACACCTTGAAATATCTGTAAAAAACATACTGCGAGGTTTCTGAGGTCCTTAGACAAAACCTTAATCGTCATTGATTTGATAAAGCTGTATTTTAAGTAAATAATAATATATAATTCATTAATTTTCAGATACAGTAGACCATAATATTAAATTCATAAGCATTACATGAAAATTGATCCATTCGAAATTAAAATATAATGTCATTATTTAGCATTACAATTAAAACTTAGTTACACTCATTGAGGTAATAATGTAGTTACACTTTACTTTAGACTAGAGTGTTTAGAAACGCAATAATTATATGATTATGTATTAAGAAGCCCTAGAAAAAAATACATTCTGTCAGTAATAACGATTGTCGAAAAGCACAAAATGACAATGGATTAACATTTTACTTTTAATAGTACAGCATGTCACTTTGTCAAGAGCCCAAGTTATCAAACCAATAGCATTATCAAATAGATTATGAGTTTCGGATGACAAAACCTCAGAAACCACGCTTGAGATTAGCATCACTAGCTAAAGACTTCCTTAGGTATTTAAGAACCTAGTAAATAATAAAGACATTATTACTTTATAAAAAGTTTTTTTTTAGTTCTTTAAAGGTAACTCTTCTTTTACATATAATATACGACATTTTTAATTTTGTATAACAATGAACAAAACCTTGGGAGATGGAGAAATGTGATATTACTTGAAGTACCTTGAAACCAAATCAGATTATTTATTTTTATTTTTATGGAATATATTTTATTTCATGGTGTATTGTAAGAATCTACGAATGCATGTTCATGTACATTAAATTAACATAAAGTTGAAGAAGTATGTTTTTAATCTGATGCACAGAAAAGTTTGGAATAAAAGTGTGTTTTTTTTACTATAATTCGTGCATCGACTCTTATAAAGTAAAACTGATTTCATATGATCTGATAAATTTGTCTAAGAAAAATGTAATTCACTGTGCAATTTATTACATCAGTGAATTTTCAATTACGAAAAGTAAAATTAATTAGAACTATTTATTATCAAAATAAGTTCTAGTTCTGAACAATTTGAATGTAATGTACAAAAAAGTTATGACAGAAATATTAATGAGAGAGAGAGAGAGAAGTATTTGAAAAGAGCCTGAAAGTAGCTTGAGAATATTTTAAATTACTTTAAAACTACAAATTCTACACAAGATTTTGTAATCAAATTTGACGTGGCAACAAAATGTAATAGATAAATACGTCGTAAATATTAATAAAGAATCAGACTATAATATAAAGCATTTCACGTCAATGTTGATTGCTAAATCAATAAATTATCTACAAATATTCAGGAAAATGAAATTACATTTACCGAACACGCCGAAGGCGCGGAATGAGCCCCACAAGTACCTCCTGCCGCTGCAGCCGCTAACGCACTGCTTCCAGGCACCTGATAAGCAAAAGTAAATTTTAATTACTAGAACCTAAAATTTATTTCAGAGAAACAAGAAAGTTTCATGATTGTCTTTAAGAGACCTAGAAAAAACATTCCAAAAGTCGGTTTTTTGAAATTGTTTTCTAATTGTTAGTTCTGTCATAGCCCTTGAAGTCCTATTAAATCTGGCATAGCTTTCTAATTGCATAAATGTCTAGCAAGCAATACTGAAATTCTGTTTGAAGTTACATTGACAACAAAATCATGTAAATAATTTAAATTAATTATTGAAATTGGCTTAGTCACAGTCAAATAAGCTAAAATATAGTATGATTCTTATGAACACGAAAAAATAAATTTTGCTTACTGCAAGCAAAGCTGAAAAGAAATTGAGGCTAGAAGTACCTATCTACAATATTGAAAATCCAACTTTCTCAACAAGGTTACAAAACTAATTACGAATCAGATCTTGTACATGGAAGAAAAGGCGAATGAAAATAAATATATGAAAAAAGATATCACAAAAGACAAAAGTTGGGTAATATTCGAACAATTCACGGCGATTATGTCTAAAAACTTTATTCTGATAACTACGGTAGAGGAATCTAGATTTACTGGGAATAGTAATAAAGTAGCAATTTCGTGGGCTATGAACAAACCATATTGAATTCCTATAGCGACGTTGGTACAAGAGAAGTACACTGATCCACCTGTTGAAATTATATTTGCTTGTACGATTCTTATAGTATATATAATTTATTTTAAGTGTTCCAGAAAAAAAAACTTCTACTGTAAAAAAAAAAACAATTTATTATACAAATGACCCCACATGTCTATTCAATTACAATTGTAAACTTCAATCATAGTCAATTGTAAGACAGAATAAAATTAATCTGTACTAATCTTTAAAGTAATTTAAATTTAAACATCTATCAAGAAAATTAAATAGCAAAATAAATATTAGTGATATACAAATAAGAGTGTAAATTGTAAACGCAGGGTCACTACTGAGAGATATTCTTCTCATCATCGAATTTGATATTTCTTCAACATTCTTGAGAATGAACTCACCATTTACGTCTACAACATCACATCACACACACACACACATCAAAACATCTTTACTCTAATACAATTTCTTCATCAGTATCAACAATATTGTTTTTTTTTTAAGATATACAATTGACTTCTCTTTTACAATTTCTTTACTAGTATAAAGACTATCAAAATCGTCATTACCTTCAGTTGCTCTTGTTTGTAGTCGGGCTGGTATGGCAGAAGCATCCTGATCTTCCCCCATCTATTGAAGAACAGTGCTATCGCCCCGATCCATACGATTAGCACCAATACTACTATGCCGATCTCCACGCCTCGTATCTGTTTTCAACATATAAATAAATTTACATAATATTTATTTTATTCTCGATGAACAAGTTCGCAATTTTATTATTCATATCAAACATTTCCTAGATTACAGGTTTAGTTTTAAAGGGTTTCACTAGAAGTTTGTAAAAATATTGCAATGTAAATAATTTACGAGTATATCCAAAATAATATTTTGGTTATACTCGTACATTATTTACAAAATTTGATTTAATATATTTAACATTTTGAAAATTATTTATATACTCAGCATACAGAGAAACTATTGATTGTACATTACTGAACTGGAGATTATTTTTGTCAATTTCCTTAAATATGAATGGTCTTAGTTGATCGAGGTCGGGTTTAGACAATGTGGGCCATTTTTCGAGAAATGTAATCAGCGACTTGCCATCGCTCGGAGTCTACTTTATTTACTGACGACGTTCATCTTAATAGGGCCTTTTTTCCTATAAAGATAATTTAATAACAAAAAGGAGCAGTTATGCAATTTAAGTATGAAACTTCTTCTTTAAAAATAAATATGGCCTTTCAGTAAGTTAAAAAAGAAACGCAAATATTACACCTTGGAAACTTATGCGCCAAAATAGGCCCATTTAAATATGTCATCATCAATCTTTTACCCTCATCCCAATTTATTTAGGGTTGGCGCAACATGTTTTCAGTTAGAAGTCAGTATGTATAAATAAATATACTAATACAATTTACGAATACGTCCATTCCTAACCAGTTTCAATTCTAAGTGTCG
The DNA here is from genome assembly GCA_964057195.1 of Orthosia cruda. NCBI lineage: Eukaryota > Metazoa > Arthropoda > Insecta > Lepidoptera > Noctuidae > Orthosia > Orthosia cruda. The sequence continues at coordinate 26,251,990 of OZ059840.1, read as the reverse complement.
AAAAGATTTAAATTTAAAGATGAACAAGATTTGATTGCCTCCAACAGCTTTCTGTTGATAAATTCTAACAAAGCCTACCATCCGTCAAAATATTATAATTCTGAATTGCAAATTTTCGTCATGAATACAGTTGGATTCCGCACCATTGTGAAAGTTAACTAAGTTAATCAGCGTCTACGGACCGGTCTAATTAGGCTTAGTTTGCAGAATCGTCAGCAGAAAGTGTGACTCTACACTTTCAAAACAGACTAATAATTATTGTCATACAACATTACTCATTATAAATAAAAAAAGAAGAAGCAAAGAAAAAGATTTTATATTTTGTGATGAAACAAATACGGAATGTATGCGTCACATCCGCGCAAAACAGCCATCGCTTAACATAATGCTGGCATTCGCGTGCGAGACAAAGCCACAGACAGCACTGGTTGGCAGGGATAACCGGTGTAATTAAAGTAATAAGTTAAGTAATTAAATGTAAATTAAAAGTTGTAACTCAAAGGTTGTATACGAAATGTGCATGACCTACGATGCTTGCCATTTGACCCCTTAAAAACAAAACCTAGACTTTTTTAATCAAGATTTATTGAAGCTTGACTTTAACACTACTTTCATTTCAGGTGATTGGAAAAAGACAGGTCGAAAAAGTCAAATAAGTAATTTAACACCAAATTACCGACTATCTTTGATTGAACAATGTAATTTACTGTGAACTATAAGAGTTCAAACTCGAGTCACCTAGAACAGCTGTTAAAACAGGCTTATGCCCAAAGTCACCTACGTGAGTAGGTGACGTATGTCAATTTTAATAATTATAACCTAATTACTTTAAACAATGTAATCAGTGTTCTATGGCAAAGGTTACACAAATGTTTTTATTGAATAGACAGCCAGCATCACTAATTCTTTCATAATACTTAATAGAAATGTAGTCTCCTATAAGTAATTATCGCAATAACATCAGCGCCTTTGTATATGAGATCAATGATCCTGCAGAAAGGCAACACGGCTAGCGACGACCATTATAAAACAATTTTAACATTATTCTTATTATAATTTCTTTGAACCATGGTTGTCGTTTATCGCCTCTCTGGGAACTCTTTCTACTAAAGTTCATACTAGATAGCTGATTAAGTGGCAATACAACCATCGAGGATTACGAATTTGAGTACAGTAAATTCTACATAAGCTGCAGCTACTACCACCAATTTACTATTAAGTTTAGTTTTAAACATTCTACTTTCAACAATCTAATTTCTGCTTACCACAGTACATATAACATTACCGTTGGAAACGTCGGCGAAGGATCGGGCGGTGAGACGGACGACCGGGGCGTAGCCCCAACTAGCCCCCCGTCCTGTTGGGGCGAAGTCCTCGGGGGCTCTGCACAAACATGATACCGGCGTTAGTTTAGATAATACTATTGTTAAAAGGACTTAGACTAAGGACTGTTTGGGTACGATAAATATACTTATGTAGATGAAGGTAATATTTCGCTTCGGTAGATTCTGAAATGAAATAGAGAAGATGAATTTGGTCTCCGTTTGGACCGTTTACGGTTAAATTAACACGATTTTAGTCTACTAGCTGTGTCTTGTGGTTTTACTTGCATTCTAGATAATCTACTACTACCCAAAAGTCCCATGTTCTTCCCTGGATGATGTTCAACCTTTATTTGTAAAAACCTCGACGGTGTTAAGCAATTGCCTAGAACAAATTAAATTCAAATATCGTATAGAAAATTTGAATTATACTTTTCCTCACTTTATTGATTGTTAGTAATTGCGTATCTACCGAATTTTGGTGAAATCGAGTTCATAGTTTATACTTCCGGAAGTAACAAATAAATTGAGCCTTTTAGATATATACATCAGCATTTAATTAATTCTCATTGTAACTTTAAGCCTACCACTCCCAACTGATGTCACTATCGTGTACAATCACAAAACTATTCACCAGACAACTTTCTAAATCAACTTATAAAGTGGGAACAATATTTTTACTCTGCCCAGCTGTTATCTTTGCATTAGTCATAGAACATCTCGGTAAATTGTCCTGCATTACAGAACACTTGAACAAATATAAATTGATTATAATTTGCAATAGCAAATTTGAAGTTTGTAATCTTGCAGGTGAAATTCAAGGACTAGACAAATAACTAGGCTGTATAAATAAGATTGTTCGTCTTGAGTGTTTATATTTTGGTAGTAGATTAATTAGTGAGCCAATTAAGCTTAGACTAGTTGAACGTTTCATTGTTTATTTATTAATTGAAATTATATGCACAAATAAGAACACTATATAAAAGGCTGACTTAATGCCTTAGACATTTTCTACCTGTCGACCTTGCCTTTTGATCTTATTATCAGTTAACCAGCCTACCTAAGTATCCTCCTAGGTACCTCCCGCAACTTTGCCCGGTTGGCTTATGTATTATAATTTTTGCGTGAAAGACTAACGAACATCCTAAAAAACTTTCAGATTACAAATTTTAGTATAATTAAAAAGAGTTTCGAATATTACCTTAATACCTACTGAAGCATAGACAAACTAGTAACCATTGCATTTACTTGTTGGAAAAAGTGTTTCAGATAATAATAATAATAATAACCCCACCGCCGTATCTCTACGTTGACGACGTGGTGGGGCTTGCGTGCTCCAGTGAATCCTGGGTCTGTTTCGGTAGAGGTAACTTTGTCGGGATAGATCCAGGGTGAGGGGCCAGACTAAGAGAGATACAAATCCAAGCCAAGGTCGCGCATGCCGAGGGCTGCATGGCTAGGGGAGTGCTTCAGTCGCTAGTGCGCCAACTCTGGATAACAGGGGACCTCCAGTTTTATCTACCCTTACCACAGTGAACGCAGGGCTCTGCTGTGTGTCGACTTCTTAAGTCCCTAGCTACTCGTGGGAACATAATGATAACTAGATCTAAAACAAAAAAACAACTTCAGGTAGATATGCCTCAAATAAATGACGAAACTTCACAATTCTCTTCGTCATCTTCCTCATCTCTTTTTCCATCAATTCCATCATCTTCACAATCATTTCGCGTCTCTCCGAGGCCATCATCACCATCATCAATCAGTATACAGTCAGCGGATGTTGTACAGGAGACAAATATTGTCGACGATACTGTACCCACCACTAAGACTGCAACAGCTCGTAGGAAATGGAGTAATGAAATGAACAAATTTATCCTACGTACTTACCTTCATCTTACTAATATGGATACAGACAAAAATGCATACCTTCCATCACTTCACACTAAGTTTTTAGAAAAATACCCAACTATGCAAGTTAGCCGCCAAAGAATAGGTGACCAACGCAGAGCAATAGTACAAAAGAAGTTATTACCACAAGACACAATAGACCAGATATATCAGGAAGTTAGGGCTGAACTACAAACGGTTCACACTCAAATAAAGCAACACTCTACACAAACTAATACGCAAACGAGTCAGCGCATGAGATGGACGAACGAATACAATGAAACACTTATTAGAATATATTACACTGTCACACAATTAGAATCAAATAAAACAGCCTATAGAAAATATTTACATGAAGAATTCACAAATATATACCCAGAATTAACAAATATAACAGAGCAAAGATTATCTGACCAAGTGAGAGCGATAACAAATAATGGATACATAGATAGCAACAGATTAGAAGAAATTAAAAACCAGGTAACTGCAGAATTCAGGAATAAAAACAGCAACATTCAGATGATTGATTATAACGATTTAGTTAATACACAATCGCAAAATGACTCCGAAACACCTGACAACATTACTAACTTTACTGACACGCCCAGAAATACCCTTTCAACGGATGTATTTATAAATACCAGCGTAGAGTCTAACTTTGTTCCTCAAACACTCGTAAATACAGGCGATGACAATTTCTTGAACAACATAGAAACTGGTAACTTTGAACCTGCACAAACAAATGGTAATACTATCAACCCTGATATCGAAGCCATATTTCAAGAAGCTCAACATAATTTTACTGACACAGATCCCACTAATAGGCCTTACATTCCCAAACAGAAGACATCTAGGAAGTTTTCTGCCATAGTCTCATATATAAATAGTGTCATACTGCCTAAGCACGTAAATATCGAAACCGAATTCATCGAACTGCAGACAATAATTTATTGTGCAGCATGGACGGCAGCTAAATACAACGGAGCCAAAATATCAGCATCTATACAAAATAAACGCGGCACATATAAACTGAGACAACCAAAGTGGCAAATTAGATTAGAAAAGAAAATCAAAAGTTTAAGAGCAAACATAGGTAGACTGACACATTACATTAATGGCAGTAGAAGCCAAAAGTTAATAGCTGCAGTAGAACAAATAAAAATTAAATACCAACTACACGCGCAACACGAGAATTCCAATACACTGTTAGAACACTTTTTGGACACCTTAAAACAAAAGTTAAGCGCAGCATCTAGTAGACTTAAAAGATATATTACTTGCACGAACCGCAAAGTTCAAAATACAAAATTTATTAACAACGAAAGAATATTTTATAGAAATCTTACATCTAATAATAAAGACACCACTAGTCAATCGCTAGAAACACCTCCTCCCGAAGCATTACGGGAATTTTGGGCAAACATATGGGAAAACCCAGTATTTCACAATAACCACGCTAACTGGATCAATGACGCAGCACTAGAAATCCCTGAAATGGACTTTGAATTAATTCCAATAAACACATTTATAGACGTCATCAAACGCTCTCACAACTGGAAATCGCCAGGCACAGACAAAATTCACAACTACTGGTATAAGAAATTCACTAGCATACATCCATTCATATTTAATCACCTAAACACCTTCATTAAATCACCAAGTTTGCTCCCAACATATATAACACAGGGAGTCACATACATGCTACCTAAGGACATGAATGATACCACAAACCCAGCCAAATACCGACCAATCACTTGCTTACAAACGCTCTATAAAATCCTTACAGCCTGTGTAAGTGAAGTAATTTACGAACACTTAAATAAAAATGACATTCTTGCAGAGCAACAAAAGGGATGTCGTAAAAACAGCCAAGGATGTAAAGAACAGCTCACTATTGATGCGATTGCTATGAATAGCGCAGTTAAAAACAAACAAGATATTCACACTATGTTCATCGATTACCAAAAGGCATTTGATTCAGTCCCGCATAGCTGGCTGTTACATGTCCTATATATCTATAAAATCCACCCCATACTCAGATCATTCTTAGAATCCACCATGCAAAATTGGCAAACTGTTCTCAAAATAAATCAAGCCTCCATGGCTTTAGCAACTGAACCTATTCAAATAAAACGTGGAATCTTTCAAGGCGATGCCCTAAGTCCTTTATGGTTTTGCATGGCTCTCAATCCTCTCTCACACCTCTTAGATAAAGCTAACACAGGATTTACCTTGACAAGCGGTAACACCCATTTCACCTTAACACACCTTATGTATATGGATGACATAAAATTGTACGCAGCAGATAAAAACTCCCTTTTTCATTTAGCAGATACAATACAAGAATTTTCAAACGATATAAGTATGCACTTCGGGGTAGATAAATGCAAAATTTTGTCAATAGTTAAAGGAAAAATTCAAAATAACAGTTACACACTCGAGTCAGGTAAAATTATTGAGCCTATGGATGAACAAACTACATACAAATATCTAGGTTTCAAACAATCCAGACAGATAGAACAAAAAATAACAAAACAAGAACTGATCAAAAAGTTTACACATCGTCTTAACCTAATCTTAAAAAGTAATCTAAACTCCAGAAACACAATTAAAGCTGTCAACACATTTGCAATACCCATCCTTACATACACTTTTGGAATTATACGATGGTCAAAAACCGATATAAAAAATTTACAACGAACTATCAATACTCTCCTTACCAAACATAGGAAACATCACCCGAAATCATGCATACAGCGACTTACTCTACCACGCCAAGAAGGAGGAAGAGGATTGATTGACATACACAATTTACACAACAAACAAATACTTTCACTCAGATCTTACTTCCATAACAAATCAGAACATTCACCACTACATAAAAATGTAACAGAAGCAGATAAAAAACTTACACCACTCAACTTGCAAAATAAAAACATTCAAATTAATGAAAATATTATAAGCACACAGCAAAAAATTGCAGCATGGGCTGGAAAAGCTTTACACGGAAGACACCAAGCTACCCTGAGCCAGCCACACGTCGATAAATTAAAGTCGAACGAATGGCTCAAACGAGGTGAATTGTTTCCCGAAACTGAAGGTTTCATGCTTGCGATCCAGGATCAAATAATTGCAACACGAAATTACAGAAAGTACATAATGAAAGACTGTAATCAATCGACTGACACATGCAGACATTGCAACAGTGCCTCTGAGACCATACAACACATAACAGGGGCCTGTAAATCTCTCGCACAGACAGATTATAAACACCGACATGACCAAGTTGCCGCCATTATACACCAACACCTAGCACACAAATATAATCTTACAGGTGAGATGATTTCATATTATAAATATAAACCTGAAATAATTTTAGAAAACAGATATCAGAAAATTTATTGGGACAGAACAATAATTACAGACAAAACTATACATTATAATAGACCTGACATCACTGTACACGACAAAGTAAATAAAACAGTGTACTTAATCGATATAGCTATACCTAATTCACACAACATCCAATCTACAATATCCGAAAAACTCAGTAAGTACCAAGAACTCGCCATTGAAATAAAAACCCAGTGGAAAGTACAAACCGTCCACATAGTCCCTATAGTAGTTTCTTCTACCGGTGTAGTACCAAAATCTCTCACGCAAAGTCTTGACACTCTACACATGCCTTCTCACACACTATACATGCTCCAAAAAGCCACCATTCTCAATACTTGTCGCATAACCCGGAAGTTTCTGACTTCCTCTACATTATCATCTACCTTCTCAATTTAATTTTCCCCTCACACACTTGGTCCTGGCCCGTGTGTAAGGTCGTATACTCTCTTAAAAGAGAAGAAAAATAAAGAACTCTATATAATAATAATAATAATATAATTTATTTCCAAAAACTTAAAACTACTTTACAATGGCAATTTGGCAGGAATTTCAATTTGTGTAAAGAGATTAGCATCTGTAGCCGAACTAGGCATAGCCTGTATTTCGGCTATCAGCACCATTTCCCTCGAGTTTTTACAATAAAATAATAAGTGCCAAGCAATGGTAGCATAATACAACTAAGTGAATACTACAGAGAAATAGTTAATAAGTAACACACGCACACCGTGACACTTTGGATAAATAATTTGTATGTACATAATTTCAATTTCTTATTAAATGGATTTAGTGTGTGGGTGTGAGTGTGTGTGTGCGATGAATGTGTAGGTGTGTGAGTGGCGTATGTATGTATATGAGTAAATGTAGGTGCGAGCGAGTGTGAGTGTAAGTATGTGGTTAGTGTTTGGGTGTGATTATGCGTGAGTGAATGTGTATGCAATGTGCATGTGTGTATAGGTGAGCTATGTAGAGTGTATCTTCGTTATCTGTGATCTTAGTTTCAATCTTAATGTGGTATGTACAGTAGTTGTTCCGTCTCCTCATAGCTTAATTTCTGCAAATATAGGCAAACTTTTAATTTGCATTGTTTCCTAGTCAAGGGGTATATGTGTAATATATTGTTAAGTTTATTATAAAGGTATGGACCCAGAAAACTTCCAAATCTTGTACCAAAGTTTGTTTTAAATGAGGTTAAATTATCACATACGTGATGTTTGCGACGTCTCTGCAATAACATCGGGTTGTAGTGATGTTTGTTGTGTTCTTGTAGGATAATTCTAAGTATAAATAACTGTCTTACTGTCAAAACCTCGCACAACTGGAAAAGTGCAATAGTAGGATAACGTATTGGTTTAAACGTGCTAACTTTCAGTATAGCTCTCTGGGCGACTTCAACCGCCTTTATAGTGGTTTTGCAAATACCTCCCCATGATGAAATGCAGTAGTTAAGAAGCGACTGACACAGGGCCTGATATATTCGCTTCAACAGTGTGGGGTCCGCGATATGACGTAGGTTTTTAAAAACGTAAATTAATTTTCGTACTCTATTACAAAGAGTTTTGACGTGTTCTTTAAAGTTGAGGTTCTTATCTAAAGTAATACCAAGGTATTTTAGAGTATCTACGCGTTCCAGAGGTGAACATGCGCAGTAATCCACAGAAATGCACTCGTGAGAAACAATTGATAGGCCGCCGCGGATACTCACCGCCTGCCTAATGCTGAAACAAATATATTTCGTTTTATCAACGTTCAAGGTAAGTATATTTTTCTGCAGCCATCCCCTAGTCGTATCAAAACCATTTTGTGCGATAGTGAAGACCTCTTCCCAACTGTCACCAGCAAATACCAGCGCCGTGTCATCCGCGAAAGAGATAATTTCACCTTTGGTAAGTTTAAGACTGGTAAGCTCATTTATGTATACGAGGAATAGGGTCGGCCCCAGTATACTTCCCTGAGGCACGCCATGTGTAACTGGGAGGTATGTACTTTTTTGTTTGTCCACTCGGACACACTGAGATCGCCCAGAGAGGTAGCTACTGAAAAGATCAAGCTGGGTGCCCCGTATACCCAGCGCCTCCAATTTGTTTAGTAAGAGGGAGACAGAAATCGTATCAAATGCCTTAGCTAGGTCGAGAAAAATAGACAGACATTTTTTCCCTTTGTCCAGGTTGGAACTAATGAATTCTGTAAGTTTGCTCACAGCCTGTTCTGTAGATTTTCCCTTCCTAAACCCGTATTGGTTTACTGATAGCAGTTTATTTTTTTCGAGATATTTTATTAGACGGATGTTTATAATTTTTTCTAAAATTTTGGATATTGCGGGTAGGATGGATATAGGCCTATAGTTGTTTATACGACTTCTGTCTCGGTTCTTATAGATTGGGCACACTTCTGATCGCTTTAGAGAACAGGGAAACACACCAGCTTTTAAGCAATCGTTGAAAATTTTTACGAGTGGTAATATAAGAATACTCTTGTGTTGTTTCAGAAATCTACTGCTGATATTATCACATCCTGGTGCACTGTCTGTTTTTAGACCCATGATAAGATGTCCAACCTCGTAATCATCTGTCTCAGTTAAGACAAAAGAATTGGGGACATTTGGTAAATCATCTTGAGAATTACTTAGTACTGGTAGATTTCGAGAATTAATATTTTGTTGGCAAATTTTGTCCGCCAATGAGCTACCCACATTTATAAAATAGCTGTTTGCTTCGTGAAGTGATTGGTCAGTCGAAGATGAGAGAGTTAGTAGGTCTTTACTGTGATGTGATGTTTTTGTTGTGTGTGTGATGTTTTTGATGGCTTTCCATAATTTTTTATTGTCGTTCTGTGCGTCCGTGATTTGTTGTTTTTCGTAACTTCTTTTTAACCTTCGTAATAGGTTATTACAGAAATTTCTGTATCGTTTGTATGTAATTTTCAAGACTTCGTTATCCGGATCAATTTTAGCTTTTTTGTGTAGATGGTCTCTGTTTCGCATGCAACGAAGAAGTCCTGGAGTTATCCAGGGCTTAATGATTTTTTGGCGTCTAGAAAGTGTTACGATTTTTGTATTTTTTTCTATTTCTCTTTGTAGACATTGTGTTAGGTAATTTAGACCTATGTAGATATATGTAGATATATCTATTTAGATATATGTAGTAATCTGCGAAAGTACCATTATTAATATTAACAAAAGGGTATAAAAAATATCGGGATATGAAAAGTCATTACTTAGTATAAAAATATTACAATAGAAACCCTAGAAAAAATACAATGATATGTAGAGTATATTCAAACCAGCCCTTTTCAATGCGTAACGTTTGATTGTGTAGGAATGAAAGTAAATCGCGAAGTAATAATATTCTACGTTTATATTAAAAATATTGTGCTGTGATCCTGGGGTTTTTTATGAAAATAGTCCATTCAGTAAATTAAACCTAAAAGTTACCTTTGCTATTTAGGTATTAGGAAATACTGCGGATCCATAAGCAATTAATCTGTGTGATGGAGTACCTAGTTATGAGACTAACCATGAAAAAATCGATGCAATTGGCTGTTCTTCTTCTTCTTTCGATTCGAGATTCGATTGGCTGTTGAAACTTCATTATACCAATGAAGAATTTGTTACATAAATTTTGTGATACGTTTCGTTATAGACACTGGGAATTTACTATGACATAAGTTTTTTTTTTTCCAATAATGCTTCATCCGTAATTACAGACACAATAGAAAAACAATCAAGGCTGTCGCCAACGATCTTAAGGAAATAAAACGCGCACTCATTTCACACCCACCATTTAGTAGTTTTTGCACTTTTCATATTATTCTACGACTTATAAAAAGCCTCAGATCAAAATGCAATAATCTGCATTTTGATCTGAGGCTTTTTATAAGTCGTTATCATATCGTCTTTGAGATGGTGACAATTTTATTAAAATACGCCCGGCGGTTTTGGTGCGATTGTCGTATTTTTGTCCGTGTTAGACATAACTTACAAACATTTTACAAATGAATTACGCTATTTTAAACGAATAAAACTAAAAAAAATATGATATCTAATTATTAAGAAACTGGTCTCATGTAACATATATTTTTCCAAAAAATTACGACTAGCCGTTTAGACGTGATTCTCATTTTAAAATTAGCTACTGTGGGGTATCTGCACGCTATACAGACGCCTTTTAAGGTCGAGCGCCGGCTGAAGAGTAAGCGTTAATAATCGCAAAAAATTTAAGACAACACACCTGTAGTTATTTTATAATCTCGAAATTACCACAATGACTATCTCTTCTAAACGTAGAGAAACTAATCTCCGTTTCCGTTGATACGCAACAGTACTCCGCTAAGACCTAGTAAACTAAATGTCGAATCCAATTTTAGAAATCGGTCAGAGCACTCTCCTGTGTACTTTGTACTCATCGGGAGTATTCTGTTAGCACGATGCTTGCAACGCTGACAAGAAATTAACTTTGACAAGCTTTGGCAACACAATCGTACAATAAACATGTTAGCGTTTAAGCATCTACATTTTGGGTATGTTTGAGAAACGGGTTAAACGGTTTAAAGGAGTCAATGGGTCAAATTTATGTACAGAAAAGTCCATGAATTCAGATTTACACACGGTTTCTGCAAAAAAATGACAGTACAAATTAAATGCGGTTGACTGTTTGTAAATCATTCAAGCAATCACAGCAGCTAACAACTATATGACAATTCGTCACATTAATTTTACGATACATTTCTCTTCAGAAACAGACAAAATTTAACCTCTATAAAACCAAGAACAAAGTTAGCAACAAAAAGGAAACCAATATTTATCGAACCCAGAAATAAGTTGTATCTGATTCATCGGTCCTACCGCTACCGAAGTGCTAAAATTTTCCCAAATCGGCGGGAAAATGGAAAAAAGTTGAAGCCGCAAAGTAATCCGTAAATCGACGTTTAATCGCGAGATTAAAACCGGTTCGAACGTTTAAAACGTTTTCAACGTAAACTATCTATCTGATCCCTGGATTATTTTGGGGTATTGAAATTCAATAAGTCCCGATTTAAAATTCGAGTTCTGTCTAGCCTTTTCACAATTATTTTGGTTCTAGAATAACCGGATGAAGCGACTGCCCATCTGGCCTCAGCAATGGGATTAAACCATACCTCTTGGCAAGACTTCATAAATAAAAGTTTTGGACTTCTGACTACCTAAAGGTGCGTCTACTCTAGACGAGCCGAGCACAAGCGGAGCCGTTCTGGGCGTCGTCGTCCGCGGCGTCAAGTTTAGACTTACAACGATCACTGTCCCCGAACGTAGTTTGCCGCAGGGTGCTCACGGCTCTTGGCGAATATGGATGAGTTTGCTATTGCAGCAGCCGCTGCTACTACAGCGATTATTATAGCTGAAGTCGGTAAAAAAGCTAAAAGGCCAAGAGGATGAGGATCTACAAATTTATGTAAAGACAGATCCAGAACAAAGTCAATGTTTCCATGATGCTCGAGCGATCGAATAACCATCTACCACACAACACGTCCACAAGCGCACTGCTAGCGCGATGCTAATCGCTTTGTGTTTGTCAAAGAACCGACAATTGGCGGAGCACAGTCGAGCATGAACCAAATGCTCGAAGCGCACTTGTTCGAGGCTTTTATGTCGGTCCACACTACACGAATTTGTGCTCGGCTTGTGCTTCGCTCGTGCTCGGCTCGTTTAGCGTAGACGCCACGCACCTTAACATAAGCGGCTGTCGAAGATCTACTAATTTCAGTCGGGTACAACGCTATAGATAGTGTTCTATTAAATATTTTAGTTGAAATCGTCAAAGATTGTGGGTAATTAATGCACATTCCCAGAATCCTTCAGTATTCTAAAAGCTTAGTTTGCTAAGTAATCAAAGATTTGTGGTATAATGAGCAACTAAATCCAAGTCTTTACGTTTATTAATAACATTGCAGCAACTTATATTCAAGTGAAACGTAAAACGCAACAGTAAATATAAAGTGGAACAACCTCAGACTTAGTGAAGCGAAGATATTTTTTTAATTAATTTATTTAATTATATTGTAATACAGAGGTGTTACTTAATTCTAAACTCGCCAAACTTTTACGTTTGATGGCGATATTTGCAGGGTGGTTAGAAGCATCTGGTGAGAGTTGACCAGACTGGAGCTGAATGGTCGACGATTGGAGTGGAATAAGTCCAACAGCAGGTTGATGATGATTTTCAAGTAACTTATAAACTGTTTCTTGCTTTTGATAATCTGGTGAATCATACCAATAATTATCTTGCGATAACTAAACTCATCAGAATATTACCCCAACGTCAAACACATATTATGCGAATAGCGATGCATCCGGAAGATCGCCTGTGGGGTAAATGAACCGGTTGGAGTCGTGCCAAAACGCATGAGCAATGAACAAGCACAAAAGGTAAACGATATTACAAAGAGTAGAACGTACTTGAATACCCAGTGTTCTGGATCAATTGTATTTACTAGGGACTTGAAAGTTCTTTGGAACAGAAAAGATAGATGTATACTCGGGGAAGGCTGGACCGACCCAACGCGAATGTATACGTACATCCGTGGTGGGGCGACCCGGACTGCCAGGCACTTCTTCTCATGCAACCGAGCGGGTGGGCAGGTTGCGGATAGCCCAACCCCGACTGCGGGACCGACTGATGGCGGCTACGTTCGCTGTCGGCGACCCTGTGGTCGGGGCATCTGTTAAAAAAAAAGATCCCGGACAAGAGAAGTTCCCGAAAGCCAAACCCCAGGCCTAGGGTAACTCATACACCCACTATCCTATGTTCCCATCACCTAAACTAGCCATCCTTCCCTATCCGTACACATCCCGTCGATCCTTAAATCCCCAGGTCAACTCCCAGGCCTAGGGTGACCCCAAGAAACTCACACCTCTATCCATTAAACTCCTTCCCTCCTATCCCCTCAATCCCGTCGGTCCCCGAGGAAGGGTAACCTCGGATTCCAAAAAAGCCCACCCCCCTACAACATGAACATGCAGAAAGAGGAAATTGATACCCAGGTGGGTCCCGGCCAAGCCGGGGAATCCCACACCGCTTCGGCGGTTAGCTCCCAGCGTAATATGGGGGGAGCATCTAACTGCATTGTCAACACTTTAATGCCGCGCTTCTCGGCGCGGCCGGCTGCTGACTTAGCGCCCACAACACAGGCTGCGTTCAACGCGCCCATTGACTCGACCCCGACTGCAACACCCGCTACACGGTGCATGCCTCCCACGAACCCCTGGCAACAGAGCGTCGTGCGGAGCAGCACTAACTACCCAGACAACGACCTAGACCAGCACGGACAGACGAACACGGGGAAAGATGCTAGAACTGGCAGTCCCACAACTCTCCAGGCTGTAGTTGATGGAGTACGCCCGCTGAGTAAACGCGAAAAAATCCTCGCCCGCGAGAGTAAAGTAGGCGACCGAAAGCGCAATACCCGCGACGGCACCAGCCAGAGCGAAGCGCGATCGGACGCTGAAGGGATGGTACGCGACCAATCGCAAGTACGCGTAGTGGAAACCCAGCGCGAAAAGCGGCCGGACGCGGGGTCACGCGACCAGTCGCAAGTACGCGTAGGGGCAACCCAGCGCGAAAAGCGGCCGGACGTGGGGCCACGCGACCAGCCGCAAGTACGCGTAGGAGAAACCCAACGCGAAAAGCCTTTACACGCGACAGAACCTACCAGGGCCGCAAACCGACCCCAAGACACAGACAGAACCCACGACGGAACTAAACCCAAACACACCAGGAGCAAGCGTGGTGGAGCTGCACGTAAAACAAACAAGACCGTGCCAAGCACCCCTAACCTGCAACCTGGACCAAGTGGGACAGCGCCATTAAAGAGGGTGCGCCCCGACGACACAGCCTCGCCAAGTACACTTCAGGGGGACGCCAAGCGGGTGAAGACCCACTCCGCTCAGGGGGGGCAGAGAACCTACGCGCGAGCCACGAAGGATATTCCTGCGCGGCTGGCGGTAGCAATCTGCCTTCCCCACCCCGGCAGAGAACTGACTAGGCAAGAGGCCGAGCACATAAAGACCGCACTAGAGGACAGACTGCTGGACACGGACTCGACGACACCACTCCCGGCCTTCCGAGGATACCCACGGGTAGCGGAAGGCACGGTGCAGTTATGGTGCGAAGATGAGAATGCTCTGACCTGGCTGACCCAGAATGTTCCCCACATAAAACTCCCCGACAACGACCTTACACTGACGGTACTAAAACAGACCGACGTGCCCACCCGTGTCCGAGCCTCGCTCTTCGTCCCTCGCTACAGAGGTGATGTGGGCAGGCTCCACGGTATTCTGATCCGTCAGAATACCTGGTATGACATCAGCAGGTGGTCACTGTACAGGGCGACAACCGTCGGTGGCGACCGCTACGGGACATACCTGACCCTGGGGCTGCCACCGGAGGAAGCCGAAAAGGTCCTGGGGCGGGAGCGACGGATATCGTACCTCTTAGGGTCGATATACGTGCGCTTCTGGCCCACGACCCAACCCTCCGACACACAGACTGACAGCACGGATGGGAAACCATCAGAACAAACGACGGAACCAACGACGACTCTGACAAGCGACACGGACATTGTCCAGCTCGAGGAGGAGATGGCCCGAGCGGCAATGGCCGAGGACGCCGACACCCTACCGCCCGCTTCACCTGGCTGGAACGAGCAGCTCCTTGCCTCGTCACCGGGCGAACGACACGACGACAATTACAGAGAGGTGGAGACGGAAGGACTTTCTGATGGATCCACCTCTGACTAACTCCACCACATCTCCATCCCCATCCCCACCCCTCAACATCATCCAAACCAACCTCCAGCATAGCCTAACTGCCACGGCTAGTTTACGCAGGGCACTGGAGGTAAAGCCCCGAACCATCGCACTGATCCAAGAGCCGTGGATCAGGAAAAACAGTATATGTGGCCTCAGTAACATCGGAGGTAAGATAATTCTCGACACACGCGGCTCAGACAAGCCAAGAACCTGCGTGTACATACCCAATGAAATTCCCTTTACGACACTGACTCAATTCTGTTCCAGAGACCTGACAGCTGTCAGGCTCCACACTGAAGGTAGCGATCCACACGTCGTACTGGCCTCGGCATACATGCCAGGCGAGGACACAGATTGCCCGCCAAAGGAGCTAGCCGACCTAGTGCAGCACTGTGAGCGCGCCGGTCTGGACCTGATCATCGGCACCGACTCGAATGCCCACCACCCACTCTGGGGCAGTGTCACACCGAACTCCAGAGGAGAGGTACTATCCACCTTTTTATTCTCTACTAATCTTAACATTGTTAACCGCGGCACAGAACCCACTTGGGTCACGGCCCGTGGACAAACGATAATAGATTTAACACTCGCCACAGAAAACGCGACAAACCTTATAACAAATTGGCACGTATCGGACGAGCCTTCTTGCTCAGACCATAGAAGGATCCGCTTTACACTAACTACAAACACTAAAAAACCCGCACCAAGGCGAAACCCGAGGCGTACCAACGTTCCCGGGTTCAAAAGCCTTCTGGCCTCACTATTAGCTGAACATCTAGCACTGGCATCCATAAGGGACCAAACACAATTAGAACACACCGTAACAACATTATCCAAATACCTAACAGAAGCT
This sequence comes from Orthosia cruda, assembly GCA_964057195.1. NCBI lineage: Eukaryota > Metazoa > Arthropoda > Insecta > Lepidoptera > Noctuidae > Orthosia > Orthosia cruda. The sequence goes on along the minus strand of OZ059840.1, from coordinate 26,235,750 downwards.
TACCACGCATGCTGTAAATCAAGAGCGCCACAAAGCAGGAACGAGAGGAACCCCTGGTGGAACGCTGAACTTGGTAAACTCAGAGACACGATGCGTAAGCAATTTAACAGAGCAAAAAACACAAGACTCCCGGAAGACTGGGATTCATACAAAGAGACCCAATATGCATACAAAAAACAGACTAGAACCGCCAGAACGATGGCATGGCGAAAATTTTGTGAATCCATTGAAACAAATAATGAGGCTGCAAGGGTACGGAAGATCCTATCAACTGACCAGGACCGAACCCTCGGCACGCTGAAAAAACCCGACAACTCATACACACAAACCGACTACGAAACCAGCAAGGTCCTCCTCGAAACTCACTTCCCGGACTGTCAAGTCCTGGAGGACAGGACGTGGGAGGCTGAACCCGAATGGACCCCAGCGGAGCAAGACTGGTCAAGAGCCCACAATATAGTAACAGTAGACCGGATAAAATGGGCTATAAGCACCTTTCAGCCATACAAGTCGGCGGGGCTGGATGGCATCTTCCCAGCCCTACTACAGTGGGGGGTAGATTATCTAACGCCATGGCTGTTGGAGATCTATCGGGCCTGCATAGCACATAGATACGTACCTCTCGCATGGCGCGAGGTCAAAGTCATCTTCATACCCAAACCGGGAAAAACTGATTACACACAACCCAAGGCATATAGACCTATAAGCCTCACATCCTTTCTACTGAAAACCCTCGAAAGACTCTGTGATAGGCACATCCGTGATGGGCCTCTCCGGGAAAAACCACTACACAAACAGCAGCATGCGTACTCCACAGGCAAATCAACAGAATCTGCGTTGCATAACGTAGTTTCTAAAATTGAATGCGCAGTGGACCACAAATGCTCGGCATTGGCTGCCTTCATTGACATCGAGGGCGCCTTCGATAAGACCATGTTCAACAGCATCAACACGGCCCTCGACAGACACGGCATAGACCCGACCCTAAGGGGCTGGATCACCAATATGCTCAAACTGAGAGCGGTTCAAGTCACGGTTAACGACACTACGAGGGCCATCGTCGCGAAGGGCTGTCCGCAGGGAGGCGTCCTTTCGCCACTTCTGTGGAACCTGGTAGCTGACAGCCTCATCAAAATACTCAACGACAATGGTTATTTCACCGTTGGCTACGCGGATGACATAACAATAATAATAAACGGGACACACGAAAACACTCTATGCAATCTCATGCGTCAAGCCCTGAGAATAGTAGAGGAATGGTGCAACGAGCACCAACTCTCAGTAAACCCCACAAAAACTGAACAAATTCTTTTCACAAAAAAGAGGAAACCGATGACACTGCAACTACCGCGTTTCTTCGGAACAACCCTAAGCCTTTCAACCGAAACCAAGTACCTGGGCATCTATTTGGACAAACAATTGAATTGGGCAAAACACATGAATCATGTCATCACAAAAGCTAGTATATCCCTGTGGCAGTGCAAACGACTGCTAGGTAGGAACTGGGGGATTAGTCCCATGGTCACCCACTGGCTATACACCACAGTCATCCAGTCCATCCCAATCATCACATATGGCTCGTTGGTCTGGTGGCCCAGGACAGACCTCAGCACAGCCCAAAGAGATCTCGAAAAACTGCAGCGGTTTGCTTGCGTTGCAATCACTAGCAGTATGAGAACCACACCCACTGCAGCCCCAAAGGCAATGCTGGGACTGCCACCTCTACACCTTATTGTGCGGGAGGAGGCAGCCCTGGCCACTTTTAGACTCCATCTATCAGGTACCCTAAATAAAGACTCCAGAATTAAGCACAGACGCATAATGGAAGATGCAATCAAGCGTAAACCGATGTTAGCATCACCATGCGACAAAGCCCCCAAAACACACCACTTTCACAGGCACTACAACATAATACTCACAGAAGAACGATGTGACTACTCAGGCCCGAAAGAGATGAGAGTATACACCGACGGATCGAAAACAGACTCCGGTACCGGAGTTGGAGTCTTCTCACACGATTTCAACATACATATATCCAGACCGCTAGGAGGGTTCAACACCGTCTATCAGGCGGAGTGTGTGGGCATTATACAAGCGGTCCATGCGCTAGAAGCCAGGAGGGTTATGGACGCCCACATACGAATACTCTCCGACAGCGCATCAGTCCTCCAATCCTTACGGAAAAAATATATTACATCAAAACTAGTACTAGAATGTCACAACGCACTAGAACGAATAACAGTATCTAGTCGCAACACGGTGACACTACAATGGATAAAGGGACACAGCGGATCGCTGGGCAACGACGCGGCTGACGAGCTTGCAAGACGTGGATCCAGCTCGGCGGTCTATGGACCCGAACCTGTTGTTCCCATCCCCTTCAACCAAATACGCAGGTGGCTACAGGAATTCACCCAGACCCAGGCGGAGAACTGGTGGGCCTCGACACCGGGCTGCAGGCAATCCAAAGAAGCTCTGCCATCTTTGGACAGTAGGCTTACCAGGCGTCTTTTACGACTGGACAGGAATGGCCTGCGTCTGGTGACGGGGACCATCACGGGACACTGCTCACTCAACAAACACTTCCACACAATAGGCATCACGGACAGTCCTCTGTGCAGGGCATGCATGGAGGCCGAGGAAACCGTTCCGCACGTTCTATTTGAATGCGCAGGTGTAGCCCAGATAAGAACACGAACCCTCGGGTCACCCAGATCTTACACAGATATGTTGAGAAAACCAGGAGCTCTAATTGACTTCTGGAGGGAGGTGGGCTGGTTGGAGTGACCACCCAACGGCCGCCATGGCCCACGTACAAAGGTCCATTTGAAGGACTAAGTGCGGAAACCAAACCCCCCTAACATAACATAACATAACATACTCTTTATATTTAGTAGAAGTAGCTGAAAATGTTTTGTTTTAACGGTTTCCCCTGGCATATCCTACAACAGCAAATGCATCCATACACTTCAACGTAAGGTTTAGTTGAAAACCAGCGTCAGACAACTACCACGTGTCTGGTATTTTGCTGAACTGGACCTTTTTGGTGCAGCCACGGGGCACACTATGTATGTAATTGTTTTAAAATTAAGTTTCTTTTTATTTGTACCTACATTGTGTGTATCTGTGTATGCCAAATAAACTCGTTTTCTATCTCTCTTTCATTTCACAGGGATAAAAAGTATTCAGATAAAGTACCTACAGCTTTCTACGAGTGAAAGAATTTTTGTAATCGTATTAGGTATTACTAATGCATCTTTATCATAGTTATTTTTCCACTTTTAACATCACAAGGCCCTCGACCTCAATAGCGGGCTCATCTTCCATTATTGAATATATTATAAAAAGATAAGTAACTCTCCGTCTATCAGTCTGTCACTTTTACACGTTTTAACGAAACTTGGCACACGAGTAGACCATATCCCGGATATGGACATTGGATATTTTATTCCCGGGAGCATTTTGCCTCAGAATACATTTTGACTTTCACGCGGGCGAAGCTGCTAGAAGAAGCTAGTCTGAAATATAAATAATATTTGGTCAAATTAAACTAAACAGCGCAACTCCGTAGACGTGATTGATGTATTCATGATATCATTGGAAATCTGAGTACAAGTATGTAGGTCTATAGCTACATGATACATTTGGTTAAACGTTTCAAAGCAAAGCATTTTCGTTCGTCGAGTGTTTATCGGATGGAAACAATATTGTGTAACCGAATCAAACCCGTTTGTTAAGTGGCGTTATGTTCTACGGTTAAGTCAATAGTTGAATTGGTAGCAACCTGAATCTTAGCCACTAACGTGTCAATTGGTTATGTGCTTATAGAAGTACCTAACCAATACAAGAAATATGAATGCCTATTTTTAATAACACTGGGTTTTAATAACAAAGAATTTTCAACTTGCGTAACTGAAAAATATTTAGGCATTTATTTCGGTGTCAATTAGTCTTAATAAAACCGGGGTTAGTATTACGTAAAATACGCCACTGCTCTAAAAACGGTGACGGAAAACAGCGTGAGGAAACTAGCATGTCCTTTAACCAAAAAGGTTAAGGCATCTGACATCCACCAACCCGAACTGGGCCAACGTGGTAGATTAAGGCCCATTCCCTCTCTCACAGAGAGGAGGCCTGTGTCCTTTTTTTGTGTGTGGCTTCTCGCAGTTCAAACATAGTGTTTGGCTACTGCTTACCCAAGCTATCCTGTAAGGACTAAACTAGAGCCAAGGCAACAAAAAGCTTAATCTAAGCGACTACGCTAAGAGCACCCCCTGTGGGGTATGGACCTCGGCGTCCCTGTGTCCCAGCAGTGGGCAAGTAGGCTGATGATGATAATGACAATGCTTAACATTTCCATTCTTCGACTATACTTTAAGTTTAATGCAATAGCGAAAACCGGTATTTTTTTAGATTAAGACCGTTTTTTTTCATCTAGCATAATACATCATAATGCCTGTATTTCTAAAGGGTTAGGCAGATAGAAGTGTATCTTTGTCACCAAAATTTGGCCAGATATGTTTCAAGTCCCATCTAATAGGGGCAAGCCTATTGCTACCATCATCATCATCATTTCAGCTGAAAGACGTCCACTACTGCACTTGGGCCACTCACAAGCGTCGCTACACTGATCGGTCCTATGCATTTCGCATCCACCGGACTCACACAGCCTTGAACAGGTCGTCATTTCACCAAGAGAGAGGCCTTCCAACGCTGCGTCCAAGTCTGCCAGTACGAGGTCGCTACTCCAGCCCCCCTAGCCAAGTTACAAACGTTTCATATCGAATCTTTTTCTACAATCCTTAACGCCTTCTATTTGTATGGTATGACCACGTGACTTAACGTTCAGATGTGTCATTCCTATTCTACTAGCGGCCACAACGTCCATACATTGATTCGTTTCCATACCTTGATTCGTTTTCTACTAGCGGCCACAACTTTTCAGCCCTAACGGCCATCCATTCTGCGAGCAATATGCTCACTGCCACTTAAGTTTGGAATTTTTTCAAGCTATGTCGGTAACTTTGGTTCTCTTACGGATGTCTTCTTTTCTGATTCGATCACTCAAGGAAGCTGCGAGCATCTAATCTATTGTCCTTTGCCTTCTGATGAGGCCCATTGTAAGCGGCCACGCCTATATTGCTACCAACCTGACTCAAATCCAGACTGCTATTTTTCTTTACATTTTGAAATACATTTCAAAATTATTAGTAGCTATAACCTTTACTTACAACCCAGACAGTTTAAATTTACACTCTGTATTAAAGCTTTTTGTGGTATTAGCAACTAAGTAAGTGTACTCAACTTTAATGTCTTATAAATTACTGTGTAATGTGCTGAAGGATTTTGAAGAAGAGGTTTTACACCTTGTTTATATTGTAGACAGTCATTTAGATACTAATGCTTTCTTTATTTGTACACGTAAGTTTAAGAGGCTCTTAAATAATTTAGACAAGATTTTATGACGCAAATGTACATATTTAAATAATTATAGTAAACTTAACATTACCAAATCCAACTACTTATTGATACCACCATCGGCACCTTGTCTATGCAACGTGTGTCGACACCCTTGCGCCATCACATCTTCTTAGCACGGCGGGCTGTGCTGGGGCGGCTGCTGCCCGTGCAGGGCTGGCCAAAGGTCGTTTCCCATTGACATTGATGTGACGAATTTTTTGATGCACGGTGAACCCTTTTCCCAATCCCTGTTGTATTTTTATATAGGCTTGTTTTTTTTAGAATTATCACTTGTATAATATTTATTACTAAATTGAAAAATAAATACCACTTAATATGAACAATGTTTTTCTGCGTGTGAATAATGGTACCTAAAACTTAATACTTGAAAACACAAACTCAAGATACTAGATCACTTATACATATAGCTCACTAGCTGCACCTACGGCTCCGCCCGCGTGGTATTATTATCTACTTGTACACAATATCTTTATATTATAGCCTAGGCTTTATTCAGATGTATAAGCTATATTGCTGTAAAATTTCATCAGTATCCGTTTAATAGTTTTTGCGTGAAAGAGTAACAAACATCCATATATCCTCACAAACTTTCGAGTTAAGAGTAGTTATAGTATTTACATCCATTGGTTTGTTTGATTCTGTTAGGTAATTTTGATACAATTTCACGAAATATTTACATTTCTGTACACTAAGTTTGCCTTCGCGAGGCCCCTGTATAATGGGTAGGATTATTGAACTTCAAAAACCGTTACATAGTGAGGTCATAGAACTTCAGTATCTAAAGATTTCTACATACTTATATGAATAAAAATTAGTTAGGTTAAAATTTCCATTATGGGCCGTTGATTTTTGGCGCGGGGAGGGTGGGGGGAGGAAGGGGGGAGGTTTTTCTACCCCCCAGTACTATCCCCACCACTCGGAGCCTCATGGTTATGGAGATATCCATGGTTAATGTTTTCAGATTAGTATAAAAATTTCCAATGTCCATTTATTAAAGGGGCGGGGTGAGGCGGAGGTAAAGGTGATAGGGGACTACCCCACTGTACCATCCCCATCCCACGGAACCCCATGGTTATGGAGATATCCATGGTTAAAGGTTTTACGATTACTATCTAAGCAACAAAGTCGACGGGGCTCCTATTTCTGTCAGCAGGGTCTAAAGTAACCTAACACGAAGGAGATGACGGAAGCTGAGTTCGCTCGTGTTGCTCGCTCACCTCAGCTCCCGTCATTTCCTTCGAACCTAACCTGTCCGTGTCGGGGTGCCCTGAGCTCCCGAGCTCGCTTCGCTCGCTCTTGGATTAATTCTCATTTTTTTACCTCACTAATAATTAAGTAAAATGGAAATTTTTACTCTAACCTGAAAACTTTAACCATGGATATCTCCATAACCATGGAGCTCCGAGTGGTGTGGATGGTACAGGGGGGGCAGCTAAACCTGGACACAAAAAAACTGGACTTCTGGTCCCTACTAGCATCAAATAAATCATATTAGTCCCAGGTTCCAAAAAGGATGGGAACCACTGGTCTACACATTTAAAAAATAAGGCAGTTATTAACTAAATTTACAAGAGACTCTAGACAAATGTCATTCTATCGACGAAACTGACGACATAGCTATGTATTGGAATAATTACAAAAAATGTATGGGATGATCGAAACATCATGTGATCAGTCCCATACTTACATTTTAGTATCTCGACCAACACCATCGCTGACATCGAATGGCACTTTGGCACATGCACACACACATGGCACAACTTTAATCCTATCGACCTCAAACACATCTGTCAATTAGAATTATTAGCACTTGGCTTGTGTACATAATATGATGTGCAATGTCAAACCTAATTTATGTTATATGTCACCTGTGACCTTTCACACGTGACAAAAAGTACACTACACAAGAATGTTAAAGACAACAGCGAACGAAACACAACTAAATTCCCTAATAACACAAAAACAGAACTACCCTCCTTTCAAACGAATCCTCGGGGAGCGTACACACGCACGGGGTACACGCAACAAGTCACTTTATTTACATTAACAACTTTAGTTACTGTTGTGTTTGTTGGTGACTTTTTTCGTTTGATCTGCGATGTTGTGTCTTTTGTTTTTTGTCGTTCGAGAAAAGTTGGGAGAAATATTCTTATTGGAAACTATCTTTGTTTTCCTTGAGGTGTAGTTGAGATGCCTTTTCTACCTTCTAGGATACATTCTTTAAAAGTTGATATTTTTGTCTGTATTATTAAGCCGATAAAGAGATTGAGCATAAAGGTGGTTGGCGAGCCTGAACGCTAATGCCCGTAATTAGGTAAAAAGATCTAAAATCTAGTCACTCAGTGACACCAACGTCATAAACTTGACAAAATGACGGTAAATTCGAGCTATTCTTAACAAATTGATAATGAGATTAGAATGCCAACGTTCTTAAAAAAACAGGCCCAGTGATTATAATAATGATCACATACAAAGTATTACATAATTTGTCTTGTGATCCTGATCACGAGACAATACAATACTTTACTTTTTCAACGAGTCCTATGCATCATAACGTGACGCTCTAGTATCTCAAAAGAGGATGACCTGTACAAAGCTAAAATCTGATATTTCTAAAAACCAAATAACAAAATCCGACAAACAAATCGTAAATAAAAGAACTCCCAGTTTCCATCGAATTAGCAGATTAAAATAACAAGTTTCGAAGCTCCCAATAAATCTCAACGCAACAGGTCACTTATTTACATCGACAATTCTGCCAATTTTGATCTCCGTTTTCCCGTTTACCTCCATCCGTTTTTCCCATAGAGCACGGAGATGCCTTCGCGGCCACTGCTCCATGCTTGAGACAACGTCTGTTTAAACTTTTCAAACAAACCAAGCGTGTCAGTGTGACGGCCTGTGACAATTCTGACCATGGCTTTGACAGCCGAAACTTTTTGAAAATTGACATTTTGAAGACATCTTCTAAATGTCAAATTTCATAGTTTTGTTGGCTTTTAGCGCGAGTTTATTTACAACTTTTTATTGATGTGAATATTTTACAAATATGGCAGATTAATGTAATAGATGTTTTACCAACCACTGCTTCAATAGAGTTTTATGTTCGGCAAATGTTATCCTCATTTTTTTCCAAAAAAAGGGAAGCTGCAGCATACTCAAAGCATAGTTTGAATTAAATTAGTGAAACGTTGTTACTCTTATAACGCTATACCAACGTTTAACTGCTATATTTTTATGGACATTAGTCAATATTCCAAGTTATACTGATGTTAATTAGTTCATCCTCATTGCGCCAGTCCTATAACCCACTAATTGTGTTTCAATCACGTAAAACCGGCCGAACAGATTTGGATGCAGTTTTGCACACCAATAGTTTACAACCTGGATTACCATATAAAATACTTTTAATACCAATCCAACCTGAATTTTAAAACCAAATCCTGAGTTTGTAAAATGATCCTTGGAGCCCGCGGGCTAAACCGCGGGCAGAAACTATTTACTAATAATAATATACACACTTACTTGCCGAAAACTATCTTAGACATTGGCATAGTATAAATATGCATATAATATATGTATATATAGTTATATATATATATATTAAATTGATTTATTTATATTTCTTTTCTTTATTTGTTTTTTCATTTAGTTGCACCTGCCATATTTTATCTCTGCACCACCCTAAGGTAGAAAATGCCTAAGGCACTAAGTCCGCATTTGTACTTGTGCATAAAGTTTTAATAAATAAATTAATAATAGTCGACATCGCCACGCAATGGCAATGTCAACTATAAAAAATGTCGACATATAAAATACAGAATAGCGCAATTGCTTGGCCACTAATATAATTAGCAATGGCGTCTCTGGTCGTTGCCTACATGGCGTTCCATGCTCTATATTTTTTTCCGTTTCGCCGTGTCCATGTAATCCAGCTTTGTGTACCTTGGCATTAGGGACGTGCTCTGGTTCGCAGGTAGGGGATTTGGAGCAAATCTGGTATTTAATCAAATGTAAGGAGTGTTTGTGTGTATTTTAGTGTTGTTGCTATCTGAAAATTGTATTTAGGTGGCATATTTTATTATAGTACCTGGTGACGTAGGTAGGTACATAGGTACCAACTGAGAAGGTTGGTTGCTGAATGGAAACTCAAAGTAAGCAGACTGGCAGAAAAAAATCGAATTTAGAATAAGTTTAAAATAGCATTTTTTTTTGTCGTAGAAATGTAAACAGTTAATTTATCTGGAACACGTCTTGTCAGTATTCAGTGAAAACAGGCAATAGGTGACACATTAAAAAAAATGCTATATAATTAGCTATATTAGCAGCTACCTACATTTTCATTTCTTTTTACGATCTGATCATGCCAAATGCAATTATCCCAAAATTACTTTATCTTTATTCGACTTTCACAAAACCACCCTAAATTACTGTCATTTAAATACGGCTCAAGTAATGCCATCAAAAGCTAACACAAAAACATTCAGATATTACATGGCCCACAGTTTGTGGTAATTCAACATAATAGGGGACAGTGACCCATTATTTGTGTTATTTGGGACAGAATCACGCAATTGAATCACGCAACAGGTGCACTTAACTTAGTCCTTAGTGTGCCTAGCCTTTAACAAACTATATTATATCTGTTCAAGCCCGTTTTGTTAGGTATGAAGAAAGGGATCCGAAAAAATATACCTAATAAAAATAATAGAACATATAATATATAATAGACACTATAAGATTATTAGCTTAAAAGAAAGACAGATACATTCTGACTTACATATACTACACAAAATTATAAATGGTTCCATAGATGAAAAATTGATTAACTATTTTAGCTTTAGGACTAGCCAATGTAGCAAGCGACATCATCGCATTTTTCAATCCTGTTGCGAAAAACCCTACCGCGATTGCTCATTAGTTCGGTAATGTATTAGTTCGATAGTATGTCCGTTCGAAACGCCTACTGTTCCGTGACATTTAATTAATAATCTTATTTTGCATTAGACGTTAAGAAAATACTTTAAATACCATACATATCTTCACGTCTATTTTTCTAAAATGGGGAAGACAGGTAACAAATTCATCACGTTTAGCTGTGGCATGGGCCAAAGACACCGTAGACAATATCACGACCGGTTGCTAGCCAATCCCTCAAAAAGCCTAAACTGTCATACCTAAATCGTCTATTTCGATATGCACGGTAAAGAAAGCAGCTGGATCTAAGTTTTTTTTAAATCCTCGCTTAGTATTGCTTCCTTATGGCAAGGTTTTATAATGAAAGGTCCAACTTAATGAATAACCCTATCGAAGTTTTCTCTATGAGTTTCGCTTCATACAAGCGTTCCCTATATAAACACTGCGAACAATGTACGTCTATATAGCTCAATTTATTTTGTTTTTGTAGTGTTCTAGATTTAGGTCTACACTTTTATTTTTTTCTTTGTTTCTAATATTCATTAAATGTCATGCATACCTGTTATTTTTATGTTATTTTATTTAAATTGTATGTGACAGTGCTGTTGGTTTGCTTAATATAAATAAATAAATATTTTGGGGTCAGCTGCCAGTCAAACTGGATACAATTGAATCATCATCATCTACTGCCTGACTTTGCCTACTGCTGCAATTCCCACACCTCTGCGTTGCCGCACGAAGTGTGGGGATTCCTCATCCAGGCAGCATCCAGATTCATCATCCAGGTTTTCCCCATCATGACAGCAATGTCAACTACCCATGTCACGCTGGTTGACCAACATTTCTTCTGACAGTCCTTGGACACCACTCGGTCACTGCCCTACTCCACTTATCATCACCTCGCCTTGCCGTCCAGCCCAACTCCATTTTTGAACTCCATTACCCATTTACCGATATCAAAGAATTTAGTATGTCTTCGAATTTCAACGTTCGGAATTCGGTCTAATAATCTTATGCCAAACATGGCTACAACTGAATACCAGTATTTTTAAAAGAGCGAAAAACCCAGTATTATGATACTTCCCCTGTCAACACTATGGTAAGACAGATAGTTCCCCTTTAGATCCTTTGTTGGTAAGATTTTGGGGACTGAGTCACCCGCGTCCGGAATCAACTGGGGTACACTCCTATGTACCCCTGTTGATTCCCTAAACGTGGTCGCCGGGTGGTGCAAATCAGGTGACACTTACTGGTGGTAGGCTTTGGCCGAAGACTTGTGACCACCCACCGGGCAAAGACGTACCGCCAAGTGGCCTAGCCGTGTTCCGGTACGATGCTCGGTGCAGCCAACTAGAGGAGTTGGGTCGAGATAGCTGTTCCACTGCAGGCAGACCGGCCTGATGCGCGCTTTTAGGGTTGAGACTGGTCGCGGAGGGTAGCGGGATCCGAGGCACGGTGCGCCGCTGACCGACCGTAGATAGTTGGGGGCCCAAGTAGTGTGCAAGCCACACACGAAAGGCTGCCCTGCCAACTGTCGAAAAATCCCGGAATCGGCATCGTGACATCGTGCTTGTTGGCGACCAGAAGACAGTGCCCGATGGACATTGCCGGGGGGGCTCGGGCGTCCCCGCAGTCTCCAGACCAGTCCCCCAATGATGGCGTCCTGCCGGCGCGTCTCTGTAGGATGCCAGCGTAGAACTTCATATCACTTCCTTCTCCTCTCCTGTCCTCTCAACTATGGCAATAAGGAACAAAGGGAAAAAGCTGTACAGCGGCAACACTCACTGTCACATAAGGTTCACCTCGGTAACATCAGAGGTCTACACTCTAACCTTGATGCAGTCCACCATCATCTGGAGACTAATAAACCAGCGCTTTTGTTCCTTTCGGAGGCGTAGATCGGATGTCCGTCAGACGTGGCGTATCTTTCTTACCCAGGGTTTATCCTGGAGCACAGTTTCAAGCCACGCGCGGGTGTATGTATGTACGCCCGTGACGACATCTGTTACCGGCGTCTCCGAAACCTTGAAGACTCTTGATACTCAGTGCTCTGGGCCTTGGTGGACACAGGTCTGGATAAGATTATCTATGCTTGTGTCTACAGGTCGCACAGCGGAAATCTGAAGACATCCGGCCTTATACAATACCTTAGTGAGGCGGCTGATGAGGCTCAGCAACGGTATCCGTCCGCCCAACTGGTGATACTGGGGGACTTTAATGCCCACCACCAGGAGTAGCTCTTCCCGTACCAGAACACTGACCATGCTGGACGAGAGACGCGAAAGCTTGCGCTAGCGTTAAATCTCACTCAGCTGGTCCAGGGGGAGGGGGGAGGGTGCCGGATGTTGATTCACATACTGCTATTTGCTTGGAACTTCTGCTGACTACAGATCCAGACCGTTACTCGGTGTCGATATCTCCACCTTTGGGTAGTTCCGACCACTGTCTGGTGAAGGCTGTATCCGTCTACTCCCCGCCCGATCCCAGTCCAAGAGGCAGCCGGCGGGTATGGCGGTACAAGTCAGCGGATTGGGATGGCATGTGATCTTTCTTCGCATGCTATCCTTGGCAGCTTTGCTTTTCTTCGTCTGATCCTACGTCGTGCGCGGACGCCGTGACGGATTTGTTGCGTCAGGGAATGGAGTACTACATTCCGTTCTCTGACGTAACAATGTCTAGCCAAGACCAACCTTGGTTTGGCGCCGAGTGTAATCACGCCGATGCGCGTAAACATGAGGCGTACCATGCCTGGGTCGACGCTCGAACGCGCAAGGCTAGTGACGTTGGTCAGAGGAAGAAAGCCTACAACAGGGCTGCCAAGTCCTGCAAGAAGGTGTTGCGAAGGGCTCGGTTCGACCATATTAGCCGGATAGGGATCAAACTTGCTTCGTACCCAGCAGGTAGTAATCATCATCGGACTACAAGACGTACGGCGATGCGCCATCGCTACATGGTAGACATCCCACCCATAAGCAGTAAACGTTTTGGGAATACTTTCATTATGCGTACAGCTAAGGAGCCCTGCGCAGACTGTGTTTCCAGATAGCTACAACCTCGGGGTCTTTAAGTCAAGAGTGAATAGGTTACTTCTAGGCAAGCGTGTTACACCGTCGACCACATCATCGCTTACCATCAGGTGAGATAGTGGTCAAGCGCGAGCCTAGATAGAATAAAAAAAAATGTGCTGGCTTTTCTATCTTTTTACCACCTAAAACGTCTTTCAAAAATGTTATATTACTAATAACATCGGTGGCATTAATAAAAGTGATTGAAACTAGTGCATCAGGGAATTTTCTAGAAGAAATGGGGACGAATAAAATTCTTATTTCATCTAGAATAGTGGAAAGAAGGTAATAAAAACAAATCCAGAATAAATTATGGTTGAAGCTAGAGTATCTAATGACCGGACTAGATTCAGACTTAATGATATTTATAAGAATAAATTTAAGCAGTTGCTTTCTATGTAATCCCTGTGGATTACTTACTTTACATGAGAAGCGAAACATTATAGAGAAGAAATCCTTGGATAATCAAATTGGCAAAGCTTAAGGGTGTCCTAGTCGGGGCGGCACGAACTATTTTGTCGGCGGGGCTAAAATGCATGCTATCTCATCCGACAACAGGCGAAAGGGATAGACGCTGTGATAAGCAGTAAGAAGCTAGTATGCCTACGAATACACACTCCTAACGCTGCTGAGATGTATGATGCATAATATGCGCAAATTGCGCATATATTATGTGCGCAATTTACCACCAATTTTTTTTTTTTTTTTTTTTGAGCACCAATTAGATACGACATAATAATTGTAAGCAATCTAATATGATCTGTATAAACAAGCAAAAGCTAACATTCTAGAAATATTTATCAGATTATTATAGAAGGTTTCATCAGTCTTACACTGTCTTAGATTACGCCGATTTTTTAATATTTGTCATACTATTCTTCAACCTGAAAACCGGTCAACCCTAATGCCACCTCCACACGTTTACGGTTTTAGACATTTATTTTCTCAAAAGATTTACAAAAAATCACTTACAGAGAAAATACAATATTATAACTTAACAATAAATAAAGCCGACTGGCGTTATGGGTTTAAGTCGTCACAATCTAAGAAGTCCGTTGACGTTTACCATTCCACATGCCGCGAAAACTTTCTACGTAAGAAATAGAAAATCTAATTCACAATCCCAATGCATTATATGTTACCCATACAATATAACAATGAGTATTTCAATTATTATTATGTATTTTTATAGCTGTCAAAACGGGCCTTTCATTTTTTGACAAATTTAGTAGGTACCCAGGTATGGCAAAAAACATTGGTATTTTGTAAAAGTTTTAGTTAAAGGTTAGTTGTAGTAAAATTTTGTGTGATGCATCGCCAGTGCGGGTAGGTGTGCATGAGCTGAGGGCAACAATACAACACATGTTTATTAAGGCCCATGACACAGTGATTGTTTCACTACGTATGAACTTAGGTATGATAATTAACTACATAGAATTTATTTATTATGATTACTTGACTTTGTTTATGTATTAATCTATTATATGTTTATACAAATATATTGTAGTAGTCAATAGGTGGTGTCAATTACGTATGTAACAATATTTATTTTACTATTATTTGTAAATGTATTTATTTATTTCAACATAATTTTATGTAGTTTAAAATATAGTGTATGTATGTATACATTTTGTTTATATGTATATATGTGTGCTAGGTAGTGTGTAAGGCTTTTATATGTTATAAGTACTATAATAATATACTTACGTGTATTACATTCATATATGACTTATTATTTAACAAGATATAGGTATTTCGAATTGCATGCGTGTTACAATGTATATTAGTAATTAATACAACTTAACTTAATATTAAGCTCTTATTAATGAAAAATCCTTTAAAATGTGGCTTTTTAATAATTTTATAAATCTTAAGAGAGATTTTGCTTCTTTTATATTTGTAGGTAATTAGGTTCATTGTAATGTTGGGCTCCATCATATAGAATACTCTTTTTTCCGTAGTTCGTTCTATGCTTTCTTAGACACAGGTTATTGGCCTGCCTTGTCATGAGTTTATGGTAATCTATCTTTTTTGTGAATGTAATTTGTGTGTGGATATCTTTAGTAAGGATTTTTCTAATAAAAATGCATGTATTATATTTATGTATTTGGGCCAGATTGAATAATTTTGTTTCTTTATAAATTTTGTTAGTTGGTGTTAGATAATCGTATAGAAATAATGTTTTAATAATTCTATTTTGTGCAACTTGTAGTTTTTGCAAGTTTGATTTAGTTGCTGAAACCCCATACCTCTACTAAATAATCCATACGAGGCTTGACCAAGGAGTTATATATCGTGTATCGAACATGTCTCGGGAGACATTTCACTATACCTTTAAGCGCGCCTGTTAGTGAATTTATTTTATTGCGGATTTTTTCGATTTGCGGTTTCCAGGTAAGCTGACTGTCAAGAACAAGGCCTAAATATTTTTCATTATTAACTTTAGCAATTTTTTTTTTTTTTTTTTTGCATTTGGCGAATAATGGCGAACAGCAAACAACAGACACGAACGTGTGGATGGGTGTTTGATTGTGTTCGCCTGTTTTTGTTTGTGGTCGCCCGTGTTCGGCATTGGTGTCGGTTTTTATGCACAAATCATAGGGTGTTCGACAAACGTGTATGCAATGTATCCACACGCTTGTTCAGTTTAGTAGTACGCGCGAGTTTGCGGGCGGCGAATGGATTTAATAGTGGTGGTCAAATTTATGAATCGTGACATTTTGTGTATCCTAAGCTAAATTGTAAATAAAAATGAGGAGTTTAACCCGAAAGTAATCACTGCCACAACAAGTTCGTCGTCCGCCATGTTTGCCAATCTGGAATAGACTAGCATGTTCGCCAAGCGTGTGGATGCCGTGTTTGTGGTCATCATCAGTGTTCGGCACTAGTTTGCTGTTCACCCTGTTTGTGGAAAACAGCAAGCGTGTGGAGGCGGCTGTTCTGAACCAAACGTTTCATTCACTATTTGATATTTTATTATTGCAACACCATGTGAAAGAGACGAAAAAGAAAATTTGTAATGGACACACTGTGAATTCGGGTTCTTTGTGGAAACATATCTAATCTAGATGTGTTTCGCCCATTGTAATTGTTAATTGCGCCCGCCGTTCGCAATCGGTTTGTGGGGCGCCCGCGAAGTCTGTTTTGAATATTTTTCACGCACAACGCAGTGCTTTTGCGGGAAACGTGTTCTATCTGGTGGACGCCGGAGCCTTCGGTCCAGACAGCCGTCAGTCTATCCCTTATTGTCCTAATATTATATATATTCTCCTATCCCCAATCTCCCGGCACGGCACGATATTGATCGACCCCCAGGAGCCTACCACAGGAATCCCAGGTAAGTGCCAATAACACCTTACTTACACCCGTAGTTGGAACCAGTATATCTACCAATAAGGAGCATATCCCCTAGCTTTCCACTGCTGCAGTTTCGTGGGATACAGGTTCAGAAAGGATCCAGGAGTCCCAACGCCGCTATGGGGTCCGGTGTTTATCTCCTGGCTTGGGACCCGAAGACCTGTATTTAACAGCGGCATTAGCTTTATGGCAGGGTTTGACATGTCAAAAACCGTCCGCATACCGCGCAAAATCGTTTTCACATGTGGTTTATGGACAGATGTAATAAACAAAAAAAAACAATTGAAGATCGGCAAAGTTCGTGTTCATATCGGAAAGATCACATAACATTTTCTCTTCAAAGCAACTCCTCAAAAAACTCACACGCTAATAAAAAGCAGAATTCATAGATACCCAACCGAGTCCGACCTCATCCTGCTAATGCTAATGTTCTGCTTGCATGTTCCAACCACCATATTAATAGTTGACACGCGAAACATCGGACAAGAGGTGACTATCAAAAGTTCGTTCACACGTTAGAAGCACATGTGGGTAATTTTATTAATAAAAAGGTGGTGTGAAAAGCCCGTTGGGTCTTAATGACATAGAGTAGACTTTAGGCGACCATTTTTCATTTTAGTAATCATCTTTTGAGCTCTGCAGTGGTGTGTTACGGCCTTGACTTTGTTACGAGTTGAAGGTTATGAGTTCATACACAGGTAGGCGCTTTACTTCGTGTAATTTATTTCATCACTACTGTTCTCAAAATGACTAAGGGAAATATCATTAGGAAATCGGGTGGAAAATGATCTAGAAATAAAAATTTGAATACATCTATCAATTCACACTGGGCCCGCATGGTGGCCACTTCCTCTCACTGAGAGGAGGCCTGTGTTGCGCAGTGTCATTATTATAGGTTGATATAATCAACCTGCTTTTAATTTTGATGGAAAATATTTGATTAATTGTAAATGAAAACCTCTAGAGAAATCTGACCTTAATGTCAATAAAATTATGTATTGGACTCGCTTCATCTTTAATTATTGTTTACAGTCATCTTACCCAATGGTTTTCAATAATGCAAAAATATTGGAATAATCAAAAACCATCGACGCTTGTCCTTTATTTTCAATGGTACACGTACAATACATTAATAGTTTTTGCGGAATTTGAATCTTTTTGCGGAATTTGAATCTTTTTGCTCAAAGAATCAATTTTGCGGCGAGTTTTAATGAAGTCGGTCTCCGACAATCAAAGTTATCAATAAAATTCTACCAAAACTAGCCGAGAACAGATCAAACATTGTTTGTTGCTATTGCTGACTTGATATAAAATCTCAATTATGCAATTTTTCTACATACCTCAGAAAACGTAAACATTTTTTCATCGTATAGTAGTATTTTAAGAAGTTCCGCTAGAATGCAAGTAAATCCACGAATACCAGCCAGCAATTTAACATTCCTTTTTCAAAATCAAACTCACCAAACCAGCTAGCATTTTGATACAATTTTTTCAAAAATCAGACTCACCCAGCGTGCGGAAGACAATAGGCCTACTTCTGTACTTGTGGCCGCCCCAAAGCGCGGCAACGGTCACTTGGTACTGCGTGTCAGCTTCCAGCCCGCTCAAGATGACAGCATCAGAGTTGCCAGCCACCTCCAGGACGACTCTGTAACTAATAGACGATGAGTCAATTTCGTTGTATTCTAGTGAAAAGCTGTAGACGGTGAGGCCACATTTATGGTGAAGTTTTAGAAGGATTTTTCGGGTCAACCTTTTTTCAAAATATTTTTTTATTGAATACATAATATATATATATATCTTTTCACATCACGTTTTTGATGGTATTTGTAGGTATTTTCTGAACTCTGTTATTAGTATTATTTACATAGGATTTGTTAGTAACATTGAAGGCTTCGGTTTAGTATGACATCATGCTAGTCAAGATATATAATGTACTAATTAATTTACAGAAATAATGTACGGTAAGCATGACAAATACAAAAATAAACAGTAAAATTCTTTATTCAGGAGGTTTTTATCCTCATTGTTCATTAATAATACAACTCGTATTCAGTATTAACCCACATCAACACTGACTGATTTAGGTCAAAAATTACGTAGGTATTATATATACTTGACAGAAATGTTAGCACTTACTAGAGTGGTGCTAGTAACTGCTAACATTTCTGTTAAGTAATAAGGACTCTTGGTATGCGTTAAACCGTTGATAGACTGCTTTTACCGATGATTAAAATACATTCCGTACCATAAATGCATTGTTATGACTTAAGTGGCCCCACCGTCAGGAAGAAAGAAGTAAGAAAAGTGATGAAATAAATGGGACAGATTTTACTAATACTACCTACGAAATCTAACCATGCTGAAATAAATTTCACTAGAACAGTATCTAGCCCTTTTACAAGCGATACATGCTTCCCGGAATATTTTCACGAAAAGGAACTCTGAAAAAATGCCAATATTTTGATAGGTACTTGTTGTATTGAATAATGTTGTTTGTCAATTCCGCTTCGTTATTCTCTGTATTTTTTCGTAAATTGAGCTCTATTTGATATGTTTATGAACGACGGGTACATTTTCTTAGAAATATCGGTAGTCCTGAATGTCTTGATAAATTGTTAACAGAGTGATAAATTGATAGATGTATTGCCGTACTTTATTCCTGCCTTCGTTCTTCATTTCTATTTCGCCAATGTTATTTTATATTGTACGCACATATCGTACTTAAAATTTAAAATCTTGCTTCCTGATTCAGAAGCCCGAAAAAATTGTCTTTCGACCGTATACTTTTAATTGAATTAACGATTAATACTCATAGGATATTCTGTACATTAACTTGGAATAGATGTTAACGTTACCATAAGAATAACTCATTAGAATAATCTTTAAAATAAATCAGGGGCTTTCAAACTGGATAATTTATATTATACTAGCGGACGACTCGCGGTTTCACCCGCGTATTTACCGTTCCCGTGGGAATACAGGGATAAAAATTCGTCATGTAGTTTTTAAGTTTATTCGTTACATACAAAAATACAAATCTTTCCTCTTTATAATATTAGTATAGAGTAAGATTCATAAAATTAGTAATGCCTTTGCCTTTATTTTTCTCTTTTTTGTTTAAGAAATGGACTCGCACTCTGTTCCGTTGTTGTTGAGTTAGTTAATTTCCCTATGTTTGCAATATTTTAAAGTATTTGTAATAGATCTTGACCACAATAGATCCAAATAGGTCGAAGTGTCCGAGTTATTTCTCGGCCCCTCCACAAGATAAGTATGTGAGAACCATGTTCCTATCTATCAAATGAATGAATTTGCCTAGTAGTTTTTGTAATATTTTATATCTATACGTAGTATAGTAGTATTAGTTTGGGTACATCGTCCTCTTTATATGAATAATGTATGTATATAAATGTTGTAAA
Organism: Orthosia cruda; assembly: GCA_964057195.1. NCBI lineage: Eukaryota > Metazoa > Arthropoda > Insecta > Lepidoptera > Noctuidae > Orthosia > Orthosia cruda. Next base: position 26,215,508 of record OZ059840.1, on the reverse strand, counting down.
ACACTTTTTTTTAAAGAGTATTTAAGGAGTTTCTCGTCCGTTCTTCTCCATATTAAGATACTTTTCCAATTGGACGGTAGAATCAGTTATTATTACTTTTAAATTAATTTTTTTGACTATTAAAAGTGCCGCTTAGTAGCCTAATTGAAATCAAGAAGTTTTGTTTGTTTGTTTGCTTTGGACAAAGTGTTTATCAGCGATTACAATGGTCTAAATGCCAAAATCTAAGGGATTGGCCACTGGGAACTGTTATGGAAACGCTTTTGTTTTAGGATGCCACGTATCTAGAGCCTAAGATGGTTGGTAACGGCAGATTCATAGGTAGGTTCGGCACCATTTTCATTGCCACAAACGTAACAACAAATCGAAAATCGTTCTCCACAAAATTCCCATCAAAGCTTCGTGATAACCATCCATTATCTCCTAATACAACTCCATAATCAATAGCTATACCTATTCCGTTCACAATTTGTGGTAGATTCCTTGTTTTTTGTACTCTATTGTGCTATTTTTATTATGATAGCGGTGAATTTCGTATGGTTATATTTAACGGAAAACGTTTTTTATGGATTCAATTTTGAAATAACATTATTTCGTGGGAATACGTAGGTACCTACTGCTTCTAATTTAATTTCTTTGGCTAGCAAATACTCAACGAACATATTTTATACAACATTAACCTTTGAAACTATTTGGTATTTTATATCGATACTAAAAAATCTTTTTTACATAAAAGTACTCCCGACTTCCAAATAAGAAAACTACAAAGTAAAAAATAACTTTATATTTGGAAGTCGCTGTCCATAACGCAAAAAAATAGTAGGTACCTACGAAAGACACCGACTTTTTAATTTTTTTGTTGTACCTACCTAATAGGCAAGTTGTTTAGTTAATTTGACCAATTTCTAAAACACTTTAAAATAAACAAAATCGGTCCAGAATTGACGGAGATATCGGTGAAAATAAACAAAAAAAAACTAAGTTGTATATTGGTTAAAATGCAAGTACACGTAGATTCTATCCCACCGGAACCATGCTTTTTTGGGGATAAAAGGTTGTTTAGGGTACCTACTCTAAGCTACCTAAGCGACAGTTTATCTTTCTATCAGTTAAATAATTTCTTTAATTAAATAAAACTTCTAGAGATTAGGTACTTCATATAAATCTATAAATTCTACTTCTTTATAGTTATTAATGTATTGACTCTTCTTCAGCACGTTTAGTGTATAATCTAAAAGAAACAAAATAAAATCTTATTCACTTGCTGAGTTCGTATTTGTCTGCGTTGAAGGTTTTCCGCAGGGATTTACGGAAGATTTCAACAAATCCTTTCTTACTTGCATTTAAAATAGATTCACTCCACTTGTTTCATTGCTTTTTGTTTGAAACCTCCTGGAAAATAGAGTCCCTCTGGTCTTATAAAAAGTTAGTGTTTTTTTATATAATTACCCAGTTTTTTTTTTTTGTTTTTTTGTAAAAAAACCTTTACCATAAGATTTTAAATACTGATCAGCAGATTCTTAATTCAAATTCCGCATGGTTTGAATTAAGAATTTGCATGTTCATACAAAATAATAGTTAATTAATCTTCACAGAATTATTCTTGGTGGATGAAAACTGAAACGGCAACCATATTATTCTTAGAACGATCATTTGAATAATGTAATCACTAAGACAGCCCCTCGAAGGCACACGTGTCATCCTTCTATTTCAAGAAACAAAGAAAGCTTAGCTGACATGCTTGACATCAAAGACATATGGGACTGAACTGCGCATTCAAGATATTAGAATATAAATATTTAGTCACAAAGATACACAAGCTATGTCCAGTTTTTTGGCCCGTGGCTATTTCCTTAATGTTATCAAGTTTATTTTATTCCATTCTTTTCTTTGTAATAACTGGGAACACCCAAATACTCCGAAATATTTTATTTCGAATTTCGATGTACCGATTTTCAAAAGTCAGAATTTCATATTACCTCAGAATTATAATGTCTATGTAAATGCGATTTGTTGCTTTTACTATTTTCATACGTTCGAAGAATCAAATGCTCGAAGGGTTCTCGGTCCGAAAAACGACATTCCGATTTTCAATACTTCGAATAAACTAATAGTCAACATGTTGTGCTATAAAATTTAGTGACAGTAAAGAATCAAATCAAAAAAATCGCAGTTACGAATTTCGGTAAAATAAATTTCGTGATTTTTGATAATAGACATTATAATTTTTAGGTATTATAAAATTCGGACTTTTGAAAATTGGTACATCGAAATTCGGAATAAAATATTTCGGAGTATTTCTTTGTCTTGCTTTTGAGAAAAATTATCAGAAAAGTGTCAGAGATACAAAGTGATCGCACAGCCCGTTATTGTCATTTTCTAGTCTAGAATCCTGTTTGGTCCTCGTCTCCGGCTATTAGTGTCGACTTCGTCACTTGACTGCGTACATAGCGATATCAAAAAGAGACAGGTATTGGCCCCAAGTTCTCTTTTTTTCTTTCTACAGATCATTATTTTATTTGACGGTAAAACACAGTCTACTTCTATTTGTTTATACTTTACATATTCAACCAAGATGAAGCCCGTATCCCATAACAAAATCCATAAATTCCAAAAGCGAATAGTTTCGAACTCTGACAAAACTTTTGACAGTAATCCACTGAGGTGTAATAACGTAGGTGATATCATAACTTAGCTAAATGAATTCATAATCGGCACTTAAAAGTTTGGTAGACAAGTAATCCCGATCTCATTTGATGAAGCAATGCATAAGATAGAAGCTAAGGTTCGTAGAGACGTTAACGTGACACCTGATATTTAGGCCTCGTTTAGTGTGAGGCGTTCGCGCGGGTGCTAAGGCGGCCGCGAAAATGCGAAAGTAAACTTGTTTGTTTGTTACCTTTTGACGAATAAACGGCTGAACCAATTTAGGTGAAATTTGGTGTGGAGATAGTTTGCAACCCTGGTAAGGACATAGGATTTTTATCTAGGTAGTGCGCTCTTTCTATTAGTGAAAATCATATCAAAATCCGTTGTGTGGTTTATAGAAGAAGTAAGTGAAGACTGACAAAGGCAGACAGCTACTTTGTATTTTACTGTTCAGAGATATGAACTCGTCGTTTGCATCCACAGTGACAGAATGGGCGGAGTTTCTTGTGACGGGATTGATCCAATCTAAGCGGTAGCAAGGGTGATAGGGAGTGCGATTAGTAAAACAATAGACGATCGCTTTCTAGCTAGCCCTGTCAGTAAAGAGGATGGCCTCAAGGAGTGGATAGGCACAATTCTGAATACTATGCGCGCGATCTCGTTCAATTTCACATAGTTTTACCATAGTTGCTATTGCTCTCCTAGATACTCATATAAAATTTTGTTAAATAATAATATAATTGCTTCTATTATTAATATTTACCATCTGTGTGTAAATTATGGATGCAATAATAAAAAATAGGCGCAAAAACACACACAGTAATTGATGTATACATACATAAAAGGTGATTAAATTTTATGCACACGCGGAAGCTTCACACTTAAGACGAGCCCTTATGCTCCGTTTAGGAAGCACTAAGTCTCAACTGATGTCACTAGTAAAGTAAATCCCGAGCCTGACAGCCCGTTGAAAGACGTTAAAACCTTAATACAGTGTCTGAAGATAGTAGATTTACTGACATGGATAAAGGAGTGAAAATGATATCACGCCTGTGTTCTGCAAAGACATAAACAGAAAAGTGAAACACATCCATATTTATTTAATAAGAGGTAAGCCCATTGTTTTTAACCAGGCCAAAAGAAATAGGTATAACACCGATAAAATACTATTCACTGGAAATCTTTTAGGATGTGAAGTACTAATGAATATCAACAACTTTAACTATATAGGAATGTCTACGACACATTCGCTGTTCATTCATAAACTTTCATTCTTCAATGTACTTCATTCCTATTCATTCGTTCTAAATCATTCATATAACTCTGTACGTTGCGCATTTAAAAATTATATAAAAAAAAGATTGTAAGGTCTTTATTAAACCTACTTATTTCTAGAAAATTCTTTGTTTAATTTATCATAAACAAGGAACCCTGTAATCGCGAAAAAAAGAACTAGATTTCCTTACATTTTGTAGTACTTTGCCTTTTTGTTTCATATTTAGAATCGCCATAAGTTAAAACTGTTTTCTATTATGACACAGGAAATTGAGTATTTTCACCTCCAGACAGATTCCCAATGAATTATTTCTTAAAAGTCACCCTGTAATGCAATTTTATTTTGGCTAAAATACATGTAGATTGTGTATAGATCGATCAGGCATTGTGGTACTTATCTACACCTTCCAGTCATAGTAGGTACAGACATTATATTATTTGTGGTACACAGGTGTCTAGCCCGTAGATTACGTTCATATAGCTAGCAGGCTTTCTATGAAATACTGATATTACCTCGCAGTGCACCCCAGGGACATTGTTATGTTCATAATGCGCATTATACTAGAACTAGATACTCTCGTTTTCATAATAATATTACAGGATACAATATAACAGAATACAGGGTCCGCAAATTGAATCTAAGTAAATGGCGTTTTCTAAGTAATCTGCTAAAATGAAAATGAAGTATCCTCTCATTTAGGGTATTGAGGAAAGAGGAAATAATTATCATTTAAGCTCTTATTTATCCTGTGAAAGATTGACTATTGAGGAAAATCCTAAGATTATGTATGTAGTACAAAAACCCGATGTGAAAATATTTTAAGAGGAAATGCGGGCAGAGAGCTCCGACTGATGTTCCTTAGTAAAAAGTCATAATTTGAGGTTTGGCTCTCGCCTATTTCCTATTTTAATTTAAAAGATATTCCATAAATTTAATTAAAAATATATATGTTGTGTTTCTTTGTTAATTTTATTTTATTTATATTTGTCAAATTTGTAAGCATCTGATGACAGCGCAACGTTTTTTGAGGGTTCTAGTGCTTCTAAAGATAATGTATTAGCAAAAAGGAAAACATAGGGCCAAATTATATAGCTTTATTTTTCGGTTTATGGAATATCTTTTAAATTGGTCCAATATTGGAGGAGGAAATAGGCGAGAATATGACTCGAATTATGACTTTTTACTTAGGATATTCTGTCAGATTTCTGCAAACGCATTTCCTCTTAAGTACAAAAATCTAACATCTCAAAAAAAGGTACCCCGTGGTAATGTAGGCCGCCTTGTAGTGGTAATTAAACAGTCTTAAGTCTGCCTCTTATTTTATTCAAACTCCGTACTTCACTAGGCCAGCTCAAGGTCAAAGCGTTACCACCGACCGGTGGTATACATTTACTGAATCTAAATCATAGTCATTTACTTGTCGATTTCTAAATCAACAAGTATATTCTGTATTTAACGATAGATTGTATCTTCTCAATAATAAATGAGATGGGTTTTCAAGACTATCTTTTGCAAAGTGAGGTCGATATCGATCTAGTTTCAAAACCTCGTTAGGAATAGCAAAACTTTCACTAAATTGAATATTCAAGTTGACACTTTCGAGTCTAGCCGTTTTTGGATGAATGCTCAAATATTGATATACCTGAGAACTAACGGTATGGGCTGAAAGTTCAATTTTCTTTCACAGAAGCTGTGTATTTTCGAAGATAAATGCTGTCAGCAGCTTCTTTCCAATTTTTCTTATATTAGAGTTTTAGAAAAACAATAAGAAATTCAATGTATATTATGTACATTATATGTATAATGTATATTACCAAAGTATAGTTGAAGAGTTCTTTTATAATGAACTCGTTTGTCATCAAATTACATAGCTTTTTAAAACAAGACCAATGTTGGAGAGAAAACTGTCAGTATATAACAATGCTATCTCGGGATAACTACCGTTCAACGTTAATACGAGTATATATCACCTTGAGTTCGGTACCATAATGATATAACACACATGATAATAATAATTCCCTCTCACAGAGACGAGGCCTGTGTCCCAGCAGTGGGAAGATTAAAAAGACTGATGATGATAACACTCATAACAGGTACATAACAGATAGGAAAATAGAATTTACATCAAAAGTCTTTTTATATGAAACAAGTCATTACATCTCGTCTACCTTTTCAATAAAAGTAGCTTTAGTATTAAACGCCCTTTACATGACGTGTGAGCACCTACTCACACACATCACTTTGAAGAACCACTTACAGACAGCACATAAACATAAAAAAAACATTCATTACACACCGGAGATGGGATTTATTCTCTAGATACACTTTTACAACTACTAAGAACTCAGATCATAAACTACGCCTAAAGGTTAGTAAGATAGTAATACCGTCTATAAAAATGTTATCGTCTTGTCTGACAATATTTGACAGAACATCTGCTTACAGAGCAAAGGAATATTAGTCGTAAAAATCTTACTCCACAAGTGGTGACGGATTGCGTCTTAGCCGATAAAACTTTTTGTCGATAAAGTGTATATGTATAGTATAGAAGGTTAAGAGGAATATCACTGTTACTTGTTTGAGTTATAACTATAACACGGAGCCATGTCTTTAGAGACTTAGTTCTTACTTACCCGTTATACTTAAACAAAAGTTCGCTGAAAGATGTTCATAAATGTATGTCTGGCACCGTTGTTATACAATGGGCTTCATAAAAAGTGACCTTCTTTTAACGATAAATAAAGGACAACGATAAATTTGGGATTGACCACTGCAGTCCATGTATAGACATCGGTTTAAATGCATTTGCTTGTTTGCATATGCAAGTGCATAAAACCCTAATTTTATAACTTTATTGCATATTTTAGCACCTTTTCATTGATATTGCTTATATCAGTAGTTAATTGTGTTATCGGTGTTTTATTATTAATTAAATACTTGTTCTATATAAAATCCCAGGTCTGGCATGAAAACGTTTACTCACAAATGGCGCCAAAACGTCAGTGGACGTTGTAAACCTGGACTTGTAGTTAATGTAAGTCTGAAATTTGACTAGTCAGAGGCCTGTGGGGTTCCAAGATACGGCTTAATAAATACTGACACCAGAGGTGGCCACATACTCACACGAAAAAGATGAAGAACAAGAGTGCATATTTGCAAGTATATTTTGGCATGTTGATAGTGCTTATTATAATCCGATGTCTACTCATGTCAATATTCTACTCATGTCATTTTGATAATCGCTATCGCTGATAGAACGTCACATTCTCTAGGTCCTCTTTTATAGTGACAAAGACGCCATGAGATTTGAAAGCGACATCATTTATGTTAGAGAATTCATCTGTAAGCTAACTTATTCCAACATTATCAGAATACCACTATACACACAAGGTAACCTTTCGTGTCATAAGCCTTTCCTTCCACGTCAGTGCCTTAGCGTGTTGTTATTCAAGTTCAAAAACAATGTCGTGTTTAATACTATTGTACATAATCACGATCGCAATCACAGCTCGCTCCGTCGACGTTAATTCCATTACGGTATGTTTAATCAATACACGCGACCAGCCTTCCCTACGTCGGTCGGTACGTATCGGCGAACGCATTCTCCTCTACTACCTCTATAGAACCTATTGTAGCTATATCTGCTTCTATTGGAGATTGCATGTCATGATACTTATTGAAATGATTGTTGAGCACCGTATTAAGTATAATTTTAGTGGAATTATGTCACACATTATTTAGCAGGTTTTTGTTCATTATTATTTTTTAGTTTTTTGTTACTTAGAACTACATGAGCATGCTGCAGCAGTATCACTTTTTAAATTACTAATTACGCCAACGAAATATATTTCTGTAAAGATACCTACATAATTAATTTTAAGGCCATTCCAGGCAGAACAGGTATCAAACATTAATAGCGAAGCCTTATTTTATTCAATAACAGCTACAAAGGGAATTTAAAATTGCTATCATCCAGAAATTCAATTTGTTTGCGTAAGTAAATATACAGGTTGCTCACTTTGATCGGAAAATATAAAAATGTGTTCAAAGATAAAAATCAATTTGCCGTGCAAAGAATAAAAATATTTCCTTGTTTGATTTTATAAAAAAGAAACAGATGGAGAGATCAGATGGCAGCTTTTTCGTAGTCAAAACAAGAGATAAATTCTCAGAATATAATCGAATAGAAAGAATGTCAAACTACCCTAAAAACAACAGTAGAAAAGTCCTGCCAACGCGAAAGAAAAAAATTAAATTAATGATGTACCATAGTTTTTATTAGGTAATTTATGGCAGTGGATACTGATCTAAAAATATCTTTCTTTCCAAAATTGTAGCCGTGGGAAAAAATATATTAATATATAAGTATATTATGTAATTATTACATTACTTTCACCATGATTGTCATCAGAAAATTAAACAGCGTTAAAAGCCGTGTCAAAATCACATGTTCAACCACCCCAGAGTAAACTATCTAAATATTATACTTTACCTACCAAGTTTATGTTTACTACCAAACTTCCCTGTTTCGAAAGTTTTGAGCAGTGCACTGAGAGGTTATACCTTGCGGCTTACATTGACTGAAATAATATTGATTGTGAATTTATTTTTGAACACATGGGGGAGTTCGCAAAGTGTTTTGTATTTTTGAATTTAAAGCAAGTTTTATTTTATCAGAATGTAAAACTATTTGAATTTGTTATTTCATTAGTTTTACATTGTGCAATTAAAATAAATTCATAATATAAATTAGCAAAAATATTTTTTAGCTTGTAAATTTTGTGTTTCTTTTTTTAAGATTAGGTATGTTAGAATAACTATAATTCATTAAGTTTTCAGAGATAGATAAACGTTTATTAGCAACATAATTCCAGAATAAAAAAAGAATTTTATTTATTTACCAATCTATTTCTATTCACGATAAAATTCTTTCACAACCAACAGATAGGTACTTATGAAACCCTATATTTATAACCATGTCATCCCTTTTTTGTGAGCATAAATTCTGCCACAGCCTGTACATAATTCAGTAAGTCTCGCAGCAGAATAGCTCTCACCAATAATTTAGTTAGGGACTTCTAAAAGTTACAAATGGGTATAATATTGATTTATCTCGAGGAACTCGAGGCTAAATAATAACAGCCACATGGGTCGGATTTCAAGGTTAAGCAATGCTTGACGAGGCTGGTCCGTGGATGGGTGACCATATCAACATATTATAATCATATTAATATTATATTATCGAGGTTCCTCTGGGCCTTGTAAAACACGTTAAGCCGTTGGTCCCGGTTTTCGTTTTATATCTTTGAAAGTCATTTCTGATAGTTCGGACTATCTATCAGCCAGGAAATCTGACATGTTTTCTTGCAATACGGCCATATTGATATATCAGGATAAATAAAGGTCTGAGGTGCTTTGATTTTTAGGTTTCTGACAGTTGGTTTGAATGAGTGGGCAAGGGTGGACCTACAATATCTGGAAATTAATTGCTTTTTGTTGTTTATTGGAATTGAGTGGCTTATGAATTGATCCGACTGGAAACAGGTCTTGTTAGCCCGAAAAAAATACCAATTATTTCGATAACCATAAAAAGGAATTTTCGATTAGAAAGACCCTAGTTGCGTATCTGTTTTGACACCACGAAGCACACTCCTTCCCTTTCACTTTGATAACTCAACAGTATTCATTGCATGTTTTACGCTGTCGAGTGGAAGGATTTTTCAACATATTGTGAAGCAATGAAAGCAAGGAAATCGTACGTAGTGCACGGTAAGCTACTCTTTGAACTTACACAATAAGGGTGCTATTTTGCTAAGTCTTGACAGGCTCTTGATTGACTACCATTTAGCAATAAATAAAAGAAATGATCAGAATCTTATTGAAATTACAGCCAAGTTAACTTATCAGTACTAAGTCCATTGGAATTCACCATGATTTTAGCTTTTACTTTGTTGTCATAGTTGCCAAAATATACAACATACGTACTTTGAGATGTATTTTAAAGAGAAATCGATCATCACGCGAATAGGTGATCATAGCGTTCATTTGTACGGCAAACTGGAATGCGTCATAGCGCCGAAATACGCCTTCCGGTTCCGGAGAACAACACCTTAGACAGGAATATTTAGAATTTAGAGATTCCTGTCTAAGGCGTTGTCTTCGAGTTAAAAGGTATACGTGTCTGCATCATCCAAACTAATAATTTTAACATAATTGCAAAAGTCATACGAAATCAGCTACACTCCAATTATGAATTTTTTTGCGCCAATATGAGTAGGCACAACATGACCAATTTTATTATATATTTATTGGTTAAATCCGCATTCAAACCAGATATAGTAAACAAAGTAAAACTGTGTTAAGAGGAAAACGCTTAACCGTTTAATATCACAACGATGTCAAGATCTGATCCAGCACAGTCAGGAAACCGATCTAATTTACATTAATTATCATACTCCCCTTTTTAGTGGCATAAACTTTCAACTTTTAGCTCTGCACTATCGAGTAGCAACTTCTGAATATTTAGTAGTTTGCGGTGTTCTCGTTTTAATATTGAATATTTTAAACGCTGCTTCTGTAAATATAATATCTAGTCAATATTGCAATCGAATTTTCTAGACTTGCTCTGCATAACTTTTTTAAAGTGCAGAATCTTTCGTTTTATAAATATTTTGCGACAAATCATTAGACGATTTGATTTAAAAGCATGGGATTTTTTCACAGCTTAAGATGATTGGATATCTCTGTTAAATTTTATTCATTTGAAATTTCAACGAGCCATTTTGACAATAATTTTAGGGCCTAAGTCTTTTTAGAAATTGGAAATTGAACGACTGTTTAGTTTAGATTACATTACATTTATCTGCCACTACATTGCATACTTCATCAAAAGATCAAATACAAAATCCTTCAGACAATCATCTCAGCTTAAGTATCCTTCCTATAAAGGTTACTATTAATATATCTTAGTAAGCCTGAGGGGCTTAGTGACGCCATTCAAATTAATATATTCATTCATTTAACACAGATGTGGCTTATGTTTGAGTAGGCCTACAAAACGGTTCGCAACTTGTGATAAGTTCCTATAAAAACAATAATTTGTCTTTATCAACTTTGCTATTTCAATCCCGTATATTATTGTGGGTTTAGTATTCATCCTAATTTGATATGATATCTATGTGTGAATAGGACATATTATTGCCAGTAAAATGTTCTTTTTAACCAACATCGAAAAAGGACAAAGGATTTTTTTATGTAAGTTCCCCGATTACACAAAGACGCCTACACCGATTTGGAATATTCTTCTTTTGTTTGAAGGTGTATACTTCCCAGGTGGTCCCATGGTCATCATGTACTTAAGTAAAGTAAAGATAACACACATGATGGGGTGGGGCGAATTTTTTATTTTTGTCCTTGACATCAGGCCCCCTAGAGGACGCCATATTCAATTTAATGTGACAATCAGCGGTCAAACAATACGCTTCCAAGAACACCTCGTTTGTCAAATTATAATAAGCAGTTTCGAAGTTATGAGAGAAAATACACATATACTTCTGAATAATGCCCATCGCTTATTGGGCTGGGTAGTGTTTTCATGATTTTGAAGGGATACGTCTCGCAAACGGTACGCTTGGCAAAAAGAAAATGTAGATGTCAAATCAATGTCAATGTCTGAAATCGAGGGACAACCGTCAATTGTGGACCAATTCTTTTTTTTTTGTTTGACAAAAATATAAAATATACACAATATTTCCGAATTGAACACATTTAAATTTGGTGAAGACCTGATCAAGAACTTTGGAGATATACAACAGAACTCTTCAATAAATATATGACGGCAAATCTCTCGGGATTGCTGCTATCACATGTCCGTTTATTGTTTACACCATATTTTAACATAACATTACGCCGGTACCTACTCTTTAAAGGAGCTTTTATAAGCAGATGTATACATTTTACCCTGGTACACTCGCATTCTACCGGTAAAGTTCAAGTTTCATGTTATTCGGGTAATCTGTTATGGCTTCACTTTGGTTACACACTACAAAGTGATAGATAAATTCAATTTCGGAGATCGGTGTTTTCGTTTATTTGTTTCATGACACCGACTTCCTTTTTTTGGTCCTTACATACTCATTTTTCTTCATCTACGTTCATACATCTAGTTATACATACACGCAAGCCGGTTATGTGAGTATTGCGCGCCTGGCCTTTCTGAATAACATCAACAATAAGACCTGTGTATGTCCTTTTCCACTTTAAAGTGTCCTCTCCTGGCGTTTCCATTCACGTCTGCCTTGTAAATATCTTTTTCATCACACTTGCACGTAAACAGTATCAAAACATACAGGTTAACTTAGCCGTAATGCCCCATATAAAACCCTCGGGCTTTTTTGTTTGTCATGAAGCCCTAGGGCGGTAAGTAATATTTTTTTAATTTACAGCACACCTGTGTGGTCATGCAAGTTCAAGCAAGGAGTTTACACGCAATTGAAAAATTGACATAAAATGTTATCTAAACAGGAATTTCTTTGCAATCTCGCTACATGTTACTTAAATACTCAACTAATGTTCTTAATAATCGATTTTAATAGTTATAGTATGAAAACGTCGAAATTATTTAATTCTTTTTACACTCTGTCATGGCTGTATACCTACGTAAGTATTTGCCCTTAAAGTTTCTGAACGAAACACTGTATAATCTGTGGTGTGGGCAAAAATTCGCCAACCGTTTAAAAAAAAGGTTCACGTATTTCGTAATAACAGCTGTGCTGACTTGTGTATTAAAGCTATAATTCATAATTATTACTCGCAAATGTGATGAAAAAAAATTGTGTGTATCACGGGCGGTACGGGAATTACGAACCTCGACTCAGAAAGCCCTCAGTCTTCGACTTCGGGCTTCGATCGTAATTCCTTACCTACCGCCCTTAATACACAATGTACTATTATTAATCACCTTACACAACATGACCAAACCATCTACCGAAGAATAATCTTTTCAATTTAATTTTCATTCTGCACAAATCAATCTTTACCGCCATAGACTGTTTTCATTTCTTTAACTTCGCTTTGCTTTCAATTTCTTTAACTAAGCTTCAGTTTTTATTGCACTATTTCTCGACCTTTCATAACTATTAAGAAGAAAATAGTGTAATGGAAATGAAAAAAGTTTATTTTTTAAAACAATCTTTTCGAACTGACAGGTACTAAATGTAATATCACTTGTATCGCTGGATGCGAGACGCACGAGACCGATCAATGTGGCCTATGTCCAGCAGTGGACGTCTTTTGGCTGATATGATGATGATATACATCCAATGAGCCCAAACACGATAGTACTTTACTGGTTGAGCAATTGCTATGGCTAACCTCCGGCTAAATCATGAGGCCAGCCCCATATTACCATATTATTTCGATGTTTCCGAAATGAAAAAAAGTATTTTTTTTAAAACAATCTTTTTGAACTGACAGGTACTAATTGTAATATCACTTGTATCGCTGGATGCGAGACGCACGAGACCGATCAGTGTGGCCTATGTCCAGCAGTGGACGTCTTTTGGCTGATATGATGATGATATACATCCAATGAGCCCAAACACGATAGTACTTTACTGGTTGAGCAATTGCTATGGCTAACCTCTGGCTTAATTTATTTATTTATTTATGTATGCTTTATTGTACACCAGAAAAAACAGGAACAAAAAAAAAACTTAAAACTAAAAAATATACAACGGGCGGCCTTATCGCTTTCCGCGATCTCTTCCAGGCAACCTGGAATGGACAGTGATTGCCTGGACATGACATGGGGTTGACAGTGGTGCAACAATACCAACAAAGAACTTAAAGCTACAATAATACTTAATAAAAATACAAATAGATAATTATATATGCTATAAAATAGATACATAAATACATACATATTTAAAATATAAGCAGTGAGAAAGAAATACGTATGACAATCATAGACAAAATGTATGACAACAAACTAAGAGCACGATTACAGCGACAAGTAATGTTCCTTGATAAGTCTTTTAAACACAGGCAACGACTGAGCACGTTTAATTGAGTCAGGCAATGCATTCCACAGACGAGCAGCCTGGACAGTAAAAGATTTGTCCGTGAAAGTTGTGGCATGCATTGGCATTTTAAGTCGCAAGTTAACTGATGATCTTAGAGATTTCGTGTGGGAATCGCAGATAAACTGAAAACGATCCTTTAGGTAAAGAGGGGTGGAAGGAATAAAGAGCACATTAAACAAAAGTGAAAGAATATGTGTATTCCGGCGAAGGCGAATTGGCAACCACTTGAGCTTTACACGGAATTCGGAAACATGGTCATATTTGCGCAAACCGAATATGAACCTTATACAAACATTTTGAAGCCGCTCAAGTTTATCGAGTTGTTCTTGAGTAAGGTCAAGATAGCTGGCATCAGCATAATCAAGGATGGGAAGAAGAAGAGATTGTGCAAGCGCAATCTTGGTGGCGGTTGGAAGAAAATTACGAAGTCTCCTCAAAGTTGCAGCAGATGCAAACAACTTACGGCTAACTTCTTGCAGTTGGGCAGTCCAAGAAAAGTGCCTGTCGATGAATATACCCAAGTTTTTAACTTTCTCACTAAAGGGAATTACTGCATTATCAAAAATAACTTGGGGAAGAAACGTCCAGTCGATCCTAGAAACCATTCTAGGACTGCCTACTACTATTACCTGCGTCTTTATAGGGTTTACCTCAAGCCCATACCTCTTGCTCCAATCGCAAATGCGAGCCAGATCAAGATTGATGGTTTCTATAGCATCAGACAGATTTCCGAGAGGAGCTCGCGAGTATAATTGCAGATCATCTGCATAAAGATGGTAGGAAGAAATTAGTTTGTTGGAGATTGAGTTTATAAAAACTGCGAAAAGTAAAGGAGATAAAACGCCACCCTGTGGTACCCCGGCAGAAGTACTACACCAGGAAGACAAATTCTCTCCGATGCATATACGCTGCCGGCGCCCGAACAGGTAACTACGAAACCAGTCAACCACCGATGGAGATATATTAAGAGAGCATAGAATGCCAAGCAAAACATCGAAATCAACAGTATTAAAAGCATTACTGAAATCCAACAATGCCAAGACCGTCAGATTACTGTTTTCCATGGCTGACCTTATGTCATCCGTAATGTTTAGAAGAGCTGTAGTGGTGCTGTGACCAGGACGGAAGCCGGACTGGAAGGGATTGAGGAGATTATTTTTGGATAGGAATGTGCTTATTTGATTATGAATTAGTCGTTCTAGGACTTTGGACAAGAATGGTAAAACGGATATTGGACGAAATTCAGAAAAGGATGAGGGATTGGACTTTTTCGGTAAAGGAATTAATCATGAGGCCAGCCCCATATTACCATATTATTTCGATGTTTCCAAAATGAAAAAAGTATTTTTTTTTTAAAACAATCTTTTTGAACTGACAGGTACTAAATGTAATATCACTTGTATCGCTGGATGCGAGATGCACGAGACCGATCAATGTGGCCTTTGTCCAGCAGTGGACGTCTTTTGGCTGATATGATGATGATATACATCCAATGAGCCCAAACACGATAGTACTTTAATGGTTGAGCAATTGCTATGGCTAACCTCCGGCTTAATCATGACGCCAGCCCCATATTACCATATTATTTCGATGTTTCCGAAATGAAAAAAGTATATTTTTTTTAAAACAATCTTTTTGAACTGACAGGTACTAATTGTAATATCACTTGTATCGCTGGATGCGAGACGCACGAGACCGATCAGTGTGGCCTATGTCCAGCAGTGGACGTCTTTTGGCTGATATGATGATGATATACATCCAATGAGCCCAAACACGATAGTATTTTACTGGTTGAGCAATTGCTATGGCTAACCTCTGGCTTAATCATGAGGCCAGCCCCATATTACCATATTATTTCGATGTTTCCAAAATGAAAAAGTATATTTTTTTTAAAACAATCTTTT
Organism: Orthosia cruda; assembly: GCA_964057195.1. Classification (NCBI taxonomy): domain Eukaryota; kingdom Metazoa; phylum Arthropoda; class Insecta; order Lepidoptera; family Noctuidae; genus Orthosia; species Orthosia cruda. Next base: position 26,199,597 of record OZ059840.1, on the reverse strand, counting down.
TGAACTGACAGGTACTAAATGTAATATCACTTGTATCGCTGGATGCGAGATGCACGAGACCGATCAATGTGGCCTATGTCCAGCAGTGGACGTCTTTTGGCTGATATGATGATGATATACATCCAATGAGCCCAAACACGATAGTACTTTAATGGTTGAGCAATTGCTATGGCTAACCTCCAGCTTAATCATGACGCCAGCCCCATATTACCATATTATTTCGATGTTTCCGAAATGAAAAAAGTATTTTTTTATTTTTTGAACTGACAGGTACTAAATGTAATATCACTTGTATCGCTGGATGCGAGATGCACGAGGCCGATCAATGTGGCCTATGTCCAGCAGTGGACGTCTTTTGGCTGATATGATGATGATATACATCCAACGAGCCCAAACACGATAGTACTTTACTGGTTGAGCAATTGCTATGGCTAACCGCCGGCTTAATCATGAGGCCAGCCCCATATTACCATATTATTTCGATGTTTCCAAAGTTAAAAGTACGACAAGTTTCATTTAATCGGATACCGGGTAATATGAATTACCAGTTGCTGGATACACATACAAGGTAATATAAAGGTTTTAACAAAATGTATGTGCACATTCGTGCAGCAGTATAGGTGCTATACTCTGATATAATATTATATTTACACAGTAAATTGAGCAATATCAACCCAGTAATAATATTGAGGCAGGGAACGGCTGGCTGAACAATATGCTAACGTAACGTGTATTTCAGTCACATGGCTCAGTTCTAGGAAATCAGCATAACTTGATATATGTGTCTAATTGACTGTTATTGGTTAACGATACTATAAGGTTTCATATCCGGGCCTTTGTAAAGATTTCGTAGAATTTAGCTATTTATGTATTAGATGATAACTTAGCTTCAGATGGATATATCTCTATACAGTTCCATATTGTTATAGCTTTGTAGAATGTATTATGATTTTGGGACAGAGTTTAAATCTACCATTAACGAAGCTACCATAAGACTCAGCCAAGTACCTAAAATCCCACACTTCACACAGTCGTGTTTGTGACTGTCAAGACTGACGACGCAGTCCCGTATTTTAACAAACAATTAACTTCTGTCTCCTGAGCAGTGTTGGCGCAGTGATAACAGTATGTTATTCAATTAATTCCGCAATCAAATCAGTAAGGCAACCATCAACGGGTGTATTTTTTTTATGGATTTCATTCAATGACGAGAAGTCACCGCTTTGGGTGAACCGGGTCTGACACAAAGTCTGACACACCCTCCGGTGTGTCAGACTTTTACTGACTAAAACCCACCCGTGTTCCTTCAGTTGCTTGTGCCAGCGCTGTGGTAACTCTCTTTAAAATTTATCCGCGACTCAGCCAATTGTGTGAACTGTGTGTGGTGGTGTAAGGACTCCGTCAGTTTTTGCTGCACTACACTACGCGCCGTCTACTCGGGCCTGAACCTTATCGGACGGCGAGCTACCCAGTACGGTGAGTACAAAAACCCGTGTTTACGGTAGCCGAGAATCGGCATGCAACTTCCAACACCCAGGGCGTCTCCTGCAGTGGCTAGGGGCATGAGGGCGTCTCTTGCGGTGGCTAAGGGCGTCTCTGTTGCGTCTCCCCCACGCGTTCCGCCTCCTCCTTCGCGAGCATTAATGCTTCGCAGAAGGAGGTGACAGCTTCTCATGCTCTCTCGCTCCGTACCATGGCTTGGACTAGGGCCGGACGCGAGAGGTCGCCACTGCTGATGGCCTCCACTGAGGGGCTTCGCCCAAGCTGGACAAACCTCCACCGTATGCTCCACCGTGCCCTCCAACGGGCATGTCCCACGACTAAAGTTCTGAAAACACGACTGTGACATCCATCAAACCGCATTAAGCCCGCGCGTTAGATTGTGATCCTCTTTCTTTCAAAACGAGAAGGTCTTTATTAATTTTTCGCCGCTGACTTAAGTAACCAAATATCTCAACAGTCGTATTTGCGACTTCTAGACCAACAACAGTCCCATAAACATATTATAATGAACAAATTCAAACTCTTGGCGCATACAGTGAATTAAGCCTACAATACAAACCCCAGGTGCGACTAAATATGAAGTATAATTCACGACAACGCCTCTGGAAAATCCAACACACATACTTTGAACGTTCTGTCAGTAGCACAGTAATGAGAGTACCAAAATATAACAGAGAATTTACAATTTAAATTTGTATAAACGTTGCTTATGTTGTGAAGTGCAGTAATTAATTTGATTAAGAGTTGTGTGTTGTGTTGTCTCACGTCGAGATTGCGTCTGGTTAAAATACGTGGGTGAAATGTTCTGTTCTTAATTTTGTGGTGTCAACTTGAAGAAGTGTATTCTTACTACGGAATATTGTTTGTTGCTGTTGTATTGTAAGTTTTATTTACTAGATTAGACAGTTCAACATCATCAGGCTAGCTATTTTTGGGTGGGTGGGCTTCTAGCAGTATGCAACCTAATGATAGGTTATATAGCAGGCAATTTCATTTCGAGACTTCATTTATTGTATTTTTTTATCTCATCTTTTCAGTAGAAAGATGTCCACCGCTGAACATAGGCTTCCCCCAAGAGTAGCCACATTGACTGGTCCTGTACGTCTCGCATCTAGCGGATTCTTCGGATTCGCAATCTTCACCATCATCTTCGTAATCGGTTTACCTAGTGAGAGGCCTTCCAACGCAACGTCTGCCGGTTTGTGGTCTACACTCCCGAACTTTATATGTGAAATTAAATTAAATGTGCTGATTACTATAGAATCTTCAAATGAACAAACAACATTTTCTATTTATTTCCGTAAAACTCACGAGTCTCCAAATTAACGAGTCTGGATATCCTCTACAGAAAAGTAATTAAGTTAAGAACAAACTATCGGAAAAGGTAATAAAACTAAGCTTAAGTATATAAACTATTATTTTATCGCGTTTATAAGCGTAGTTTGTAAGAAAAACTTTCATGCTGTTGACGGGACCTTGGTTAATTATTCAATCATTAATTATGGCCACTAAGTAGATCATGAAATGGTTAAGAATACTTTCCTACTTATAAAAAACTTTGTATTGGATCAAGTAAGTAAACTATCCGAAACCACTAAGAATAAGGACTATACCTGTGTACCCCAAAAGGATAGGAGTACAGTAAGTTCAAAAGCACATATCACTATGAAAATTTATCAGTCAATAGAACAGAATATTCAAGAAAATAAGTAAATAATGGCGTAATATGGCGCTGGATACGAGACGCAAGGGATCGGTAAATGTGGCGATGCCTGGGGAGGCCAATATCCAACAGTGAAATGATAAAGTAAATAATATTTTATGAGTACCAACTAAAAATAAAATGTCAACGAAGAAACCATAGATAATAGAAAGAAATTAAAGCAAACTATTTAGTAGTCGACATTTATTTGTACAGAAACAAAGGACACCTACGATATTAGGAGATAGAGAAATAGATTGAGCAACTTACTAATGTGGACGTTAAAAGTTGGGAAAACTTGCCTGCTGCGACTTCTTTTAGTATTATATATATTATTCAACAGGTCACCTTTGTTCGCTTAGGACTGTTCTATGAATTATTATTTGGGTTAGAAAGAATTAGATGCTAGAGACGGACATTATATTTTATTCAAGACATTTTAAATGATTGAAAACTAAAACAGACTCTCCTCCTGGGTAAAGGACTATCCCTTCATTTCTCTCGGTGTAGGGCTTCGTCTCAACAATTCACGCAGAAGCCATCTCAGGAGTTCCGCCATCTCAGGAGTTCCGCCATCTTCTTCAGATACACCAAGAAAACAGTAATTGCTATCTTTAAGGACAAAGTTGAAAGGCGGTGTCTTATTTGTGTCTGTTATTTTATTCCATTGTTCCTTACCATCACTATTCATACTTGAATCCAGCTTGAGAACTGAATACAATTTATTGGTAGTACGTACCTGAATAAACTCTTTGACAAGAAGCACCTTTCTATAAAATTGCAATTCATTACCACTCTTATAACTTAAAACAAAATAACTCCGAATTTTCTATCAAATTAATACTATTCATCCGGATTCTAAAATGTTTAATATCATTCATATGCCCGAGGATAACCGGAAACATAACAATTATTGAAAAAATTTGAGCGTGTTTATTTATTAACAACAATATTAATAGTAATTCCGTTAAAATGCCGATTGAATCATGTTTGCTTTGCTAATGTATTTTTTTATTTTTGTAATAAACATGTTCCTACTTTGTATATAGTAGTAGTTGTAGTTCAATTCAGGGCTGAGCTTTTTATATAGGGATAGTAAAATTAATAAGAAGGTTCTTAAGCTTTTCACTTTTGTAGATACTAATGGCCGGTTTCTGGTATCTGAGGTTAAGAACGTGTCAAACCCTACTTTAGTGCCTTTAAACAGGTTTTTAGGCTGAACTATAGTTTGACAGATACTCAACTCGTTCTTAACCTCAAAAACTTAAATCACAAACCAGCCGTCAATTATAAAAGAAATACATCATTCATAAAAAATGTCACTTGCGAAACGTCATTTACTTACCGTTTAATTAACTAAACGCTAATTACCATTTCATAGGCATCAACTGTCAGGACTGAGACAATATGTAATTACTATGAGGAATTTCACATCTCGGATAGAACAATTATTCCCACTGACAATAACATCAGTTACCGTGAGCTACGTAATTATGTTTTCAACAATATAAATTGCTCTGTCTTTACAGTTTCATAGGTAATTTACAATGTACTACTACTTAGAACTTACTACTAAGAAGTCAATATAAATATCTACTACATGTTGAGAGTTGTAATACTGCTTTACAGAAAAAAAAGTATTTTAGTATGGGTCCAATAATATATTAGTACATTATGGTACAAGTGTGTAATGTTGGTGATTACCATTGACTGGTCCTGTACGTCTCGCATCTAGCGGATTCTTCGGATTCGCAATCTTCACCATCATCTTCGTAATCGGTTTACCTAGTGAGAGGCCTTCCAACGCAACGTCTGCCGGTTTGTGGTCTTCACTCCCGAACTTTATATGTGAAATTAAATTAAATGTGCTGATTACTATAGAATCTTCAAATGAACAAACAACATTTTCTATTTCTTTCCGTAAAACTCACGAGTCTCCAAATTAACGAGTCTGGATATCCTCTACAGAAAAGTAATTAAGTTAAGAACAAACTATCGGAAAAGGTAATAAAACTAAGCTTAAGTATATAAACTATTATTTTATCGCGTTTATAAGCGTAGTTTGTAAGAAAAACTTTCATGCTGTTGACGGGACCTTGGTTAATTATTCAATCATTAATTATGGCCACTAAGTAGATCATGAAATGGTTAAGAATACTTTCCTACTTATAAAAAACTTTGTATTGGATCAAGTAAGTAAACTATCCGAAACCACTAAGAATAAGGACTATACCTGTGTACCCGAAAAGGATAGGAGTACAGTAAGTTCAATAGCACATATCACTATGAAAATTTATCAGTCAATAGAACAGAATATTCAAGAAAATAAGTAAATAATGGCGTAATATGGCGCTGGATACGAGACGCAAGGGATCGGTAAATGTGGCGATGCCTAGAGAGGCCTATATCCAACAGTGAACGTCTTTCGGTTGAAATGATAAAGTAAATAATATTTTATGAGTACCAACTAAAAATAAAATGTCAACGAAGAAACCATAGATTAAAGAAAAAAACTAAAGCAAACTATTTAGTAGTCGACATTTATTTGTACAGAAACAAAGGACACCTACGATATCAGGAGATAGAGAATTAGATTGAGCAACTTACTAATGTGGACGTTAAAAGTTGGGAAAACTTGCCTGCTGCGACTTCTTTTAGTATTATAAATATTATTCAACAGGTCACCTTTGTTCGTTTAGGACTGTTCTATGAATTATTATTTGGGTTAGAAAGAATTAGATGCTAGAGACGGACATTATATTTTATTCAAGACATTTTAAATGATTGAAAACTAAAACAGACTCTCCTCCTGGGTAAAGTACTATCCCTTCATTTCTCTCGGTGTAGGGCTTCGTCTCAACAATTCACGCAGAAGCCATCTCAGGAGTTCCGCCATCTTCTTCAGATACACCAAGAAAACAGTAATTGCTATCTTTAAGGACAAAGTTGAAAGGCGGTGTCTTATTTGTGTCTGTTATTTTATTCCATTGTTCCTTACCATCACTATTCATACTTGAATCCAGCTTGAGAACTGAATACAATTTATTGGTAGTACGTACCCGAATAAACTCTTAGACAAGAAGCACCTTTCTATAAAATTGCAATTCATTACTGTGGGGTATTCATGTTATAGTTTGATGTGGGTATACGAAAATAAACCAGTTGTCACTTGGAATTGCAGTATCATTGCTCGCTCCCGCAATTAATATCTATAAAATACTACTGGCGACGAGGATAACAATCAAATTCGTTTGTTTAACATAGTTTTTAGTGTGGTAATTCAATGTGCCTATCGGAAAAATAGAAGAATTCGACCTAACAAGTAAAAAGTGGTTGGCGTATATTAGACGCGTGGAACAATTTATAACCTTGAACGAAATAAAAACAGATTTACAAGTTGCAACGTTGGTGACGTTGGTGGGAGCAGCAACCTACGACTTAATGTGTGATTTATGTGCACCGAATCATCCAGAAAGTAAAACTTTTCGAGAATTAGTTAACATTGTGAGCGACCATCTTGAACCAAAACGTTCCGAAATTGCTGAACGCCATGTTTTTAGACAAAGACGTCAGAATATGGGTGAATCTCTCAGCGAATATCTGCAAGCACTCAAACATCTGGCCAGTACCTGTAATTTCAACACTACACTGGAGGAAAATCTACGAGACCAGTTTGTGTCGGGTTTGGCTAGTGATGAAATGAGATCGCGTATTTTTTCGGAACCGTCTATAACATACAAGAAAGCCGTAGAATTGGCGTTGGCGTTGGAAGCGGCCGAGCGGCACTCACATACGAGCGGTGCGAATATGGCGGCCGCAGCGAGCGTTTCGTGTGAGGCGGTGCATCGGGTGGCGTCGGCAAGGCGGACGGGCCGACCGCCCGAGCGTGGAACTGCGAGCAGCAGCAGCTCGTCTACCGAGGGCAGCGCGGCGGCATCGCGCTCAACGCGTGCTTGTTGGAGGTGTGGCAGAAACCATCGTCCGGATGTGTGTCGGTTTAAAAATTATTCGTGCGATTTATGTGGGCAAAAGGGTCACATTAAAATAATGTGTAAATCGAACAAAGGGCGAGGTGTGGAGTCTAGCCAGGACATTTCAACTCAGGCGCGGCGTGGTCATAATAACTATCTCGAAAATAGTGATAACGAATCGGCCTGTGATTTAAAAAATCTTAGTGTGCGCGGCGTTAATGACAAACCGTACATAGTGATGGCGCAGGTGAATGGCAGAAAGATAAGTTTTGAACTGGACACTGGAAGTAAGTTATCAGTTATAAGTTTAGACTGTTATAATAACAAGTTTAGTGACTTACAAATAAGTAGTAATGATATTTCTTTGTACTCTTATGACGGTTCAATCATTAATCCGGTAGGATTTGTGTCAGTTCATGTTGTTATTGGAGAATATACAGCCGGAAATCTCAAGTTATACATCGTTAAAAATGGTGGACCACCGCTTTTAGGTAGGTCGTGGCTTACTAAACTAAATATACATAAAATTAGTATTGATGAATTCTTATTTAAATTAAATGAAAACAATTTTGTGGAACAGTTACAACGAGAATTTCCGACTGTATTTGCTTCTGGACTAGGAACCTGTACGAGAAAAATGTCTTTAAAATTGGTGGATAAAAATCCAGTATTTATCAAAGCTAGGTCTTTACCGTTGGCGTTACGTATACCTGTCGAGCGGGAGTTAGAACGACTCGAGGCTGAGGGTATAATTCGGAAAGTAGATTATTCTGATTATGGCACACCGATCGTGCCAGTCATTAAAAAGAACGGGGAAATTCGAATTTGTGGTGATTACAAGGTCACGGTTAACCCGAAACTTATGCGCGAACCTTACCCTTTGCCGCGATTGAGGAGCTGTTTGCGGCACTGAGTGGAGGTGAACAGTTTTCAAAAATTGACCTCACGCATGCCTATCAACAGTTATTGCTAGATGAGGAATCTCAGGCCTATACCGCTATATCGACACATATAGGAACTTTTGTTTACAATCGTACACCATTTGGTTTAACGTGTATTCCGGAAAAGTTTCAGAAGTTTATGGAGGAAACGGTTAAAGGACTCAAAGGGGTCGCAGTTTTCATCGACGATATAGCATGTACTGGGGCGTCCCGTGGTGAGCATATTAATAATTTAAAAGCATTGTTGAGTCGCTTGCGTGAGGCCGGTTTGAGAATTAATATAAATAAGTGCACATTTATGCAGGATAGTATCATTTATGTTGGGTTTGTGATAGATAAACATGGCTTGCATCCGGATGAGAACAAAATTAAAGCAATCGTTGATGCGCCAAGGCCAAATGATGTGTCACAGCTTAGGTCTTTCCTAGGCATGGTGAACTATTACGCTAAGTTTATATCTAACCTAAGTTCAATATTATATCCCTTACATAAATTGTTGCGAAAAATGGTTGAGTGGGTTTGGTCGTCTGATTGTGACGACAGCTTTAACAAAATTAAAAAGGCTATTTTAGGTAGCAAAGTGTTAGTACATTACAACCCGGAACTTCCATTAGTTTTAGCAGTGGATAGTAGTTCTTACGGCATTGGTAGTGTGTTATCGCATAGATATCCCAATGGCGACGAACGTCCCATATGTTTTGCATCGCGAACGTTGAATTCGGCGGAGCGCGGGTATAGTCAATTAGATAAAGAAGCGCTAGCAATCGTAAGTGGAGTCATGAAACACCATCAATATCTGTATGGTCGCGCTTTTATCATAAAAACAGACCATAAACCGTTGACATTTATTTTTGGTCCAAAGCATGGTTTGCCACAAACAGCGGCAAGCAGATTGCAAAGATATGCTACAAAGTTAGCAGCCTATGACTTCACTATAGAATTCGTAAAATCTAAAGATAATTATAACGTGGACGCATTATCACGCTTACCACTGCCGTATCAACGAAAAATAGAAACGGGGCTGGATACGGTGTCATATGTTAATTACGTTGAAGAATCCATTTTTCAAATGTTTACAATTATCTAATTCATGGTTGGCCATCAGTAGTTACACGAAGTGAAGAAAAGCCTTATTTTAATTGAAAGGACAGCCTTACTATCGACAGAGGGTGTATATTATATAATCATAGGGTGGTCATTCCTAAGACACTTAGAAAGCAAGTTCTACATGAATTACACGAGGGACACCTGGGGGTTGTCAAAATGAAAAATATATCTCGAAGCTACGTTTATTGGCCGCAATTGGACAATGTTTATTCCAAGGCAAATACGCAAAGTGATTGTTACATAATGCCGTTATAATATTAAGTTCAAGCACAGATAATATAATGTATAAGGTAGAATTATGTTTTAGGTACAAAGAAAGTTTACTTTGTGTGTTAGTGCGTTTATTTTTTTTATATTTTGTTAACTCTTAGTGTTAAGAATCAATAGGTAAACTACTGAGGGTGTTTACAATAAACATTAACTATTGTGACATTGTCGATAGCACAATAAGAGTGTATTGATGTATGTATGTCCAATGATCACAATACTCTTAGATATAGGATCATTATTTTGTGTTTATTTTTTGTCACAAGCCGAAAAGAGGCAGTTTATTTTCTTTTACGTTACATATTATTTACTAATAGACACAACTAACTTTATCAATTAAGTTGAATTGTATCTAATGTTTTAAAGGGGGAGGTGTGGGGTATTCATGTTATAGTTTGATGTGGGTATACGAAAATAAACCAGTTGTCACTTGGAATTGCAGTATCATTGCTCGCTCCCGTAATTAATATCTATAAAATACTACTATTACCACTCTTATAACTTAAAACAAAATAACTCCGAATTTTCTATCAAATTAATACTATTCATCCGGATTCTAAAAAGTTTAATATCATTCATATGCCCGAGGATAACCGGAAACATAACAATTATTGAAAAATTTTGAGCGTGTTTATTTATTAACAACAATATTATAGTAATTCCGTTAAAATGCCGATTGTTTCATGTTTGCTTTGCTAATGTATTTTTATTTTTGTAATAAACATGTTCCTACTTTGTAAATAGTAGTAGTTGTAGTTCAATTCAGGGCTGAGCTTTTTATATAGAGATAGTAAAATTAATAAGAAGGTTCTTAAGCTTTTCACTTATGTAGATACTAATGGCCGGTTTCTGGTATCTGAGGTTAAGAACGTGTCAAACCCTACTTTAGTGCCTTTAAACAGGTTTTTAGGCTGAAGTATAGTTTGACAGATACTCAACTCGTTCTTAACCTCAAAAACTTAAATCACAAACCAGCCGTCAATTATAAAAGAAATACATCAGTCATCGAAAATGTCACTTGAGAAACCTCATTTACTTACCGTTTAATTAACTAAAGGCTAATTACCATTTCATAGGCATCAACTGTCAGGACTGAGACAATATGTAATTACTATGAGGAATTTCACATCTCGGATAGAACAATTATTCCCACTGACAATAACATCAGTTACCGTGGGCTACGTAATTATGTTTTCAACAATACAAATTGCTCTGCCTTTACAGTTTCATAGGTAATTTACAATGTACTACTACTTAGAACTTACTACTAAGAAGTCAATATAAATATCTACTACATGTTGAGAGTTGTAATACTGATTTACAGAAAAAAAAAAAATGTTATTAGTATGGGTCCAATAATATATTAGTACATTATGGTACAAGTGTGTAAAGTTGGTGATTACCGCTGAGGCGCCATTGAGACCCGAGCCGTTAGGTGAGGGTCTTAAAAGAGACGAGGACGGTAATCATCAATACTCACGTGTATCATACGACGTTTTTCAACACACTTGTGAAGAAAATAATACAAAAAAATCATTTTCAACAGTGAAAACGAGTTATGAAATATTTTTCGCATTGGCGGGCAAAGTTAATCAGATTTCCTATGCGCGCGCATCTAACAATGGCGATCGGCCATAGACTCAAAAGAATGAATTTTTTTTTTTGGCTTTTCGCGGATAGTGTTTTAGCCACGTACAAAATGAGGAATTTAAAGTTTTATTTATTACAGACAAAAACAAAATGTATATTTGAGTGAAAGTTTTATTTATTAAACACGTACAAGTTGAAATTATCTATCTAAGTTTTATGAAATGTGTTGCATTTGTACTATTGAGCACGATATTTTTTGTATCGAAACTTTTTTAAGAACAAAGCAACTCAACCAATAAATTAAAAAAGAACTCTTTATCTCACTTGTGAATAATAGTAATGAAAAAGTCACAGTTTGATAACAGGTGTCATTATGTGCCTAATTGCGGTGAAATTAGAGCCAATTTATGAGCAAGTGTGTTGAAAAATAAATTACGTAACATAATTAAAAATGACACAATGCGAAACTTTAAAAAGAAACTGACAACATTATTAATTTCAAAATGCTACAACTACTCTGTAAATGACTTTCTAAATGACACTGGCATATTATGTTGTACTCAATATTTTGATATAATTAAATTTGACATTCTTACCTAATTATGACATTGTTTCAATTTACTAATGCCATTACTATTATATTGTAGATATTTAAATTAATATTTTGTTATAAGAACGTACCATGCCGATTGCTGATCAATAATGTTTTCATGCCTAATCTAAGGTAGATTGTACAAGAATCACCCATATTTTAACAGTCACATCTTATTTACTGTACCTACAATCTATGCAAATAAACGGTTACTTTACTTATTTCAAAGTTAATCGTAGTTGTTGAAAGATATTTTGACTTGCATGTGAAAGCTCTGAGTTTTCAAATATCATTCTCTCTCTTGTCTGTCATTACAGGACTTTATAAAACACGCTTAAAAGAGTTTAGATAGATAACAATCAAACTGCTTAGACTTTTTCTAAGTAGGTAGTTGGGGATAGTTTCCAGTCGAACCGAATTCAGTTGAGTACCAGTAACATGGAGCGACTCCCTAATTGACCTCCACATCCCAGTTAAAAGTAAAAAGCAATATAAAAGGAGGAGAATTGGTTGCTCACAATAGGCCTCATTAGATGGCTTTGAGTCACCCAAAACGCAATCGAGAGAGCCATGCTCGGAGTTTCCTTGCGTGATCGAATCAGAAATGAAGACATACGCAAAAAATCAAAGGTTACCGCCATAGCCCAAAAAATTGCCCGAATGGCCGATGGGGCAGAAATGTTCTGGAGTGGCAACCGCGAACCAGAAGACGTTGCGTAGGAAGGCCTCCCACCATGTGGACTGATGACCTGGTGAAGGCTGTGGGAGACCGGTGGATGTTAAAAGCACAGGACCGATCAGTGTGGCGACGCTTGGGGGAGGCCTGTGTCCAGCAGTGGACGTCTTTCGGCTGAAATAATGATGATGAATATAAAAGGAAATCTTTTAAAATACATGCTGGAAACTAACAAAGCTAATAATGTTAACCTGCTAAGAGTACTAATTGTAAGTGGCAGTCTGATTCCAGCTTTTATTCCTACAGACACAGGAATAGTTAATTTTAATGAATATAGACAGTCGACACTACGAATAAATTTTGTTTTTGCTTTAAACTTTATTTCTGCATCACTAGTATATTCATGTATTCAACAAATCTGTTACCGTTTTCATAGCTTTGGACCACTATTTTGTTATTGGATGAATTTGCGTCGAAATTTACTTTTGTAAAAGAACTACCTTTTGTTTTTCCTGCATTGTGGGCTTTGATTTCATATTCGTGTGTTATATCATTATCGACTTCGTCATTAATTTGTGCAACACGACGATTATAAATGTACTCGTATGATTAAACATGTTAACTATATGGATTGCCTTACTGATACAATTAACACAAGTGCATTGGTATTGTATAATGATTAACTGCTTATTTCGATATATACGTATTTATTCTTGCTGCAGATAAATAGTATCACATTTTACTCAATTATTTTATATTTCATAGAGCCATTTTGTCGAAGTATTTTGGTATTAGATTTATTTACTACTCTTCCTTTATCTTATGGAAGATAATCACGTAATCGACGCAATAAATAATTACAGATATACGATTACTACAACTAAATATATTGTTATAATCGTAAAAGAAGCGAGTAAAGTCTTTTTGTTTTACTGTATATTTTCTTAATTTAATAAAGATAAGTTTAGATGATAGTGCAAGCTAAAAATAAATATATTCATACCATATTTAATGGTAGAATGTAAAGAGACCGTCACAGATTTAAGATCATTCTTTGTAAACCTACAGTCTGGTAAATAAATGAATTTGAATTTAAAACATAATATTGATCTGATAACGTACATCAGTTTCAAAAGGATTGAATTAGAACAAGATCGTTCCAAGAATGATACGGCCACAATAAAATAATGTTACTGAAATGAATTGAACATACATCTATTTATACATACATACATTTTTTTTTTTTTTTTTTTTTTTTTATTTATATCAAAAGGTAATGCATATGTTCTAGTGGCACCAAGTGTAATCAACCCATGAAATATCTCCACAAATATAGGTAACAATAATGTTTTGATCATTCGCTGATATAGGGGAGATGCCTAGAATACATTACAGTTATAATGTGTTTCGAACACATATATAAGACTCCCAGCGCTTATAATGAATTTAAAAGAAAATGCCTAGTTAGTATCGAAATACATAGTTTGTAAAAGTAGACATGAATGATAGTGCAGGGTTCAAATAAATAAGACGAACATGTGCAACTACACAGAGAACACGTTCCTACCAAATACATCAAGAGAAGATAAACTATGAGCTATTTACGCTTATAACCACTTGAGCACATTTCAGAATGTTTCCATCTGCAATTCCAGCAGAGTTGGGGTCTAAAATAAACCTAGCACACACAGTCATGAGTTATGACAGCTCTCGTCTAGTAAATTTAGGACATAAATAATATAAGCCGCTACGCGATCTAGATTTATCTTCCGTTACGGAGCGCATTTTTCAACTGGATGCCAATTTTTCAAATGTACACGATTTTATTCTGATGTGAATTTGTTTTTGTCTAAACTGATGTTCGAATGTCAATTTTAAATTTGTTCTGTGTGATCGATGGAAAAATGAAGACTCGACACATTTTGTTGATGTTATGTCTGGTTTATTATTTTATAAGCTTTATTGTGTTGGAAAATAGTCCAGTGTTATTATAATTGTGATGAGCAGAAGTTGATTGCAATAGTGAGTTGAACAATTTTATTTTTAATCACAACAATATGTATTTTTAATCAAGACAAGCAAATCAAAATAATTATAGAGAAATAGCTTGCCCATTAATGCATCAAATAAAATATGACTATTATTTTAATTAGAATGTCTAGTAACAGTATTATTATACACTTTTTTAACAGACTCCAAAAAAGGAGGAAGTTCTCAATTCGTAGAAATCTTTTTTTTCAATATATGTTACCCGATTATTCTGTTTTCTGTTTGTTTTAAAAAAAACGTTGCCCCACACTAGGAATTTCTTCCTGTATCGTGGGTGCGTTTAAAAACATATAAACTCTCATACACAACACCCAAAGCCTGAACAACTATCTGCAGGTCATACAAATATTTGTTCCGTGCAGGAATCAAACCCGCGACACGCAGCGCAGCAGTCAATCGCTCAACCACTGCGCTTCAAAAGACGCCAAGGTGTTATAAGACCATAGGACCAACTGGGAATACTAGGAATCTGAGGATCTATTGATGGGATCCTAGAGAAATCGAGGCAACTCTTCAAATATTCTAGGAATATGTATAGTGATTTTGGTATTTTCATCAACAATGCAAGCATTTACACTTAGAAAGTTTCATTTGCTTGAGTGGAACTGATGAATAAGACCACTGGGAACTCCTTACTAACAAGTATGTTACGGATATAAGATATCTCGAATAGTTTAACCGGGTATGATGAAGCAAATACTTATAAATAATTGGTACTTATGAAAATGGTTCCATCGAACTGATCTGAGGATGAAGCTTCCGGCTTAAGTTAGGTAGGCACTGGAACTCCGAAATAAAAAATATATCCTAATCATGTTTGGGCTTATTGGAATCATCATTAGATGTACCTACTTTGTCAATAAATGATTTTCATGGTAATTTGAGGTACCTACCAAAATTAAAAAGTGACAAATAAAAACCGATTTCCAAAGGAAAACACTTAAAAGCGAAAAATTACTTTCTTTTCCGATATTGGTGTTGAAAAATTAAAAACAATAGGTAACAAAGACACACGAGTTCGGAAAAGAAAGATTTTTTCCGCTTTTAAGTGTTTTGCTTTGGAAGTCGGTTTATTTTTTTTGTTAAAAAGTTATTTAAACCAAGGGAACATAGATAATTTTTCATTTTACTGATTTGTCCAAAAGCGACATCCTCCATCCATGTCCTTTTTATGTGTTTTTTTTTTGTATTGCTGTTCCGTGTCCCAAATAAACATTTTTCTTTCTTTCTATATTCCTAAAGGCAGTATTTTATGTTCGGTTAAATTCTGATCGGTTTTCTGTCGAATATATTCCTGTATATATCTTTATACAAGACCGAAGCAAACAAAGCTTTTCGTTTCGTAGAAGTGTTTACTGCTAACCGTTTTTTTTTCAATAGTATTCGCTTTTCAAACTCAAGAATATTTAAGAAAAAAATAAATTCTGCAATCAGTGACACGTGGTTTTCGTCGAAAGAATTTATTCTACCTTTGGTTTTCTTTTCTTGGAGAGAAGTTAAGACTGAAAATTTAATGACATCTTTATCTTTGGAATTTAAGCTAACGTTATTATTATTGCAATGAGTTTGAAAATTATATTACACGTGCCAGGTACACTGGGAATTTGTTTTAGTATATTTTTTTCCAGTTTTATTACTATACAAGACGTGTGTCCGATGGGATTTCCCGTCGACAAGAATAACATTTCTTTACAAACTTTCATCTTCTATCTAACGCCTTTAGAAGATGAATTACTTTCGCTATATAACTTATTTAAAGAACTCTTTTGCTTAATTTCGTGCTTCCACAACCAGTATTGTGTGCGTTTTCTGTCATTGATTGGGTTTAAAGAATATTATAGATTCGCCCTTTCTTCTACTTAACTGTGTTCCCGAGAGGGGTCCATTTTGATATACCTATTTTATCATTGTATAAGAATAGTAGCTATTTTAGATTATCTAGCTATAGCTTAATCCCAAGAGCTCATACGAAAATTTCATTCCACTTTGTCGTATTTTCAGATACATCGTTAGCTTCTCCTTTATTTAACGTAATAGGTAAAACTTTTAAATGGATGTCTTGATACCGCTTAAAGTCATCTTCATTTTAAATATTGCTACGACGCAATTCTGAGCTTCAAACAATATGCCTGTGACTTGTTCAAAAATTATGCAAGTTTAATTCCATAATTAAATTCACCAAACAGATTTTTTTTGGCACAACAGCATGCAAGAGATTTGCGGTTTTTTGTGATATTGTGGTTCTGTCTCTCGAGCATTATGTTAAACGGTGCCTGTTTTGCGGTTTTTTGTGATATTGTGGTTCTGTCTCACGAGCATTATGTTAAACGGTGCCTGTTTTGCAGTTTTTTGTGATATTGTGGTTCTGTCTCACGAGTATTATGTTAAACGGTGCCTGTTTTGCGGTTTTTTGTGATATTGTGGTTCTGTCTCACGAGCATTATGTTAAACGGTGCCTGTTTTGCGGTTTTTTGTGATATTGTGGTTCTGTCTCACGAACATTATGTTAAACGGTGCCTGTTTTGCGGTTTTTTTGTGATATTGTGGTTCTGTCTCACGAGCATTATGTTAAACGGTGCCTGTTTTGCGCAAATGTGACTGATATTTTCTTTGTTCCTAATAACTTTATTATAGTATTGTATTACAAACGTCATATTAGGTGCAAGTTAACTTAGTTTGTTCTTTTGCATCTGTATGAAATCTGTTCACTTGTAGCTATTTAGTTGCAGTTTTTTATCATAGTCAATGTTTTAATATGTTCGACTTTACCATTTATTATTCATAATTTATTATATTACGCTGACGCTTATAATAATGTGTGTACGTCAATTATAAATAATGTGTTGGTACATGTAGTAGACACGTTAATCGATTTTGTTTAGTCACTCTTGCGCCCTTCGTCAGATAGGTGTCAATAACCTTGAAACTATTAGAATAACCTACTGTGTTAGGTTCTTAGTAGCCTGTCCTCACATCTCCTTTGTGAAACTGCCCAATAAATAATTAGTACCAGTCTATAACAGTTATTGCACGGCAGAGGAATCTCTTCATGCTTGACTCCTCTTAACTGTCCATATTGCCGAATCGGATTAAAACAATGGTTATTTATATTGTGTCTGCTAATTGACACTTGGCTGATTGATGATTTCAGACTTTTGTTATCGTATAAAGCCGGGATAACTAATGATGTTTTTTTCACCGATGTCAGTGATGTCTAAGAAAAACCTATTCCTATTTACTTTTCAGAATGCAATGGGGAAGTAACATTGCCACTTGCCCAGATCAGCACCTAGATCTCAAGCATGAGAGGCAAGGCCTTAGTCACAGCGCCACCACGACGATGCCAGTATAAATTTTTAATAAATCTCGCGTTGCGAAAAGACCGGTAAAAGTTTATGTGCTAATTTTTATTACGGTTTTAAATTAATGTCACACGAAATAATAAGTTTCAAGCCCGAAATCATTTAAAAACTCACAGGAATAAACCCTGTATCGTATTATAGTCAGTCTAATTGTTTGTCAAAGTTTTAAGTGCTTTTAAAAACCTTTGCTAAAACCTTACACAGAAATTGGATTGCATTCGTTTAAAATTTCGCAAAATCCCTGGAGTCTGATTATGTTTTGACCATAAATTGCAGAGAGGATTGTTTTGCAACAGTTTATTTTTCTGCAAATATTAGAAATGGAATTTGGAACAGATTAATAAAAGCTTTATCTACATTGATAAGGGTGATCCTAGCATAGGTACTGACCACTCCAAGCTTGGAACATCTGGAGACTCCATTGCTAAAAGCAATCATCATCATCAGCGGTTTAATGTTCCCACTGCTGGGACACAAACCTTCTCTCTGTGAGAGAGGGAATGGGCTCGCGAGCCCAGTGCGTGTGGGTGGATGTCATATGTCTTCGAAGTTTTGGTTCTAGGACATGGCGGTTTCCACACGATGTTTTGCTTCACCTTGTTTAGAGCAGTGGTGATGAAATAACTGATAATAATTAGTGTCACCACACGCACTGACGAAGCTCGTTAGCGACTATACCGTTTGTATAGCAAATTTTGACAATGCTACCTCTAGAAATGGCCGAGGCGTACCCTGTGGTATTTACACGTCCTGACCAAAATCTAGATTGCATGATATGTAATTTCAATTAAAAAATAAAACTAGCTATGAGTTTTATTTAGGATAATAAAAGGAAGATCAAGTGACAATCTTCATTCGACACGAATTTCCAGAAATCTTCGTACATTCCGTATGTAACAAGGTTTCTGGTAATATACCAGAACCAACGTGATTTCCAATTAAGTAAAGAGCTGGAATAATTACACCGCAGAAGCCTGATTGTCCGTGTACTAGGTATAAATGTTTAACGAGTCGTATTTAGGTATGTATCTTTGTACTGGAAATGTTAGGCCACGTGTCGCTTACAAAGCGTTTATAAATAAATAAAAATAAAATATAAAATCCATTTATTGCAGACTAATGACATGACCATAGTTGTAAGTAACAAAGGTCTTAAAACTATTTTAGTCAACTTATTGTAATAGTGTCATCTCGTCAAGTGAAGCTGAATGACTCTCCCCAGCACCTCAGAATATGTCTCTTAGAAAACATCCTCAGGATTCCGTTATACTAACATGTTAGTATACTTTTTATTCTTATTTTTATGTTATTTCATAATTTTTTAAAACATTGCCCCACTCTAGAAATTTCTCCTATCTATACCGTGGGTGCATTTACAACAAATAAACTCACATACCTATGCAGACAACCAGACCGGAACAACTATCAGTTAGGCCGTACAAAAATTTGTTCCGAGCGGCCATCAATCAAACTGAAAATGCGAAATCTAGCTGTTCCCTACATTTAACGTAAATGTAATGAACAACAGGCCTTTTCCATATTCCATAATAATATCCCATAATCAAAGTTATTTTACCCATGAGTAATTTCACGCCCTGAAATATGGCCAGTGAGTTAAATGCCAACCTGTACATAAGTACATATTCGTATTAGGTAAGCAGATTTTTCACTTTATGTCGGTAGGTATACTTAAAAGCTAGTTCTATACACTTACTACAAATCATAGCTCTAGAAGAAAAAAATAGATGGACAGATAGACAGACAGACAAGAAAGAATACAACAGTTAACACACAACTGGAGGAGTTTCGCAGACTCAAGTAACAACAAAAGCGAATCTTTGTTAATTGGAGATGCTCAGACTCGATTATAATAAATTATCAGGTTATTTGTTTAATCTCCTTAGTGCCTGCAACGTGGATCCACGCCAGAAACAGTGGCTTTTTAATTGTTTCGATAATTAGTGCAAGGTTTAAGCCAGTGTTAGCCGTGTTAGGGGTTCAAACTTTGTCTATGTTTGCAGAGCGTTGAACCGGCAAGCATTGTGTTTCAACCGGTTAATATGCATACTATGTACAGTGGCTGCACAGCCAAAACTCAGAGCCAAATAAATAAATGCACATAGGATACCTAGCACTATATATAGGCTAGGGTTCTAGAAAAGTCACATTCTACTGTCAAAATGTCAGTATGTTTTAGATTGTTTTGTCGCAAGTAGAATGGAATTTTGTTTCAAAAATTGGGTCTATTCACACAATTATTTGCCAAACTATGGTGCCCGAGTATTTTCATTAAAAAGCACATTGATAGAATGAAAAATTTACTTTTTCCAACTTTAAGGCAAATATCCAAGTCTGTGAAACTCCCCGTCACATATTGCAGTGGCAGATCTTACCTTGCATCGGAAGGCTTGTAGGTGACGTCATACTTCTCCACCAGGTCCGCCGTGGTGGACCAGGAGACCCTCACCGTGGTGGGGTTCAGGAACGTCACGGTAATGTTCTCTGGTACTCCGGGGCCCATTGAGCCTGGAAATAAGGATGTGGTTACTCTTTGGAAGATTTGAAACAGGTTGAAGTGTCCCTTAATTATTCATAATACATTTATTTCAGATAACATATCTCAAAAGAAAATCGTTAAAGATATACAAAAAATTAAAGGATTAAAAAAAATACACATTACAACAACATTCAAATGATTAAAACCGTGCGAAATGGTGTTAGTACATTGCTTATAAACTAAGTTAGACCGCCCATAACAATGCGCATCCATTTATTCTGGATACGGCAATCCTTTCGAGACGCAATCATCTGCAGGATGCCGTTGCTATTGCCTCGCACGCACTGGAACAAGTAGGCCATCCTCTTGCGTATATCCGCATGGTAATGCGTACAGGTCCTAGATATAAATCTAACTAGATGACGCGATTGTATGTACTTCGCCTGCCAAAAAACGGAGCAAAGTTAGTTTTCATTTAGCTTTATCGGCACCAGACATCCACCAAAATGTAGAAATATGAATTTTTAGGCCTTATTGAGCTGTAAAGAATGTATATAAAAATTTGGCCGAGGCATTGGAAATGTTTTCTTTCATTGATAAGTAAATTCGTTTTTAAATTGTGTGGTTTTCATACAGATGGGCGGATTTGCGTTATCTAGTTAGATTTGCCTGTGGTACAGGTAGTCTTTGGTTATTAACAAGCACGAGCCTATTTTAAATAAATAAATAATATTAAAACGGTTAATACATATTTTATGGGTTCTTAAATTCCATCTTCAATCTTCAAGGCAAAGCCATAGCACAGCAACTCAAGCTGATTGGCAGAAGAAATTAGTATAAGTAGAACGGAGAACTGCAGCGGATACAGTGACCTACTGTTGCTACGTTGCTGCTGTATCATAATATTAAAGGAGATCAGCCACTTTCTTTCGACCTTTGGTACCTTCTTTGTACAGCAGGTACTGACGTTGTACAGCAACAAAACTTATTTCAATATAAACATTAATGGACAAGAATAGTCACATAATTAACTTGCTTTTGAAACGATTAGGATTGTATAGATAACTTGATTTAAATATTGATATAAAACGGCTCTTTTCTGTAATTAATATCAAGCCAAAATGCATTTCGTTATTTATTGGGAACAACTTACTGCACAACCTAAATTTTTGTTGACAGAGATGAATAAATTATAAGAAGATTGTGAAAGAGGAATGTTATTAAAGAGAATGTACAATGCAGTACCAATTTGGTTGATCTCCTTACCATGGACGATCAGTTGACTGTAGGTACCACTTCGGTAGCTTTACCTGTTATAAGAGGTTTCTTATAACAGCAAATTAAGATTATCTAATAAATCATAACTTAAAATTACAAGCCCACTTTTGCATAAAGCGTAGGCTTGTTCTGGTAATATCAGTACTTATTTTTTCTTTCCTTAATTTAAAATGGACACAAATATCACTGACTCGAAAAATAGAAATAAAAGCAAGTTAAACAAACAGAAATGCTGCAGGGATAATTGCCATGAGATCTATAAATAAATTAACAGGTCGATTCAAGTTCAGTATAGCAGTTAGTAGGTCAGGTACAGGCCGTACACGTCGGAGGTACAACTTCCCTGAGGTAGGGACTTTTAAGTGGTTTTAATTAAGTGAAAGTTGCAGGGGACCCATGCTCTTGTCTTGCTTGTTTATGAATATTAATTAGGGCAGTTACTTAATAGTAGTTTATGCAACGGTCACATAATAGAGGTTATTAAACACGAGTGTGAGTTTATCAGACGAGGTGAAGCTGAGTGTGATAATAGTGTTAAACGAGTGTTTTAAAACCTAATTTTATGCCGTTGCATACACTGCTTCATTTTCACTCATACAGTTGGAATAAAAAAAAAGGAAAACGGAAAAATATGTAGTATGGCGGGCAATTTAGATTATCATTGCGCATGACTGCGCAGCGCTCGCATCCATAGACAATGATACTATTTTCTACATTAAGTCAATGAGCCTATACGCGCCTTATTAAACAGTAAAAGTGTGCTATAAAATATAAAAGTTATTTTATGTTGAAATATATGTGGAAATTGATGCACTGTAATGGTAACTTTTATTTTATTTAATAAAAAAAAATATTTACAATATAAATTTCAAAAATATTTAAAAATACAAAAAAAATTGAATTCATATTTGGAACATTTCGTTGTGAATGTAGATAAACATCTTTAAATCATTCATTATGAAATCAACTTTCCGCTGCACTGACACAGGTTGTGGTAGTGAACAGTGCACAACTAATGAGCGGATGTTCTTGAAAATCCTCAAGTATTTTTACCAGAAAATGTTTGGCCCCTTTCGGATAAATACTAGCATATACGATCAAGCTTATCTGAACCACGTTTTCCTGTTCAACACTGTCTCATCCTCTGCTGACAGGCGCAAATTGCCAGATATGTATAAGAGAGATATTGGAAATAGCACGTAGTTAAAATTCCACACCACATTTATTATTGTCAATTAGTACAAGTTGACACAAATTAATGCCTATAAAAAAGCGAACTTTTGGATTTTTATCGCTCGGCTCACCGTCGAGAGTTCAAATTCTAACACTGTCGCAATATTTAGGCGTTCATTTACATGACTTTAGTCACGGTAATCATATTTTTACAGTATTCTGTCTTCATACAAACTCGGTAAACTCTCGGTATATTTTACAGTTGCGAACGCGTCGCAGTGACGAACGAATGGTGTGACGGTGTACCGCGCGACTGTAGGTAAGTATTTCAAGGACAGGGCCGAGACACTATACTGTATATATGTGCTCTAGTGTTGGTAAAAATGGTCATTTGTCTATACAAAAGGTAACAAAAATCTGGGTACTGACCGGCGTTCACTAAGCGCAGAAGCAACGAGAGCGCGAGTGCGACGGCGGCGGGTTGCGCGGGCGGCGCGCGCCGCATGTCGCGCCCACCGCACCGCTCATGCCATGCCGCTTCTGCAACAATACAAACAAGTGTCCATTAATAAACAAGTCTTACAATATTTATTTCATAGCAGGAAGGAGGTTCGTCGGTGAAAGAAAACATCGTGAGGAAACATAAGCCAATAGTAAAGCTAGACAAAGTGACGACCTATTAGCCGTAACGATTGTCGAAAAGTCAAAAATATATGGGATTGACAAGGACTACCGACTGTTTCGCTGATTGAATATATCTTTGTTTACTGCCTCTGGACTTAGGGCCGATTAATAAATTGAGTATTTGCAGTTAAGAACGTGTCAAACCTTACTTTTGTGTCAAATTTTGACAGGTTCTCAGGCTAAAGTACAGTTTGATAAATACTCAACTTCAAATGCTTAGTTCAGAAATCAGCCATTTAATATGAATCAGAATCGGCCTTAAGTAAGTATTTTGATTAATGCTAGTTCCCTTCCTATAGGCACATTTTAACAATTATACAGTTGGGAAACGGCTTTGATATCGGACGACACCGCCGCCTGTGTCGCAAGGGTTGTCAAAAACATATGGACATTATTTTTAATTATGTAGTTATTGAAATACCGGCAGCTATATAGACGGATATCAAAGTCCTTGAAAAGCGACCTCCGCCGCTTTAATACCGAAAGTATTAAAGACGCGATTGAGTGGAATAAGGGCTCCAATGTCTTTGCAAGAGATCTGTCTATTGGGCAGAGCCAGCTCACGAAACTGAAGACCGATGATGGCAGGATCGTATCCGCCAAACCGGAGCTTTTGAGGTAGATCGAGAGATTCTATGGGTGGTTGTATACAAGTCAACCAGTAAGCCCGTCGCGAATCTAGAGAATGACCCTAGAGCTAGATTGACCCGACACTATACCGAAGACATTCCGGACATCAGCCTGTATGAGATTAGGAAGGCTCTGAAACAGCTTAAGAATAACAAGGCGCCGGGTGATGACGGAATCATGGCCGAACTCCTGAAGGCGAGTGGGAAATCGGTCCTTAAGGGCTTCAGAAGCTGTTTGATTCCGTCATACTCGAGGAGAGGAGGCCACAGGCATGGTGCAAGGGTGTGGTGGTACTCTTCTTCAAGAAGGGTGACAATGCCTTACTGAATAACTATAGGCCCATATCACTTCTTAGCCATGTCTACAAGCTGTTTTCAAGAGTCATCACGAATCGTCTCGCGCGCAGGTTTGACGATTTCCAGCCTCCCGAACAAGGCGGATTTCGTAAAGGCTTCAGCATTGCAGGGATCCGCTGGTTGCGAGACGCACGGGACCGGTCAAAGTGGCGACGCTTGGGGGAGGGCTATGTCCAGCAGTGGACGTCTTTCGGCTGATATGATGAATGTATTCGCATTCAGATTAAGAATGTTTGTGCATGAAGAATGTTTGAGGCAAACACGAGCATAGCCGTGATTTAATCTACTTTACTTAATACGTTAAATAATTTATCTAGAATATAGTTTCAAACATATGAACGGAAGTTCTACCTAAAATGGTTTTCTAGTTCTTTACAGTAGTCAACAAAATCAGCTGGAAGGACCTGTACTGACTAAAAACCACCCCGGTGTTCCATCTCACACCTACACCGGGGGTCGCGGGAACAACGATACTTCCGCAACCCCCGGCTAGTGCCGGCCCGCCTCTGCGGGCCACGATCTCGGGTTGCGGGGGGAAGGAAGTGTTGGACGCCCCCCGCGACGTCTAAGAGGGGCGCGCGTGGAACACTACGCGCCACCACCTCGGGTCCGGATGTGTGGGGGGCGACACACGTCCCCGAGTCCGTCGCCCCTGGACCCATTTAGGAGGGCTGGAAGAGGGCGAATGATTGTATGCACGTTGGTGTAAGTAAAAATTCACCCTCATCGTGCGCGTGCACAAATTAAGCGAGATCGAGGACTGCGATATGCGCCGCCCACTTCCTCGCGAGATCCCCGCCGTTGCTCTACGCAGTACATTTGTTTCCCAACTGTTTGATTGTTAAACTGTGCTATAGGTATGAGAAGGGATCTTAATACTACAGCGGGCAAATTACAAATTAGTTTTATTAGCCTATGAACAACCTAACAGGGTGATCAGCATGTAACAACTTGCTTTATAAAGTGCTATGCTGTGGCAAGCACGTAGAGGTCCGCTCGAAGTTCTGATTAGTCAAATTAGGTGTGCTAGTGGTATACTTCTGTGCAAGGCGTTGAAAAAACATTCATTTTTAAAAGTAATAAGTATGTTTATGGTTTTTAATAAACTTATCTAAACTAATGCTTCAATACGGATTACCCATAAAAAATTAACAAAATAATTAAAATAATCCACCACAATGAATTAATTACATTAAAACCACTTGTTAGGTATTACGGAAAATCAGCGTTATATCAAAACTGACACAATCTCATTCAAATGGCAATAGCTAATTAATTAACGGTTGAACCAGTCCTCTAATCCTTACAATTGAACTGGTTCTAACCGGTTCCAACTTGTTGCTGATTGGTTGAGAGATAATTCTCGGCTTAAAGCGATTTTGCACTAATTACTTCGGTATCGCTGTCTATTCGCGCGTATGAATCTCGCTTTAGATCTATTGTTTGATTGTTCGAATTTCAATTAATTTGAACTGGTGTTATATTTTCGTTCACTTAAGTTGCAATTGAATTTCACATTTACTAACCATTGTTTAACTACCTACTTCATGAAATGTTTAGTGAACTAGTTCATAACGGGGATAAATATAATGACGACCAAAAATAACTTTGTGAACAATAATCTCTATTACCTAAAATTGTACTATGAAACCAAATTTAGTAAATGACCAATCAATCTGCCTAGCCTTTGCCCAACTATATTGGGGTCTAAATTTATTAAATGACCACCAAATTTTAATAGCAAATTAATGTTGTGAAAAGGTTATTTTGACCGGGACAAATAGGTTAGGTTAGGTTAGAACAGTGACCAACCGCGCGCAAGCCGAGCGAGCGAAGCGAGCGGTGCCGCGGTAGCGGCCGGCAAACGCTACTTCCAAGATTTGACCACAAAAAAAAAATGTGGTCATTAACTATTTTTGGATTAAACAATCATAATTTGGAGTTGGTTGTTTCACAAGTTGTAATTTTTTTGGTTTTAATTTCACGCTAAAATGGTTATTATATGGTTATTGTATGTGTTAGGTATATGAGGAACAAGTTAGCCCAGAAGCAGCCTTTTTCAGATGGTTGGAAACGTAGACGCTGGTGGAGAGTTCCACATATTGACAGTCCAAAAATTAAATGAATGGTTGAAATTTCAAAACTCGTAAATTTTACTGCGCTACGATACCGTCAAAACGAAAGTAGACTTGGCATAACAAGAATAGAGGAACTTAACCACGATGAGTCATCACATTCTACGTTATAAATCTTTCCTAACGAGACTCGTCGACTGCAGTTTGACAGCTAAAACTCACAACAGGTGAAAGGTTATTTTGGCTCGCTTTGTTTTATGGATTAATGGGCCGTTTAACCAGAGACAAGTTCCGGTTAGCTTGCCTGACAGATTTCATAAAAGTTTGTTGAATTTGTAGGACGATAAAGCCTTCCTAGACGAAATTTAGTCATCGCGGATAATACTAGCAGAGACTAGCCACTGACACAGAGGATATTATAGTGTGCAAGTGCGTTAACACAGGTGCACTTTCAATACCCTCACTGGTATAGACCAGTGGTAGAGATCAGGCGCAAGAACGAGACTTTAACGGTTATTTCAGAGGATCTGGGGTTTCAAATCGCCAACTTCCAAACGCTGGGATTTCAGTGAGAAATTGTAGTATAAAATGGTAATACTTTGTCTGACGCGGTAATTAACCCCCAACCACACGCAGGACCAACAAAGCAGTAAGGGAACGTCAGTGTTTGGCTGAATGACCTACGTAGACTAGGTAATATTAAATCAAAACTCTTTATTTTTCTACTTTTACTAAATCTACATAGGTGATCGATTTGATGGATAGTAATGGCAAGGCCTAATGTCAATTCAGTGTATAGCGGACATGTCAGTTTGTTTACTCAACCCGTTAGGTCACCTTGGACATTGCTCCGAGTTTACTAGGCTAGGTTCAAAATAGATTCAAAATTACTTTCTAAAGTCGAGCTAGCGAAGGAAACACATTAGGTTAAAGTGCCTAGGTAAGTTTATTTTTGCAAGGAAATACGCATTTTCTATTCACACAGTAATAATTACTCGTTTAAGAAAATAATAGTTTAATGAAAAAACAGATTAACGTAAAAAGGCAATACTGTCATGATCTTTCTGGCCTTGTCCCAAATCTACTTGGGGTCAGCGCAACACGTTTTCTTCTTGCATTATCTCCTGTCCATCGTCATGTTATCATTCACACATTTTTCTTTCATATTATTCCTCACACATCCATTCATTATTCATCATTGTTCATCGTTGTTGTTGTTTGTTTGTTGTTGTTCATTGTTGTTCGATTGTTTGTTCTTGTGTTCATCATTGTTTTTCCATTTATTATTTATATTTACTATTCCAAAAATAACTACTGGCAGCCCAAAATTTTTCTCCTATCGTTCAGTCCATCCAAAGGTTGTCTGTAAGATATTGCCCTGTGCAATAAGACCACCCATTGTACACATTGTTTTCGAAAATGTTTGTCCTTTATGATTATTTTGTGGTGTACAATAAAGTATATAACAATATACCTTATTTAGGTGTCACATTGCCTGATACATGCCTAACAATGCCTCTGCGAGTTGGCTTCGGCTACTCGCATACCTTATAGAATAACCGGGACCCTAGGGCCCCGAGATTGTCAAATAAAAATATACCTAAACCTAAACTTAACATTATCGTTTCAGCCGGAAGAGGTCCAGAGCTGATTATAGGCCTCCCCCAAGTGTTGCCACATTAACCATTCCTGTGCGTTGCTCATACAGCCCATTCCCGCAACTTTCACCAGGTCATCGAACTACCTTTTGGGAGTCCTAATCGTATATTATGGCGTATACACCAAGGAATATAATTTGCTAATATCCATGATAAATACTCACCACTGGAATAATTAAATTACGTAAATACATACCTACAAACAATAATTTAATTAAGTAAGTATACTTTAAAAATAACGCTATAATTTTATTAAAACTGGCTTATTTATGAGTCGTCTAGGGGCTAGAGGTCATTGCCAAATAAGTACTGAATTGTTAATAAAATAACATCAACCATTCCGATTAATAAACTACAAATTATCAAGGTCAAGTTTTAGTGCTCTACTTTAACAACTTTTGCTATCGCACTATAATCAACAACAACCCAATTGAAATGTTCTCAATACAACAACATAACATCAGACAGTCGAATCTATAAAAAAAACTCACTATGGAAATTTTGGTGAAGTGAGTATGAAGTAAGCTGCCATTCCAATTAACGCTAGGGATTGAGTGATTGAGAGGAGTTGGAAAGAGGTACAGTAACTCTTAACACTCATCTTTTTTTAAACGACTTCAAAAAAAGGAGAACGTTCTCCATTCCTCGGAATATTTTTTCTTTTGTATGTGTGTTACTCGATTACTCAAAGACGCCTGGACCTATTTGGAAAGTTTTTCTTTTGTATAAAAGGATAAACTTCCCAAGTGGCATGGTCATCAGATCAGGTTCTGAAGATTGGATCCTGGAGAAATCGAGGGAATTCCTTAAATATTCTAGCCATAGGTATAGCGATTTTGGGAATTTCATCAACAATGCAAGCTCTCAAAAAGTATCGTTTGGTGAAGTGGAACTGATGAAGAAGACCACAGAGAATCACTGGAACTCTTAGTGATAAGTATGTCACAGGTATAAGATATCTCGAATAGTTAACCGACTATGATGAAGCAAATAGATACTTATAAATAATTGGTACTTAAGAAAATGGTACCATCGAACTGATCAGATGATGTAGCTTGAATTTGAGCTTATTGGAATCTTCGTGAGATGTACTTTGTCAATAAATAATTTCATAGTAATATGAGGTAAAACCAAAAAAAAAAGAGAAGAATGAAAAAACATTTAATATAAAAATGAAAGCGACTTCCAAAGCAAAGCACTACTTAGTGATAAATAACTTTCTTTTCCGAAGTCGGTGACGAAAAATTCAAAACAACAGGTAAGAAAGACACCGACTTCGGAAAAGAAAGTTATTTTTCGCTTTGTAATGCTTTGTTAAATCTGATTAAATAACCTCCCATTACAATACGTTTGACATTTAAAACTTTATTATTCATTAGTAGTTAGTAACAACTCCGTAAAAGATAGTTAAACGTAATAAAATAGTTATACCTAATTCATGTGTTTAGGGCACTAAATGCTAAATATAGACCTAAAAGGTGTAGCGCTAGTAACTAATAAGAAATCTTATATACGATAAACTACATAGTAAGGTCGAAACAAATACGAAGGTAATCGAATATGGTTCTCGTTCAAAGAATTTTGCGGTTTAGCGACAAATGGTTTTCCGACCGCATGACCAATAAACTATGTGTAATTCTAGTTCTGCGGTTCAATTATAAATTAATTGTCATTTTTATGAAGACCTATTATTGTATATCAATTACAACATTAACTATTCAGCAGAGAAATGATAAAAGGTGAAGAGAGAATTGGATAAAGTGACACGTTCTTGAGAAAATTTTTATTCCTCAATTTTTATATTTTTTTATATTTAGTATAATTTATTTACATAGATACAAGTATATACAATGTAAAAAATACTTAACTAAGACTGCAAAAATATACACTTAAACCAAAAACTACTCACTAACTAAACCTAAAAATATACTAAACTAAAAAATGGCGTCGAGAAAATCGTCGTGCAAAAATTTAGTAAATTATCTTGCTAAAAATTTAAATTGAACTCGGTCCACATTGAGGTTTGAGCTTTGTCAACATTGAGAAAACAAAGCTGCAAGAATTTAGATCTTTCACCCGTTGTTTTTATAAAATATGCGAACAGCTAAAAGAGAGTGATTGATAGCGTGACGAATTGCAGAAATAAACACATTGCGAAAATACCCCGTATATATACTCCATTCTACATAATATTAAACATTTTCACAACCCATTTTACAGACCGTACAACCGATTTTGTCACGAAGTGGTGCCATATATACAAGAAAAGACGAAAAGGAAGCCCATTAAAAAGATGGAGTGATGACATAGTTGCCACCGATGGAATTACTTGGCATAGACGGGCAAGAGAAAGAGTGAAATGGAAGGAAATGGAAGAGGCTTTCACTGCCAGAGCGGTCCGTACAACAAAACACATTTAAATAAATCAATATATATGATGTATATATATATCAATATGTACCTATACTAACAAACTAGATAAAGCAAAATACTAACACAGCCAATAATGTATAGAAATGTAAAAATGTAAGGAATAAATAAAGCTATTCATCATCATATCAGCCGAAAGACTGACGAGACACTGCTGGACATAGGCCTCCCCCAAGGGTCGCCACATTGGTCGGTCTCGTGCGTTCCGCATTCAGCGGATCCCCGCAACCTTCACCAGGTCATCGGTCCACCTGGTGGGAGGCCTTCCAACACAACGTCTTCCGGTTCGCCGTCGCCACTCTAGAACCTTTCTGCCCTATTGGCCATCCGTTCTGCGAGCAATGTGCCCTGCCCACTGCCACTTATGTTTGGCAATTCTTCGGGCTATGTCAGTAACCCTGGTTCTCTTGCGGATCTCTACATTTCTGATTCGATCACGCAAGGAATCTCCGAGCATAGCCCTCTCCAGGCTTATTTAGGAGGCTGGAAATCGTCAAACCTGCGCGCGAGACGATTCAAATTCAAATTCTTTATTGCGAACTAAGTGTACAGAATTTTGAAGATGTTAACATAAGGTAGGTTCTTAGAACTTAGTTGCCTGCTAAGGCATTGCAATTTAAATGGTTATACTCAATATTACAGTTACATATACAGTTTACATTAAATTATATTAATTAACATTATTCATACATTTTATTTTATACTATACAATTCTTATACTAATTTATATCAAATTATATTAAGTATCACAATCATTTAATATATTAAATTACTATTTTTCTTCGAGGAATTCTTTTACAGTGTAATATGCCTTATTAATCAAGAAGTCTTTTAGCTTCCTTTTAAAAATACAAATTGAATTTAGGTTCTTAATATCTATGGGTAACTTATTATATATTTTTATGCTCATACAAAAAATACTATTGCTATACACTGTAGTGTGGGATGTTTCATTGCGTAATATATTTTTAAGTCTACTGCTTGTCAATGTGTCATAGCTACTGATGTTTGATTTAACAAGAATTGAGGCCACATAGATATATAGAGCAGGGAGGGTTAATATCTTGAGGTTTATGAAATGAGGTTTACATGAATCTGTTTGGTGTATCCCACATATTGATCTAATACACTTTTTTTGTGCCTTGAACGCAATTTCTTTATCGGTTGAGTGTCCCCAATATAGTATCCCATAAGATAGCGTGGACC
Source organism: Orthosia cruda (assembly GCA_964057195.1). NCBI lineage: Eukaryota > Metazoa > Arthropoda > Insecta > Lepidoptera > Noctuidae > Orthosia > Orthosia cruda. Next base: position 26,167,850 of record OZ059840.1, on the reverse strand, counting down.
CCACATAGGCATGATAGGCATTAAGTAGTGTGTTTTGGTTAGATACTTTTTTGAGCATGTAGAGGGCATAAGAGAATTGATTCAATTTGCTACATACACTATTTACATGTGTTTTCCATGACATATTAGAATCTATATAGAAACCTAGAAATTTTGTACTTGTAACCTCTGATACAGTTGCATTATTGTACTGAATTGATAATGGAACTGATTTTGCGTTTTTATTTTTGAAATTCATATAATGGGTTTTTGCAAGATTTATTTTTAGATTATTTATTGTTAGCCAATTTATTAATTTAGATAAGGCATCATTTATTTCTTGTTCATGGTTTTTATTTTTGTTATTTGTGAAAAGAGCCGTACTGTCATCTGCAAATAAAATCATAGGGTGCTGAATAGTTTTAGGTAAATCATTTATATAAATGAGAAACAGTAGTGGTCCTAGTATCGACCCTTGAGGTACACCATATTTTATTGATCTTGGGCTCGATGTATATTTAATTTCTGTTTTTGTGATTGGACATAATTGGGTTATTTCGGTGAACTGTATTCTATTACTGAGATAGGATTTAATTATATCAAGTGCTTTACCTCGAACGCCATATATTTCTAGTTTATGTAGTAATAGTCCATGGTCAACACAATCAAAAGCCTTTGTCATATCCATGTATAAGGCTGTGATCTGGTTTTTTTTATCTAGTTCCGTAATAATTTTCCGTAAAAACTGATGCATTGCTGTATTGACCGACTTCCCTTTTCGGAATCCAACTTGATTATCTATTATTATTTCATTTTTTTCGAAATATTCACTAAGATTATTATATAGTACTCTTTCAAATATTTTAGCCATTATTGGAATGAGAGCGATAGGTCTATAACATCGTACATCTTCCGTGTTTCCTTTTTTGAATATTGGTGTGACAGTAGTTTTTAAATATGTCGGGAAATTTCCTTCTTCAAGACAGTGATTTATTATGTAAGTGATAATTGGAGCAATTTCGTACACTACACGTTTTATTATTTTTGTTGAAATCCCATCACATCCTGTACTGTTAGTGTTTTTTAATGTCATAATTATTTTGACAACATCGTAAGGGGTAACTGGTGCTAAGAAACAGGAGTTTGGTTTGTTATAAGTTACAAAATTAGCGTAATTTGTTGTTTTATTCGTTAGTTTTGAAATGTCATCAATAAAAAAATTGTTGAAAGTTTGTGCTATAGTATCAGGAGCAGTTATAATTTTGTTATTATATTTTATTCTATTATTTTTTTCAGGGGGGTTATTGTTTCTGTATTGATTGATTACTTGCCACACTGCTTTAGATTTATTAGTGGCTGTTTGGATATGATAGTTGTTTTGAGACCTTTGGGTGAGTTTTATGATCTTTTTAAACTTTTTTGCATATTTCTTAAAATCACTCTTATCTGTGTTATAACCTGATAGTCGATATTTTAGATAGAGCCATTTAGTATTTCGTATGATCGGAACCTTAATTTTTATGTTTGGAAAGCAGAGGTCATAAAAAAGTTTAAATAGTTTATGGAATTCTTCGAAAGCAGCATTTGGGTCACTTTTCCTATAGCAATCACTAAAAGTCAAGGCTTTTATACATTTAATAAATTTATCAACATTTTCATTGCTGTAGTCTCTTCTAAATTTGTACCAGTGGGTTATTGAGTACGTTTTCCCTACAGGACACGATAGTATTTGTGCTGTATGATCAGACAGTGCTAGTTCTAAGACACTTTGTTGGCACCCCCTTATATTATGAGCTATGTTATCAATGCACGTTTTGCTTTGCAAACGGGTTGGCTCGTTTATTGCAAGTTTTAAGTTAAGGCTCCGTAATAAGTCTTCAAACTCCCTTGAAACAGGAGTATCTTTTAGTCGATCGATGTTATAATCACCACAAATAATAAGTTTCTTACCTTTGGTACATAATTTTGCGAGCATAGCCGTTAAACGGGCAAAAAATATTTCTACACACTCCCTTTTAGTCTTTGGAGGCCTATATATACATATGACAATCAACCTATGCTCTAACAATTCAATAGCCGAACACTCTATGAGGTTGGATATGCTTACAAGCTTCGCTTCGTGTAAAACCTTAAATTTATGATTATTCCGTACTAGGACACATGAACCACCCTTTCTACTTGTTCTTGAGAAATTTGCCGCCATGGTATAATTGGGAATTTGGAGAAATTTAGCATCTTCTGTTACCATATTATGCTCGGTAACACACACAACATCAATTATGTTATTGTTAACATTATTTAAACTTACGGTAAATTCATTCGCTTTGTTTAGTAAACCATTTATATTTTGATGAAGTACATGTATTCTATCATAGACGAAAAAAGTTGTTATTACATTTATCATTTACCATAGGATTCAATGTATTATTAGATTCTGTTAGTTTTTTACAAGCATCATCTACATTTATTGTTATTAAATCCAGGATAAGGTCTTGTAAATCATTTAAAATAATACTCAAGCCTTTATTATTTAAGCTGCCATACCTTTGGTTATAAGTTTCGTAGGAGTAGGTAAGATTTAAATTGGAATCCAAAATATAGGCATACTTATATGTCTCAACATCCATGTATATTAAATTATTAAAGGTGTCGATTCTACTATTGAACATAAAATTTTTATTAACCATATATTTAAAAGTCGGTAGACATACTATAAAGTTCGTGTGGGTTAAGGTTTGTAATTTTTCGCGAATGAAAGTAACTAATTCTATATAATTATTCGTCTTTCTGAAATCCTCTTCCCCAACATAAATAACACAGTAGTCGGAGTCAGTGAACTTTTCTACTTTCTTATCAAGATTATCTAATAGTAGCTTTAATCCACAATTTGGCATGCGATAGTGGCATATATTAAAATTACTTAAATTTGTTCTTTGACTGATTGTGTACAATCTATTAGATGTTTCACTACTTAAAATACTTATATTATTTTTTACAACCGGCAACGATGAGTTATTTTTATATTTTTTTCTTATTGGTGATGTTTTTGGCGAGTTGTCAGTAGGGTCTCTAGCAGTGGATGTGCCGCATTCAGAAATTTCTAAAGTCTGTGGTTTACTGGTCTTCTTGTTCGTAAAACTAATTGTATTTCTCTTCGGTGTTTGTATTTTCTTCTTTAGAGGACTACTGGTGAGTTTTTTATACATCTCATTTTTCTTTAATAAATCGGCGTTTGTTTGCTTCAGGGACGTAATTTCCACAGATAGTAATTCTATTTCTTGATGTGCGCTTTTTAATTGCGATCTAAGGTTCTCAATCTCAGTTTTAAGGACATTCATCTGCTTATCCTCCTCGTCTTCTGAGATTTCCGGCATACTATTTGTAGTCTCATCCAGTGTTTGAGAAATAATTTCACTGGTGTCATTATTTGGTTCCGATATAGTGCGTGTGCGACGGAATGTTATATTTTCTAGGAAGTTCATGATGATTTTACAAATTTAAATTATCACAAAAAGTCTCACACAGCAACCGCCGGATTCGAACGTGCAATCACGCGGTTCGAAGACAAGTATGTCGGTTCCTACACCGCTAAGCCACTAGTACAATCAGAAGCAGTGTCCAATTTTGCTGTCTAATGGCGTTTTAGGTATGTAAGTTCTTGTTTTCGTAGTAGATGTCGCTGTTTACAATATTGATTGCCACTTTGTTATTAATTAGTCCAGTAACACTGTGAAATCAATATCAGTCGCTAGTCTATGAAGTTTTAGCTAGATGGCGTTGGCGTTGACATAACTTCAAGTCGGTAGGTGCAATATTTGAATAAAAAACGAGTTTTGCCGGTAACAATTTTTGTTTCGATCACTTTTTTATCACCACTGACTAGAAATTGTTAGTAATTATGATTGTTTTGTAGCCTGTTATCGTTAAGTTTGGATGTTTACACTGATTTATTAGAACACAATTGAGAGTTTTAGTCAATGTTTACCTAATTGAGAATCAATGTTTTTTAAAGTAACCCGGTATTTATAATCAATGATAGCACTTTCACTGCTAGTTTATGAGTCTAGCTTCACTTTTATGTATAATATCCTGATGGAATACTGTGTTTACTATTTTTATTAATTATCAATTAGGAGCACGAATTCATCGTTAAACGAAAAAATTGGTGAAACGGGCTGTAAAAAGAATTTTTAATGTTATTTCAAATTGAGTTTAGACAAGGAAACGAATAAGAAGATAGACAAGGGAAGGAAGATGACCACATACCAAAAAGCAAGTAAGATTTTAATCATGCTTTTATCTTCATGCTTTTTAAACTACATAATTTATTTAGTAGTATACACGCTTCGTTCGACGATCTATCGAACACGTAATAATAACACGATATATTGCGAAACTACCCCGATTCAAACAGTAAAACCCATATCTTTTGAAAGGCTGAATTGATTTTCATTAAACATAGCTAAGAACACTCACTTTAATGCCACCTTTCTTACAATAAAAACTAAATTAAAATCGGGTCGTCCGTTTAGAAGCTATGATGCCATAGACAGATACACAAAAACACAGATACACACGGCAAACTTATAGTATCGCTCTTTTTCCATTGGGGGTTAAATATACTCGTATATGACCACATCAACTGATAAAAAATCAAGCTTATATTTCTTTAACCTAGCTTTTACTGTCATATACCTACAAACAGAAAAAAATAATCAATTGAACAGCACAACCGTACTAGGTGACGTCACGAAGGATGTTTACACATCAGTCTACAAATTTCCTAGCAAAATCGAACCGTTGTAATTACACAGAGTGCGTACAAATGACGTCAGTTAACGAAATGTTACAGAAAACTGGGCTTTACATACTTGCGAACGAATATAGTACAACATAGTCTTAGTTCAATGTTACGCCCGTATTCTTCAGTGGTTTACCTACCCACATTTTGCCAGTTATGTGATTTGTGTGTGTGTGTGAGAACTTGAGTTCATCCGTTTAGGAACTATAATGCCATAGACATATACACAAATACACAGATACACACGTCAAACTTAAATATTACCCCTCTTTTTCCGTTGGGAGTAAAATACATACGTAATGATAACATCAGTCGATAAAACTTCAAGCTTACATTTATCTAACCTAGTTTTTACTGTCATACCTACCAATAACAATCAATCGATGATAACATCGATTAGATAGCATGGAGAATGGTTTGCAACTCGGTTCACTCTTAAACAGTGGGACAACTTTTCTAATTCTCTTTAGTTTTTGCCTTATCCGGCCAATCTGTTAGGAACCAGGCCAAATCATCACGACAGCGTCTCATAATCCTATTTACCATTGTCATTAAGAACGCTTAAATCCAGATTACTCGACTGTTGCTACAAACAAACAAAAATAAAACAAACACTATTTTACCAACCTGATAATCGAACCCACACTCAACGATTACCCTACTAGAACACAGCGCAATCATTATGTATTCTGTAGGCAACCAAGAAGTTTAGTGAGAAACTTCGAGCGAGAAGGTCATTGGACTAAATAGCTGGAGGCGTTCTCCATTAAAATTCCATCACCACAGACAGGACACAGTGAAAATGGTCGCTATGTCAGTTTGGTCGTTTAGGAAAGATACAGGACGAAGTTAAAAACGAGGAGAAAAAATCTGGAACCTTTTCTCGTACTTGAGAGGAGAACTGTTCAAACACAGAAAAATTGGTTCAACAAAAATCTGCATTTGCTAGCTGGTTCACTGTAGTTAAAAGAAAAAAAAAATCTTTATGATAGTTTCCTTTATACAGAATTTTCTAGATATACTTATGACATAATTATTATATTTATTTCTGTAAATTGGTCTTATCAAACAATTTTACAAGAAAAAAAACTAAAATGGATGAGCTCACGGATTCCTACCCGACTATTCTAAGAAACAAACTTAGAGGTCACAGTCTCTTTTAAAATCCATATTTAAAACATATCAAACCAAGTACCTTATTACAAAATCTGCTTTAATCAAGCTTAACCTTGGCCGAGTCTTCAAGTATCCCAGTTGACTTTGAGAGACTTAAGGGGACATTGTCGCTTGTTATTAATTTATGCGATTCTCTAACACAACTAGCCCCATAATTACCGTCACCTTGGAAGGGTTTGGGTTTCTGGGTACTTACGTTGTTTAGTATAGAGAAAGTATTTTCTCGCAAAATTTTAGGAGTAAGATGTTGTGCGTCCTTTTTCGGAAAAAAATAGCCCATAATTTCAAACAAAAAATTTCCATTTTAGTATTTTTACACAAGGTATAGTTGTTATTTGACTCGCAAAAATAAAGGAATCAAGATCAACAAAAACAAAACGAAATTTATGACAAATAAAGAATGCTTTCCAGTTTCTGTTAACTCAACACCAATTCAGTACGTGGAAGACTACACTTATCTTCGGACATCATTTAAGGACTGTAGCGAAAGAGAAATAAATAGGTGATGACAGAAATTTCCAAATTTTTTTTCCACCGAAGCTGAAAGCTACAGCTGTAGTAGCAGCTGGCAGCTGCTGCTGCCTTGCCTCACTTACGCTTTGCCGCACTTACTTAGGGAAAACCTCGTTGTTCAGTAAAACAACAAGATCCATGGACGTGATTAAGCAGGTACTCAAACTTAAATGGAGATAGTAGGTAGGTACCTAGTATCCGGCAGGACACATCCAAAGGCTGGAACCACAACGATGGGCCCACTTGTTTTTGTTTCTTTTTTTTATAGCTTTTATCGACGAAACACCTAATAAGACTCACTGACTAACTGTTTTACTTCTTATTTTCGCTTTAGTATAAAACCCGACGAAATAATTCTACTAGGTATATAAACAACACGTAGTATATTAGGAAAATGAACTATCCAAGGCCAACTACACTTTCTAAATAAATATTGCTCAGCAACATAAAATCTAGGAGAAAAGCAGCTAACAAAAAATCCAGAATCACCTCAGATTTTCAAACCTGTCTGGAATCTTTTTTCTAAATAAAGACCCCTAATTTTAAACACCCTATATGAAGGCTCTATTCTGCCAAATACACGATACACTGCGTTGCGTGACCAAACATGATTAGCAATGCTAGGCCAGGTGCGATTGTAAGTGCCTATTAGTTTGATATATCAATAATATGCACCTAGGTGATTGAGACATTGAATTCGGTAGTGATAAATGCCATAAAGACGGTGGCAACCTAGAGAGGCTCATGGTAACCGGCAAAGTAGATGGAAAAAGGCGTGGACGCAGCCCAATACGTTGGTCTGACCAGATCCGCAACGCTTTTGACTCTACAGTTTACAACGCACTTCACACCGCCAGAGACAGAAACAGATGGAGAAAGATCGTTAGAGAGATGATGATGCAGAAGGGAGATCACGACCCTCAATACTGAGAAATACGACGCAAGGAAGAGGATATGCCTAGTGCATGCTGTAGTTAGTAGAAAAAAACATACTTATTATGGGTAGCTTTATGTCACACACTTACTTTTATACAAAAATGTTAATGCGCTATAGAAAAGGCCTAGCTTTTAACGGTGGCTGCGATTGCGGCCCGTGGCCGATTCCACAGGAGAAGTGTTAATTTGAGGGATTAAAAGTTAATTTTGCTATTTAGCGATAATGTAGCCTTTTATCAGTGAAATCATTTTGTATTTAGATCAGTATATCCAGAGATTCACTCGTACAAAGTTATAAAGACCAAACGAACTATTGTACCTCTTCAAAATATTTTTTAGGAAAGGTCTATCTAGTTGTTCTAGGTTGACCAACATGATTAGGCTTGCTATGCCGGAACGTTTGTGAGAGTTAATTAGTTTGATATTTCACTAACTATGCAACTAGGTAATTAAGACATTGAACTAGGGTGTTGTGATGTTCGTCCAGTGTATACGCGTATGGATAGAAAGAAATAAGTGTCATAGAGGAAATCTGGAAGTGACACCAGTGGCCGAAATTCGTGTGGAAATCGATTGACATGGTATGAGTATCTGACGAATTTTGTTTGGCCAATAAAGAAACTGGAGTAAAAAATGGGCTTATTGGCGCATTGATAGAAATTTATTCCGATTAAAAGAAATCATTTTACAATATTATCTTCTTCTTCTTTTAGAGTCGACGGGAAACTCTTTATAAATTTTTGGCCCAGTATGTGGCCACCCGATTACGGCGTCAGTGCCGGGCATAAGATCTGGGTATCAGACGGGTCTATAAAACCCCAATTTGCCAAATTGTGTTTGCAGCGGCCTACTTGGGCGCGCAAACGATTGAGTGCTTACCATATAGGCCACTGCAGTTCACGTCCAGGTGGCAAGTGTTCCTGGGGTTTCAAGAAATCGGGTGGTGGTAGGTGAGCTTCTCTCCACAACTTGCTTCTAACTATAGGATTGACTATTACATCACTTCCACAAAACGTTACTTTTCTTTATTTCTTTACTTAACTTTGAAGAATGCAAGTATCCAAACGTGATAATTTTTGCACATCATGATTAGCATTGCTAGGCTGCAAACGATAGTAGAGCCAATTAGCTTGGACATATCAATAACTATGCACTAGGTGCCTATATACATTATGTAGGTAATTGAAACCGCCTGCCTTAGATTCAATGCAGCAGAATGAGGTGTTAATGGCTTAATTGTATTGTTGGGTGTTTGATATAGATGGGTTTTGGTAGATGGGAAATTGTGCATTAAATGTAATAGTAATAATCTGTTTTGTCTTACGAGTCTTATGTTTTAAAGCATATGGTGCTTTTAATTCTTGGCCAGGTCAGTCAAAAGACATATTCTTTTTCGAGCAAGAAACTCCTCTTTTTTGAAATTTGTTAAAATAAATCTTTATAATCGAAGTTACACAGATAGCAAACAAACGTAATTAGTAGTATTCTAGTTTAGTGGTTTTTAAGACTTCTAAACATATTATGTACCTACTAAATATTTCATGGCAAGTGTGAGGTTAGGCTGCAGACTTAAGCATAAGATTTTAATATAATCTTATGTAACTATTATTATCTTACTAAGTATCCTTATAATATTATTATTAGATACTGACATTAGTTTATAAATTTTCTTTCTTTATCTTGATAATTAATATAAAAAAATAACTGATATCTATAACAATAAATAAACTATACACCTACTCTTGTAATAAAATCCAATAGGAAAGAATGACTCGACGAGTAGCAGATTATTATCGGCTAAGGGTCTACGACAGAGCGTAGCAAGTGGTTACGTCAGCTACGCCGTAGCGCCGTAGCAATAAAGCCGTCACTTTTAATAAGACGTTTGGACTGTAAAGTGTAGAGCTCTCAAGAACTTGAGGAATGCCTACTCTATTATGTTACTTTGAGAGTTCAAGTTAGAATAGAGTCGAAGTGGAAAGCTTCTGAGAGTTAGTTTTGTGTTCTGTTTTAAGAATTGGGTGAAATCTTAGACCTTAGCTATAAGGCTTGCAGCCCGATATCCTGGGGATGGCTGTAGTGATACGTTGAAGGCAAGAAATACAAAATCAGTAGATGTGGCTTCATTTGGGGTAAGCTAGTCTAGTTGTGAATTTCATTCGGCTGAAATAATGAGGATGATGTAGCTATTTTTTTTTATTCAACCTACGTCGTCCCACTGCTGGCCAAAGAATGAATGAATGTTTCTAATTCAATTTGTCAACATTTGACGGAACAAAACCAGGCTCACTGACTCTTCATTTAGATAATAAAGTTAACATTATTTCAGTAATAAATAAATTTATCATTTTAATTAAATAAAGTTCACAAAAATGTCCTAAAATTTCACATAAAATTAAACAATCTGCCCTTGACTTACAGAATAAGCTTTCTTCGCGGCACAATTACTTGTATTTACTTCGTTAGCCATACCATTTGTAAAATTAAAGCTATTAAACGCTGTATACAAACTATGTTTATAACTAACTAGTTAATACTGGTGGTTTACCCGGGTTTTTGTAATTTGGCAAAATGGCACTGTTGTTAATAAAACTTTTATTGTTTATTTTTCTTTCGTGTGTTGGCAGAAATATTTTACAAGGTATTAGTGCAGTGCTGTTTCATTGGTTCGGAATATTGTCAGTAATAATTTAGTTGGTATAAAATGTGTCTTACTAACATTTATCATAGGTAAAAGGTTAAAAAAATGAATTAACTACTTTGGTCAACTGACGATCTTTTTCATTGAATTTGGGTGGGATTTGTTATAGCTATTTAAAATCTTGTGGACACAATAATATCGAGAATTTATAATTTCGGCAGGTTAGAATTACAAACCAACACTGTGTGCGTAACAGATTTATATATCTGCCACTTCATTCCAAATTATTTACCCAAAACAAAACACCTTCGTCAACTTTCAATGATATTGCACGTGACATGGTGTCAATAGTTGTAAAACAATTCTAATGACGGAACTTTGATTGGCAAACTTGTGATAAGACACGCTGAAACGGTAGTGTGTACCGGTGATTAATTATGGGAGTTCAAAAGTTATGTGATATCCCGAAACTCAATATTGTGGATCAGTTTCATTCATTAGGCGAAAACTATTTCGATTTATCACGCGTGAGAATAGTGGAGTCATTGTTTTGATACATTTTCGAACGGAGACTCTGTTTTTTTGTTTGGGCAATCATCCAATGACTTCTCCCGATCGGGTGAAGCGGAAGGGCGTGTCAGACTTTTACAGAACCACCCGTGTTCCTTCAGTTGCTTGTGCCAGGGCCACCTAGACATCCTGTATGAAAGAAAAATAAGTAGCTTAGGCAATTCATACCTAGGCACACCTCCATCATATCTTTACATCTTTCTCTAGAATTGCCTTCACCTACCACGTTATATCTCTTCACCACACTTAGTTGATTGGTTCAGAAAGCCTAACGTATTAAGTTCACCTGTACCTTTGTGCATAAATTCTAATCTATACTTATTAATATTATAAAGCCGAAGAGACTGTTTGTTTTTTTGTTTGAACGCGCTAATCTCAGGAACTACGGATTGGAATTGAAAAATTCTTTTTGTGATGGACAGTCCATTTATCGAGGAAGGTTATAGGCTATACATCATCACGCTTTGACCATAAATAGCGGAGCATAAATTAAAAATGTTGCGAAAGCGGGAAAAAATTTTCTTTTTGAGAGCTTCCGTTGCGTGCGCTGCGTAAACGGTTTAAGTTACGCATCAATCATGTATGTAGGCTAGGTAGGGTAGGGTAGGTCAGGTAGATGGGTAGGTAGGTACCCACTTGACGGGAGTGAAGCCGCGTGGGAAAGCTAGTGCATAATAATAATAGTCACGACCATACTTCCGGAATTGTCCTGATAGCCGTCGTATACCTGTCCACTCATCAAGCATCTCCGGATATGTTGCCCCCTTGGCGCTACGTCACTAAAGTAGTAGCGACCCTTTATGGGGTCCCATTAATTGAGAGTGCAAGTCACCCCTGCCATTTTATCGCCGTGTAGTTCAACAGTGGTCAGGCAAGGGCCAGTAGTCCTCCTATAGTTTTAGGCAATCGATCCACTAAACCTACTAAACTCATAGCCCAATACATTTTCTCCATATTTAGCAATAGCATATCCCCGGTAGGTGCAACAGCACCAACCGGGGATTACCCTTTGGTGCACTTGCGTTGTGAATACAGGGATAATCGTCGGTTGGTGTCACATTTCCTGATACATGCCTAACGACCCCCCTGCGAGTTGGCTTCGGCAGCTTGCATGCCTTTCAAAGAACAGGGACCCAGGGTCCCGAGATTGTCATTATTAAGACAAATATACGGTGTATTTGTCATGACTATTATAATAAATTTGTGCTGCATTTGCAAGGATATTTCGAACATATCTCATTATAATAAGGGTCCGATATTTCGAAGCTGTTTCTTGGATGTATCATGGACGTACTATAAAATACGAGCGGAAGACGCAAACTTGCTAATTTGTCTTATAAGTATGTACACTGGGTAGTGCACATAAATAGTGTTTCGTCCCGAGTTTATATTTACTTGCAACACCGTGTCGGTGGGCTGTCAACGATTATGACAGATGACACTTGACAGTCGAAAGAGAAAATTTGTTGTGAACACACGCTGAATTCGGGTTCTTGTCGAAACATATCGAATTGAGATGTCTTTCACCCATTTGTAATAGCTAATAGCGCCCTCCGTTCGCAATCGATTAGTGGGGCGCCCGCGAAGGTGGTGTTGAATATATTTCAAGTACATCGATGTGCTTTTGTGGGAAACGCGTGCTTGTCTGACGGAAGCCGGAACCCGGGCCAGAACGCGTTGGTGGTCCCATCTAATCGTTGTCCTTTATTATATATATATTGTCCTAAAACCCTCGGCCAGGTGCGTGATTGAGCGAGCCCAGAGGATCACCGCGGGAATCTCAGTTAAGAGTGCATAAATTGTTGTAGTCGTCCCACTTCCCACCTGTTAGATAGGTACCAGGATATCTCACAATAAGGAGCAAATCCCTAGCTTTCCACTGCTGCGAACCGCACTTTCGTGGGGTACAGGTTCAGACAGGGTCCAGGAGTCCCAACGCCGCTATCGGCCCCGGTGTTTAACTCCTGGCTTGGGATCCGAAGACCTGTATTTAACAAATAGTATACATTAGTTATTTAATCTTACTTCGTAATCGTTACTATTAAAAATGCGGCAGTTTGTGAGAGTGGAGGGATGGATGGAAAAAATACAAAACGGAATTCGGTGAAACTTTACAGTATCTACTTATATATCAGATATTGTGTAGAAGTATTAATTCCGCATTCAACAGCCGCGGGTGGCAACTAGCCAATAATAAGAGAGGATCAAAAAGAAAATAGGGAGGATTTTGTCCACCACTGTGGGACCACGGGCTTTAAATATGATTAAAATTACATAAAACCAGTAAATAGTTTATTTTTTCATTCTTTAGACGCAAGAAAAATGCAGTTCTGTTTAGTAAAAACTTCACACAGTCTGTCATAATTTAGCGAAGCCTCTCACATACAACTTCAACATTGTTTGATACTCGATCCTCAAGGGAAATTAGTCAGATGGCACTTAATATTTTTCCAACCACTCTTAGCTTTGTTTACCCATTAGAGATACAAGCTTGATGGACGACCTCAATTGCGTTGTGGTATTCAGTTTACTACGATCACAGAGTAGGGAAATATAGAAGGTTCACTCACGAGATATTCCTCTAGGACTAATCTGCCCCCTTGTCACGCTCCATAAGATTTTTAAATATTATATCAAAGGTGTTAGATATATTTCACTGTTGCCTGATAAAGTTTACAGGCGTAGCTCTGAAATGCATTGAAAATGTTGAGAAGTGATTTTAATTGGTTTTAGTTGGATTTTAATTGGATTTTAATTGGATTTTAATTGTATTTGGATTGTATTTGAATTGGATTTTAATAGGACTTTAATTGTATTTCAATTGTAATTTAATTGTTGTTCAATTGTATGTTAATTGGATTTTAATTGTATTTATAATTGTATGTTTGATATTATTTCAATTGTTTTTTTTTATTGTAATATTCGATTGTATTTCTGTTAGTCCTAATATCTTTATGGTAGTAAAATGCATTTGCGTTATAGCTGTTAAGATATTATTTACATAATTTTGAATAAATAAATAAATATTTCGTCACACCATACATACCCAGTTCTTTTTTTCTAGAAGAAATTGAATGGCCTCTTATTAATTTAGTTTTCAATGAGATATTCAACCAATCTTATCATCAAGTAAAATTTAAAAAAATCCCGACACATTATTTATCAAGCTACATAATTTACATATAAGTAGACACGCCTCGATCGATAATCTATTGAACACGTAATTATACCTCGATATCTCGCGAAAACACTCCGATTCAAACAGTAAAACGCCCATACCTTTTGAACGGCTTAACAGCTTTTGATCAAAAATATCGAAATCAAAACTGGCTCATCCTTTTAGGAGCTATGATGTCACAGACAAATACAAAAATACACAAACACACAGGTACACACGTCCAACTTATAACACCCCTCTTGGGGTTAAAAAATATCCCGTCTCTCAACGTAAATTAGAATTCCGCTTCATCAAGTTAGACTGGAAACCAACCTCAACAATTGTTAGGAAAAGGCTACGCAGTTAATAAATGTCTGTAGAAGGCGTTTTTTCTGTTCTATGATAAATGTGGTTAAAGTTAATTAATATAATGCTTAGGGGAGACCAGGGATGAACGTAAAAATCAAGATCAGAACATTACACGAACGATTTCAGAATATGACAAACAGGTATGCAACCTCAGAAAACAAAGATACCATTTCGAGCGAAAAAATAGAACAACGAATCGATAAGCTACTTACACGCGAGCTTAAACCTACCATAATTAAAATAAACACAGTTGACAAAACGGTAAAAAAATATACCTACTTTGAGGGTATTTTTCAGGCAACACCTCGCTACCTCTATAACCTGACAACGCAGCGCCCTGAGCGCAACTGAGGTGAGGGGTCGTTCAAAATGGCCAATATTGGTGTTACAGCCATCAGTGGAGCTAATATAAACGTAATTTGTTCAGAAACTCATTTCGTTCAACCCGTGTTACTTTTATACCTGGGAGGCCTCCTAACTTTAAAATGCATGCAAAGATAAGAGCAGGGGAGACCTTGCTCTTATCTTTGCATGAATTTTGAAGGACACATGACCTGAATAATTTGAAAGCCTTGAGACCAAAGGCTTTGTCAGAGCTATTCTCGCACCTGTTCTAAAAGTTTAAACATACTTTGAGGCCCCTAAAAGTCCAGTAGAGCTTAATAAACACGTACACAGTCTAAAATCTTCTAAGGGTTCATATTGACTTCTAAAAGAACTAGACACTGACGTCACTCCATCTCTGCTCACAAATCCGCAGTTCACTCAATCCCACTGGACACAGTCCATTGAGTACGACCATAAAACACTTGAATCACACTTCATGTACGATCAACTGCCCGTCGATGTGCGGAAAACGCCCTTATTGCTAGGACATGAAAATCAATTTACATATCGTTTTCCTAAGTCGTGGTGCAATTATAGTTTAGTATGCAGTTAAATACCAATAGTTTACTGTAATTTACTGATAACGCCATACCCATTGGCAAGACTGGTGTCAGATATTTTTGCTTCTTACTACCCATACATGCTAGCAAATGTCAAATTGTAACCACGGACGTGCGCCTAACTGTACCCTCCCATAAACTGATACGGACATTGATTTTCTTTATTTAGCTGTGTCGGCTCTGGTTGCAAAAGTTTAATTAAAAGTGGAGTGGTGGCAGGTACTGAAATTTATAAGCGTCGTCGCCTCCCCTTAGAGTGGTGACTTGCGTCAATCTCGGTAAGGTACGATAGTGGTGCAATTTTGTTGATACTTTTGTATTTATTTCAGCGTATTGCATTTAGTTGTCGTCGGCTGGAGATTTGTGGATCCGCTTCTTGAGATTAAAGGTGGGATTAAAAATCGTTGCATGCAACAGAGTCATTTTTTGTAGTCATGTATATATATGCATGTTGTCAAAGCGTATTCAATGAAAGGTGATGCTGAGAGTGATTTCGTTTTTATATCGTATATACTTAAACTGCCTTTCCAGGGGCGTATACTCACCATATTGTGTTCTGCTCATAACGGGGACAAACTTATGTGAAGTTTGCCAACTCAAGAAAACCTTAGAGTATGCGGCCTGGTAGAAAAATATTTCTTACTGAATTTGAAGACTCGATTAACTTTTGAATCAGTTTGAAATGGTAGATTTTCGATTGTTTAGATCAGGGGGTGACCATAAGCTCTTAGAGCAAGGTTATTTTGGGTCTGCGTAAGGGTCAGATGTATATGACTTGTATACATCTGTCCCATTATTTTCATGGTCGAACCATGATAGTTTTGACACATCATGGTAAGGGGGCAGTTCACGTTTGTCCCACTAAGTTTCGTCCTACATGATAAAAGCCTGGGTCGTCCCAATCAATATGCATAATGCAATATTAAAAAGATACCAGGCGTAAAGGAAGTAAGTATATAAGTTCGAAGGCTAACAGGACGGAACGTTAGAGGAAAACGTTTTGCGCTGATCCCAAGTAAAAAAGGACAGCGCCAGGAAGATGTTAAAGTCACTAGGAATTTCTAATTTATTTAAAATTCATCGATAAGGTCCTAGAAGGTGTTTCAGATGCTTCATATAATATCTATATTAAGTTTATTAATAACTTGTGCAATGCAAAACCACTTTCACATTAATCAATTTATATATACGAGTATATATAACACGTGTTTTAGCATGAGACAATCTCATAATAGCCACCGTTGCCACATTAATTGCTCTGAAACAACCTGTCATTGGATAGTTTCCTGTGTTTTTTTTTTTTTATAAAACTACCTTTTACTTTCGAAGCTCATGATATGGAAAAAAATTAAACCGACTTCCTAAATGAAACACTATAAAGCAAAAATTACTTTTTAATCGGCAGTCGGTCTTTGGTGGTACCGAAGACCAACTACGACGACATTTTGTTGCGTTTTTCACACCTCCGAAATTTTTTTGCTTTGTAGTGTTTATTTTTGGAAGTCGGTTTAATTTTTTTGTTAAACAGTTTTATATTCTCTTTTTAGATTTGGTACCTTAAATTATATTGCTTGTTTTGTTGTTGTTGGTTTGTTGTTTTGTTATTTTTATGTTGTTGTGCTTAACTCAAAAACTACTCACCAGATCTTGATCAAATTTAAATGTGACCACGTGAGAAGCATCAGCTTTCAAATAAAAAAAGAATATTCAACTCGAACCGATTTTGAATATTCTTTTTTTATTATATATTTAAATACCTAAAATAAAGTTCTGAGTACATAAAAAAACAGTCGAATTGAGTACCTCGTTCTTTTTGGAGTCGGTTCAAAAATAAAACATACCGCCATAAATAAACAAACACGCCTGCAATGTATACCCCGAATTATACACAGGCACACCTATTAGTACAGCCAAATTTCGCCAGTTATGTATTATCATCATCAGCGTAGTAATGTTCCCACTGCTGGGATACAGGCATCCTCTCAGTAAGAGGAAACGGACGGTCATCCACCACGCGGGCCCTGTGCGGTCTGGTGGAATGTCTTCGAATTTTTGGTTCTAGGACATGCCGGTTTCCTCACGATGTTTTCCTTAAACCGTTTTGAGAGCAGTGGTGATGAAATAATTTACACAAAGTAAAGCTCCTGCCTGGGTTCAAACTTTCAAACCCATGGCCTTCCAACTTGCAAGTTGCGATACCACTGAGCCACTACCTCTCATTCACCCCTCAGTTATGTATAAGTCCCATGCGATAAGTGCAGTCTCCTGACTGCTACTGAGAAATACCGCCACTTAGGCAGTGGACAAAAATTTTACCCTGTATCGAATCTACTGCAATGGAAAGATCCGAATCAAAAATGGTTAAGATCATTCCGTGTGTGCCCAAATTTAAATTCTGAAGTTTTCCGTTATATTTTCAACATGATTCTAAGTGAAAGAGAAGGAATTAGTTATACCTATGCGGACAAAAGTCTCTCGTCTGCAAGCCTTAAATAGTCAACGATTTATGTAGTTGTAGTTAGTATAGCTGCAGCAGTTGTAGCCCAGCGGTTACAGGCGCTTTACTTTGTGCAATTTATTTCATCACTCCTGCTCTCAAAACGGTGAAGTAAAACATCGGGAGAAAAACGGTATGTCCTGGAACCAACAATTCGAAGCCATGTGACATTCACCAAACTGCACTGGGCCCGCGTAGTAGATTAAGGCCCATGCCCTTTCACAGAGAGGAGGTTCGTGTCCCAGCAGTGGGACCTTTAAAAAAAGGCTGGTGATGATGAAAAATATATTTTTATAAGAGGTACTAGACCTCAAGTTATTGAACAAAAATGATAGCAACATTATTCAAAAAACGCTTTCACAAATCACAAATGAATAACAAAACACGATCTACATTACAGAGCCTCTTTAAACTACAATTTAGTGTTAATTTACTCAAATAGGAATCATAGTCGTTTGTTGTTTTGCAGATAGTACTTCGCAAATAAATTGAGCCGCACGTGTAACTTTACACGTGGTGCTTTATTATCGGATTCTGGTCTGACGTCAGACAGTGTAATAAACATGACCTTTTGTACGTGTTTATTGGGTTTTAAAAATACTGGCTCTCTGTGGCGTTTGATCCCTAAAAAGGATAAACTGTCGATATAAACCGAATGTAATATCTTTCTCAATCATTCTGCTTAACTTTTGCCAGCAAAGTTGGGATCGGCTTCCACTCTAACTGAGAATTTTACTTGATAGACTACTTATCTGACCGCAACAATTCAGTGACACTTTATCACTTGGCAAGACTGGGGTATGAAAAATAATTATAACTAAAAAGTTGAAAATAGGAAATGCTGTGCAGTCGGGCGGTACACCTGGTTTTGGTCAGCCGGCTTGCGAATATATATCCTCGTATTGCACAGCATTATTTTCTTCTAGTTTACATCTTTTTAGTTCTTAAGATTTTTTATCTTTTGTGTTAACTTTTTTTTACCTATGCAGATAATGCTTTGCCCGCCTTACCAATACATATGTCACATGAATATCATTTATTGAATATATGATTCTAGCAAACCCGTAGCAGCAGTAACACATAAAATCAAACCATGTAGTACCAGTACGTTAATTAGTTAATCAAATATTAAACATCTGTGTTCAGCCAGCCCTATGCTGAATATTCATCCCACAAAGTTGTATTCGTTAAAATTATTTATCCAATATGCATTCATTTAAATATTGAATATTATTTTCATCCGCTTAGCATAAGGGATACCTGCTGTTGTCTACGGAAGGTATACCGTATTCGTGAAAAAAAATTGAATATTTACTTGGCCATTATTACAAAAAACCGGCCAAGTGCGAGTGGGACTCGCGCACTAAGGGTTCCGTACCATTATCTCAAAAAACGGCAAAAAAATCGCGTTTGATGTATGGGAGCCCCACTTAAATATTTATTTTATTCTGTTTTTATATAGTTATTATATACAATTTCAATTAGCTAGCAATCACAGTTCATGAGATCCAGCCTAGTGACAGGCGGACAGACAGACAGATAGATCGTGGAGTCTTAGTAATAGGGTCCTGTTTTTATCCTTTGGGTACGGATCCCTAAAAAGCGACTACCGACTGGTTTAGAAAAGTTCTGGGTTCGATCTCTGGGTTGGGCAAAGGGTTTGGGTTACCCTTTTTATGACCATTCTTGTTAGTAGTTCAACGTTTACGTATAGGCCTTCTTCTTCATAAACACACATCAGACTCGTCACCATCACGTCACCGTCACATCACCGAGCATTCATTGATTGTGTATACTGAGACGCGGCGATCGTGAGGGTGATTGATGTGTGACACGGGCTGGGGCCCCCGTGTCCTACGAATTCTAATAAACAATCTTTTTTGACGTGACAGACCGGCGAGGCGATGTGAACGTGACTGATAAGTATAGACGTTTCCAAGTTTGCCTTCTATAAAAGATGAGACTTTTAACTGTTGAAAGTACTTACTTATATCTGTCTACCTGTTCGAGGAATATTAGCGTAATGTTATATTAAAATTGTGCCGCTTGAAAGATTTCGCTTTGACGGTTATATATTTTATATGATTTGATTTCAATGTTGACTGATTATTATGTACATCGAACCACTTTAGACGTTTCATATCCAGTATAAATAGGTAAAATATAAAAGTCTGTACATATTTACTTATAATATATAAGCAAATACATAAAGACAAACAAACCTACTAGGAATATATTCGTTAGGTTGGTAGACCTTTGTTTTTGCTAGTCATCAAAGACCTCATGTAAGGAAAGCATTAAAAAAAAAACGGCCAGGTGCGAGTCTGACTCGCGCACGAAGGAGTCCGTAGCATTATAGCAAAAAAAGGCAAAAAAATCACGTTTTTTGTATGGGAACCCCACTTAAATATTTATTCTATTCTGTTTTTAGTATTTGTTGTTATAGCGAACAACAGAAATACATCATCTGTGAAAACAACTGTCTAGCTAACACGGGTCATGAGATACAGCCTAGTGACAGACTGACAGACATACAGGCGGACAGTTGAGCCTTAGTAATAGGGTCCCGTTTTTACCCTTTGGATACGAAACCTTAAAAATCTAGGTCAGAAATATCCGGTGACAGGGATCACCGGATAAGGTGAAGGCGATACCTAAAATACCATTCTTCCATCACATACATAAATTTACGCCTTTTTTCCATGGGGGTAGACAGAAACTAAAGAAGGCGTTCTTCGACCTGCTACGATGCTTACATACTCCTTTTGCTACGTTCACGTTCATACATTTGGCGTACACGCACGCCGTTTATGAGAACCCGCACTTTTCTAAATAACATCACCAATAATATTAAGCTTATATCCCTCTTTTTCTTGATAATAATCATATCATTTGATGTTACGTAATGTTTCATGATTATGAAATGGATCATATCACACATTGCCTCAGATTGCTCAATAAAGCTCTTAACGCCTACAAAAATTTCCCCAAGCGAATTCCAGTAATCTTTATCAAACACGCTATATCTGGGTACTGGTAGAATATAATTTAGTTCAGACGTAGGAACTAGTCTAGAGCCTAAGTAATGGCCTAAGACCTAAGTAATAACATTGAAAGGTCGAAAGCATTCTTCAGAAAGAATCCCAAGTGATGAATAAAAGTAAAGTGACAAAGTACCTACAGTTTTGCTGAAAATATATTTTATTTTTTTCGTTTATGCGAAATATTTCCTCTTTCTCCGAAATGAAAGTGAAAGTACTTTGTATGGCTTCACGGGATTAAGAGTTCCTAGTCTTCTGTTAATTTTTTATCTGTCCATCTGCTGAGTATGTAAAAGATCTTCAAAGCATCTTGAGCTTCTTAGTTCAATTTAAAGGTTGCGTGAAGAACCTTTAACCAGGTACAATGCCAGGGGCCATTAAAGCCATTTAAAAAAGTAAAACTGCTATTCATCCGGTATAGCTTCATCTTTGTACCACACTAAAATAACAATGACTTCAATAAGACATTGTAGTATAAAATCTGAAAATAAATCTTAACGAAAATTTAAATCCCATATCTAATAACGTAACAGCAAGTCGTGAAACTTTAATTACTTCGTGAATCATCAACTGCACCTTCCTACTACTCTAATGTTTTCTATACCAATATTATAAAGAGGAAAGATTTTTTTGTTTGTTTGTTTGTTTGTACCGAATAGGCTCCAAAACTACTGGACCGATTTCAAAAATTATTTCACCGTTGGGAAGCTACTCTATCCCCGGGTGACATAGGCTACTTTTTATCCCTGTATTCCCACGGGAACGGGAACTACGCGGGTGAAACCGCGAGGCGTCCTCTAGTAACCAATAAATTGTACTCTATGATTTTTACTCAGTCTTTTTATACCGAATTTTTTTGCCACTTATCTCTTTTTCCAATTAACACAAAACTCATACTTTGTAACAAAACTATAACCACCATTTCACTCAAAGGCGTTCTACCATAACTTTCCCATTACGAAGATATCTCCTAGTGGTTACATTATATTGCAGATGTACCCTTTGCGACCACACAAAGCAATTCCGAGTCAGTCCTGTGAATACCACAACAATGCATAAGCAACATCTGTTGGTTAGAAGGTGAGTTGTGCTATGTTTGGGTACTATGTTTGAAAGGGTCCTTGGATATTTTGGTAACGAAATGGATCCATTTTATTTTGTTTGAAACCATAAATGTCCAAGTAGGTTTTCAGATTTTTATCAAGGAATTAACACTGATAGACGTAGACATAGGAATATAAGTAGAACGATCTCATAGACGTAGTAAAAAAGGCATTCTATAATCGAAAGCGTGGCGATAGCGATTGTCAAAAAGGCAAAATTAATTTCTTCTTGCCCTTGTCCCATGTTACTTGGGGTCGGCGCAACACGTTTTCTTCTTTCATACCGTCCTGTCCCCCGTCACGCTATCACTGACTTCCT
Source organism: Orthosia cruda (assembly GCA_964057195.1). Lineage (NCBI taxonomy): Eukaryota > Metazoa > Arthropoda > Insecta > Lepidoptera > Noctuidae > Orthosia > Orthosia cruda. The sequence goes on along the minus strand of OZ059840.1, from coordinate 26,145,801 downwards.
TTTCTTTCATATTACTCTTCACACAGTCCATCCATCTTTTTTTTGGCCTTCCTCTCCCCCTCCATCCATCCAAAGAGTTATGAAAACAAATGTTATTTTCATAACTCTTTTAGTAACATGCGCTTCATCCCTCCTCATCATATGACCATACCAGGACAAACGGTTTTCAACTTTTCTGTCACTGGCGCCACTTTCAAACTTCCTCTAATATACTAATTTCTCACTTTATCCATTCTCGTCACTCCGCACATCCATCTCAACATTCTCATCTCCGCTACATTCAATCTGTTTACATCCATCTTTTTCACAGCCCAAAATTCTGATCCATACAGTACAACAGGTCTAATCACGGACTTGTAAATTTGCCCCTTTTTTGACAAACCCTTACATTTTGACATTTCGGCTATCGCCTTTGATGACATCAAATGCCATTTGCCTAAATTCTCTTGCTAAAGTGGGATCGGATGGGTTACGTCAGCCGCATGCACAGTGATCGCTCTGGGCGACAGCATGCTCTGGGCGTGAGAACGGACGGCGCCGCCGAGGCCGGCCCAGAAAGAGCTGGCGAGACCAGCTAGACACCTACTGTAAGCGCTGGTTCGAGGTGGCTCAGGAAAAAATCCTAGAAGGATTTGGGCAAGGCCTTTTCCCAGCCGTGGGACAGATAGAGGAATAGAATACTCTTTATTATGTACACCATATAAGTTACCGAAAGTATTGATGAAGAAAACATTAAACTGGGTGACACGATGGGCGGCCTTATCGCTAAATGCAATCTTTTCAAGACAACTTTTGGATGGATTTTAAAAATGAAAGACAGTACTGTAGGTAGTCTTTGGTTTACTATTTATATATAAAATAAATACATATATAAATATATATAACAAAAACATAGAAATCAAGAAAACAATTATTAAAGAGAGAGGTAGTGATTCCATTACCATAGTTTTAAAAATGGGCAGAGATTGAGCACGCCTTATTGAAATGGGCAAAGCATTCCACAACCGCACCGCTTGAACCATAAAAGATTTGTCGTAAAAGCTGGTGGAATGCATCGGCATCTCTAGTCCCAAGTTTTCCGATGACCTCAGATATCTATTATGTGTGACATGAAGAAACTTGAAATGTCTTTGAGATAACAGGGGATTGTATGATTGTATAGAATACTGTAAAGCAGAAATAAAATATGAGAATCCCGGCGAAGACGTATGGGAAGCCACTTGAGCTTTGTCCGAAATTCAGAAATGTGATCATATTTGCGAAGGCTAAATATAAATCTTATGCAAAGGTTTTGAAGACGCTGAAGTTATCTAAAGGCACTCAAGTTATCTATTAGTTATCTAGTTGTGCCTGTGTGAGATCGAGATAACTGATATCAGCATAGTCAAGGATAGGAAGCAGAAGGAACTGTGCAAGCGCAATTTTAGTGGCAGTCGGTAGAAAGTTTCACAATCTTCTAAGGGACCTTGTAGATGCAAAAATTTTGCGGCTTGCATCCTGAAGCTGCGGACCCCAAGATCTGTCGACAGGACAGTGTTGGTTAATATAAAAAAACTGACTCCCGTTTGCCGAATGATATAATTTGACAGGCGAATAATTGAATAGGCTATCAGGTACCGGGCATTAGGCAAAAGTGTAATAAGATTCTACATAATAACAAAACGAAATAGGATAGATTCAACAACGGCCATAGGAATCTGTCTGCACGCGAAGTAATATCTACAGTAACGAGTAGTAATCAAGATCATGATAACCAGATTTCGCTGGACCGCCCATACTAACTAATCTGCTCCGACTACCGGTACCTAGGGTAGCTTGTCCAAGGAGATGGCGAGGTAGACCGAGACGTAACGCACCGGTTCAACTCAGGATGAATGAAATGGCGACAGGTCACTGGAACAACTTGCGACCCACGGATGCCCCTCAATTTAAAGGGCCTGTCATACTGTATGGATCAAAATGTTGGGCTGTGAAAAAGATGGATGAAAAGAGATTGCATGTAGCAGAGATGAGAATTTTGAAACGGGTGTGCGGTGTGTAGAGATTGCATAAAGTGAGAATTGAGTATATTAGAGGCAGTCTGAAAGTAGCGACAGTGACAGAAAAGTTGAAGGAAAACCGTTTGTCCTGGTATGGTCATGGTGATGAGGAGGGATGAAACGCATGTTACTAAAAGTGTTATGAACTTAAACTTGGATGGATGGAGAGGGAGAGGAAGGCCAAAGAAAAGATGGGTGGACTATGTGAGGAGTGATATTAAATAAAAGAGAGTCAGTGATAGCGTGACAGGGGACAGGTCGGTACGGAAGAAGAACACGTGTTGCGCCGACCCCAAGTAACATGGGTCAAAGGCAGGAAGATGATATTGTGATAATATTTAGTATTGTTACAGCTTATTGCAATTAATAATAATGTAAACTTCCCTACCGTGAAAACCAAAATTCAATCAATTACAGTCCAAACTTAACAAAATTGGTTTATTCAACAATCCCCGTCAGTGACTTTGAGAATAACATGAAATGAAATGGTGGAATTACGCTTATTTTCGCGCCTACCACTAACTTTTTTATGTTTTGTACATATAGTTTTACTTTTAAAAACAAATTGATTATACATTTCTATTTGTGTCCAGGAAAAATGTGTACACGTGTGTGTAAGGCGGGCGGTAATTGGTTAACTCTATACTTAGAAGTGTTCGCACGTGTAACTTTCAGATATTGTATTTTCCAACGCTACAGGAAAATGCAAGCCAACTGAATAATAAATGGAAAAGACAGTTCCTGGAAATCTTTTATTTTTATTATAATTGACCTAAAAGTGGCCAGTGCTTAAAAGTTTAAGAAATATGTTTTTAATTTACATTTAGGCGGACCAATATGACCTGGTTGCGGGTGGTGACAGTTGGTGGAGGCCTATTTTCAGCAGGGGACGTCTTTTGGCGAGATTAATGATGATGATGCAGGCGGGCATATGCCTCACCTATATTTTTATGGCAGGTAGACCCACTTATGTAACAATGGCATTGTTTACTGAACAAGTAGACAAGCAACATTTCGTCATTGCAGGCTACCGAGGTTTATCGTATTTAATCGCTCTATCGTGCCCCGCAATGCAATTAAACTTGCATGCAAGTAGGTTGCAGGTCGAAACGGTCTTGTCTTAGTGAAGGTTATTATTAATAATATTTACCTACTGCATTAGTTATGAATAGGTAAGTATTTCTCTGAAGTAATACCATTGTTTAACTTTGCCAAGTAACTAAACAAACTAGATAACCGCATAGTTTATTATAGTTTTGTTTAAGTAGGTATTTATTTATATTTGTATATTTATGCTCAGCCCTGATTATAGCAGTGATTCTGATACTTTTTATTCGTTGGGTAGTGATGACGTAAGCTTCGAGAGTGTTCCTTGTCTAGCCGACACTCTTGTTTCACTTTTTTCCGATGTCTCCAGGAACTTTAATGTAGTCCACATAAATGCCCAGCGTATTCCGGCCCACTTCCCCGATATGCTGGCAACCTTTGACTGTAAGAATATTCATGCGATTCTTGTTTCTGAATCTTGGTTGAAACCTTGTCTTCCCTCTTCCTCCTACTCTCTTCCAGGTTTTAAGCTTATCAGGAATGATCGCGCAGTCGGTGGTGGTGGCGGGGTGGCCATTTATCTTCGTAATTACATTCCCTTTTCTATTGTTAACATGTCCACACAACCGGCCCCGCCGAACTCCGGTGAACATCTTTTCCTGGAAGTTGAACTGCATCATTCTAAGATTCTCCTTGGGGTGTATTACTGTCCTTCTCTTCGGATTAATTTCTTCTCTTCTTTCGAACGTATTTTGGAAGCTTTAATTCCCTCTTACAGTCATAGCATCATAATGGGCGACTTTAATACATGTCTCCTTAAAAATGACTACCGCTCTTCTTCTCTTCGTCATGTTATTGCATCTGCCAATCTTTCTATTCTTGATCTTGGTGCAACTCACCGTTTTCCTAACTCTATTCCCTCGCTTCTTGATCTTATTGTTGTCTCCTCCTTCGATCACGTCACTAAACATGGTCAGTGTTCAGCTGACGCCTTTTCCTACCATGATCTAATTTACGCTTCCTATAAAATTCGGCCTCCTAAGCATAATTTTAAAACTCTTCTGCTTCGCAATTTTGATGGCATGGACATTGATCGTCTTCAGGAGGATGCCAGTAATATTGACTGGACGCCGCTGATTACATCATCGTCCGTCGACGAACAAGTTGAAATCTTGTCTTCTATCCTCATTCAGCTTTACGACACACATGCACCTATTCGAGCCATGGCCATGGCTTCCAGCGCCATGGCTGACTGACGAAATTAAAGTTTTAATAAGCAAAAAAGCAGATGCGAAATTTAGGTTTAAAATTCGGCCAAACAATGTTACCAGGGAAAAATACATCTCAATTAGAAATCATTGCAGCAAGGTGTGTAGGAACGCACAACGCCAAAATATTCATAATTCAGTTCAAAACGGTGATCCAGCTAAGGTCTGGAAATTTCTTAAATCATTAGGTATCGGAAAAAAGGCTCATGACACTATTCCTAAAGACATGGACTTCAACTTACTTAACAGTCATTTTTCTACTTCGCCCGTATTGGATGGGGCCACCAAAGCTACTACGCTTAGTTATCTTTCTAATCTTCCGATACCTGATTATTCCCCTTTTGTCATAAGTCAATTCACTGCTTGTGATGTTAAAAAGACTATTGTTTCGATTACATCCAACGCTGTCGGTAGTGACTGTGTCAGCCGTAAGATGATCATCACCATCCTTGATAACATTCTTCCTGTCATTCTTTACATCCTCAACTTCTCTATTTCCAGTGGTGTCTTCCCACAAGCCTGGAAAGATGCCCAAATTATTCCTTTACCCAAAAATTCACATCCTGCATCATTCTCTGACTATCGTCCCATTTCTATTCTTCCTTTCCTATCCAAAGTCCTTGAAAAGCTTGTTCATCATCAGCTTAACACATTCCTTTCCAAGCACAATCTTTTAAATCCTTTCCAATCTGGTTTTCGACGTGGCCACAGCACTACCTCAGCACTTGTGCACATTACGGATGATATCAGGTCAGGCATGGATATGGGGAAGTTAACAGTACTTGCTCTGCTTGACTTTAGCAATGCCTTCAATACTGTTGACTTCGACATTTTGCTTGGCGTCCTATGCTCTTTTAACATATCTCCTCCGGTAATTGACTGGTTTCATAGTTACCTGTTTGGCCGTCGGCAGCGAATTTGCACTGATGAATCTTTCTCCTCTTGGTGTCATACCTCTGCCGGTGTGCCGCAGGGTAACGTTTTATCTCCTCTTCTCTTCGCACTCTTTATTAATGCTATCACTCATCGACTTTCTTCTTTCTTCCACCTATATGCTGATGATCTCAAATTTATACCCAAGCCTCTCTCGGAGAGTTATCTAATGCCATTGAGACAATTAATACAGACCTGGCTCGAATAGGTGACTGGAGCACTGATTTCGGGTTGAAGACCAATCCAACGAAGACTCAGGTAACGGTTGTTGGTAGTTCCCGGACTGTCTCTAGGATCGATTGGTCGATACTTCCCCAGGTTTCTTTCAATAATACTATTATTCCTATAAATCATATTGTGAAGAATTTGGTGATTTATATCGACAGCACCCTTTCCTGAACCAAACAACTGCAGGAAGTCAGTCGAATACTGTTTGCGTCTGCGGGTTCCCTGAGACGTCTTCGTAATTTTCTTCCCATCACCACTAAAATTGCGATAGCACAATCTCTTCTTCTACCTATTCTAGACTATGCTGACGCCAGCTATCTTGATCTCACCCAAGACCAATTGGACAAGCTTGAGCGACTTCAAAATCTCTGTATCAGGTTCATATTTGGCTTGCGCAAGTATGATCACGTTTCCGAATTTTGTACTAAGCTCAAATGGCTTCCTATTTGCCTTCGTCGGAATGCCCACATACTTTCTTTGCTTTATAATGTGCTATTTAATCCTTTTACTCCTTTTTATCTCAAAGAACGCTTTCAGTTCCTCTGTGACACCCATTCTAAGTCCTTGAGATCATCGGAAAATCTAAAATTAAGTATTCGTATGCATTCCACTTCCTTCTTTGACAAATCTTTCACGATTCAAGCAGCTCGGTTGTGGAATGTATTACCTATTGAAGTGAGACGTGCTCAAACACGTGATCAAAGTTCAAGAAAATGGTGAAGGAGCATTACCTTTCACTATAATTTTTATTTTTCTCCTTTCTCTGTTATATATTTGATATGTATTAGTATATTAAGTAATATTGTATGTATGTATTGTATGTTATTAAGTCTAAGTAATATTATTTTTGATTTTGTACACTGACAACCCTAAATTCTTCTCCTATCATTCAGTCCATCCAAAGGTTGTCTGTAAGAGATTGCCTAGTGCGATAAGACCGCCCATTGTACACTTGTATATTTGAACGTTTGTCCTGTATGTTTTTTTTTGTGGTGTACAATAAAGTAAACAATAAATAAATAAATAAATTTATTGTACCTAAGTGGAGGTCATTAGCAAAACTTTTTTTTGGTACAATCCCACCGCACTATTCCCAAACTCCTGAAAGCCAGGATCAACAGTGGCGACCACCAGAAGAGCGCCGAAGCTCGACGAAGTCCCGGAGAATGAATTTAACTGTCTTGGATCCCGCAACGAAATTAAACAGAAAAGAATAAAGGAGAAGTAGGAAGATTTTTTTATTTTATTTTGAAAATATTTTATGCATAAAGGCCTCTCTGAAGCAATGCTATTGTTTCACTTCAACAAGCACGTAGGTAAGCTAAACCTAACATTTTTATTAATTACCTCGGGTAAGTCTATACTCCAATATACCTCGAGTAAGTCTATACTCCAATCTTGATAATACTTTCGCAAACAGCACATAATCTCTCGAAATACGCCAGGAATTAAATTTAAGATTTTCCCAACATGAGTATATAAGGAGTTGCCTGCAGAATCTACTAGGGATTCATGAAATATTAATATTATCATCTTTAGACGCTCGAAGTTTAAGAGAATTAGTTCCCAACTTCATATAGGATAACTTCAGGAAAGATGGAGAAAGTCAAGCTGGGAAGTTTTCAGTTGTTCGTTTTTTAATTATGTAGTTATAGGTAAGCTCCATATTGGTTGTGAGTCTCAGGTACAATTTTGGGTTAGTACAAAAATAATTTTCTAGGTTATTTAGGTGCCTGCCTGGTGCTCGCGAGCAGTTACAAGTACTTACTCAAAAATGGTAATGGGTACTCCTTTTTCACATTCAATGTCCATTTATTATTATTAATAGTACATTGTGTATTAAGGGCGGTAAGTAAGGAATTACGATCGAGACTCTAGTAGAAGCCCGAAGTCGAAGACTGAGGGCTTTCTGAGTCGAGGTTCGTAATTCCCATTTCATCATTTGCGAGTAATAATTATGAATTATAGCTTTAATACACAAGTCAGCACAGTTGTTCTTACGAAATACGTGAACATTTTTTAAGCGGTTGGCGAATTTTTGCCCACACCACAGATTATACAGTGTTTCGTTCAGAAACTTTAAGGGCAAATACTTACGTAGGTATACAGCCATGACGGAGTGTAAAAAGAATTAAATAATTTCGACGTTTTCATACTACGAGTATAACTATTAAAATCGATTATTAAGAACATTAGTTGAGTATTTAAGTAACATGTAGCGAGATTGCAAAGAAATTCCTGTTTAGATAACATTTGACTTAATATTTTTTTCATCACAAGACAATTTTTCAATTGCGTGTAAACTCCTTGCTTGAACTTGCATGACCTGTGTGCTGTGCCTTAAATTAAAAAATATTACTTACCGCCCTAGGGTTTCATGACAAAAAGAAAGCCCGAGGGTTTTATATAGGGCATTACGGCCAAGTTAACCTGTATGTTTAGATACTTTTTACGTGCAAGTGTGATGAAAAAATATAAAAAGGTATCTACATCAACTATCGGATTGTAAAGTATCAGAGATAACGAAACAAAGATGGTAAGGGTTAAAGAATTCGACCGATATTTCAGATAATTAGAAAAAAAAACGTTAAGAAAAAAGATGGGTCATCTTGTTGATATTCAAGAACCAAAATACGTCAGAACCAAAAAGATAAAAAAAACTTAGTAAGCAATCTCAATCAGTGAAAATGATTTACCAGGCTTTCAAAGTTAAGGCCGTAACCTGACCAAAAAATCAGCATGAGATTTGAGCATTCCTATTGGCCTAGCGGCAGTCGTGGCGCATGAATTACAGTAGTGAATACGCCCAGATTTTAGAATAACTTCTTTATAAAATCGAATATTGGTCTTTTGAAAAAAATTAATCTACCAAAATGTTCATTATCAAATTGTCTATCCATTAGTGTTAGTACAAACAATTATTAATGAACATTTTACGAGGAGATGCATGCTATCAATCATTATTCTCATTTTTATGGTTTTGTTGGAAGATTTGTGAAACATATACTACATTTAAAAAAAATGAATTCTACAATTTTGGAATCAATAATATGTAGAAATTTAATGTATTTTTATTAGTTGATATTTCATTTTAAATAACGAGTAGATAGCTCCTAAAAACTGCACGAAAAACGGCTAGCGCGGCGTTTTGCTCGGGGTAGTGCCTTAATGTAACTAGTTTACCTACCTACTCGATTTAGTCTTTAACATTTAATTAGTTTTTAAATAGTTGGTGTGCGATTTCTTGGCAATGAGGTTATTTTATTATTATTATTATTATATACTTTATTGTACACCACAAAAATACAAACATACAGATCAATCATTTTTAAAAACAAAGTGTACAATGGGCGGTCTTATCGCACAGGGCAATCTCTTACAGACAACCTTTGGATGGACTAAAACGATAGGAGAAGAATTTAGGGCTGTCAGTGTACAATGATCATAAATAATATTACTTACTTATACATAATAACATAAAATACATAAATACCCAATATAAAAAATATCTAATATACTAATAAATATCGAATATATGACAGAGAAAGGAAAAGACTAAAAATTTTTTAGATTTCTATACGACATTATCAATTAAATAACGACATTAGTTAACCTTTACAATAATTTTCAGTGCATCATCAGCTTTTTTTAATGTTCCCACTGCTGGGATACAGGCCTGAGAGAAAATGGGCCATAACCAACCACGCAGGCCCAGTGCGGGTTGGTGGATAACACATGTCTTCGAACTTTTGATTCTAGGACATGCCAGTTTCCTCACGATGTTTTCATGATGTTTTCCTTCACCGTTTTGAGAGCAGTGGTGATGAAAAAATCTACACAAAGTAAAGCGCCTGCCTGGCGTACAGTACATACTTAGTGGAAAAAGGTAAATGTACTAGTCTGTATAGATAGAAGTTTTGTGCTTTTCTTTTGTTGATTAACTGCGTTTCTATAAAATTGCTTGTTCGTTTGTCACAATCTCTGGAACAACTGGCCCGATTTTTAACTCCCGACGAAAAAGTGGGGTTTTTTAAGTTTGACGTGTATACCTGTGCATTTGTGTATTTGTCTGTGGTATCATAGCTCCTAAACGGATGAACCGATATTGTTTTTTTTTTAATAATTTGATTTTATTTGAATGGTTACCTATTTTATCGAGACTGTTCTTAGCTATGAAAACTAACAAGCTATTCAAAATTTAAAGGCGTTTCACTGTTTGAATCGTGGTATTTTCGCAAGATATCGTGTCATAATTACGTTTGCGATAGATTGTCGATCCAAGCGTGACAACTACAAGATAAATTATGTTTTTTTTTTTCCTTTTAAAATTGTGTCTTTGGGAGTAAGCTACATTATAATATATAACTGAGTGTCATAGGCTTTTAATCTCATAACATACACAATTTAGTTTTCTTTATTTTCACAGTTCTTAGGGGCAGGATAAGAGAGCAAAGTTGCGCGAAAAAGCTAGTGGGTAAAGTATATCGTAGAAGAACAAAGCCTTGCACTTTTCTCAAATTTAAATTCAGTTTTGGAAGACATCGTCTTGTAGTCTAGACACTACCGAGATCTCACAATAGACCGCCTCAGGCAGCCAGAAAGCTTTCCGAAACATCGTCTTTCACTAGCCGTTTTAAAGAGAACACACCTTTTACTTTTCAATAGAACATTGGTACAAAAGCCTTGAATAGAAAATATCGAGAGCTTTGTCCAAAAACGATGTTTAAAGTTGAGTAATTACTTTGTTCTAATTAGCAGACTCTTCGGGTTATATAATATTAGATTAAATCTTCTCTTTTTAGGGTTCCTTACCCAAAGGGTAAAAACGGGACCCTATTACTAAGACTCCGCAGTCCGCCTGTTTGTCTGTCTGTCTATCACCAGGCTGTATCTCATGAACCGTGATAGCTAGACAGTAGAAATTTTCACAGATGATGTATTTCTGTTGCCGCTATAACAACAAATACTAAAAACAGAATAAAATTAATATTTAAGTGGGGCTCCCATACAACAAACGTGTTTTTTTGCCGTTTTTTGCAATACTGGTACGGAACCCTTCGTGCGCGAGTCCGACTCGTATTTGGCCGGTTTTTATAGTTTATAATTATTTGAGCATTTGAATATAAAATTGTTTCGGTTTACAGCTGGACAGAGGATGATTGATAAAGATACTTTTTAGTTTTGGATTACCTAGTTGAAAGTAGACGTAAGACTTAAGTCTAAGTTTGTGATTGACAATAGAATCACTGGGTTTATAGACTTTGGGGATTCTTTTCATTCGATCAATCACTTACGCGTTTACCTGATAAAATCTTATTAAATCTTTTAAATGGATTTCTAAAAGCTTTCAATAGAGTATATTTAGTCCGCAAGGCAAGATTGGCAACTACACTATTAATATTCATCTAACACTACTTTTCTCTGCATCACCCAAAGGCTGGCTGGTAGACACTGCCTAAGGTATAAAATCCACCTCTGTACGTAGTGTGTGTTAAGTATAAAATCTTGCTAATATATACGAGTATTATAAGCAGCATGAAAGTTTTTGAGGCTGGATGGATGGATGACGCTTGTTACTACTTCACGCAAAAACTAAAGAAATACATTTTGATGATTCTTAACAGTAATATATGTTATAAATCAGAATAACATATTAAAGTCTATTATATAAAAGGTAGAAGTACTAATATCACGCAAGTGGAGCAGCGGGCTTTAGTTATTAAATGAGTATTCCGACGTATTCCAATTCAATTCCTAAACTTATCCAATTTATTATGTTCTTCTTATTTGAAATACCTAATTGAATTGTCTGTTCTGATTTCAATTAACCAATCACAGCAACTCGCATGAGTCACCCATTTGACAGCAGATTTACGAATCTCTATCAAGCTTTCAGAAGCTGACAGTGAGACTGAGTCAGTAACGCAAACCGTGTAAACAAACACTATAATGAGAATTTTCACTGGAGTTTCTAGTACCAAACTGACATCATAATTGACATGGGGATAATCCGTGCCTGCTTTCCCCCTACGCCAATCGATTCCATTTGTGAAAACTTGTTGCGATGTGCTCACTTCTTGTTCCACAAGTGTCAAGTATCAAATACCTACAAACAATGACAATTTCCTTATGACCTTTACGAAAATTAATGCGAAACATAAAAGGTAGACAAGTGTAACACGATATTGAGACAATACGTTGCAATACAAACTCGCTCTCAGTCGTGTTCAGGCGTGGGGTGTCGATAACAAGCTTAAATTTGCACCACATAAGACGGTCGCTATGGTGATAACCAGGAAGTTAAAATACGACACACCTCGCCTGAGCATGGGGGGAGTTGCCATTGGCATGTCTAAGGAGATAAAGCTTCTGGGCGTCACGTTCGACAAGAAGCTGACTTTTAACGCCCACGTCTCTTTCATTTGTAAAAGGGCTATCTCAATATACAAGCGGCTGTGTAGGGCCGCAAGAGTTAGTTGGGGGCTCCACCCAGAAGTCATTCGGGTTATGTATGTGGCAACCATAGAGCCCATCATTCTCTATGCTGCTAGCGTTTGGGCATCGGCAGCCAAGAAGCTGGGCGTAATGAAACAGCTCAGGACCGTCCAGCGTGGCGTTTTGCAGAAGATGTGCAAGGCGTACCGCACAGTTTCCCTAAATTCAGCGCTGGTGCTGACGTGAATGCTCCCGCTTGACCTCCGCGTTCGGGAGGCGGCAACACTCTATGAAGCGAAAAGGGGGGTGCCTCAGCCTTTTCTGGGGGACAGGGAAGTGGAAAGGATGTTCCCGGCGCTGGAGGCTCCGCACCCCGCGGAGCAGATCAGCCTTGATTTCGGAAGCCTGGTAGACGAGGAACAATACAATAACCACAGCGACTTTGCTGCGAGGATCTTCACCGACGGCAGCAAGGTTGAGGGCAGGGTTGGAGCGGCACTCTCCTTATGGAAAGGCGTTGCCGAAACGAAAGCCCTCAAGTTCGCTTTGCCGTCCTACTGCACCGTCTACCAGGCCGAACTCCTGGCTCTGAATAGAGCAGCAGGGGAGGCGCTCAAGTCTAGTGAAACCACGTTCGGTATCTTCAGCGACTCCATGGCGGCTCTTCAGTCGGTGATCAACACAAGTTCCCGCCACCCCTTGGCAGTTTCAACAAGGGACACTCTGCGAAGCTGCCAGTTTCGTAACAAGAGTGTCTCCTTGTTTTGGATCAAGGCCCACGCAGGGTTGGAGGGAAACGAGAGAGCCGACCAGCTTGCAAAGGAGGCCGCATTGAGGTCGAAGAAGAGGCCGGACTACGATCAGTGTCCCGTATCATTCGTCAAGCGACAAATCCGGTTGGAAACGCTTGACGAGTGGAACGGGAGATATAGATCTGGTGACACGGCTTCGGGCACCAAGCTCTTTTTCCCGGACGCGGTGTTAGCGTATAGGGTGGTGCGTAAGATGGCCCACACCAGTGTGACTACACAAATCCTGACGGGGCACGGTGGGTTCTCTGCATACCTGAAACGCTTCAGGTGTAAAGAGAATCCATCGTGCGCCTGTGAGCCTGATGTTGAGGAGACGGTTCCCCACATCCTGTTCCAGTGCCCAATTACCGCAAAATTGCGGTATGAAGCGGGGCAGCATTTCACCGTGGAGTTATCTCCCCAAAACGCTCCGCATCTGATGAAGGGTAAAGAAAGAGACATGTTTTTAGAGTACTGCATTAAAATAGCAACGATGGTAATCAAAAGAAACAGAACGAATTAAGTAAATATGCTATCATGATATAATAGATTATATTAAGGCATAGCATAGAATAAGTAGATAAACAATGTTTAAAGAAAATAGTAATAAATATAATGCATGAAATAAAAATAAGTTTAAGAAAGTAAGAAATTTAATTTAGAATGTAAACAGCTCCTCTGTCACCGTATCCTGTAAGAACGAGAAAATAAGTAAATACAGAATGAACAATGTATTAGATTAGAAATATGACTTAAATGTATACATATATATAAGCACTTTGTAAAATAGATATTAGTACCTATTCTGTAAAAAGAAATAATAAACAGGTAGAAAATGTAAAATAGCATAAGATTAGATATAATATTGAAAAATAGACATAGTTTATATTGAGTAAAAATGTAAGAAAAAGACACAAAAATAAAAACTAACACCCCTGTTTTCTTTGTAACTCCTAATAAAGTAAATAAAATAAAGAAAGTAGATAGTCATATATAGGGCATTAGATGGGAATCCCACCCATGGAGTATATAAATGCGGATGAATGATAGAAAGATAAGTATGATGGAATGAAAGTGCGAGAGGAATAAATGCGAGAACTGGAATGAAAGTAAAGCTCAGAATAGACTCCGATCATGTTGGAGGTAGAAGGTTAAAAAAAAAAAAAAAAACCCGCACTGTGCCCGAGTAGTGGATTATGGCTCTTTCTCACTCACAGAGAGGAGGCATGGGTCCCACCAGTGGGCACATTAAAAAAGGCTCATGATAATGATGAATAATGATTAAGGTACTCCATAAAAAAACTCTTCACTCTGATTATTGTTTTCCATTAATGGAATATTCATTTCAACTTTTGAAAATTGTTGTAATTGCTTGTTCGGATCTCATTTCATTTATTCATTAACAATGTTATACTGTGTCCGAATGTTTTACTACAAGAATTAAATACAAGCTAAACGCAATCTACAACCCCTTGGTTGTAGATTGCTTTTAAAAGCTAACAGAAACGTCAATTTTTAATATTAATATGTTCAATGTACATCCATAGTCATAACGATTCATTAAAAAAAAATAACAAAAATAATAATCTAGACATGTCTTTACAAGAATTGGTTCTTTCAATAAAATACAATCTAATACATGTCAAAAAACTTCAATAATCTAAAAATGTAAAGCCGGCTCCACACGCTTGGCGTACAATGGCAAACAGCAAACACAAAACAACAAACACGAACATGTGGATGGGTGTTTATTTGTTTTTGCCTGTTTTTGTTTGTGTTCGGCATCGGTGTTGGTTTTTATGCACAAATCAAAGGATGTTTGACAAACGTGTTTGCGATGTATCCAGACACTTGTTAAGTTCAGTAGTACGCGTGAGCTTGCGGGCGGCGGACGGAGTTAATAGTGGTGGTCAAATTTACGAATCGTGACATTTTGTGTATCCTAAGCTAAATTGTAAGAGAAAATGTCTGATTGTTCTGAGGAGGTTAACCCGATAGCTGCCACAACAAGCTGGTCGTCTGTCATGTATGCCAATCCAGAATATACTAGCACGTTCGCCAAGCCAGTGGATGCCGTGTTTGTGTTGGATGATTGTGGTCAGTGTTTGGCACATGTTTGGTGTTGGCGGTAGCTTAAAAACCACAGTAAATCTAAACCAATCCGATACATGCTATCCAAACAAACTTCAATAAAAAGTCTAAAATTGACACAAAATTTGAAAAAAAAATATATTAATTTAATAATAATTAATATCATTAATATTATTTTATATACATATATATTTTTTTTTTATTATTAATTTTTTTTTTTATTTATCAAATTGTTTTTGATTTAAAATTGAGCCAAAATTAAATTAAATAATCTAATTAATGTCATAACCATTTCAATATATAATCAAAAAATCTCAAACTAATTTATTAAATAATCCAAAACATGTCATAAAAATTTCAATAAATAATCTTGAGATGTCTTAACAAAATTAATTTAATAATTCGAGGAAGGACGATACAAAATTAAATTCATCATATATGACAGAAAAGACCATTCGTGTACGGATTCCTGCTAATCGGTTTTATTCGCAAAGCCTGGAAAAAATGGCAGTTCTTTATTTTTAAAGGATAAAATTTGACAGAAACTTAGCCACGCTTCACGTTGATTATTTTAACTGGGTATGAATTAGTTAGGTAACTTAAAAATAATATGGCCCTCAATCCTTCATAAGTATTTATCTTACTTAACACACATTATAGGTCGCCATACCTATATATGTGTGTTAAGTAGCCAACTAGCGTCCAAGTATTGGAAGAAGAGGTGACGGTCATCTGGTGGCGAGATGTCTGAGCAGACGACATTGTTGCCATCACGGGTGGAACCGGGCTGGGCCTGGCACACGAAGATGGGAATTGGCACAAGAAAAGAGCGGCTTATGTTTAGCAGCAAACAAAGTCAGGCTGAGGATAATAATGATTCACGTCCATTACATATTACACCACCGATACAACTAGAAAAAGAAAAATTACAACTAAATTCTGACTCCAACAATAATAACGTTACAGAGCTTAGAGCCGTCAATAATAAACATGTTCCACAGTTTAATAACTGAAGTAAACTAAGAATTTTAAAGCAAACATAATACAGTCATTAGCGTCTAACACGAACTTACCATTACAATTTAAATCAAAGCATAATAGCTCGAGTACTTGCATTAATAGTTAAGACATTGATTTCGCCTTCGGTTTGAACACCTGCGGAAAGAACAGGTTAATCCATTTTCAAACTCGTTTCTTTCTCGCACCGTGGATTGTTGTCACCTTTTGGAATTGTAAGTTTCATTAACGGTATCATCAATATCATCACGATCAAATAATGGCTAGCAGAACACACTCTATTTTACAAGTTTTTATTATCTTGCAATTTGGTTGACAATGTACGGTTAGCAAAAATTAGATGAAAAAGATTTTCATTGTACTGTTGTCATTGTCGCTGACATCTTTTCCCCTTTTTTACTATCCAAATGGTGCATAATCATTACCTTCCTCAACTGTGCGTATAGGTACATATGGGGTTTCCTAATCCCCTGAAGCGCGCTTACATAATAATCCGTTGTTAATGTGCCTATTTGTTAAGTGGTGAAACCATGCAAGGCATAACATGGTACTTATAAATCACAGCTGCGTGTTAATCGCGTTAAACTACTTGCTGCTGTTGTTTGTGAAATATAGGAAATACATAACATGATACGCTTTTTACGTTCTTTAATATATTGGAATCAACACTTCTTTAAACTTGTTATGTTTCATTTTGTTATCTTAGTTTAAAGAGGGATAATAAAGCATTAATGATCTTTAAATATTAAAAAAAGATATTGGCATGTTCCCGTTGAGTTACACCATTTTGTGTTACACTATTACCCATTAGGATAAAAAATACTGATTAGTAACACTGTAATTCAATGCCACGTTTTTTCCCATAAATTTACATTGCAACCTAATAGTACGTAATAGGGTTACATTCATGGTCATATTATCTATACCAATATTATAAAGAGGAAAGATTTTTTTGTTTGTTTGATTGTTTGTTTGTTTGTACCGAATAGGCTCCAAAACTACTGGGCCGATTTCAAAAATTCTTTCACCGTTGGGAAGCTACTCTATCCCCGGGTAACATAGGCTTTTTATCCCTGTATTCCCACGGGAACGGGAACTACGCGGGTGAAACCGCGAGGCGTCCTCTAGTTATAAATAAAATAGCAGAACAACCGACGAGGTGACATCGCTGTGCAGAACGATAGAAGCGAGCTCGGGACATCCCGACACGGATAGGTTAGATTCGAAGGGGAAGACGAGCTGAAGTGCGACCAAAGCGAGCGAACTCAGCTCCCGTCATCTCCTTTATGTTGAGTTACTTTAAACCCTGCAGCCAGAATTAGGAGCCCCGTCTCCGTCGACTTTGTCATTTGATATGACTGTTACCCTATTACGTACTATTGTACGTTATAGTGTAACACAAAATGGTGTAACTTAACGGGAACAAAGGAAAATATTAAGGAATTATACTTATAACATAGAATCGTGAAAACAAAATATACTTTTTTACAAAAAAATAAACCGATTTCAAAGCAATGAAGTCGGTAAAAAGTTTAAAATAACTTTCCTTTCGGAAGTCGGTGTCTTTGGTACCTCATGTTTTATAATTTTTACCGACTTCAAAAAAAGGAGGTAATCAATTCGACACGTCATCATTATCATCAGCCTATTAATGTTCCCACTGCTGGGACACAGGCCTTCTCTCTGTGAGAGTGAGTGGGTCGTAATCCACCACGCGGCCCCTGTGCGGATTGGTGGATGTCAAATGTCTTTGAATTTTCGGTTATAAGACATGTCGGTTTCCTCACGATGTTTTCCTTCACCGTTTTTGTGAGCAGTGTTGATGAAATAATTGACACAAAGTAAAGCGCCTGCTTGTATGGGTTTGAATCCACAATCTATAACTTGTAAGTCGCGGCCAATACCACTGGGCCACCACTGCTCTCGTGCCTCTAAGTCTCTAAATTGTAAGACACTCAATCCAACACAAAAATAACGATTACAATCCGATAAGTAGTTTCGGAGAAATGCGTGAACAAACATACATACAAACTTACATAACAACAAACAAACATACATAAACTTATGAAATTTGGCACACGTGTTTAGAAACCCCCATAAAGTAACTTATGTGAAAATTGTACAGTGCCTACAATATTGCATACATACGTATCGAATTGGTCACCCTCCTTCTTTTTGAAATTGATAAAAAAACAATTGCATTATAAAATAACACTTCACCCTTAATTGCATGTTGTTGATTTAAACCGTGAAATATCGGTCAAACAGCTATAAAATAAAAAATAAAATATTGCCCTCGTGCATGTAATCATAAAGCACATAATAATTTTACAACAACATGCATTTAATGGTTTTAAAGTCTTTAATGTAATTAATTAAGATACTAGCGGACGCCTCGCGGTTTACCCACTTAGTTCCCGTTCCCGTGGGAATACAGAGATAAAAAGTAGCCTATGTCACCCGGGATTAGTATAGCTTCCCAACGGTGAAAGAATTTTTGAAATCGGTTCAGTAGTTTTTAAGTTCATTCGTAACATACAAAAATACAAATCTTTCCTCTTTTTAATATTAGTTAATAATAACTTTGATGTTGTGGTGGCCCAGTGGCTACAACCTCGCCTCTCGTGCATAAGTTCGTGGGTTCAAATACAGGCAAGCACCAATGTTACTTTTTCAATTAATATGTACTTTCAGAATTTATCTTAGACATCACTGACAACGGTGAAGGAAAACATCAAGAGGAAACCTGGGCTGACAATTAATATAAGTTTGAAATCGCCAACCCGCATTGAGCAAGCGTGGCGATTAATGCTGCTCTTGTCTTCTCTGAATGAGAAGAGGTTTTTGTCGTGCAGTGGGACAGTAACTGGTATATATATACCAGTCTGTCACTATCTTACTCTTACTATATACATATCACACTAATATTACAAAGGCGAAAGTTTGCGGGGGTGTTTGTTACTTCATCACGCTCAAACCGCTGGACGGATCTGAATGAAATTTAGCACAAAGATGGATTATAGTCAGGAATTGCACAAAGGATACTTTTTATTAAGGGAATATGTTCCGTCGGGATAATTTTCGACATTCATGCATAAAATCACTCCTATTTCCCATGGGGGTAGGCAGAAACTACAGAATGCCACCTGCTACGATCCTTACATACTACTTTTGCTTCACTCATAAACATCTAGTCATACACACACGCCGGTTATGAGTACTGCGTACCTGGACTTTCTGAAGAACATCACCTATAAGGTCTATGTATGTCTTTCTAGGGCGTCCCCTCCCGGCGGCGTTTCCATTCACGTCTGCCTTGCCTTGTCTCACATTCTTTCGTTAGTCGCCTTTCATTCATCCTCTCATCATGGCCAAACCATCTTATCTCTTTTCAATTTTAGTCACTACATCTTCTTTTAAACCACAACGTTGTCTTATAACCTCATTCCTCAATCTATCATTTAAAGTTACACCACACATACTTCACAAGCATTTCATTTCATTTCTACTGCATTAATCCTAATTTCATGTCTCTTATGCCAAACCCAACCTTTCATTCCATACATAAGTGTAGGTACCAGCACGCTGGTGAGTCATATATTTCAGTATCAAATATGACCCTGCCTTCTTTACCCCATTTATTTTTCTTTTATGGCGACAGGCGAAGATAATATCTATCCATCTTGCATTCTTGGACAAAAATGTCAACTACTGTCATAAAAATGGCAACTGTTCTCGAATCTTTACGGATGAGTTATACGATTATACCCGTGGTCCTTTTCTGATTAGATCCCAGGAAATCGCGGAAAGATACGGGATAAAATCTTCGCTATCATTTGAGGCTCTTTTTTCTTCAGGCGTTGGATGAACGGATTCTACTTATTCCCACTGGATCATTACGACAGGCAATAATAAGGAAATAAACAATCGTACCTACTATGAACTTATCAAGAGCGACAATAAATCGTATCATGGTATGTGAACGACCCGTTTCAATACGTTTCCCAGTCAGCAAAACAACTACTTTTTAACTCAGCGGGAACCATGAGTTCTGGTTAGACAAATTAGTATTCAGCATTCACGATTTCCATAATGTCTAGAATGAATATGATTGACATTTTGAAAATCATTAATGTTTTTTCAACACACTTGCTCATAAAGTGGCTCTAATTTCACCGCAATTAGGCACATAATGACACCTGTTATCAAACTGTGACTTTTCCATTACTATTATTCACAAGTGAGTTGTTTTTTTTTTACAATAATGAGTTTAATTTTTTTTTATTTATTGGTTGAGTTGCTTTGTTCTTAAAAAAGTTTCGATACAAAAAAGATCGTACTCAATAGTACCAATGCAACACATTTCATGCAACTTCGTATTTAAATAGATAATTTCAACTTGTACATGTTTAATAAATAAAACTTTCACTTAAATATAACTTTTGTTTTAGTCTGTAATAAAGAAAACTTGGAATTCCCCATTTTGTACGTGGCTAAAACGCTATCCGCGAAAAGCCAAAAAAAGATAACTCATTATTTTTAGTCTATAGCCAATCGCCATTGTTAGATGCGCGCGCATAGGAAAACTGATTAATTTTGCCCGCCATTGCGAAAAAAAATTCACAACTCGTTTTCACTGTTGGAAATTATTTTTTTGTATTATTTTCTTCACAAGTGTGTTGAAAAACGTCGTATGATACACGTGTGTTTTGATGATTACCGTCCTCGGCTCTCTTAAGACCCTTACCTGACGGCTCGGGTCTCAATGGCGCCTCAGCGGTAATCACCAACATTACACACTTGTACCATAATGTACTATAACTCATTGGGTCAATCCCATATAATTAAAACTTATGATAATCTTTATCGCTGATAGATTGCCACTTTGTGTAGACTACCGTGAACTCCACAACTGGCGTGACGCCTTATAACATCTAATAGGGTAGTTTACTGAAAATTAGTTTTTTTCGTTAGGTAGATTAATAAAAAAAATTGGACACGTATTTTTTCTTTTGACACGTAAACATAAAGTGACGACGATATACTGCGTTGAAATATCGTGAAACGTCACACCTCTAGTACACTTTATACTGCCATAGTGACGTCACAAGCCCCCACTCCAGAATTGATGCACTTTAACTTTGTAAATTTTGATTGATTTGGTATAGCAAAAAATACGTGTCCAATAGTATTTGATAATCTCACTGACGGACTAAATATAAATATCTGGACTTATAGTTAGTATTTGTAAGTTTGTGCTCCATTGGTATAATTTCTGCAAGACGTTCCAGTGCGGGGGTAAACAAATAAATAATAAATCATTTTTGAATACTTTGGCTATCATAAACCAACATAATTTTTCTAAGAAACAATTTATTTCTTATAACAAATATTAATTTGTAAATTTAACCCAAAACAAAATTAATCTTCGTGATAACCAAAACCAATTACAATCACTTTGAACTCTATAAAGTTCTATCAATTACAAAAGACCTTCGTTACACCTTCAATTGAAACGAAAAACAATTGAACAACCAGAGTGAAATAAGGCGTTGTTCAGAATAAAACAGCGCAAATCCAGACACGTAATCAGGTAGATCTCTGAGCTTATCGAGGCGCGTTTACGTTTAGTAGAGTGAATACCGAGTATAGTACGTTCAAACAGTACTTTATAACTGGATTATCAGTACTGTAATGCTTGTGGCTTTAGACTAATTGAAAATTCTGTTACTTAATGTCAATGGAAATCTAAATTTAAATGTTTTATGAATAATATAATAATGGATAATATGTCAGAATAAGATAGCCAGCTACATACTTATTTGAACTAATTAAATCTCGTGGCTAAATAATAACAGCCGCACGGGTCGATCTCCAAGGTTAAGCAACGCTTGCCGAGGTCGGTCCGTGGATGGGTGACCATTTCAACATACCGAGTTTCCTCTGTGCCTCGGAAAGCACGTTAAGCCGTTGGTCCCGGCTGTCATTTGAAGATCTTTGACATTCGTTACGAGTAGTCAGAAGCTTGAAATCTGACAACAGTCTAGCCAAGGGGTACCGTGTTACCCAGTTACTGGATTGTGGAGGTCAGATAGGTAGTCACTCCATGTAAAACACTGGTACTCAGCTGAATCCGGTTGTGAATCAGATAGTTGTTCCGGCTCTGGGTGTTTGTGTATGTGAGTTTATATGTTTGTAAACGCACCCACGATACAGGAAGAAATTCCTAGTGTGGAGCAACGTTCTAAAAAAAAGAAGTAGAAGAAGACTGGAAGCCGACTCCAACATAGTTGGAAAAAGGCTAGGCAGATTGATTGAAATGATATGTGCCATGTTCAGAAATATTTTTCCACAAATAAGCTAACCCATGCTTAAAATAAACTCCAACTTCAATACACTAAATCCGTTTTGAGCTACACTACTTTTAGGCATTTGCAAACTACACACACGCACATATCAATACAAGTTGTATACCTATTCCTAATCCGAATTACATAGCGCAAGTACATACAGACGAAAATGTAGCAACTATTAACCACCTAAACCAAACTAGGCTTTTAGGTTAAACCGGCTTAGTAATATGATTTTCCGTAATAGGTTTGCCATCACTCGCTTCCTTACTATTTACTCTACAAGGTGTAAACGGAGCATAGTTCCGTAACAATTTATTACAATACTTTGGTAAACGCGTTTGTTAGAACATATTTTGTGCATACAATTATAAACATACGTCTAGACTCATAAACTTGGTGGCTTGGATAATAAAATTACTGTAAAATAAAAAGCTTGTGGTTTATGCTTCGTCTGCGGCAGGTGAGAATTATGGAGTGAATGATTGCCTATATTATATTGGCTTGTTTGGTATTACAAAACCAAAGTTGTTACAAAATAATTCAACTTACAATAAAAATATGCGAAAGTTTGGATTTGTGGATATATGTTTGTTACTCAATCACGCCAGAATGGCTGAATGGATCTAGATGAAATTTGGCACATAGATAGATTATATTCTGTAATAGTACATAAGCAACTTGTTATCCCAGTATAATGTTCCCTTGGGATGGTAAAACATTTTTAACGCGGGCCAAGCCGCTGGCAGCAGCTAGTTCAAAATAACTAGTTTATCCACCGTATCGTGACGACTAAGTTTTCTCTTATCCTGCATTATAAATAACACTGTCGTCAATGAAAATTTGACAGCAACAGAATAATTATTTTCATTAATTTAAAAGCTTTTTTTTAACTTGCAATGTATGTATGTTGTTAAGTTTGTTGGGTCAAATCTTGTAACTGAATTTTAAAGCAGTTATCCTGCACCGATTAAGATAATATTTTGCATACACGTTTAGTTTGGATGACAATGCATGTGACGTCATTCTAAATTCAATATGGCGGACGGCCCAAGATAGCGGACTAGTTGTTCTTTGTGCACTGCCATGATATGGGTATCAAATGAAAAGGATTGCTGAGTAGAATACGAAAAAAGCTTGCTGCTTATTTAATTTTCTGAGTCAAGATACAGAGGACATGGTTGTTCGAAACCAAAATGTACCGTCTTTTTTTGTTATTTTGATGCAATACTGAGTCAACTCACTGTCATCGATATTGATAGTTGTTGGTTGACTGCGCGTCGCGTGGTTGCGTGGAATAGTCTTTGATAGCGCGAGACGGAAAATGTTGGTCTTTGAACTGGTTTTGATGTAGTTGATAAATACCCAACCAATCGTTATCCGAAGATGTGTTCGCGATCCGCGATGGCGAGTGGAACTGTGTGTCGCCCGTGCATTTGTTTGTGTATGTATTTCGCGCGCAGCGAAGTATTTTTGTCGGAAACGTGTCTAGCCGCCTGGCGGGAATACCTCCAGACCACGTCCCTTATTCCCTTAATATTATATTTTTATCCTCCCACTATAACCCCCGACCGGACACGGGATTGACCAGGAGACCACCGCGGGAACAAATGTGAGTAGTAGTTATAAGTTGTGTGCTTGTATCACTTTCAACCTGTCTGACAGGAATCGGTATCTCAAAGAACAAACCCCTAGTTTACCGCTGCTGCGTATCGCGGTTTCGCGGGTATAGACCTTGCAGTATCCAAGAGTCGCAGCATTGTTCATGGGCCCCAGTGTTTGCCTCTTTGCTTGTGATCCGCAGGCCTGTATTCAACAATGGTGCATGAGCAAAAACTACAAACAGCCAATCCATCTATCAATAAGTCAATCGTCTAGTCTAGTGAATATTACGAGGAAATTTTATGACTATACTAGGTACCTCCTAAAAAAAGAATGCAAAAATGTAATAACACTATATTCTTTCTCATAAAACTGATAGTGAAGATCTATTCGGCAGCTGGTGCATTGCGGCTATAAATAACTCTCTATTAAGAGTGTTACCCCATGACCCTACCCCACGGCAAAAGGAAAAGGTTAAATTAATGGCTGCCAAGAAATATCGCCACTCCTATAAAAACGCCGAAAGCAATGGTTTTGCGGTTTTTCTGTTCATAAAGTTCCAATCAAATTCGAGTTCGTTACGCAGGTATGAATTTTGTGTAGCTATATAGTGTTAGGTTAGTTATCGTGCAAAATAAGACGTTAATCACACATTCATAAATAGTTTTAGGTAAGATAATATACAGAGTGGGCAAAAAATTGAGGATCAAACAAAACAGGGCGATATTTAGGGGTAAATAACGTTTTATTATTTTGTTTCATTTTGACCTACTGCACATAGCCCCAAATACTGTTTATTTTGATCCACGATTTTTGGCCCACTCTGTGTATCGTAAGCATTAAGCCGTTAATCACATCCTTACGTACAGACAGGAATATCTTCTACTGCTTCTTTCGTGTTGATTAACCCAAACTATAGTCTCAACCATTCAGATTTTGTCCGACCAGTATGTAGCTACTCGGACAGCTCTTTCATTCGCTACGTTCAAATCCTGAAAGGTGCATGTGGTCGGGCATGAAGGGCAGACAAAGAGGTGGGCCATATCTTGCGAAGGGGCACCACACTGGCACTGCGTTTTTGATGGGTCTATGATACTCTATTTGGCCAAGTTATTTCTACAGCGGCCAATCTGGATCCGCAATCGGTTTAGGGATTTCCAGATTGGCCACTGCAGATCGTGTCCAGAGGGCAGATGCTCTGCCGGAGTGATGAAGTATGGAGGAGTAGCGTGTATGTTGCCATAATTCACATTTCTCGTCAGTCGGAGGAGATCGTACGTCTCAATTTCAATAACAGGAACATAAGTTGTTGATCATAATAACTTACCAGAAACAATTGATAAGTTAAAAGTTTTTAAACTGTCATGTTCACTAACACTAACATTAAAATTAGAAAAGAGATATTTGTTTATTTTTTTGTCTATCATTTATCGGTAACGATATAGTACCGAAATAACCTTGACCTATCTTGACCTACCGATGGTACCAACCTTGGGTTAGTACCATCGGTAACACTTTAGGGAAGCTTAGAGATTTAGTTACAACAGTAGGAAAGCTGCAATACAACTTATCAAACAAAAATTGGCACAATGCCAAAAGAACCTCAAGGAAAAGTTCTCCCCTCAGCTGTTTATTATCATGACCATGCTTGTTACGAGAAAATAACGTTTGGTTCTTTTCTCATTTGTGTCAATTCTTTTGGTTTGGGTAAAATATATTGATGCTTATGGACCTGTTGCATGGATAAACTTGGAATGTTCTTGCCAAGATTCTGAAAGAGAGAAATATGTGAAAATAATTTGATTCCTCTTAACGCAAGAGCTTTGAGGATATGAAAGTGTTATCAGCTCATAGCTTTATCTATATCAGCAGATTTTCTGTAAATAAAGTGAAAGGTCTTTTCTAACTTTTTGTAGCTTAGAGAAATGCTCATGCATACTGCGCTACCACGGGGAGATAGCGCAGTTATGTGGCACTCCAACCCACTAAAACTCCAGGGTTTTTTTTTATTACTGTCGTCTCGCAGGTAAATACTAAAATTTTCTTCTGCTTAAACGGTCTTCCCTGTGAAGACTAAACTATCGCCTCCAGCCAGCCACAAAAAGCTAAACTTAAGTGACCACACTGAGGGCTACCTGTGGGGTCGAACATCGGCTCAGGGCATCGCTGGGGGGACAACTAGAGCTGGATAGTAATAAAGTGATTCTACCATCCGTTCGGAAAAAGCCTACGTGGAAAAGAACGGACAAAAAACTCCACGGTGTCCTCCTGTGCTACTTATGGCGGAAGCACGGGCACATGTTAGCACTTACCGCGAACCCGCCACCTAATATACGTATGGACAGTAAAAACTTTATAGATACACACAAAGCAAATATTTTTTTTCGAAAATGCCCGGTCGTATCTTATAACCTCTGTGAAAACAGAATCTAGGTCAATAAACAAAAGCATTACCTAATAGTTCAACAATAATACCATTCCTTATTTAAAAAAATAAACACTAAACAAATTGCCTTTCACGTCACGGGCACGTCTTTGTCCCAACAAAAGAAATAAGCCCCGGACCCCGGTACCCTAATACTGAGAACGAAAACAGGTCCCGAAAGTAAATTGAAAACGGCAGAAAATAACACCTAACAAAAAACTTTACGAAATGAAAGAGAGGAATGGAATAGGACCATTTGATTTTTGCTTTCTCTGGATAGAATGAAGATGGATATTATGAATATAACTGGTTCATTTTGGCATGGTAACAGAGGTCATTGCTCTTTTCCTGATATCTCCTCGTAGAATCCTTAACAATAAACTATATAACGTTATTAGACAAATATATTGAGCATCACGATAAATGGCTAGTCAGGGGCGGCTTTATGTCCATTTTTCTGTTTTTGAAATTTTAAATGTTGTTTAGGCATGAAGTTCGCCATTGTATAAAGGTTAGTGGATGAAGTTTAAATAAATAAAAGTAGAAGGGTTAACAACAGCTGCAGTCATGCTAAACCGTAGCAGCTAAACAAGAAAGATTGATAAAATATACTTTATTGTATACCAAAAATGTAACACTACTCTTTTAAAATATTCTGAATTGTATCGGTACAATGGTCGGGTACGATCTTATCGTTGACAGCGATATCTACCACACTACATTCAAAGTTTGTCTACCTTTGGACACAAAGTAAGTAAGTGGCGCGCCGCCTTTGGATGAACTGGACGAACTTAATAAAGGAAAGATTTTTGAAATTTTACGTTTTTTTGCGAGGACGTAACCGATTAGGACGTAACGATAGGAAAAGATCTACTTTTCCTCTTATTTCAGATTAAAAAAAAAATTTCATACGGTGTCTGACCACCGATTATTCCGGTAATTAAATATATATGGGATTTGCGTTCGAATCATTTTATCCCTTCTGTGAAATATTGAAAGGATTTTGCTTAAACAGCATCATTTTAGGGAACCTTTTACCTAATACCCCTACGTGTGTAATTAAAGGATTGTCATATGTTAGAACGAAACTTAGTAATTCTATTATCATTATTTTGGACATTTTGCCTAGATACTACAATGCTGCAATGGATTACACTACATTTTATTAGATCATTATACATTACCTATAGCAGTTATAAAGTTTATGTTTTTCGCGCGTATCTTGAATGTTTGTAATTTTTTTATTACTAGTTACATATTACTCTTGACGGATTTTTATAATTATGACATCGTTAGATAGGTCTTGACCGCCCAAGTGTTCAATCTTAGATAAGTACCGTTAAAAAAACGAAGATGGCGGATTTTGTGGGCCAAGAAAAAAAAAAAAATACTAGTACTCACCTGAATCTGGTTAGACTGGAAGTTGGGAAAAGGCTAGGCAGATGATGATTTACGATTTCCATAATGTCTAGAATGAATATGATTGACATTTTGAAAATCATTAATGTTTTAACTCATGGGGTCAATCCCATATAATTAAAACTTATAATCTTTATCGCTGATACATTGCCACTTTGTGGAGACCACCGTGAACCCCACAACTGGCGTGACGCCTTATAAGGTCTAATAGGATAGTTTACTGAAAATTTGTTTTTTTTTCCGTTAGGTAGATTAATAAAAAAAAATGGACATGCATTTTTTCTTTTGACACGTAAACATAAAGTGACGACGATATACTGCGTTGAAATATCGTGAAACATCACACCTCTAGTACACTTTATACTGCCATAGTGACGTCACAAGCCCCCACTCCAGAATTGATGCGCTTTAACTTTAAATTTTACGCAAAATATACGTGATTATAATAAGTAAGTACGTGACAGATATTTATATAGTATATTAGTGACGGACTAAATATAAATATCTGGACTTATAGTTAGTATTTGTAAGTTTGTGCTCCATTGGTATAATTTCTGCAAGACGTTCCAGTGCGGGGGTAAACAAATAAATAATGAATCATTTTTGAATACTTTGGCTATCATAAACCAACATAATTTTTCTATGAAACAATTTATTTCTTATATATATATATACAAAATAATATTTGTTATATATTATTTTGTATCTTCGTGATAACCAAAACCAATTACAATCACTTTGAACTCTAAAAAGTTCTGTCAATTACAAAAGACCTTCAATTGAAACGAAAAACAATTGAACAACCAGAGTGAAATAAGGCGTTGTTCAGAATAAAACAGCGCAAATCCAGACACGTAATCAGGTAGATCTCAGAGCTTATCGAGGCGCATTTACGTTTAGTAGAGTGAATACCTAGTATAGTACGTTCATACAGTACTTTATAACTGGATTATCAGTACCGTAATGCTTGTGGCTTTAGACTAACTGAAAATTCTTTTACTTAATGTCAATGGAAATCTAATTTCAAATGTTTTATGAATAATATAATAATGGATAATATGTCAGAAAAGATAGCCAGCTACATACTTATTTGAGCTAATTAAATCTCGTGGCTAAATAATAACAGCCGCACGGGTCGATCTCCAAGGTTAAGCAACGCTTGCCGAGGTCGGTCCGTGGATGGGTGACCATTTCAACATACCGAGTTTCCTCCGTGCCTCGGAAAGCACGTTAAGCTGTTGGTCCCGGCTGTCATTTGAAGATCTTTGACAGTCGTTACGAGTAGTCAGAAGCTTGAAATCTGACAACAGTCTAACCAAGGGGTACCGTGTTACCCAGTTACTGGATTGTGGAGATCAGATAGGTAGTCACTCCATGTAAAACACTGGTACTCAGCTGAATCCGGTTGTGAATCAGATAGTTGTTCCGGCTCTGGGTGTTTGTGTATGTGAGTTTATATGTTTGTAAACGCACCCACGATACAGGAAGAAATTCCTAGTGTGGAGCAACGTTCTAAAAAAAAAAAGTAGAAGAAGACTGGAAGCCGACTCCAACATAGTTGGAAAAAGGCTAGGCAGATTGATTGAATGATTGAAATGATATGTGCCATGTTCAGCAAAAAAAATTCCACAAATAAGCTAACCCATGCTTAAAATGAACTCCAACTTCAATACACTAAATCCGTTTTGAGCTACACTACTTTTAGGCATTTGCAAACTACACACACGCACATATCAATACAAAATGTATACCTATTCCTAATCCGAATTACATAGCGCAAGCACATACAGACGAAAATGTAGCAACTATTAACCGCCTAAACCAAACTAGGTTTTTGGTTAAGCCGGCTTAGTAATATGATTTTCCGTAATAGGTTTTCCATCACTCGCTTCCTTACTATTTACTCTACAAGGTGTAAACGGAGCATAGTTCCGTAACAATTTATTACGATACTTTGGTAAACGCGTTTGTTAGAACATATTTTGTGCATACAATTATAAACATACGTCTAGACTCATAAACTAGGTGGCTTGGCTAATAAAATTACAGTAAAAAAAAAGCTTGTGGTTTATGCTTCGTCTGCGACAGGTGAGAATTATGGAGTGAATGACTGCCTATATTATATTGGCTTGTTTGGTATTTCAAAACCAAAGTTGTTACAAAATAATTCAACTTACAATAAAAATATGCGAAAGTTTGGATGTGTGGTTATATGTTTATTACTCAATCACGCCAGAATGACTGAATGGATCTGGATGAAATTTGGTACATAGATAGATTATATTCTGGAATAGGATATAAGCAAGTTGCTATCCCGGTATAATGTTCCCTTGGGATGGTAAAACATTTTTAACGCGGGCGAAGCCGCTGGCAGCAGCTAGTTCAAAATAACTAGTTTATGCACCGTATCGTGACGACTAAGTTTTCTCTTATCCTGCATTATAAATAACACTGTCGTCAATGTCAATTTGACAGCAACAGAATAATTATTTTCATTAATTTTACAAGCTTTTATTTAACTTGCAATGTATGTATGTTGTTAAGTTTGTTGGGTCAAATCTTGTAACTGAATTTCAAAGCAGTTATCCTGCACCGATTAAGATGAAATTTTGCATACATGTTTAGTTTGGATAACAATGCATGGTTAGCTAAGTGAAGTCATTCTAAATTCAATATGGCGGACGACCCAAGATAGCGGACTAGTTATTCTTTGTGCACTGCCATGATATGGGTATCAAATGAAAAGGATTGCTGAGTAGAATACGAAAAAAGCTTGCTGCTTATTTAATTTTCTGAGTCAAGATACAGAGGACATGGTTGTTCGAAACCAAAATGTATCGTCTTTTTTTGTTATTTTGATGCAATACTGAGTCAACTCACTGTCATCGATATTGATAGTTGTTGGTTGACTGCGCGTCGCGTGGTTGCGTGGAATAGTCTTTGATAGCGCGAGACGGAAAATGTTGGTCTTTGAACTGGTTTTGATGTAATTGATAAATACCCAGCCAATCGTTATCCGAAGATGTGTTCGCGATCCGCGAGTGGAACTGTGTGTCGCCCGTGCATTTTTTTGTGTATGTATTTCGCGCGCAGCGAAGTATTTTTGTCGGAAACGTGTCTAGCCGCCTGGCGGGAATACCTCCAGACCACGTCCCTTCTTCCCTTAATATTATATTTTTATCCTCCCACTATAACCCCCGACCGGACACGGGATTGACCAGGAGACCACCGCGGGAACAAATATGAGTAGTAGTTGTAAGTTGTGTGCTTGTTTCACTTTCAACCTGTCTGACAGGAATCGGTATCTCAAAGAACAAACCCCTAGTTTACCGCTGCTGCGTATCGCGGGTATGGACCTTGCAGGATCCAAGAGTCGCAGCATTGTTCATGGGCCCCAGTGTTTGCCTCTTGGCTTATGATCCGCTGGCCTGTATTCAACAATGGTGCATGAGTAAAAACTAGAAACAGCCAATCCATCTATTAATAAGTCAATCGTCTAGTCTAGCAAATATTACGAGGAAATTTTATGACTATACTAGGTACCTCCTAAAAAAAGAATGCAAAAATGTAATAACACTATATTCTTTCTCATAAAACTGATAGTGAAGATCGATCCTTGTGCTCCCGATTATCTAAAAACTTATTTCAAAGTGTTGGACAGTTCTCACAGTCGTAACCTTCGAGCTTTCAAAAATCTACTTCTCCAAATTCCTTCACACCGCACTGGTTTTATGTCCAATTCATTCGCTGTCTCAACAATAAAGCTCTGGAACGCGCTACCCTTTGGCATTAAAAAGGCTGAAAGCAAATTCACTTTTAAAAGAAAGGTTCGTGATTACTATTTGAATCAAACTAAATAGCTCTCATCTAGAGACATAATAATTATTAACAGGTTTCTCGTTTTTTTTATTATTGTTATTTATTAGTCTATTTTATTTGTATATGTGTATTATATTAATATATATATATGTAAGTATATACTTTTTCGTATACAAGTTGTCTTTTTTAATATTATTTTGTACCCGCTCACAACGTTGTCCTTATTAACCCAATGGTTGACTGGTAGAGAATGCCTTGTGGCATTAAGTCCGCCTATGTACCACTATTGTACATGAAGTTTAAATAAATAAATAATAAATAAATAAGATCTATTCGGCAGCTGGTGCATTGCGGCTATAAATAACTCTCTATTAAGAGTGTTACCCCATGACCCTACCCCACGGCAAAAGGAAAAGGTTAAATTAATGGCTGCCAAGAAATATCGCCTCTCCTATAAAAACGCCGAAAACAATGGTTTTGCGGTTTTTCTGTTCATAAAGTTCCAATGAAATTCGAGTTCGTTACGCAGGTATGAATTTTGTGTAGCTATATAGTGTTAGGTTAGTTATCGTGCAACATAAGACGTTAATCACACATTCATAAATAGTTTTAGGTAAGATAATATACAGAGTGGGCAAAAAATTGAGGATCAAACAAAACAGGGCGATATTTAGGGGTAAATAACGTTTTATTATTTTGTTTCATTTTGACCTACTGCACATAGCCCCAAATACTGTTTACACAGAGTGGGCCAAAAATCGTGGATCAAAATCCACGATTTTTGGCCCACTCTGTGTATCGTAAGCATTAATATCACACCCTTACATACAGACAGGAATATCTTCTACTGCTTCTTTCGTGTTGATTAACTCAAACTATAGTCTCAACCATTCAGATTTTGTCCGACCAGTATGTAGCTACTCGGACAGCTCTTTCATTCGCTACGTTCAAATCCTGAAAGGTGTATGTGGTCGGGCATAAAGGGCAGACAAAGAGGTGGGCCATATCTTGCGAAGGGGCACCACATTGGCACTGCGTTTTGGATGGGTCTATGATACTCTATTTGGCCAAGTTATTTCTACAGCGGCCAATCTGGATCCGCAATCGGTTTAGGGATTTCCAGATTGGCCACTGCAGATCGTGTCCAGAGGGCAGATGCTCTGTCGGAGTGATGAAGTATGGAGGAGTAGCGTGTATGTTGCCATAATTCACATTTCTCGTCAGTCGGAGGAGATCGTACGTCTCAATTTCAATAACAGAAACATAAGTTGTTGATCATAATAACTTACCAGAAACAATTGATAAGTTAAAAGTTTTTAAACTGTCATGTTCACTAACACTAACATTAAAATTAGAAAAGAGATATTTGTTTATTTTTTTTTGTTTATCCGTGATCATGGTGCTTGCAACAGCAACGAAACAAAAATATCCATAACTCGCAACAAACAGTAAATATGGTAAATATCCCGTTTCTAATGTTAATGTTAAGTTAAAAGTTTACTTATTGGTAACCATATTAATCTACCCAGCTATTTCCCGACTATGTTGGG
Source organism: Orthosia cruda (assembly GCA_964057195.1). NCBI lineage: Eukaryota > Metazoa > Arthropoda > Insecta > Lepidoptera > Noctuidae > Orthosia > Orthosia cruda. The sequence continues at coordinate 26,112,787 of OZ059840.1, read as the reverse complement.
ATTGACTTCTAAACGGATGAAGTTGAATAATTATTTTTTTACATGGAGCGACTGCCTATCTCACCTATACACACAACCCAGTAACTGGGTATCAGACCCTTTGGCAAGCCTGGTTAAAATTTTCTGACTTCAGACTACCCATAACGATTAACCACTGCCATTTATCGGTAACAATACAGTACCGAAATAACCTTGACCTAAGGTTAGTACCATCGGTAACACTTAAGGGAAGCTTAGAGCTTTAGTTCCAACAGTAGGAAAGCTGCAATACAACTTATCAAGCAAAAATTGGCACAATGCCAAAAGAACCTCAAGGAAAAGTTCTCCCCTCAGCTATTTATTATCATGATCATACTTTTAACAAGAACATAACGTTTATTTCTTTCCTCATTTGTTGCAATTCTTTTGGTTTGTGAAAATATATTGATGCTTATGGACCTGTTGCATGGATATACTTGGATTATTCTTGCCAAGATTCTGAAAGAATGAAATATGTAGTGCTAATTTGCTAACGCGAGGGCTTTGAGGATATGAAAGTGTTAACAGCTCATAGCTTTATCTATATCAGCAGACCATCTCTGAGTAAAATCAAAGGATTTTTGAACCATTTTGTAGCTTGGAGAATTGCTCATGCATACTGCGCTACCATGGGGAGATAGCGCAGTTATGTTGGACTCCAACCCACTAAAACTACATGGTTTTTATTTTTTAATAGTTGGCGTCTCGCAGGTAAATACTAAGATTTTCTTCTGCTTAACCGGTCTTCCCTGTGGAGACTAAACTATTGCCTCCAGCCAGGCACAAAAAGCTAAACCTAAGCGACCACACTGTGGGCTACCCCCTGTGGGGTCGAACATCGGCTCAGGGCATCGCTGGGGGGACAACTAGAGCTGGATAGTAATAAAGTGATTCTACCATCCGTTCGGAAAAAGCCTACGTGGAAAAGAACGGACAAAAAACTCCACGGTGTCCTCCTGTGCTACTTATGGCGGAAGCACGGGCACATGTTAGCACTTACCGCGAACCCGCCACCTAATATACGTATGGACAGTAAAAACTTTATAGATACACACAAAGCAAATATTTTTTTTCGAAAATGCCCGGTCGTATCTTATAACCTCTGTGAAAACAGAATCTAGGTCAATAAACAAAAGCATTACCTAATAGTTCAACAATAATACCATTCCTTATTTAAAAAAATAAACACTAAACAAATTGCCTTTCACGTCACGGGCACGTCTTTGTCCCAACAAAAGAAATAAGCCCCGGACCCCGGTACCCTAATACTGAGAACGAAAACAGGTCCCGAAAGTAAATTGAAAACGGCAGAAAATAACACCTAACAAAAAACTTTACGAAATGAAAGAGAGGAATGGAATAGGACCGTTTAATTTTTGCAATCTCTGGATAGAATGAAGATGGATATTATGAATATAGCTGGTTCATTTTGGCATGGTAACAGAGGTCATTGCTCTTTTCCTGATATCTCCTCGTAGAATCCTTAAGAATAAACTATATATCGTTATTGGTCAAAAATATTGAGCATCACTATAAATAGCTAGTCAGGGGCGGCTTTATGTCCATATTTCCGTTTTTGAAATTTAAAATGTCGTTAAGGCACGAAGTTCGCCATTGTATAAAGGTTAGTGGATGAAGTTTAAATAAATAAATGTAGAAGGGTTAACGACCGCTGCAGTCATGCTAAACCGTAGCAGCTAAACAAGAAAGATTGATAAAATATACTTTATTGTATACCGAAAATGTAACACTACTCTTTTAAAATATTCTGAATTGTATAGGTACCATGGTCGGGTACGGTCTTATCGTTGACAGCGATATCTACCACACTACATTCAAAGTTTGTCTACCTTTGGACACAAAGTAAGTAAGTGGCGCGCCGCCTTTGGATAAACTAGACGAACTTAAGTAAAGGCAAGATTTTTTAAATTTTACGTTTTTTGCGAGGACGTAACCGATTGTAGATCTTTTCCTCTTAATTCAGATTTAAAAAATATTTTCTTACGGTGTCTGACCACTGATTATTCCGGTAATTAAATATATATGGGATTTGCGTTCGAATCATTTTATCCCTTCTGTGAAATATTGAAAGGTTTTTGCTTAAACAGCATTATTTTAGGGAACCTTTTACCTAATACTCCTACGTGTGTAATTGAAGGATTGTCATATGTTAGAATGAAACTTGGTAATTCTATTTTCATTATTTCGGACAGATACTACAATGCTGCAATGGATTACACTACATTTTATTAGATCATTATACATTACCTATAGCAGTTACTTTGATGGGCTTTTAAGCTCATTACTTTACACTGATTTATTGTTACTTCGGTACTTTTTACCCGGCTGCAAGGAAAAGTTTATGTTTTTCGCGCGTATCTTGAATGTTTGTAATTTTTTTATTACTTGTTACTTATTACTCTTGACGGATTTTTATAATTAAGACATCGTTAGATAGGTCTTGACCGCCCAAGTGTTCTTTCTTAGATAAGTTCCGTTAAAAAAAGGAAGATGGCGGATTTAGGGCGCCAAGAAAAAAAATTGCATCGAGAGGTGGGTCAAACAAAATCAACGATAAGACCGTACCCGACCATGGTACCTATACAATTCAGAATATTTTAAAAGAGTAGTGTTACATTTTCGGTATACAATAAAGTATATTTTATCAATCTTTCTTGTTTAGCTGCTACGGTTTAGCATGACTGCAGCGGTCGTTAACCCTTCTACATTTATTTATTTAAACTTCATCCACTAACCTTTATACAATGGCGAACTTCGTGCCTTAACGACATTTTAAATTTCAAAAACGGAAATATGGACATAAAGCCGCCCCTGACTAGCTATTTATAGTGATGCTCAATATTTTTGACCAATAACGATATATAGTTTATTCTTAAGGATTCTACGAGGAGATATCAGGAAAAGAGCAATGACCTCTGTTACCATGCCAAAATGAACCAGCTATATTCATAATATCCATCTTCATTCTATCCAGAGATTGCAAAAATTAAACGGTCCTATTCCATTCCTCTCTTTCATTTCGTAAAGTTTTTTGTTAGGTGTTATTTTCTGCCGTTTTCAATTTACTTTCGGGACCTGTTTTCGTTCTCAGTATTAGGGTACCGGGGTCCGGGGCTTATTTCTTTTGTTGGGACAAAGACGTGCCCGTGACGTGAAAGGCAAGGTCTTGACCGCCCAAGTGTTCTTTCTTAGATAAGTTCCGTTAAAAAAAGGAAGATGGCGGATTTAGGGCGCCAAGAAAAAAAATTGCATCGAGAGGTGGGTCAAAATGAAGGGTTTTTAGAGGTGATTACAAAATATACACCATAAATATGTTTAAAAGTCATTCGAAACATCCTTCATTTTGTCAAAATCAAAATCAAAATCATTTTTTTTATTTCACATAGGCCTACATGGGCACTTATAAAACGTCGACAAAATGAGCACGGTTCGGGTTGGTCGTTTCCTATGGAGAAGAACCGGCAAGAAACTCCATGGTTACTCTTTTAAAAATGGTTTGGTTTTACAATATTTACATGTTACAGCATTAGTACTTAGATATGGGGGGACAACGTAGGCCCGAATTATGACAATAAGTCGTAAGAAACTAAAAAAAAAGAAAAAGATTATAAAAAAAAGTTAACAAATGTTAACTAGCATCTAGAAGGCCTACAATGTTCACACATTCACAAAACAATCGGTAAAAGAATCTATACAAAGGTAAAAAATAATAAAAATAAGTATAACACTAAAGACTAAATTTAACATGTTGCACAAATTTTGTTATCAGTGCTGTAACTATTCTTAGCAAAGGGCTTTAAAGATGATTGAAAACCATTTTAAAAAGTCTAATTAAAAGAAGGAAAGAAAAAATGAGATTGAGAATAGTTAGAGACATCCACATATTTGTGCCGTTTACAAGTTACCAGGGAAGCTGCATGCGCAGAAGGAGCTAAGGCCAAATGTTTTTATCTTCAACGTAGTCCTTGATTTTATAATATGCTTTTTTAACAAGGATACGTTTGATGTAGTTTTTGAACCTTCCATCGGTCAGTTCTATAACTGACTTTAGCAACTTGTTATAAAAGCGTATACTGTTTATAAGAAAAGACTTGCTAGTTTTCGTTAATCTGAATTTGGGTATTACAATTTCATGCTTACTGCGTGTATTTAAATTATGGAAGTCGCTTCTAGTTTTGAAAAGCCCCCGATTTTTACGGACATACAAAATACATTCCAAAATATAAAGTGAAGGTAGAGTCAGTATATCGATCTCTTTAAATTTTTCTCTGAGGGACTCGCTAGGACCCATTTTATAGATTGCGCGGATTGCCCTCTTTTGTAGGATGAAAATTGAGTCAACGTCTGCTGCTGATCCCCACAGCAGAATGCCATAAGACATAATACTGTGGAAATAAGCATAGTATACTAACCTAGCTGTAGCTACATCGGTTAGCTGCCTTATTTTCCTTACTGCATATGCAGCCGAACTTAACCTACCCGAAAGAGTTCTAATGTGCGCGCCCCACTGCAATTTTGAATCGATAGTAATCCCTAAGAATACAGTTTCCGTTATAACTTCAAGATTTTTGCCGTCAAGATTTAAGTTTAGGTCATGTTGTGGTACATTTGGTAAAGAGAACTTTAGACATTTTGTTTTTTTCGCATTCAGTAAAAGATTGTTAGCTGCGAACCATTTTGAGAGAACAATTAGACTTTCGTTGACATTTATGACATCCGTATCTTGCCTATCTATTTTAAAAATTAGCGAAGTATCATCAGCAAATAGAATTATATCCGAAAATTTGGCCATCATAAAAGGGAGATCATTAATGTAAACAAGAAAAAGGAAAGGGCCGAGAATTGAACCTTGGGGCACGCCCATCCTGACTAGAGACCCGGAGGACGTCGCCCCATTAACATTTACTTTTTGCTGTCTGTTTGATAAATAGGAAAGCACGAGATCAGCAGATTTTCCACGAATTCCGTAGTGGTGTAATTTACAGATCAGTGTGTTGTGGTCGACGCAGTCGAAAGCTTTTGAGAGATCACAGAAAATGCCAATGGCATCCTGGGACCTCTCCCAAGCCTCCAAGATGTGGCTGATGAGTTTTACTCCGGCGTCCGTTGTCGACCTACCTTTCGTAAAACCAAACTGTTGACTTGTGTGTTGTCATTCATGTATCCTCTGACTTTCTTTTTGTTTACATCTTTGGAGTCGGGTTTTTTTTTTTTTTTATTACTTGTTGCATCAATTAAGTGTAGGTATTGTTTAAAACTATTTTGTTATACGGACTTTTTAGTGATGGTAAGTAAGACTGCTCCATAAGTTTCTCTTGGTTCCACAAAATACGACTAAGGGACTAAGGGAAGTTATAATGATTGTGAACTGTCGTAGGTATCCTCATGTGTGTTAATAACAAACCTGTGAACAGTTGTCTATCTGACAAGGGTGTAGGGTTTGTGGGTGGGATAGTGAAAATTCTGTAACGATTTTCTTCACAGAGGTGTGTTATTTGACCCAGGTTTGAAAAAAGGTAAGTTTAAAACAAGTCCCTAACGTTGATTGATGAAACTCAATCTTGCCTTTAGGAGCGCCTTTAAGTGTAGCAAATTGCTTGGTTTTCAAGTTTCCTCAGAGTTACCTTTATTGTCCGCTGAAGTTGTGACGGCAAACAGAGAAAAGTAGTAAGTTATTTTAGCATTAATTTCCAAAAAGGTATAACTAAAGTGCAGGCGATACCAGCTTATACCAAACAATGACATTGGATTGCATTAAAATCTTACTATTATTATAAAATAATATGAAAATTACGGGTGAAGCCGCAGAGCCGCTAGTAAGCTAGTGTTCAAGATGAGTATTTTTGTAACTACAAAAGTAATTAATTCGGCTAAAAGCTTTTCTGTTACTCACAATCGCAATACTCCTTAATTGGATTTATTTCAACGTGTTTTTAAAATATGTGTAAAACAAGCTTTTACGTAAGTCTCTGAAGTAGCTGGGTTCTTTAATTCGCAAAATCAATTTCCCTCTTCTAAAGAAATCACTTAATTAAGGGTCTGTAGAATCTTTTGGACTTCGCTAAGTAAGTGCGTACCAAAAGCCTACAATTAATTAAATAATTTCCAATCTGTCGAAGCTTGAAAACTTTTAAATTGGATTTATTATTTCGCATCAAATGAGTTACCAACCAGTTAACTTCTTATGTAATTACTTCTTGTTTTTATATTGATTAAATATTAGCGAAACTTTTTATAAAATATTTATTATAATTATTATCGGTTGGCTTGCGTTAGACCACCATCTCACCTGATGGTAAGCAATGATGTAGTTTGTCGTTTGCCTAGAAGTAACCTATTCTCCCTTGAATTAAAGACCTCCAGTAGGAGCTACTGAGTGGCTTGTGGACCAGGGGAGAGTGGAAGGAAAGAGAACGCGCGGCAGGTCACCCATGCTATGGACCGCCCAGATCAAATCTGCAGTAGGCGATCCACTGCATGAGTGCACACGAGTTACAGCCGACAGAGTCGGGTGACGTCGTATCGAGAAGCGAATCATGGCGGCCCAGTATCTCACTGCAACATACCGACCACGACCACTGCCAAGAGTATACCGACAATGAACCTGATGACATTTGACACATGATGTTTGTGGTCTGTCTTTCTGCCAAAATGAGATTATATATTGTCCATAAAATTACCAAATTATTCACCCTTATTATTATTTATGACCTAGTATTATTGGTCATACGAATTGCGTAACCGTATGGCAGAAACGGAGTACGGATAGCAAATACAACTAGATACGGCGTCATATTTACTAACCCTCATCATTATAATAAACTAATTAAATCTAAATATTTTATCGCAGAAAAGGTACTATTTGTGACTCAAAACAACGTAGGGTTGACAGACTGTGTTATTTTTAAATGCAGTTGTTACGCTGTTAAGCTAGCCACATATTTTGCTTTTATGGGAAAATGGGTCCGTGTCTCTTCTGGTTAATACCGCTATTATATACATACATACTATAACCATACTGTACCCTCCTGTTATGATAAGTCGGCAGTGTATTCGGTTCGCACGCGCATATTTTGGAAATGTACGCACATGAGGGCAAGTATAGCCTCATGTTGGAAAAATACAAAATAAGTTTGCAAGATTTCTGTATTTGAAAGAATATGGGGTTTAACCTTTTTATCCCCTCACGTACCCCAGTCTGTTCGTCATAGGCATGGTTGGATATACCAGGCTGGCAGTTAGAGAGATGTTGCGCTGGTCAATTATGTGGCAAGAGTACTGCTAGGTTTATTGCACCCCCCAGAGGTGATGGAGGCACAGCGGCTGCGTGCGCCTGAGGGGTGCGTGGACGCGCGCCTCCACCTTCTTTGACACGAGTCATACGTTCGATATATTATGCTGTAACGTTATATATATTTTGCCAAAACCTGCCGAGATTTGTCAAAATAGAGCACAATTTAATTCTAAAAGGTATTTAAATAATGATTAAGGTATTGGAATGTCTTGTAACGATTGATGTATATTAACGTTTTATAATTATGTAAGTTATAACATCGCCTTGGAGGTGTCTGTAAAGGTGTTATAATATCTAATGAGTAAAAAAGGACATGGTCAGAATCGTAACAGCTATATTTCTTCGCCTTTTTGCGGTGCCTCATATAAAACTCGGTAAGAAATATCTCGAGTCTTTTATCTTTAAGAGTAATAGTGCTCTTATTAAAAGATTAAGATGGATACGCTTTGCGAGCTGACCCAAGAAATGGATCTAGGTAATGTATGGTTTGACGCCAGCATTTAATATAATTCTGTCTACCCTGTAAATGTTTAGCTAGTTCGAGTAAACTAACATAATATTCAACATAAAATCAAGCCCGTATTCCCCAAAAGCGTAGGCAGAGGTGCACATTTTTTTTTAAATAGGTAATCCTTCAAAAACTGCCTGGACTTTTGGGGTAAAGACCAAGGAGTGTGGGATTTTTACCCCACTTAAGCCACTCCGATTATCACCATCAGCACTTAGAAGGGGGCCCCGTCGACCTCTTAAAAGACCAGTCCGGAATCCCCTCTGTGCAACGCCTGTTAGGGCACATCCCTGGGGACGCTGAAAAAGCGCCTCCCCTGAGCCTTGCTTTGCATGGCAGCATGTGATCACTGTGCTGCCGTCTTTCCTGAAGTCACTTGGTGGGTGAACGAGTCCCCAATCCGACCGCCTGCAACCCCGGAGTCGGGTATTGCGTTTTAGGCAACGAAGCGGTTGCTTTGCCATCCACGCCTTCTTCTTCGAGTGGGATTGGCCTTCTCACGATCCCGCTCGGCGGCCTCCTGGCCCATGACGGTCTCACAGAAGGAGACCATTTCTCCCAAATTTTCAGCTGCACCTAATACTATACCCACATTTCGCCAGTTATGTTTAAGTCCCAAAGGTGGCGAGCCTATTGTTATCAACCGGCCACAAATGTAAACCCTGGTGTTCTAATGAGAGGTTCCATATTGAAAATCCAGGGAATCGAACTCAAGACAACTTGCTCAGAAGTAGCGGTTGCATCCACTTCACCAACGGGACAGACAAGATTTCTTTTTAATAGACATACAACCTCTTCACTACGCACAGTACGGCTTCACCCGCGTGAAAAGTGTTTTCTTATCCCATAGGAACATTACGCGATAAAAAGTAGCCTTCTAGTCCAGATTATCTAAATCTGTCCCAGTGCCAAATTTCATAAAGAGCCGTTCTGGCGTGTTTGATTAACAAACATACATCCATCTATCCAAACTTTCACATTTATAATATTATTAAGAAGCAACATAAGATGCATTTATCGAAAGTGACACAGATATTTGGTCGCTATATGTGGAAACACTTTTTTATTTAATAGTAGCGGACGCCTCGCGGTTTCACCCGCGGATCCAGTTCCCGAAAATAAAAAAAGTTTACTATGTCAATCGGGGATAATATAGCTTCCCAACGGACAAAGATTTTTTGAAATCAGTCCAGCCGTTTCGGAGTCTATAAGGAACATACATACATACTTTCTCTTTTATATATATATAGATAGATAAATAGATTTCTATTTCCTCGAACAAAACCTTGATATCACAACATGCTTGTTTTATTTATTTATTTATTTAATAATTAATGTACACACACAGTATAACACATAAAGACAACACATCAAGACAATAGAGTAAAGGGCACTGCTTATTTCTTAAGAAATTTCTGCCAGCAGACCCAGCAATGATTTATTTATATCCAGCGGATATAAATAAATCATTGCTTTTTCATTGAATTAAAAATAAAACATAATATATTTTGATTTAAAATTGAACAGGTATATTTGGGCTTGGCCTTTCCTTAGACCAACAACCTTTCTTGCCAACAGGCGATATTGAGGTCAAGAGTTGGCTCATAAAAAAAAACAACAACTCTTAAAATTCAATAATTGACGAGAAAAAAGAGTGGACACGATTCACGAGATATTCAATTACCTACCTAATACTTTTCATTGAAATCGTAGCAAAAGTTATGAGGAATAATTAAATCTTTTCATAAAAATTCTTTGCAGGGAATCTTAGCTTACTTTTCGTTCTCATTTTTGCCATTGGCCAATTTATTATTCATGAAACCGCTTCAACGTTTAGTGAAGCGTGAGCCAAGCACTTTACGAACCGTTCTTCACTTTATAAAGACCAGAGCAAAAGCCTGTGACTTCGTCCGCGAAACTACAATGTTGACACTTTTACTGCATAACTTCCGAGTAAGCGCCGAAGTTGCATTTTTATTCGAGGGAAAATAGAGGTTGATTTTTTCGCTATTTCTGCGAAAACAAAACGAATTTTAATAGTACCTAATGAAAAAATTGTTTTCTTTTAAAAATTAAACTAGAATTAAATTTTGTTTTCTAAATTATACGGTTCGTGATTTTAATGAGTGAATCTGAGATCTAATGAAGGGCTTCGTTTATCTTAACACAAGCTGTCACACGCGGCTTAACTCCCGTCACTCCCGTCCCGTACTGGGTACCTACCTACCATACCCTTCATACATGAATGTTGCGTAAATTTAACCGCTTACGCAGCGCACGCAACGGAGGCTCTCAAAAAGGAAGAATTTTGCCCGTTTTTGCTAAATTTTTCATTTATGCTCCGCTCCTATTGGCTGTAGCGTGATGTTATATAGCCTTTAACCTTCCTCGATAAATGGACTATCCAAGACAAAAATAATATTTCAATTCCAACCTGAAATTAGCGCGTCCAAACAAACAAACAAACTCTTCAGCTTTATAATATTAGTATAGATTATTTACTAACAAAAGGAACAAATTAAAGCGAATTTTACGTATTTACTCATCCCTAAAATTCAACGTAATCCCTGTCAGAAGTTATTAGAAAGCTATAATTTGTTTCTTCAGTTCCCAATCATTGACCTTTCTAAAAATTCAGCGAAGTTTCTATCAATAATTTGTAGACATTTCCACGTTTTCTGATCGCAACACGTTTTTATTGGTGCCACATGTCATGGGTGACCTTGTGTCATGTGTGATATAAGGTTAAAGGTTGCCCATCTTCATAAATAAATAAACTTTCTAAGTGGAAATGCGGAAGGGGTCAAGCTAGTAGCATGTAAACACATTCTGATATCTAAGTAGTTTGTGCATTCTGTTTAGAAATGCTGCAGGGGTCACGCTAGGAGAATGTATACTGATGTTTTGTGTTTCTCAAAATGGCGGATGCGTTTACTCGCGTTTTTAGAAAAAGGAACAAATGTAGTTGGTATTGCCAGTATTGTAGCACCGCGCCGCCGCTTACTTACTTTGTGGTAGCACGTACCGGTTAGTATTTTATGTTAAACACCGGGAAAATACAATACTTTTCCTTTTAGGCTTATGGCAATAAAGGTTTCCGTAGACATGGGTAAACAGGTGAGATTCTAACAAAGGAGAAATATATTATTACAAGACACTTTTTGCCTTTGCTAACTCAATAATATATGAAAACTACATGAGAAAACACGAATAAGGATTTCTCATTAATTTTATTTATTACAGTAATTTCATGTAGAAATATGCATAGGCAGTGCTTTTAAGTATGTAGATTCTTCGTTCTAGCATTTTTACATCCATGTTTGTGTTTTTTATCTATGCACTTGCAGTAATCAGCTAGTTTGTATTTGAAAGGAGTGAGAAATCTTGACATACCGTTTTCATATTTTCAAAAGATACCATGTTGCACGATTTTTACTGCGTTATAAGATTGTCGGACTTCTTCAATATAGAAGTACATACATTTAAAAAAAAACTTTTTGCAAAAAAATACTACCGACTTCCAAATACAAAACTACAAAGTGAAAAATAACTTAATTTTTTGAAGTCGGTGTCTTTCGTAGGTACCATATTTTTGCGTTATGGACACCGACTTCAAAAAATTAAGTTATTTTACACTTTGTAGTTTTGTATTTGGAAGTCGGTAGTATTTTTTTGCAAGAAGTTTTTTTATTTTTCACTTTTTAGTTGTACGTACCTAATAGGCAAGTTAGTAAGGGAACTATTTCGCCAGAATAGATTTCATGAAACTTGAACATAACCGGTGAAATGAGAGATCTGCTTACCCCTTAAGAGCGAACTGGCGTGATGTTATGTTATAAACAACAAACAGACATGCGATTGCAGCAATCCCGAGAGATTTGCCGTTATTTATTGAAGAGTTCTGTTGTATATCTCCGAAGTTCTTCATCAGATCTTCACCAAATTAAAATGGGACCAATTTCGGAACATACTTTTTCAAACAAAAAAAGAATTTTCAAAATCGGTCCACAATTGACGGAGTAATCGGTGAACATACACAAAAAAAAACAAACCTGAAGTCGAACATAGAACCTCCTCCTTTTTGGGAAGTCGGTTAAAAATCGTGTTAACTGTCACATTTTTTATAGATCATCATTGGTTACTTATACAGAGGCATACGTTTTAGTTTTAGACCTATTTCCCATAAAGTGGAAGTAATTTTCTAAGCCCCATGAACTGCCACACTATCCTATCATTGCTTTTTAAAACATGTAGACACACTCAGAAAGGAACAAACACCGGTTCTTTCTCTCTTCCACCCTTCATTTCCTGAACTCAACCCAAAAACTTGGGCTTTTCTTAACTAAAGGGTAATGCAGGCTTTTCAATATCCCCTGTTTGAGCCCAGCGGGTAAATTGAGTTGTTAGCCAAGCCGACGCGACAATTGGAATACTTATTGCTCAATCAGGACGACCTCCATCGTAATCAGCCGAAAGCACCCGAATAACCCGAAGTTGAACGACTGCGAAATTGGCGGTTCGGCCTGTTCTTAGGTGCAAAGGTGCTAGTTTGGTTAAACTCTGAGTTCGTAGTTATGTTTGGATTTGAAATCCAGTTCTGTTTGAGTTAATTAAGGCTGGTGACTGTTAAATTAATCTGTCTCGGGTGTATTATAATTGCACTGTGAATTTTCAATTAGCAATGCCAGTCACAGTTGACTGCTAATTTTTAATATACATTTTCATATCGAGTGGCCTTTTAATTTTAGGTAAATTTACAGCTGACAGCTTTATTTTTCTCATCAAACAAATTACATTCAGATTTTAACCTATCTAGAAAAAATAGATTTCGCCGAATAAGTTTTCTGCTATTTATAAACACTTGACTTAAATATTTCTATGAAAGAAGACTCATTTAACCGAAAACACGAATATTCACTTGAAAGTCTTTGGAAAAATCTAGAAAACTGTCTCTTACAAACAGTTCTGTCTTATGGAAAGTACCAGTTATAAAATTCAAAGTTTCTAGTAAGTTGGTCTTAAGCGTCGTTCTTGAGTATTCATGCATATAGAGGAGGTCTTCTGAGAATCGAGAAATCCTTTCACTAAAGAAAGGGACGCAAGATGAAAAACATGAGGTTTTGATATTATGTAAGAGAGAGAAAGGTGTAAATTGCTAGTCTTTGTCAGCAAGCACATTCTCGGCGTTGATGATAATTATTTTTAGAATGAAGAGCCGAGAGGTCTTCACATGTTGTGAAATATGTCCGCTAAGTTTGCTTCTAAACTAACAAGGAAAATGTTAAATTAAAAACTGTAACTCGACTATGGGTGGATAGTTCAGGCGCTACGGAGTAACATACGTACATACAAACATATATACATACATAGACTGCTAAAATCATAACCCTTCCTTTTGGCTTCGCCGTAGTCGGGTAAAAAAGAAGAAATACTTCCCAACTTGCGAATATTGTCTGATAAGCTGGCAATCTTGTGAAACTATCTGAAAAAATATTTGATTTATTAACAAAATAATGACAAATAATCGTATTTTTTTACCTGACTCACTGACAGACTGCAAGCTTAAATTTAACAATTTAGTTTTTAGGTAGGTATCCGCTAAGGCCGATGCCTGTCTGGGTCGCGGATAAATTTGAAAGAGTGTTACCGCGGCCCTGGCACAAGCAACTAAAGGAATACGGGTGGGTTTTAGTCAGTAAATGTCTGACATGCCCTCCCGCTTCACCCAAAGCGGGAGAAATCATTGCATGATTTACCACACCCAAAAGGTAGGTACCTGTATCACAATAACTTTGTTTATCCGTTAACCCTCAAATCAAGCATGGTGTTTTTATTTCAGTAGTAAGCAATGTATTAATTAAATCGATATAGTTTTAAATCCAGCTTCCTGCTTTTTCAGCTTCTTGTTATTATTTAAGCAGTCATATAAAAAACTAGCTGTCCCACGCGGCTTCGCTCCCGTCAACTGGCTACCTACCTACCCATCAACCCTACCTACTCTACATACATGATTGTTGTGTAATTAAACCGTTTACGCAGCGCACGCAACGGAAGCTCTCAAAAAGGAATAATTTTGCCCGTTTTTGCAACATTTTTCATTTATGCTCTGCTCCTGTTGGTCGTAGCGTGATGTTATATAGCCTATAACCTTCCTCAATAAATGGACTATCCAACACAAAAAGAATTTTTCAATTCCAACCAGTAGTTTCTGAGATTAGCGCGTTCAAACAAACAAACAAACTCTTCAGCTTTATAATATTAGTATAGATTTCGTTTCTGGAAGTGGTAGACCGTTTATCTCAACAAAATCGCGTCAAGTGCAAGGATCCTTACTTCGTGGTTGGATTGGAAAAAAAAAGCGTTCACATGTTTTGCCGAGACGGCAATAACGAGTTTTTCAATCTACGTTACAAATAGAACCAGCTCATAACATTGTGTTAGTATAAGGATCACAGAAGCGAAACAGTTTCTCACAGGTATACCAAATACCCACATACGAGTTCTTAAATACATACTTCGGGAGATTGGTTTCGGAATTTATAATGAGCGCACGACTCCCTCCTTTTAAGCTACGCGAAACCTAGCAATAGCCAACGCTTGGATGAAAGAATGCAATATAACGACTGGGAAAGAAAGAAAGAAAAAGTAATTGCAGGTTGTCTGTTCATTACTTGAAAGCAGTTGACTGTTGGCTTCTGTAAAGGTGCAGGTGAGCATTTAATAGCAAGCGTTCACGTGGTTGTGAATCTAAACTAGACAACGCAAGACAAATATACATTCATCATCAGACCATTTAGCATTTCTAGAAACATGTTGATCTTAAATGCACGCGTTTTATAAAACAAATAAAATGTTATTATAATTTTAGATGAAAAAATTCCACTAGACAATTGTCACTGTGTTTCATCGACAGAAAATCAAGCGGTCCTGCAGTGATTCTTGCATCCAGCAGACTCCCGCGGCGATGCGCATTCGTTACTGAACTAATTATAGCAATGAGCAGAGAAGCTGTGTGTGTATTTGTAATGCTTGGTTCAACGTACTCACTGTACAAATGTTAATTACGCGTGAATGGAACGTAAATGGTGTGAACGATGCCCTTTAAGAAAATTGTGATCGTTGTTTTCTTATACCTACCTCTTTTAACTACTTCGCGAATTTAGGTAGTCCATGTTATTAAAATATTCTTTGAAAATTATCACATTTTATCGAAAATAGCCTGAAATAAATGTCCGTAAACGCACCAAACTTTTTCTAAAATAGGTTTCCGGATAATTGGCTTCTAAGCCACAAATATGTAGGTCAAAGTTGAAACAGATTTTATATTAGATTCAAAGCCAATGCAGAGAAGGTAACACGTGTCTCAACACACATGTTCCCAATTTTTTTTATTGCTTTTTATGAAACCCGAAGCAAAAGTATGAGTCTTAATAATGTTTCCCTATATTCGCCCTTATGTCAAAGACTCTCGGTTCCTTCCTCAATTCACCAAGTTTTTAATTGAATTTCACAGAAGAATGCTTTTTGTACACTCGAGAGCTGACATCGACTGAATTACAAAAAATCCTGAACAAATGCACGAGGAAATGCTTGATTTAGAACTGTGTTGAGCATTTCTAAATTACTTTTATTTCTTAGTTAGTTATAAACCACCAGGGCCAGGACCGATCCGTGTGGCGACGCTTGGGGCCAGGTCGGCCCCCATGTCCAACCGTGGGCGTCTTTTGGCTGAAATGATGATGGCGATAAAGTTTTAAAAAGGTGATAGGTAATTTTTTTTTCATGAGCCCAACTTTTTTCATGACGCCCAATGCTGGCACTCCATGGAGTGCCAGCATTGGGCGTCTTTGCAGCTGAAAAGAAGATTATAATTATGAGGTGTAATGTTACAGATGCATTGTCTGCTATACAGGCATAGACCTGTGGCAATGCATCTGTAACATTGCATGTATTTACTATGATAGCGACGATAAAAAGTAGGTACGTATTGTATACCTGAGTTTTGTTTTGGTTTAAAAAATCTTCTTCTTTTTACTGCGCTATTCCCAATTTATTTGGGGTCGGACCTCCTTGTGCGTTTACACCAGGATGGTCCATCTAGGTTGTCGATGGTGGTATATTTTGCACTTTAAGGTCTCTCTCGATAGTGGTCCACCAAGAGGCTGGTATTCTGCCCCTTATTGGTTGTTGTTTTCATATATTTATTGTGTATAAATAGGCATTAAAATAAAGTAACTTTAGTAGGTTATGGTATACTACCGTACACTAACTAATACAAATTATTACAATAATGCTTTAACTATTGAAATCATGTAGCTTTCAAAGCTGTATGATTACACCATAACATGCTTGGTCAACAAGAACATTAATTTATATTTATTCACTTCAGACAAAGGCAAATGTAAAAATGTAGTTTAAAACTCGTAGAAAATTGAGAAAAAGCATGCGAGAGTCACTTATTTATGATTTTATTTTAAAGAGAGGTATGTCTCCTAAACCGCAGTTTGTTCTTTATGGAACGAAGTTCCCAATCGCGCGTTGCGAAAGGGGGCTAGACGGGTAAAATTAAGACCAAAAGTTGTAACGACACTTTTTGCTATAGTTGTAAGCCGTGCGGCGTGCGCGTGTTTCTCTGTCTGTCTATCTCTCTCTCTCTCATAGAAATCAAGCCAGTTATTTTCGTTTCGTAAATAGTATATATATATATTTATATAATTTACGAAACGAATATATATATATATGATATAATATATATATATATATTATGATATAACTTAAAAAACTGCGTTCCATCCGGGTGTCCCTTGACACCTCTCAAGTTTTTTTACTTTTCAAAGCGATGAATATAATCATTATCAATATCGTTAATATAGGACAGAATGTTGATTCGACTGAATAGGATAGACAGGAAAGGGGTATTGGTATAAGGACATGGCAATTGCAAGACTACTATTATATTATATTAAAAGAGCATTTAGCTCAATACCATACCTCACAATTTTAGATCATTTCAGGGCCCCATATCATCCAAAAGACCTAGCGAACATTTCCGTTTAAAACTTCATGCTTTGTGCCACTTATTAAGTTTTTCAATTAACTTCTGCACTAACAAGTCAAAAAGTTCATTCAACATTGTTACCACAAACGTTTGGCTCAGCTCTTTGTGCATTTTATTTACCAATTGGCTGACCTGTGGACTATTCGTTACTGACTGGCAAACAGAGAGTTGTTAACAATAGCTTTGGTTTTTTTGGGAAAATTTTTTGGGTTTGCTTTGTTTCCGTAACCCGAGGGCTTCGAAATACCTAAATAAATAGAAAGAAAGAAAACTAGTTTATTTGGCACACACAGATAAACACAACACTAAGTATATTCGCAGAAGGATAGAAGGTAAGTGTCATCCATCAATAATATTAACCATTTAAAATATTTAGCAACATATTCTTTTTAACCTACAGGCCTCCCAACCTCGAGCGAAAGCAGATTTCAGGAATGGATGACACCCCAGCCCGCGGACGAGGGCACGAGGCAGCTATGTGAGGCAGCGGTTTATACGGAACGTTAACCACCAAAAAGTTTATTATTACCTGGGCCGGGGCCTGCTTTTAAGCAAATAATGACTATACAGTCATTATTTGCTTTCATGTATACACATGTACTAGCACTTCGCCCGCGACTTCGTTCGCGTGATCCGTATTTTATCCAACAGATTTCTTTTTAGTTTCACCCAGTTTAAGGTTGTATTTCCAAGAATCCCTTCTTAGTGCTCTCCTACATAAAAAAAGAAGCCCTGAACAGTAAAATTCTTCAAAGATCTCTCTGTCTTAACTACTGACTTAGGGCACCCCCTAAAAAAATAATAATGCAAACCAAACCCTAGTTTTAAAAAAATAATAATGCAAACCTTTACTATTTACTTAGGTTAGTATTTATGTCAAGTCTAAAATATTTCCCAACAAATTTGCACCTTTGCACCTCTTTTGTTGTAAAATTTCCAAAAACCAATAAATACATCAATTCTTTATATCAACCAAAAGCGTTAACCTCTAATTTTACGTGTCACACTTAAAAGCGTAGAAGTTTCACTCAAACTTTCAACCCCTTTTATACTCCCTTGGGTAGAATATCCAAACACTGGTACTCAGCTGAATCTGGTTAGACTGGAAGCCGACCCCAATATAGTTGGGATAAGGCTAGGCAGATTGTTTTAGGGGTAGAATATCCGAAAAAAAACTCTTTTTTTTTTATTAACCAAGAGCGCAAACCAACAATTTCAGATGTTTTACCTTCCAAACCGAAGAAACTTCACTTAAAGTTTCAACCCCTATTTCATACCCTTAGGGGTAGAATTTCCAAAAACCAATAAATACATCAATTCTTTATATCAACCAAAAGCGTTAACCTCTAATTTTATGTGTCACACTTAAAAGCGTAGAAGTTTCACTCAAACTTTCAACCCCTTTTTTACTCCCTTGGGTAGAATATCCAAACACTGGTACTCAGCTGAATCTGGTTAGACTGGAAGCCGACCCCAATATAGTTGGGAAAAGGCTAGGCAGATTGTTTTAGGGGTAGAATATCCGAAAAAAAAAAACTTTTTTTTTATTAATCAAGAGCGTAAACCAACAATTTCAGATGTTCTACCTTCCAAACCGAAGAAACTTCACATAAAGTTTCAACCCCTATTTTATACCCTTAGGGGTAGAATTTCCAAAAACCAATAAATACATGAATGCTTTTTTTCAACCAAGAGCGTAAATTTACAATTTCATGTGTCCAGTTCATGAACTATAAAAATTTAATACAAACTTTTAACCCTTTTTTTACCCCTTTAGGGGTGGCATTTTCAAAAACCAATCTATCAAACCAGCCTAGCTTTTTCCCAACTATATTGGGGTCAGCTTCCAGTCTTACCGGATTCAGCTGAGTACCAGTGCCAGTGCTGTGTACCAATTGCCAAAAACCAATAAATACGAGTACATAAATTCTTTTTATCAACCAACAGCTTAAATCTAAAATTTCACGCGTCCAACTTACAATCTGTAGAAATTTCATACAAACTTTCAGACCCCTTTTTACCCCCTTACGGTAGAATTTCCAAAAACCAATAAATACGTAAATTATTTTTTTCAACCAAGAACGTAAATCTAAAATTTCATGTTTCCAATTTACAAACTGTATTAATTTCATACAAATTATCACTCCTTTTTTACCTCTTAAGGGGTGGAATTTCCAAAAACCTCTAAAAACATAAATTCTTTTTATCAACCAACGGCGTAAATCTAAAATTACACGTGTCGAAATTACAAGCTGTAGAAATTTCATACAAACGTTCAACCCCCTGTTTACCCCCTTGCGAGTGGATTTTCCAAAAACCAATAAATGCATGAATTCTTTTTATCAATCAAGAGCGTAAATGTAAAATTTCACGTTTCCAATTTACAAACTGTAGAAATTGCATATAAACTTTCAACCACCCTTAGGGGCGGCATTTCCAAAAATCCTTTCTTAATGCGCACTTACGACACTTGAGAAATCTCAAGGGTCAACTATACATTCCGAAATTTTTTAATTTCTTAGTTTCGAATTTTCGGACCATATTTGCCTGCTTATTAATTTCGAAATTGACACCCCTAAATTCGAAACTAATTCAAATATATCAATATTATACTCATATTTTTAATGTTAAAATTATGTAATTTATGGAACTAAAAAGAGGATCATCTGAAAATGAGTCTGAATTCGAATCTGAAGACTAAGAGAACGCTATGATGAGAGATCACATCTGGTAACATTACAATAAAAGAAAGGCTAACCATGGTGTTAAATAAAAATGAGAAGTGGAAAATACTCGGGCATTAAAAAAAAATATCATCGATAATTTATTACACGTAGAAATGGCGCTCTATAATAATAGTGGCAAGCGAGAGGAACACCTAGACAAGACCTAAAGTCGTTTGCTGGGCATTCCATCTTTTTTTGCTATCGGAGGGAACCTTGAAAAGGCGCCTGTTTTGGGAAAAAAATCAGGGAGTGTAGCACAGTGACCGTCTTTCCTGAGATTACTCCGTGGACGGACAGCGTCCCAACTCTGAGCGCACGAAACCGCGGAGCCCGCCTGCTTTAAATGGTACAGGTATTGGCGTATTAGGCGCCGAGGCAACTCCAAGAAGCCTCTTTTTTGCCTCCGAGATGCCTCCTTCTCCGAATGGGATCGGCCCTCTCACGTTCCCACTCGGTGGCCTCCTTCTGGAACATCACGGTCTCATAATAGGAGGCCATTTCCCCCCAGTTTTCGGTCTCCGCCAGCATAGACTTGCGCATCTCCAACTGTCACTCACGAGCTGGGTGACTCTCTGCTTCTCTGCAGTTTATATATTTATAGCGCCTCAGTTTGATTACCCGCTATCTGTAAACCCGGCTCGCGGAACCACGCCGCCGCATAATTGACTCTTGCCACTCCACGCTACGAATAGCTAGATGGTATAACCCGCAGTAGTGGTAGAGGCGATTTAGTGTATTTTTAGAAAATGTTATTAAACTCCTCAGTGTCCTCAATGTGATGACCTCGGTAGAGCTGCCTAAAGAGTGGGTCTTAAAATGAACATGGACAAAACCAAGGTCATGGTGAATGCCCATGCAACACCCACTCCTATCAAGATTGGAGATTCTACACTCGAATTTGTGGACGATTATGTCTACCAAACGGTCCAGTTGGGTAGGTCTAACTTCGAGAAAGAGGTCAACTGTTGAATCCGACTCGGCTGAGCGGCGCTCGGGAAGTTGTAAGGTATCTTTTCGTCCAATTTACCGCAGTGTCTTAAGACAAAAGTCTATGACCACCAGTTGCACTTGCCAGTGAACACTTAAGGGACCAAGACGTGGTCACTCACAAATACAATGGGCCTTATCAGAAAGCTTAAAGTCACCCAAAGGGCAACGGAGAGGACTGTATTCGGAGTTTCCTTGAGTGATGACGTCAGAAATGAGGATATCCGCAGGAGAACTAAAGTTACCGACACAGCCCGAAGAACTGCGAAACTTAAATGGCAGTGGGCAGGGCACATTGCTCGCAGAACAGATGGCCGATGGGGCCGAAAAGTTCTGGAATGGCGAACGCGAACCGGAAGACGATGCGTTGGAACACACGGGATCGGTCAATGTGGCGACGTCTGAGGGAGGTCTATGTCCAGCAGTGGACGTCTTTCAGCTGAAATGATGATGATGATAAAAATTATTTGAAAAAAAATTGCCCTTAGGTACCTATCCAGATTACTAATTTTACATTTTCAGTTAAGTTAAAGTATTATTCCGATGCCCATTATATTTGTAAGCTAATTTCGAAATTGAAAATGTTCAAAACTGCATGTGTCAAGCGGTTCTCGATACTTCGTGATGAGTGAGTAAGTGACCTTTCGCTTTTATATATATATTCGTAGATAGAGAGATTATTTGCTTAAAAGTTATGTATGCGAAACCCTACTCTGCTACGCTCCATCATGCTGCTCGCCTCCTACGTGAGACTTAAGCGTACCTGGTGATATTTGAGTTTAATATAGGTGCATTTCTGCCGAAACCTTTGTATTAGAGTGATGTAATCGAAATAAAAGAGAAGTGTTCGATTCAACGATTCGTGTAATAATGCCCATAAAAGGTGTGTGCAGTTACAAATATAAGGTTGGGCGAGCTGCACACTACACCTCCCCTTTTTTAAAAAAAAATGTTGTTATTTTTTTTTTTTTTTTTTTTTACTTAAACTAAGCTTACATCACTATTTTTAAAATTATTTACTTTTTAACATAACATTATACAAAAAAAAACATCTTATCTTAATTAAGTAACCAAAGTATTTTAAGTTACAAACAGTTTTGTATTATTTTTATGAATTACATATTCTTTATCATCTTTTTTAATTTTTACATTTGGTGATACATCTTCAATGACTCTGTATGGTCCTAAGTAAATTTTATCTAACTTATTTCCTACTTGATTTTTGATTAAAACTAAATCTCCACTCTTATATATTAACCGATTTACATTTTTATCAAAATTATTTTTTCTTAATTCCTTACTGAATAATAAATTATTTCTAGCTTCTGCTTGTGCTCTTTGAAGTCTGTATTTTAGCTCCAAAGGGTAAGAATCTGGATTATATAAAGGATCAGCATATATATTTTGTGCTATATTAGATGGTAAATTACAATTTTTTCCAAATACTAACTCAAATGGAGTGTATTTTGTCTCAGAATGCATTGTAGTGTTAAAAGAAAAGCACCAGAATGGAAGCCAACTGCTCCAATCTGTTTTGTTATTGTCACACTGAATTCTAAGATAAGCTCCTAGAACCTTATGAGTATTTTCCAAACCTCCCAGAGTTTCATGATGATAAGCTGTTGAATGCAGTTTATTAATATGCAACAAATTGCAAATCTCAGTGAAAACTGATGACATAAACTCTGTTCCCTGGTCTGTTATTATCTCTCTAGGGATACCATACCTCAGAATAAAATTGTTTACAAATAACTTAGCTACAGAAACAGTATCTTTCTTTTCTAAAGGATAAGCTTCGACGTATTTTGTTAAATCACACTGTAATGTCAAAATATACTTATTGTTTAAATTATCTACATCTAAAGGACCCATTAAATCTAAACTAACTCTTTCAAAAGCAGTGGATGCCGTGGATGTGATAACCATCGGTTCCTTCGTATGCCTATTGGTATGCTTTTGAATCTGACAACTTCTACACTTCTTTACGAATTCTGTTACGTCATTACTCATTCCTGGCCAATAATAGTACTTCCTAATATTATTTAACATTCTGTTTACCCCCGCGTGGCCACTCGTGGGTAACAGGTGGAAGTCATTCAAGATCACAATTTTCGTGTCTTTGTCAGTAACTCTTGTCACATCTTTAATAACAAGTAGCTTAGGAATATCATTTAAATGACTCATTTCCTTTTTAAAATTATTTAAAAAAATTTCGTTGCGCTTGTTCTTAATTATTATGAGCTCGTTTAATTTGATTTGCTTGCAAAAACGTTGTAATTCTCTCGCTAACACACTTACGGTCGATAACGATCGAGAAATTACAAAAACTGCTGACTTTTCAGGCACGAATTTGCAGTTACCATTGTCACTAGTGAAATGTTTTGATTTTTCTATCTGATTTAATGTATTTTTATTGCTAAGTAAAATCAATTCAACGCTGTCAATTGGTCGTTTGAGAATTTCCACTACCTTAGGTTGATCAGGCCTTGGAGTAGAGGATACCTCAGTAGTCATGTCGTTGTTGTCACAGTCAGTACGTAACCTTCGAGTCTGTGCTCTTGTCATGACCGATACTACATGCTTGTTCATATCCTTTAAGCTGTTGGATGTAATAGGTATACGGCTTAATGCATCTGCAGCTGCGTTTTGCCGTCCTGGGACATAGCTGATTTCAAAATCATATTCCTCGAGATATAATCTAAACTTTGTCAACCGGCTTGAAGGATCGGTCATATTAAATAAATAAATCAACGGCTTATGGTCTGTTTTTATGTAAAACTTTTTCCCATATAAATAAGGTCTAAAATGTCGAACCGCCCAAACAATAGCAAGTAATTCTAACTCAATCACAGGGTATCGTGTCTCAGCTGGTTTCAAGTTACGGCTGGCGTACGCGACTACCTTGCTATTGCTATTAGACAGCACGGCGCCTAAACCTAGTTTTGATGCGTCAGTTTGTAACGTAAAAGTATTATTATCGCTGAAGTCTGGATAGTCAAGTATAGTTGGACTAACAAGGATCTGTTTTAGCTTGTAAAATGCTCGCTCGCATTCATCACTCCATACGAACGCTACATCTTTCTTACATAACGCATTCAATGGATAGGCTATGTCGGCAAACTTTGGAATAAAACGCCTATAATAGTTAGCAAATGCAACAAATCTCTTGACTTCATCTACATTCTGCGGGACAGGGTACTTTTGCAGGCATTCTACCTTTGATGGATCGGGAAATATACCTTCTGAAGTGATCTTGTGCCCTAAATAAACGATTTCTTTACGTAAAAATTCACACTTCATCGGATTTAGTTTCAAATTCACTCTTCTCAGGCATTCAAAAATTTTTATAAGATTCTTGTTGTGCGTTTCAAGACAATTTCCTACGACAATACAATCATCTTGATATAAGAAGCATGATTTATAATTTAAACCAGACATTGCTATTGTCATGAGACGAGCAAAAGCACTAGGCGATGTCTTAAGTCCCATCGGACATCGTTTCATTTGATACTGCTTGTCTGTTGTAAATGCAGTAAACTTCCTAGACTTTTCTTCTAAAGACAGCTGATAGTAACCTTGACTGAGATCTAATTTTGAAAAATAGATGTTGTTAGATAACGAATCTAGAATCTCAGTGATGTTAGGTAAGGGAAATTTATCATCCTGTATCCTATTATTGAGTTGGCGATAGTCCACTACAAGTCTCCATTTCCTTTCTCCTGACCTATCTGTCTTTTTAGGTACTAATAGAACTGGGCTTGACCATTCTGAAATAGTCTCTTCAATGATATCGTTTTTAACCATTTCATCTATTTGTCGTTGTACCTCGCCTTTCAATGCTTTAGGCAATCGATAGGGCTTCACGTACGCTGGAGACGCATTTTCCTTTAGTTTAATTGAATGTTCTATTAAATTTGTAGTAGTGAGCGTATCTCCTGGCAAATGGAAAACATCGGCATATTTGGCACATACGTTTTCAATGCCTCTTTGTTCCTCTTTATTTAAATAAGTATGTAGTTGTAACGTAGTTAGCAAAGTTCGAACTCTATCCACAGATATACTATCGTCATCAAACTTGCAAACATAAAAATTATCTAGGCAGCTAATAATTAAATCTGAAATATTTATCTTAACCGAACTATCAGTTGTATTTAAAATCCTAACAGGAATAAGTCCATTATGTGGCTTCGATAC
This sequence comes from Orthosia cruda, assembly GCA_964057195.1. Lineage (NCBI taxonomy): Eukaryota > Metazoa > Arthropoda > Insecta > Lepidoptera > Noctuidae > Orthosia > Orthosia cruda. The sequence goes on along the minus strand of OZ059840.1, from coordinate 26,087,981 downwards.
TACACCCGCTGTGAACACACCTTTATAAATTTCCTTTGACAAAATGACGCAACCATTATTGTGTGACGTCGGGATGTGTTTAATTACTTCGCAACGAGGTGGAATTGTAAACAAATTCCTATTAACATGAACACTAACAGACTGATCTCGAGTTTCTAAACTCAGAGTTCCATTTTTATAATTTAATACCGCGTTATAGCGCTCAAAAAAATCCTGCCCGAGTATACCTTCTGCGGCGCAAGATAAGTGTTCAAAAATGTGAAACTTTTGTTGAAAAGTCTCATTATTAATTAAAATATCTAAATAAATGTATCCCATAGATTCTAAATTACCACTAATTCCTTTAATAACTATCTTATCCTGTTTTACTAAATTCAATAAATTCCTATGTCGCGACAACCATTCATACTTAAGCACACATAAGCTTGCTCCACTATCAATCAGTAAATTAAGATCAACATTACTATTTTGTAATTGACAATTAATAATACAAAAATTACTAAAACTAAGAATTGAATGAGTGTACGGTTTAGGTACGAAAAAATTCTAAGTTTTCATGAATATTTGCCTGATCATTGCGCAAGTTGTCTTGGACATTGGACTGTTGCGCGTTATGCTGAACACGCTGACAACGCACCGGACGTCCGCGTAAATGCTGACGCTGACCACCTGTGTGTTTACCTCGATTTACACTGTATGAAGTTCTTATACCTGTGCTATTTTCATAATTTTTATTATAATTATGATGATAAGTTTTATTGTTGTTATAAAACTGTCTATTTCCTTGGCCTCGAGAACCTCTAAAGCTTCCACGTTTATAGTTTTGGTTAGCCCTAAATTGCATAACCTGGTCTTGTGGCTGGACAGTCATGGATTGCTCATCTACCGCAGCCGTAATAGCTTCAGACAACGACGCAAACTGTCGTGAGGCAATGATGGTGCTGAGCCGCTTATCGGTCAAACCATCGCTAAACCGTTTGATTGCAGTCTTCTCATTGAGCGGACGCAAAACCTCATAGGCATCACGCTTATCGTTAGCCTGTGCAATCGTGAGATTCACAAATAACTCCTCGATCTCTGTACCGAATTTTTCTATGCTCCTACGGCCTTGAGTCACCTTAAGCAATTGTGTTTGTAATGCTACAAACGATTTTTTAGGTAACAAATAAATGCGAATATCTTCTATCAAACTTTCAATATCTGCGTAAGTAGTTTTAAGACGCAATTTTGCACTAGGCGAGAGACGTGTTTTTAATACAAACTGTATCAATTGACTTTTACTGGCATCATTGATAAGCGAGCTATAAAGTAAGATACCATCAATAAGCTGATTTGTCACCTGCTCCTGGCCATTCATCATCGGCAACAGGGAAATTGCAGTTTTTATTTCGAACGTTTCAGCCATTTTTGTAACACTATTTGAATGTTCTATAAAATCCTTAGAACTAGTTTGACTACTATTATCTACTGAAGTCAGTAAACCCTTTATTTTCTGATAATTTGATTGAATCTCATGGATTAATGTTTGGAAAACCTCACAAGTTTCTTTGTCTAGCTTGCGTTCTTTAATTTCTTGGTTCAACTGAGTCAAAATACAATCCAGTTTACTGTATTCTTTTTCTGCTTCTACTAGTTTCTTATAAGCTAAATCTTGTCTACGCCTATCTGGACCTAGTTTCACTAAATATTCTCTTAAATATTTTAATTTAGCGTGCAAATCTTGCAATTGTTGGGACATTCCTATTCCCCAAATCGAAATATAAAATAATACAACATGATCTAATTACAATATTATGGAATATTGTAGAATATTAAAAAAAATTGCAGTGCAAAACTTACATTGCAGTAGGTACGTATTGTACTGACAACGTATATGTAGGTCACGACGTGTCACGTGGCGTGGATGAACGGACTCCTCAGCACTGGACTCGGACTGACTCCGTAGGTCACGACGTCTTACATGGTGTGGATGAACGGATTCCTCAGCACTGGACTCGAACTGACTCCCAGCTGCTCCACATCGGACCCGAACGATTTATCTCCCGGCGCCCTGCATATCCTCTCATCATAAGGCTTGAGCATTCTCCCGGCACCCGGCAGCAACGTTCCTTTTCTGTCTTCTTATTTAATATTTTCACCGCAAACTTATTCTTGGATTCTGATTTTTTTTTCTTTTTTTTTTTTAATCTTCTTTTGTTTCTTTCTTCAAAATTTTCCGTCTTCATAAACTTCTATCAGTATATTTTTCAGGATTTCTTCAACTATTGACGTCTTCGCATTTTACGTAAGTTGCAAAATTTTAATTGCTGGCTAAGGGTCGCCATGTATTAGAGTGATGTAATCGAAATAAAAGAGAAGTGTTCGATTCAACGATTCGTGTAATAATGCCCATAAAAGGTGTGTGCAGTTACAAATATAAGGTTGGGCGAGCTGCACACTACACCTTGTGTGGTCTCTTTATTTTTCGAGAGTACTAAAATGTGATAGTGTGTTCAAAATTAGCTGACTTAGTTGTTTTTAACACGCTTTTTTATTAGCTTGGTATGTATGTATCAATGTAACGGAATCTTAGAACATGATTTTCACCCACTTCAAAACGTAGTATTAATTTGAAACTTTGTACACTTATCTAAGACCGTTGACAATGCAATACTTTAAATAGTTTGTCCCATTATCCTTACCAGGATCTTCAGGATAAGCGATTTTTTATATCCGATACCCGGTAGTGTCTTTGTGCCAAGTACCTACCAAGGCGCGTGCTAAGACACATGTCTTAATTTTTTTTTTATATTCGAGGACACGGTAGAGCCTTGCACCAAGTACGTGTATTAAATAAATGTTCCGGAGATGGAGCCTGAGAAACGGCTATGATATCCAGGAAAGGCAGTAGGCATTTATTTATTTATTGAGCAAGGCACACCAACGACTCATTTACAAATTAATATTAGAAAATAACATTCAGAAAAGATCCTGTGTAAGCAAGTCACTTACAGGCATGCACATCATTATCATAATAAGTCGCATAAAATAAAATAAGAATTTAAACAAACATAAAGTGAAATCAAAGAGGCATGCTAAATACCCACTCCCATCACAGGGAGGTAGTTGCATTAATACGTTGTCATATAAAAACACGTTTTTTTCATAATAAAATATTTAAATTTGTTAATCACTCTATTCTTAATTTAAATTTATTGAAAATTATTTTCTACTTTTTAGTTTGGTTTTCTATTATTTTTTTATTATTACTTTTTTTTAATTAATATTTTCGCTTGTCCAAGGGTATAGTGAGATAGACCGAGACGTAACACACCGGATCAATTCGGGATGGATGAAATGGCGACAGGGTCACTGGAACAACTTGCGACTCACGTATATCCATCAAGTTAAAGGGGAAAATTTACAAGTCCATGATTAGACCTGTCGTACTGTATGGATCAGAATGTTGGGCTGTGAAAAATATGAATGAAAAGATATTGCATGTAGCAGAGATGAGAATGTTGAGATGAAGAGATCGAAAATGGATAAAGTGAGAAATGAATATATTAGGGGAAGTTTGAAAGTGGCGCCAGTGACAGAAAAGTTGAAAGGAAACCGTTATTTCTGATATGGTCATGTGATGAGGAGGGATGAAACGCATGTTACTAAAAGAGTTATGAATATAAACGTGGATGGATGGAGAAGGATGGGATGGAAAGATGGAGAAGAAAAGATGACTGGACTGTGTGAGGAGTGATATGAAAGAAAAGGACGTCAGTGATGGCGTGACGGGGGACAGGACGGTATGGAAGAAGAAAACGTTTTGCGCCGACCCCAAGTTACATGGGACAAGGGCAGAAAGATGAGTTTGGTTTTCTATTAAAGCGTTTTATTTTATTTAACTATATTATTTATTATATCAATATTTTTGATAATGATTACAGATTCGCTTTAAACTTGGAACCATAGAAATTTATAAAATAAATGTACACCTTGATTTGAACTATCCTTAACCCACTTTATGGCAGTCGTATTTGGTAAAACTGACCTTTGACTAACAAATTGACCGTTTCAACGAATAAATAAAACATGACACCAGCACAACCTACAATTTAACAGTTCAACAGGAAATTTCCATTTGAAGCTATTCGATGAGTCATCGTTAGAAAAACTTTCAGTTTTCGACGTTCCGCCCTATCGATTGGAATAGGTTACTTATTATTTGAATCCTACCTATTTATTGGGAGGAAATCTTCAAAAGGCGCTTGGTTTTTTGAGGGAAAGACCCAGGGATAGTTGGATCATCACACTAATATTTTAAAGGCGAAAGTTTGTGAGTGTTTGTATGTTTGTTACTCTTTCACGCAAATACTACCCAACGGATCTAGATGAAATTTGGCACAGAGATAGATTATATTTCGAACAGCATATATATAATACTTTTTATCCCGGGAATATGTTTCCTTGGGATAATTTTCGACATTAAGGCGGGCGAAGCCGCTGGCTGAATCTAGTACTTTACTAAAACTACCGCTGTGATCACCACCAGCACATGGAAGGTGACCCCGTGACCTCTTATAAGACCACCTCGGAAGCCCCTAAATTAAACCTACCTAGGCGCTAGGCCTATTACTTAATTGCCTACGTTAGTAAACTACGCATAGTATTTCGTGCCTCACGCAAATATTTCACAATACTTCCTGACTGTTTAATTTTATAAGAACTAAAAGGCATAAATGATATATCACCTTGTTTCTATGTTTAATTTTGTATGGAGTTTAAAGCTTGTTAAAGAAATTATCATGACAATCATACAGCCATTTACAAAAGTTAATTATTAATTATTTTAATCAGATTTTACGGAACACTTTTCAAATTTACAGTTACAATAAACAACTTTTTATCAGATAATATTATTTTTATTGTAGAAAGTATCAATCCCCACACACAGCGTGTTTCATATCTTGAAAACTGCCAGTCAGCTTCAATGCTGCTAATGTCCAGGCATGTCTTTTTTCCGAAAAAAGAGCCAATTCCACCCTGCTCCATCTTTCCGTGGCGTGACCGTGCCGATAAAGGACCATCTCGACCTTCTTGGTATTACGTTGACATCGAACCTCAATCCTGGTATATTCATTGATGCAGAGGCTCAGTTGGCTGCAAAAAAATTAGGGATCCTTGTAAAGGTGAGACGGTACTTCAGGCCTGAACAATTGCTCATCTTGTATAAATCGCAAGTTCGGTCATGCTTGGAGTACTGCTCTCACCTCTGGGACGGATCTGCCAAATACCAACTTGATGCACTTGAGTCGATTGACAGATGGGCCAAGAGACTTATCGGCAACGTTGCGCTGGTCAACTCAAAGCTCCAGAGCCTTGAACACCGACGACGAGTTGCCAGTTTTCTATCGGTTACATTTAGGAGATGGAACTGCACAATTTGATTCCGCCAGGCCCTTTCCATCATCGGACTACAAGACGCAATGGTACATGGTGGATATCCCACCCATAAGCCCAACGCGTTTTGAAAATATTGTGCGTACAGATAAGGAGTGGAATTCCTTTCGTTCCCTTCCTGCCTTTGTTTCCTGATAGCTACAACCTAGGGGCCTTCGAGTCAAGAGTGAATAGGTTATTTTTTGGCAAGCGTGCTTCACCGTCGACCACCTCATCACTTAACATCAGGTGAGATAGTGGTCAAACGTGAGCTTGCAGAACCGGCTGGGATGAAACTTTCACAATTCCCTAAGTTGAAAAATACCTAAAATAAAAATAACTTGAATCCGATTTCTAGTGAGTTCCGATTTTGAGAAATACGTTGACAAACATATACATATAAACATACATGATATTTGGCAAACCTGTTTAAAAGCCGCATAAAGTAACGTATTACGTGAATATTGTGCAATGCCAACAATATTACATACATACGTATGACCCTATAAAACCGCAGAGAAAAACCAGAAAAGCCTACAATCACCACGTCGGTCCTTACCCATTAGTGTTGGCATTTTATTTCAACCCTCAAATGACAAAGTTGAACTTGACACAGTTCGATAAACCAATAGAAAGGGAGGGTGTGGCCTAATCTTTGCCCATATACTACAAGTTATTTAGAGACCATACACACTGGCTCTCATGAAATTAATAAATTTCAAACAGTCATACAATTTTGTAGTTTAACTTGAGAAAAAGTGTAAAAGTAGACTTTATGAAGAGTAAATTCAAACTAACCTCATGCTTGTTTTCAACGGCATATTCAAACAGCCTACAAATAGCGGGGCGGAGTGACCTCAGTAATTTATGTGAACGATCAAGCAAAAATAAACTGTAATAGCATGAGTTATTATCTAAAATCGATTGGACAGTTGATGTGTTTTAAAGGAATGTCAATGCTGTTTTAATGTTAAGAGCAATGTTGTTTGCATGATTCAGAGGACGTTATTAAGGCACGGAACGCTAAGTAGAACTAATGGTTTACATATTAAGTAAATTTTGTTTCATAGTGGTCTCTGTCAGGACGTGTTGAATTACTACCCCATCGGACTAGAGAGTGAATACAGAAAGAGTGCTCCTGTATTTGCGCTCACACTATGCTCTAGAATACTTCCACTTACTTCCTCCGGTGAAATTGGCTACTGAGGCCGAAATTTAGTCAGAATGATTATTATTTTCTTTTAAACAGCGAAAGATATTTTTGTATCACGCAGCCGTATATCAACGTCAAGCTAATCGATGGATGTAATGTATGGAACATGCATGAAACGGAGGCATTTTTCGACCGATTGTGGTGAAGCGGCGTCGGATATCATCATTATATCAGCCGAAAGACGTCCACTGCTGGACATAGACCTCCCCCAAGCGTTGCCACTTTGACCGGTCTCGTGCGTCTCACAACCAGCGTATCTCTGCAACCTTCACCAGGTCATCGGTCCACCTGGTAGGAGGCCTTCCAACGCAACGTCTTCCGGTTCGCGGTCGCCACTCTAGAAACTTTCTGCCCCATCGGCCATCCGTTCTGCTAGCAAAGTGCCCTGCCCACTGCCACTTAAGTTTGGCAATTCTTCGGGCTATGTCGGTAACCCTGGTTCTCTTGCGGGTCTCTACATTTCTGATTCGATCACGCCAGGAAACTCCGAGCATAATCCTCTACATTGCCCTTTGAGTGACTGTAAGCTTTCTGAAGAGGCCCATTGTAAGCGACCACGGCTCAGAGCCATATGTCATAGACTTTCGTCTTGAGACACTGTGGTAAGTTGAACGAGAAGATACCGCGCAACTTCCCGAATGTTGCCCAGCCGAGTTGACCTCTTTCTCGAAGTTGGCTACCCAACTGGATCGTTTGTCGCAGGTAGACATAGTCGCCCACAACTTCGAGTGTAGAGTCTCCGACCTTAATAGGAGTGAGTGTAACATGGGCATTCAGCATCACCTTGGTTTCGTCCATGTTCATCCTAAGACCCACTCTTTCGGAAGCTCTACTGAGGTCATCGAGCATTGTAGTGAGGTCCTCCAAGGTCTCAGCCATAACCACTATATCGTCGGCAAACCGAAGGTGATTGATGTACTCGCCATTGACGTTGATGCCTAGCCCTCTCCAGTCCAGAATCTTGAAGATGTACTCCAGTGCAGCGGTAAACAGCTTCGGAGATATGACGTCTTCGTCGTTCACGAAGTTGAACTGACATGGTGGCGTTTTTGTATAAACATTTCAACATCTTGAAAAAAAATCAGTCTCCCCAGGGAAGTGCCCTAACAGCCGTTGCACAGAGGGGGTTCCGGAGTGATCTTTAAAGAGGTAACGGGGCCCCTTCCAAGTGCTGATGGTGATCACCGGGTTGGTTTTAGTGAGGTATAAATCCCACACACACTGGTCTTTTTCCCCAAAATTCCAGGCGCCTTTTGAAGGTGCACAGGAAATCAAAAAAAAAGAAGCGGAATATTATGTTTAGTTTAAAAAGCATGAAATAGCAAATAAAAATCAACATCAACATTAACAGCAGTTTATTTTATTTACTAAGTGGTTCCACGACGCGAGTACGAGGATTATATTTTTCTTTTTAGAGGTTTTTGTGTCAGGGTTTTTTTTTTCTTTCTCTAAATTTGTACCGGTAGTCAATTTGGCACCGTTGGAGAGACTGCAGTACAGCCCAAGTCTCGATCGAAGCTCCCTAGGCACTTCTGGAGTTCGAGTTGAAAGGTCTCAGGATTTTGGATCCGGATTTGTGCTGGACGGAGCGTGGACTTCATCAGTCGAGATCTTTCAAGCTTGACATTAATGTTCAATGTGCCTCTTACCATGCGGTGATCACTCCCGGTTTTTACCGAGTTGATCACAGAGACATCATTGAACATGTGCGTCTTGGTTGACATGATAAAGTCGTTCTCGTTTTTAGTTGCACCATCGGGGCTTTGCCAGGTCCACTTCCTGTGCTCACGCTTTCTGAGTCGCGTCAGATAGCGTTCCGTGTTTATTTACAGACATTCCAAAAGCTTTATACGAAGAGTGCACTCGACAAAAAAGTGAAATCTAAAAAGTTTCGGTAACCATTTTTGCTGCGGCTAATATAACACAACACGTATTAGTTACAGAAAGTAATGAATAAGAGTTTGTACTATAAACTTAAAACAAACCTTGGGTTGCTAATGTTTAGAATTACCGATTATGATCAGCTTCAAAATCGGAAATAATTCGTATTCTTTATCGAGCCTACATTATTATAACACAAAGTCCCCCGCCGCGACTGTACGCGATAAACTGAAAAACTACTGAACGGATTTTCATGCAATTTTCACCAATAGAAAGAGTGAGAAACGAGGAAAGATTATTGTGTATATTTTGTCACTGGTGAGTCCGGGCCGGTCGGGCGGGCCGGACGCTTATAAACAATAAAGTGTTCTTTAGCTGAAGAACTTTGAATATCAGTGACTGCCACGATGGTCTAGTCGAAGCAATTCTGGGTAACTATGTTCAGTACCTGGGTCAAGATAAGTATTATTGATATTTTTTTTATATCAATGATACGGTTTTTATCGGGAATGTTTTTAATCATAACTACAGAGTCTAGATTTGTGCTGATAGATAACGGAACTAAAAATGTAGGACAGTTGTAATAGTATGTTATGTTGTTAGTGTATAAATTAAAAGATGTAAAACACATTTCATGTCTGGTTATTTACCTAGATACCAACTGTTTTTGTTTTTTCTTTGAGCTCTTGTCGTACTTTAATATTATGTAACCACACTCAAGTATTAATGAGCTGACTGTACCCTGACCTACTGCTTCAATTATTTTGACCATTAAGACAATGTTTGTAATATTTGATGAAAACCTTAAACCAGCAATTTCATCGAGTAGATTGACTTAATTACAAGTTTAATTTTACCATCCCACTTTGAACTCCTTCTCACTCTCCCTATATACCTCCTCTTATTGCCTTCTTATTTGATGAAACTTTGTTATTTTTTACATTCTGACCTGTCAACATTGACTCCATTTTATTTCATACCTTCAAAACACATTTAAAAAAAAAATCGTTATCCTTTTTCTCCATCCATCCATATAATTTGATATGCTTATTCATTTAAGATCTCTCCTCTTGATTTGATTGATCCAATGAAAGAAACGAAAATGTGGAAGAAAAGAAAACTTACAAATGTGGAAGAAAAGAAAATGGAAGTACCTATAAGATAGAGGTAGTCCTCTTTCTAATACTCATTTGTTTTCTATACTATCCAAAACAATCATCTCAAAAAGAACAATTTACTACAAACTTCAACACTTCTAGATCCTTCAAATAATCATAATGAGATCAGAGGAGTAGAGTTAAAGAATACCTCTTTATACTCTACTCCTCTGATCTCGTTTCACAAACGACACCCCTAAAATGACCCCTGCCATATAACGTGAAACAGTACAAGCTCTATACGGAAATAGGTGACAATTTCAGAGTCTATCCTCTACTATCTAGTTCACACGTATCCTACTAAAGCTCGCGCTTAATGTGTCTAAAATGAGACAATTCGATTTAGGTGTTGTGTTCCTAATGCTGTTTGAGATAGGTATGATAAAATATTTTGTATTTTTATTAATAGCTACAGGGCTTTTGGCAGGTGAACACAAAACCTATATTGAATATGAAAGTAACTTATAGAAGAATTTAGCACGGCCGTAAGGCACACAATACTTTTATTATAATTGAGTTTTTGACTGTACATTTTTGTAGGACACATAACATAAAACAGAAGTACATCTGGGTCAAACCAAAATTTTCTCTTCCCTCAAACATTAGTTAAAGCTTCTGAATTTCCTGGACCTAATTCAGTGTGATATTTTATTGATTTTCTTTAAAAAAAAAAACTAATAATATTCGATTAAACGTTTACAACCTTACATACCTAGCACTTGATTAAATTTTATAAAGTACACGATTTCTGTAACATCATTTAGTAAACCTATTTTTATTCAAACATGCGTATTATTCCAGTCTAGAAATAGTTCCCAAATGAATAACCCATTAAAAAAATTACCTCAACCAAAAATAAAAAATACACACCCTACAAATAGATCCAATTACTCAAAAGGCCGGCGACACATTTAATGATAAGTAAAAACCAAGTAAATTAGGTCAGTATCCGTATGTGACTATTTTCGAACAAATCAATAAGGCCGACCTATTGCACTAAATACGGTGTGACTTTTGTAAGGTGGGCTAAAAATAATAAAACATTTTGAGGCACTAGCGGAGTGGCCATGCATCAATGATGCATAACCAGTGATCACGCGAGCCGCTAAACGAAGGATACACACGGACAAAAAATACAATGAACATTTTCCTAGAAACATAACAGTCGATAACACGATGTAATTATCAGGGCATTATGTATGTAGGATGTATTGATCACGCTTTCAATCGAAACATTTCTTTAGAAGTAGCCGACTTCTATGGAATGTTGGTTAGTCATGGATTTTATTTGTAGTGTAGTAATAAAGGTCAGATTTATGAGTTTATTTAGAAGTTGTGGTGGTCGTAAAAAGGCAATTAAATTACCCACAACATATTATTTTATGTGGCGTCTTATAGGTTAAGTAAGTACTAAAATAATTATGAACCCAATTAGCTAAACTAATTGCTTTGAAAGTTCGTTTGTGAAAATTATTCCACAGCTCAATATCAGTTCTAAGGTACTTACCGTAGAATTTTAATTTCGTTTCAAGATCAACCACGTAGCAGTCCACTTGAAAAACAATGGTTTACTTCTTACTTAACCTCTCGATAAAGAAGACAATATGTACCTGAAAAAAGTAAAGTTCATGTTAACAATGTTCCGTCGGGGGTCATAAATCACACAACAGAGGATGAATGAAACGTGACTAACAAAAGATTTTAACAAGGCTGATGTGATTGGATACTGCGGAGGGTACGCCCTAGAAGAATATTCGCAGACCTTATTCGTGATGTTCTTCCAAAAGGTCAACTGTAATACTCACAACCTGTGTATGTCAAACGTAGCAAAACGAGTAAGTATGTAAAGGTGGCATTCGGTCCTCAGTATATATATAACATCATTGCGTTCAGTGGTTTATGCCCACCCCCTTGGAAAAGAAAAGTGAGTATGCTGTATTTTTATTTCGTAAAAAAGTTTGCTTGACCACTAAAAAAACACTGAGTTACCCCGCAAACCGAGGTCTTTGTCGCCATAATGTCATATGAAATAGGCCCTAGAGAGCTCATAGGTAATGCTAACCGTTGATTACCCTGGCCTTACGTGCCACCAGGCCTGATGGTCGCCCTATGCAAATACACGACGCATGTCTGATGTACTGATAACGGGAAGGTTATGATGTTTAATTACATTGAAATGGTCATGGTGTTTGCTGTAAATGTGTGACATAGCTGTTATGATGCCTAAAGGGTATATTATAAATAGTTTTAAAACCTTGAAGGCTGGAGTTATAATATGGTTTAGATAGTTGTTTCAATAAAAAGGAGGAATAAAAACGGATCATTTTCTTTTTTTCACTCCTCGTGTACTGGTCTCGATTGATGATTAATCATGGATGAGCGAGCAAGCCCAGAAGCCACTGTTCAATCTTGGTTTGAAGAAAGACAGGATACATGGATGGTAGGCAAAACAGACGCTCCCCTCGATAGGTTCCCGCATTGTCGAGGCGAGAGGGGGAGGTAGGGGGGGGCAGTAGCCTCAGTAGCAGTACAATGTGTTCTGGTGCGCCGGTGATGGGTACACCCCAAAGAAGGGTCCGGTGCCGCAGCGGTTTCACGGTAAGTGTTAACGCGTGCCCGTATTCCCGCTATAAGAGGCACAGGAGGACACCGTGGCGTTTCAGTGGGTTGGAGTCCTACATAACTGCGCTATTTCACTGTGGTAGCGCAGTGTACTTGAGCATTTCTCCATACTGAAAAATAATAATAAAAAGGCAAAACAGACGCTGGCAGCAAGCACCACAATTTGGCTGTGCGCATAATTAGTTTGGAGGAGAAGCTTCTGTTACCTTACCGCTCATCTTATCAAATTGCCGATTTATTTTTAATATCGGAACCCTGAAATTAAACTGACAAAAATAGCGTCCAAATCATAAACAAAGTACTACGGTTGTCCAAACCAAGAAATTATCAACCAGGGTTCCAATTTTACAATGGATAGAAAGAAAAAGAGTTAATTTACGCCAGGTTCCGACGGTGTCAAATGACGCCTATCATAACTCTCAGAATTATGCTTAGATTCGCATGCTAGACTATGCCATAGCGCTTTTTTGGTTTTATGGTTCCCTTCCGCAAAGAGGATGATGATGATGGGGATTCCCATTTCCACGCTTAGACTCCTATTCGATCCGTTGTGCGTGGGGGTTCTGACTAACAAAGCCAGCCTGGCTCCTCCCCAAAAGCACAGAAGCTTCCTTGGAGCTTCACAGGCTTCGCGGAGCGACTTCATTGTTCCGAGGATTTCTTCACGTTGGGAAGCCATTGCCTAGCATTTCAGGATGACGTAGGCAGCAGATTCCGTGGTGTCAAGGTAGCCCCTGCAAAGCGGGCTGTCTGTGGCACCTACATTAAAAATATGTTTATTAAGGAGATTAGGTCCGCAAAGAGGAGTGTTTGGTGAATTATCCTGGTTGCCCTGATTTCAGTTCTTAACTATGATCATAGCTAAAGAGATCCAGGCTGACACAGTTTAGAAAGAAAATCAATATCGTTTGTTTGAGAAATAATTCAAGTCCGTGCCACAATGTTAACGATGTAATCCTAGCCTATATAATCTTTGAGAACAAGTTTCTAAAAGTAAAGAAGAATGAAGATCGATCTCCTGACATGACAGCGGTTTATTTGTGGGCTTTCCATACGAATTCAAGTAAGATTTATTGATAGAGAAATAGGCCCTGCTAATTGCTTTGTTATTGACAGGGAATTTTCAGGCTTTGTTTTCTAAGTCAAACACCGAACTCAATTTTGAAATACGCCCTCAGAAACCCCGAACTCCATTTAGAAATGGGCATCACCTTTCTTCATCATTCAACCCTTATTCAAATTTTTTTGGGGTCAACGCAGCGTATTTTTTTTTATACAGCTCTATTCGTAGTGGTCGTAAAAAATCACTCCCTTTCTCGTCATATCATATTCTTACAGCATTGGTACGTACAACCCGGGCGCAGAGTGTTTGCCGATGACTTCATGATGTCTTTTAGACGTTTGACGAATAAACGAGAGGAACGCGGGGTGGCGCGTGCATTGGCGGGAGGGGAAGTCATCGGCAAACTTTCTGCGCCTGGCTAGTACGTACATATATTTTTATTCCTTTCTCTCCTCTGTTATAAGTTATTTGAGAGTTTGTGTACCTGTGTACATGAACTGTCAAATAAACAAAGCGAACTCAGTAAAACAAGGAGGATTCACACCTAAACTCAGCTCTAATACTAAAGTAGGTAAGTACTGCTTAATTTAGACAATGATACGACAGCATTGTTCAGCAAACATACTTAACAAGAGCATTATACCAGGTACATATTTATACACATAATACTGGTGCATCTAAGCTCCCTTACATGTCAGCACTAAGACCCTAAGTATGTACACTTAAGTTATGTACACCAACTTAGAACTTGCACGGCACTTTATGCAAATAAAGTAACTTGAGTTACACGCATGTCAGTTTATACAGTACGTCACCTTTTTGTTGTAGGTAAGAAGAATTATTGCTGTAGAGGATTTCAAGGGCTGAATTCTCACGCACCTGTAAGTATATTAAATATATTTTCAAGGTGTTACTCAGGGCTCTAAGGACTAGTTTCCTTTCCGCTAAATGGGTTAATCAACAATTTTGCGGTTTTTAGGGTTCCGTACCCCAAGGGTAAAAACGGGACCCTATTATTAAGACTCCGGTCCGCGGTACGTCTGTCTGTCTGTCCGTCTGTCACCAAGCTGTATCTCATGAACCGTGATATCTAGGCAGTTGAACTTTTTACAGATGATGTATTTCTGTTTAGCTAGGAAGTTGAAATTTTTACAGATGATGTAAGTTTATTCTGTTTTTAGTATTTTTTGTCATAGCGCGCTATGAAGAAATACTAAAAACAGAATAAACTAAATATTTAAGTGGGGCTCCCATAACCTCTTCACAAAAAAGTTGGGCCTATAAAGATAAAGACTTCTGTAATAGGTAATCAAACGTAGAATAAATTGTATCACAAAATTAACGGTGTTATCCAACTCTATTCCAATGAAATATTTTATTGACTTAAATACAGATTACACAAACATAATAAGGTCAGACTTCTGAGTTTCGCGTAACGTAGACGTTCGCTAGAACAATTGTGTATCACAATTTTTGTCACTCAGTTTTAGTAAAAAGTTTACGTTAACGCGATTGAATAAGTGTATAAACTTACTCAATAGATTTCCATTATCAACAAAAATCTAACAAGAAGATCCTTTGATGTACACCTCATCAATATCTGCTACTTTCAATAAATACTTATAGATACTACCAAAGTCATAAAACTCTTTCATGTTAAAACATAATCCAGTTCAAAGTGTTTGCACATTTTCGATATTACTTAATAATCTTCGTATTTTATGCTGAGAACGTCTCTGAAGCTTACCGAGAAAAGATGGTTGGTACAGAAATCGAGGCGCTGAGAGTCTCGTTTGGAATATTAATCTTAAAAGTGTGTGTATGTCTCTATTCATCCTGGCATTTATGAAATGCAAAAGTGACAGTTTTACTTTGCGTGTTTTTTTATTATTATTTTGGTAGACATTTGCGTCAGGCGTTTGTAGCGCTTTTTTGGCACTATATTCAACAGTGGTCGTGTTTATACTGAGTTAATGATTCAGCCAATGATGTTATATATAACGTACGTACGTTTTACCGACGTCTGCGCGGCAATGCAAACACAAGCTGACCAGCTTGAGTGAACTCAGTCCGTCCTGCGTCTGGCCGTCATGTTTATCTTTCTGACAAAGGGGTCCTATTTATATATCTGTGATCTTTTAACCCACTCAGTGACAGAAATAATGTTCCAAGTGCCATAGATCCTATGTAGGTAACTAAAGTAAAACATTGCCATGTTTTTATTTCTTTATAATGAGTACGACGTCTCTATTGGTCAAATCTCATTAGATTCAGTACAGTATTTGTCTTGTAGCAACCTTGACATGACAAAAAATTGAGTGGCTTAAGTGGCAGTACACATTGCTTACAGAACGGAAGGTCGATAAGGTCCTGCACCTGTAGCCAAGTTGACAATCTACAATCCATAACGGTAGTAGAAAACGAATTAATGTATGGGAATGACACATCTGAAAGTTAATTCACGTGGTCAAACCATACAAATAGAAGCGTTAACGATTGTAGAAAGAGATTCGATACGAATCGTTTTAAACTTGGCTAGGAGAGCTGGAATGGCAACCGAGTACCGGCGTTACATTAGCAAACCTTCTACAAGGTGGACCAATGACCACGTCAAGGTCTCCGCTAGATGTGAGAAGCACAAGACTGGTTGGTGTGGCGACATTTAGGAGCGTTCTGTGTCCAGTAGTGGACGACTTTTGACTAAAATTATGACCAAGCATGACGGCAACTTATAATGTCCGAGGTTTGATGAGATATTCTATCGAGCCTGAATTTAAACTGCTTTATCAGTCCATACTATAATATTATTTATATTTTATTTATCTATACAAATATTATAAAGAGGAAATATTTTTCTATGTAACGAATAAACTTAAAAACTACTGGACCGATTTCAAAAATTCTTTCACCGTTGGGAAGCTACACTATCCCCGGATGACCTAGGCTACTTTTTATCCTTGTATTCACATGGGACCGAGAACTACGCGGGTGAAACCGCGCGGCGTCCGCTAGTATATACATAATATTAAAAATTCAATATATATCTATACTACTAATATTATAAAGAGGAAAGATTTGTATGTAACGAGTAAACTTAAAATCTACAGGACCGATTTCAAAAAATTTTACACCGTTGGGAAGCTACACTGTACCCGGGTGACATAGGCCACTTTTTATCCCTGTATTCCCACGGGAACGGGAACTACGCGCGTGAAACCATGAGGCGTCCGCTAGTATATCTCTCTCTGTCTGTCTGTTACCTTTTCACGCCTAAACCGCTGAACCGACTTAGATGAAATTTGGTATGGAGATAGTTTGAGATCCTGGTAAGGACATAAGATAGTTTTTATCCCTGTAATCATCCTTAAGGGGGTGGGAGTTTGTATAGAATACCTACAATATTTTTGTGTGATATAAAATAGGCATTCGAAGTACTAATGCTACGCAGACTAAGTCGTGGGCAACAGCTAGTTAATAATAAAGATTTTGTCATAAAACAGCCACCAGGTTCTCGCTTCCTAATGACGTTATATCTCAAGCAATATTTATTCCTCATAGAGTGTTTCAGGAAAAGATTACACTAACCCAAATAGATCTCATAAAATAAATTAACACGCTTCTCTTGTTCTAAATAACATGGTGAAGTATAAATATAGATAATGATTTGATTATATTAGTTAATTGGTGTGTTTGTTTAGTGATGTATTCGAGAAAATTCTATAACGACTTGATTCATCACTACATATTATAAAATATAGTCCCCCACCGCGTCTGTACGCGATAAACTCAAAAACTACGGAATTTTCATGCGGTTTTCACCAACAGAAATAATGAGAAATGAGGAAGGATTTTTCACAGGCAAAGCCGCGGCGGGACGCTAGTAATATATACAACTTGGCAAGTTTTTAGTAAAGAAATTAGTGGTTCGTTTTTGTTTTTCTTTTGTTTTCTATCGATGAAATAAATTTGTACTAGGTATAGTTGTTTAAGTGGTAATTTGCCTTTTACCTTTTTTGTACTATGTACCTATCGTATTTCGGTTTCCTCGTAAATTATGCCTGCTGCCGAAAATAGCCGCTTACTAAAAATATATGTCATAGACTAAGCGATTAATCAGGACATCATGTATTATGCCCGGGTAATATGAAACAAGTCAAGTCAAATCTGGCTACGTAATGAATGCTGATTTAATAGTAGATTATTAACCAAGGGGATAAAGCAGTGTCTTCTGTCGCGGGTGACGATTTAAATCGCGAGCGTAACGAAGGACTCGAGATTTACTCCCGAGCGTAGCGAGGGTGTTATAAACTTAAATCACGAGCGAAGCGAGGGATTTAAGACGTGTCCTGAGTGTAGCGAGGGATTTAAGTTCACCCAAGACTAAGACAGCTTTATCACCGAGGAAAATACTCTACTTTTCGTACCATTTGCGAAAAAAATAACACAATAATAGTATTGAGATAAGCATTTATTAGAAATAACAGCCACAAACAAACACATTAACACGCGAATACATTACGATAAACGTTTATGTATTTGAAGAAAACAAAAACGCGGCAAATGCCTAGACTAATATTTTTTTGTCGGAAAAGCAAAGGCATCAAGCTCATACGGCCTCGTCGGTTTTCGTAATTTTATTTAATAATCATAACTGCATAATAAATGCGTATTCCTTTTTCAAAAAGATGTATAATGCTTTGTATATACTTTCTCTTCTGTATAATGTGCTCTTTACTCCTTCCACTCCTTTTTATCTCAAGGATCGTTTTCAGTTTATCTGCGATTCCCACACGAAATCACTTAGGTCATCGGATAACTTGCGACTTAAAATGCCTATGCATTCCACTGCTTTCTTGGATAAATCTTTTACCGTCCAAGCTGCTTGTCTGTGGAATGCACTGCCCGACCCAATAAAACGCGCCCAGTCGTTGCCTGTATTTAAAAGACTCGTAAAAGAACATTACCTTTCATTGTGATTGTCGTTAGTCAACATTTACTTTCATTGCCTATACATATTGGAGTATGTATGTATTTATGTATCTATTATATAACATATGTATGTATTTGTGTATCTATGATGATCTGATTGTAAATTTAAAGTAAATATTCGTAATGTTATGTGTTACACCAATGTCAACCCCATTTCATGTCCAGGCTATCACTGTCCATTCCAGGTTGCCTGGAAGAGATCGCGGTATGCGATAAGGCCGCCCTTTGTTTGTATTTTAGTTTTAAGTTTCCTTTTCTTTGATTTAATTTGGTGTACATACAATAAAGCATATATAAATAAATAATAAATAAATAAATATATACAAACTCAATGGTGTAAACACCGATGTAGTTCAATATAAATTTCGGTAAGTATTCCAAATTTAAATCACATTCTCTCCCTAGAGGATGAATGAAATTCAGTACAATTTTCTTTCCCTGTTTTTAACAGATTAAAAATGACTATTGTTATGTTCGCTTTTTGTATCATAGAATGTCACTTTTTTGAGCAAGTGGTACGAAAATTTAATTATGTATCATATAAGAATTATAATATATAACATTGTCTGCTCATTATAATATTGCTACGTAAACTGTCGGGCAATTCAATAATTATGTTAGATTAGTACGTTGTTATTTTAATTATTCGGTCAGCAAGAAAAATCGGCGAAAATGTTTTTTTTACAACAAACTTGTATTAATTAAATGCTGAGTTGGTAACCCTTTCGGTCTGGGCACGGCCGGCGTAATAATTC
Source organism: Orthosia cruda (assembly GCA_964057195.1). Classification (NCBI taxonomy): domain Eukaryota; kingdom Metazoa; phylum Arthropoda; class Insecta; order Lepidoptera; family Noctuidae; genus Orthosia; species Orthosia cruda. Next base: position 26,068,886 of record OZ059840.1, on the reverse strand, counting down.
TTAAACTTTAGTTTGTACTTTTTTTACTATTCTTCTCTGTTACTTTGTGATTGTTGTTGTTGTGTTGTGTCTATGTCGAATAAATGTTTTCTATTCTATTCTATTTGGTCAGCTGGATTATACTATCGGTTGGCATAAAATAATATTTATAAGCGGCGCCGCACATTGAGCATAACAATATTTGCTCTATTTTCAACGAATTAGTCCAAGAGCGAGCGAAGCGAGCTTGGGCACTAAGGGGATCTCGACACAAATAGGTTAGGTTCGAAGGGGATAACGGGAGCTGAAACGCAAAGCGAACTAAGCTCCCATCATATCTTTCATGTTATTTTAGACCTTGCAAAAAGAAATCGGAGCCGTCGACTTAATTACATAAATTGTAATCGTACTTACTTACCTACCATACTGATATTATAATAATAATCAATCAACATTATAATAATTTAATATAACACATATTTCTAATTACCCCATCCTTATAAGTGATGGACATTATTCATAAAATTCGAACAATTTAATTATTTCAATAGTTTTTAGCATATTGCTGTTGGATATACAGACTTGTTTTGTATTAAGTAAATTTGAATTTAAAAAGGTTGTTTGTTTGGAATAGGTTTTTTATTTCTGACTTTTTGTACACTGTGACACTTGAGGTTTATACTAAGAAATAGCTAAAATATACCGTGTATTTTCCAACTAAAATCTAGTTAAACTCTCCTTCCCCAACTCTTCTATAATTGCGTTCTCATATTGGGCATTTATTAAATTAAAGAATTATGTATAATGCCGTATTAATCACTTGGTCCTTAACATATTCTCTCCTAACGGGAGAAGATAAATAAATCTTAGCAAATTTTGCTAGGCTTGGAAATATACTACTCGTAAGGTGCAGGTTGGAGCGTATGCCCGCGAAACGTACTAAGTGTCGCCGAATATTCGGTCACCGAATATGCCGCGCTTCGACCGAGGGCCTAGCCGAAAAATTCGGTATTCGGCTTGACGTGCAGAGAGAAACAATGATAAATAAATAAAATCACTATTCGTGGCATCCCTGGTTTAAATTAAGAATGATACTAAATGAAGGCAGGTCAATGATCGCTCCTGTCATGCTTAACCAAAATAACTACACCAGTTTCAGGATTTATATTTATTGCTTTTTCAAAACATTCAAACTTCACACGAAGTTCTAACACAGTACCTATCCTAATTTATTGTTAGGTCTAATGTTTAACCTACTAGCCCTAATAACAGTTTACCCCAAACAACAATGAGAACGAACTTTATTAATAGCACTGACTTTTACAAGTCGTTTAGTTTTTGTTACAATGTAACCTAGAAAACTTTTGAAAATTCTGACCTTCTCAGGCATAATACTAAAACAAAAGTGTTTAAACGCTGTACTTTTTGTTTCTTTAAATAATAAATTTAATAACACTGTTGTGGAAAAATCATTATTATAAAAACTAATAAATTTTAGTTTTCAAGACCAGCTTCTCTACTTCACAGTATATTTTTTATAAAATAGCACTACAGGCTACGTTCATGGGCTTTCATGCCAAAAAGAAAGAATGAAAAAGAAAATATTTATTTGTGGCCCGCACAGAAGACACGAGATAATCAAAAACACAAAAAAAAGAAAACCCTGTGCAAGACCAAAAAGGCTCCTATCAAAGCATGTACAACGATATCTAAAAGAAAATAACGCAAAAGTTACAATAATAAATGCATCATGTAGGAAATCATGGATTGTATTATTATACCATATTTCGCATCGAATGTATTATTATACTATATTTCAATAAATCATGGCTCAACTATAGATAAATAAAGCTCACGGCAAAGCTTCATCGATTTCAAAACTCTAGAACATATTTGAATGACATGGCGTTTTACCGTCATTTATTATTTACTAGCTATGCCCGCGGCTTCGCTCATGTGATCCACCGGCTGTTGATTTTAATAATGTACAAATCAGTCGATAAAATAAAAAGATAACAAGTTCAAAAATACGCGCCTACTTAAAAAATATCTATTGTAGCGGTCGACTGCAGCGGCGCAACTTTCAGCAGCCCAACTATCAGCGATAGTGCTTGCAACCTATATACGTTATTTATTTATTATTTATTATATACTTCATTGTACACCACAAAAAACATACAGGACAAACGTTCAAATATACAAGTGTACAATGGGCGGTCTTATCGCACTAGGCAATCTCTTACAGACAACTAGTAACTATTTAGTATTCTGTGCCTATACCTTTTAAACTAGATGGTTGTGAGATTTCATTTCCCATAAAAACAGTCTCAATAGTTACCCTAAGATAGGATTTTAGGTGTCCGGTTGTCCCGTTGGCTTGCCGGATACCTAGAACTAAAATATATTACCTGATAAAGAAGTGAAAGAGTTAAGATGCAGCTACCATAAAATATTATGCTTTAGCCTCCTCCTCTTTGGCTAAATAACATTTGTCTTTTCCTCTATTTCTTATTTTTTCTCAAACTACAGAAGTAACTACCGAACGCACGGGTGAACATTTGCAGCAGGTCGATCCATGGTTGGATAACCATATTTACTTAACGAGATCATTACTTATTTCGGAAAGGACGTTAAGCCGTCGGTATCGGTCTGTTATTCGTGGGTCTTTGAGAGTTGTTCCCGTAAAGAGTTCGTGAGAAGTTGAAAGACTAATGATGAAACTGACTAACGCGTTTATTTATTATAAGGTACACCAACAGCATTACATACGCAACAGTTTGTAGTAAACAATGAAAAAGTAAAGGTGCTGGTATGTATGCCTATTACAGGTATACGCAGCTAACACCATATAGTCAGAAGCACTAAAAATTAAATTATTTAAAAGCTCGAAATATTAAATATTAATCTAAACTTAAAAACATAGTAAAAATAAAAACCAAACAAATTGAAAACAGACAGAATAAAAAAATCTAAAAAACAAAACAATAAAATATAAAGTGACCCTTATTCACATTGAATTAAGGTCGCTTTTCTTTGACAAGCAAAAGTGACCCTTATTCTCATTAGCATACGGTCCACATTGATCACCATTGTCACGGAAACAGCTCAGAGAGACCGATAAAAGGAAAAAATTTACGACCATTAAAAATTTTAAAATCCTCATATCTCAGAAACGGTTGGAGTTAGCGCATTTCTGACAAAAATTTGACCCCCTGCCCGGCGCTACTTCATCCAGGAGAACAAGATAGGATTACCCCTCCCCCCCTTAACCGTTGACCTCCCCCCGAAAAAAAACTAGCGGTGAGAGGAGTCCGTGTTCCGGGTGTTAGGTTATTTTCGTTACGGAATTTCTGGATTCGGTCTCCACGCTCAAGGCCCGCGATAGAAGCTATGCAATAGCTTAAAACAAAGAAGTAGGATGATGCAAATTAGATCACGCGTACGGCGACGGTCGCGCAGTGTCTTTATTTTGAATAAGTGTAGGCGCTTTACTCAGTACGTCATCATCATCATCAGCCTTATAATGTTCCCACTGCTGGGACACAGACATCCTCTCTGTGAGAGAGGTAATGAGCCTTAATCCACCACTCAGTACGTACTCGTAACTAATAGGCAGTGGCTCCATGTTAAAAACTGATATTCACCCGTAACCGGTTTGACTGGAAGATGACCTCAACATATCTGGAGCGAGGATTATAGCGTATACCTGTCTAGTATAAAGCCTTTTCAAAACATAAGATTCGACTGTAGATATACGTTTTATAATCTGAGCAACTGTTATATACCTAAATTCATTCGCTTCATTATTCTTATTGTAGTTGCCAGGGCAACTGGTGAGTGTTAAGTTCAATTCCTAGGTCGGGAAAGTTGTTATTAGTTTTTTTAAGACGCTTTTATTAGCTTGGTACTCGTATGTATGTATCTATGAATCTATGTAACGGAATCTTTGACGTGATTTTCAACTCTTTCAAAACGTCGGATTGATTTTAAACTTTGCACACTTATCAAATACCGATGACAAAGCAATAATTTAAATAGTTTGTCTATTATCCTTATCAGGATCTTCAGGATAAGCGATTGAATAAAAAAAAAAACTGCTGTCAAAAAAAACTTAAAACACTCTTTAATAGAAAACCAAACTAAAAAGCAGAAAATAATTTTCAATAAATCAAAATTAAGAATAGTGTGATAAACATTAAAAAAAAAATATTGTAATAAAGCGTGGGGTGCTTTTTAAGAAATTTTCAAAATGTCTCTACCAAAGAGTAAAATAATAATTTGGGAGGACTCTACTTTTACTAATATCCGTCAATAAAATATTATAACAATTAGCACCCCACGCTTTTTTTGTTTTCGAACTTTTTTATGTAAAAATAAATAATTATATAGGTATTTGATATTTCATATGGGTAACGGATGGTAAACTATAATAAATAATATATAATAAGTAAAAAGAGGAGTTTTTTTTATCAATATTAAGACAATTTCTATATTTTATTATGTTTCGTTTTAGCACAGCAATAGCGGTCATTGCCCTTTCTCTAAAATCACATCGTAGGCACCCAAACAATAAACTATTTCGTTTTTCATTAGTAAAAAATGTTGAGAATAATAATGGTTGTCGATTCAGGACAGCTTTGTGTCTTAATTTCCGTTTTCGAAAATAAAAATATCAAAAAAGTTGAAGGTTCAGTGACCGCTATTGCCAACCTAAAACGGAAAAGTTATAGGCGAACATTGAATAATTATTTTCGTGAATAAAAATGGCCGTTTGACATATTTTGTATAAAAAACTGTCAAACCACCATTTTTATTTCTCAGTTAAAAGTTTTCAGACTATTGAAAAATCGGCCCTAAGTCACTTAAACATTTTTACCTGAAACCCAAGCTTGATGAAAAAAAAGTATCATATTTTATCAAGCGCAATTTTCAAGTCCACCGTTATATAAAACTAGGCATTATGTTTATACTCACCCGTTCTAAGTTACTTAAGAACACTCGCCGTTGAGTACCGGTCTAATTAACTTTGTAGACAAGCTTTGGGCGAATTAAGCTTGCGTAGCGGTCGTGTACTCACGGCTTTATGGTAAAAATTCTCATAAAATAAAATATTAAGGTTCATGCACACACAAAAGTCGTGTCAACGTCAGATCACTTTTTCTACTATGACATTATGACAAAATGACGAGCTTCGCTGTCAATAAAAATATATGCGGCTTTGGCCTCTCATCTTCATCATCAGCCTACTAATGTTCCCACTGCTGGGATAGACCTCCTCTCTGTGAGAGAGGAAATGGGCCTTAATCCACCACGCGGGCCCAGTGCGGATTGGTGGATGTCACATGTCTTCAAATTTTTGGTTATAGGACATGCCGGTTTCCTCACGATGTTTTCTTTCACCGTTTTTAGAGCAGTGGTGATGAAATAATTTACACAAAGTAAAGGGCCTGTCTGGGTTCGAACACGTAAATCGGGGCCGTTACCACTGACCCACCACTGCTTTGTTCTCTACATAAAGTAATATTCTGGCAGCGACAAATAGTTAGTAAAAGTATATGCACCATTGGTGTAATTGCTGCAAGGAGTTCCAGTGCAAGGATAAACGAATAAATATAAAGTCAAAAATTAAAAATGTCAATCACATACATTTGATTATAATTAAATAAATTCACGGGTTTAGGACAGATTCATTATTACGGCAGATTCTTATTTTGGCAAATTCGTTATACGGCAGAAGTAACATGACCAACATAAATCTTACAATTTATATAATGGTATATTTAAATTCAATTTTAAACTAAAAACCTTATTAAAGCAAAGGTAACAAAATGAGACATATGTAATCTATAGAAACTACATGATATCGCTCCTGATCTGACCATATCAGGTATCAGATCAGGTTGTGCATGCTTTTATCCGCAACAAATAGTTTGCCAATCAATGTACACTTTTATATATAATCCTTACATAATACTTCTGTAGATGACTGTAAAATATCTGTCTTATCAAGAATCTACCGTAACAAGAATCTGTCCAAACCAGAATCTGTCCTAAACCGAATAGTCCAATTTCACTTTGTCCCGGCCCTCTTGTAATTTTTCAGTCATATAAGTTTTTGGCAATATACGCTGTTAGTAGAATTCATAGCTCGTAAAACACCAGCGTCAAATTCAATCACGTCGAAACCGATGCGTCTTAGCTAACGTCACGACACAATAATAATTATTGCATATTTGACGTTCACGTCACATATAGGCAATACAATGAAGCCGTGACGTGGCTGATGTGTGTGTATGAATCTTTACGCTAACTAGTTTGTGTACTCACAGCTTGATATTTATTTAAGCTTGAACTGAAATAAAAAAGATAATTCAAAAAACCAAAATACGTTTGTGGAATTAACTTATTTATTTATAACTTTTTAGTTAGCTTTTTTTCGAATTATTTTTTAACATATAAGTGTTATATATTTAATCACCTCTTAAAACTCTTTAATTTGTTACCCCACACGATACGTTTGAATGACATAAAAAATGGGCCTCCCAATGGCGTCCAATAGCCGCCATTTTTCTTTTTTAATTTGGGTTAAGACGAATCGATTGGCGTAAGAATCATCAAAATTGGCCTACGCGTTTGGTCTCTAGAACGCCACATAGGAACAAACATATATACACACATACATAGACTGATAAACACATTACCCTCCTTCGGCAGTGGGGTAAAAAAAGGCATAACCGAACAGTTTTGTCACTTTGTATTTAAGCAAACTTTACTTATTAGAAAATAAACATTAATCGAAAAATACGCAGGTACGGCAGCCAAACATGGCCTTATCCTTATAGCCTTATCTCAAAACACGACTAGCAAACTTGCATCATGCCAATACGCAATGGAAAGGAGCATGATGAATGTGAAAAAGTCAGACCGACTGAGAAACCGTGTAATAAGAAGCAAAACAAAGGTTATAGACATAAAAGCAAAATTAGAAGGTTTAAATGGCGATGTAGTATGTCGAAGTATACAGTTATTATTGATATTAGTAATAGTACTAATTTAAAGGTGGTCAATACCTTGAATAACGTTAGCAAAAATGCTATTAATATTTATTCTTTAAACTAGTTGATAGGACAAGGGAGGGTATCAATAACGGAATAGTTGCGAGTATGTCCACCATTAAAAAGGTACCTTCTTGCTCGCAAAAAAATAATTTAAGAAAAGGGTCTGAGCAGAATTCTCTGAAATTATTTCACCAAAATATTCAGGGTTTTTCTTCAAAGGAATTAGAAATCGAACTGTTTTTAGAAAAAACAATGTTTGACATTGTTTGTTTCACTGAGCATTGGCTGAAAGATTACGCAATGCTAATCAATTATGAAAATTATACTGTGGGCAGTTGTTTTAACAGAAATATTGTGTTGCGTGGGGGTTCACTTATATTAATTAAAAATGGTATTAAATCAAAACCTCGTAAAGATATAGTAGACCTCTCAGTTGAACATAGTGTTGAACTGTCCTGTGTTGAGCTGGATAAGCATGTCATAGTGTGCGTCTACAGACCCCCTAATTATAAGAACTACTCTATATTCGAGTCAGTGATGGAAGATGTTTTGGCAAAACTCGCAATGGGTAATAAACTAGTAATTGTCTGTGGTGACTTTAATATTAATATTCTAGAAGATAATTCAGATAGAAGTAGGTTATTAAATCTCTTTAAATCATTTAATTTGTCACATGTGTTTACGGAACCAACCCGAACTACGCTGACTTCTGCTACATGTATTGATAATGTTTTTTGTTGCTGCAACTACTTGGACAATGCCATTATAAATTATCTGCCTTCGGATCATAGTGGGCTACTTGTGACATTTGAGTCCAATATGCTAATTAAACAAGTGCAGATTCAATCCAGACCAATAACATCCGGTAAATTAAATAAATTTAACAGCACTTTAATCGCTAAGTTAAGCGATCAGGACCTCACAGTGAATGACGGTAATATTTTGTATGATGAAGTTTTTTCAGTGGTTCAAAAAGAGTTTAATAACACTTTTAAGAAGATAACTAAAACTGTATGCCCTAAGTTTTTATTCAGTGACTGGGCGACTACAGGACTTAGAAAAAGTAGGGAAAGACTTTACGAGCTATATGGCCTTAAGCCTTGTATGAACACTGAAACGTTTAATAAGTATGTTGCTACTTACTCGAGAATTTTTAAAAATACATGTAAGGCAGCTAAGGCCTTGTATATTAGAAATAAGGTTAAATTAGCAGAAAATAAAATCAAGACGGTTTGGAAAATTATAAATAATGAAACGAACAGGAATAAAAGAAATAATCCTGATTACACGCTTGAGACCACACACGGACTTATTAGAGATAACAAAAAAGTTGCGCAAGAATTTGTAAATTTCTTTACCAACATCCCAATTAAAACTACTGAAACCTTAAATTCTTCGCCCGCGCTTGCTTTTGGATTATTAAACGCGAACGTTTCAGCCTGCCCGAATGTATTTAACTTTTCACATATAAACCCCATAACAGTAATAAAAGCTTTTAAGCAAATCAAGATCAAACCGACTGAAGATCTGTGGGGAATGTCCATCAAAGTTTGTACCTCCATTATTCAGACTATAGCGCCGTACTTAGCTGTAATTTTTAATTTGTGTGTGGATCAAGGAGTCTTTCCGGATCTAATGAAATATAGTAAGGTTATACCACTTTTTAAATCCGGGGACAGTAAAGACACAAATAATTATAGACCAGTATCCGTGTTGCCGGTTTTCAGCAAGGTATTTGAGAAGATAATGCTTAATCAAATGCTCATTCATTTTAATACGAATAAAATCTTGCATGATAAACAGTATGGTTTCACCAAAGGACGTTGTACAACTGACGCTGGTGTCACCCTATTAAAACACATCTTTAATGCGTGGGAAGTGTCGCAGGATGCCATAGGTATCTTCTGCGACCTGTCGAAGGCGTTTGATTGCGTTAATCATGAAACATTACTTCTGAAACTTGAGCATTACGGGCTAGGTCAATCAGCGTTAAGTTTGGTTGAATCTTATTTAAGTGATAGACAGCAATTAGTTCAGATAAACGGTGTGAATTCGTCGGGGTTAAACGTGAAAATGGGGGTACCCCAGGGCTCAATATTAGGTCCTTTCTTATTTTTAATATACATAAACGATTTACCCCGTTTATTGGAAAACAAACTAAACATGGTGTTATTTGCTGATGACACATCTTTAATTTTTTAAATAAATAGACGTACTTATCAGGTTGACGACGTAAATAACGCGCTACGGCAGGTTCAGGATTGGTTCACTGCAAATAATTTAGTTTTAAATGGTAAAAAAACCAAGTGCGTAAAATTTTCCTTGCCGAATGTAAAAAGTACTGATTGTGACATTATCTTAAACAAGGAGAAGCTAGAATTCGTCGATAAAACGGTTTTCCTGGGGATCACGCTAGACTCAACGTTACAATGGGGTCCTCATTTAATATCACTTGCAGGGCGGCTAAGTTCGGCAGCTTATGCTGTTAGAAAGATTCGTCAATTTAGTGATGTAGATACCGCGAGGCTGGTCTATTTTAGTTACTTTCATAGTATAATGTCTTACGGTATTTTACTATGGGGAAGGGCTGCAGACATTGAGTCAATTTTTATTCTGCAAAAACGAGCCATCAGAGCGATATACAATCTTCGCCGGCGCGATTCTCTAAGGGAACTGTTTAAGGGCATTAACATCATGACGGTTCCTTGTCAATATATTTATGAAAATATCATGTACGTGAGAAAAAATTTACATCTTTTTAGTAAAAACGGAGATAGACATAATTACATTACTAGAAATAGGGACCAATTAGTTCAACCAGGTTTCAGACTGGCTAAAGTAGCCTCTTCTTTCATGGGGTACTGTACAAAATGTTACAATAAAATTCCTCCCCACATTCTAGAATTGAATGAGACGAAATTTAAAACTTGTATAAAACGCACACTATGCAGGCAGGCATATTATAAGTTGGGGGATTACATCACTGATAAAAATGCTTGGCTCAATGCTACTCTTGCTCCACAACCACTAGGGCGCAAAAACAAGTGATATGCAGAACATTATTGTTTTGTAGAATTGTTGGACCTGCTGAAGACTGTATGCATATATTTGTACGTGCATTCGTTGTTAAGTGTTTCGTATTAGTAAACTTACGGGGACGTGTTATTCGATGTTACACTTTTCTAAGTGACGTAACACACTCGTATTATATAGACTCAATTTCTTTTAGTATAGTATAACTGCGCAGCACGTGTGTGAGTACTATGTACCCAACTGTAAATCTACCATTTGCTGTACCTCGGTGTCGTTCGTTGACTTGTGTTTGCCCTGGCAGTTGAGTGTGTCATGCTCTCTCAAATGTCTCTCTGATGGTGGCGTGTGTGTTGGATCATTCGGTTCCCTTCATGATGGTTGAGCTGGGTGGTGCCGATTAATGCGTCATGTTCGTGAACGGGCGCCGTCAGTTGGGATTGGTCTTAACTTAACTGCTTCGGATGCTAGTGTTTTTCTAGCGCTTATTATGTAACTGCACAGTACATGTGTGAGTACTTTTAATACTTTGTACCTGTACGTAGTATAGTATGTAGTGATTCTGGGTGCATTGTCCTCACACATATAAATTTATTAATGTAAGTACTTATGTACCTAAATATTGTAAAAAAAACTTTTTTTTTTTTTTAAAAGAGTAAGTATGGAGTTTCTTGTGCGTTCTTCTCCATAACAAGCTACTTTCCGAATGCACGGTAGAATCAATTTTTATTCCTTGTAAATTTTAATGTAACTAACGTTCAAAAGTGCCGCTTTGTGGCCTAGTTGAAATAAAAATATCTTTGTCTTTGATGGGCAGAGCATATGTTAAGAGGAAAAGACAAATAGAGCAAAATTGTGACACGATGTTATCCTAGAGAAGGTAAAAGGAAAAGAGGTAGACCGCAAAAAAGATGGAATGACGACATAAGACAAGTGGCAGGCGTCACGTGAAACAGAGTGACTCAAGAAAGACATGAATGGAAAAGGTTTTGGCGACAAACTGATCTACAGCAAATAAGTAAAATTTAAATAAGAGACTAGATTAAGGTTTACATTAAATTTAAGTTTTCTATGTATTTTAATCATATAATTGTAAAATGGATCTGAATAAAAGGCTATATTATTATTATTACAAAGAATACAAAGCTAATTAGAAAAACTCTATTTTATTTCTAGTAAGACAAATTTCGCAAGTCCCAATAATTTTGTAATCAGCAACCAAGACTTTGGTAAATGTTAACTAAAACATTCATACAGAGTACCTCGCGGTTCGTATATGTACTCACAGCTTTATATTTTTATTATTATGTAAAAGTTTCAGAGAGTTTTAAATCTTTGTAGTATTCGATTAGGCGGGTAATGGAGCAGAAATGAGCAATTAACTTTGATAATCGCTTTTCGCCAAGGTTAATGACCCTGCTGTTTTTTGTTGTGAAGAAAAGATGGATAGCCGAACTTGTATCCTCGCTTGGTACCAAGAATGCTAACGCAGAATTTTTTTCTACTTCTTATATTTACTTGTTTTTTTAATCTACTATCTTACTATTATATACTTATTTTTTCTTGATGATGATTGAATGAGTGAGCTTTAATTAGTCAACGACAGCCTGCTTTGCAAAATGTATGGAGTTTCTTGTCCGTTCTTCTCCATAAAAAGCTATTTTTTCGAATTTTCGAAAGGACGGTAGAATCAATTATTATTACTTGTAAATTTAAATTGTTGAAGTTCAAAAGTGCCGCTTAATGGCCCAGTTGAAATAAATATTTTTTCTTTGGCTTTGACTTTGTATCAAATGCAAAAAAAAATATATTATTTAGTGCAGCGATTGAAATCATAGAACTCAATAGGGCTACCTATGCACCTAAGTATGTACTTACGGTCTACATTCTTGAATACGTGACCCAAAAGCTATGCCTACGTATCTTTCTTCCTCGTTGATATGAATTGGACACTAGCCAAGCCACGAAGAAAAATAATATTTGTGTCAAAGATAGAAAACACACGCCCTTTAAATCAGAGTTATTTTAAGGCAAAACGCGAGTAGCTGAACAATATTTTATTTAACTATGCGAACGTTTTTTTGGTCAAAACAGGTTTTAATTAACACGAACTTTTGCTCCGAGCTTGGCTCTGAAATTCATGATGATATTCCGCGGGGAACAGAATCCATGTAGGTTCGAATAAAAAATATTCGGAATTTCGCAACGTAGATCCAATTCCGGACCAAAAAAACGATTTTTCAGAGTTATTCATTTCGCGCCATGTACCTAACACCGACGAAAACCTCGATTGTGTAACGTCGAATAGCATACCACATTCCATTTTCGATTCGAAAACTAAGGACACTTGCATCAAAAATCACAAAATTCTTTAAGCGCTAAACGAATTTAAATCGTTGTTTTATTTCCGTAAATCGCGTGAACATGGCAGAGACAGATTAATGTTTTAAACACGTTGCGTTAAATGCATTTGTGGCGCGAGTAGGCCAAATAAAAAACAAACGAATGTCGAAAACAAATTCCGAGTCACCAAATTGTAATTTACTCAAAAACAAATCGTTTGTTTCCTTTGGAACCGATGAAGTGGCTAACGTAAATACCATCAAGATAGCGATCACAAGTCAAACACGTTTGTATGAAGTAGGTCCCAATGAAAGCAGTCACAGTATGCACGAGTTGAACTTATATTTACACTGTTGGAGAAATCACAACCCTATGATTTAAAACTTAAAGGTCAACATGCCATTTTATGACCGTCATTTGTCGATAATAGCGATGAACTGCGTTTTATATTCTTCGAATAGAACTACGTGTTCTCTTTTGTTCTTTAAATAAGAATGGGCATTAAAATTTGAGTTGAAATGCTGTTTAATGAGGCAGATTAAACGAGCTTGTCTGAAGACTTTACGTGTGCATTAAGAGTGTTACACCATTTTGTATGTAAGATATATAATGATATAAGAAATGTAATGTTATAGGGTAATATTTCAGATCAAATGAACATTTATATACTTAATTACGGAAATGAGGACAGAAAGCTCCGTCTGAATTTCCTTAGTAAAAAGTCATAATTCAAGTTTGGGTCTCGCCTATTTCCTCCTCCAGTGTTGGACAAATTTGAATGATAGTAATTCCATAAATTGATTAAAAAAGATATGTTATGTTGTGCTTCTATGTTTGTCTTTTTAACCAACTTCAAAAAAAGGAGGAGGTTCTCAATTCGTCGGAATCTTTTTTTTTTTATGTATGTTCCCCGATTACTCAAAGACGCCTGGACCGATTTCAAAAAATCTTCTTTTGTTTGAAAGGGTATACTTCCTAGTTGGTCCCATAATCATCAGGTCAGGATCTGATGATGGAATCCTAGAGAAATCGAGGGAACTCCTCAAATGTTATAGGCAAACATATAGCGATTTTGGTATTTTCATCAACAATGCAATCATTTGCACTCAGAAAGTAACATTTGGTGAAGTGGAACTGATGAAGAAGACCACAGATGGCCACTGGAACTCCTAAATGCTAAATATGTCACGGGCATAAGATATCTCGAATAGTTAACCGACTATAATGAAGCAAATACTTATAAATAAATGTAACTGATGAAAATGGCACCATCGAACTGATATGATGATGAAGCCTTATATAAAACAATGTATCCTAGTCGTGTTTGGGCTTATTGGAATCGTCATGAGATGTACTTTGGCTATAAATGATAATCATGTTAATTGGAGGTACCTACCAAAACTAAAAAGAGAAAAATAAAAACTTTTTAACAAAAAATCAAACCGACTTCCAGAACAAAAAACTACAAAGCAAAAAATAAATTTCTTTTCCGAAGTCGGTGTCGAAAAACGGAAAACAATGGGTAGGTAAAAAAGACACCGACTTCGGAAAAGAAATTTATTTTTTGCTTTGTAGTTTTTTTTTCATTTATAGTTGTCAAATTTGTACACTAGGCAAAGACCTTTTACTTCTTACTACTAGACTGTGTACCAAAATTTTTTGTTTAGCTAAAATGAAATCTATCATCATACACCTAGGTTAGCTATTTCCTTATAAGCGGTAGCTAACCAAAAGCGGTCCTGGCGAGAGGGTTTCCGCTGGTAGTGTGTCCTTGTCTGACCTCTTGCTAGCTCAACTAATCATTGGGTTTGGTAGAAATGGTAGAAAATTTTATATTTTCTTTTTATTTTATACCAAAACGAACAATTCATAGACTTTGATACGTATTTAAATATTTCTAGAAACGTAATTAAATATTTCTACAGTTTCTATATTTAATCAATTCGTTGTATTTAAAAAAAATATTCATTAATACTGAGTAAGAGTAGTACTTTTAAATGTTTGGGCCTGGTAATATTAAATGTAAGGTGACGGTTTGCGAAATTTTTGGCGGACTTTTTTCACAGAACAATCACATTGTTCAGGTGAAATTCAGCGGCTGTTAATATTATTTGCAAATTGATTCATAGTGGAATACAATTGGTGTAGTTTTATTTCTCAACTGTCTACGCAACTGGACAATATGAGAAATCATAGAGATATTTTGAGGTATATTTAGCTGCCTGTATTTCAAAGCACCGTCTGATGAAAGTAGGATCAGAGAGCTTTTTCTATACGATTGGTCTTGAAGAATGAGATTTGAAGAGACTTGGGATTTGAGGATTATTGAGTCCTCCCCTCTCTTCTTACTTCAGATAACCCTTTAATACTCCATCGTAAACTGCTCAATTCCTCTTCGAGTTCGGTAATTTTTTCGTCGATCCAGAGTGTGCGCGTGTTGTACGTTGCCAGGTCCAGTCGTCGGTATTTGTTGGGGTAGCCGGATATCCTCGGGGATTCTTAGCACCCCTTGCCATACCGTAACCTCGACCGCTACAGTAGTGAAGGGGACAGGTTGCCGGGCAATAGAAGCTACGTTTTATTTGTGCTATTCATGGGGTGTGCTTTGCAGGCTGGTTGCCGATCGCAGTATGGTTGTTACAAATGCACAGAGAACCCTGCTGCCCATTCTCTGGTTTTTCCCTTAGTCGCCTCTTACGACACACACGGGCAAACATGGGATGGTTAAATTCCTTACGCCCGACACGATACGGTTAGTGATGTAGATACCAAAAAATATAAATACTATTTTTTTTATTAACTATAAATTAGGTAGGTATAGGTAGCGCAGTTAGGTAGCATAAATATATCGGGATACTTAAACTATCGTTTTTACAATCAATTTGTACCGTGTTCTGTTTTGTCATGGTCACCTCATTAGAAAGAGACACACTACCAACGGGAGCCTTCTCACGTGGACCGGTATTTGCGCCATAGTGCACTGTCTAGTAGTAAGAAGTATAAGGTCTTTGACACTAGGCCTCTACTGACAGCGCAATTTTGAGCATTCTTAGTGGGTTCTAGAGCTTTTGAAGATAATGTATTATCAAAAATGAAAACAGAGGGGCACAGTACAATATATCTTTATTTTTCAGTTTATGGAATATCTTTTAAATTGGTCCAATATCGGAGATGGAAATAGGCGAGAACCAAATCTCGAATGATGACTTATTACTTAGGATATTCAGTCGGATGTCTGCGGCAGCATTTCTTCTTAACTAGGAATCACTGGAACTAAAACATATTGCAATACAAAGACTCTAGCCTATGCTTCTAGAATCAAGGTTCGGTTTGAGGCGTCCGTATCTACAAGAGCCATAATGCGGATTCAAGGACCGATTCAAAAAGTGCTTTTGGATTCTTACTAACAATTTGCTTTTTAAACTAAACTGCATCATCCCGCCTTGAAAAAGTGTGGTGAATTATGCTCGTGCTTTCTGTGTATAAAAGAGGTCTTTCTTTGCCTGTAAGTGGGACAGTAACAGGGTGGTATTTTATTATTATTTATTAACATATCTGTGATGTATGTTTTGCAAATACAAGAGAGAGAGCAAAGGAGACTTTGCTCTCTCTCTTGTATTTGCAAAATAGAGATATTTGAATCTGTTTAGTATAAATAAGTCGTAATTGTCATCGTAGTCTAAGACCCAAATTAATGTATTTACACCTATCACTTTATTTAGTTAACAAAGGAATAATTTAGTACCTATATAATACAAATGATTTATTACTAGTAGTTCATTAAATTCATAGTCCTATTGTTTAGTATTTAGATTCTAAGTACAAACCTAAATCATTTAATTGAATAAGATCAAAATCTCATTTACAAGACAAGGGTACATGCATATTTAAATACACGTTAACATACGAGCAATTTCATCGTGTAAGTTTTAAAAGAATTCATTTTAATATAAGTAAACGACGTAGCAAAGTTATAAAACAACAAGAATGTACACAAAGTGGTGGCTTAGGAAAATATTTAATTTTAAGAGAGAGAGACGTGAAATTTTAGACAACAAATAGTAAAGTAAACTTAATTCTACCATAAAATTCAAAGTTCGAAATATCCATCAAGAGGAGAGAATGTTATTTTTTATTTAATATAAATAATAATCTATTGCCAAAAATATTTGTTCACAACATGTTTACAAAAAGATCTAGAGAATAAAATAGTAGTTAGTAATATAGCTATGCAAAGCAAGATAAGCATAACACTGCAGAAGGTAGCAAACAATGTGTTACAGTGCAATACGAAAACGCTATGTCCATCCAGCATTGGACTGCTATGGGTTATATTAATTGATTAAGTAATACAGTTCAAGCGAATCCTAATGGCAGGCGTATTGATGTTAAACAGACGTCAGAATATTAAATGGCGGATACAAAGGACAGAATTTTTTGTGAAATGGATGCTGAGACAAAGAAAGAAGACTCACGGAAATGTTAATGAGAAATACGGCTATGACTAAATCCCTTGTTGATGAAAGCAAGTAAACAAATGTGTTGGAAACGGAACGGAAACTGACCGAGTTATCAACTGCAGTAAACAAGTCATAAATAGAAACAGAATCTGTTAGCACTTAATTCTTGACGATTGTAAACATGTGACGTTGGACTGTGTAGCAATGTGCTGACATGAACCCTTTTTTAAATTATATTCAAAGGATGCTGATAATGGTACAAATGCACGTGTAACGAAAATTGTCGGTGTTCACGATGAAAACTGGCGTAACAATTGAAAAGCTTCATATAAAGCCGTTGTTACGGGTTCACCCGGTTCACCGTATAGGAACATCACTTAGGTGCACGTGGACAGAGGAAAATAAGGCATGTCCTTTTAGATGATCATACTAAGTAGATATTTGCAGTAGACGTTGGATGGTAATATAATGAACTAAGTTAATGAACTAAAATTACCTGAAACTGTGACTAAAAGAGGTATAAATATAAATGTGGATGGATGGAGAGAGAAGGAGACATAAAAGGCCTTTCTTTAGCCTCTCTTTCTCTCTTTCGATGATAGCGTAACAGTTGACGGAGAATACGTAAGAAGAAATCCGACTCCAAGTAACATTGAATAAACGCCCTTGGAAGACAAAGATATTCAGTACTAAAATTGTCCAGGCTTTCAACTAAGTAATATAATTTCTCGAAGTCTCAATACAACATCAAACAAGTATAAAGATTACCGATACATAAAACTATTCAATATTTCCAAGTCCTTTCAATACAAATTGAAACTAATCAACCGGTTTAATTTTGTGAAATGCATTCATAGGAATTCGCAGTTCCATTAAACAGCTACCGTATTAGCCTGCGGCTTGAATATTAATGCATTTCAATGTAATTTAGGTACATATTACAGAACTGTAGTTACTGTACCGGCTGATTAGGTAAATGATGGAGTTAAATATAAACATGATTTATTAATAGTTATATGATACCGTGTAAAAAATACCACAAAAAAACACAATTACATGCAAATAATGAAATATTGCTTTTCATTACTTTGCATATTATTATAATTGTGGTTTTCCAACCTTTGAAGGCTTATGTTCAGAAGTGTACATCTTTCGGCTAAAATGATGATGATGAATCTTTGAAGAGGCAGGAAAAAGAGTAATCCGTTTTCTTTTCATACTTCAAACAAGACTTACTTGAACAGGGAAAAATTATATATGCCTATATTATTTTTTACTTATTCGTGAAATGAATATCATAATTAATTAAATATCCTTATTCAACGTCGTTTAACCAGTCAAGCCGTAACTACGTGTTATACACAGATTATAAATGTTGTATACAGGTATATCAATTGCCGTGTACGATTGAGTGGCTTGGCTATTGAATTTGCAACCAAACTTTTATAAATATTGATACGGATAAGGTATATTCGTATTTCGGATGAATTCGTAATACAGTCAAACATGGATGTATCATGACTGCGCAAAATCTTCTTTCATTAAAAAAAGAAATGCGATTATAAAGATTAGGTAAATGAGGTTACATTTAAATGCTCATCTTCTTATAATTTATTGAACGTATTGCGACTGTTGTTTGGTACAGATTCTGATAATGACAAATTTCTTAAAAAAAGCAACTTATATAGTTTCTGATGGACTTTATTAACTGTATGAATATTATTTTCAAACTAATAAATACGAAAATCCTCCAAAAGACCACCATATTTTTCTATAGCTCTTATTTTTCTTCTATATAAAACTAAACCAAGCAACAAAAAAACGAAACTAAAAAGAAAACCTTTAACAGCCTTGTTTTGAACTGCTAATAATTTATTGCAGTCCTTTTCTACGACCGACTAATTGTTCTATTATGCCTGTTAAGCTTTCATTCTGTTTTCCCACTCCTCCCCTTCTCCGTTTACAGATTGTCGGAGAGAAAAAGGAAAGAGGTGGTTTTGTAATTGTCTCTGGGGCGTTTTGTTCCTTATCTTTGTCTGTTAAATCTTTAACGGTAACTGTATTGTCGACGCTTTCAATGGCCTCGTGGTTCTTTGAATCTTGTTTTAATACGGTTCAGATGTTTTATTGTAGACCGTAATTAAAACTGGAAATTAATTCTGTTTCGCATTTTCTTAGATCTTGGTTTCTTTCATTTGGTTTCTCGGTAGATTTCTTTGACATTCTGCTCAGATGAAGCACAATAGCTAAGTTTATTTTCTGCCGTAATAAAACAGTAGTAATGGCCGATTTAAGAGAATATAATAGACCCAATAAGTAAATGAGAACTTTCAGTTTTAATAATAAGTCGTAAAATGTCGTAGTAAAATGAAAATACTGTTAATTAAAGAAAACACAAGAAAAATTCTAATGTCATTTTTAAACACTGAGAATGACACGTCATTCTCAGTGTTTAAAACTCGAGCTTTTTATGTTCTTTATACTCATTAATAATAAGAATCCGGAAACAGCCATGTGATGTCGCGATGTCACCTTTATTGCCAGTACACCATAATTCAAGGTTATATTTTATTATTTCCTTTGTCTTTTACTTTTATGTAATTTAGAACTGCAACTGAAATAAGCTTAAAGCAACGCTTTATTTTATGCAAGAACTCTTTTAGTTCCTTCTTCAAAAAGGACCTAATAGAAATTCTGATTACGAGTTTTATTTGGACGAATTCTTTTTTATATTCTCGAAAAACACGTAGGACAGTTAAAAAAACCTAGTAAATTATAAAAATTAGGCTTCATGGATTCATTTTACGAGAAGTCTAAAACAGCTATATGATCGACCTCAAAATTCCTCTCTTTAGAACCATTCAAACTTTTTACAAATTCTCGTTCAGAAAATTTTAGCAAATTGCTCACATATAATAATATTGAAACGTTATAGTGCAGATGGTCCGTCCACGGTAATAGCTTCCATATGGGTTTAATTGAAACCGACCGTATTGCCCTCACCGCACCCTCAGAGTTAATCGGGCTATCAAACAAAACTCGTATAATATGACGACTATTACAATTCGAAACCAGAAATACCCTCCATATAAGCATTTGAGTATGGAATTTTTTCGTAATGAAAAGGCTTCGCCACTTGCGAAAAATAAGTCCCGTACTGTTTCCATGCCAAAAATAGAACGTGCAATAGAATTGGAAACGAAAGTATTAGATACATTTGAAATGGTATTGGGAAAATAATTAATTTTATATTAAAAAGGAGACTTTTCCTCCATATGGTTTAGAACAGTGGAATATTATTGGCATTGACCGATCGGTGGTTTGAGTGCTAAAATATGAACAGACACTTTTCAGGGTTATTAGGAATCTGTCAGCAAGTTTGGAGGTGTTATATTAGAATTATTGTGACTTCGGTATATTACCGGTATATTTCGGTAATTACTGTAAATCCGGTAAGACTGGTAGCCGACCCAAACATAATTGGGAAAAGGCTAGGCAGACAGACAGAGCCCATAGACACAAGACACAAGAGCCTAATGAGTTCGACTACTTACTGGTACTAGATTAGTTAATATCTTATTGGAAGTAGAATAGATTATTACATAATGTGGCGTTACATAAAAAAAGAAGAAAAACACTTAACATCACATAAAAACGTATAATTTTGTTTTAAAATAATAAAACAACGAAAATATTTAAAAGAATACAAAATAGTAAAACACTTGATTATTGAAATTAAAAAACGCAGATACTGATATTGAATTTGTTATTTTATATATGTATTTGGTAAGAATAAAACTTATAAGAGAAATTAAAAACCTATCCTCTATGCAGTTGCAACTGGTTGGATTCTAGCTTATGCATCCAGGTGTGAACAAATCCTTTAAGACATAAAATTAAGTTTGAATCCGTGAATTTTTTAAAGATTAACCTATCCTGTAATTTACTAATAGAAATTTAACGCAATTCTCGGAGCAAAAACACAGGCTGTAAACGTATGGAACTTCTTCTCTCACAAGAACTCACGCCTCCAGCCCGTAAGGTAAAACGTACGGCTTCTAATAACTGATATCTACAGACAAAGAAATGAACAATCAAAATTATGATACAAAAAATGGCTTTGAGATATCAGAGATAACGAAATTCTAAAGAATAATTAACAAGAAGCCACAATATATACCAGTTTATTCTTGAAAAGTACACTTAAATGGTCTGCGCTGTATACGCGGGACGGCACTTATGGACACAAGAAGTCGTAACAATGAAAACTTGAAAATTTAGGCAGGCAACAAAATATATATTTTTCATTTTCGATAATTTTTCTGCAGTGCCATTTTTTTCATCGATATTTTGATTGTTCTGTTGTTTTAATTGTATATTTTCTAGACTGATTCTCTTCTTGAGAATAAAAAATATGAATTGAAACAAATGCTTTGACTTTAAGTTTGGGCTTGAGTTTCACTGCTAATTTCATTTTAATTATACTTGCAAACAGTTCCAACTAAAAATGTTTCTTTAAGCCACCTGCAAACAACTTCCTATCCAGCTCCACATTCAAACTTGCAACAAAAACAAAAAGTACCTACCTACATGCACAGTTCCACTGCATATGGGTCATGTCGTGGTGATGGTCAACATGTGGCTCTAATTGAAACCGGCGTGGTTTGGCCTCAACGGGCCTTTTGGGGTTAATCGTAACAGCCAGGAGAATTGTTTGGATGTTTGAAATTTTTAATTCTTTTGGTGAAAGAGTTTTTGTGTTCTTGAGATTTGATGAGGATTTTCGGGTTTGAGAATAGTTTTATTACTTTTTGTGGGTAACTTTGTTGAAATAACGACTGTTTACTGTTTTAGCTTAGGTTTTAAAGAAAGTATTGCCCACTAGGGCATCCAAAAATGTGCTGTCTTGACAGTTGACGTTTAAAGAGATTGAAAGCAACCTTACATAACTTAAGTAAATCATACCAATAATAATTACCTGCCCTTGCCAGGACTTAAACGAGATCCAAGTTAGAACTTTACAGGTTGCTAAATAACGGTCCAACAAAAAAATTGAGTCTTTCTACACAAAATAAGAAGGTTTGTTTTTATTTTTTTACTAATGACAGGCTTGCGCTTGACCACTATCTCACCTGATGGTAAGCGATGATGTGGTCGACGATGAAGCACGCTTGCCTAGAAGAAAGCTATTCACTAGGTTGTAGCTATCAGGAAATACAGACTCCGGCAGGCAATTCCACTCTTTTGCTGTACGAATAATAAAAGTATTACGAAAGTGTTTGGTGCGTATGGGTGGTATGTCCACCATGTACCGATGACGCATTGCAGTACGTCTTGTAGTCCGATGATGGAACGGGTTAGGAAGAATCAGTTCATGCAATTCCAACACACACTCCCCGAAATGTAACCGATAAAAAACCGACAGGCTGGCAACTTGGCGTCGATGTTCAAGATGAAAGGGGCAAATGAAAGCAAGTTGCACCCTTAGCCTTACTACTAAGTAAAGTTAATCTGTTAAACACACCAAAATAAAGGCATGATTATAAAATCAATTCCAAACAAAATATTAATCTCATACATAAATATGAAAGGATAATCGAATATAAAGTACATTAAACTCATGAATTTGAATAAATTTGTATTATTTTAAAAGGATTTAAGCCAATATTTTTCACACGATTCTATTATACTCGACGCAGCTGTCGATAACCCTTGACGTTTTGGAAATTGAAAATTTTTGCTTTTTGTTTATAGTTTGACATGACGTCGGCATTGCATGAAAACATGAACTTTGTGGACTTACTAGGTAGGATGAACTATTTCAGTCATCGTCACATTATTTCAGCCAAAAGACGTCCACTGTTAGACATAGCCCTTCCCCAAGAATCGTCACATCGACTGATCCAGTGTTTCTGGTAATTAATGAAATTCTGCGACCCCAGAGCCTTAGGTGGGCCTCAGGTCTACCTCGTAGACCTACCAACGCTGCATTTTCTGGTACACGATCACAACTTCAACGGTAAGGCCTATCAGCAACAAATTGTTACCATGGCAGATTATTGCAGTTGACTGTACCCTTGACACAGAGACGACATTGCATGACGATGATACAAAATCTTACGCAACTCGTATAATCATCGTAAACCAATGTATTAACAGAAATACACAACGTGATAATTAATGTCTCATTAGAAACATAGCAGCTATAAAAAAAGTCACAAAGAGTTATAGTTTATTTTGACACGTTTTTGGCATTTAGCACTTTTCTTTGTCGAAATGACGTATCTTGGTTCTTTATAAATATTTTACTGTTTATACATGTATTTAGGATTCATCTGTATTTTTTGGCAGGCAACTTTTTTATAAATTATCTCTATGCAATAAAAATGCAAAATCTGAATACATAATATTAAAATTTATCGTTCATTTGAACGCAATAACACATCTAAATGCAGTACGACCAACAACTAAACTTCAACATTCATGATAATGCCTAATGTGAATACAAATTAATGTCTGTTAATCCGAAAAACCAAATGTTTTGTTGCAAATGGATTCGTGAGCCTGTATATAACTTTGTTTACTCAATTAGTGCTGAAAGCATGAATAATACGAGTAAACTCAACTGTATTTTTTGGCAGCCAACATTTTTATAAATTATCTCTATGCAATAAAAAAACAAAATCTGAATACAGAATATTTAAATTTATTGTCCATTTAAACGCAAAAACACTTCTAAATCTATGCGGTAGGAACAACAACTAAACTTCAACATTCGTGATAATATAATGTGAATACAAATTAATGTCTGTTAATCCGGAAAACCAAATGTTTCGTTGCAAATGAATTCGTGAGCTGTATAGCCTGCATATAACTTTGTTTGCTCAATTAGTGCTGAAAGCATGAATAATACGAGTAAAATAAACTCTTAATTAGTTTTGGAAATAGCTCATTCAGTTCGTTCTCATTATTTCAAATCCGTGATAATAATTTGGTTGGCGCTCTATATTTCCGAAGCATTTGTTTGCACTATACTTCATAAAATTTAATATTGGAGAAGTTTTCATCATTTTGGTCCTTTATTAAATCGGTCAGTTCAATGTTGACTTTGCCCTAAGCAACTTCTACTAAATTACAGATAGTTGACAATATTTCAATATTTGATCTAATAGTAATATCGTCTGGACAATATTAATCCTGAAGATTTTAACGATCGAGCATCTATACCAATATTATAAAGCCGAAAATAACTCTGTCTGTCTGTTTGTTACCTATTCACGTCTTAACGGCAGAACGGATTTGGATGATGTCCTGGATCAATTTACTAGATACTTTTTATCCCGGGAATAAGTTATCTTTGGATTATTTCCAAATTTCCCATGAGCGAAGCCGCTGGTAGAAGCTAATGATCAATAAATTAAGTATGTCTACTAACAATGTATAATAGGTATAACTAAAGTGTAGTGCCTTGCCCTAGTAAATACGAACGACGATATAATCCATCCATCTTTTTTCAAGTAATTTTTACCAGCTAATATAAAATGGTTTATATCAATTTACTTTGTTTACTCATTCAAGAGAAAACATTAGACATAATGACTGAGCCATAGGGAGAAATCAATATCCCGAAGTGAAAGCCGAAATAATAATGCACTATATATATTATTTCATATGCAGGTATGATTACAATCATACACATTGATTTACCTTTGGACTGGTAAATACTAGTCCGAAAGTAAATAAATCTGTGTGTGTCATAAAACCAGTCTATAAAATGAGCACAGTAATGCTTTACATATAAGTATAACTATTTCAGATAACAAGATAACGTAAGGAATCAAAGAACTAAAAGATTTTCGTTTAACACAACATCAAAATCACTGAACGTACTTATAAATTCTAAACAGAATAAACTTAGAGTGCTCAAATTTCTAGTCAAGCTTCATGTTTGTTAAATGAAAACCACTCGATGTCGTGTGATTAGCGGCTTAAATTCGATTAACTTTCGTAGTGGGGACGCTGAAGTAATTTGCTGAGCTGTGGCGTTGACACGCTTGATGTTTGGATGGTGAACAGAGGTGACAAAAGCGTACTCTGTGACCTGATTGAGCTATTCGAAAGTGCCAGATACAGCGATTTAGATTGCTTACATTTTTAAAATGAGTGAGCAATATATGATGTATTTTTTTTGAGTAAAATATTGCTTTTTATTCTTGCAGTTTTCTAAAAAAAGAGATTATAGAAAATTGTAGAGGTTGAAAAAAACTCTTACGCAGATTTAAAGATTCATTAAAATTCACACCATACCAAAGAATTAATCCACTCATGTTTTTTTGTGCATTTGTCTGATGTTATTTTTATGAATCACGGAAAGAGTATATCAGGCTTTTTAGAGTAAGAAAGCTAAGAAATCATGCAGGCGTTTATTTCAAATAATAGTTTGTTGATTTTATTTTACCAAAAACTCATTAAATGTTTAACTGCACTGAATGGACCCTCTTATATTTATGAATAGAGCTTTAGATGTGCGTCCGTTTCAAAGCCGTAAAGTCTAACATAAAAGCTATATCTGTCTAAATCGTTTAAGATAAGATTCTATGCATCTGCGGTTTACTTTTCTTTCTTAGATTTTTAGTAGTTTTGCGGTCATAATGTTTTATTATCCGTAGTTTTGGCATACCATCAAAACAAGTAAAAAACGTAGATTTATATGAATAACATACGGTAACATATAATAAATCTAACAGGAATAAAAATAAAACTTTTATAAATATACAAAACAGTACTTATTTCAATCAAATGTTGGAGTAAAATGAGTAAACAAAACATATTTTATGATGATCATGTTTATACTAAAACTGGGTTTACGATTCGATTTGAAGAAACAACCTCTCGATCGCCAGTCTAATCATGGAATTCATAGATAGCTGAGTACCTGTGTCAAAATTGATTCTCTGATTCTCTGCTCACTTTGATACCCTTGCAGACATCGGAGACAATTTAAAAGGAAAACGTCTAGAAACAAAAACTACGTTTAAAAAATCTACCTCTACTTTTGCATAATAGTGTACCTCAAACTTATTTAGTATCCTAATGGAAACCGCTTTCGATTTGCGCTTACCAAATATTGAGTTTGAAAACTATTAAACTTTAAGTGTAAATTAACGTTTACATGATTTGTTAAAGGATATAAATTGGATTACACTGGAGTTCAATAACCTAGTCAGGGCCGTCAGAGACATTTTGAGTTCGGCGTTGTCGAACTATGTAATGTATTCAAATTAGCTTTTACGATAATATGGTTTAGTGAGGTAGAACAGAGAGCTATAGACGAGACAATGACAACATGGCTGCCAATTTGGCTTAGTCATTAGTAGTCTTGAACTTTATTTGTGTTTCAAACCTGAAATATTATGCTATACTTTTACTATGCTATACTACTATAGTTGGCTAGAATTTAAATAATTTAGACTATTCAGTAAGTCCCTTTTTCTTGTTGTGTTGCTGGTTTTGATTGCTATACTACATATACTTAGCGTCATAGAAATCGCTACTTTTACTCCTAATCTCCTTAAAATAATTGAAACCATATTAATTCAATGGTAAGAGTATGACTATGGAACACCATTTGAAAGACAATTTAATCAGCTCTCAGATAAAGTTAAGGGTTTCTTTGTTTTATTACCTAGGCATGAAATAAAACGGGTTAACTGAATGCTTAACTTTATAAATAATTAAAAAATAATAATAATTAAGTTTAGGGTTGTTTTTCTTGCTGGACTTGTTCAATTGTGTTTACTTCAAAGTCTGGATGGCGAATGACTCTCATTTGACCTTGTTCAGCCGTTTTTTAGCCGTCTAGGGTGGTCCAATTAAGTGGCATCTGTAATGCATATTTATATTTATGTTATAAATTTGACGTGTGTACCTGTGTGTTTGTGTACCTGTCTGTGGCATCATAGCTCCTAAACGGATAAAACAAAAATAAAATAATGTTTTGTTGTTTGTATGGTGTCTTTACCGAGAGTGTTATTAGCTATGTTTGATTAAAGTCGGTTTAGCTTTTCAAAAGTTATGGGCGTTTTACTATTGGAGTATACACAAATGATAATGTACCGTATCATAATTACGTGTTCAATAAGTTGTCGATCGAAGCTAGTCTCAATATGTAGCATGAAATAAAGATGTGTCAGGGATTTTTTTTTAGTATACTTGTAACATCAGTTATTTAACGGCTTGTTTTCTGAAGTATTTTGTCATTTATGAAATATAACCGTTGTTAATCCAAAGGTCATTAAAAAGACTTACAGCAGATACCAATATTAACGAGGTTTAATGCATGTGTTTTTGGCAGGAGTGATATTTTTGATGCTAAGTAGATAGATAGATAGATAAACTATTTATTCACACACAAAATTACAATCAAATTATTTTAATTTACATATAGGTATTTGGAAAAGTGGTGCCAATATACAAAAAAAAAATACATCATACAAATAAATGTGACACAAGTAACAAACCTTTTACTTTTTTTTTTGGTTGGGAAATGACAGCTCAGACAGGAAACATACAACCTAATTAATTTGTATTTGTAAACTTGGTTTATTACAAGTTAAAAAGGCACTGAAAATGCCACTGAAAAACAAAATGTCATGAATTCTCATCAATTGTAAAATCATAAAAAATTTAATATAATCTTTAAAACACATCCATTTCACACGTCTAATCTACATCAATGGATTGTGTAACAGTCCAATGCGTAATGGATTTATTGCGTACAAAAATACCCGAGCTACCGGCACAGTACGAGTATCAGCCAATTGTAATTGGGCCATTCGGGACATCAGGTCTAATCTCGGCTTCACCCGAGCAAAAAGATATATTCAAATGACTATATTTTCAATTATTGTTCAGGTAAGCCGCTACTGTATTATGGGGAAGGATTTAGTTAATTTGCGGGAGGATACTGGCTGAGCAATGGTTATTACCTATGTTAAGGGAAAAGGCTTGGTTAGTGGATAATATTGTTTTGCAGATTTGTATGTAATTATTGTCCCTTGTTTATTAAAGTATTAGCTTCTGCCAGCGGCTTCGCCCACGTGAAAGTTGAAATTTATCACGAGGGAACATATTCCCAAAATACGTGCCATTCCTGACTATAATCTATCTCCGTGCCAAATTTCATCCAGATCTGTCCAGCCGTTTGAGCGTGAAGAAGTAACAAACACACAAACACACTCACAAACTTTCGCCTTTATAATATTTTTAGTACATTATCATGCATCTGTGCAAAGTTTAATGGGGCCGTGACTGCAATGATAACTGATAAATAATAATACCAACCAATTACTGTCTCACTTAAATCATACAGAAAAGGCACAAGCATAGTCCCCACGCTTGCTCAAGATGGTTTGGGATATCATATTTATAATAACTATAACTCCAGGATTCCTCACTATGTTTTATTTCACAGTTGTCAGCGATATCCAAAATAAACTTATAAAGTACATATGAATGGAAAAAGTAATTTTGATACTTGCCCGGCTTTTAAGCCACGACCTCAAACGCGAGAGTTGAGGTCTTATCCGCTAGGTCATTACGACACACACCTATAAAATATGCTCTTCGTGGAAGTGACATGTAAAAAAAGCAATATCCCTAATACAAATAAACGGGGTCTAACCTTCTAGCTTTTCGAACAGTCCTGGTACTCTCCTTTTATTACCACTTAAAACTGTTACGAACCTTAGACTCTGAACTTTAACTTCAAGAAAAACTACCACCGGATATTGGAACTTCAAGAAAAGTGTCAAATCATTTGACGACATTTGGGTTATTACCCTTTTTCACTTACTTTATTGGTAGGTTGGCTTTTTTCTGTATTTGGTGTAATATAAGCACTTCAAACTATTTTAGTTTCTTACTTTGAACTAAGTAGTTTCTTAAAATATCACGCTTTGAACTCGGAATATGATGCTGCTGCTTTCACATTAAGTTTAACAAAATAATAGCAAGATTCAAAAACTATAATATTTGCTGAGTCGTCATCGTTTCTTTCACTGCGGTGTTTTGTTCACTAAGTCTTTCGTCCTCAACCTTTCTTCCGATGAATGGTGTTCTTATTAAATAATTTTAACAACCCGTGACTGACTTTTATTGCGCACCGTTTTAGGAAAACAATACAAAAAGATCATTCTTCTGAAATTCGTACCAGAAAATATATTTTCGAAAACATCATGTACGTTAGAAAGAATTTACATCTTTTTAGTAAAAACAGCGATAGACATAGCTATGTTACTAGAAATAGGGACCAATTAATTCAACCAGGGTTCAGGCTGGCTAAAGTAGCGTCATCTTTTATGGGGTACTGTATAAAATGTTACAATAAAATACCGCCACACATTCTAAACGTGAATGAGACGAAATTTAAAACTTGTATAAAACGCACACTATGCAGGCAGGCATATTATAGGTTGGGGGATTACATCGCTGATAAAAATGCTTGGCCCAACGCTATTCCAGCTCTACAGCCACTAGGGCACAAAAACAAGTGATAAGCAGAAAAGTTCTGAAGTATTGTTGGACCTGCTGAAGACTGTATGAATAATTATAAAGTATATTTGTGTTGTATAAACTCAATTTATTTTTTGGATTATATAACTCCACAGCACATATGTGAGTACTATGTACCAACTGTAAATCTACCATTTACTGTACCTATGTGTCGTTTGTTGACTTCAGTGTGCCCTGGCAGTTGAGTGTGTCATGCTCTCTAATGTCTCTCTGAAGGTGGCACGTGTGTTGGATCATTCGGTTCCCTTCATGATGGTTGAGCTGAGTGGTGCCGATCCATGTGGATCCAGTTGGGATTGGTCATATCTTAGCTGCCTCCGCCTGTTTTTAATTACCTATTTATTGTATTTTTAATTGTTTGTTATACTCTAGACGCTTTTAAGTGCGTTTTTTTACATCGTTCTCACATATATGTATTTTTCCTACAAGATTATTGTAACCAAATACTTGTAAAACACATTTTTTTTTTAAAAGAGTAAGTGTGGAGTTTCTTGTCCGTTCTTCTCCATAACAAGCTACATTTCCGAATGGACGGTAGAATCAATTATTATTACATTTAATTATTTTTTTGACGTTCGAAAGTGCCACTTAATGGCCTAATTGAATAAAGAAATTTTGATTTTGAAAAATCTTACGTCATTATTTTATTTTGATCTACAAAAAGCACATCAATATTCAGTTCAATAGTTATAATGAAGTCATATTAATACACCATGGGGTATCACACTATTATATATCTAGTATGACAGATCGATGAATATTTATTATGATAATGTAATATAAACCTATGATCATATTTTCTTTGATAAATAATATTATGATGAGGATTCTTTCGTGGTTACACACGATCAGCCATTCCTATATCTGACAGAATTGTTACGAGTAGGCAGAAAGTCCAAAAATGGGACTTCGAGTACGGAGGTCTTAGTCTTCGATGTAGCTGAATACTGGTATCCAGCTGCATTGAATTAGCCTAGAAGCTGACTTTAATACACTTGGTAAAAGACTAGGCAGGTGATGAGGCCTACAACATAAAGAAATTAAATAATTTCTTTATTTTAGTAATCAAACATTGATTCAGTATTGCCAGTAAAACGATAAACCTCGAAAATCTATAGAACCAAAACTCTAATGCCAAAGTTCAACAAAAGGGCGGTAGCGGACTGAAAGTAGTTAAATTTGTTGAAAGTGGGACAAATTGGGCTGAAACCCAATAAAGAATTTAAAGGAACGAGTATTGATTGAAACCAAAAACTGTTTTACGGAAAATATTCGTCCGATACTTGTTATTACGGAGAAACGTTTTGTACAGCTTTTGGGATAGAATCGGTGATTGAATTACTTGAAATGTCTTCAGAATAATCTTTCTTAATAACTAGAGTAGCTACAGTAATCTGAGGTATTAAACAGTTTAGGATGTAAGATGGATAAGTTAGTAGGTTCTATCAATTGTTTAAAAGCCGGAATTGTTAGGAGGAAAGTGACTATTGAGATCACGAAAGGAGAAGATACGCTACTTTGACTCCAAATAAATCGGTACAAAAGCAGAAGAAGGAGGACGACGTAGAAGTAAGGGTACGTTTACATCGAACATCCGTATTTCCAGGATCGTTTTTAACGGATCCGTCGCTACTGGAGGTGATGTTCACACCGCATTTACAAGTACCGTTTTAATGGATCTGTCGCTACTGAGGGTAAATGATAAATGATAAATGATTTTATTTCTGTAAGTTGGTTTATACAAACACTTTTACATGTCGAAAATATTTTTTTTTTTTTTTTATTTTTTTTTTATTATTATCAATAGGCTCGCGCTTGACCACTATCTCACCTGATGGAAAGCGATGATGTGGTCGACGGTGAAGCACGCTTGCCTAGAAAAAACCTATTCACTCTTGACTTAAAGACCCCTAGATTGTAGCTATCGGGAAACACAGACTCCGGCAGGGAATTCCACTCCTTAGCTGTACGCATAATAAAAGTGTCCCCAAAACGTTTTGTGCGTATGGGTGGGATGTCCACCATGTACCGATGACGCATCACCGTGCGTCTGGTTGTCCGATGATGGAACGGGCTGGGCGGAATTAAATCATGCAATTCCATCGCACACTCCCCGAAATGTAACCGATAAAATACCGACAAGCTGGCAACTCGGCGACGATGTTCAAGGCTCTGGAGCTTTGATTTGACCAGTGCTTCATCGCCGATGAGTCTCTTGGCCCGCTTTTCGATCGACTCTAGTGCATCTAGCTGATATTTGGCAGATCCGTCCCAGAGATGATTTTAAAACTAGATGAGGTCGGCGTTTCCTATCTGACTACTCTGAGAAGAAAGGCCGAAACAAACTCAGAGGTCACAGTCTCTTTTAAAGTCCTGACAAAAACTTGATTAGATCATGTGAAGACCATGTAGACTGATGTCTGAAATGGTCTTTTGAGGAAAGAACCAGCCAGATTGAGTGGACCTGTCCAGTCAGTGCACGCATTTGTCAATAACCGAGCAGCTCAACTCAGAATTTAAGGAGCTCAACGATTCGACGAACAATACCAAAGAAAGGACATTCGGGTAGGCCGCATAAACTACTCAAACTGCCAGACCATGATTAAAAACTAAGATAAATTTAAATAAAAACAAAAAAAAAATATCCACATAGTCTTCACATTCACAATAATTAAAATAAAATAATATAATACTTTAAAAAGTAAATATTCTTGTCATTGCAAGAAAACCAAAAAAATAAAAAAATAATTTATAATAACAAAATGCATAGTGCCAAATATAATAAAAAACAAAATTAATTGGAGCAGCTCAATCCCAAGCCTTTTTGTCCTCAATGTAATCTTTTGTTGTATAAAACGCTTTCTGGCACAACTTACGTTTAATGAAAGACTTGAATTTATTAAGACTTAGATCTTGCACGTGGCTTGGAAGCTTATTATAAAAGCTTACACATTGACATCTAAACGAGCCACCTATTTTCTTGAGCCTTGTTGTAGGTACTACAAATTTGTGTTTGTTCCTAGTATTTATGTTATGGATATCACTGTATTTTTTAAACAATTTTATATTTTTATGGGCATATAAAAGATTTTCATAAATATACTGAGAAGGCACAGTCATTACATTAATCTCCTTAAATTTCTCTCTGAGAGAGTGTCTCGGGCTTAATTTATAAATTGATCGAACAGCTCTTTTCTGCAAAACAAAGATAGTCTGGATGTCGGCGGCATTTCCCCACAACAGAATACCGTATGACATTACACTATGAAAATAACTAAAGTATACTAAACGGGCTGTCTCTATGTCAGTTAAATTACGATTTTTTCTAACAGCATATGCTGCGGAGCTTAGCTTCTTTGACAATTTATCTATATGTGGGCCCCACTGAAGCTTAGCATCCAAAGTTAAGCCTAAGAATACTGTGCTATTTTCAGGATTCAATTCTTCGCCCTTTATCAACACATCGGTTTTCACCTGCCTAACGTGAGGTAGGGTAAACATAATGCATTTCGTTTTTTTTTCATTAAGAAGTAAATTATTAACATTGAACCAGTGAACTACTTTTGAGATCGCGCTATTTACATCGTCAGTAACCAGCTGCTGACGTTTAAGTTTAAACAAAAGTGAAGTATCATCCGCAAGCAACACTATATCATGGTTATCCTTTATGAGGTAAGGCAAGTCATTAATATAAATAAGAAACAAGAAAGGACCAAGAATCGAGCCCTGCGGGACTCCCATTGTTACCATAGATCCAGGAGATCTTTTTCCATTAACGTCAACGGTCTGAATCCTATTACTCAAATATGAAGTAAGAAGATCCAGAGCGCTGTTCCGGATCCCGTAGTGGCGGAGTTTCCTGATTAGCGTTTCATGAAAAACACAATCAAATGCCTTGGACAAATCACAAAAGATTCCCAAGGCATCGCACTTATCTTCCCATGCATTATAAATATGTCCTAAAAGCTCAACACCGGCTTCATCAGTAGTTGAACGACCCCTTGTAAAACCGAACTGTTTGCTATGTAATAATTTATGTTTATTAAAAAATCTTTGCAATTGCTCTAAAATTAATTTCTCAAATATTTTGCTAAACGTAGGTAGTACTGAAATAGGTCTATAATTTGTAGGGTCTGATGTACTACCTGATTTAAACAAAGGTATTATTTTACTATTTTTCATAAGGTCAGGAAACTCCCCACAGTCGATACAATTATTAAAGATAATAGCTAAACTAGGTGCGACAATGTCAATAATAGACTTAGCAACTTCTACAGAATGACCCCACAGATCTGCAGTCTTTTTAACATTTAAAGTGTGAAAGGTTTTAATTATGTCTTTACAAGTAATATGTTCAAAACGAAATTCCGAATTGCAAACATTAACATTTTCTTTTAGCAAAGACTCAGCAACAGAAGGTGATGAGTTTAAGTATTTAGTAGTTGAAATGGGAATATCTGAAAAGAAATTTTCAAAGGCCACTGCGACTTGTGAGTCTGATGTTATGATGTTGCCATTAATAGACAGGCCGTAGTCAATATTTCGGTTACCAGATCTTCCCGTTTCACTATTAATAATATTCCAAGTCGTTTTAATAACATTACTACTGTTTTTAATCTTCGAGCTCAAATAACGCGACTTGGCCAAACAACAAACTTTTTTAAATAATTTTGAATAATTTCTGACATATAAATTAAATTCAGCAGTGTTTACATAAGTCCTTTCACTGTACAGCTCATAAAGCCGTGTTCTACTTTTATGAATACCAATGGTAGCCCAATCACTGAATGATGCGTTACTATTAACGGAGATAGTCTTGGGAATAAAGGTCGAGGTCGGGTAATGTTTGTTTATACCACATTTAGTCAGTGTATCCTCAACTTCCAAACAAAACGGATTAGTATTTTAATACTGTTGTGTGCTAGGGTCTGTCCCAATAGTCCCATTGGCCTAGTCCCATGGGACAACTGATACTAACATATTTTTTGCTAGGCATAGTATATCGTAAAATACACTGTTATTCCTAAAAGCAGGCGCCGCGTTACAAATTAATGCCTTAATAAGCCTTAATAATAATAATGTTGGTAGGTATAATATGTTTAGTCTGACATTACTTTAGTTTAGTAGACTGTTCGTGACGTCAGCACACTTCTGACGTCATAGACGCCATAAAATCTGAGGAAGTAAATATAAATATATTTAGAATCATGAAACTAGGTACCTACATCATATAATTAATTAATCAACCCACAGAATACAGAGACATCTCGGTGGCAACTACTAAAGACGGGTTTGTCAAAATTATCCGTAATCATTAAAGCAAAATGAGGCCCCATGTCAATACTGACCATATAATGATGAGATAGATGAGATAGTGACTATAAAGATGATAGGAGAGAATTATGTGAATACATATGCTCAGTATTCTTCTCTGTTTCAATCTACTTAAGCCTAAAAACGTATCGAACTTCGGCATTAAATTAGGATTCAACACGTTTTTAACTCAAAAATCAGCCCATAGCAACTGCTGGCGCGACGCGTGACTTTCCAAGCTCTATGAAACAATGAAACAACCATTACATTATACGTCAAAGGTTTTAATAGCGAAGACGTTGAACATCTTAAGGGATTGCGCAGGTACGGTTACACGATAAGCTTAACAGCCCGTTACATAAAACGGCAATTAATTTGGGACATGACAAGCTATAGGAGGTGCTTTAAGCCTTAGCAGATTAGGATCAATCAAGATAAACCATTTCATAAGAAAATGGCTTTGATGAAATTGTAATTTTACGTTTGCTTTAACCATTAGATATTATAGAATCTAATGTTGAAAATAAAGATTATTATTTAGGCTTCAAAGGTAAATTGACGATCAGTAAAACAAGAAAATACGTTAAGGGCTACCGCAGGCCGGTGTGAAGCGACAATTTGACAACGTGTTTTTACCCGACTGCCGAAGGAGGGTAATGTGTTTATCTGTCTATGTATGTATGTTTGTTCCTATGTGGCGTTCTATTTCGATGATTCATACGTCAATCAATTCGTCTTAACCCTGAGAGTGTCACTGACTACATCAAAATCGAAAAAAAGAAAAATGGCTGATTTCGGGCGCCATATTGTGGAGGATATTTTTTTTTCTTTCTTCCAAACCCATCGTGTGGCGTATCAATTAGGATTTTAAGAGGTGATTTCAAAAATATATAACACTTATATGTTTAAATGTACCTCAATATAAAAAATAACTAAAAAATTATAAATAAAAATAAAAAATTCAGAAAATGAATTTTTTATTTTTAAAGAACTTGTTTGTAAAATCCTTAAAAAAAATAACAATTTCTATGAAAAGTGTCATCGCAGCTTTGCGCCGTGAGAGCCTTGAGCCATAAACTATTAGAAGTTACTATAATCTAGAGAGCACTGGCCAAAAAGGATCATTATTAATTAGATAAGAATAATAATAAAAAAACTTTTTGCTTTTTGTAGTTTTGTATTTGGAAGTCGGTAGTATTTTTTTGGAAAAAGTTTTTTTAATTTTTCACTTTTTAGTTGTACGTACCTAATAGGCAGGTTAGTAAGGGAACTATTTCGCCAGAATAGATTTCATGAAACTTGAACATAACCGGTGAAATAAGAGATCTGCTTACCCCTTAAGAGCAAACTGGCGTGATGTTATCTTATGAAATGTTATAAACAACAAACAGACATGCGATTGCAGCAATCCCGAGAGATTTGCCGTTATTTATTGAAGAGTTCTGTTGTATATCTCCGAAGTTCATCAGATCTTCACCAAATTAAAATGGGACCAATTTCGGAACATACTTTTTCAAACAAAAAAATAATTTTCAAAATCGGTCCACAATTGACGGAGTAATCGGTGAAAATACACAAAAAAAAAAAAAAAACAAACATGAAGTCGAACATAGAACCTCCTCCTTTTTGGGAAGTAGGTTAAAAATAAGAATAACAACAAAGTTGAGCACCAATAATTAGTTAACTTATTTTTTTTCCTGGAATTGGAAGCGCAGGTTTTAATCTGGGACGATAAAATGACCTACTTTTTATACCAGCTACTAATAAAAAATGGCAATATACCATTGACCTCGTGAAGGGAATATTTTTTGCTCGTTAGAAAAAAATAAAACAGCCGATGTCCAAATATGAAACGTTATTGGATACTTACTTAATTTGTCTGAAGCTTTGTTCGTACGAGCATAAAATAAAATGGAAAATGCGAGCTTAATAAAGTCTTAACAATAAGCAAAAAAATATATTAATCAAAGAATATTGGAGCACAACTGCTAGCATTTGTCTTTTATTGGGAAAATCGTGTGTTAGAGTTTTTTTTTCAAGCAAGAGTCTGTTCTAACTTCTTTATTGACAACGATGCCACAAATCGTTTTCATATAACCGACACAGCATTGCTTTTTCGCATAGTCCGGCGAACTTGGCTGCAGATGCTATAATAGACAAGTAGAAACGAAAGAGTCGCGATAGCGATCGCATAAAAAACAAAAATGTATAAGAATGTCAAGCGCTATTGAAATGTCACGTGATCAACCTCTTATATTTGGCATTTCGACTATCGCCTTCGCTGATAAATGACTCTGTCTAGAGCCTCTTGTCTTTATTATCCTATGTGGCATTTGAAATAAAATATCAGTATTATTTGCCAGCTTATAAAGTCCCAATTTTTGCCCATTCCTGATAACGAGACGCAATTTAAATTGCGGCAATAGGCAGTATTTTCTAAGAAAATTTTAAGTGCGTTTCGGTGGTATTGCATCGCGTTGCGTCCATCTTACTAATATTATAAATGCGAAAATTTGGATGTGTGTGTTCTTACTTTTACTGTTACTCGATCATGCCAGAACGGCTGAACGGATCTGAAATTTGGCACAGAGAGTATATTCAGGCATTGCACATAGAATACTTTTTATCCCAGGAATATGTTCCCTCGGAATAATTTTCGACTTACACACGGGCAAGCCGCTGGCAGAAGCTGGTGTGAACATACTTGCAATTTTAATCGGCTGAAATAGACTTCTAGCCCTGCTATATTCGAGGAGGGTCCGTTGACGGACAGCCGCGGCGGGTTCGCGGTGAGTGCTAACGCGTGCCCATGTTCCCGCCATAAGCGGCACAGGAGGACACCGTGGAGTTTTAGTGGGTTAGAGTCCCACATAACTTCACTATCTCCCCGTGGTAGTGCAGTATGTATAAGGATTCCACAAAGAAAAGAAAAAAAATACCCTGCTATATTCGTTTGGGTCAGCTGCGATGTCATTGGACGTTTTCTGTCCCCAAAAGCAATAATACAACTAACGTCTAGTTTAGCTTCTCCCTTTTTGTTCGAATGAAGTCAACTTACATAACATCTAACAAGATGACGCGATTGTATGTGTAAAAAGTTAGTAAAAGTGAGAGCAATGATCGTACTTTGAGCTGTTTCATTTAGCATTGTCGGCACCGGACATCCACCGAAGTCTATAAAAATGCATATGCCATATTAAGCTGTAAAAACTGTACATATCCGAGGCAATATTTTCGTTATGTAAATTTGTTCTTAAATCTTGTATGAAAAAGTGCAACACGCTTGGTTTTCATACAAATAGAGGGCTTGCGTTATCTAGTTAGATTTATGTCTGTTATAACATCACAACCGTATTCTCCGAGGGATATATACAAGGTGCTACTATAGTATTTATACACACACATTTTGCCATTTATGTTCAAGTCTTGGGACTTAAACATAATTGGCAAAACGTGGGTATCTTACATGGGGCGAGCCTACTGCTATCAACCAGGCACAAGTTCAGAGACCGGCGGCCTTATTGCGTAATGAATTCGAAAAGAACAAAGGGCAAAGAGTATGAAAAATCGACCAAACACATAGACAGAAAGACTTGTGATTGGTCGACTTTTCATACTCTTTGCCCTTTGTTCTTTCTGAATTCATTACGCAATAAGTCTGCGGGCTGCTACTGAAAAATTCCAGATGAAAAAGCCCAATAACATTTTGACCAACCAGGGAACCGAACCCAGAACTCATGCTCCACTAGACCAACGAGGCAGAATGTACGAAGTTCTCACAAACTATTCTAGCAATAATACAAATTTCTAAATCTAAATACTTACTTCGAATATGTAGATGAATATTTTCAAAACCACGAAGTATTTCCCCGAAAATGCATATTACCAATACATAGTTGGTATAATTTCCTCGGAATTAATTTTCTGATTATAACAAACTTTGGTTGGCTTCTCAGAGTTACGTCAAGCATGTTGCCTCGATATTGGTAAAGCGCGTGTATTATTTATAGGTATTGGGTAACTATAAATTAAATTGATAAAACTGTGTAGTTTTCTTGGTACACTAGGCCTCTGTTGACAGCTCAATTTTGAGCATCTTTTGATAGTTCTAGTTTTTCTAAAGATAATGTATCATCAAAAAGGAAAAATAGGGGCACAGTATATACGAGTATCTTCCTTTTTCAGTTTATGGAATATCTTTTAAACTAGTCCAATATTGAAGGAGGAAATAGGCGGGAGCCAAACCTCGAATTATGCCTTTTTACTTAGGAAATTCAGTCGGATTTCTGGGACCGCATTTCCTCTTAAGTATTCTTTGAAGTGTTTGATCGCATCAGGAATACTTGGAAAACATCAAGTATTCTTATAAAAACCAAACTGAATATGAACTGAAAGGTGTTATTAAGTAGAATATCCCGAGCCTTTATTCCGATTAACTCAGAAAATCACATTGTGTTGATTTTGTTTACGATTCTCAATTATTTATTAAATCCCTCTTTTAACTAAGCGATACAATTTTAATCCCGCCCTTCATCCAAGAGGAAATAGCTTGGCAGTTGATTTTGATTTAAGGATATTCATTTAGGAGATCAAAATAATTACCCAATATATTATCTACATTGCTTTGAATTTTGAACTGTTCTTTAATATTGTAATGTTTTTCTAGCTTTACAATGGAATTATACCTTTTTATTGTTCCTACATAATCCTTAGTTCATTTTAATCTATACTTCGTTTTAGATGTTAACAATGTTCTAAAGTTATTCCATTTTAACATGTTTGTACCGGTCATTGCCCTTTCCCTCATATATAATTATTATGTTAATAGGATTTCACACAATAAACTGCGTATCGTTCTTCATAAGCAAAATATTTTTAGGACTACGATATAGTACATACACAGGACGGCTTGATGACTGTATTTTCATTATTTTATATTACGAATGTCAATAAATATAGCTGGGCCTAAGACCGCTTCCACCAAAAAAAAAACAATTTATCTACTCTCATATCGTAATATTCGAATTATAAAATTCAAAACGAGTTTATATTGGCATACTTTATAAACACAATACCGAAATTTAAAAATAGAATCTTATTATAACACTATTTCTCTAACAAAATAATGCTATAAAACAATTTTTTTTCTATTACGATACAGGACAAATCCAAGAAGTTAATCACTAAGGAGTTTCCATATTTTTTTTTTGTAATGCCATTTTATAGTACCTATTATAAAAAGATTTGATTCCAATTTTAAATTGTCTATGACAATGCCCGCTTTAGACTTAGCACGCACTGCGATTTTTCTTCGCGCGAATTTTGTTTCCTTCTAATTGTTCATAGAGCTCAAAATATTCGGGCGAATAAAATTCGCGCCGTAGTGCGGTGGATTCTGTGGCAAAACACGAATTTCTTGCGGTATTATTTCCGCACGATTTCTTTACCGCAATGCGAACAACTTCATACAATTCCATAGGTCACAGAATGGGCGGAAAAAATCGCGCGAATAAAGATCGCAGTGCGTGCGTGCAAGCCTTAGCGCATGCGCGGTTAATGTGGTGATGTGCTGGGTTTTGGCGCCATTCATACGTTTTGCAAGTTTTGCTATACTGAATTTCATGAGTTATTTTAATTATTGTTTAAAAATGTCTAATATCAGTGAATGTGAAGAAAATTTGACTCCACCCGATATTGTAGATGCGGCGAAGGAAATTACTCTTAATTTATTACCAGCAAAGTCGAGAAAAGTATATGACAAATGCTATCAAGATTTTATGGCATGGAAAATGCAAAAAGAGGTATTTTGTAGGTTCAATCCCAATTTATGAGTGTAGATAAAGTAGTGTATGAAACTGCACATAACTAGGTATTAAAACATTCGTGTGAAAGCTATTAAAAACCTCGCCTACGGCTCGGTTTTTAAACACACACTCATGTTTTAATACCCCTCATTATGCAACAGTTTCATAAACTACTATTAGATATCATTTCGTCTTTGTGGAAAGTTAGAAGCAAAATATGCGTAAACTGGAACGAGGAAGAGACAGACATTTTAAAAAGGAACTACATTCCATACCATTATACAATCATATAAAAAAACAAAAAACGGTCGCCATCTTTGTTGATTCACGTGCTAACGAGCCTTCGAAATTCAAACAAAATATTTAAAATCAAGGGAATGGATGTTGAGGAGGCATATTTACGAAGTACCCTCGCCTACCGAGCCTTGATGTCAAGTGCCTGAGGGAAAATTTCAACAATGGCTGGAACATAGGAGAGAGCGGTGAAGCGTGACTTAGGATATCAGTGGACAGTTCAATGACCTAACGTAACACGTAGAGCTTTAGCTTGAGATAAGCCTTTTTTTGGCCACGGCGACTAACAGATATTCTGAGGAATTTTCTCCACTCGACTCAACCTTATTATAACTCAGCCTCCCTCGATCAAAATAAACGTTTTTTTTGTTTTTTGTCATATTTGTATCTAACTAGATGACGCTATTGTACGTGTAAAAAGTAAGAAAAAGTAAGAGCAATGATCGTACTTTGAGCTGTTTCATTTAGCATTATCGGCATCGGACATCCACCGATAAAATGCCTAATTATGCCATATTTATTTATTTATATTCTTTATTGTACACCACACAAATATATATACAGGATAAAAAATCATAAAAGCAAGTGTACAATGGGCGGTCTTATCGCACAGGGCAATCTCTTACAGACAACCTTTGGATGGACTGAACGAGAGGAGAGGAATTTAGGGTTGTCAGTGTACAACATATCTTAAATAATAATACTTAGACATAATAACATAAAATACATACATAAAATAATACATAATATACTAATATATAACAAAAATATCATAGAGAAAGGAGAAGACTAATTATAGTGAAAGGAAATGCTCCTTCACCATTTTTTTGAATGTTGGTAGGGATTGAGCACGCCTCACTTCAATAGGTAATGCATTCCACAAACGAGCTGCTTGAACTGTAAAAGATTTGTCGAAGAAGGATGTGGAATGCATACGTATACTTAATTTTAGATTCTCCGATGATCTCAAGGACTTAGAATGTGTGTCACAAAGGAACTGAAAGCGTTCTTTTAAGATAAAAAGGACTTGATGGATTAAAGAGCACGTTATATAGCATAGAAAGTATGTGGGCATTCCGGCGAAGGCGAGTAGGAAGCCATTTGAGCTTGGTTCGAAATTCAGAAACATGATCATACTTGCGCAAGCCAAATATGAACCTGACACAGAGATTTGAGCTGTAAAAACTGTACAGAAAAAGATAGCCGAGGCAATGGATATATTTTAGATCATTGATAAGTAATTTTTTCTTAAATTGTGTGTGAAAAGTGACACGCAAACAGCTTCGACTTAAGGATTTTGCGTAGTCTTGGCGATTGAGTATAGAGGAGTGAAGAATTTTTCGTTCAAAAATACTTAAAATATTGAACTTAGAAACTTTGAAGTTCCTCAATCTTTATTTTAAGGAAACTATTTATTCACTTTCAGCAACATGTTGACTGGTCCTAATTTGTCAAACAATATTGTATGGATTCTTTAATTTATCAGTCGTGGCATGACCTAGTTCCCAATAATTCCGATTGCAAGTTTATTTATTTATTTGTTTATTTATTTATTATTAACACATACATAAGTTGATACAATAGTGCCCAACTAACCTTTTCTCGTAAAACAATACAAAATTATAGGCAGAATCCGAAGTTAACCATACATTTTTCATTTGACAAAATTACTCTCATAAAAAAGTATTTTACTCAACAATTCAAAGTAACTCTTAAAAATCAACCTGGCATTTGAAAATCAGTCCGTCCAAATACAGAATGCATTTATTAATTCACAACTTAAACACGCTCCAAGCTTCGCAATTTAACTGCCAAACATTCCGTATTCGTACGTTCCCGTACAATAAAGTTTTTAATACAAATTAAAACAAAACAAACGAAACATAAAACAATAATGTGAGATGAAATTAAACAAATAGACGGTTGTGTGTAAACAAATAATGACTGTGACAATGTGTTGTTTGGGTCTGTTTGAGTGAGTATGTAAGTCTTGTGTTAGTAATGTTAGTGTTTAAACTCATTTAGCATTTTATCTACTAAGTTCTTTCATAGAGTGTTGCAAAGAGAGGGTAAATAATTGACGCAAATTTAATGATGGTCTAGTTTTCAGCCAATATAAATTGGTGATATTTTTTCTAGAAAATGTTGCTTAGATTTTTTAGAGTTACATTCACATGGATGATTTTCATGCAAAGTTCAAATTGTTTCGATTTAACTCTTGCGAATCTACACCAAATATAATTTCTTTATTCAAGTATTTAGAGGTTTTTTTTTTCAGTACCGCTATATAGTTCGCCTTTGCAGGTTACCGTTATATGTGAAATTTGCTTTGTACATATAAGTTAGTGTAACACCAGTTTTTCTTTGATTAACAATTCAGTATTTAGCTAACACGCGCCTAACACCGGTTCTTACCTACGCATGCCAGACTTGGTCTCTCAAGAAAACACTCTTAAATAAAATACGAAGCTGTCAAAAAGGAATAGAACGGAGTTAAATGAACATCAAACTGAAAGACAGAGTCAAAAGTTCACTGATAAGGAAGAAAACAAAGGCGAGAGATGCGGTTAAAAAGATTCTGGCACTGAAATGGAAATGGTCAGGCCACATTCAGAGAGCTACGGATGAAAGATGGTCACAAATAATCACAAATTGGTACCCCATATACAAA
The DNA here is from genome assembly GCA_964057195.1 of Orthosia cruda. Lineage (NCBI taxonomy): Eukaryota > Metazoa > Arthropoda > Insecta > Lepidoptera > Noctuidae > Orthosia > Orthosia cruda. The sequence continues at coordinate 26,025,361 of OZ059840.1, read as the reverse complement.
AAAGAAGGAAGGGTAGACCATTTAAAAGATGGAGTGACGACATCGTACAAATAGCCGGAAACGTATGGCCCAGACGGGCAAAGGATAGAGCCACCTGGAACGGTTTGGAGGAGGCTTTCACCGCAAAAGGCGGCCCTTACACCTAATATTACTAACCTAACTTAAGTACAAAACTAACATTACTATCAAATAAATGAATAAGTATATATAATAACACAACTCATGTAAGGGACAAAATAAAGCTTATAAATAAAATAAATAAAATTTAGCTACTTTTGGGAAAGCACGTATCATTGTCGATCATCGATGCATGAAGAACTTTCAAATCTAACACGACTTTACGCAACAAGCACAAAAACTAATTTATTTACTCAACTACAGAACTTCCACATACCCATTCAAAAATTGGTTTGACGTTTATGACCTAGCCACGTGAAGATATGATTAACGACCTAGCTGGCGATGACACTGCGGTCATTGCTTTGAGCACGGTTAGGTGCGTTTTGTGCGAACCTGGTGAACTACGTGGTGCAAGTATTGGGGAGTGCGAACCGCTTGTCTCTTGTTTGTTGAAGCGTAAATTACTGTCCGCCGTCAGTGTTGAATACTCGCAGCGGTAGGTTGGGTGTATTAGAAGGTTTTAATGACGTTTTGGTCTTATTGAACGTATAGTGCCTAAAGTGCACGATCTGGGCCTTACTCTGACGTATCAAAAGTATCTTGGTTCCACTGTGAGACAGAGACGGCCGTATACAGGACAAAGAGCATTATAGACTTTTCACAGATAAATTATGATGGCGTCGATACGTTATAGTACGGCCCCAGGAGAGTGCTAGCTGTAGGAAGACTAGTGCTATAGCCTCACAGAAAGAGAGTTTTATACTTCAAACTTCAATATTCATATCTAATGTCCAAAACAAAACTTAATCTGCTATGAAAAATCTTACTTCAGAAAATAACTTATTTCTGACAACACTATTAAAATCGGCGTAAAAGTTGCATAAATCTGTTTTGCAATATATATTATTATCAAAATGAATGGCGGAATTCTATCATAAAATGCGGCATTGATTGTTTGATTACAGTGGTATCAAATGCCTAGCAATTTTCACGTGTCGATGGAAACTCAAAATAAATACCATACTGAACAACATGACTGCCTGTTGAATCATATTGAATTTAAAGCTTGGTACGACTAGTTTGACATATTGCACTTTAAAACCATATAACATAAACCATATAGCACGACAATTATTGCAAAATTACTGTTAAATATTATCAAAATTGCCAGCCATGTGATTGGTTGAATACATTTTCAACTGCCATACCAATTGCATCACTTAACGTTATTTTACCTCAGAAACCGGTTAAAATTTGAACAAAATCTCTTCAAAATCAAATTCAAATTCTCATCTTTAAATCCAGGTCACGAAAAAATTCGTGTCATCGTAACACTACCGATTATAAAAAAAAAATCGGCCCACGCAGTTCAATGTCTTCATAATTTACTAACACGCAAACTACGTACTAAATTTTATCGATTTTACGTGAATGACCCGTCCCTGAGCGTCGGATGTCGGATAGTCCAACGGTATTGTATTTAGACGTATAAACAAGTCACCTTTGACGATCAATAGTAATCAGTTAGGAGTCACACGGTACGAACTATGAATCGAGTTGATGGCATCGAGAATTTTTGTAATCAGTCGAGTGGTGAAGCTTCTTGTAGTAGGTATGGTATTGAGCAAATCTGTTTAATGGAATGTGTATGATAATATAGTTGGGTTTCCAAATTTATTAATTTAGACTTCATGCACAAAAGGTACAATGACTTAGGCATCGTGTACAGGATCGTGATTTGACCTACTTAATGACATACACGTATCGGATTATAATCGTGGGCGCAAAATTTGGGATACGGGTAATCTAGAGAAATATCGCCTGTAACTTCGACACAGTTTTAATTCGTTATAGAGTCAATTACTATCACTGTGGTGCTAAGTATTACTCTGGACTAAAAATAAAACACTCAGAAGTTCCTAGGCCCGTATGTGTCATTTCACGACCATGTGTCCTTGTCCGAACGATCACTGTCGCTCTCCATGATCCATATCGACACCATACCCGACACTAGACTCCACCCAGTACCAAACAAAGGTACTTGTGTCTCATTTTAAGCAAAAAAATCATGACTGGATCTGACATATTTATGAAGTAACAGAAAAGAAGAAAGACAGAAGAGATGTCTATCCTTAGTTGTGGCCGAATTGAGTTTTAAGAAAGTGTCATATCACATGTATTATGCAAACAAAAACAGGTTTTCAGGTTAAAGCGCGGGATAGTCGTAAAAGTTCAGTAATTTTATAATATTTAAGCTGATTACCTATAATTTGTTTTATTTTTTGTTGTTATAGTGGCAACAGGAATACATTATCAGTGAAAATTTCAACTGTCACTGTTCATGAGATACAGCCTGGTGATAGACAGACAGACGGACAGTGGAGTCTTAGTAATAGGGTCCCGTTTTTACCCTTTGGTACGGAATTCTAAAAAGTATTATCGGACATGAACCATTACATAAAGGTCAACGACGAAGAGAAAATAGGGCGATAAACTTACGTCATTTCGATTATATCGACACATAGACTTTGGACATAAATGCCTATAAAAAGTCCACTCTTGCATTTTTATGCTATCCAGTGAAGTTAAGCTTTTATTATAAACGGTATTTTTATTTCTTAGCATTTTAAGTGTGAAAGCTCTAAATATTTAAGAACCCTTAAAAAAACCTTAGAGATTTTATCTGCTAGTTAGTTTTCTTCAAAAATAAACCTCTATTCTTTTCTATGCAATTCAACATTGAACGCATTTTAGGTTTATCGTGTCGTAAATTCATTCGATTATTTGTGTTATCCTCTGCTTCCTTCCGTCGTTGTTTGGTCTAACTATCTTATTGGACAACTGCCTCTAGATCATTTGCCCTCAACTTTGCCAGTGAAAATTACCTTCAGTAGGTTGTATCCAGATTTTCGGGTGATATGGCCATGTAAGTCCAATGTATTACGGAGGCAAACTGAGCTGAAGCTTGATTTTTATGCAAGAATAGGAACTTAAACCTTAGACCTAAAATATGATTTATCTCATAACATTGCAAATAACATTTTCCCTAGCGTATCATTACTCACCCAAACATGGAAATTTAACTAGATTAACACAAATTACCGCTTCGGTCAGTGACAGAATGAGTGCCCAAGTGTACCAGGAATCTCCACGACAGTTTTCGGTATAAAACTTTTTTCTTCGGAACTAAATACTAAAGTTCTATGTAGTGAGTGAATGATAAATGGTTGTCTTACTCTGAGAAATGTTATGTACCTGCCCTTACTTAGTAATTTATTCCGAGGAACTACTAAATAACGTACCGTTTAGACGTTCTTTGTAAATTAGAACTGACGTACATAATGGTGGTGGTGGTTTTAAAAAAAATATAATTTACTTAAAGCCGAAATATTATTGCACTGTTGAATTTACTATTCTCGGCACTAGGTCCAGGTCTGGAAATCCCTTTCAAAGTTCTTTTATTTAGGCATCCATTTGGCCCTTTGGTATCAAATAATGAAAATTTCTTAGACTAAGTACATTTTTTGCGGAATAGCATACTCCCAAAAATTGTGATCTTGTTGTAATTAATATCATTTCAATCTTTTTTTTCGATGACAGGTTTTCTTCTTCTCAAGTCAATGGTTATCTCAGTTACTGGCCACGTTTTAACAGTGTCAGTAGCGTCATAAGGTCATCAATAAAAAATAGGGGCTTAATAAGACCACATTTCGAGCAATTTAACACACTGAAAATATTATACCACACATTTTCATCACAAATTCATACAGCAACTTGTCACGAATAACCAACCATTACCTCATTTTTGTATGACTAAGCTTTGATGAACAACATTATGTCTGTACATACTTAATAAGTACATATGTACGCACAAACTACACATGAATAGATAGTCTATTATCCAAACAATTGGTAGATATAAATTATTATTGCTAAGGTAGATTCAATCGCCATCCATAATTATTTATTCAGCGAATCGATTTCGTTAAATTGTACTTCGGTGTACTATGTTTTTTTTGGTAACGTATAGGTATCGATCCAAAACAGTTTTGACTTTCGGTAACGATGAGGTCGAACACGTGGAAATGTTGGAAAAAAAAAACGAATTTAATCTATTGATACATTTTTTATATGGTGTTCTGTTAGTTTTGTTATTGTAACTAGTATATCTTTTTTATCTAGAGTAAGGATTAGATAATTTTGATAAAAAACATAGATACTGTTCTATTAAAACTCTGCTTGCCAATCTGTTATAATGAAGCTCGGCACACTGCTCTAGGTAAATTTGTACCCTTACAATTATGTTGATGAAGATAACATGGAACAAAAAGTCAACAGGAAGGGCTAACGACCTTCACTAGTCCTACATTGTACAATTCCTATTACTATAAGTGTTTTATACCTATCATGCTGTCATGCGACATGCCGTACTAGATATTGCGCCCAAAGTTATGTCGGTCGGCTATTCGGACAGCAATCGACAAAATTGCGTTACGGACATAAATTGTAGCACTCACGACCACTCGGCCACATTTACATGAAGCAACATCAAGTATTCAATTCACTTACGACACGGAAGTACCTATATATTCCACGCGATGGCAATTGTTAAAAATCGGTAGTTATAACGTATATTTGTGTAGGCAGAAGCTTAAATGCGAGTATCAACAATAAAAACGAGTCGACGCATGAAAAGCAGGGATGTATCTCCACTGGACACGAATCGTATTGTGCAAATAATGTTAAGCAGTATAGGGCTGCCTTTTTTATTATTATTTTCGTCTCGTGTTTGACCACTATCATCCCTATATGTATGTGACGAAGTCGTTAACGTTGAAGCACGCTTGCCTAGATGTAACAAATTTTCTTTTGACTAAAAGACTTCCAGATCAACAATCAGGAAACACAGTCTACTAATATTATATTAAAGATTTTTTTGTTTTTTCTTGTTGGTGAGCTCTTGAAGCACTGATTACGAAAGCTCATTCAATGACAAAAAGCGAGTAAGGAGGGGCTAAATATTTTCACAGTTATACATGTTCATGTTCTATATAAACCTTGTTAGTTGTAGTACATCATTAAGTCTTGGATCCGCAATGGCACAATGGCCCATCTTCAACCTCGCGTCGCGCCACTTGCCTGGCACCTTTCCACTTAAGGATCTTATGACGGTGTGGAATTTACGCGGCTGAATTTTGGTGAAAACATATTTTATAACTTTTGTATTCTGCCAAGAAGAAGATGTGACGTTGATTGACGTAAACAACACAGTACAAAACCTTTCGGAGAAGCCAAGCGAATGTTTCGGAAAATAACTTAAAAAAGGTACTTTCCTGCCCCTTTACCTAGAGACATCGTACAGAATTCTGTCAGAAAAAGCAGGAAATCATTGAAAATATAAACATGAACAATCTCGCTCATATAAAAGACAAGGGTTCTGAATACATCATATTCTTCGCTATCTTATTTTATACCTCCGTCTAAACCTGCGTGGAATACAGGCGTCATGATATGATGTAGCTTATTTTACCAATAAGCCAGAAAATTGTGATAGCCAGCCCTATTGCATCGTATGAATGTAGTTACATATTGACAAAACCACCCAATACTCGTATTACGGAAAAGGAGGAACGGAGTGGAAACTTTGTGATTTTTATTTTCCATTCAGATATTTATATATCGGGCGCTTTATTATATAAATATCAGGAAAGAAAACACGGAAAGGGTGTTCTGTTTCACTTTTTCGTAGGTTGGTACTTGAGAAAACTTGTTTTCTATGAAGTTTTTGTTGTAATTCATATTGCACCATTTTTCTTTTTGACTTTAATATTTACGCTCTAAAGTTAAGAGTGTCTACTAATGCACATGTAAACTCGTGTTTTTAATATACCAAATGTGAGTAAGATGAAAAAATACACTTAATCAAACTGCCCAGCCTTTGCCCCTAAGAAAAAATCAACATAGGCGAAAATGCATTCTATTGTTACGAGCTGGGGTTCAGGGATAAATTAATTAAACAGCAGACTTCAATTAATCACTGTTTATTACAAAAACACTTCTTAAACAATTCTATTACTTCGCACTATTTTCCGCTTTGATCGCTCTGTATCGCTTCTCAATCGAAACTGACTCACGACGAATCCGACCGCTCTTTATATAGCACGGAAGAAGTTTCTGGAACGTTCCATACTGTTCTAGATAATTAGAGAAACTTCCAGAACAATCGACTTTCGAACTCATTGTTCCCGAAGCGACTAGAAACATCCAGACTGTTCGGTTCGAACCTTCTGGAAAATTCCATTCGACACGAGCTTTCGAGAACATTCATCATCATCATCATCATTTCAGCCGAAAGACGTCCACTGCTGGACATAGGCCTCCCCCAGGCGTCGCCACATTGACCGATCCCGTGCGTCTCGCATCCAGCGCCTTCCCGCAACCTTAACCAGGTCATCAGTCCACCTAGTGGGAGGCCTTCCAACGTATCGTCTTCCGGTTCGCGGTCGCCATTCCAGAACTTTTCGGCCCCATCGGCCATCCGTTCTGCGAGCAATGTGCCCTGCCCACTGCCACTTAAGTTTGGCAATTCTTCGGGCTATGTCGGTAACTTTGGTTCTCCTGCGGATATCATCATTTCTGACGCAAGGAAATTCCGAGCATAGCCCTCTCCATTGCCCTTTGGGTGACTTTGAGCTTTCTGCTAAGGCCCATTGTGAGCGGCCACGTCTCGGTCCCATAGGTGATCACTGGCAACACACACTGGTCATAGACTTTTGTCTTGAGACACTGCGGTAAATTGGACGAGAAGATACCACGCAACTTCCCGAACGCCGCCCAGCCGAGTCGGATTCGACGGTTGACCTCTTTCTCGAAATTGGACCTACCCAACTGGACCGTTTGTCCCAGGTAGACATAATCGTCTACAACTTCGAGAGTAGAGTCTCCGACCTTGATAGGAGTGGGTGTTACATGGGCATTCACCATGATCTTGGTTTTGTCCATGTTCATTTTAAGACCCACTCTTTCGGAAGCTCTACTGAGGTCATCGAGCATTTTACTGAGGCTCTCCATGGTCTCAGCCATGACCACTATGTCGTCGGCAAACCGAAGGTGAGTAATGTACTCGCCATTAACGTTGATGCCCAGCCCCCTCCAGTCCAGAACCTTGAAGACATCCTCCAGCGCAGCAGTGAACAGAGAACATTAATTCCACTATTCAATAATAGCTGGCGCCACTAGTTACTACCTAGTTCTTCCTCTCGTTACTAGATGGCGTTGGCCTATCTTGTAACATTGCCTCCCTCTTAGACATGCTCGTCCCGAGCATTGTTAGACCCATGATAACGGGCCAACCGATCCACATGAACGACCTTTGATGCACCTCGGGGTCCCTTTTGAATTCGGTAGGTGACGTCATTAATCTTGGTAACTACGCGATATGGTCCCTCCCATTTTGCTTGCAATTTAAACGATTGTCCTTCGCTGCGTACCGGGTTATGTAAGCACACCAGAGATCCTTCATCAAAGCCCTTATTGTTCGCCTTCCGATCGTAGCGAATCTTCATCCTCTTAGACATCTGTTGACCGGTCTCTCTGATGTGCTCATAAATCTTTAATGCACCCCTACTACGAATGTGTGGTCCTTTCACAACCGCATCCCCACAACTTGTGCATTTGCGGCACCATTCCTTAACGTCCTCTCGACAATGGACCCAGTAAAATCTTTCTCGGATCTTGATCAGAGTCCTCTTAATGCCGATATGACTTCCTGAACTTCCATTGTGATAAAGCTGTAAGACTTCCGGCACATTGACTTTAGGTACGACCATTTGTAAATAACACTGGTCACCACGAGTATTCTCCCATTTTCGGCACAGAACTCCATCCTGGATAACTAAGCTTTCCCACTGTGCCCAATAACCCTTGGTGATAGAACTCATTGCTGCAACATCACTCCACTGAGGCCTTGGAGCTCCTGATTTCTTCCATTCGAGGATCGGTTTATGTCTCTGTCATCTTGCTGAGCACTCTGCAAGATTCCCTTCCAGTCTTCGCTAAGATCCGTCCTCAACATTCTCACAAATGTCGCCTGCTCAGCCTCTTGCCTGGCACAGGGCTTACTTTGATCGGAACACGACCTACGCGAGAGAGCATCTGCATTACTGTGTAGTGTTCTGTTCCCGTTACATGATGGTGACTCACACACAATTTGTGAGATCGAGTTCCTTGGAGCTCTTTTATCACCAGCCACTAACTGCCACTTACTCCTGGTGTCTACTGGTTTTCCTGCTGCTGGTGACTGACTTCCACAATGAGGACTCCTTCGCTTTGGGCAGCTCAACCGGATGTGGCCTCTCTCTCCACAGCTATAGCACCGGGGTGAAGTCACAACCTGCCTTATGCGGTGAGCTCGATCGTCCCGTCGTACAGCTTCCACCTCCAAAGCGTAGGCTAAAGCGTTCTTAATGTTCTTAAAATGGCCTAGCCTTACGGCAGCCCTAACCTCCAGGTCACGGATCCCACCCGTGAAAGCCTGTACGAGATTCCCGTCGATCAGCGCAGGTGAAGACTTGTAAGCCTTCCGGACCAGCTTTTCCACCTCCAGAGCCCACTGCTGTAGGGTTTCACCAACACGTTGCGATCGGTCCTTTAGCTGGGCGCGAAACACATATTCCAGGTGCGCGTCGCCGTATCTAGCTTCCAATGCTTCCAGAACCTTTTCGAAAGTAACGTCCTGTCCAAGTGCCTCTAACACAATCAAGGCCTGGTCGCGAAGACCCAAGGTTAGAGCAGTCAAGGCCTGTTCTTTGGTCCACCTATTCGCTTTCATGACGGCCTCGAACTGTATCTTGTAGGCAGACCATGACGAAGAGCCGTCGAATGGTGGCACTTTAAAAGCACCTTGCGAGGGCGCAATTACCACAGGTGCCACGGCATCTCCTCCAGATTTGAGCCCACGAACAATTCTCTCCAATTCGGCGATGCGGATCTCCTGCTGCTGGACCTGGTCCTTTACCTCTTTCATCTCCTTACTAATTGCAGTGCGGAGGTCCTTGATTACCATGAAATGCTCCTCCTAACGGTGAATCTGCTCCTCCTGACGGCGAGCCTGTTCCTCCTTATCACGCTGCAGCTGCTCTTCCAAGCGGCGAGCCTGCTCCTCTTGACGGCGAGCCTGTTCCTCCTTGTCGCGCTGCAGCTGCTCTTCCAAGCGGCGAGCCTGCTCTTGCATAAAAGTCATCAGAGCAGCGAGGTCAGGGGTCACCGGAAATTGAGCAGATGCCGCTGCCGCCGCGGAGTCTCGTTGTCCACTTGATGACGGTGAGGGAGCGTCTTCAAAGCGCCTCTGGTCTACGTCTTGCTGGCGCTGACTCCTGGTGCGCATCCCCTCCGTTTCTTCCTTCGGTAGAACCGGCATAATTTATCCCGCACTTCTGACACCAATTTGTTACGAGCTGGGGTTCAGGGATAAATTAATTAAACAGCAGACTTCAATTAATCACTGTTTATTACAAAAACACTTCTTAAACAATTCTATTACTTCGCACTATTTTCCGCTTTGATCGCTCTGTATCGCTTCTCAATCAAAACTGACTCACGACGAATCCGACCGCTCTTTATATAGCACGGAAGAAGTTTCTGGAACGTTCCATACTGTTCTAGATAATTCGAGAAACTTCCAGAACAATCGACTTTCGAACTCATTGTTCCCGAAGCGACTAGAAACATCCAGACTGTTCGGTTCGAACCTTCTGGAAAATTCCATTCGACACGAGCTTTCGAGAACATTAGTTCCACTATTCAATAATAGATGGCGCCACTAGTTACTACCTAGTTCTTCCTCTCGTTACTAGATGGCGTTGGCCTATCTTGTAACACTATTTCTGAGTTTCCACTATCCACATTAGGAAAGCATGCCCATTTCCCCGTAAGAAACTGACGGTATTCGAGTCTGTAATGAAATGTAACCCCATGGGAGATAGAAGGCAATGATCCCGAATAACACTTTGGGGACCGGACACGCACAGACTTAAGTGAATGGACATTAGACTTGTTCCTGTCATATAAAATTTAACGGGAGTAGGCCAGTCCTTTTATCACGACTAGGTACTTTAAAAAAGGTCCTCTTCATGCTCGTATTATGTATAGGATAAGCACCGTAATCGTCTAAAACTTCCGAAGGGGTTTGAATTAGTAATTTTGTTTGTCAATTTTCGGGAATAGGTCTGATGGAAATTGCGCAGTGTGAAATGAAATTCACACGTTGCTACGGACAGCTGACCCTAACAAGGTTTAGCAAATATTGAACGAATTTTCTGATTTGTATGACTGGGTTACTACCCGTTAGATGTGTAGGTAAGTCCTGTTAAAGATCATGTCCGTTTTCACAAACACAACGAAAATCTATTCTATTACCTAAACTTATCATACTATAGAATTCTCAATGTTCGGCTTAAAGTTGAAAATCCAACAGTATGCTTTTATTTAAGTATTTATTTAGATGTCATCTAGTAATATTGAAAATTGGCATTAGTCACACGTGCTAAGTGGAAAACAGGACAAACTTATGCTGGCTTATAATTTGAATTTGTCTCAGTTTAGAAACTCGATGTTCAAAGCTAACTAGGAAAACGTTACAAAAGCTCATATTAAAGCATATGCTATTCTTCACACTCCATTTATTTTTGTACCTCCACCAGAAATAAACACACAATAGATTAGGCATCAAACGTCCCAAAACTACACCGTTTCTAAACTACTAAAGGCTTTCAAGTGGCCTAACGATCTTCTAACAATGGGAACCGCTAACACTGCCGAGATGTGTCAAGTATTCCTAGATGTAGATTGGGATATGACAATAATATATTGGACTGGGGATTCTTCCTAGTTAAAACACTTGGAAGTAATGACGGGCGGGCGTTTTGGAGGAACTGGCTTTATCTAGAACTTTGATGTCTTAAAATCTAGCTCTCGACCTTATTTGAATAAATTACTTTTTATTTGGATTTGGTCACACGTCAAGTTATCCAGAGGTAAAATTATTTGTTTGTTTAGGTTATGTCTGCTCCCGACGCCATTTCTATGTGGCCTGCGCCGTACATGTCTGTAAGTGGTAATCTCCAGAAAATCTGATCCAATTATAAAAAATATTATACTGATAGAAACTTAGGCCCATTCCTGACAAATGTAAGCGAGTGAAAGATGCAGTTATACAATGCTATCTTTTACTTCAACATTGACACAAAACAATTGCAACTGCGCAGATTCTTGCGGACAACTTCAGAGACACAAAGATCCGCTGTGACTACTATATGTACTTCAACCGTACGTCAATTTATACTATGAAGACTACAATTTCATACATCAAAATTTGGGGTTGAGCATGATTCAATGCTTCTGGAATACCGGCCTTAGGCTGCCTGTGCAGTTCGCTCGAAGCGGAGAAAAGAAATGCGGAGCCAACCAATCGAATTGCATTAAAACTGCGCTCCGTTTTAGTGGACAAGGATTTGAAAAGTAGTTTCAAAATTCATATATATTTACGCGGAGTGGGGCCGCAGAGATGATAAACAGAGCAGTGAGGTGGAGCGGGAAAGTGGAGCGAGGAAGCAAAGCGGGAAAGCGGAGCGGCGAAACGGAGAGGAGAAACGAGTGCAATCGAGCTCCGCGTATTAAAAAACAGTGCGTTACTCCGCTCCGCTACTCCGCTCCGCTACTCCGCTCCGCATTTCTTTCTCTCTCCACTTCGCTGCTTTTTTTGGACTCTGTGATAGAGCATGACAGCGAATCCGCGGGCAGAAGCTAGTGCGACAGTTTTGTCTCAGAACTAAACACAAAACTCAGTCAGAACCAAACACAACCAGTTTCTAACCTAGGAAAGCCTTTCAGGAGCGCTAACGAACTTCTAACAATGGAATCCGCTAACACTGTCGAGATGTGTCAAGTATTCCTGGATGTAGGTTGAAATATGGCAGTTGTAAATCGGTCACACGTCCAATGGACTGCTTTGTTGCTGGGTCTGTTTCTAATAATGTAGAGGGTAGTTTTGTAGTAAAGTTACAATGTTGATAATAGCTAAAGTAGTCGGTGGTAGTTAGATAAATGTAACATACTTTGTAACACAGCCCTTTTACAATATTGCTTATTCTATGGTTACAATGACACCGATCACCAAGACAATTTTTGAATAATGGACTGAACGAAATAACAGTGTTTTGGGGGACAATTACAGTCAAGAGCTAGTCAGTTGTGTAGCATAATAATCTACACAGGAAAGATTTAATTGTTTGTAAGTTTGTAATATTTTTTGTAATGGATATGCCCAAATACTACTTAACCGATTTTAAAAATTCTTTCACTAGTAGAAAGCTACAAACCGTTGCTAATTTGCTCAGATTTGGTTTTTTACTAGAACAGTCATCTATTTAGATTGTGTAGTTTTATGCAGTCCGCAAAACGTAAAATGTTACATTTTTTTCAAAGCTACTAAATTATCCTTTCATATTTAATAAAATTTTGCTTGACTTTAAGGATATTGTTAGAATATTTATTCCAATAAAAAAACTTTTTGCAAAAAAATACTACCGACTTCCAAATACAAAACTACAAAGTAAAAAAAATTACTTATTTTTTTGAAGTCGGTGTCTTTCGTAGGTACCATTTTTTTGCGTTATGGACACCGACTTCAAAATATTAAGTTATTTTTTTTACTTTGTAGTTTTGTATTTTGAAGTCGGTAGTATTTTTTTGCAAAAAGTTTTTTTATTTTTCACTTTTTAGTTGTACGTACCTAATAGGCAAGTTAGTAAGGGAACTATTTCGCCAGAATAGATTTCATGAAACTTGTACATAACCGGTGAAATGAGAGACCTGCTTACCCCTTAAGAGCGAACTGGCGTGATGTTATGTTATGAAAGGTTACAAACAACAAACAGACATGCGATTGCAGCAATCCCGAGAGATTTGACGTTATTTATTGAAGAGTTCTGTTGTATATCTCCGAAGTTCTACATCAGATCTTCACCAAATTAAAATGGGACCAATTTCGGAACATACCTTTTCAAACAAAAAAAGAATTTTCATAATAGGTCCACAATTGACGGAGTAATCGGTGAAAACACATAAAAAAAAAAAAAAACATACATGAAGTCGAACATAGAACCTCCTCCTTTTTGGAAAGTCGGTTATAAAGGACGTTCTTCCTTAGGTTCTTAATTGAAACAAGGTAACCAAATTACGTAAGGTACATAGAAATACTTAAAATAAAAATGATTTTATAACACGAACAATAAGCCTTACAAGCCAATTAGTTATTCCAAACTTCAGTCATTAGGACCCTATTTAGTTTATTGAATAATCCACATCTCAAAATTAGTTTCGTTTTAAATTGAAACTGAAACTCAGAGGTGAATTTAACCTTCTTATATTAGGTTACACTTCATCAAAATATTCACGAGAAATCTTCATTAGAACAGTATAGATACAATACCACGAATTTGCATTTACTCTAAAATCGAGTTATATTTGATATACCTATTAGCTATTGCGTCTCACCATGACAATAGCGATATTGAGATTCATAAGGCTTGATTCTTGAACGGAAAAAAGACATGAAGCCCTTCTGAACGACATCTATCGTGATCATCATTTAGTTTCCTAATGAAGAAGTACACAGAATATTATTATATAGTTTATCTACTTCGGTTTCGTTATATTCGAATTACAAAATTGACATCGGTTTCATTATGATACCCATAACGACATCGGGTTGCATTATGCGAATCGTCATAAATTCTAAAACACAAGCAAAGACATTCTGAACATACAGCCAGGTACCTAGAATATTACTTCGAAATCGATACAATGTAAATGATGTTTTTAAAAATGGAACAAGTTTAGAACAAAAGTATCGTATACTATTTGGCTGTTGCGGCTACAAGATCTTTGCCTTATACCTAATAAAGACTAAATAAAAAAATAAAGTGGACGCAGGAAATTTTTTCCGAGTGAAATAATATTCCAAATTTTATTAAAAATGTCTTCAACAGCAAGTGATATTAAAAATACTCCACCAGATATAACAAATAGAGCAGTTGCGGCTACAAATAATTTACTACCAAAAAAATCAAGACATGTACAATACAAAATTTACATGTAAAGAAACAATAGTCAGTGTGTAGTTAAGTTTCTATTAAAAATACTTATTTGTCTATATCTGTATTTTATTCCTTCCTTCGTAGATAAAATCTTGTATGCAACCGTACGTTATTGGTCTTTTAATAACTCGTGCCCACCTATTTCGGTACGCGCTAGGCTTGTACCGAAAAATGTCACTCGTATTAAAAGACCGTCCATAACGTAACAGTTGCATAAATAGCTATTATTTTTTTGGTGCCTTACTTTATAACAGCTATTTAATTGCCACCATCATCATCATCGGCCTTTTGACGTGGTCACTGCTGGGACACAGGACTCCTCTCTGTGAGAGAGGGTATGGGCCATAAACCACCACGTGGGCCCAGTAACCCGCACTGGGCCCACGTGGTGGTTTATGGCCCATGGTTGGTGTCACATGTCTTCGAATTTTTGGTTCAAGGACATGCCAGTTTCCTCACGATGTTTTCCTTCACCGTTTTTAGAGCAGTGGTGATGAAATAATTTAGACAAAATAATGCGCCTGCCTGGGTTTGACCCCACGACCTACAACACCTAAGTATAATAAATATAATTTAAATACACGCAGTAAGCACGAAATTATAATACCGTTACCGTTAATTCAGATTAACTAAAACTAGCATGTTTTTTCTTATAAACAGTATACGCTTTTATAACAAGTTGCCAAAGTCAGTTATAGAACTGACCGATGGAAAGTTCAAAAAACACATCAAACGTGACCTTATTAAAAAAGCATATTATAAAATCAAGGACTACGTTGAAGATGAAAATTTTGGCTTTAGCTCCTTCTGCGCATGCGGCTTCCCTGGTAACTCATAAACGACACAAATATCTAACTATTCTCAATCTCATTATTTGTTTTATTTTTTGTTTTTCTTCTTTTAATTGGATTTTTTACAATAGTTCGCAATCATCTTTATAGCCCTTTGCAAAGAATAGTTACAGCACTGATAACAACATTTGTGCCACGTGTTAAATTTAGTCTTGTTAGGTATATTTTTTTTTTTTAACTTTGTATTGATTCTTTTACCGATTATTTTGTGAATGTGTGAAAATTGTAGGCCTTCTAGATGTTAGTTAACATTTGTTAACTTTGTTATATATTAATAAAACTTTTTTTATTTTTATTTTCTTAGGACTTATTGTCGGGCCTACGTTGTCCCGCCATAGTACTAATGCTGTAACATGGCAATATTGTAAAACCAAACCATTTTTTAAAAGAGTAACCATGGAGTTTCTTGCCGGTTCTTCTCCATAGGAAACGATCAACCCGACCGTGCACCTTTTGTCGACATTTTATAAGTGCCCATGTAGGACTATGTAAAATAAATA
Organism: Orthosia cruda; assembly: GCA_964057195.1. NCBI lineage: Eukaryota > Metazoa > Arthropoda > Insecta > Lepidoptera > Noctuidae > Orthosia > Orthosia cruda. The sequence continues at coordinate 26,009,734 of OZ059840.1, read as the reverse complement.
AAAAATGATATTGATTTTTTTTTTAAGGCGGGACCGTTACCACTGGGCCACCACTGCTCCCGATACTTTAATTGCCATACTAAAACAAAACAACTATAGGCAGTAAACATTTTATTTTTTGTCAGAACATGGACATGAACAGTCAAATAAGTTTTACTTGAAAGTCACTTTCATCCAGACAACTGCCCCCTTTAGTCCCAATGGGAAGATACTGGGTTTTCTTACCATATAAGTAAGGGTCGGGGCACACATGCAAGTTGTACTTTCAAACTGCCTATCGGCCGAGCTAGCGACGAGGGAGCTGTAGAAAAAATTGTATTATCCTGTAATCATGCTCGTGATTCTTTGGATGTATTTTTTAGATGTCTGGGTCTGCCTTTAGCTATCCCGCTCATGTAGTCTGGGTTTATTGAGATAATTGTGTTTGTTTATAAAGATTGTATTAGGTTGGTACCGTAATAAACCTTAAAGGCTCCCGTGAACAGTTCGACAAAGGGGTTTTACTGTTTCTCAGATTTCTATAAAAAAACACTAAAAAAAGAAATAACCGGACTACCTTTGTAAGTTTAAAATTAAGCAAACTATATTTACTTATTAGAAAACCAACTTTAATAAGATAATACAAAACCGATTAGCAAGAAGCAAAACTATGCTTTGTCGGTCGTAAGACAAAGTTTGAAAGTCACAATAATTTCTTAACCAGCAACCAAACCTTTAAATGTATGCCGTTGCCTAGTAGTCGCTATGTGACGTCACGCCTATCTGAGTCTGTGGTAGCCTTTAATTAAATACACTCACTACCCATTGTCAGTACTCATGAAACAAAGATGATCGCATTAAAAGTATCAAAAAGTTACCTTTCTCGATAAAGGTTGGCTAGTTCCTTCATAAATATAAATTTTCAATAAATATAACGGATAGCAGGATGCCTTGAAACAAGTTTCCTACAGCTTAAGCTAACAATAAATATCTCAATGGTACAACTTAACACCGTTACCGTATTTGCGTCAAACTTTGAAACCAGAAGTTATTACTTTGTCAATTCTGAGGAAAGAAATGTCGGGAAATGAGGGAAATACGGATAGAAAAGAAATATTCCTTTAGAAATAAGCAAAAAAAAATCAGCAAGAAACATTTTTCTCGATGAAAATCGAAATTGAAGCTGGTTTTGATTCGAAGATAAACAGATAATAAGCAACAAAAAAAATTGTTTGAAGGTATAACATCCAATTTTCTTCATTAAAAATCTGCCTTTGAAGTAAAGAGCAGGCTGAGTGATGACAAAACCACAGCTTCATCAAAAAAATCCATATCATATTGAAATACCTATACAGGTGTAGTGTGTCCCGATAACTACAGCCTAGGGGTCTTGTAAGTCAAGAGCGAATAGGTTATTTCTAGGCAATCGTGCTTCACCGTCGACTACATCATCGCTTACCATCAGGCGAGAAGCGCGAGCTTATTTATAAAAACCGGCGAAGTGCGAGTCTGACTCGCGCACAGAGAGTGCCGTATAAACAGCTATATCCACCAAAATAAATAGGTAACATTAGTAACGCACGTAAACAATAAAAGCACTGAACATTGCTCTAACGAAGGCACAAAATTAACTTTGCCGATCGCAAACTATTGTACCCATACATCAATGTAATGTACATTTTTTTTATTATTCCAAGTACATTTTATAAACTGGTCGACTATTACTACTAAACTTGTGAAGCCTATCTAGCTATGATAGTTTTCCTTTTAATTTCGTTACATATACTACTGCCGTGAATTTTTTACATATCCAAAAGCAACGATTTAGCTGGCATGGAGGGGACACTTGACTCTAACAAAAGTTAGCAATATAAAGCTTAATTTTACGCAAACGGATCTCTGAATCGAAAGGTGGTTTTCACAGATCCGTAATATTTTTGAATGGCATATCCAACTATCCCTACACCATGGGACAGACGAGAAAAAAAAACATCCGCTCTTTACGTGTACAAAAAGTACGCAAAAAATTGTTTTATTCGTTTTATTATGTTACTACTAATCGGCGTAATTAATATGTATATCCATGCCAAATTATAGCTTTCTAGTACTAACTACCGCTCTCAGAGCCGTTAACGGTTACTTAAGGCGATCCTTAGTATTGATTTTTAGTTTAATATTTATACTAAAGAGCGGTTTAAGTAACCGTTAAATGTTTTTGAGTGCGGCACAAAGAGTCTCTGAGCTAAGCTGCGGATGAACGGACAGACGGACATGGCGAAACCATAAGGATTTCCTTGTATACTCCGGAAAACTGACCAAGTGCATGTCGGACTTCGCATATTGAGTGTTCCGTATTGAAGACTGTTGCTCTAACCGTTTGACTGTAAAACCTGTATGACAGACGACAGACAGACAGACAGACGGAGAGACACACATGTGAGTGGCAGCAATAGGGCTCCGCTTGGAACCTTCGGGTACTGAACCCTAAAAAAATTGTAACGGAAAGGAGTAGTCATATTTTAGAAACAGCTTCTTATCAAGCAAATTAACTAATTTCTTAACAAAAAACAACAACGAATTTAAAAAAAAAATTGTGCCTCCAATACTAATTTTGACCAGCTGATGATAATTTTGTATGAAAAGCCATTTTGTTGGGAATTCACTGACCCTGTAGATAAACTTTACATTCGTCTTGTTTCCTTCACCGATACCACTTCCCCTCTAGGGAATATCAACTATATACTAACGTTCGAAATAAAAGGAGCGGAACATTCGGTCTCATGCTTGACCACCGTTCAAATTGTATTACGGGATATCCCTGGGCGTTTCTCTGTGGAACAAGTTTATTTGGATCTGAAGCTTTCGAATACAGGGTCGCGCAGGTCAGTGTGACAGTTTTAGCTGCACTGTAGAAGGTTCAAAATCACTTGGCAATTCTTATGATACGTTTTGACTTCTATTGGACTGTATCTATGGCCCGTGAGACCGTTCGCATTTCTATGATTGATAAGTCTTTATATTGATGAACATTTACGTTTTTAATCGTCCAAAGGTTAAAGATATTGTTGCGCAAGTAAAACCTGGATGAAGTGGGCGTACGTTGGGATTGACACAAAAATTGAAAGGCTGTGGGCGAAGTCGGAACTTCAATGATGCTAAAAGCTAAGACAATTTTCTATCAATCTATTATAGTTAGGTTTCTAACGTCTCAGCTGATTTCTCTGAAAGTTTCAAAACTCAGAAAAGGTGAGTGCTAAAAGCCAAAACTTTCTTCTTATATTACGAGTATCGTAAGTTTATAACTTAGATAGATTTGAGAATAACTGACCCGAATTACTTCTTCCCAGGTCAAACAGTAAGAAGTGGTGAAGGATGGGTGTTTTAGGAACTGCCATTTGGACCTAAAGACATTTCAAATTTGGGCAGTTGATTTTTGAAGATAATAATTAACATGTTGTATAAGTATTTAAGATATATTATATAGATAGATTAATAATTTATTTACACGTAGATACTTAAAGTACCTCACGTACTGATTATTAAAAAAATCTATCAATGATAAATAACCTTTTCAGATTTAATCCCATAAAACGCTTATCCAACTTTTTATATATTTTTTTACATTACTTGCCGTCTGACTCTGCAAGCCCACGCATACGGTGGCCGGGAATCGGCTTGTGACTCCCAACACTCAGGGCGTCTCCTGCGGTAGCTAGGGGCATCAAAACAATCCCTAATCTCCTTAGAAGATATAATATTTTCACCATTATTTTCTTAGTACCTATCTCACTAATCTCTCATTAATATATTTCTTACCAAAATAGTTATAGATATAAACAAATAGTTTTCGGCACTAAATATAAGGATCTGCCTCTATATATTTAACTGTAGACGATAATTCGTGGGCACTAAACAATTAGGGTCCAAACACGTTTATTCTCTATTATGTACTGGTACCTACATTTGTCAAAGTAATTTATACTGGAAGTCCTACCTTGAATCTGAGCAAAATAAACTCACGGGCTATATAAACTAAGGTTATAAGGGTCACATTTATTGCTGGTGAGTGTATTTACATTATCTAAAAATCGTTGTTCATCAACAAACTCTGAAATCGAATACTCGTTTGTCGATGCATCCATAACATTAAACGTAGTTTCAATTCCGCGCCCTTTTATGCTGCTAACCACAAGGTTATCAGTTTTTTAACGTTACTCTGGCTCTCTGATGATGTTCGAAAACACATTTACTAGAACAGTTTGTAGTTGGTAGATTTACATGTAGTATGTGATGAGGAGGGAAGAAACGCATGTTAATATAAGAGTTATGAATTTAAAGGTGGATGGATGAAGAGTGAGAGGAAAGCCAAAGAACAGATAGATGGATAGTATGAGGAGTGATATGAAAAAAAAGGGAGTCAGTGATACCGTGACAGGAAGATATGGAAGAAGAAAACGTGTTGCGCCGACCACATGTTACATGGGACAGGGGCAGGTAGATGATGATGGGTGATGTTTATCGTGAGTGAGATCATTGAATATCAGAAGGGTATTATTTCAGGTATTATTTCAGGGTATTATTTTATTTTTTTACAAAAAAAAGACAAATAAAGACTGAATAAAAAGAAAAAAAAGAATGGAATTGAAAACAATTATTCGACATAGACACAACACAAAATTAATGAGAAGACTTGTTAAAGCCCACGCTCGGCGCAATTTTACTGTATTATTTATATTACTAATAATACTACTATTAATTTTACTGTATTATTCTTCAAAGGGTAGTGTCAGTATCCTTTTTTTTTTATGGACAAAAAGGATACTGACACTACCCTTTGAAGAATATATAGTTACGCGATGTTATAAGCATAAACATCATTTAACGTGCCCACTGCTGGGACACAGTTATGTAATTATATATTTAAAACACTTTGCTCTTCTACAGATCCAAGCCTGCTTGTCATCAGATAACTGATAAGCCTTTGTACAACAGAAGATATTTCCCAACTCCTCAGGGAAAACAAAGGTGTCAGCTCCGTCACACACCCAAATTTATCCCTGCCTTTTTCTCAGAGAAAAGTCTACCACATTATTCATGTAAGCGTGTAAGAAATTCCTAAAGGATCGCACGATAAGCCGACGGTCGTATCTTGTTGAGACAATAAAAGAACGCCTAAAAGATAAAAGGAAATATTCAGAATTTTCTAAAACTACCCACCACGTTGAAATAACTCAGTTACCGCTGAGGGATACAAAGTGAATTATCTGCCTACACATACAAGTATATTATTATCATGTGTGCCATATTATTAACATCAGTATATTTTTGGATGATAAAGATTTTATTAAGGTATCTGCCTACTAAATAGTGTTTTAGAAATATTGAACAAGTATATACCCACCCTCATATAAGTAGACTTGTTACCACAGTTTTGCCAACGGCTAGGTTCAAGTAAAGGTCGTTAAATTTGCCGCGGAAAAATATTATCGGCCGGGATAAAGAAGTGTCCTCTTTCCTAAAACAGGCAACATGTGTTCCAAATACGTGCAGTTATTGTGGCTTGATTGATTGATAAACATCTAAACGCCATACTTTCACATTTATAATAATCATCGTGTTGTTTTTTACTTAAAAAACTAAAATCTTGTGTGGTTATTTCAGCGGGGATGGCGATGTAAATAAAAATGATTAAAAGGGTTTACTCACCCAGTGTATTCTCTTATCAAATACATAGTTACACAGAACATAGTTTATGGAAAATACTTTGATTATATTTTTTAATTTTTTTGATTAAGGGAAAACAGTTTATAGAACACAGTCTATAGAATACAGTTTATAAAGCACTTACCCTAATACTTATTAATGACGCCTCGATCAAAAATAGACTGCCTTTGATGGCATGAGCCACACTATTTATAACCTCGGAATGGGCGGGCAACGAGAAGTGCAAGCTTATTGTTTACCAACCTGACAAAAAGCAGTCTATCTTTGTTGCAAGCATAAAAAATCAAAAAAAATATTGCCAACATATAAAAATCACTTAGTGTGCACAATTAAATATAAAGATCGCTAACAATCGTTACAGCCAAAAGACGTCCACTGCTGAACATAAGCCACCACAATCGTGTTCGTGTTACCACATCAGCCGGTCCTGTGCGTCTCGCATCCAGCGAATGCCCGCAACCATAATCAGATCATCGGTCCACCTAGTGGGAGGCTTCCCAAGACAACGCAGTGTCTGCCGGTACGCGGTCGCCACTCCAGAACTTTTCGGCGCCATCAACCATCCGTTCTGCGAGCAATGTGGCCATTTATAATATTGCCTCCTGTTCCCAAAACAAGAATTCTCTATCCATAAAGTCCTATAAAACACCTTTAATAATATTATTCAATAATATATTTATGTGTCAAATGAAAGGAACATTTTATTTTATCCTTTTGCAAGGCCTACGTAAATTAGTACTGCGAACGTAACATGAAACGCGTGATGAAATATTTCACTCATTTATATAAAGGTATTACGTTTAATCTATGTGTAGGGGTTTATAAAGCCGAGAATGTTTTCACACACCGATACCTAACGCGGTAGCGGCGCCACGCAAGTGTGATTGTAGTACTTGTACTACTTATATGTAATATCGCTGTTGCTAGCTTTCCCTTCAAAATTGACTTCTTAGCGGAAATATGAGTTTTCAGTTCAAATCAAATCTGAGTGGATAAGGCGGCAGAATTTTTGAGAGTAGTTCTGATAAAATCGGAGCTAATACACTAGCGTAACAGCTTATTAGTAAAAGTGCTTCACCGTCGACCACATCATCGCTTAGGTGTGATAATGATCAAGTGCGAGCATAAAGATTATAAAAAAAAATAGGTAAGTGCAAAACACCACCGCGTTGTTAAACTATTCATGATACGAAGTGTCCATAGATAAAGCTATGGACACTTCGTATTGGTCCAGGTTAATCCGCGGACGAATAACAATTGTTTACCTTCAGCCCCTCTTAATAATGTCAATATCACAGTTTTGATATTGATACATATTCATAATCCCTACACCTGTCAATGTGGGAGAACTGCGAAACACCATCGTCCCCAGCCTAAATAAGAGTGTCAGCAGCTCCTACAAAACTTTACGACTGCAGACTGCACACAACACATGCATTTACAGTCAGTCAATTTGCGCATGAAGTTTAATAAAATAGACTTCATACAATCGGTTTATTAATTTCCAAGCTTTCGGACTTGAAAGTATGAGTGAAAGAGCTTTTTAACATAAAAATCAAACCGACTACAGAAATTAAACACTACAAAGCGAAACATAATTTTCTTTTCCGAAGTAGGAGTCTTTGGTACCTATGTTTGGCGATTTTTGACACCGACTTCGGCAGAGAAAGTTATTTTTAGCTTTGTAGTGTTTTGCTTTTGAAGTCGGATTGATTATTTTGTAATTTTTTTTTTTTTTTACTTTAAATAGTTACTTCCAATTGCCATGAAAATCATTTATAGGCAAAGTACACCTCATGACGATTCCAATAAGCCCAAGCACCACTATACATTATTTATTTCGGAGTTCCAGTGCCTAACTTTCGGCTCATCATCAGATCCTGACCTGATGCCCATGGGACCACTTGAGCCTTATGCTCTTTCAAAAAGGAGAAGAATTTTCCAAATCGATCCAAGCGTCTTTGAGTAATCGGGGAACATACACAAAACAAAAAAAAGATTTCGACGAATTGAGAACCTCCACTTTTTTTTTAAGTCTATTAAAAATCAGTGAAATCTTTATCTATGGTAACCGCATCTCTATTTGCTAACGCTTCCATCTGTATGCATGCATATCCATCCATGTATTTGCAAATAGACACGGTTTACATGACCGAACATAGTGTATAAAATATAATACCAACACCGTTACTCAACTAAGTTTCTTGAGATAAAGTTACCGCATCGCATGTGCGATGTACAACATTATCTCAATCTTGGATGAATTTCCCTTGTGCGAAAGATAGGTGGGCGTAAACGGAAAAAATAAGCACTTTGACGTAAACTTTATTATATCGTGGCCCTTACATACTTGAAAAGCCCTCATAAAACGCATTAAGACCAACATTATAACCTAGAATGAGGTAAAAATAAAGAGGATACAAAAAATCAGGCATTGTTTTTTTAGGAAACGTTGTTTAAGAAACTCAATTTTGCCTGAACCAGAATTTGCCTTTTTCCATTTATTTGTAGTTTAATGGTTTCAGGTCTACCAGCTACAGCTTAAATCCTAATGTAAGCTGTTTTTAATTTGGTCGTTTCAGTATTTTGAATAGCTTATGGTGAGCCAGTGTTTGTTCACATCTTGCTTAGAAAATAACAATTATGGAAATAAGTAGTGTTTTTTAGGTAAAAACCTTTTCTCCATAAACTATTTGTTTGGCTTAATATGATGGTCGTCTTGGTTGGTCTATAAACTTACTTTACGTCTTAATTCTAAAGCACACAAATATTTTAAAGTTCTAAACCAGAAAGTGCCAGAAGTATCTGGAAAACACACATTAAATTTTAACTGTAACGAAAAAACGCGCCCAATAAAAATGGATCGATCACCAAATGGTGACGTCATCGATTCAGCCACAACCTTCAGCTGTCCACTCACTCACGAAGATAATTTAAAACTATTATATTAATGCGTAAGAGTTATTAAACATAATTAGATTAATATATTGCTCATGTAGCAACCGGTTCAGTATATACGTTACTTTTAATAAGCGTCAAGTAAATATAATGTTGGTCACGCGAGTATATATCACGCAAGAGAATTAAATATGCGGTGACTATTTATTTTTGTGTTCATTTTAATTTTGAGATAAGCTGTATATTTCTCAACGAAAAATACTTCACAGCAAAACAGTTCTTCTCCGTAAAAGCATCTATTGAATGGCTCCGGTTATATATAAAAAAGTTCCACGAGAAATAATGACATAACTTTTTGTTAATTAGATTTTAGTATTAGACATCTATATTTCTTGTTACTTAATCACAGTTTTTAATTTTTGTATGCCATTAATGCATCGGTTCCTAAACTGGGGTTGATTATCCCTGCGGGGGTAAAACTACTATTATAATGTAAGAAGCAAAGTGTACAAAAAAAAAACATATATTACCAAATCTAGCTCGCCAGTGCATTTCATTCAACTGTGTAATTAAAAAACAATGACAATTTGAACCCGTTTCTATTATAGTGCGCGAAAAGTACTTATGAACGGTTTGTATGAGTACGATGAACGACATGGATAATCGTGAGTCCAACTCATGGATAGTAAGACCATTTTCTACTAATGATAATATTTTTAAGGATGAAGATGAGTCAGCCAAAAGTAGAATTTCTCGGACTACGCGAGGATAGCACTTTAAAAGATGAATTCCAAAATTATGATCTCTGTACATTTAGGCGAAAAGTAGAGACTGAATATCCTATTATAGCAGACAGAGCTCTAAAAATGTTGATACCGAGAGCGGGAGAGGTAAATCAGATTCTCTAGCTAAGTCATAGTGGTGACTAGATCGAAAAGGCTAGGAAACACTGCATTAATGGCTGTTTGTAGTGAACTTAAAATAGTACCATTTTAAATCCACTATACCTATGACTTACAAATTAAGATTTATGATTCTGATTCTCAATAACACTGTGAAACCCAGTAAAATACGTCACCATTTCCTTGCCCTGAATCTCAATATATTTGGTTTGGCGCAACATGTATTTTCTTCTTATATACTTCTCTACTAGCTGTTGCCCGCGACTTCGTCCGCGTCAAACTTGTAATTTTTTTATTGTTTTTTTATTATTATTTTCCTACAGGAACTGTGAATGTTTCCGGAATAAAAAGGAGCGTATGTTACTCCTTATAACATCAGCTATCTACCAGTAAAAGTTCCGTCAAAATCAGTCCAGCCGTTTCGGAGATTACCCGGAACAAACAGGCAGATAGACAAAAATATAAAAAGTTGCGTATATGTTATTAGTACCGTTTAGACTTTCATATGCATTCAATAAAACGTTATTATTTTGACATTACATACAGACACTTAAGTTTTATTTATTTGTATAGATATATAGATTACATACAGTCACTTATATTTTATTTATTTGTATAGATATGTAGATTACATACAGTCACTTATATTTTTTTATATGTATAGATATGTTATCGTCTGCGTAGTCACACCCTTTGTAAACTTACCTATCATATACCACACAGTCTTAACCGAGAAATATCAATAAGCGCAAGATTATTCTTAGGTATCCTGGGACTCTATACAAGACGATTGTCGAATAGTCAAAAATGTAATTTGGTCAATTCCACATTGGCATGCGTTATCGAAATGTACCGTGATCAATTCCATACATTTTAGCATTTCGACAATTGCTATCGCCGATAAAACGAAACTTTGTTTGTAGTATCAGGCTCTAGACGAGAGTCATTTGAAGTCAGCGATGGCAATTGTCGTAATGCCAAAATGTTCACGATTGGTCACGTGACATTTCGATAGCGTTTGTCATTTCCCTACATTTTTGACGTTTTCCCAATCGCTATCGCCAGGCTTTCGATGATAGAAGGTCACTTGTCTAGGGCCACACAAAAATTTTTGGAGCTTTATTTTAAAATACCGGTCTGAAAAATTATTTCAGAGAACCAATAAAGAGATTTAAAACCATAACAAACAATTTTATACAATTGACCTTTACGGCTTCGCGAAATACCCAGCAACCGAGCAGCTACCCTTATACATTTTTTATTAATTCTACCAACGTTATAAAACAATGGCATTCATCAAGGAAATGGCGGGAAACGAAACCCAAAATGAAAATATACGGGGGCTCAAAGGATCAACTCGGGTAATATGACCGTAGCATTTTCAACAGTTCATCGTCATTCGTGTGGGTAATTTGTATTTTTTTCTCCGTAATTGGACGCTTAACAAATTGCCCTCTAAATAACAGGAAAAGCCGTGGATATGTAAAGGCTTGTTTATATTGGCGAACGTGTGACCACACTCAAACACGGTCAAGCCATAGCGCTAATCGCGGGGATTACGATGAAGGATACTGTCTGGGATACAATCAATGTTTCCCATTACCCAAAATTAAAGAGCAAAAGAAAGATAAAAATTTAATACTATGCGAAAAATTCCGAGTTGACATCGTAGGTTGCAAAAAGAGTAATGTGTGGAAGTAAATAGGTACTATTTAAAAGGAAAAATGTAGGCTTTCCAAAAGGAGACAGCTTTTGTAGTCTAGATGCGGAAAATCGGCAAGTACGTTGATGAAAACTTGTAGATTCTGACCGAATTGAAAAGGCTAAAGCCGGATAATGTAGTCCGAAACTCCGCATAGCCCACCCTCTATTCTCAACTCATACGATCGCGCATAATGAACACAACCTAACATCTATCACCGGAATTAAAACGTACAAATGCAAAAATATGTTGACGGAAATTATTGTGATACGTTTGTGTTGTTACAAGTCGATCCGAATAGCTGACATTACGAGGACGCTTTGTAATTCAGATTAGGTGCTTTTTATTAGGGGTTACAATTTTATTAACCGACTTCCCAAAAAGGAGGAGGTTCTATGTTCGACTTCATGTTTGTTTTTTTTTTATGTTCACCGATTACTCCGTCAATTGTGGACCGATTTTGAAAATTCTTTTTTTGTTTGAAAAAGTATGTTTCTAAATTGGTCCCATTTTAATTTGGTGAAGATCTGATGAAGAACTTCGTAGATATACAACAGAACTCTTCAATAAATAACTGCAAATCTCTCGGGATTGCTGCAATCGCATGTCTGTTTGTTGTTTATAACATTTCATAACATAACATAACATCACGCCAGTTCGCTCTTAAGGGGTAAGCAGATCTCTCATTTCACCGGCTATGTTCAATTTTCATGAAATCTATTCTGTCGAAATAGTTTCCTTACTAACTTGCCTATTAGGTACGTACAACTAAAAAGTGAAAAATAAAAAAACTTTTTGCAAAAAAATACTACCGACTTCCAAATACAAAACTACAAAGTGAAAAATAACTTAATTTTTTTAAGTCGGTGTCTATAACGCAAAAAAATGGTACCTACGAAAGACACCGACTTAAAAAAATTAAGTTATTTTTCACTTTGTAGTTTTGTATTTGGAAGTCGGTAGTATTTTTCTACAAAAAGTTTTTTTATTTACCTACGATTTATCGAGCCGTGTTCCCGATTTGATTTGCATGCAAATTTTCGTCGCTTGTTTAACCCATTAATTATATTTTTGTGTATGTTCACCGATTACTCCGTCAATTGTGGACCGATTTAGAATTTTTTTTTTGTTTGAAAAGTATGTTCCGAAATTGGTCCCATTTTAATTTGGTCAAGATCTGATGAAGAACTTCGGAGATATACAACAGAACTCTTCAATAAATAACTGCAAATCTCTCGGGATTGCTGCAATCGCATGTCTGATTGTTGTTTATGACATTTCATAACATAACATAACATCACGCCAGTTCGCTCTTAAGGGGTAAGCAGATCTCTCATTTCACCGGTTATGTTCAATTTTCATGAAATCTATTCTGTCGAAATAGTTCCTTTACTAACTTGCCTATTAGGTACGTACAACTAAAAAGTGAAAAATAAAAAAAACTTTTTGCAAAAAAATACTACCGACTTCCAAATACAAAACTACAAAGTGAAAAATAACTTAATTTTTTTAAGTCGGTTTCCATAACGCAAAAAAATGGTACCTACGAAAGACACCGACTTCAAAAAATTTAGTTATTTTTCACTTTGTAGTTTTGTATTTGGAAGTCGGTAGTATTTTTTTGCAAAAAGTTTTTTTATTTACCTACGATTTATCGAGCCGTGTTCCCGATTTGATTTGCATGCAAACTTTCGTCGCTTGTTTAACCCATTAAGGGGGTAAATTTAAAAAAATCAATAGTGCTGATTTTCGTTGCAAAAGGAACTCGTGTGCTAAAACTTTATGCTTCTAGCTAGACCGGTTGGTTAGACCACTGGTTTAGGGTATGCTTTATCTGTCAGAACATTTTAGGTTTATTAACCACAAGATTCTTGTGTTTTATTTCTCCATTTTTTTATTTCTTATTTTATTAAATAAGGATTGTAGTGTGTCATCACCATCATCATCATCATTCTTTAATTTTTTCCACTGCTGGGACTCAGGCCTCCTCTCTGTATGAAGGAATAGACCGTAATCCACCACGCGGGCCCAGTACGGGTAGGTGGATGTCACACGTCTTCGAATTTTTGTTCTAGGACACGCCAGTTTCCTTACGATGTTTTCCTTCACCGTTTTGAGAGCAGTGGTGATGAAATCTATACCAATATTATAAAGAGGAAAGATTTTTTTGTTTGATTGTTTGTTTGTTTGTACCGAATAGGCTCCAAAACTACTGGACCGATTTCAAAAATTCTTTCACCGTTGTGAAGCTACTCTATCCCCGGATGACATAGGCTACTTTTTATCCCAGTATTCCCACGGGAACGGGAACTACGCGGGTGAAACCGCGAGGCGTCCTCTAGTAATTTATAAAAAGTAAAGCATCGGCTTGGATACGAACCCACGATCTACAACTTGTAAGTCAATTAACCTATATTTCCTTACTTAAACTTCCCTAAACACTTTGTCACTATGTGTCACCAATTTCCTTACTTCGGCTATTAGCCTTGAGAAAACTTTAACTCCTAATAGGAGTTAGATAGCCTTCAAAAACCTTGTTCGAAGTAATAATTTATTACAGTATCTAAAAAATAGGCTACTGTAATAACTATATCAGAATATGAAACTGGTGGTACTGAAAAGTTATTATCTAGTTAGTATTTTAGAGATATTACTCTTTTGTTGCTTTTGTTTTCAGTTCGAAGTCTTGTTATATTCTTCGGAAGAATTGTGTCTGACTTTTAATATTGTATTTTATTAAGAAAACACTGGATAAAATGTTTCTTAAAATGTTTTTGTGACTCATTCTAGAAACTAATATAGTCGCTTATTCATCCTCCAAGACTCCTGGAAGTGAGTAACTTTCAATGCATTGTGGATATTTCATTAGTTGACACAACACTCCCCCGGTTCATTAGCACTAGATTGGACATATACAAAGTAACTTTGACTTTTTAATATAATAACGTGTCTCTATGGATCGGAATCCTCGAACAGAAGTGGGAAAGTTGACGATGAAGATTAAATAAAAATAAGGGTTTTTTTTTTTTAATGGGGTAGCAAGAAACTTCTTTCTTGTCAGCAAAAACTAAAGTCACTCTAATAGGTTGAGTCCTAGTCATAAGTTAAGCAAGTTGGCTATTATTTAAGAGCTTAAAACTGATTTCATTGGTTGTTGTTTTTTCAGTCAGCCAATCACAGTATGTGCAAGAATTTTACAGTATGTTAGCATTATGTTAGCTTTCAGAAACGAGAGTCACTCGAGTCTGCATCCCAAAAGCTGGAAGGAAACTAAAGGAAATGATTGCAAGAAAGTTGCATCCAAACTCTCGATATTACTAGTTCGACTCCATGAACAAACATCGGAAATGGTGGAAGTTTCAATTTCAACAATTCTGGCGAAACTTGATTTTGGAGGAACACTATAAATAGGTAGGTAAGGAAAGTATATTTCTAAATTGTTCCCTTGAGGTTTTTGGATTGCTACTTTAACCATTTGAATTAGAAAATTATTTTTATCGAACTTAAATCTTGCCAGAGACTAGAATTGTTAAAATGCAGGATCCATAAACTTATTATTTATTTTTTGTTTATTAATTTTATAGATTGTTTTTGAGAGTTTGGTATGCTGCTCTCAGCACTTTAAATTCGAAAGTTACTTTTAAAACTGCCAAATTTTTAATTTGTAATATCGAGCAACCATAGGAGAAACTATATCGAAATGTTAAATTTCAGTATCCATAAATTCAAAGCATACTTCAATGGTCACTACAACTGTAGTCAGTCCATTCTGCCGCATTTCATTCTCAAGCTATACATACCTACGTAAATGAATCGGTCAAAGAGTATCCAAAGGTTAATGCCTGACTAATCTATAGATTCCATTAATTGATTGAAATCTCGTTTGTAAAGACGATGTTTTCCTTTGAGTCCAATGTTCAAATGCACAGTGAAAGGAAACCGAAACATCGCAAACATCCTGAATTCACTGACAGAGAACGCGCAGTCTAAATGTTATTTTTTTGTTTTTTTTTTTCTGTGGGAAACCTTCAAAAGGCGCCTGAACTTTTGGAAAAGACCAGAGAATGTGAGACTTTAACCTCATTAAAATCATCCCGGTGATCATCATCAGCGACTCTTCCGTCTCCTCTTAAAATACCACTCCGGAACTCCCTCTGTGTAACGCCTGTTAGGGCACATCCCTAGCTTCGTCTAAACAGATAAGCATGAAAAGCACAAGAATATATAACAAAGGTACTTACCTACTGAAGAAGGATTCTCGTGTATTTTTGCCTATTGCAATTTTTATCGGGCACACGGAATGTAGACAATGAAAAATCATTCAACTCTGCAGGCATAACCGTTAATCTTAGGACTTCCATAGACGGAAAGCTTGGTGCATTCGAGACCAGATGCACGAGAGCAGCCTTATTGCCATTAAAGTCGACCACAACCTGACTGCTCCAAGCAGACCATCTATGGAGGCTCTTACGACTACAAATTAAGGGGCTGAAGTCGAAAAGTTGACAATCGACATCTGAGGTTCTAAGCCACACCCACTATCATCGATAGTTTAGGGGCTAACTTAAATTGGAGCGAAAAGTATTTGAAAATTAAATACACAAGGCCGACCACAGAGGCCCGCATCATAAACGGACTCTTCCGATGGTTTTTACAAAAATATAACCGCGCAAGTTCTTATTTCAAACTGGAATCTGATCTGATCTAGATCTGATGTTAGATGCGCTAACATCTATCGTATACTGTTCACTGTTATTTTGCCTATGAATGCAACCTTATTGCTACGAAAATAAAGATCACTAAAATAGGTAATCTGGCTAGTGTCATACGAGTCTTTGCCGTGCAAATTGAATAAATATTATAATTATGTCTGCTTCTATGTGACTGCCACATATAAGAACACAGTACGTGACATTTTTTTCATAATGGTTTTATAGCCAGATAATTTTATTAATATTATTTTAATGAGTTCTACCTACTATACTGAAATGGACTGTGTAATTTTGACTGTGTAATGGAAACTTTAAATTTGAATTGAGATTTCGTGCTTTCATTAATCAATTTAATCATTATTTATAACAGGAAAGTCCCATCAAATTGTAAAACACCTTAACTTTATAAATATCCAAAACTTACTAGGTTCGGCATTGTCTTTTTTAGGCATATTTAAAACATCTAATAGAATTTAGGACACTATTAATATCATTTGTACAATTCATAGGTTCATATTCCTTGTTTAGTATTCTCTTAAAATATTAAGATGTCATTTAGTTACTAGTATAACATGACTTTCCATAGCCTACTTTAAATCATAATATATTTTTGCGCTATCCTGGAATATAAAAGTTTCAAAGCACCTACTGGGTTTTGATATACACCAGCCCTCTGGGGTGAGGAGGTCACGTGGTGCCGTTTTTGATTAGTTCTTTTTAGTTATAGACTTAGTAAGTAAACTAAACGACATGAGTCGTTTATAATACAACAAAAATTTAAATGCTAGTGACAGCGTTAGTGCCAGAGAATAAAAATAATACAGAGTTTGACAATATTCCTTGTGATTTCGTTAGTTCCAATTAAAGCCACCAGGCTACAAGATCTGGCTGCATTATACCTGTTTTTTTTTTTGACAGATTGAATTGACGAGAAATAAATCGAATATGTGTTTGCATTTGGCGAAAAAAGGCGACATACGGCCTCCTAGCAACGCCATAAAGCGATCACTGTCGAATTGCACTGGATGGAAAGAGAAGCACGATGGAATTTGTATGGATTTTTTTATAAAATATAATAATATGAATTACTTAAAAATAATGAATGAAACATCAAAATATACGACAATGAAGTTTTGCGTCCTGTTATGATACGTTATTGTTGTTAATTGTACAAATGTACGCTGGTCAGTATTACAGGAAATTTTTTTTGAAGATCACGGTAAGGTTACTTTGCCATCCAATTGTATCGAGGTTTTTGTGCGTAAACGTGTTTCGGCCACAACAAAGTTTTCGGAAATATGATCAAGATTAACATATCTTTTTCCCGCTGCCACATCTTCAATAGATTTGGCAAAAAAAATAATAAAAGAATGCCTATTTTGGTAATTCAGCCCCTTAACGAGGCCTCCACGTAACAACAAGGGTAAAAATGTTCATTCATGTCATTATTTTTATTGTTCAACAATGAACTTTCACCTTCATTGTACCTTAGGAGTCATGAGAGTCTATGAACTAGCGGAAATTGCTTGATTTTATCTACAAAAATGACCAGAGCATAGTAATGTCATCCTTAATCTATTGGGCAAGGCCAGGTGCTCAACATGGTGCAATCAAATTATAAGCTTAGATAGCCGCCGTGTTTAAAAAAAATGTGTCACATTCATTTCTGGACAATAAATTAAACAAACATATTTCAAGTATTTTGACTTATTTTCTAAAAGATTCCTAGTGGCGTTCATTTTCTTGAATTAATAAGTATTTAACTTCCGTTTCTCAGCTCAAACATATTCCGCCATTTATCTTAGGGTTGAGGCATGTTGACATGATCTGACATCGATTAATCAATTTAATCGTTTTTTTATAATCTATCTGAAATACTGAATCGATCCAAGGATCTCCTGTATCGAACTGATTCACCTCTTTGATGTTAAGAACTAATTGATTTTGAAATTGGTTTGATTTATTAGTTTAATGCAAACTAAGATAACAAATGAATCATGTTTTTAGAAATCGATTATATTACCGATTTGGTAACATGCCTATTACTGTCAGTCATTTCATTTGACAGTGACAGTCATGTGACATTAGTCGTCTTTTCATTTGATTTTTTTGTATGTTTTGTTACGTCGAGAATACTTATCTTATCAATACAACACCGCCGTGTGTTTGGGCAAATAGTGCTTAATAAGACAAGATTTTATATTTGTGATTTCCGACATGGCTACGGCTCGAAGTTGGTGTCTCAAATGTTCTTTGATGTTGGCGCCATAAATGCGCAGACATAATATTTTGCTGCATTGTAGCATTTTAATTCTTGATAATATATTGACCATATTACGGGCTTGGATCTACACCGGTAAGTAAGAATAACATTGTATGTCTTACCAGCACTTGAACAAATGTCTAACGAATGCAAATCTTAAATATGCTGGCATAGAATCCATATTGCTTTGAATCTACTGTAACCTAAAAAGGGACATATTTTGTTCAATATCTCTTAACTCCCGCAATGATTAAGGTAACATAATCAAATAAAGTTGTTTTTATCAGGACACGCAAATGTTTCGGTCAGTACATTTCTCTATACAAAATGGGCATTCTCCTTTTTGACAAATATCAGGTGAGAAAGTGGTCAAAAATGAGCTTATCTATACTTATAGTATAGAAAAAAAAAACAGCTGTTCAGTACATTATTTGACAAATATTAGTTGATAAAGTGATCAAAAGTGAGCATATTAATAAATGAGGCAGTACCTTCGCCCGTTACCTTTGCCGAGAGTGGACGTGTTATCTGTTCTAATAATTATAATATAGTGTGCATACGCGATTCTAACCGTTAGGATTAAGTTTAAGGGGCTAATTTTCCATCACATTGGGTAAACTGTTTTCGTTTAACTTCTATGCCGCTAATGCTCCGCTAGCTAGCCACGCCCCCGTGCAAGACAGAGACGGTCGCCATAATTGCTGTCCCACTCGCTAAGTCCACGCTTATCGTGTCCTAGTGACGCGTGCGCAGCTTTCGTGATACGAGAACTTTCGCATTTATCACCGAGTGCTTCGGTTTACATTGCGTAACCCTGCGCTGCGTTATGTCTCGCCTGCAGGGGTACCCGCCGGCTTCATCCACGGTAAACAAAAAGTTGGTTCAAGTTTCGTCTGACTCGGATATTCCACAATCATTATACAGTGGCCAATTTGAGAATGTAAACATTTCTACACGACACAAGCGTCCTCGCGACGAGTTATCTCCGACCAACGAACTGCAGGACTTTAAACATGAGATTATGCGGATGCTTGCGACGTGGAAAAAAGAACAGGCATCTCATCTCAAGGCATTTTTGGATGAACAAAGCTCATCTATGATGAAATTGGTGTCCGAAATAGCAGAATTAAAACTCCAAAACACTGCTATCCATAATTCAAATATGGAAATTGAGAAGACTGTCGGATTTATTAACAAACAATATGATGACATGTTGAAACAGATCGATGTCCTACAAAAGGATAAAAAAGGGTACAGAGATCACATTGAAATTCTAGAAGGAAAAATCCAAGATCTCCAGCAGTCAACACGATCATCTACTGTCGAGATACGCAATATTCCGCACTTGAAAGAAAAGGAATCTGCGGCGGAATTGACCGATATTATTATTAAAGTAGGAGCGGCTGTTAACTTACCTGTAAACTCCTCGCACATACGTGACATATACAGGCTGCCAGGTAAACCGGGATCTTCTAGTAGACCGATTGTCACTGAATTTACCAGCGTTCAAACCAAATCCCAACTCCTCATATCAGTACGTGACTTCAACAAGAATTATCCTAAGGAAGAGCGCTTGAGTACCAAGAACATAGGTATGGATGGGGACCGACGCCCAATTTATGTTGCCGAATATCTTCCACCAAGTTCTAGAAGGCTATTCTTTGCTGCAAGGGAATTTGCCAAGCTGAAAGAATTCAAGTTCTGCTGGACCAATAATGGAAACGTATTTCTGCGTAAAATTGAAGGCGCTAAACAAATCCTTATTAAAACGGAACAGACCCTGCGTGAATTGGATGTGAATCAATGACTCTTGATTATTTTATTAATGTTTAGTTTCCCCAATTTTTATACTGCATTTTTTAGCCTAAGTTTAGATTTTCACACACACAACTACACACGTAAGTCTTCCATATTTCCAACAATTGTGCGTTTTGTAATTACTGAGCATGCGGATATTGTTCATTCCTCAAACAAAATTTATAACAAATCTCAAACAATTCTTCATAATCCTAAACCACCTGCATCATTAATTTTCAATTGCCTTATGCCTTATTCTCATGATTTCTGTTCTTTCTGTGCCAAGTTTTGGGTTATCTTATATTTGTTTTTATAAATGGCTAACTTAAATAAAATAGACCACGAATTAGACTCACTATCTGTAGCTAAGTCTTATAAATGTCAACCTGAAAGCTGCATGCGGTATATTAAAAATCCAAACAAAGGGTTGAAAGTACTGCATCTTAACATTCGGAGTATAAATAAAAACTTTGACGAAATCTCTGTGCTAATGGAACTTCTGGGTTTTCAGTGTGATGTTATTGTCTTGTCCGAATGTTGGTTAAGTAAAATAAGTCACCTACCAACTTTAGATGGTTATACTTCCTATTTTACGAAAAATACTTTCAATCAAAATGACGGATGCGCTGTATATATTAGATCGTCTATGAAACACGATGTTATAGAACCCGATTTTGTTGATGCCAATTGTCTTATCTGCAATATAGGCAGCGTCACAATTGTTGCTCTGTATCGCTCCCCTTCCTATAAAAACATCAACAATTTCATTGAAAGTTTGGATAGAGTGCTCATCCCATCGACACAAACTGTTGTCTTGATTGGAGATATTAATATCGATATCAAGATTGGCAACAGCGATACACACTCGGACGAGTATTTATCATGTGCTGCTGCGCACGGGCTTCTCCCTGCTCACCTGTTCCCCACACGTATCTCTAACTGTCTAGATCACATCCTCTTAAAATCTAATTTATCAGCTACAGCTATTGTCATTGAGTCGTCTATAACTGATCATAATCCTCTGCTACTATTTTTGCAAACTAATAATAAGTATCGTAATTTACCCCGTACCAAATGTAAAATTAACCACAATGCAGTTGTAGAAATGATCAATAGCAAAGACTGGTCTCCTATCTTGACGGTGTTTGATCCAAATAGAGCGGCGGAAGAGTTAATAGGTGGTCTCTCTTCTATCATAAAGAATAACACACATGAATAAACAGTCCCCAGGAAACATAGATCTCTTAAGCCGTGGATAACTCCTGGCTTGTTACGTTGTATCCGAAACCGTGACCGCATGCACGTCGAATTAAAAAAACATGCTAATAGCGAAATTCTAAGAATAACATATACTCGCTACCGTAACTTCTGCAACTCTTTATTAAGGAAACTTAAGCGCGCGTATGAAAAGGAAGAATTTTCTAAGGCAAAAAATAATATTAGAGCAACTTGGCATGTGGTGAAAAAAGTATCTGACCTTCGTTCACACTGTCCTCCCCCTATTGAACTGTTACATCTTTCTGACACTCCAGGGTCCTCTCTTAATAAGGTCAATAATTACTTTGCTGGTATTGGTGAAAGCCTTGCTACTAAAATAAAACCTGTGCCCGCCACGCCTACAATTTCGCCAACGTTTTCAAGTGGCTCTATGGTTCTCCTTGAGTCTACGGAAATGGATGTTGAAGACATCATATTGAGTCTCAAGTCAGACTCCGCTACCGGTTGGGATGGCATTCCCATTAATATCATCAAGTCCACGAGAAGTGTGTTGGTCCCAATCATTACACATGTCTGTAATCTTGCCATTTCATCTGGTGTCTTCCCAGTAGTCTTTAAAAAAGCCGTAGTTCACCCAGTTCATAAGGCTGGTCCTAGAGACGACGTGAACAACTACAGACCTATCTCGGTTCTTTCTGCTATGTCAAAGATCTTGGAACGAATTTTAAACAAGAGTCTTGTCAGTTTCCTCGATGTTAATAATATTTTAGCCCCCAACCAATTTGGTTTCCGGGAGGGTATGAGTACTGAAGATGCAATTATGGCTCTGTCTGACTACGCAGTTAGGACTGTTGACAACAAGCGAAAGTGTCTTGGTATCTTTCTTGATTTATCTAAGGCCTTTGATACTGTTTCGGCGCCGGCCTTACTGAATAAGATGGAGGGCATTGGAATTCGAGGCTTGGTGCTGGATATCTTTAGGGACTACCTCAGGAATCGCACTCAAGTGGTTCAAATTGAGCAAAATGTGAGTGAAGAGCTTCCCATTACATACGGTGTGCCTCAAGGTAGCATATTGGGTCCCACTCTATTCCTTATCTATATAAATGAACTTTGTAAACTTCCCATTCATAATTGTAAAGTCATTACATACGCTGATGATACTTCCCTGCTTATAGATGGAGTAGACTGGGCCCAGTGCTATCGGAATGCCGAGAATGCGCTTAAACGTGTAATGGAATGGTTGAGTAACAACCTACTCACTCTAAACGTCAGTAAAACGGTTTATATGCCATTTGCTATGAGGTCGAATTTATGCCCTTCACCTTCCCTTACTCTTAGGGCCCACATATGTTCGCCTGCCACCATTTGTGATTGTCTTGCAGTCTCCCAGTCCACTAGTGTCAAATACCTAGGCGTACATATTGACCAACATCTCAATTGGCATAAACACATAGACATACTTTCTGGTAGAACTCGAAGGCTGATTTACGTTCTTAAAAAATTGCGCAAGTCTGCTGATAGGGATACTTTGAGGATGGTTTATTTTGCTTTGTGCCAATCGATCTTGGCTTATTGTATTCCAATCTGGGGTGGAGCTACTGAGAGTCATTTTATCCGACTTGAAGGAGCACATAGAGCTGTTCTGAAGGTTCTGCTCTTTCGGCCACTAAGATATTCCACAGTACAGCTATATGCAGAATCTAAAGTTTTAACTGTCAGGCAGCTGTATGTCCTTCAGTCAATGCTCCGTAAGCATCATACTCGTCCATCTTCAGAGCCAACAGGCAGAATTAAATACACGGTTTTTACTCAGGAGTCGCATAGAACTTCGTTTGCCAAGAGACAATATTATGTCGCCAGCACGAAACTTTACAACCAGCTTAATAAAGTGCTAAAAATTTATCCCGATACTAAATATCAACTCAAATCTAAGTTACAGATATATCTTCTAAAACTAACTTATCGCAATACTGAGGATCTTGTTTTGGGCAATTTTGGTTATATAAATAAATAGAGGAGGATATATAAATAAAGAGAGATATGAATTATGATAATTATTATACTACGCTTAAGCTCAAACACTCACTCATACTTACACTCACAATCACACACACTCTTTTTCAAACATACTCACACTCTCAAACACCCGCACACATAACTCCAGACAAATACACTAGACATACACTACACTTTCATTTAATTGTTTTATTTTTTAATATTATTTTTTATTATGGTTTTTTTTTGTTTCTCTTGAACTTGCCCAAATGGATTATTGTGTATAAAGTGTGTCCAATTGTTTTTAAGCACATTACTATGAAGGGACACTGGCTTCTACGATACAGGTACATAAACCTAGTTTAGAAGTCAGGGTTTTTCACTCTGGAACACTAGCTTAAGTAATTTTTAGATCAAAATAATGTAATGCATTTATGGAGAAATAAAGATTTATTATTATTATTATTACCTTAGATCATATACCTCAAATATATCTGAGGGCAGTACCTGTAAAAAAATTCTTGGGTTCCTAAATATTATTTGTGGTCCTAATAAAATCAGCTATTCACAAGGGATTTGTTACACACTAATCAGATAATCTTCGACATTCGACAGTTGATTCGAGTTCTCCCAGTCCGACAGCAATCTTTGAATCTAATCAAATTAGTATCGAGTTTTGACACTCATTTGCACCAAAATAACTGTCAAATTAACACGAGTCGTGAATTGAATTCTATTTTATTCTGAATCCATTGATTTCGAGAGTACCTAAATGTTTCTTATTTGAGAGTTTTATTCGAAAATGTTGGTCTCTTTTTCAAGGAAATTATTTGTAGGTTACTTTTGTGATACATGGTGAACATTCATGTGTAAATGTTTGAGTCAAGAAAAATATCTTCAGATTTTATTAGAGGCAGGGGCGTAGCTACCGCCGTATCTGCCGTATTAATTATAAGGGGCCCCGACGTGCGTTGCTTACGCACGTCGGGGGCCCCTTAAATCAATGAAAACATCCAAATTTATTTTTTTCAAATAGATCAAACGTCAAAAAAGCTGTTTCTTTTGCCCACGTAAAGCGTGCGTTCAAAAGTTGGCAAAACCCTACATCGGTTATCGTGGGCTGTGGGTTTTTCCCGTTTAAGTCATTTACTTCAACGGACGTCAGACCTGTCACTATTGTCCATAGAGGCAGAAACTTTAGAAAACTAAAGTCATCATCAGCTTTAATGCAAATGCTTTAATAAATCAGTTTGTCCAAAAAAAGGAAAGGAGAGTGTATATTTAATTTGAATAGTTTGTAAAAATTTTGGAAAAAGTGACAGATAGTATTCTTTTAATTTAATGCAAACATATTTTTTTTCTTTTGTGAGAAATCTTTACCCTTCATAAGGGCAAAGAAATGTTTATACGGGGCCCCGCCAAGGCACGCTACGCCACTGATTACAGGTTAAGTTTAATCGGCTTGATATCTCTTTCAAAACCTAGAGAGGCAATTACCATTTTTTTTTTGAGTTTTTGTATTCTAATCTGAGTCATTCTTAAAATAACTTTGCAATACTACATTTTTGTAAAGTTTGATGTGGGCTTTTTTATCTCAGGAATTGGCCTTCAGGGATGACATTTCCGCAAATTTTCGGTACAAGTCACACTCCTTAGGGAGCATTCTTACCATACATTCTCGGGTATTTTATCAGCATATATAATTCAAATTTAATCCTGCCCCTTATGCAAAGTTAATTCTTTCAAAATGTGATTTAGAACATCCGCCGAAAGAACTCTTGGAAACGGATCCCGGATTAAGCGACACAAAACAGAATTAATTACTAGAAGGGAGAATGTATGAGCTAATTACGTATGAGGTTGTAAACAATGGTTGCTGTGCGAGATGTTGGAGTAATGTAGCTAATTGCTTGTTCTTTTTATTTTTAGTTCCATTACAGAGATTAAAGAAAAAAAGTGTTTGATTGTTAGAGGGCTAGTTCG
Organism: Orthosia cruda; assembly: GCA_964057195.1. NCBI lineage: Eukaryota > Metazoa > Arthropoda > Insecta > Lepidoptera > Noctuidae > Orthosia > Orthosia cruda. Next base: position 25,984,558 of record OZ059840.1, on the reverse strand, counting down.
GAAACAGATTAGATTTTATTTTAATGTCCCTTCCTGCCCACATTAACCATAATTAGGGCAGCCATTTACACCGTTAAAATTTCCAAAAGACACAAGACAACCCCAAAACCCTTACAATCTTAATACTCAGTGTTTGACCTGGAAAGAAATGTCTACAAAAACATTCCAGCATCATTTTCATCATCACCAAATCTGGCTGACGGGCTGCGTGCTTGTTTTTAGATATAGGAACATTGATGTCATTTCGTCACATACTGACCGTAGGTAACTATGATAACCAAAGGCAATTATTAGTTTTACCATAAAGAACTAAAACTTTAGATATATGAAAAAAAATTTGTCTCCGCGGCTTCACTCCCGTCAACCTAACCTAACCTAACCTGGATACCTACCTACCTACCCCATCCTATCTACCTAACTACCTAACTACCTACCCTACCTAACTACCTTACTCTACTCTACCTACCCTACCCTATCTACCAGTCATAGCCGGTGTCACCCAGTCGACACCGGCTATCGCTGAAAACCAGCGCTGTGGCTCTGTCTCGCACACGAGTCCCAGCATTATGCTGAGCGATGACCGTTTTGCGTAGTTGTGACGCATACTTTGTAATTATTGTATTTGAGTTTTTTTATTATTTATTATATACTTTATTGTACACCAAGATAAAAACATAACACACGGAAACCTTAAAATAACAACAAACATACAACAGGCGGCCTTATCGCGTTCTGCGATCTCTTCCAGGCAACCCAGAATGGAGAGAGATAGCCAGGACACGACATGGGGTTGCACTTGGTGCAGTTTTAAAATTAAATAAGTTACAAACATAGGAAGCACTAAATATAAAATACTAAAATAGATACATAAATACATACATACATTTATACAGGCAAGAAAACAATATAGCTCCAACAAGAACAAGATCACAGTGACAGGTAGTGCTCCTTTACCAGTCTTTTAAAGATCGGTAATGATTGCGCGCGTTTTATTGTCACAGGCAATGCATTCCATAGACGAGCGGCCTGGACAGTAAAAGATTTGTCTAGGAAGATAGTGGAATGCATTGGCATTTTAAGTTTCATGTTATCCGATGACCTAAGAACTTTCGTGTGTGAGTCACATAAAAACTGAAATCGGTTTTTGAGGTAAAGAGGGGTAGACGGGAAAAATAGTATATTATACAGGAGGGATAGAATATGAGCATTCCGGCGAAGGCGAATTGGCAACCACTTGAGTTTTTGGCGGAATTCAGAAACATGGTCATATTTGCGCAAACCGAATATGAACCTTATACAAACATTTTGAAGTCGCTCAAGTTTATCAAGTTGTACTTCAGTGAGGTCAAGATAGCTGGCATCAGCATAATCAAGGATGGGTAGAAGAAGAGATTGTGCAAGCGCAATCCTGGTAGCAGTCGGCAGAAAATTACGCAGTCTTCTCAGAGATCCAGCAGATGCGAATAGCTTGCGGCTAACTTCCTGTAGCTGGGCAGTCCAAGAGAAGTTCTTGTCAATAAATATCCCCAAGTTCTTCACCTTCTCGCTAAAGGGTACAACAGAGTTATCAAAATAAACTTGAGGAAGAGTCGTCCAGTCGATCCTTGAGACCAACCTTGAACTGCCCACCACCAGAATTTGCGTTTTTATAGGGTTCACCGTAAGTCCATACCTCTTGCTCCAGTCGCATATACGGGCCAAATCACTATTTATAGTCAAGATAGTCTCAGATAGTTTTTTTTTTTTGTTATTTTTATGGTATGCGTCGTGCCTGGCGCAAATAAACAATTTTTCTTTCTTTTCTTTCTTTCTTTACCTCCCCTACCTACCTACCTACTCTACCTACCTACCCTACCTCCCTACCCTATCTACCTACCCTACCCTACCATTCCCTACCTACCCTATCCTACCCTACCTACCTACCATTTTTTTTTGTTTTTAATCCTCCCCTGTATTATAGCGAATAAAACAAAAATATAATTATTCAAATCGATCCAGCCGTTTTTGAGTTTATTATATAAGAGAAGAAAGAAGATTAAATATATTTTACTTTCATTTTTAATATCCTCCTTTCATAACGCTAAGTTTTCGTATATAAAAGCACGAGAATAAATGACTTTTAACATGAATTTGAAATTGCGGTAACATCGCGAATAAGCGCTAATAACGAAGGAAAGCGCTTTATTACCGTCTTTAACCAAAGCTGTTAGCACTGAAGCCGCTGAAGCATACACAACGCTCAAACGGTTTTCATCTCTCTGATATTTCGCAGAGGAAAATTATTTCGGTCCAGTTGTTGGTTTGGGATTCCCGATAGATGGATAATCTGATTGGTATTCTCACGTGATATAGTTTGTCAGGGTAAATCCTGAAGTGTGGACTAAATACGCAAAATTTTCGTTTTCCATTCTATATTATTGGAAGGAGTAGGTGTAACAAACTGTCAAGAACGAGTACATAGCGTTTTCTAGCCTCGGTGACGACGCCCGTCTTCAGATACCCATTGTGTGACAATCCTATCCCCATACATTCTATAGAAAAATTAAAGCAAAAGATGAGAAAATGAAAAATTTAGAGAGACAACAAAACAAACAACCTTAGCTATAGTTATATAGGACATAACAGTTTCATTTACAACAATAAATGCTTGTTCTCTAGGTGAAAATGTTTATGCAAGTACTCATTTAAAAACCTGTTTTACCCGTTTGTATCTATTAAAGTGATTAGCTTCGTAATTGTTTTTTCCAATAACAATCATGAAATTCGACAATCAATATACAAATCGAGAAATCAACCACCTAGGGACAACAGTATGTACCAACATAATAAATAAATATCACTGCAAAAAATTTCAGTTCCAATTTTAAACAGAAAGTCAAATTCGATTCAGAAGCGACAATATAAAGGAGGATATTATCCCGAATTCTCTGTTACCTCTGCCTTCGTGGGCTGTCACCTGTCAGGTGCACTTACATGCTTTCTCGCTTATATCGCTTACGTACACATTTATATCGTGAACAGGGGCAAATAACTGTGATTTGTCTTTAGACAAAGTTACTGTTTATTAATTTTATAGCGGTGTTTTATTCACAAAGTGTTAGGAATTGCTCTTTCATATAAGGACGTGATAATGACAGGTGACAGGTATAGTGTGGTGGTTAATTTTCATTTGGAGGATATTTTAGGGGAGATTAAAACTGTGATTAAGGATCCACCAAGTTCGTGCAACAATTTTTTTTTTTGGTTTTGCTGCTCTTATTTAATTTAAAACAAAATACTCGCTTCTTAAGGCTCGCGTTTGACCACTATCTCACCTGATGGTAAGCGTTATTACTGTCGTTGTGGTGTTGGTCATAGATATATCTCATGTTTTCCGTGCACAAGAAATTACTTTACCAAAATTAATAACGCTAAATAAAACTACAACACTTCCTTCTTTCTTCTTTTTCTTGAGAGGTTAGGCCACCTCTGGTGTCAGAGTTAATTAAACCGCCTCTGGGAACCCCACACGCCTCTGACTTGGCTATTTCAGACTTACATTAACAATAGGATAAACTTAGAAAGTACATATAATTTGAAAAAGACACATTGATAATTGCTCGGATTTGAACCCACAACCTCAAGCACGAGAGTTGAGGTCTTAGCCACTGGACCACCACGACATTTATAACAATTCCTGTCCAATTACTTGATATCTATCCAATGGGAGGAAGACAAACAGGGCCCGTCGATGTGGCAACGTTTGGAGGCGGCCTAACTCCTGCAGTGGTCGTCTTTCAAATTAAATGATTATGATGATGATGACCACTTTCTGTCATAAACTGTAAGACTAAAATCACCACAGTCTATCTTACATAAAAATCTAGCAAAATTTTGCAGTAGATTTGAAAAGGCACGATAGCCTGCTAAAGGTTAACTAACTATTCAATTCATGAAATATTACACGTGGCTAAATCTGGAAGGGAAAAGCTAGTATTTAATACCTGACGTCCCTCATGTCTCTCTAGAGTTGAAACGTTCTCCTTTGTGGGATTACGTAGTACCTGACCGTCTAGCTTGCAGACATGCTTTTGATTATATGGAATACTACCTATATGTTGGTAGTGTGAAAGCTTAAACTGCAAAAAATATACTAATCAACGACGTAGATTGTTAGGTCACATGCCTGTTTTGAACCGACTTAAAAAAGGAGGAGGTTCTCAATTCGTCTTTCTTTTTGTTTGTTACTTAAAACTTTTTAAGTGAACCGATTTTGATGCTTCTTTTTTTATTAGAAAGCTGGTACTTCTCATGTGTTCCCTTTTAAATTTGATGCTTTAAAAACTGAACTGCCGAAATTGTAGTTATTTTTCACCAATCCTGTTTTTTTTTGGAAGAAAAGATCTTATTATTTTTCACATTTTAAAAGCGCCTCCGCAAATTTGTCCAGGCAATCTTTTCTTGCGCCACCTCAAACCAGCCTTCATAATGTTCTGTAATATGCGCAAAAGTATGCAAGTAGCTTGCAAGTCGTGTGACATTCACCATCCAAAAAGCTTTTATGGCCCAACGGCAATTTAAGCTTCTTAAGTACATAGGTTATTTTGTGCAAGGCCTGTACCTTCATATTTTATGGCGCAAAGTTACACTAATAGGTAAGTTTTGTTTCAGGGAACTATCTGATTCATGAGGCAAAATATTTTTTTTAGGTTCAAATATGTGGTTCGAAGTAACGCCATTATTCTTTCATTTTCAAAGCTTGGCAACCTGCCAGAATGTAAATTTCTAATGCGTCTTTTGGGGCAATATTTTTTAAAGAAGCTATGTTTTATGACACAAAAGTTATTATGGATAATAAACTCAGAAACGTGAATTTTAAGGTAAATCTTTAAAAAACACTATTAACACAAAACCTCAAAAGTAACTACGATCGAAAAAATGTGACACGTTGTTTCATTTATTAAAATGTACGTAAGTAATAACGCTAAGCTGTCGCCATGATAAAAACAAATTAAAACCATTACCAACTACTATGAATAAAATTCAATTAATTTAGCTTCACACCGAACCTATAATTTTCCGAGAACTATAATAGGCTTCGCTAAAGTCCAATTTCCTAACACAGTTTCTTTTATCGATAAACTTGTAGGCTGTGTCAAAAAACTCGGTGAACGTACGTTGAACGATCAATCATTGGACGGGTTCATGATTCTATAACTACTTGTAAATATTTGCCCGCCTCTGAAAACATCATTACCTAACGTGCCTATGGCTTCATTCAAGAAAAACGGTTCAATATGAGAAGTAAAATTTACTATCATATAAAAACAACCTCTGTGTCAAATGGCATCGATTCTGTAGTTTAGATACGAAATATAACGAACGGACAAACGGAATTTTCGCGTGCTATAATTAGAGATATACTTTATGGTGAATTAATGGATTTATGTTACCGTTTAAACCAACAAATAAGACAAAATGAAATGTGCTAAAATACGTATCTCAAACGGATATATATTATTGAAAACGTATCAACAATGTGTATTAATTTACAATCCGTTAAAATTAGCTGAGTTCAGATATTATTTTGAAAGCAATGATATTATTTATGGAAGCTTTACGAATTTCAAGAAACTCTGTTTATTTTAATAATTTGAAATGTGTATTGTTTATAAAGCCAGTATTTTAAGCTACTAACGACTTCGATTGTATTGAAAACAGGCTGTGACGGTATTTGAAGTTCTGAAAGGACTGATTTCAAAAACTGATGACTGATGACTGATTTTGAAAATTTTCAGGCTAAAGTAGAATTTGACGAAATACTTAACTTCATCTTAATTCAGAAATCGGGGATAAGTCAGATAAATGATTGAATTCAAAAGTGATTGAAGCTTGCATATGGTCAAAGCTTCAATCACTTCACTCTCTATCCCTCATATATTTCAAAATTCTAGTGTAGTACTCGTACTTATGCGTACTACTAAATATGCAGAGTTAGGTAACATTTTTGACAACTGGATGATAAGTCAGACAAACAAATGGTCATGAAAAAAATACATACGATACAAACACAATGGTACTAAAAGGGTTCCAATTTTGGCTCCAACTGAAACCGAACCCAAAACGTGTATTTACAGACATTAAAAATTTAAAACAAAATGGTGAGTGCTGGATAAATAAATGTATAACGATAATGTATGGGAAACAAACACCTGACAGAAAATTTGGTTTGTTCATTTGTCTCATTATTTCGTATGTTCCTACCCGTCCTATCAATTATCGGGTAAGTTACTTTGGTAGTATTACATACTGTAATGATTTATTTATTGATAACGGCCTTGGAGTTTCTAATCAAAGGCGGTGTAGGGAAAACTTTGATATTTTGGATTCCTACTTAATATTAGAACATATGTAGAATTAGCTTTGGTTGAAGCTTTGAAGTCTTATCTAGCGGAAGGAGATTAAAATCATTTGGAAAGTGTTTTAGTATTGAGTCACATTTATGGCACAGGCAAGACTAAGATTAAGATCTTACGAGCAATTTGCTGCCGTGAAATGATAATTTATGAGCTCATATTAATATTTATCCTCTTCTTGCTAAAGAATATTATTTATCTAGCATTATAGTCATTAGCATTAACTGTGGTGCTAACTTTTAGAAAATTATATCCGCTGCGGCTTTAAAGGCACACACTGTTGCTTTAGATATCTTAGTCAAGGTGTTTTCACGGTGATATCTATACGTCGGTACAAATACATCATATAAACGCCTAAGTATACAGGAAAGTCATGGTGAGATATAATATAAATTTAAATAAGATATGCGAGCATTAGGGGAAATAATAACAAAATAACAACCTTATTAAATAACAGGAAAATTACATTAGATATTTATTACATTGAAAGACCTGCCTCCTTTTCCATAGACATACAGTTATTTTTAATACGTCTTAACAATTGTTAGTCTCTATTTGTTTCATTTTATTTAAACACGCCGAATTAAGATGGCGGGGTCTATTAGAATTGGGTTCCAAAGATATAAGAAATAATATCGAAAAGTATAAAATAACTTTATGAAAACGTGAACAAAATAAAGCACTTACCTCTCGAAATAATTTTCAGGACGACCGCCCGAACGTCTCTACACGCGTTCACTTCAAAAAACTTATTTAACACAACCAAAAAATCTTAACAGAATGTTCACATTTATGTATATCATCCATTTATTTTACCACATCACTACACGGCAATATCGGGCAAAACTCGATTCGAAAGAAGTTTCGGCTTTTTACGCCTTCGGTTTTAGTCGGGAATTAAAAATTTACGCTGTGTTCGGGAGACGCGGGAACACACGACCGGTTAGGTGGGAGTCGGCGACTGAACTGAATTCTGAAATACTAGAGAGGGAACGGAACGGTCTAAGGGTGGTTTCAGACGTACGATGTACGGTTCGTAGTTGACTTAAAAGTGCAAACATTTCTTTTATTGAATGGAATTGTGATGGATAGTGTTCTGTGGTGTGGTAAAGAAAAATACTACAAATACTACTATACAAAGATCGGAACTTCTTTGTATTGTGGTATTTTTATTTAAGGAATATGCTGTGCGTTATTGGTTTGATAATAAATTGGTGGGATATTGGTTTCTAATCTCGATATTTTATGATCTTAGATTTATTTTGTCTGCATTCCTACAAGTGTGTAATCTCTAGAGACATATACCTACTGATCCGATTACTAAAAATTAATTTCCTGTTAGAAAGCTTCCTACATACATTGTCACCGATTGCCTCGGGCTACATTTTAACCTGGAAAAACCGTCCATCCGTCTATTTTAGTTTTGTCACCATTTATTTGCAGTGGTTCTGTCTTCTGCGTATGTTTATATGAACGATCTTTGATAGGCTTCATAGTCTATAGTTCTCGCCAAACCTCTGGGCCACCATGAAGTTGGCTTGCCGATTAGCAAAGCACGAAAAGATGCTGTTTTAAATAAGATTTTCTACTGCGCAGCCATTGTAGCCAACTTCAGGGTAGCCAAGAAGTTTGGTGAGAGCTATACACAAGGTAGCGGGCAAGTAGAAGCTATTTGACGGTGTCTGTTTTTGTGTTGACTTAAGATGGAGCTCGCGATTTGAGTGTGTCCTTCAAATTTAAATATTAATCAAGGACCAATTTCAGGTAAATATTTTATAAGTGAAAACTACCGCGTTGGGTATTTTTGGTAGTGGCAAAACTTATGGGTTCATTACGTACTAATGTAACATCGTCAACGACATACTAATGTGACGTTTGATGGAATAACTGTGTTCTTGTATGTTTTTGTGTGACAGATTGTTACAGTTATTCCAAAGTTTTAAGTTTTCATTTTTGGCGTAATTCCCATGACTATTTATTGTTTACTCTAACGTGTATTTCTGTGCGATCAAGATTTTGCCACTCAAATGTATTATTTATAAATTGGAGCAGGCAACGTAATCAGACTTACGTCGAATAACACTATCAACGTCACAAATATTATTGTATCCAGCTATTTTTAAATAAAATGGAGCATTACGCGGGAAACCACCACACTTGGTTCTATTTTAGCACCGTTTTGTAACCGTTTATTTACCATCCTTGCGATTTTCCTTATTGATTGAAGATTGAAAATAATTTTATCTGATCCTGTCAATACAGTGCAAATATTTATGAACTTCTTTTTCGTTCCCTCGGCTTCGCTCCCAAGAAATAGTTCAATTTGTCAGGATAAAATGTATCCTGTGACAATCGGCGAGTTTTCATAGTTTTCCATAAGACAAATAGTTTTTTTGTAATCGGATCAGTTGGTTCATGTATCCAGAAATTATCTTTTTACAAATAAACTAACAAACAAATTTACCCCGTCATAATAGATGCTGGTTCATATCCGGCTCGAAGGACCATGAAAAGGATTGACGATGACGCGGCGCGGCTCGATACATACCTATCCTTTCCAGCATTATTTTAGATACAGTCTTGTGGCCAAAAAAAATATATATACTGTTAGAAGTGCTGATAAATTAATAAATTATAAAGATTTTGACAGTCAGTCAGTCAGTCACGAGATCTTGCGTTCACTTACTCGTATCTTGATTGAAAATTGCTATTCCGTCGGTATTAAAGGCGGATTAGCAATACCTATGTATGGAATGAGTATGGTAGAAGAAATCTTGGGATAATGGCTAGAGAATGATGATTATTATCGGTGACCCTTTAATATTACAAGCTTTATATTACCTTGCTTTGGTATGGTCAGTGGTGTCCCATCCCATACAAAGAAACTGTCCCGACGTACTGTACTGATTATTCTGATTATTTGATTTATCTATCGATAACGAATGATTATTAGATGGTGATCTATCTATAGCCCTGGAATGGAACCGAACGCAATCGATTAACAAAAAATAATCGGTATATAATCAGATCAAAAACGCAAGTTACGTGGCACGGTTTCTTTGTATGGGATGAGGCATCTGTATGCTAGTATTATATTATCTGTGGTATGGTATACCCGGCAACTAGTAATCCATTTTTCACTATGGAGCCTGAAGGTGGACATAATTATTTATTTATTATATTCTTTATTGTACACCACAAAAATATATATACAGGACAAACAATCATAAAGGTGTATAATGGGTGGACTTATCGCACAGGGCAATCTCTTATAGACAACCTTTGGATGGACTGAACGAGAGGAGAAGAATTTAGGGTTGTCAGTGCACAATATACGAGTATCTTAAATAATAATACTTAGACATAATATACAATAAATACATACCTACATAATATACTAATAAATAATAAAAATATATCATAGTGACTCCTCAACCAGACAAGATAGCACCTTCGTCAGGCTTAGGTTTATTGCATGTGTATTGGCAAAAGATATTGCATTTCCTACCTTTCAATTCAAAAACCTTCTTAAAATGAAACTTTTATATTGAAGAGATAAGACATACGTAAGAGAATTCTCGTAATTATCTTAATACGAGGCCCCCAGTTACGCAAATTATTGTTGAGTCAACCTACTAAGTTAGGAACACTTATGACGCGTCCATAACGCGCCCTTCAGGCATTTCCCGCACAAATTATACTAAGTTTCATGTAGAACAAACATCGAGTGTTGATTTACAAACATCCGCTTATGTGCAAGTTCCCCTTATGCTAACCTAAGGTTAGTTGCGTGAATTTTTTGCGGTACAAGGAATTTGGGTGTTATTAGGGACCTGGTTCAGTGCTGCCTAATAAACTTCTGTTAACTGGTAGAAAATTTCATACGAAATTGGTTTATTTTGGATAATGACCATAGATGGATGTAAAGGGATGTGCTGATGATACCCTTAGCTCGAAACTTTGTGCATATGCACAGATACTTAGGATATATATACGGTTAGGTATATTCTAAATATATGTGCGTGTGTAGAAAAAGTAATCTAAGATTATGTCAACTAAAACCTAAGTTTAACTAATACTCTTGCTACCTTTAAATAAATCTTTAGACTTCTTTCTTAAGCAGCAACTTTCTTCAGGTTATGTGTTCACAAAACCACCTATGTCGCATACACGTAAATTTTTCAACTCGTCTGCTCCAGAGCTGTTGGTCCGTAGTATGTCCATCTTGTCAACGAATGCCTTTCATAAGCTATCTACAAAGGGCACTGCCAAAAACAGCAGCATACTGAAACCTACGTCAAACCCTAAACTTGTTGTCTAATCAAAGTTGCGATATCTAATCAGCGTTGACTATATCCGGGGCGAGGCCGGCTACAAACGCCTCACCGAAACGCGGTCAGATCCCTGGGTCAATTAATAATTCTACAGCACCCATAATTGATTATTTTATAGCCTGAATAGCCCCAAATTGACCGCACATTGGCAATGCAGATCGTTTGCAATGTTACAGCTGAGAATAGGCTTTACATAGCACAGGTACCTGCCGGAGTCTGTGTTTCATCTGTCTGTGGGTATTCACCCAGAAGGTCTTTAAGTCTGGATTGAATAGGTTATTTCTAGGCAAGCACGTCAACATCGGTGACATCATAGCTTACCACCAGGCTAGATAGTGGTCAAACGCGAATATATATCAATAATACAAATTGTACTAACAACCAACTATTATACACGGGTTCGTTACCTGTAGTTTTGTATTCTTTAAGACACCTACCTATACTGTGATTTTTAATTTCGTAGACTAATCTGACATTTGGGGCGTTGTCACTTAATCGTTACATAAAAAAGTGTCGTATCCTGATTATCCTGAGTGATCGAAAGTTAATCGAAAAACGAAGAAGATCGTAAATGAAACTAGTACAAGGCAAAAAAAAATAATATGTTTAGGAACTAGCGGTCCTTATTTAGTTTCTACTCATTTATGTCAGACTTAATTTTATCGATCGCATTTATTTTTTGTTGATTTCATATTTAACACAATAGAAGTTTATGTCCTATGTGTAAGAATACTGTTATATTTAAATATATTACGTTTATATTCATAAAACATTTATTGACACGAATTAGTTAAATTAAATTGAGGAGTCATGTCACATCGATTTGATGAATCACTTACGATTGAGCCTTACCTATAACACTATGCTCCGCGCTTGCAACATTTAAAAAAAATAAGGTCGTTGGCAGCTGTCAGTTTAGTCTACGAAATTAAAAATCACAGTATAATGCCTTTTTTTAAAGTTAATTTAGTCAATCATGTTTTTTTTTAATTTATCATTTAAAGAATATATTAACATATAAACAATTGCAAATTCTAAAAAAAAAACCTATATATTTATATTTTAGAAGGTAGTACCTACTTGTAACCTAATAATTATAATCACATATAAAAACTCATTCAATAAATACCACCGTGCCACTAGCTATGAGACTGTAATGATAATGAACAATAATCTGTGATTTTTACTAGAAAGTACAAAGCTTACACTATATTAAAAAAAGATAAGTACTTACTTGTCTAATTAATGATTTATTTATCCAAACATTATTTAAAGACAAAGACAAAGACAAAGATATTTTATTTCAACTAGGCCACAAAGCGGCACTTTTGAACGTTAGAATACATTAAAATTTACAGGGAATAAAAATTGATTCTACCGTGCATTCGGAAAGTAGCTTGTTATGGAGAAGAACGCACAAGAAACTCCATACTTACTCTTTTAAAAAAAAAAAATGTTTTTTTACAAAATTTAGGTACATAAGTACATACATTAATAAATTTATATGTGTGAGGACAATGCACCCAGAATCACTACATACTATACTACGTACAAAGTATTAAAAGTACTCACACATGTACTGTGAAGTTACATAATAAGCACTAGAAAAACACTAGCATCCGAAGCAGTTAAGTTAAGACCAATCCCAACTGACGGCGCCCGTTCACGAACATGACGCATGAATCGGCACCACCCAGCTCAACCATCATGAAGGGAACCGAATGATCAACACACACGCCACCATCAGAGAGACATTTGAGAGAGCATGACACACTCAACTGCCAGGGCAAACACAAGTCAACGAACGACACCAAGGTACAGCAAATGGTAGATTTACAGTTGGGTACATAGTACTCACACACGTGCTGCGCAGTTATACTATACTAAAAGAAATTGAGTCTATATAATACAAATATATTCATACAGTCTTCAGCAGGTCCAACAATTCTACAGAACAATAATGTTCTGCATATCACTTGTTTTTGTGCCCTAGTGGTTGTGGAGCAAGACTAGCAATTTTACTTTATCTGTGGTGCAAGTGTTAAATCTTCATAATTTTTCGGGTTGAGTTAGTGCGGACCCAAATTAGTGAACATACATTAAAAAAAAATACATACAGTCGAACATAGAACCTCCTACTTTTTGGTAAGTCGGTGAAAACTATTCTGCAAATTAGTTATTTATTTATTTATTTAACAATTTTTGTACACACACATAATACAAGGACAAGAAGAAGGAAAAGAAAAAAGGTACAGAGGTGATGCTTATTTCTAATGAAATCTCTTCCAGCATACCTGCGAAAGGAATATGATAAAAAAGAGATGTAGACATTGTGTGTGGAGGGGAAAAATAAAGACATAAAACAATTCAGAGTTATGTAATTTACAATATAACAAATAAAATATACTGACATACCTATACATACATATAAGAATACATATCATAACAATTAAAACTAAATAAATACTAATAAATATAAAAAGATAAATATACATATTTTATGCAACTATGACGGAATGGAAAGATAGTGTTCTTTCACTCTACTTTTGAAAACTGCAAGAGTTTGGCAGTCCCTAATGTCAGGCGGCAGCAAGTTCCACAAACGCACCGCGTGCACAGTAAAGGAGTAGGAGTAGAAGTCGGTTGTGTGGGAAGGGGTATCAAGGAGATTTTTAAGATGCGACCTGCAAGGTGCATCCGCAGGACGGGAGTAGGAGAAGCGTTCACGGAGGTAGGATGGCGTTTTTGGATTATGAAGGATGTTAAATAGCAGACACAAAATCCGAGAGTTCCTGCGAAGTCAAATTGGGAGCCACTTGAGTATCTTGCGAAAGCCAGAAACATGGTCATACTTTTTAAGATTGAAAACAAATCGAATACATATATTTTGCAAACGCTCAAGTTTATTTAAAAGCTCCTCGGTGGCATCCAAATAACAGGCATCGGCATAGTCGATGATGGGCTGAATGAGAGTTTGAGCTAGGGAAATTTTGGTGTTCAAGGGCAAAAAGCTCTGGAGGCATTTCAGCGAGTGAAACGTGTAGTGCACTTTGCGACTGACTTCAGCGACATGGGCAGTCCACGACAAATAGGAGTCCAAGATTACTCCCAAGTTTTTAGCAGTTACCAAGTATTCGATCTGAACTCCATTCAACCAGAGCGGAGACAGCGACGCAACATCAAGCCTGTTCCGCATGTGCCTGCCGCCGATAACCATGGCCTGAGACTTCTTAGGGTTGATTTGCAGCCCAAAAGACCGCGACCACTCCCCAATCAACTCCAGGTCACTGTTTACGGCGGCCACAGCGGCTTCCGCGTCTAGGCTCAAAAAATGATGGTAAAGCTGCAGGTCGTCAGCGTAGAGATGGAAGTTACAAGAGATAACTCTAGAAACAGAGTTAATGTAAATAGAAAAGAGAAGAGGAGAGAGAACGCCACCCTGGGGCACACCCGCAGTAAGAGAGCACCAATCCGAGGAAGACTCGTTAAGGCGTACCCGCTGCGAGCGGCCCCTGAGATATGAGTTGAACCAATCAATAGTGGCAGAGGAAAAATTAAAAGATTTAAGGATCCCAAGAAGGATATCGAAGTCAACAGAGTTGAAGGCACTGCTGAAGTCAAGAAGCACAAGTAACGTGAGAGATTTGTGGTCCATGGCCCAGCGGATGTCATCAGTCACCTTTAAAAGAGCTGTGACAGTACTGTGACCAGGACGAAAACCAGATTGAAAAGGACTAAGAAGATCATTACTAGATAGAAACAGAGACAGTTGCTGATGAACAACGTGCTCAAGAACTTTGGAAAGATAAGGGAGGATGGAAATGGGTCTGAAATCGGTTAGGGTGACAGGGTTAGGTTTTTTAGGTAAAGGAATAATATGAGCTAGCTTCCAAGCATCAGGAACAGAGCAAGAAAACAAGGAGTAGTTAAAAATATGGGTTAAAACGGGAAGTAATGTGGAGAGGATAGGAGTAATCACTCTTGAGCATAGATTGTCATTACCAACTGCGGAGGAGGAGATAGCACAGATAGATTTCTTGAAATCATTTTCACTCACAGGACTGAATTCGAAAGACGAACCGGAAAGCTTATTTAATGTAGCTGATTTGACGTGTGGATCCAATGTAACGGGTGGAAGTCAGAAATGCTTGATTAGATTTTTTGATTGTTTAGTTAGATGGTCGGTCGAGAAATTATGTTTCAGGTAAAGGCTTCGCTCTGCCGGTGATTCGAGCTTTTGGTTATTCGAGATTTTGATGAATCGAGGTGTGAACTGTTGTGCTCATAATTTATCGATTTCAAGTCATTCGATTTCAAGTAGGGAACCCGTTATATACAGTGTTGGATGGATCAGGCTAAGGTATTAACCAAGTAGAGCTTACTTAGACTTGCATGTTCCTGACGTAATTGCAACGAATATTCGCATAACTTATATTTTTGTTGTGGCTATTCTTTAAAAAAAAACATACATTAACACAAATTATAATAATCTATCTACTGCCGACTGTCAGGTCACTTCTTCTACTTGCAAAATGGCAATAGAGAAATTTAAAACAGTTTTAGATAATTTTCGTAAACTGAACTAGCATAAATACACACAAAAGGGGTGGATGAATCGTGTATTTTGAACCTGAAATGATAAAACAAAGCAACTAATGGCGGTTATTTCCACAACCACTCTAGAACCTATATGCTAATTACACTGAAGTCTAACACCAATGAATACTCTATAATTCAAGAAATAGAGTTCAAAATCGTACTGGCGAAATTACGGTAAAAGCGGATGACATTCTGATTTTTGTATCGGATCATTGGTTTAACCCTTTTTCAGCAGTGCGTAAAGATGTGTAGTCGTATGTATTATGATGCTTGATGCCCGGTATATTTTGATGTTTTTAATACATTACATAGCCTCAGCCTCTTTAACATACACTCTAAAATGTTTTCAAACTCTATAATATCTATAGGTAATCGGTTTATCAATGTGATTAGTCTTTGTCCATTCCAGGTTGCCTGGAAGAGATCGCGGAAAGCGATAAGGCCGGCGTTGTATGTTTTTAGTTTTAAGTATTTTTTTCATGTATATTCCGGTGTACAATAAAGTGCATATAAAATAAATAAATAAATTAGAGGATAGTAATAAGATAATTAGGTAGATACAGGAACACAAACGCTCGAGAAATCATCTAAAAGCAAAATTCAAAGTATTTATAATCCACTAGATACTTCTACAAATCTAAAACAACAACTAAATCTCAAGCGCTCATTATTGGTGGCAGATACATGCTCAATCTATTGGATCCCCAGTCTCTTCCGCCAGTAATGTATAACTCAGTGTCCATATACTACTCCAAAAGCGCGAAAAACTTGGGCGTCCATATAGACACTAACCTCTCTTGGGAGATTCATATTTCTGATGTGAGTAAGAATGTCTTCTACTCTTATCAGTCTCTTAAAGGTCTCCAAAAATTCTTACCATTTCACACTAAGGTCACTCTTGCTCAATCTCTTCTTTGCCGCTCATAGACTATGCGGATGTCCGATTTCTAGATGCAACGGAGGTAATCCTAAACAAACTCGAGCGATTGCAGAACTTGTGCAACCGCTTTATTTTCGGCCGTCGCAAGTACGACCATATGTCGGAATTTCGGACCAGATTGAAATGGCTGCCGATTCGGCGTCTACGAGATACCCATATCCAATCCCTTCTCTATAATATCCTGCTCAATCCTACTTCACCCCAAAACCTTCGCGAAAGGTTTGAGTACCTCGTCCCGATGGGCAAACCTTGTCGCACGGCTACTTCGCGTCTCCTTCATACTCCACGTCACACTTCCAGCCGTTATGATGGCCCCTACTCTGTACCTGCAGTGCACCTCTGGAACTCTCTCCCACACTCCCTACGCGATAGCCCTTCTCTCGATGTCTTCAAGAGTAAAATTAAAGAACCTTTCCTTTTAACGAAATGTTAGTAGATATATATATATAAATAACGGGACGTCGGGAGACCGGGCTGTTGCATCTGGCAGCTGATTCGAGACCTCGTCAGCACGGGAATTCATAGTGGGCGTTAAACTTCAGGACAACGTTCCAATGAATACACTGTAGCGTTGAGTACTCACTATTTTAATTATACAGACACTTCAATTACTTAAACAATTATGTATTGCAATATAATTATCTATTTAGAGCCAATGGGTTTGCGAGTGTTCAAAACGTGCAACGGCTGACAACAATTTTTTTCCATAAAATTGACATGACGTTCGCCCATCATGACAGACGCAACTCCATTCGGTGTTACCCGCTCTTAATTAAAATTAACCTTTAAAATAACAGAATAATGACCAATATTTAAAAAATAACAACATAAATTACAATTCTCCAAATTAACTGATTTTCATTATTTAATAATGTCACGCGTCATATATATATTTGTATTTATGTATGTATGTATATTGTTAGCTGCGTCTCCAACCTACACCCCTCCAGAAAGCCCGGATCGTGTGATCGAGCGTATATAAGCCAACGCGTACCGTGGCCAAGGGGTTGGCTGGTAGGCTGAGAGATTAGTCTCCACAGGGAAGTCCGGTTAAGCAGCAGACGGCCACTTTGGTCGAGCTGTAATACGCCACGTATTAAAAACAACACAACGTGGCCAAGGGCTCATTCCCGCATCCGGCGGCGCGCACTTAACTATTTGATCCCCTTGATTCTGTTCTCTTGTTTAATTTTGTAACGTACCTTAATACTAAATTTGTTAAGTTTGTGTTTTATAAGATTGCTTTTGTCAACTTCGGATGGTTATTTCATTTAATTCCTAAAAATATATTTATGATTTATTTTTATAAATATAATTATGTTATTTTAAAATTGTACACTGGATCCTACCCTCTTTTGTCATCATTCTCTGTCTCTCTAGGGTTTGCTGTAAGAAAACTCAACATTGAGTTAAGCTCGACTTTGTACATGTGCCTACTTTATTATCTCATTGTATTAAATATTGTTTTTGGTGTACAATAAAGAATTAAGATAAAAGAGTGAGATCAAATTAGTGAAGTATTGGCAAAACCTACCTAAGATATAGGCGGGGATTGAATGAAAAGGCTTTTCTGTTTCTAGCCGGATAAAGATCAATTAAATGACAAAAAAGACAAAAATATTGTTATACAAATATATTTACCAATAGGTAGGCGTAGAGTAAGTATCTACTAATGAAATTGCTAACTCAGTACTCTACAAATGCAATGAAATCAAAGAGCCACTCCACAGTCCTAATAAATATCACTATTCTGGACGGCAAGCAGCAAAATGTGCTGAAACTGCTCAAAGTAATGGAGAGAAATAAGTTTTCCAACTAACTTCTTTCCAGCTGAGTCGAGTGGCAAACAAAATTAGTGGCGAAACATTTTCTTCTTGAACAAGACACAGTGAGTTTATTATTCTATTGAAATAAATAATAGATTACCTTACCGCAATGAATACTTAGTTTGTTTGCTTGCTTTGTTTGTGGCGCATTCTACTTTCACTTTTAATATCACTTTTGTTATGTTTTTGTTTCTTATTTAAATCTTAACTTAATTAAATTTGTGATACTCGTATCAGCCCATTTTATAGACGCCAATGATTTCTTGGCTCAATCAACTCTGGCTGGCCTATACGGCTATAATTCGTGTACAATTTCAAACCAGTAATGTGTTAAAAATTTGGCTCATGGTGCTTGTTTAATAACGGTTTGGTAAGTAAAGGTCTATCCACACATATCAGGGCCGTGCCCGGGACGTGGACGGACCGTGCCTCGTCAGGGGCTCAAACATATAGGTGTGTACATTTTATATGCACTCGTTCACACACGTCCGTGCACGGGCCGTGTACGCCAAGCCAGTGACTGAGCTTCAATGAATGGGCCCGGCCCTGATACGTGTGGATAGACCTTAAATATTCCTAGCCTTAAAATTCGAGGCGCCGCCCATTGCCTGATATGATTCATAGACAATTGTAGGTATTTCACAATATGGTTCTATCAATGAAGAAACATCATTTGTTTTTTCATTGATTACTTCGTCGGCCAAATTGACTAGCGGTACATCGAGGTGTTGAAGTGTTTGTACAAAAACGCCACCATGTCAGTTCGACTTCAGGATCAGACCTCGGAACCTGTCTTTCTGTAGCGAGGTGTGAGGCAGGGAGATGTCTTATCGCCGAAACTGTTCACCGCTGCACTGGAGGATGTCTTCAAGGTTCTGGACTGGAGAGGGCTAGGCATCAACGTCAATGGCGAGTACATCACTCACCTTCGGTTTGCCGACGATATAGTGGTCATGGCTGAGACTATGGAGGACCTCAATACAATGCTCGATGACCTCAGTAGAGCTTCCGAAAGAGTGGGTCTTAGGATGAACATGGACAAAACCAAGGTGATGTTAAATGCCCATGTTACACCCACTCCTATCAGGGTCGGAGACTCTACACTCGAAGTTGTGGATGACTATGTCTACCTGGGACAAACGATCCAGTTGGATAGGGCCAACTTCGAGAAAGAGGTCAACCGTCGAATCCGACTCGGCTGGGCAGCGTTCGGGAAGTTGCGCGGTATCTTCACGTCCAACTTACCACAGTGTCTCAAGACGAAAGTCTATGACCAGTGTGTGTTGCCAGTTATGACCTATGGCTCTGAGACGTAGTCGCTCAAAATGGGCCTCATCAGAAAGCTTACAGTCACCCAAAGGTCAATGGAGAGGGCTAGGCTCGGAGTTTCCTTGCGTGATCGACTCAGAAATGTAGAGATCCGCAAGAGAATCAGGGTTACCGACATAGCCCGAAGAATTGCCAAACTTAAGTGGAAGTGAGCAGGGCACATTGCTCGCAGAACGGATAGCCGATGGGGCAGAAAGGTTCTGGAGTGGCGACCGCGAACCGGAAGACGTTGCGTTGGAAGGCCTCCCACCAGGTGGACCGATGACCTGGTGAAGGTTGCGGGGATCCGCTGGATGCGGGACGCATGGGACCGGTCAATGTGGCGACGCTTGGGGGAGGCCTATGTCTAGTAGTGGGCGTCTTTCGGCTTATATGATGATGATGATTTCGTCGACTGGGTAGTCCGCAATAAACCCAGTTGATAAAATGTTCTTTTTTAACCGACTTTCAAAAAAGGAGGAGGTTCTATGATCGACTTCTAGTAGATTTTTTTTTTGTTTGTTCACCGATATCTCCGTCAATTGTGGACCGATTTTGAAAATTCTTTTTTTGTTTGATAGAGTATGTTCCGAAATTGGTCCCATTTGGTGAAGATCTGATGAAGAACTTCAGAGATATACAACAGAACTCTTCAATAAATAACGGCAAATCTCTCGGGATTGCTGCAATCGCATGTCTGTTTATTGTTTACACCATTTCATAATATAACATCACGGCAGTACACTATAAGAGGTACGCAGATGTGTACAGTTCACCTTGGTACACTGTCATTTCGCCGGCTATGTTCCTGGTATTCGGGTAATCTATTCTGGCATTATAAGTGCCTACCTTACTAAAGGCAAGTTGCTTAATAGGTACAACAAAATGGTGTAAAACTAAAAAAAATTGGATATACCTCAACAAATTTGACTATGGGGCCAACTACATTTTAGAGTAGGTCCCATAATAAAAGTTAGTTTATATTCATGAGTAATTTCACCCCTAAACTGTAATTAAAAGTCACCCTGTAAATTAACGTTGTTGTTTTTTATAATATACCTATACCTAATTACAACCCACACATACACAACATTACAATTTTATTCTTTGCCTAGCACTTCACCCGCGGCTTCATCCGCGTGATCTTTTCTTTATCCTACATATGACTTTTTAGTTTACCCCCTTAAAGGTTGAATTTCAAAAAACCCCTTCTTAGTGCTCCCCTACATTATAAAAAGAAGCCCTATACAGTAAAATTCTTCAAAAATCTTTAAGATCCTCTAAATCGTCTTTTAGGAGTAGTTTTGAAAAACTATTAATGAAAACCTTTACTATTAACTTAGGTTAGTATTTATGCCAAGTTTCTAATATATAAGTACAACAAATTTCCACCGTTTCCCTCCTTAGGAGTAGAATTTACAAAAACCAATAAATACATGAATACTTTTTATCAACCAAAAGCGTAAATCTTTAACTTCACGTGTCACTCTTAAAAGCGTAGAAATTTCACACAAAATTTCAATCCCCTTTGGGCTGGAATTTCCAAAAACCAATAAATACATAAATTATTTTTATCAACCAACAGCGTAAATCTAAAATATCACGTGTCCAAAATACAAACTGTAGAAATTTCATACAAACTTGCAACCCCTTTTTTATCCCCTTACGGGTGGCATTTCCAAAAACCAATAAATACATGAATTCTTTGTATCAATCAAGAGCATAAATCTAAAATTTCGCGTGTCCAATTTATAAACAGTAGAAATAGAACAGTACAAACAGAACAGTAGAAACTTTTGATCCCCCTTTTACCCCCTTAAGAGTGGAATTTCCAAAAATCCTTTCTTAATGCGCACTTACGTCACTTGAGGAACCTCCCTACCAAATTTCATCTTTATACGTCAAGCGGTTTTCGATATTTTGTGATGAGTGAGTGAGTGACCTTTCGCTTTTTAACCGACTTCCCAAAAAGGAGGAGGTTCCATGTTTGACATTGTTTGTTTTTTTTTTTTTTTATATCTGTTCACCGATATCTCCTTCAATTGTGGACCGATTTCAAAAATTCTTGTTTTGTTTGTGCCGAATTTGGTCCCATTTTAATTTTATGAAGATCTGATGAATAACTTCGGAGATAAACAACAGAACTCTTCAATAAATAACGGCAAATCTCTCGGGATTGCTGCAATCGCATGTCTGTTTATTGTTTATACAACTTCATAACATAACATCACGCCAGTACGCTCTTAAGGGGTACGCAGGTCTCTCATTTCACCTGTTATGTTCAATTTTCATGAAATCTATTCTGGCGTTATAGTTACCTTACTAACTTGCCTATTACGTAGGTACAACTAAAAAGTGAAAAACAAAAAAATCTTTTTTGCAAAAAAATACTACCGACTTCCAAATACAAAACAACCAAAAAATATAAAGTTATTTTTCACTTTGTAGTTTTGTATTTGGAAGTCGGTAGTATTTTTTTGCAAAAAAGATTTTTTATGTATATTGATTATTTCCTTTAAATAGCCAATTGGTCGTAATTATGTTCTACTGTTGGGGTACCAACAAAATACCTTAAACCAAATTTTCCCTTATTTTCCTGCGGCTACACAGAACCTCAAGATACTGCCATTCCTTCTGGTTTAAACCTTGACCTACTCGCCTTAAGTATCGACTTTTTCTTAGAACGAATTAATTACCACCGTATTGATTCCAATACTTCAAGGTGATGTAATTATGTCGACTTATTGTGTTATCAAAGTTTTATTTGTTGCTGTGATGGTTATTTTCAACCTTATTTTCTGATAACGATATAAAGACTACGTATTGTCGAACCTAGATACTATTATAGTTGAAAAAAACTTTTTACAAAAAAAATCTACCGACTTCGAAAAAGAAAGTTATTTTTCACTTTGTAGTGTTTTTAGTTGGAAGTCGGTAGATTTTTTTTGTAAAAAGTTTTTTTCAACTATAATAGTATCTAGGTTCGACAATACGTAGTCTTTATATCGTTATCAGAAAATAAGGTTGAAAATAACCATCACAGCAACAAATAAAACTTTGATAACACAATAAGTCGACATAATTACATCACCTTGAAGTATTGGAATCAATACGGTGGTAATTAATTCGTTCTAAGAAAAAGTCGATACTTAAGGCGAGTAGGTCAAGGTTTAAACCAGAAGGAATGGCAGTATCTTGAGGTTCTGTGTAGCCGCAGGAAAATAAGGGAAAATTTGGTTTAAGGTATTTTGTTGGTACCCCAACAGTAGAACATAATTACGACCAATTGGCTATTTAAAGGAAATAATCAATATACATAAAAAATCTTTTTTGCAAAAAAATACTACCGACTTCCAAATACAAAACTACAAAGTGAAAAATAACTTTATATTTTTTGGTTGTTTTGTATTTGGAAGTCGGTAGTATTTTTTTGCAAAAAAGATTTTTTTGTTTTTCACTTTTTAGTTGTACCTACGTAATAGGCAAGTTAGTAAGGTAACTATAACGCCAGAATAGATTTCATGAAAATTGAACATAACAGGTGAAATGAGAGACCTGCGTACCCCTTAAGAGCGTACTGGCGTGATGTTATGTTATGAAGTTGTATAAACAATAAACAGACATGCGATTGCAGCAATCCCGAGAGATTTGCCGTTATTTATTGAAGAGTTCTGTTGTTTATCTCCGAAGTTATTCATCAGATCTTCATAAAATTAAAATGGGACCAAATTCGGCACAAACAAAACAAGAATTTTTGAAATCGGTCCACAATTGAAGGAGATATCGGTGAACAGATATAAAAAAAAAAAAAAACAAACAATGTCAAACATGGAACCTCCTCCTTTTTGGGAAGTCGGTTAAAAAGCGAAAGGTCACTCACTCACTCATCACAAAATATCGAAAACCGCTTGACGTATAAAGATGAAATTTGGTAGGGAGGTTCCTCAAGTGACGTAAGTGCGCATTAAGAAAGGATTTTTGGAAATTCCACTCTTAAGGGGGTAAAAGGGGGATCAAAAGTTTCTACTGTTCTGTTTGTACTGTTCTATTTCTACTGTTTATAAATTGGACACGCGAAATTTTAGATTTATGCTCTTGATTGATACAAAGAATTCATGTATTTATTGGTTTTTGGAAATGCCACCCGTAAGGGGATAAAAAAGGGGTTGCAAGTTTGTATGAAATTTCTACAGTTTGTATTTTGGACACGTGATATTTTAGATTTACGCTGTTGGTTGATAAAAATAATTTATGTATTTATTGGTTTTTGGAAATTCCAGCCCAAAGGGGATTGAAATTTTGTGTGAAATTTCTACGCTTTTAAGAGTGACACGTGAAGTTAAAGATTTACGCTTTTGGTTGATAAAAAGTATTCATGTATTTATTGGTTTTTGTAAATTCTACTCCTAAGGAGGGAAACGGTGGAAATTTGTTGTACTTATATATTAGAAACTTGGCATAAATACTAACCTAAGTTAATAGTAAAGGTTTTCATTAATAGTTTTTCAAAACTACTCCTAAAAGACGATTTAGAGGATCTTAAAGATTTTTGAAGAATTTTACTGTATAGGGCTTCTTTTTATAATGTAGGGGAGCACTAAGAAGGGGTTTTTTGAAATTCAACCTTTAAGGGGGTAAACTAAAAAGTCATATGTAGGATAAAGAAAAGATCACGCGGATGAAGCCGCGGGTGAAGTGCTAGGCAAAGAATAAAATTGTAATGTTGTGTATGTGTGGGTTGTAATTAGGTATAGGTATATTATAAAAAACAACAACGTTAATTTACAGGGTGACTTTTAATTACAGTTTAGGGGTGAAATTACTCATGAATATAAACTAACTTTTATTATGGGACCTACTCTAAAATGTAGTTGGCCCCATAGTCAAATTTGTTGAGGTATAAAGACTCATCTACGGGCGAAAAGACTCACACCCTGAAATATTTGAAGTGAGAACCACTTTAATACGTTGAGCGTTTTGTGGTAAAAGAAAAACTTATGGGTTCACGTCAGCTACATGCTAATGTGACAGCGTCATCGACATGCTAATGTGATATGTGACGAAATAACTATGCTTTGACTGGCAACGGCGACGCTGCGAGTCGTCTGTCTGTCACACAAGGGCACAGTTATTCCAAAGATTAAAGTTTTCCCTCCTGTCGGTTAAAAAAAGCATTCATGGGGACTGCCCCCATGAATGTGACCCCCGACAGAAAAAGAGGGGTGTTATAAGTTTGAAGTGTATACCTGTGTGTTTGTATATATGTGTATTTGTGTATCTGTCTGTGGCATCAAAGCTCCTAAATGGTTGAACCGATTTTGATTTACTCTAGGTTTCCCAGCTCCAAATTATCGGAGAATTAATGTGACAAATTGTCAAGCACGCGTTAGCTGTTGTGATTGGCTGTTGAAAATTCATTCAACCAATCACAGCAGATAACGCGTGCTTGACAATTTGTCACATTAATTCTCCGATAATTTGAAGCTGGGAAACGGAGGGTTAGTTTTGTTTTTGTTTGGATAGTTGATTAAAAAGTGACATTATCGTCAGCCGTTCAAAAGTTACGGGCGTTTTATTGTTTGAATCGGGGTATTTTCGCAAGGTATTGTGTCATAATTACGTGATCGATAGATCGAAGCGTGTCTACTACTAGCAAAATTATGTATATTAAAAAGAATTTAAAAAAAATGTCGTCGCTTTGTGAAATTTCAAATTTTTACTTGTTACTACAATCTCCTACTGTTGGGAAAAAACCAGCCTCAAACCCTTGCAGCTATTCTTTTCCTTTGCCACAGAAAATAGATGCTTAACGAAAAATTAATAAAATTATAAACCTTTTACAGTTTCATGTTCCAAGATATACATACATATTATCTACATTCTTTCTCACACTCTTTCGTGAACTTGAATAGCTCATAATTTTTTCACACGAAGAAGGGTTACCTACACTCTATCTACTTACCTAAATCTACTTTAGATTTAAGTTGTAGTTTCGTCCCTTACACACGATTATTCAAATCACGTGAAGCTTAACATCTACAAGTGACCTTCGAAGTAGATAATCGGAATAATAACGTTAAAGTAGGCTAGGATAAGATTTTCCTCTGTGTACTTTTCGATTATGGCTATGCTCGGAGTTTCTTTGCGTGATTGAATCAGAAATGAAGAAATACGCAAGGGAACCAATGTTACCGACATAGCCCGAAGCTTTGCCAAACTTAAGTGGCAGTGGGCAGGGCACATTGCTCGCAGAACGGATGGCCGTTGGGGCAGAAAAGTTCTAGAGTGGCGACCGCGTACCGGAAGACGCAGCGTTGGAGAGCCTCGCTCTAGGTAGAACGACAACCTGGTCAAGACTGCGGGCGTCCGGTGGATGCGAAACGCACAGAACCGATCAGTGTGGCGACGCTTTCTTTGATTATCCATTCTTTCGCTTAAGGATTTTTTTGGTACAAACCCGCTATACTGTTCCTGAAAAGTCCTATTGAATGGCAATGTAGACTCTTTGTAGAAAAAGTAGTCACGTGAAAACCAACCTCTTGGTGATTTCCCGCAAAACAAGATAGACACACCGACCCAATGGTATACTAGTCTACCAAATGCCTCGAACAGTGAAGTTATTAAAATTGAGCCTTTTGAGGCTTTCAGAACCCGCAAAAGCGCCCAGGACAGCCTGCCTTGCTAGGTTGTCGCCTTGCTGTGCATCACAATAAATCCTACCAAATTTCGGCATCCAACCAATTCGGGTCATGTCTTGCACGCCTCGGATATTCTACGAGTACTAACGATCGTTCGTTTTACAACTCATGCACGTTTGTGTCCTGAAAGTGTCCAAATATCCCGGACGCAACTTGCAACCGAACAAGTTTGTAAGACCGATGTCATAAGTTTTTGTTGCGGGCGTGGAGTTTATTTTTGTTATGTTTTTTTTTTTGGTGATTGTTACAGGACTTGTAAAATGAAGTTGAAAGTTTCTAACTTATTTATTTCGGCTAATTTAAAAGCTTATTACAGGATATTGTTTCGATTGGTTTGCCTTGTGGTAAAGTCCACCTATATACTCACTTTGTACTTGAAGTTTAAACAAATAAAATTTTCATAGAAATGAAGGTGCTGTTTTCTAATAATTAATATCATTAATGGATAAAATATTGAAGAAAGGAATTAGTTTACTTTAAAAAAATCTTCAATTGAGACATTTAGGCAACTTCGACTCAAGTTGATAATGTCCAATCAAAACTTTAACATCTTCATCTTCGTCGAACATAGACTCCAAAAATCATTTTCCTACCTGCAGAAAATCAAGATGTCCAACAGATTCCCCTAAAGTTTCCATTGAAGTAAGTATTGTCATTATTTTTTGTCGATATCTACACTACTCCCACTTTTCAACGTACGTGCTAACACTGAGGTCGATAATCTAACTACCTGAAGTCCCCGAGGCTTTACCTGTCTGTACTGTATCCCCTAATAACTGTCCATATAGCTATGGAATCGCTTCGAGTGCCTAGGGAGCTCCGTGGACGATTACAACGGTGGGTTCGTGGAAACTGTCCATACGGTCGGGTCTAAGTTTTTCAAGACTCGTCGTACAAATAGCAACAAAAAACTATCCAATCCTACTCCCAAGCTCATGGGCGAGAAATGATCAAAAATTAATGAGTCTTCAGACGATGCGTGGAAGTACGACGATGCGTGAATGTCAGCCTGTACGAGGTAAAAATGGCTTTAAAACAACTTAAGAACAACAAGGTGCCGGGTGATGACAGAATTACGGCCGAACACCTAAAGGCGGGTGGAAACCGGTACTTAAGGCAGTTTAGAAGCTGTTTGATTCCGTCATACTTGAAGGGAAAACGCCACAGGCGTGGGGCAGGGGTATGGTGGTACTCTTCTTCAAGAAAGGCGTCAATGCCCAGTTGAAGAATTATAGGCCCATCTTACTTCTTAGCCATGTCTGCAAGTTGTTTTTAAGGGTCATAACGGTTCGTCACGCGCGCAAGTTTGACGACTTCCAGCCTCCCGAACAAGCTGGTTTGCGAAAAGGCTTGTAGCACCATAGATCACATGCATACGCTGCGGCAGGTTATACAGAAGACCGAAGAGTATAATCTTCTTTGCTTAGCGTAGAGACTACATTTGCAAGTTGTGGACGTTTATGTCTACCTAGAACAAACGGTCCAGTTAGGTAAGTTCAACTTCGAGAAATAGTTCTACCGTCGAATTCAACTCGGCTGGGCAGCGTTCGGGCTGTTGTGCGGTATCTTCTCGTCCAACTTACCACAGTATCTCTAGACGAAAGTCTAGTATGTGTTGCCAGTGATGATTTATGGAAACGAAACGTGGTCGCTCACAATGGGACTCATCAGAAGGCTTAAAGTCACCCAAAGGGAGGATAGCTATGTACCCAATGGAGATAGCTATGCTCGGAGTTTCCTTGGGTGATCGAAACAGAAACGAAGACATAGGTACGCAAGAGAACCAAGATTACTGCCATAGCCCGAAGAAATGCCAACTTAAGTGGCAGTGGACAGCGCACATTGCCCGCAGAACGGATGGCCGTTGGGGCCGAAAAATTCTGGAGTGGCGACCGCGAAACGGAAGACGTTGCGTTGGAAGGCTTCCCACTAGGTGGAGCGTCGACCTGATCAAGCCTGTAGGAGTCCGATGAATGCGAAACGCCCAGGACCGATCGATCAATTTGGCGAAGCTTGGTGGAGGCCTATGTCCAGCAGTCGACGTCTTTTGGCTAATATGATGATGATATAGCGGTATTGAATCATGTGGAAACCCTCATGGATGTCCTCAGCCCTTGGGGAAAGCTGAGGGGTCTGTCAGACTCCTACTGACTAAAACCACATGGTGTTCATTAGGCCGTTGTTTCTTTTGAGAGGCGAACGTGGAACACAGCACGTCGCCTTCTCGGGCCTCTATCAGGTGACAGACTCCCCAAATCTATCACCCGCAGGCATCATTTTCCTGTCCTTGCTCCATGCCACCTCATGTCGTGTTGCGCCACACGTCCTCTTAGTCCACTCCGACCCGCCAGTCTCCCATCATACAAGGGATGTTTTTTTGAAACATAAAATTGCCAAACAGTATTCGCTCGTCCAACCCTGACTCAGACTGAATCAACAAATGATAAAACTTTTTGAAACTTCAATCATGATCATTTAGATCTAATTTAAAAAAAATAGCAACTTAATCATTGATTTGGTACCTAAAAGTATCTCATCTTCGTGATTACAAAGTCCAAGTACCACTCATAGTCGTTAATGTCACATTAAATGAAACAAAAGAAACAAGACACCAGGTATCCTATCTACGATCTTTAGCCATCACATAGCTCTCCTAGCTATCTCACTGCTCTCTTAGCTATCTCCTAGCTCTCTTAGCAATCACAATTGCTCTACTCGCACATCCCCCTGATGTCGAGTCAATTCAACTCTCTGAACTCAGAACCTGTTCACACAGAGATTTTAGTCTGTGCTATGGTACGTCAATTCATTATCCACTTCATCTACAATCTCAATAAAATTGGTACTTGAGCTTTGTGTCTCACTAACATGATCTACGCATAGTAATCAAAATTAGAAAACCAAGTTATTTCAATTTTCGTAATGACGGCTTGACGATTCATCGAACGTCATCAACAACATTAACATGGTGACCTCACCTCTCGCGTGACTACGTGAGTTTACTTTCTCTTACCTCATAATTCAATAGGAATTTTCTGTAAGTTCCTTACACAAACATGTTTTTACACCGACTTACAGGTGCCCTACAGGCCCACAGTTGCTACAAAGACCTCCAGTTGCCAGAGAGTCCTACAGTTGCCACACAGGCCTACAGTTGCCACAGAGGCCTACAGTTGCCACATAGGCCAACATTTGCCGCACAACGCTGGGCTACTCCTGACCAAACTAGATTATTGTCGCTCCAAACAAACCTTAAAACTTATTATTAGCACGATCGAATGCCAATTCTGATGTTGCATCAAGGCTGGCCGATAGATGTTAACCATCAGGAAGTCAAGATGTAATCCCTTAGGTTAAAACATCGTGTGTGGGCAGGTCGTGGGTATAATCATGCAAATGAAATCACAGAAATTATTCAATACACTGGGTTTATTTTAAATAGTCACAGTTACAATCTTGCTTACTAATATTACGGATCAACATTGAATCTTCGACGTCTTTGCTCTAAGGCTGTCAGTACTCAACTGCCATATTCTTTTCAGTATATTAAAATGTACTCTGTGCATATTCTGCTATCCCCGCCACGCAAGCGGTTAGAAAAAGCGCGGCAATGCGTAGTTATTCTTGCTTTGCCGCCAGATGGCTTGCTTGCGATTTATTTTGACGTCCGTACTATTGACTAAACCCGACATATATAACAAAGTCGGGTTAGTTACACCATTTATAACTCCAGAATGATTGGATCGATTTACATGATCTTTGATTTGTAGAATTTATCACCGTTCCGAATAACAGAATAACTATTAAAATATCGGAAATATTATGGAAAAACAAAATTGTGCATGAAATTCATTTTTACATACGTTAATTAAAATTGCTATAGGCACAGCGTATCCTCCCCCACGATTCGACTTGGATATTTTTCTCGACGCTATATCTCCATTAGCTCCTTAGTAAAAATATGATCACTATGTACTGCTTGGCGATTTCAATGTTAACTTGCTGAATGCTAACGGGCAAACTAAGAAAGTATGTGAGTTTATGAATAGCCTGAGCCTAAAATAACTGGTAAGCTCGCCCACCCATTTCACAGACCATAGCAAAACATTGATTGACCTTGTGTGTTCGAATCACAATCACAAAGGAATATCTGTTGAGCCTTATGGCTCAATAAATGGTCACTCACTAGTTGTGTGCGAATTTAATATTATGCGTAGTAAATATAATCCCCATACAGTTGTGTACAGACCCATCAAGCAAATAAATAGAGAAGTACTAGATAGTGATTTATCGCGCATACACTGGGACAAAATTTGTGGCTTGCATAATGTTAATGACATAGTTGAAGCATTCAATGGAAACATTTTTACAACACGCACCGGCCAAGAAATGTTTAATTAAGGAACTGTCATATCCCTGGATAACCGATACAATTAAATTGATGATGCACTTGCGGAATGACGCTCTGACCAAGTACCGTAAAACGAAATCTGAGTCCAAAAAGGCATACTACAAGCAGTTGAAATCTCTGGTGTTAAATTCCATATTTAGAGAAAAGGTAGCATATTTCAAATTTAATATTAAAAGCCAAAAAAAAAAAAACCGAAAGTATTATGGCAAAATTTAAGAAACACTCACTATATTACCAAATAAACAAATTGATGACCTTCCTGCTCACCTCAGAGATCTAAACCAAATCAATCTCACTTTATGAGTGTCCCTGGTAACCCTGTCTGCAATATGCCGCAACGCACTTTCTTTGAGTCGCATCGTTATGGTGATGATAGCTTTGCATTTGCATTACAACCAGTAACTGCTAATCAGATTTTACGATACTTCCGCCAGCTAAAATCTAATGCTGAAGGCTGTGATAGGGTAACCCTCAATATGCTTTTGCTTACACTCCCACATACTCTGAAAGTCATCACTGGCATTGTGAACAGCTCGATTGTCTCAGCAACCTTCCCTGACATCTGGAAAACTGCTATCGTTAGGCCATTGCCTAAAAAAACAAATTCAACTGAATTAAAAGACCTTAGGCCTATTAGTATTCTGCCTTGTCTTTCTAAAATTGCTGAAAAGGCGGTATGCAAGCAGCATTCAAAATATCTAGAAGATAAAAACATTCTGCCTGAGCTACAACAGTCAGGCTTTCACAAACAGCGTGGTACTTCTACGGCTCTTTTGGATGTGACAGATAACATTCTGTCAGCACAGGATAAGGGCCTATGCACACTACTTGTCCTACTTGATTTTTCGCGAGCTTTTGACTGCATAAATATAGATCTGTTTCTATCAAAGCTATGCTATTATGGATTTGACTAAAACACGATGCACTGGTTCCAAAGCTATCTCACCAACCGACGTCAGCGGGTGGAAATACGACTTAGCAATGGCACTTGTGGGACTACTCTGTTAACAGAGTCTGTTGAGAGAGTCCCCCTCAATACTGGGCCCCAACATCTTTATTTTGTATTGTGCGGATATCATAAATTCCCTGAGGCGATGTAGGTACCATATTTATGCTGATGACGTACAAGTCTATATTTTCTTTAAGCCAAGTGACTATGACATTGCGATAAAGGATCTAAACGATCTTGATAGGATAGCATGTTGGGCTGAAAGTAATGGTTTGCTACTTAACCCTACTAAAATCAAATACATGCTGTTTGGAACCAAGAACCAAATCAGTGCAGTGCCGACAACACTCAACGTTGCCCTGCTAGGTGAGTCGAGCAGTCGAGTCAGTGAGGCCCGTAATCTGGCTCTGAACATGGACGCTGGGTTGAGATATGAAGCAAACGTCTCAGAGTCAGTGCGCACTTGTTTTTACCGGCTTAAGGTCCTCTATAAAATAAGGCCTTATCTTTCATAGGACCTGCGAATCCAGCTGGCTGAGTCTCCCGTGCTGTCTAAGCTTAACTATGCGGACTTAGTTATTGGCCCTCGACTGCTGGCAAGGACTGATCGACTGATTCAGAGAGTGCAAAATGCCTGTGCTTGATTCTTCTTCTCAATCCTACCTAGGAGTCAGTTTACGCCATTTTTGAATAACCACTCAATCCTCAAGTAGAAGTCGCGTCGTAAGTTGCACTTGGCATGCCTACTTTTTGGAGTAATAAAGTACAATCAGCCGACCTATCTTTACAATTAACTGAGCTGGATCGCTCGTAGAAGAGAATGCGCAAGTAGACAGTGCTCACAGCAACTGTACACACACTCGCACAAGACAGCGGCTTCCAGGGGAAGTTTTAGATACGCCGCATCCAAATACTGGAACAATATTCCCCCGCTGGTAAGGAATCTTAAATGCCTTGTAACGTTCAGAGTTCGACTGCGGCAGTTTCTTATCGCCTCTTAGAAAATACTGGGGACGACTGTTTGAACACGTCCATTATATAACTGACATGTCCTTCCCGAGCCAATCTATCTATTTGTCTATTTAGCGTATCTCGTGGTCAAAAACTGTGAACAAAAACTATAGGCACTTGGTAATTGGATAATTTACGTATATTTATTTTTTGACAACATATTCATTTATCTTTAGTCTAGCCATATCGATAACCTTATTTACACCTAAGCCATCATTTATTTATAAGTTATTATAACATTATTCATTAATTTTTACATCATACATTTAACTTATCAAGTAATATACTTAATCAAGTAATCAGAAAGTATTTATACACACCTAAAACTGGAACGTTTGCCACTGGAAAACATTTATTGTAATAAATTAAAGTTGCGAGTAAAATTAACTTGAAATACTCTTCGCATAACACTTTAACAACACCAACATAATTATCAGGTCTGCTTGGCGACCATATGTCACTGCAGGGATCCAGCAGAATATCAGCGTCAGGTATATTTGCCTGACACGTGCTGAGCTGGACTCCCATTTGGTGCAACCTTGAGACGCACATCGCACTGTGTTTTAATCGTTATACCTACTATTTGAGGTATGTTATTATGTCACTTTTATTTCCTGTATGATTTTGTTTTTCTTATTCTTTCTTTTGTATGTTGGCACCTTGTTTTTATATACCTCGTATAAATTAAAAATTTAATTGTGGTTTTGTGTTTTGTGCTGTGTCTTTTGTGTGCACTAAATAAATGTTTTATCTATCTATCTATTGGTGTCAGCAATGCCAGTAGATAATGTCGTCGATTATTCTGAAATTCAAATCAAAGTTTTCTCATACATATTTTGTTTGAGTTGGCAAGAAGTTCGCCGGGACAGCTTGTGAAGGTATAAACATAAGGCTCGCAATTATTTTATAATGAGGTAAATGATCAGAGAATATTAATGGCAACATACGTCACAGAAACCCGAATAAGGGATCGAGTGTGGCCGTATATTACATGATTTGTATCATTCTCCTGCTCTATCTATCGCTCCTTAGGGAAGGAACCAAAGGAACTCTCTCTCTCTACTTTTTTAACCATCCTCAAACTGAAAACTTTTCTCATGTCATGTTCGTCATTATTCCGCATCATCATCGTTTGTTATAATTTATCGACCCTTTATTAGTCATTAAAAACTTGACTGAGCTTTTAAAGGAAAAAATATTTTTAACTGACTTCAAACTGGAAGAGGAAAATTTAACTGTATTATTTTTATGTGTGTCACCTCAGAACGTTTTACTAGATGAACCGATTTTGATGATTCTTTTTTTAACCGACTTCCCAAAAAGGAGGAGGTTATCAATTCGACTGTATTTTTTTTTATGTGTGTTACCTCAGAACTTGTTACTGGATGAATATATTTTAATGATTCTTTTTTTATTTGAAAGCTAGTGCTTGTCATGACAATTGGTCATGACAAGCACATGAACATTGTCCCATTTAATTTTCATCAAGATCTGATGAAGAACTTCGGCGATATACAACAGAACTCTTCAATAAATGACGGCAAATCACTCGGAATAGCTGCAATCGCATTTCTGTTTATTGTTTAGACCATTTCATAACACAACATCACACTAGTACGCTCTAAAGCGGTACGCAGGTGAAAACAGTTCACCTTGGTATACTCTTATGCCACCGGTTTTGTTTAAGTTTCATGTTATTGGGTTAATCTATTCTGGCTTCACTTTGGACATTATTGGTACCTAGCCTATATAACTGGTCCATTATGTAGTACCACAACTAAAAAGGGAAAATTTTTAAAAACATTATACAAAAAATACAACCGACTTCCAAATAAAAACACTACAAAGTGAAAAATAACTTCATTTTCGGCAGTCGGTGTCAAAAAACGAAGAAACGAAAACAGGAACACAAACTTCTGAAATTGAAGTTATTTTTCACTTTATAGTTTTTTATTTGGAAGTCGGTTGTATTTTTTTGTAAAAATAATATTTTTACTTTTTAGATGTGGTACCTACATAATGATAAATTTATATAATAAGGTACCTATAATGCACAAAGTTATGCCAGAATAGTTAACACGAATAACATTGGGCCACATAATAATTTTGCATTCATATTTTTAGCAGCATCAAATATTTACACTAGCAACTCAATAATATTTGAGCAAGCTGTCAGTTTATTTGTGATAATAACCGATTTATAACCAACACCTTGTTTATCCGGGATATGCAGACTTGGTGGGTAACTATTACTTGGTGGGTTATTATTACTATTACTTCTGAAGGATTTATCAGCTAAACTGATTTGATTGTTGCCTTTCAGTATTCGTATTTTGGGCTATGATGTTCTATGAATACCGCATTTGGTGATTTTGGATCCTTAGATCTGTTTTTGGTGTCGTGTTGAATGATTTGATTTGGTGATTGATTCAAAACCAAATTGTTTGTTAGTATAACAAAGATTTATCTATTGTCTTGTGTACACAAGAACAGTGTCATGCAACATGTACAAGATGAGCCAGGAAACAAGTTTGGTAGCAGGGCTCTTTATATGCACCAGTTGTGTGTCTCTTAATAGGCTCACTATTTTACTTGATAGCATAATTATAAAAATGCTTTAGGATGATTGAAATACAAACAATGTTATTTGATTTTTTTATTTTATTATGTACTTAAAACTATGGACTTATTCATAAAATAAAAAGATCACAGATTGAGACAACGTAGTTTTAATCTATCGTTCAGTGATTATGATAATGACTAGTTCCGGTAAGATTTTCACAGCCTCGACTGAAACAAAAAGAAAATGTTTGTAGTCAATCATAACCAAAATATAATTATAAAAGTATGAGGTTTAAAACAAATGTTAATTTGATGCTATGCAAGGAGTGACGGCCACCTTGGCTCACATATAATGATCATCATTACGGACTAAGAGCGCATACGAAATCCCTAAAGAAGAAGATGTTATGCAAAATTGGTAACAATATAGTCAAGCTTGGGCCAAGAAGAAAGTAGCAAGAGACAAAATAATTTGAATGTTTTTACGTCGCTCTTCGAAAAGAATTATTCTCGAGAACTCAATCATTTGCTGAGTTTTAAAAACGAAATATGGCTATAAACATTGACTCCAATAAAAATACTGGCCCATTCCTAATTAACAGCCTTGTAAAAACTAATTCTACGAAAAAAAAGGGCACTTACTTCAGTTCCAGCGTGGATAGCTAACACCATATCATACTCGTTGGCTCCTAGAGAGATGCTGGCACGGCCGTCACTGCCAACAGTGATGCGCTTGCCAGTGCAGTTGTTGCCGCTCTTCTCGCCAGAGATGACGTCACAGTAGGTACCAGCGGGCAGGCAGGTCTGTATGATGATGATCGAAAGGTTAGTTGTTGAATCATTGATTAGTGGTTTAAAAGATGAAAACTTTAAATTAGAGGAGGCGAGGATAAACCTTATACTTTTATTCTCTCTATTTTCTTCAGAATAAGGTACATATTTGGTTGACGATTACGATGTTTTTGAAGTGATTCTAACGATGGTACTGATCCAACTTACTCAAAGAAACTATTAGAGCAAACTATCAAAAAATGGCTAAAATAGAACATGGATCTGCTAAACAATTTATATGTAATTTTTCATTTATGTGACTTATTAAAAAAGGTCTTGATATTATATAAGATACTTTTTAGATCTGTAAGATTGTAAAGATCTAAAGAGAACCCTAAAAAAAACAAAACTAACCTGAAGAGTCTGGTTCAGGTCCCAGTAGTCATTGTTGAAAGCAACGAAGCCCTGGTTTCCTCTACAGAAAGCGATCTGGTTGCTGCCATTGTCCCACCAGTTGGATACAGCGGTGTTACCGGCTTGGTTTCTGAAGGCAACCATACTGTAAATTTGACGCCAACGGTGCTCGCAGATCCAACCATTGCCGCAGGAATTGTCCTAGGAGAAGATAAAAGATGAGAAACAGGAAGTGGAAAATGAATACCTAATGTCGTAAGAAAAATTAAAAGTTAAGAATGGATAGATTCTAGTGAACTACTTGTATCTAAGCATTAAGCACCTCATAAAAAGTATAAGTAAAATATAAAAGTTATACTTACAGAGTTTATAGAAGGAGAGATGATGTTGCCACTGTTGTCCATAGGAGGACCAGCTTCAGTGTTATGGAAGTCGAAACTGCTCATCAGCTGAGGCCAGCCATGAGGATGGGCCAACATGAATGCGATAGCACCCTTGTACTGTTTAGACTGTTTGTAAGTAAGGATGGCTCCACCAGCACCGTGACCTCTCTGGTTGTCATGGTTATCAATGAACGTAAGAGCATCGCCGGAAGCAAGAAGACCCCAGCCAACACCCCAGTTGACGAGCCATCTGAGTTGGTTGCCGCGGTTGAAGGCTCGGCTAAGTTCCATTCCGAATTTGAACTCGGTAACGGCAGCAAGGGGAGTGTATTCTTCACGGGTGATGGCTTCGCCTCCGAGGTCAATGACTTCTTGGTAGATGTAAGGACGGGCGCCGGAGGGGAAACCGTGAGCGGTGTTGAGGTTGTGTAGCCTGTCGTAGATGATGCGGAGATCTCCGGGCCACATGTGTTTGGCGGCGTCAATTCTGTAAGCGCAAAGCAGGTTTTAGACAATAACTTTTTACCTATACGTCACAACAATAAAAAATATACTGGTGATTCTAGCATCTACCAATCCATCTTCATTTAAATAGAACCTTCCATGAGTAAATTACTACAAAATATTGAATAAACAAAAAGAGGCGGGAGGATGTCTTACCTGAAACCAGCGACTCCAAGGCTGATGAGATGGTTCATGTAGTTCACAATCATTTGACGCACGTATTCTGTGCCCTGGTTCAAGTCCTTAAGACCAGAGAGCTCGCAGTTACGTACCTGAGATAAAAGGCTGAGTTATAGAAAAATATTATGTAAGTCCATAAAAATATCCCCAGTATAGTTATTTGAAGTTGTGATTATTGAAGATTCAATAAGAGTAGAACAAGAGATAGATCTAATTAAGCAAATAAACTATTTATTTAAATTATATTGAATTAGAATAAATCTTAAATCAGTAAAATTTTAATTTAAAAATATTTTTCATAAGGCTTAAATGATCGAAAGCCTCAAAAAGTGTAGAAACTTACCCTATCAGGGCAGCAACCGTAGTCATTGCCAGAGATGACACATACGGGCCAGTTAAAGTCGTTTCTGCCATAAGGAACTGAGGGGTAGTGCCACTCGCCAAAGTTGGCGGTGCTGCCACCAGTACCAGTGTTCTCATTCCATGTACCAGTCATGTGGTTGATGATGGCGTCTACGTAGATTCTGTTAAAGAAGCAGAAGACATGTTTATAAGCGCTAAATAATATAATGGACATCTTGCATGCCTACTGTATATAAGTCAAATCAACATATACAAATAAATCATATTTATCTTTATCCTTAAGAGCTGTAATTTGATTTTAAAGATAGAATAAGGACTATGAACGAGTAGCTAACAATTACTTAAGGCCCGAATCTGAGGGTTTAAAGATCTTATTAATAGCAGTTCTCACTGAATCACTTGGTAAAAGTTCACAGGTACGGAACGTTCATACATATCATTTTTGCAATGTTTCGCGAAGCAATTCAAGGCAGATTGTTACAAGATAATTGGGGGAAGAAAAAAGGAACTTCCGACATACTGTCTGAAAACTAGAAAGAAAAGAAAGAATTTATAGCTATCTTACCTGACACCAACATTATTACATCTGCGGACCATGTTAGTGAACTGCTGTTCATTTCCGGAGCGAGTGACCAGGCGGTAAGAGATGGGCTGGTAGCGTTCCCACCACGGGCGCTGATGCGACCAGATGATTAGGTTCTCATTAGGAGGTGAGATCTTTAAGGATAAAATACAAACTTTGGTTAATCTTTCTTGCCTTTAGAAAAATCCACGATATATTTTATTTTATAGATGGTTCTTTTTATTCAAGGGTAAATCGTTATTTCCAGTAACTAGGTTTTGGTGGTTGGATAAGCTGTCTTTCCATGTCGATTATATTGAAAGCCGACCCAAACATACTAGGTAAAACGCTGGGCGGACGAAAAGATGTGAGCAAAATAAAGTATCGGACAAAAATTTATGGAACTTTCTACATGCATTTGATGCCAAAAAAAAATATTTGCTTTACGTTGTCATAATATTTTTAATTATCAGTTAGGTAGCTAAATCAAAATATTATTGTCATAGTGATAATCTTTAAATATAGATTTACGTGCTGTTATTTATATAGATATGATATCTATTAAGCATCAGACCAATCTAAGAGACGCAATAAATAAGATTATCATCTATTTATGAAGTCATGATTGACTTTTGCCCTTGGCATTTATATGATCCTCTAAAATATTTGTGAAGACGATCTAACATGGATAGATCCACATGTAAAATCGCCTTTTTGATATTTCAACTAATCTACTACCAAGCATTGCCCCAACTATTCTGCGACCGGCCTCTACTTTAATTGGTTGCAGCTAAATACAAGTATTTTACATGGATCGCCAGCCTATCTGACCTCCACACGCCTGACTGGGTAACACTGTCTCTCTTGGCAACAGCTTCCTCGTTTCTCACTCTTTCTACTGGTGAAAACCGCATAACATTCTGTTCAGTAGTTTTTAAGTTTATCGCATTAAGACTCGGCGGGGTACTTTCTTTTTTAATTATGTTGTGGTCAATGATGAATCAAGTTGTTACCTGGATACCACCGAATCCTCTAGGTCCAAGGAACCTCTCGCACTCAGCAGCGATATCATCCCACTTCCATTCAAATAAATGAACCATGGTCGTACGGCCGGTAGCATAGTGAGGGTTCTTGTAGGCCAGAGCCACAGTCAAGGCCGCAAGGCAGAGGATGAGACGAAACATCCTGGAATACAGAAGTTTGATTACAAGGACACGTCTATAAAAAAAAACAATGTAATGATGGCAAACTGTTTGTAGGTGAATTTGAGAGACTTATCCTAAATGAGTGCTTTAGTTGATGTCTCTTCAAAGATTGTTCAACTTTCAGAGTGTAAAGGTTCAAAAAGTCAACACCCTAAAATAAATTAGGCGCTTGGCACTGTTTTACTAGGGCATCTTGTGAAGGCACATCCGAATTTTCTGTCCATTTTCTTCTAATAACTATAACGCTTATATAGAAATATTTATTTGTACTAAATAAAATAGCTTCTAAATTCACGAACTAATTAAATAAGTGCAATAATAACATTGAAGAACACCTACCTGTTGCGAACTATTTGGTGAACTAATTCGAAGTATTGGTGATCTATACCTAGTTTTCTAAGACTAACACACTGAATGACAGAGACAATGCTTCTAACCTTGTGAATTTCAACATAGAAAACAAAGGTCAT
The DNA here is from genome assembly GCA_964057195.1 of Orthosia cruda. Classification (NCBI taxonomy): domain Eukaryota; kingdom Metazoa; phylum Arthropoda; class Insecta; order Lepidoptera; family Noctuidae; genus Orthosia; species Orthosia cruda. The sequence continues at coordinate 25,944,673 of OZ059840.1, read as the reverse complement.
GAAAATGTTCTTGTTTTCAAGAACTGACATAGTCAAGTCGGCAACACGATTTCTATGTCACTATAACATAGATATTTTGTTCACGACATTCAACTAACCGCAATATATGAAAACACTATTGTCAACAGATTGACAGTACCTATTAACCGTGAGGACTATAGTGATTATTTTCTTGGTCATTATGTACAGTAAAATGATGTTATAACCTATTCATATTCGCGTGACGTTGATGCTACATAACAAAACATGTAAATAGCAGATTGATTCTCTTACCTGGCAATATTGAAGATTAAATGATAATAATAGTGATCTATTTGTTTCTAATTTAGCTGCACTTAATTTTAAAGTCGCACATTTGTCTGTTTAGGTAATTCATTGTGACTCAAAAATTTATTAAAACGTATTTTTTTTTTTTAATTTTATTAGAAAAGCAATTTCGTTGACATGATTAAGTTATGCAGGCAATTATAAAAAAAACCAAATATACCTACTACTTTGTTAACCAGTTTCTAAGATTTTAATAATTATTAAACGCGCTTTTACGCTAATTTGGTATCAATCGGCCTAGCCTTTTCACAACTATGTTGGGGTCGGCTTCCAGTCTAACCGGATTCAGCTGAGTACCAGTGTTTTACATGGAGTGACTGCCTATCTGACCTCCACAACCCAGTAACTGGGTAACACGGTACTCCTTGGCTAGACTGTTGTCAGATTGAGACCGGAGAGAATTACACTAGTTTGGTATAATTACCTTAAAATAAAATTACTATAAAGAAAACCAATAAAAAATCACAGTACTGTTTGCATAATTAAATAACGACCAAATCACACTTTTACACTAATGAATACAGTCTATACTATTACTTTGTTAAACACTGCCAATGGATCGCTCATAAAACAAACTGCATTCGTTTCCGATAACGCAGAACAGTAATTACTATTGCTACAATTCAGTACAAAGTGCAGTGTATTAATAGAAAATACTATTCAATCATCTACACTCATTCTACTCATAATAATCTTGCGTATGGTTTCAATAAATTCTATTCTTTGCTATTAACCACATAAAGAAAAGGCTTGTTTTAAGTTTGTTTGTTCTTTTCTTTAAAAAATATACGGACGAAAATTCTAAAAAGTTCACTCACCTTATGTATGTTACCCCGTGGTGCACTAACACTGAATATCAATGTATCTGCGTTGGCCCACCTACTGCGACAATACTTTATATACCAAGAGATAAAAACCTCAGTCAAAGATTTGATACTAAATATTATCTTTTTAATCACCGATAAAAATGTCCGAAAACAATAATAATCTAAAGATGTTTTGGGACGATATTTTTATAGGTACCTAGACTTATCATTGATTGACATTATATAATTTTGTAGTAGAAAGTTCCAAAATCCATTATGTCTGATCGTAATTAGCGATTGCATTGATCCTTAATGGATAAAGAATGCAATAACAACTGCTACGGTTATAATAATATTATATAAATTTTATGTTTTCCACCAATATTTTCTTCAGAATAATTTATTTACTATAAATTGTTTGCTCAGTAGCAAGGATGATAAATTTAATGCTCATGCCTTATCTATGAAAAAATCCTTTGCCCTGCAGAGAGATAATAGAGTGATACTTATGATGTGTAGGTACGTAATTTTGTAAGATCTTCAATTTTTAATCATTTCATCTAAAAATAGACACAAGCACCCAACCGTTGCCACGTAGACTGGTTTTATATGCAGCGAATTCCCAAGGCCTTCACCAGGTCCATGATTCGCTTTGGAGACTTTCCAACGGTACCTTGCGATACGCAGTCAATAGCCCAGAACCTTTCGGACTCATTGACCGTCACCATCCATCCATCCATGTATCTGCGACCTATGTGTTTTGCCACTTTAGTTTGCTATGTTTTCTCACTGTATTGGTCATCTCAGTTTTCCTTCAGATTTCTTTGTTACCAATTCAATCACACAGGGAAACTGCGAATATCCATCCCATTGCCCCCATCAGCATTGATCCCTTTTGCCCTCTCCATTGCTATTTGGGTGACTTTCAGTCTTCTGATAAGACTTATTGTGTTTTATTTAAAAAAAAAACTTAAAAAGGAAAGGAAGTTTTGCAAAAAATAAACTAGCAGACTGATATTACAATTATTAATTCCAAAAAAACACACACGAAAAAAATACATGCATTTATATGGATTTGAAGAACTACTTTGTATAGGATCACAAATGTTGACCCTAGGTCATCTAAGCTTCTTATCGCGAAATCTGAAGCACCGACTGAAAAAAGAAACACGGTAGTCAATCTAAAAGACGTCAATGGTCAAGATATCATGCGAAAACAAGATTCTATCTACGAGTATAATAATGATTGTGAAATATCAGTATCTATGAATAATTAGTTTCAAAATAATTCATCAATGACATGGTTACTACATTAGGGGGGTTTTTAAAGGACACTGAAAAAGATAAATTATGACGTTGGGCAGAAATTACAAGATTAAATTATTATCACAGCCGGATATGTCTAAGTTGGTTGCTGATTGATTGATTGCAGTCTTAATCAATTCTACAGAATCCTCTGAGAATAATCAGTTAGTTAGGTTGATTTCGAAGTGCTCGGGATGATAGGATGTAGCAATCAGTGCTTAAATTTCTTTACGTACGTCTGCTCCAACATGTATGGCAAGATACAATTCGTCTCCAACTCCAGATAGCCAGTACTTGATACAGTCACCGTGTTCCCTGTGCAAGCAGTTCCTTGCACCTCTCCTGATCTAATGTCACAGTATGTTCCACCAGAGAGTCCGGTCTGTAAATTTTGTTTATATATATTATTAGGTGTCTACTTTTGTCTTGAAAAACAATGGTTACTTTAGCATGATTTGAATTGAGTCTTTATATCATTTTGTCTGAATCTCTCGCCACCCTTATATCGAATTTTGAGGTACTGACCTGTAATGTTGTGGTCATCGCAGTTCCTTCCGTATTAAACGCAATGAATCCTTTATTTCCCAAACTGAATGCAATTTGATTGTTGCCATTATCCCACCAATTTGCAACTTGAGTTCTTTGGACCTCATTTCTAAATCCGACCATTCTATAAACGGTGTTCCAGCGATGTTCACAAACCCAACCGCTGTCGGTGGTGCACTGTCCGTTCTAAAATGTATGACAATTAAGTAGGTATTCATTTTTGACTCTTTTTATTTATTTAAGAAAAAAATAATTTAATACATACTTCATCAAATACCGGAGACTGAATATTTCCATTAGTATCAGCGGGTGGGCCTTGATCACGATTTGTAAAATAAAAACTGCTTGTTATCCGGGCTTGTCCGTAAGGATGTGCTAGAAGAAAGGCCAGACCTGCCTGAAGAAAAAAAATCTTTTTTGCATTATCTTTGAGATTGTGCACCATCATCATTATTATCTTGGCATTATCCCAATATAATTTGGCATCGGCACTACATAAAATATCTTCTTCTGCCATACTTCTCTATAGACCGCCACCTTTCTAGACATCACCTTATGTTAAAGTCGCGGAGATTTCTTATATTACGGGTGTTTTAACGAAGCTTGATAATTCAGTTTTTAAGATTTACATCTCTATATTAATAAAGATATAAAGAATTAGTTTACCTGATAGAGGGTTCCATTTTTATAGGACAATATATTGCTAACGCGCTGTGTGTCGTGATTGTCAACGAAAACCAAAGCGTTCTCACTGGGCATCATATCTAGTCCTGTTGTTCCATATAAGCTTAAATTTTTCAAAGGCTTTTGTCCAGAGAAAAAATTATATAATTCGTCCCCTGCCTGGAAAATAAAATTTGAATGAAGTATCTAGTCCTATGTAGATTCAACCAGTTAACAATTTTAGAATTTGTCATTGCAATAGGAAGATTTGGTATATGGGTAGTTTTAATATTGGGCTTGAATTTGTGATCGACGATAAGCCCAATGAATGCATGGCAATAAATTAAAAAATAATTAGTGAATTCCAAGAATGCAGGAACTGGTTGGGGACTTGTCAGTGCGGTATTATGATCACACTAATATTATAAAGGCGAAAGTTTGTGAGTGTGTGTGTCTGTTTGTTACTTCTTCACGCCCAAAAGGCTGGACAGAACTGGATGAAATTCGGCACAGAGGTAGATTATAGTCAGGATTAGCACGTATGATGTGATGTGATTAAAACAGGATTTTTTTGTTTGTCTCATATCAAACTCTTTTATCTGATAGCCATATCATGAGGATGCATAAAAATAATTGGTCCGGCACCTTGAGAGTCCGCCATATTTGATTTTGAATGATATCACTCCACTAACTGTGTATTTGTCATCCAAACCAAAGATGTATGCAAATTTTGAGCTCAATCGGTAGGGGATCACAGTTTTAAAATTTAGTTGTATGACTTGACCCACAAGGCAAGTTAAATTAAAGCTTGTAATGAAAAGATAAATATAAGCAAAGGCTAACCCATGTCTTGCTTACTTGGACAATAAACCAGAGACCGAACTCGTAGGACAAAATAATGTTTAAGTAGACCACTGATTAAGTAGTTAAGAATAACACAGCTAATAGAGTTAATTGCGCTGTCGTGCCTCCATTGTTAATGAAAACGAATTTGTCCATGATTCAGCACTAAACAATACTGCTGAGTCATGAAAATCGTTTCTTAAACCTTGTTCTACTTTCAGAAGATTCGGTACTTAGTTCTATAATTTGGCTTAACGTTAAAATGTTCGGAAATTATCCTGTAAGGCTGGCATATTTTTAAGACCTTAACGATGACGGGTAGGACCCGGAAACGGGGGTATTTATTTTTATTTTTGTTCATTCCCTTAATGGACCTACATTGTTGTACATAAATAATGATCCTTATTTCCAAATAGTACCGATGAAATTATTTTTAGACCCTTGCATATAAAAAGGTATGAGTATGACCTTTTCACTTACAGTAAATTCCGTTATGTCTCCCATATCGTTATAGTCATTAAAAGTGACTACACCCCCTTTTGAAACTTCTTGGTAAATATAAGGTCTTGAGTTCCTCCGGAATCCAAAATTTGTGTTCAAGTTGTTAAGGGACTTATAAATTTCTTTAAGGTCTTCGGGCCACATGTGCTTCGCTGCATCAACCCTGGATATAAATAATTAGGTTTTGAAATCTCATCCAGTCTTCCGAATGTCTTGAGAAGCCTTGGACAGTCTTAGTTAATATTTATCATTTACAAATCAAAACTTACCTGATACCAGCTATACCAAGATTAATAAGATTATTCAGATAATCGATAATCTTCTGGCGAACGTATGGCTGCGTTTGATTTAAGTCCTGTAGTCCACCCAACTGGCAAACTCGAAGCTAAATCAAAATAAATTTTAATAAAGTGCTCAAGTGGGAAAATGAATACAATGAGAATAGTGATAGAAACACCTATACGCACAGAGTGCTTTCCTAATACTATCATTGTGCGCACAGCTAAGGAATGGAATTCCCTGCTGGAGTCTTTGTTCCCTGATAACTATAACCTTGGGTTCTTTTAGTCAAGAGTTTATAGGTTACTTCTAGGCAAGCTTGTTTCATCGTAGACCACATCATCATTACCATCAGGCGAAATAGTTGTCAAACGCGAGCCTAACGAATTAAAAAGAAATAGTTCTCCAGACCGAATTATGGCTACGGTGGCCGGCTTCAGCGGAGACTAGCATCGGCGCGGCAAATAAACACATCAACACGGTCTAGGGATATTTAAAAAAAAGCGAATTACTATCAATGTGTTAATTATTTATATGACATGTATATATTTAAAAGATACGTTATTTAATATTCTACCATTTTTTAATAATGGTACTTCGATTAAAATTTCAGGATTTTATGGAAAAAAAAATGAAGCATAGACGGAAACCGTATATGAATTACTTTTAATTTATGAGTAAAAACTGAAAAAAATAGAAAAATCATTTAATTTGTGTTTATAAACTTGAAGTTAGTATTCTGAGAAAGCGCCCATGATGTTCATAACACATCGGCAACGATTCAGCATGCTCAGAACAAGGTTGTCAATGTCTTGCTGCGGAATATTGTCCCATGTCCTTCTGAGGTGCGCAAAAAGTTGATCTTCTGTAGCCAGATTTTCAGGAACTTCCTTCAGAGCTCTTCTTTGCAGCATATCCCACGCATGCTCAATGGGATTTAGATCTGGCGATTCTAAGTCCAGTCTAAGGCCCTAACATTGTGTGTATGTAACAATCTGCTACCGTTCTCGCCGTGTGTGCCCGGGCATTGTCGTGCATGAGCAGGAAATATTGCCCCATTTGTGTTCTGTGGGGCATGATTACGCACCTGTTGGACGTATCGTTCTGCCGTCATATTGCCCCGCACCCAAACGAGATCCGTGCGGCTTCCAAGACGAATTCCTGCCCAAACCATAATTGTTCCCCCTTGGTATGGGTGAACTTCCTGAGGGTTCGCCGGAACTCGCCAAACACGCGTCCTTCGTGAATCTGGATGGAAGCCGAACCTGGATTCATCCGTGAACAGCACATTGGACCATTGCTCACGGCCCCAGTCCACGTGGTTCCGAACCCATTCTAATCGTCGTCCACGATTGCCTCTCCGTAAAGGTGGGACCCGGAGTGTAGACCACTCACCACTCACCGAGAGCGTAGATTGCTTTCATGTAGTCGCCTTCTTACAGTTTGGTCACTCACAATCACTTGGTGTTCCACTCGCAGCCTTTGGACCAATTGGGTCGCCGTTGCATTTGGTTGAGCTCGCGCAGTAATTTGCAAAAATCGGTCTTGTCTGGGGGTAGTGATGCGACTTGGCCCCCGGTGCCTCTCCGCTATTTCACCTGTGGCACGATAGCGTGTCCACAATCTTGAAATTACATTTTGGTGGGTCCCTATGGCCTCAGCAACATTACGCTGAACAGACCCAGCTTCCAGCATTCCCACAGCTCGTAACATCTCCGCCCTCGTCAAATGTTGGCGTTGCATGGCTAAAATACCTCAATTTTAACTTTATCTTTCGTTTAAAAATGAAAAAAAACTGTAACTAAACGTAATTCGTATTGTTTTCTAAATTTCGCACAAATGAAAATTCCCTCTCCTACACATCAAGACATTTTTATGCCACCGAAACAAAAGAATTTTCATAAATTTAAATTTGGAATTAGTCTGAGATAAATTACACACAAATCGGTGTATAAAAGATTCCAATGCGGCCAGTACTTTTCGAGTTATTTAATTGAGTATGAAATATCCCAAGACCGTGTTGATGTGTGTATTATAGTGCACAAGTATGTGTGCTTACACAGGTGCACTCCCTGTTCCCTCTATTTCATAGTCCAAGGTTTCATCGTCAATCTGACACGACCGAATAGAAATCAGGCGCAGTCGCTTAATATGCTGCCCGAGGCACGGAGGTTCACACCGCCAACTACAAACTCCGAGCTGCCACTGACAAGTTCTTATTGGCAAATCCCAAGAAAACCTTTTTTTTTTGTAACCTCTCCCCACACTAGGTTTTTTTTCTGTATATTGGGTGCGTTTACAAACACTTAAACTCATATACACAAAACATCCAGATCCGGAACAACTATCTGTAGGCCATACAAATATTTGTTCCGTGCACCGTGAACCCGCGACGCGCAGCGCAGCAGCCGATCGCTCAACCACTAAGCCAACCGTTTTTTCAAAAATTGCCCAAAAATAAATAGAAAAGGAACATAAAAAAACAGATTACGAAACAAATTCAAAAATACCAACCTCAGTAGCATTTTCATAATTTTCAACTTGACACACCGGAAAATGGAAATTCTCTTCTGTATAAGGAACCGCTGGATACGTATAATTTTCGGGGTAGGCAATACTGCCAGCAGTTCCTTTCAGTGCATCTGATATGTTCTGCGGTATCACCATATGATTGAATACGACGTCTACGTAAATTCTAGGAAAACAGTAGATTTTTTAAACGCTTGGTCCCATAATCGCACTAGTAAATACTAGTGGGTAGCAAGTACTGCTTTGTCAAAATAACAGTGCACCTGGCAATGTAACGTCGCTCTGACGTTCGACTAGCTCGCTTCGGCGGTCAGATTGGGGATTCTGTCCGCCCACTAAGTGACTTCAGGAAAGACAATGGCACAGTGTTGACGTGCTGCCGTGCAACGCGAGGCTCAGGGTAGACGTTTCTCTGTCTCCCCAGGTATGTGCTTTAAAAGGCGTTGCACAGAAGGGGTTCCGGGGTGGTCCTTTAAGAGGTAACGGAGCCCCTTCCAAGTGCTGATGGTGACCACCGGGGTGGCTTTAGTGCGGTAAAAATCCCACACTTCCTGGTTTAAACCCCAAAAGTCCAGGCGCCTTTGAAGGTTTCCCCCGCCAAGCTAGCTAGAATTGGCGCACGGGGCCAAAGCGGGACGGTGCGGGTCGACAGGAGTGGGGTCGTATTCGAGCGAGGTGTACAGTTATTTTGACCGTGTAGTAACTCATTGTTCAAAATCACCAAACACACACCCTAACCGATCTAACTCGTCATATACGAATCGGAATGTTGGACCTGAATGGAAGACAACTGCAATACTGCATACAGTTGAAACGAACATGACTTTTAAGGGGTGAGTGTGAGAGAATTACGAGAATATAATAAGAGAGGGAATGATATAGGAGGGAGTACAAATAGAGACAATTATCATAGTATGAAAGATGGTGACCACGACCACTCTGCCAAGAGTGCCCGACTAAGAAGAGAAGAAAGATGGTGCCTAGACTTCTATTGAATAAATTAAAATGAGTAGCGGTTGACCCATGGCAATATGCAGTACTCCTAAGTGCTTATTGCCATGGGTCGACCGCAGAAATGAGTTAAATACAGGAGTAAAATTATCCGTAGCAAAGAAGAGCCTATTAGCAAAACCATATTATTTATGGTGTTTGTTTTTGTAGTAGATGACAATCCTTTATGACCAAAAATTAGAGAAAAACATTTACCTGACGCCAACTTTGTTGCATCTGGTAGTCATGTCCAAGAAAGCCGCTTGATC